>CM062817.1:1229361777-1231761777 GCA_031772625.1 Pinus tabuliformis | reverse complement strand
TAATGTTATGGACAAATTCTTCTTTTTGCCATAACTTCCTCATACGGCGACCGTTTTTCGAACCGTTTGCGGCACCGGAATCGAGAAGACAAGCAATTTCCAGTCATTCAACTTTGAACCAGTTCTAAGCACTTTAAATTTTGAGCATTTTACGACACTTAGGACATGAGCACCTGATCACGCCTCCCCATTGGGAAGCTTTTGGACCCCAAAAGCCTTCAACTACCTATTAAAGAGGTGATGGTATAGCTCCCTCACTCTGTCCACCTCCATCCACTTTGCCTTGTTCGGTTTGCTGCCTTTGAAACCAACCCGAACATAATCTACACTGCCCCTCCTTGAAGTGCGTGTCCTTCTGTCAAGGATTGTATCTTCTTTCAGTTCATCTAAGAATTCTGGCAAGAAATCTTCTATAGATGGCAGCTGAACAGCACTTTCAAGATCAGCAATCAAAGGAGGTTCATACAAACGTAAGTTCTCCACATTGACAACAGAATACATTTGCATGTAGGAAGGCAAATCTAATTGAAAAGCATTATTTCCAACCTTCTTGAGGATTTTGAATGGACCATAACGAATAGGCTTCAGCTTTTTACCTTCTCCTTGCATCCTTTCCTTACTAATGTACAGCCATACCTCATCTCCTTCTTGAAACTTGTGATCGACTCTATGCTTGTCGTGTCTTTCCTTGTACTTGCCTTGACTCTTCTCAAGTTGTTCTTGAATTTGCTGATGTATTTGCTGAATTCTTTCAATGAATGAATGAGCTTTGTCAATGTCACTATGTCCCTCAATGGCAACATCTTTCTCAAGAATGAAATCAAGAGGTGATTTTGGCAAATAACCAAAACAAGCTTCAAACGGTGAGGTGTTTGTGGAAGAGTGCTTGGCACGATTGTAAGCATGTTGTATGTAGTGCAAATGTTCATCCCAAAGCTTGGGATGCTTGCTGCAATAACCTCTCAAGAGGTGCACAATGGTTCTGTTCACAACTTCGGTTTGTCCATCTGTTTGCGGATGGAAAGCAGTACTTTTCTTCAACTTTGTGTCCATCATCTCCCATAGGTTGGACCAAAAATTCCCCACAAATATGGAATCCCTGTCACTAATAATGGAAGTAGGCAAACCAAAGTGAATCCATACATGATGAAAAAATAATTCAGCAGTTTGTTCAGCAGCTATAGTTTTCTTACAAGGCATTAGTATACACATTTTGCTGAAACGATCAACTACTACATATAAATAATCATGCTGCTTTCGAGATTTTGGCAAACCTCCTACAAAATCCACAGAGATGCTCTCCCATGGTCTAGAAGGTACCGGCAAAGGAGTGTACAAACCAAGCTTCCTGTTGCTAGGCTTGCTTGTAGCACATAATGAACAACCTCTTATGAACCTTGAAACAGAATCTACCATGCGAGGCCAATAGCAATACCTCTGTAGATGTGCAACTGTTTTGCTCACACCAAAATGGCCAGCAATAAGAGAAGAATGAGCTTCTCTTATGACATTTATCCTCTCCCCCTGTGGTATACACAACTTGCCCAAATGAAACAGCAAATTGTTATGCATGTGATAGTCATTTTCCTCTACATGATTTCCTTTACTCAAGTTAGCATACACATCTTTAAAGTCATCATCAGATGCATATTGTTCTATGTAACTATCATGTACAATGGAATCATTCTTAAGTAAAGTAACAGCACCAATAATAGGCCTTGAAAGCATATCAGCAACCTTATTCAAAGTACCTTTCTTATACCTTATTACCAAATGGAACTGTTGCAAGAAGCCCATCCATCTGAAGTGTCGTGACTGTTGTAACTTGCTTTGTGATTGCAAGTACTGTAAGGGCTGATGGTCGGTATGTATAACAGTTTCTTTGCCCATCAAGTAGTGTTTCCACTTTTTGACGCTTTGTACCAACGCATACAATTCCTTATCATATGTAGGATAATTTACAACAGCACCATTAAAAGTTTCATAATGAAAAGCAATAGGCTTACCATGCTGTAGAAAAACTGCACCCATAGCATAATCACTAGCATCAGTTTGTATCTCAAATGGTTGTCTCAAATCCGGTAATGCAAGGACTGGAGCTGAACTAATCTTCTCTTTCAAAGATTCGAAAGCTTTTTGCTGCTTGCCTCCCCATTGGAAAGCATGCTTCACACTTGTCACTGCATGCATAGGAGCTGCTATAGAAGAGAAGTTAGAGATAAACTTCCTCCAATATTGAGCTGCACCCAAAAAACTTCTTACCTTTGTTATGGATTTGAGAGTAGGCCACTTCACAATAGCCTCAATCTTAGCAGGATCAATTCTCAAAGCACCTCCTCCTACTATGTGTCCCAAATAAACCAAAGAAGTCTTTCCAAATTCACACTTTGACATTTTAAGAAATAATTGATTCTTCTTCAAAACATCAAGTACTTTTCTAACATGCATGACATGATCTTCACTAGACTTGCTGAAAATTAAGATGTCATCTAAGTAGACAATAACGAAATCATCAAGAAAAGGACACAAGACATCATCCATTACTCGCATGAAAGTTGCAGGTGCATTGCACAAACCAAACAGCATCACAAGCCACTCAAAGAGTCCTTGTTTGGTTTTAAAGGTTGTCTTCCAAATGTTACTTTCTTCAATTCTTACTTGATGATATCCACTGTGCAAGTCTAGCTTAGTGAAATATCGAGCATCTTTCAGCTGGTCTAGCAAATCATCTATCCTTGGGAGTGGGTAACGATTCTTTACCATTATCTTGTTCAAGGCCCTGAAATCAACACACATACGCCAAGTGCCATCTTTCTTTGGAATCAATACAATCGGTGACCCACATGGCGAAGTACTTGGCCTTATGAAACCCTTGTCCAACAAGTCCTTGATTTGCTTCTTTATTTCAGCATTCTCCATAATAGACATGCGGTACATGCCTATGTTTGGAAGAGGACAATCTGGATGCAAATGGATTTCATGCTGAATCTCCCTCTTAGGAGGCAAACCTGTAGGCTCCTGAAACATCTCATGATATGCATCAACTACATCATACAGATCTGATTTAAGTTTTGGATCATAATTGTCAAATGACTCATGATTCACATCAACCTTGGGCTTAATCATAAGAAGAAAAAAATTCTTACTTGAATTGACCAGCCTTTTTACCTTTCCTGCATTCACCATCGCTATATTTGTCTTCTTGCGATGAGCTCTAACAATGAACTCCTTGCCATCTTTGAACAGATGATATTTGTTTTCATGGCGATGAAAGATAGCTTTCCTGTCAAACAAGTAAGGACTTCCCAAAACAATTCCTGCTATATCAAAAGGTACCACATCAAGTTCAACTGTGTGAATAAAATGTCCAGTAATTGCAAAGCGCAATGTGCACTTTCTTGAAACTTGTAAATTTGCATCCTTGCAAATCCATCCAAGTGGATATGGCTT
The DNA here is from genome assembly GCA_031772625.1 of Pinus tabuliformis. Lineage (NCBI taxonomy): Eukaryota > Viridiplantae > Streptophyta > Pinopsida > Pinales > Pinaceae > Pinus > Pinus tabuliformis. The sequence goes on along the minus strand of CM062817.1, from coordinate 1,231,758,327 downwards.
CGGATGTGGAACGGTCTCAAGTTTAAGCTGCTTGACCAAGTCCTCTGATATAAGGTTTGCTTGTGACCCACTATCAAAAAGTGTGTCAATTTTAGTATGTTTTGAAATCACCCTCACATGAAACAGTTCAATTCTTTCTTCCTCATTAGGAGCTTGTACATGGCAGTTTGAGGTACTAGTGCTGGCTTGAGTTTCAATTTCTTTTTCCTTCAAGTTTTTCAAACCCATGGCTGTAATTTTGGTTTCATCACCTGAATCTTCCCCTAAATCTTGTGGTGTAGATGTAGTAGCAGCAGTTTTCTGTTTCCCTTTGGATTTGTTAAATTGAGGTCTTTTTTCAGGATATAATTTCCAACAGTTTTCTCCTCATGGCCTGGTTTAGAACAGTGTTTACAGCTCACTTTCTCACTCTCCTGTTTGACAGATGCATTCTTTTTGCCCTTTCCCTTAGAGGTTTTCTCTTTGTTTTTCCCCTTGGGGGGCTTGTTTCTACCCTCTTCAAATGTGTTTTTTCCCCTTGCCTCTAAATGGGTAGCTTGGACACAAACCTCGTCCAGGCTAGTAGGGTTAAACATCAAGATGGTGTGTCTAAGGTAGCTGTGCAAGCCACCGATGCATTTCAGCAAGGTTTCTTTGGTATGTAAATCTACCCCTAACAAGAGAGCTCTTCTCCTGAATTCTTGGGTGTAGTCTTGGACACTCTGACCCTTAAGTTGTCTGAAATTTTGCCAATTCATAATGGCTTTCTGCATGTGAGCAAGAGGATAAAACTGTTTTTTAATGTCTAACAAAAATTCAGGCCATGTTAAGGTAACCTTACCAAATTTCTTGATCTCCTCTTTAGTCTTGGCCTCCCACCAGACCAATGCTGCTCCATCCATTCTCAAAGAAGCCAACAGAATCTTTGTGGCATCATCATGCATATTTTGGATCCTCAAGTAAACTTCCAACTGCCTAATCCAGTTGTCAAGCTTTTCTGCATTCACTTCACCATTAAACATAGGTAATTCGAATTTTACATCAAGCTTCAAAAAATGACTTTTTCCAGAGGATCTATGCTTATGAACAGAAGAAGACGAGGATGAAGAGGAAGAAGGTGAAGATGGGGGTGGTGGATCACCATTTCCTCCATGTCCTTTCTTAGAATGATCATCATCCTTCTTACCTCCTGAAGAGCCCTCTCCTTCATGTGGATGTTTGGACCCTTCTCCAGCCAATTTCTCATTTCTTTCTTGGTACAATATCCTCACCATTTCAGTGAGGTCAGAGAAAGCCTTTCTGAAGACTCTTTCTTCTTCTCTTGGATCTATCTCTATAGGAATTTCTCCTTCATGTTCAGACATCCTTGAAGCTTCTGCTGAGACTCTTGAGGGTGAAATTGAAGGTGGAGGTGATGGCTCTCTGGCCTTCCTTGACTGAGGATTCTCTCGTTCTCTAGTCAACTGTCCTTCCCCTCTTTTGAGTTTCAACCTGGTAAGCATCAATACTTTGCAAGACAGTTAGAAGATCTTTACACAAAACCCTGAGCTCTGATACCAACTTGATCTGAATTTGAAACTACTTGAAATTTGTTTGCAAGGTATTCAATTCAGAATTAAACATGTTTAAAAGATTTCCATGTCTTGCAGAAAGAAAACACATGAAATTTTCAGCTGTTCATGACCCATTTAAGCATAGCAGAGTTATTTCCTTTTATTGTTTAACACATTAAAACAAATTTGATCTGCAAAATAAATCAACCCAAATGCAAAAGAAGTTGATAAAGCAGTTCACCCCCTCCAGGGCTACGTCTGCTGGGTCCAAAGCTCCCAATCGGGCTTGTCCTTGTTTTTTTTAAATGCTCAAATTGAAAATCCAACTGAATATAAGCATCTACATGAGAAATAGATGGTAAAAATGGATTCAGAACACTTGAATCCTTCAGGATTGACTATTGGATCACCTCCGATGGATACCTGCAACTCTATACAGTCTTCACAAAACTGGGCCCTGGTGGCTCCTAGAACTTTCACGGCTCCAAAACCTCTGAAAATGACCTCAGATGGCTGTAAGACCTGCACCAATGGCTTCAGAAGGTCTAAAATACCTAAAATCGAAAAAAAATTCATCCAAAACTGACTTTCCTAGCCAAAGTTATGGCCATTTAAAGTTTCTCCAGTTTTTCCCTAGAAAAACTCCAGCTAACTTTAGTTAACTCTAGATAGCTCCGCCAATTATGGCGGGTCCGCCAAATTTGGCGCTCCTGCCAAAATTTCGCCAACTTAACTGCAGTTACATTTAATTTTTGGTGTTTGCCTCGGATTTCGTGCCCGAAGGAATATTCCTTTTTTAATTTTTTTTTTGAAAAATTAAAATTTCTAATGTTATGGACAAATTCTTCTTTTTGCCATAACTTCCTCATACGACGACCGTTTTTCGAACCGTTTGCGGCGCCGGAATCGGGAAGACGAGAACTTTCCAGTCATTCAACTTTGAACTAGTTCTAAGCACTTTAAATTTTGAGCATTTTACGACACTTAGGACATGAGCACCTGATCACATTTGCTTGGAGTTATGAGGACCTCAAGTCCTATGACACCAGCATCATACAACACACCATCCCCATAAAGGAAAACCATAAACCTTTTAGACAAAATATTAGGATGATTAATTCCATCCTATTACCTTTATTGAAAAGGAAATCTGAAGGATGTATGAGGCCAAGATAATAGCACTAATTAGATTCTCTGATTGGGTTTCAAATTTAGTGCCAACAAGGAAGAAAAATGGTGAGATTAGACTTTGTGTTGATCTCAGGAATCTTAATAAAGTTTCACTCAAAGACAATTACCCTCTCCCTAAAATGGATCATATTTTACAAAGGGTAGTTGGGTCAACAAGAATTTCATTATTGGATGGGTTCTCTGGTTACAATCAAATTTTAGTTCACCCAGATGACCAGGCCAAAACTGTGTTTACTACTCCTTGGGGCACATTCATGTATGTGAAGATGCCTTTTGGATTGATGAATGCAGGGGCCACTTTCCAAAGAGCCATGGACATAGCTTTTGCCAAGGAAATTCATGACTTCCTAGTAATATATTTAGATGACATCACTGTATTCTCAAAATCTAATAATCAACACTTATATCATCTAAGGCAGGTTTTCATCAAATGTGGGAAGTATGGAATTTCTTTAAATCCAAAGAAATCTTTACTTGGGTTAGAATAGGGAAATTTATTAAGCCATATAATCTCAAATGATGGTATCCAAATAAATCCTGCAAGAATAGAAGCCATCTTATAGATACAACATCCTAGAAGCATTAGGGAATTACAAGCCTTTTTAGGGAAAATTAACTTTATGAGAGATTTTTCGACATAAATCACATGATATTTTATTTGTCGACGCGTTTCGAACCAACCAGTCTGGTTCATCATCAGGACAAGTTGTCCTGATGATGAACCACACTGGTTTGTTCGAAATGCGTCGACAAATAAAATATCATGTGATTTACACTGAAAAATCTCTCATAAACTTGATATGGATCACAAAAACCTCAATTCAACAACTGAAAAATTAACTTTCTTAGGAGATTTATTTCTAACTTAGCAGAATTAATTAGATCATTGAACAATATGTTGAAAAAATATTCTACCATAAATGGACCATTGAGGCTAAGAAATCCTTTGAAGACATTAAGCTAGCCTTAACCAAAACACTAGTTTTGATCAGTCCAAAATTTGACAAGGACTTCATTTTATTTTCCTTTGCTTCAGAACATACAATTGTTGTAGTTTTACTTCAGAAAAAATGATCAAGGTTATGAACAACCTATTGCCTTTTTAGCAAAGACCTGAATGATGCCCCCTTAAAATACAACATAATGAAAAAGCAAGCCTTTGCTTTGGTCAAAGCTATCAAAGATTTCAAAGTTTACATTTTATATTCTCATATAATAGCCTATGTCCCTAATTCAGTAGTCAAGGATAACCTAAATCAGGATGGTCCAGATGGAAAGAGAGGGAAATGGATCGCTACTATATTAGAATATTACCTAGAAATCAAACCAACAAAGTTAATCAAAGGCCAAGGTTTAGCCAAGCTCATGGTTGAATCGAACTTTCAGGCCTTAGATATAAATTTCATTGCAAAAATGGATAATGGAGAGGAAATGGCGACTCCACCAATCAGCCAGGCCTTTACTGAATCACCATGGTACGCTGATATCATATATGTTTTACTAAACCTACAAGCTCCTCCTCAATTATCCAGGACCAAAAGCAGGTTTTTAAAAATGAAATCCTTAAAGTTTTGCATAGTAGATAATGCTTTATTTTGGAGGAATCATGAGGTATTCTTCTCAACTGTTTATTAAAACAACAATCTAACAAAGTGTTACAAGAGTTTCATGCAGGTGATTGTGGAGCACATCTTTACTGGAAAAACACTGCTGAAAAAATTCTTAGAGCTGGTTTCTATTGGCCTACTTTGTTTTCTAATGTAAAGAAATATGTAACCTCCTGTCATAAATGTCAAATTTTGAAAGAAAGAAAAATCTTTTACCCCTGCCCCTAAAACCAATCTCTGCTGAAGCACCTTTTCAACAATGGGGTCTTGACTTCATTGGTGAAATCCACCCACCTTCCTCTGCCCAACACAAATGGATCCTCACTACTACAGATTATTTTACCAAATGGATAGAAGCCATACCATCAAGGCAAGCCACTGACACTGTTATAATAACCTTCCTTGAGGCCAACATCCTATCTAGATTTGGGTGCCCAACCAAAATCATCACTGATAATGCAGCAACTTTCAAATCTAGAAAAATGATAGATTTTTGTAGTAAGTATCATATAACCCTGGGCCATTCCACAACTTATTACCCCCAAGGAAATGGACTAGCAGAATCCTCAAACAAAATTCTGGTAAATATCATCAAAAAATTGTTAGAGGATAACAAGAAAACATGGAACAAAAAGCTAGTAAATGCCTTGTGGGCAGATAGGCTAACCACAAAGAAATCAATTGGTACTTCTCCCTATCAATTAGTTTATGGAATGGAAGTTGTTTTCCCATATTCCTTGGGAACACCAGTAATGAAGTTGCTCCAAGAATTGCAAGTTGAACCAAATGACATCCAAAGAAGAATCAATCAAACAATTCACTTGTAGTAGACCAGGGAAGAAGTGTACATCAGATCTTAGGTTGTGCAGGAAAGGATCAAGAAGACTTTTGATAAAAGGACTAAGGCTGAAGATTTTTACCTAGGAGACAAAGTTTTAAAATGGGATTCAAGGAGAGAAGATAAAGGTAAACATGGTAAATTTGATTTCCTATGGAAAGGCTCGTATATCATTTATGCTTTCAGAGGTAATAATGATTTCTTCCTTAGAGATATGGATGGAATAGAAGCAGAAGGAGGACCAGTGAATGGTCGAATGCTAAAACACTATATTGAACCTAGTTACTGATTTCATTGATCATTTGTACATACTTTACTTTCAAAAGTCTAGAGTTGATTGGATGGTGATTTTTGAAGTTGAAGCCTGGAGAGAAGGCCCTAAGCTTTAAAAGTTTTACTGTCATAATTAGTAATAATGAGGTTGCAAGGTAAAATCACAGCAATTCAAAATGCCGTTGATCTACAAAGTTCTTGACATTTTACCAGGAAATGCCATCCCCAAGTGGAGCCACTGTTAGGTTCATATACCAATAGGAGTCATAGTTTTGAATGTCTAAGATTAAACCTGTAATATGTACATACTTTTGCTTTCTGCAAATGTTTTCCATATTCAAAAAATTAAAAAATGTAAAGAGGGTATGTCCTAAAAGAATAATCAAAGGTCAAAAAGAACAAAAAGGTCAAAAAAGATGAAAAATATGAACCCCAAGGAAAAAGACCATGAAAGTGAGCAAGCCAAAATGCCACTACTATTTACTTTTTGTGTATAATAAATGATTGTGTGCAGTTTGTAATCCTTGCCACAATCTATGATAGTCAAAATGTTTAAACTTGGTTATTTCATGTTTTCAACTTCATGTCTATAGATAGAGAATAAAGATCTAGCCAAACAGGGTAACCTTGGCAAATCATTAGATAGGTAGAGTAAATAAAAAGAGCTCAATTGTTTAATCTAAGCTCTAGGATGTAATAAGGTTAGATTTATTTAGTTTACTATTTTAAAGAGAAAGAAAAAAAAAAAAAATTAAGGGTTTGCTAGCTCAAATGCACCCTAATAAAGAGAAGTAAAAATGGTAGGATGAGTAGATGGGTAAGTAGAAGAAAGGTTGCAGAAGTATGATGACTAATTAGACAAAAAGCATATTTATCATTCTCATCTTAAAGTTCCAGATATGATTGAATAATAAAGCAGGCAAATGATTCACAAAGTCAATTAATTAACTTCCCCCATTCATTTTACCCCTTTTACTTTACTAATTTCCCATAATAAAGTTCAAAGTACTTAAAACCTTTAAGTCAAAGAGGCTCAGAGCATTTCTCTGACTTTTGGAGGGACCAGACCCTCGGCTCAATGATTTATGGATATCAAGTACTAAATTCCCATCATAAAAATTCGTTCCACCTCATTTCCCTAAATAAAACCCCTTTTCCTAAGGTTAAAACACTATTTGCCTAGGGAATGTAATCACCCCCATGGAAAACCCCTTTTTCCCAAAAAACCCACAAAAATACATTACCCTAAGTATTAATGTTAAAATGTGAAAGACATCAAATTCAAAAAAAAAGCAAGTACCTAGAAATTCTCCCATTTCCTCCCATTCATATTAATTACTAATTTATTATATTAAATCCCGATGAAAACCCATTTTCCCGTATACATATAGCTCCTATATAAAATAACCCCACCCATTAGTTTGAATATAAACTATACTGCTACCTCTTATCCCTCAAAATATTAAAATCCCACCCTCAATCGTTAACCCCGATTAAATCCTTTGTTAATCACCCCGATGGCATAATCCCACCTTAATCCGTCATTAACCCTGATACCGCCGCACTTAAGCGCCCACTAGGCCCCCCACTACCCTCTGTACAGTTTCCTGGCCCGATCACCATGCGATCGTTTCCGTCCACATCTGATGACCTTTATCCATATCGGGCCAACCCATCCATCGAACTATACCCACCCGAAAAAGTGGTTTTGCCACCAGCCCCCGATGCTACGTGTCCACCGATGAGTGGCATCGGGCGGCCTCTTCCCAATACCACCAAGTGCCCGTAAGCGGTGCGATGGAAACCATTTATCGCCCGCTTGCTACGCGACAAGACCATCACTGTTCACCCCATAACTGCCAAAACTAATTTTTCTGCGCATAAAATCCAAAAGCCCAAAATCATTTGTTTTTCTAAAATTTCAACGGTAAAACCTCTGTGCAGATGCACGTCATCTGCAAACATTCAAAACCATCAACCTACGCCCAGTTGCACTCCAAAGACGCTCAGACAACCTTGCAACCTACACATAGCCCTTTTCGACCATTTGTAGTTGCCAGCCACCCTGTTCAGAGACAATTTACCTCAATTCCAGGTATTTAAGCCATAATTCACCAAGAAACCCTGTCAATTTCAAAACTAGTTAATGAGTTTTCTTAGTTAAAAGATAAAAAATAATCAAAGAAGCTCAAGGACTTAAACCCACTTTATGTTAAACACCATTTCCCTAAAAACATTGCAAATTACCTCCCCCATTCTCAAATCCACAAGAACTGAGAATGGCTGCCCCAATTGCCATGGATGTGAGACCCATCTCTACACCCCATTTAGACCTGGACCACCTCCCCCTGGCTGATAGGGATTTCCAGATAAAGGACACCTCTGTCCATGAATCCCCGCTCAAAGTGCACTGCCAAAGTAGGGATAGATACTTGAACCAGGCTGATGAAATTGGTCTGTGGGAGTTCAATTTGCCTAAATACTAGTTCCCTAAAGTCCACATTTTCCCAGAAATTGTACATTATTGCCATGCCAACTATGTCCCCAGTCAAAGAGCAGTCATGTCCCCCAACCAGGCCATACTTTTCACTATCACTGTTGAATCTATAAATGAGATGCTACAACTCCAGCCTGGCCAAAACTTGACTCCCCTCTCCATTGGAGACCTGTTGGACTTATTTCCCAAGCTCAGCCCTGCAAGAATGGCCCAAGTAATCCAAACCTTAATCCTAGAAGAGAAGTATACCCCTAAAGACCCCCCTCCATATGTAGCAGCTTTATTTTCTCCTTGGGGCAGAAGTATTGCAGATATGATATCTAGTGTCCTGGGTTATACCATCAGTGAATATATTAATGAGATTATTTTAGCCTTCATGTCCATATACACTCCAGGGCAGCCTCCTACTGTCATATATGACTATGCTCAATTCATAGCTGACAGGATGCATGAACAATTCCTCAGAATGAGTAATGAGAGAGTTTTCAAGTACTCCTCGGTCTTGTATCACCTATTCCTATATTGCCAGTCAAAAAAAATTCCTACTTACCTTGCAAAAATTGGACACCAAGGGCCAACCAAGATCAATTATCTTCTGGACCCCATTGATTCATCAACATCCCTCCCCCTATTCATATAATGAATTCATGGATTCCTTTGTCCACCCTATGATGACCATGCTCAGTGGAACTCCTCCACCAAGAATTAGTCCTGAGATTAGGAGGGTCCTCCATCTAAACATCAATCATCAGGTGGGAGATTGGTACTTGTACCAAAACCACACTGAAATCAGGATTTATGGTTGTGAGTTGGCCCCATACAAACTACCTAAATACCTCCCAATGAGGTTATTTGTCGTGGAGTACTACAGGCAAATAATAAATTCAGATGAGGTAAACTTTTTTAAAGCCAAAAATAAAGCCCAGCTCAAGATCAAAGACCAATTAGGTCCCTTTATTTGTAATAGCAGAGAAGCTGGAAAGGAGGCAGACCTAATCCTTTAGAGATTAAAACTAAAACAAATCTTCATATGGAGATATGATCCCTTGGATTTCATTTACAAAAGAAGGCAGAAGAACAAGATGGCTCCCTATATCCACCACTGCATCCCTGAGATAGAAAAGTATGCCAACCAATTGCAATGGGTGGAAAACACTTTAGAGGACAGGGATAATACTGAAGTTGTTGTGGAAAACACATTAATTGATCTAGAAAAACAACTTGATGAGGATTCTTTCCTGTAGGTGCCAGAACAGTCAGATAGGCCAAAACAATCAGATAGGCCAGATCAGTCAACCAGGACAGAACCATCAGAGGTACCAGGGAAATCAAACGTGCCAAACCAATCAGACATACCAGACAGACCAAAGACAACCATGAGCACCCCCCAGTTGTATAGACTCCTCTACATGAGGAGAAAAACCTAAATAGAAATAGCAAAGGGACCACCACTTCAACAAGAGAAACTTCACAAGCTTATGTAGAAACAAGCCAAGCTAAGAGACAGAGTGTGAATCCTGTCTCTGAACAGGAATACATAGAAGAAACAGCAAAGGTCACTAGTGTAGAATGAAATAGGAGCAGGCCTGCCACTCCATGTGGAGGCATGACAGAGCCTTCCACATCACAAACACAGATGTTGGAAAGGAAGCAAAGTATTGAAGTATCTTCCTTTAGGATGCCTGCAGCTAAATATAAATATATTAAGGAGAGATACAAAGAGATCAAGGCTAGGAATGAGAGGCTTAAGGCCCAAACATATGCACAGTATCTGAAGATGACTCCTACCAATCAAACAAGGCTAATGTCAGCCTTTGATGTCAAAGAGGGGAAAATGCATATGACTTTCATCAAGCCAACCACTCAGCAGCCAAGGACAGCATCAAATTTAAGAAAGTGGACTTTAAAGCATTGGCAAGGGATATTCATCCCATTGACCAGATTGAACTGCACAAGCAAACAGGGGAGATGATATACTCCACATTAACAGGGAAGGCCATTGTTGCCCACCAATTACAGAACTCCCTAAACAATATATTAGCCCAATTTCAGTTGGAGAAGGCCTCCTCATAGGCTAAAGATAATAGAATCAAGTCCTTAGAGGACTTAGTGATTGAATTGGACATGATCCCAAAGATGTAAAAGCTGCAGAGTAACTGATTAAGAAGAAAAATGATGACATTGCTTCACTCAAGAAGCAGCTAAAGATACCCAAGCTTCATCACCCATAGACACAGGAAATCCTAAAAGCACAGCAAGGACATGAAGAGCTCATGGACTTGGTCCTAAAGCTAAATGATCAACTCAAGGAGACAGAGAAGGAGTTGGACACTTTAATTCAGTTGAAGCAAAGTGACTTGGCCACAACTTCTAGAACTTTCATCCGCATAGTATCTACAGCAATTCCATCCACACTGGCAACATCATTGGCACCCATAGCTCCACCTACCACAGCATTTCCAGTAACAGCATAACCTACAGCAGCAACAGGTACATAGGGAGAGAAAGCAGCAGAGTTAGTAAAATCCATGGAAGAGATGTCTATCTAGGCTACAGAGATGAAGAGACTAAAAGAAAAGATAGCAAGTCTGGAAACTGATTGTAAATTTTCCCAACTCCAGCAAAAGGAAGAAACACAAAAAGCACTGAGAATGGGTGAAAGAATCAAAATCTTGGAGAAGGATTTAACACTACAAAAACCACTGGGGAAAACCAAACAAATGCTCTGGGCCAATATCATTGACTCTGTCAATGCTATTTGGCCATCAATTCAAGTCATATTTTAACAGACAGAATTAGTGAAGATAGCTACTGAAGCTATCCAAAAAGTAAGGGAAGAACTAGGGAATAAACTAGAGGATGTCAATGGACTCATCCACTTCCTAAATAGTAAGAACAGATATGAGCTCCATGAGCTGAACATAGAAGATAGGACTGAGGCCATTCTGGAGATTAGGAAGGTTCTTTCCAAAAGAAACCTTATGCTTAACCTAGAAGAGAAATGCCATAACATGTAGGTAGCCATTGACAGATTCATGGCTAAGTTTCATATTTTGAGGGGGAAGGGTCTTCCCAGTCCTATGGTCATCAATGACAAGCTCATGCCTCAGCTTGACTATAGTGATAGACTCAGGAAGTTGGCCAAGGAACAAGCCAGCTCTTCAGCTATTAAAGCTTTTCCAACAGGCAAAGTCTTATATGATACATTTGAAAATTTCTTTTTCCCGGAGCATGAGGTGAAACACTTGTTCCTCACTAAGCCAAATTTTGCAAAGTACACAAAGGCCGATCAAATCTACAGAAGGATGATGAATGTAAAACTACCTAATGCAGAATGGTGGCAAAATATGACAGATTTACTGTAATAAATTTACATTATAAAGTTATTGTACAATAAATGAAGGCAGCCACGTGAAAAAAGGTAAAAGCAGAGCAGCATGGTCAAAGAGTAGTAGGGTCAAAGATTATCAGTTGAAAGATAAAAGTAAAGAAGATTCCAGCATAGAAATGCTACAAATATCAGCCAGCTTAAAGGGCTCCAACTTAACTGAAACATTTAGCAACACCACAATAAAAGGGACAGCATGAAGCAGTTTAACATCTGTCTCTATCTTCATGCAAGAAGATATTTTTATTCCCTAGATTAAGTCTCAAGTTGTTTTTAGATATTTTGTAAATATTTTTTTTATAAGTACTTCACATTTCGAAGTATGAAGGGTGGATTCCAAGACATTTCTATAGACTTTTTCTCTCAAATCAAAGTTCTATTTTATCAATGACTATCTTAGCTTGTTGGATCAAGGAATAAAGATCAGATATTTTACAAGATTCTTGTGTAAAGTGAAATGCAAATAAGTATTCTCTCATGTTCACTGTTGTTTTTCCTTATGTTTTTTCCATAATCTTATTTATTTCTATAAAATCTAAATGTATAACAAGGAATGATATTTCAAAAATTGCTTAAATGCACTCTATCTTGATTTTTTTACATTCTTAATGTTTTCTCCTAAATTATCTTAGCTAGGTAATTCTTAACTGCTCCTTATATTCCATAGTTTCTCCTCTGATCTATAGCAAAGGATTCTTAATTTCCCTTTGTTCATGATCATCCTCTATTCCTCATTCTGATCCCGGTCCAAGGATTCTTAAGTGCCCTTTCACCCTGGTTAGAATTGCTTCACCCATTAGGCCTAAAGATTTGCATGTTGCTTTGCTAGCCTGCCCTGTGAACATTCCCTTTAATGATCTGGTTCAGTTTTTCTATCCATTCATTGACTTCATAGCCCTATGGCTTGAATACCTAGCTCTATCCATGTGCTCCAAGAATTCCACTGCCCAACCTTCAATTCAAAACCAAAACCCCATGAACACTAAGAACTAGCCTAAAATCTCATTAAAAAAAAAGATAAATTATAAAGAGAGAGCCCTCTCTTGACTTAGATTGGCTAGAGCCTAAGCCTAAAAGATTGGTTTGTGGTTACCTCGGTTGCTTCCTTCTTCTGATAACTTCTAAGGAAAATTCTAAGTGTTAACATCGGCAACAACCCGCATAGCGCTAGTTGCAATCTCACCCGAAGTAGTATGGGGGGATGTTGGAACCAAGTTTCTGCATCCAAAGATCAGTGTGATGTCTTTTAGCACCCTAGATCTGCCTTCACGCAAATCTATAAGCCTCTAGGGCTCGGTACTGCAGCTCTGTTTAAACAACCTTTAGATCTTTGTGAAGGCCTACAATTGGTCTCTGCGGACCCTTAACAGTCAATTTATCTACTTATGCGCACCACAAAACAACCTTAAATTAGTGTTCATACAAATCTACTTAGGTTTTTATTAAAAATAACAAAATTCATCTGAGTCTTCACGAAAGTACTTAACATGCATTGCGTACAATTATTAAGTCTTATGAAAGAGAATTGCACATAATTAGATTAATATTCCATAAACATATTATTCATCAACATCATATGTCATAAACAGAAGTAACAACAATACAAAAGATTTCTTCAGAAACAACTTTTTATTGATTTCCAGTTCAGAATATAGACTCAAAACTTCCCTACACACTTAGCTGTAGGGGTCCGCTCACTTAGCTGCAAACTCTACTTTAGGCCTCCGTGCACTCAGTTGCGGAGCCTTCTTCCTTCTATCCAACATCTTCTTACTTTCCCTTTTCTTCACTCAAGACATAGACATTAACATGAATCCTTAGACTCTCTAAGACACACCTAATTATACCCTTTTTCATACAATCCCATGGTCTGCAGACCATGGGTGGGTCTCAAAGCCGACTCAAACTTTACATAAGCAAGGGGCTAAAACCCCTTTGAATCCTAATCATCTACGCTCTCCGCATCTACAAATCGCAGAGACTTTACATTTCTTACAAAAAATACATCAAAACTTGGGTTATCTTAACCCTAAAATTGACCTAGGGGACCCCATCCCAACAGGCCCCCAACACAAAGATCATGACTTGCCCTCGAGTCACTCAGTTGGCGTTACGATCTTGCTGTGAAGACCCCCTAGCTCCCCCTGAACTACTGCAACCTCGGCAGCAATCCACATGGCTTCCTTCTTCACCTCTTCAACTAACTTCTCTGTATATGAGCCTTCTACAGCCAGCCTCATTGTTTGCTGCATCTACTGCAAGCCCTTGAGCTTATCCTGAATGGTTGTCGTGATCTGATAAGATTCTTCCAACCATGGTTGCAGCCTGGCTTTTAGTAAGGCCTCCTTCTTCTATGCTGCCTCTACCTGCACTAGGAGTTGCTTCCCCTCCTATAATTTTGCAAGGGGATACACTGGTGCGATTGAGCATGTCGTTGCCCTAACTTCGTCATATTGTCATTGCATCTCCCTTATCTTTGTATTCAGTGCCTACAGGTTTGGATCCTCCTGCAAATTTGTTACCAACTCCATGGCTTTCTCAAATAATGTGGTGCAGTCTGCAACTGTGGCATCCAGAGTGGCCATTCCACAGCCATTCCTTCTTTGACCATGGCTCTGCACTACTCCTGGACCTCCAGCGGAGTCATGGGCTACAACTTCAATTGTAGCTTGGTGATTTTCATGTTGAGTTCAAACTGAACTCGATTAACCTTAGCTTTGGCTTCACGCACACCAACAGCTAATTTTCTAATCTCCACTCCTGGTTGTGCATCCTTGGGGATATGAAGCTGAAGCACCATCCAGCATGCCTGTGCGACTGCTGACTCTAGTCGTGAACTGTGCACCTAGAGCGTTTCCTTCTCCTGCAACACCTGTGTATTTTCAGCAAACAGTTGTTGATTATTGACTTTAATCTCGCTAACAGCACTGAGTACTCGTTGTTCCCTGATGCAAATCTCTTCCACAACTCCTTGTAGTAATGCATGCAATGACTCTAATGTCATCGCGACAAGGTTCAAGCCCATATTTGGGACTCTATCAAGGAGGGCACAATGTTCCTCAATGTTGGCATGGATTGAACCTACAGGAAAGGGGAAGACTCAGACATCCTGCAGCCACGGAAACATTTCCGCGCTTATACTTTGATCCCATGCCAAACTGCCCTGTGCATCACTCACTTTCCCGACATCTGCTTGGATCTAGTTTGCTTGGAGCTCCTCCTAATGTCTGTATGTACTTCTTTTCCAATTACTGCAGTACTTCTGTTGCGGCGTCCCTGACTTTATCACCGATCTCATTCAGATCACTTTCTATGAGCACCATGGGATCAACATGTGTTTTCTAAGCTTTCTGCTTCTTTAGTGATCCACCTTGTTGTTCCATCTCATATCTTTTCATAATGAAGGGGTGCGTTGCCTTTCCCTGTAAGCTCTTTTGTTTCGGTTTTTGGCGAAGGTGACTTGTCACCTTTTTGGGTCTCACGCTGCTCCTATTCTGCCTTCTCCTTAGTAGAGCATTCCTTCTCAACCCGAACCTTCTCTGCAACATCCTTCTTCTTCTACATAGCCAGGTTCTGCGCAACTTGCTTAGCTGCCTCCTTCCTTTTCTTCGCAACCACACTATCACACTTGTGCTTTGCCCAACATTTAGATTTGAAGAGGTGCACCACTCTAATGGCCATCGTGTTACTACCTCCTACACATTTGTCTCGGTTACCAAATATGGCAAGTCATGCCACTTCTGTGTTGGATCCTTTCGCGCTTGGATATACACCCTATGAAATTCAGCCTTGAATGTTGCGTAGGCTAACAACTGCGTGTACAAGGTTGGTGACAACCTTGGACATTGGTTAACGACCATGTGGAGACTCGCTTCCATCAGGACCCAAAATATTTTCATCTCTGTGATCTGCACGGGGTCCTTAGTAGCCCATAAGCAGGCGAAATGCACTACCTCTAGAAATCCTTCTTCAAGTGGGGGAAACTGGCTATCCTCCAGCAGTTCCCATGCAACCAACACAATAGACAGCAATAACCAAGCGTAATTAAATGACTTGGTTTCATCCTGGGCCTCGCGGCAATTCGTGAGGAATTCTTGGAATAAGTATCTGAACCAGTTGAATAGTACGTCTTTCATGCACTGAGTAGCTAGGGGCACTACAGGCATTGGAACTTCATCTGTGAGGCCTTTCTCATCACCTTTCCTGATAATATCTACGCGGCCAATTGAACTGCAAGGTCTCAGATAGATAAAATTGAGTACCCGTGCGACTTCTTTACAAGCTCGTAATCTTTCTTCATTCTTTCTGCAAGCTCCTTCTCCCCTATCTTTCTACCAAACTCCTTGGCCGGGTTCAGACCTTCATGTGGCAGGTGCATAATCCTATGAATGAGCATATCGGTGATGGGTATAGGCCCTCCTAGCCATAGGCACCCATCGTGCACCAATGTAAGCAGCTAGCATATGCAAATTGTGTTAATGGGGCTGCGGTGGTAATGTGGCACCCATAGCAAGTTGAGCAATCCTGATTACTCGACACTACGGACCCATTCCCTTGTTTCCAGCATTGTAACACCTGTGTCCTCATAATAACTATTTTCATGTATTTTTTTGCCACTAAGTGTGGGAACTTAGCATGATCCGCGAGGTCCCAATCCTCCATCTTCAATAATGGGACTTGCGCGAGCTGTGGACCTTCAAAAGGAACCTGCTCAGGTAACAAAGGTGTGGAGATGGTGAATTTCTCTAGTTCTGGGTCTTTTGTGATCTTTGCCTTTCCCTTTCTTAGAGGGATATACCTAGGGAGATTTGTTATAGGTTCTACACCTTCATCATCAATATTCTTTGTTCCCTGGCCTTATTCCACCTCCAAGTCTACATCCTTCTGCTTATCCTTCACTGGTTTCTTATCTTTCTTCTAGCCTGGTGTGTCACGGTATGCTTCCTTGGGGAAGTGCACACCTATAACATCTTTTTTTGCTTCTCCTTTGTTGCAGGTTGCCTTTCTGTCACAACAGGTTGTTTATCTTTTTCCATGGACTATTTTGGCCTTGGTGACCTCGGCGTCATGGGCACCACAGGCGTAGCTTCAACACTAGATACTTTAGGTCCTAGGGCGTCAGATATAGCAGCTTCCAAACTCAAAGCTTCAACGAGGTTGGTGGCATTCATCCTCTCCATAAACAACTTACGAGCTTCAAGAGAAATGTCTGTGTGTGCGAAGAATTCCTCCCAAAATGCTTGGCTCATGAGCGACAGACAACAAATTTCAACAACAACTCTAAGGGCACAAAGTGTTCTCTATTGGGCTAGCATGCTAAATTTATAGGGGGTTTAATCCGATCATTCCCCCAAATTTTTGACAATTAATGTTGTTTTGGCGACAGATCTTCAAAGATTTTTGCCTTAAATGCTGCCAGCCCACTCCCCTTAACCATATCCTAGCTGTCAAGTCATGAACAGTGACTTCAATGGTCACTTTTCTACTACGTTATGCGGCACCTCCCTCCATGGCGCAACTTCCTATGCGCAGCTTCATATGTTGCTACTTCACAATTTCCCGTGCAACCCACTTACTGCGTAGTCCTCCAACCCTGGTAGTGTAGTTTAGAGTCCTGCACTCCCTTCCAATTGCCTGGAGCACTAAGACTATCCGACCGCCATATAGTCATTATGCAGGATCCCCTGTATACAGCTTCAATCTGCTCCTATTCACTCTTCCCGGAAAAGGTTCTCCATTCAGCCTCACGAGCTAAATTGCGCCTCCATCTGTAATTTCTTTGATAATATATGGCCCCAGCTAATGCATCTAAAATTTACCCAAAAATTTAGTGAACTTACTATCATATAATAAGACCAGATTGTTTATTTTGAATGTGTGAATCTTGATGTGGTGATTGTGCCATGCTTTTTCACATTCCTTCTGTACTTGCTCATGAAACCCTGCCAAGAATCAGTCCTCTTCAAGCTCCATCAGTTGCGTGAGCTGTTCCACCAGGGATTTGCAATCTACCATACCTGTGAGAGCTGCTATGCGTAGACTAGGAAAAATATACTCCATTGGCATTACAACTTCACCATAGACCAATTTGAATGGTGTTTGTCCTGTTAGCTTCTTGCAATAGTCCTATACGCCCATAGTAATGCAGGTACGTGCACATCCCAGTCATTTTGCTCCACATTGCAGATCTTTGTCTGCATGTTCTCCAAAATCTTGTTGAAGGCTTCAAAAGTTCCATTGGCCTATGGGTGATATGGTATACTCTTTTGGTGGTAGACCTAGAATTCTTCTGTCAACGCACTGGCCGTTTTGTTCAGAAAGTGCGTGCCTCTGTCACTCATCAACACTGTTGGGTCCCTATAATACTAGTGATTACCCCATTACTATTGTATTTATACCCCTTATTTATATTGTTGTGCCCCTATTACCCCCATATTGTTATTTCTGTGCCCCATAGAATCCCTCTATTGTTATTTTTGTGGCTTTATATTATTATTGTTAGGTCGGCTGGATTATAT
Source organism: Pinus tabuliformis (assembly GCA_031772625.1). NCBI lineage: Eukaryota > Viridiplantae > Streptophyta > Pinopsida > Pinales > Pinaceae > Pinus > Pinus tabuliformis. The sequence continues at coordinate 1,231,740,483 of CM062817.1, read as the reverse complement.
TGTGACTCCTTAGACTCCTATATAGAAGGAGGTTTTGTCATTTGAATCATCCAAGAATTGTTCATTTATGTAATGTAAAGGAGGTTTCCCCCTCGAAGAGGCTGAATTCTAAGGCGTTGATCTATCTTTTCTATCTTTTCTTGAGCTGGTTTCATAACATTTGGTATCAGAGCTTTGGATTCTAGGGTTTCGCTGCTCCAAACAGGTCATCGTGGAATTTTCGCTATAACTTTTTTTCTGTGATGTTTCAGAAGTCGCAAAAAAAACCCATTTGAGAAGAAATTTCGCTAAACCTTGGGTCCCAATTTCAGATCTTTTCGCGTGATATTTTCTGAGATATGATTTGAGGAAGTTGGTCTTTTTGCAGACTCCTGAATTACATTCAAAACAGATGACCTGGGGAAAATCGTCATAACTTTCTCTCTGAGGATCGGATTGAAATTTCGTAAGAAGGTACAGAAAGAGGACGGACTGTAGTTTCGTTTATGCATTTTTTTAGATCCATAGGTCGAAACAATGACTCGTGGCACGTCGTACAATTTTGCTCTACTGAACTAGTATATAAGCAGGTCACTGTGGGAGATTTCGCATAACTCTTCCTTGGAGAAACCAATTTGGGTCAGACTTGTGGCATTGGAAAGAGGACTCAGAAGGCTACTAAAGGTCAAAATTTCAGAACTGAATGATCTGAAATTACAAAGATACATCAGATTCAATATCAGGCTTCTACAAAGTGAAAAAAGGTGTGTAGTTTTTTTTTAAATTTTTGCATAAGCTTGGTTTGAAGGAATTCAAATGGAATAGTAAAGCATTATTATCGGTAACTAATGCCCCGAGGAAATAAAATGCAAACACCTAGTAAGGAACCTGAAAGCTCTAGCATGACTCATGAAGAAGAGGAAGAAATGCTACATGATATATCAAAATTACAAGAACAAGTGCAACAAATGTCACGCTCACAAAAGCTAACAGAAGCTAAGATAAATGGCGTGGAATCTAAGATAAAGGGCATGGAAGCTAAGATGGATGATTCAAACACAGATTTGAAGAGAGACATGGCAGATTTGAAGACAAATTTGAAGACAAACATGGACGAATTGAAGATAAACATGAATAAGTTGCTACAAGAAATGGGCACTAAGGATGAAAGGGTACTAAAGGAAACTCATGATGAGAATAAAAGAAATGTTAATCATGATTTCATAGATGCTAATGTTGGATCGAAGACTCACCATATCCCAAAAATCGATATGAGTAAGTTTGATGGCAAGGATCCTGCCACATGGATATTACAGATGGAGCAATTCTTCGATCTCAATAATGTGCAAAACACACAAAAGGTACGTATGGCAACTGTATATTTGGAACCAAATCAATTTGTATGGTATCAATGGCTTTGCTCTCGTAAACAATTTATCACTTGGGCAATTTTTACGGAAGAATTGATAGCACATTATGAGGATACAAAAAGCAACACTTTTTTTAGCCAATTGATAAGTCTCAAACAAAAGGGTTCAGTAATGGAGCACATTAAGGAGTTCCAAAAATTGAACATAAGGGTAAAAGATATTCCAGAGGAGCATAGGGTTGATGTGTTCATAGGGTCTTTAAAGGATAATATCCAACATGATGTTCGCCTTTGGGAACCTGATTCATTAGAGAAGGCATTCAGGTTAGCAAGAAAAATGGAAAGCAAAATTATGGCAACCAGGAAGCATACCACTCACAACTATAAAGATGGAAGTGTTGTTGCCCCTAGTCTTCCACAACCTATAAGGTTGACACCACAACAATTGGAAGAAAAAAGAGCAAAAGGGCTTTGTTACAGTTGTGATAGCAAATACACTAAAGGTCATAAGTGTGCCGAGAAGAAATTATTCTACATAGATTGTGAAGAGGAAGAAGAAAAGGAGCAAGAAAGGTCAAAAGAAGAGGATATACTCCAGGAACAAAGCCTAGATGAAGAACAATTAAATCCGACCATATCTTGTAATGCATTCGTAGGAATTACCACTCCTCAAACCATAAATATAGAAGGAAAAATCAAGAAGAAAAATGTAATAGTGTTGATTGATTCAAGAAGCACCCACAATTTTATTCATTGTAGGGTAGCAAAAGAATTGAATTGCTTCCTATATCCAGCACCAGAGTGTCAAGTGATGATTGCAAATGGAGGAACAATAAATTGCTCTGGAAGGTGCCATAATATCAAGCTATCCATGGGAGAATATGTATTGACTAGCCCAATGCTTTCCATTCCAATGGGAGGTGTTGATGTTGTACTAGGAGTCCAATGGCTACAATCCTTGGGTACAATAACTTTTAATTTTCAAGAACTTTTCATCAAATTTTCTACGAAAGGAAAGGAAGTTGAATTAAGGGGTATTGCAGGGAAACCAGGAAATATAATCAGCTCTAATGGTATGACAAAGCTTCTAAAAAAGGAGAAAAGAGGTGTAATTGCACAATTATGTTCGCTAGATGTTTCCACATCGGAATCATCTATTTCTCCAGATCTCCAAAAAGTCCTGGACAATCATTCCAGGGTATTTGAGACTCCCAAAGGTCTCCCACCTATGCGTGATCATGATCATGCTATTCATCTGATTCCAGGAAGTGTTCCTCCAAACATCAGACCGTACAGATATCCCTATGTCCAAAAAAGTGAAATTGAACGTATGGTTGCAGAAATGCTAGAGGCTGGTATAATTCAACAGAGTCAAAGTTCTTTCTCTGCTCCAGTAGTATTGGTGCACAAGAAGGATGGATCATGGCGCATGTGTCCGGATTATAGGGAGCTCAACAAGCTCACTATTAAAGATAAGTTCCCCATTCCTGTCATTGATGAATTACTGGATGAATTGCATGGATCAATTTACTTCACCAAGTTGGATCTTTGTTCGGGATATCATCAAATCAGAATGAAGATTGAAGACATTTCGAAAACAGAATTTAGAACTCATGAGGGTCATTATGAATTTTTGGTCATGCCTTTTGGCCTTATCAATGCACCTTCAACATTTCAAGGTTTGATGAATTCAATTTTCAAACCATTCCTTAGAAAATTTGTGTTAGTATTTTTTGATGATATACTAATCTACAGCAAGTCTTGGAAGGATCATGTTGAACATGTTGACAGGGTGCTACAACTATTGGAGGAGAAACAATTATATGCAAAAAGATCCAAATGTTTCTTTGGAGTCTAGGAGGTGGAATATTTGGGTCATATTGTATCTCATGAAGGAGTTAAGGTAGACCCTAGCAAAATTAAAGCCATTAAGGAATGGAAAATCCCCACATCCATAAAGCATCTGCGAGGATTTCTTGGGTTGACAGGGTATTATCGCAAGTTTGTTAAGAATTATGGGAGAATAGCAGCACCTCTAACAACATTATTGAAGAAAGATGCATTTTCATGGACTCTGGAAGCAACAAAGGCCTTTGAACATCTTAAAGAGGCAATGTGCCAAGCACCGGTCTTAGCTACACTGGACTTCACAAAAACCTTTATTGTGGAATGTGATGCTTCAGGAAATGGAATTGGTGCTGTTCTAATGCAAGATGAAAGACCCATTGCTTTTGAAAGTCGTCCAATCAAGGGAAATTTTTTAAGCAAAGCTATTTATGAGAAGGAAATGTTGGCAATACTCCATGCACTTAAGAAATGGCAACCCTACCTAATGGGAAGACACTTCAAGGTAAAAACGGATCATGATAGCCTTAAATACTTTTTAGAACAAAGATTATCCTTTGAAGAGCAACAAAAGTGGGTCACAAAGATGTTGGGTTATGACTTTGAAATCATCTACAAAAAAGGGAAGCAAAATGTGGTGGCAGATGCACTCTCAAGGAAGGATGAGGATGTGGAAGCATTGTTGTGCGCCATTTCTATTATCCAACCAGATTGGATAAATGAAGCAAGGGAGGAATGGAAGAATGACGAAGAAGTTTGGGCACTTATTCGAAAGCTACAACAAGATTCCAGTACGTCTGATACATTTAGCTGGAAAAATGATTCGTTATGGTACAAAGATCGCTTATACCTCTGTAAGAATTCCTAGCTAAAACAAAAGATTCTTATGGAATTGCACACTTCTCCCTTAGGAGGGCACTCAGGATTTTTAAAAACTTACCACATGGTTAAGAAGGAATTTTTTTGGGATGGCCTTAAAGTAGATATTCAAAAGTTTGTGGCGGAATGTTTGGTTTGCCAACAAAATAAAGTTGAAACAATTAAGACACCGGGTCTATTACAACCTTTATCCATTCCAAGCCAACGTTGGGAGGAGGTTTCAATGGATTTTATCACAGGTTTACCCAAGTCTGAGGGAAAAGTGTCATCATGGTGGTAGTTGATAGACTTACCAAGTATGCACACTTTTGTGCATTATCACATCCATTTAAAGCCAGTACAGTTTCTACTGCATTTATGGAAACAATTCAAAAGCTACATGGAAACCCAAAGATTATTGTAAGTGACAGAGATCCCATTTTCACTGGAAATTTTTGGACAGAATTATTTTCTTGTCTTGGTACTCAGTTAGCTCATAGCTCATCTTATCATCCTCAATCTGATGGGCAAACTGAGATAGTAAACAAATGTTTGGAAGGATATCTTCGTTGCTTTGTATCTGATAAACAGACACAATGGGTCAAATGGTTGCCTCTGGCTGAATGGGGTATAACACTTCCTTCCATACAGCAACAAAAATGACCCCATTTATGGCACTTTATGGGTATCAACCACCATCCATCACATCATATTTAAGAGAAAATTCTAAGGTTCAGGCAGTGGAACATCACATCGAACATCAACAACAAGTCCTCCAACTCTTAAAGGATAACCTCATGTTGGCACAAAATAGAATGAAACAACAGGAAGATCAACATTGCAATGAGAGAAGTTTTGATGCAGGTGATTGGGTATTCCTACGTCTACAACCATATAAGCAAATGTCCCTAAAGCAAGCTAAGAAGGATAATAAATTATCACCAAAGTATTATGGTCCGTACAAGGTGTTGCAAAAGATTGGTACTATGGCATACAAATTGGAGCTTCCTGCAGCTTCTCGATTGCACCCAGTTTTCCATGTTTCATGTTTAAATAAGGTTATAGGCGACAAGCTCCCAGTTCAAACAATATTGCGAGAACTTGACGAGGAAGGAAAAATTATATTGGAACCGAACGCAGTCACAGAAACAAGAACTCGACAGCTACGAAATCGATCAATTTCAGAGTATCTTATCAAGTGGAAGAACTTATCCGCTGAAGATTCCACATGGGAGGATGAGAATTTTATGCAGAAGTATCCATAACTACTCAAGCATTGAGGACAACACTTTTTTGAAGGAGAGGGGCATGTTGGGTCCCTATAATACTAGTGATTACCCCATTACTATTGTAGTTATACCCCTTATTTATATTGTTGTGCCCCTATTACCCCCATATTGTTATTTCTGTGCCCCATAGAATCCCTCTATTGTTATTTTTGTGGCTTTATATTATTATTGTTAGGTCGGCTGGATTATATTGTGACTCCTTAGACTCCTATATATAGAAAGGAGGTTTTGTCATTTGAATCATCCAAGAATTGTTCATTTATGTAATGTAAAGGAGGTTGCCCCCTCGAAGAGGCTGAATTCTAAGGCATTGATCTATCTTTTCTATATTTTCTTGAGTTGGTTTCATAACAAACACTTTCAGGCAGCCAAATCTTGTTAAGACATACTCAAACAAAAAATTTGTTGTTGTAGCCCATAATCGTTAATCGGTTGTGCTTCTGCCCATCTGGTTAGATATTTTGTCACGGTGATGATATAGTGTGCACCAGTTTTCTTCCCTAGGGGTTGAATTGGCCCAACAAAATCAATCACCCATTTTTCTAATGGCTGCAAGGATACTTGAGGATTTAGTGCCAACTCGTCCCTTCGCAATGGTCTGCTAGTTCTTTGACATGCATCACATGCTCTACCATATGCCTTGGAAACTTTGTGCAATGTTCGCCACCATAGACCTGCACGCAAAATCTTCTGCGTAGTCGCCTTTCTTGCATAATGACTTCCCACAGTCCCTCCATGAGCTTCAGCAAGAATGTTATCCCTCTCAAAATCTGGCATATATCTTCGCAATATCCATCTTCACCCATATTATACAGATGTCCCGCAATAATTGAGAAATATGTCGCGCACACTACGATTTCCTTCTTTTGTTGACTTGTATTCCCTTCTGGTGCCATCCCCGTAGTCAAGAAATGAATGATATTGGCAAAGTGATTATCTGTTATGTGTACCATGAAGAGTTGCACATCTGGCAACCCTTCCTCCAAATTATTGGGCTCCTCTTCTATTTTGATTCGTGACAAATGGTCAGGCACTGCATTTAACCTCCCAGGCTTCACAATTACTTCAAAGTCATACTCTTGGAATAGTAGAAACCACCTGCAGATCTTCACCCCCAACACAAGCTTATTGACCAGGTACTTCAAAGCAGAATGATCTGTGTACATCTTGAAATGCCCTCCTAACAGATAGTGCCTAAAATTTTGTAGCACATACACCATGGCCAATCCTTCGCGCTCAGTCATTGAATAATTCTTCTCGGCCTTCGATAATTTCCTACTCACGAAGGCTATAGGATGGTCCATTTCTCCTTTACCGGCTTGCGTTAACACTACACCCAACGCAATGCAATATGCATCCACATGTACGTGAAATTCCTTCTTCCAATCCAGGAATACCAAGATCGGCACGGTGACCATCTTTTCTTTTAAGACATCTAAGTCGCACTGACATTCTTCATCCCAACAAAATGTTGCATTCTTCTTCAATAGTTTCTCCATAGGCGCGATAATCTGAGTATATGCTTTGATAATTTTTTGTAACATCCCGTATGTCATAGCATCATGCACAGCTGCTTAACACTCCTCTAGGCCTCCAGATTCACTATCACCATGATCTTAGCAGGGTCCACCATCATCCCTTTCTTTCACACCACATGACCTAGGAAAATTCCAAAGGGAACAAAGAATAGGAATTTCTTCAAATTCAGTGTGATATGATATCTGCGACACGTATCCAACATCACGCGCAGACTTGCTACGTGGAGCTTCACTAAATCGAACACCGTCCAATCATCAAAGTGTACTTCCAAGAACTTATGGATGAACTCCTTAAATGTTGCTATAACTACACGAGAGAATATCGCAGGCGCATTCTTGAGTCCAAACGGCATCACAGTATACTATAAACAACCCCATTCTGTCGCAAAGGTTGTTTTACTCCTATCCTCTGGTGCAATCTTGATCTGATGATACCTTGAAAACCCGTCAGTAAAGGAGTAGACCTCCTGCCCTCCAATGTTATCCAATACTTCATCTGTAAATGGCGCCGGGAATGGGTCATGGACATAGTCATCATTAAGCTTCCTCATATCTACGCAAATCCTTATTTCACCCCTATGTTCCTTCTCCTGAACCACCCTCGGGCTCACTCAATCAGATTCCTCCATAGGTTCTATGATGCCCGCCTCCAACATCTTATCCAACTCCTAACGAACCTTTTCCTTGTATTTGGGATTAAGACGATACAACCTCTGTTTAATAGGCTTTGCATCCAGCTTCAGAGTAATCTTCATGACGCCCAAGTCGCCTATTATGCCCTTCGGGTCTGAAAACTTGGTAGGAAAAAGATCCTGGTACTCGCGAAGTAGCTCAACAACTTTAGCCACAGTAGCATTGTCCCAATAATCCCTAATATTTGCAAACTTCGGCTCTGCTTCAGTACCAACGTTTACTTGTTTTTTCTTTAATGGCACGATGATGTCTGGGTTCTCTATTTACGGACCTTCGACTTTGCGATACCCTTATTCTTCTGGGATATTGATGTTTCTTGGATCCTCATCATCCTCTTCGGTGTTCACATTATAACATTCCATTGCATGCCATATTTGGGTGCTCTAATCTGGCTGGACCCACTCCAATGGTTCTTGCGGTGTTCTGAAGATAATGGCCTTAATCTCCTGTAGGGCTTCATCGATCCTCGTGAAGTCATCTTCAAAACTGAAGGTCAATAAGAACCCTTCCCTCAATATATCCCACTCCACAGTGCCATGGTGGAACTTTGTTTCCAGATACCATTTCATGGAAATTGTATCCAAAGTATGGAAAAATATGTGTACCCACTCCAGTTGCAGCTCTGTTCCATAAGCTTTAGTCCACTTTGCTAGGTGATCGCATAGATCATCCTTCTTTCTATATTTCTTAGCCAGTCTAGTGTTAGACCACACAAACCGTAACCTCATCATTCTTCTGTAATCCCGTCATCCATCAAATCTATCCTTGTGCATACCCCACCATCATGCAGGTGTAGCGTGCAATGCCAAATATAATGCTTGGAAGCGGTGATCTTCGGGGACTTCACACTCAAATTCATCCAAAATCTTATTCGCATTAGTTAACCCATCATAATAAGGTAATTTTCTTACCTCTGACGAAATACAATGCAACGATTTGTCATCATATTGCATCGCAATGTGGATACTTCATGCAGCTGATTATGCCAATGTTCCAACTCTTCATCTGAATTAGAGGTGCAGGAACTCTCCCGGTCCCATGCAATCCATCCATCTGCCATCAAATTGATCTAGTCTTGATATCACACCGTTATTTTATATATTTGTTCCAGTTCATCATCACTCTCCTCATAGCCATGGACTTGTTCATTATATCGCGCTCCTTCTGCCGAGTCTAGTGGTACTACAATGTGAAGCGAATTTTTTTCAAATGACATTGTCCACTTCTTCAAATTGATGACCCCATTCATATAAATGGCCCAGTCAATTCCCAAGGGCGCAGGGTATGGATTACTGTCATCAACAATCTCTATCACTTCAAAGTCATCCATCACGCTCACACCTTCGATATCAACAGTTACTCCATATAGTCGTCCCATAGGGATGATCTTCTGTTGGTTCGCCATTCTAAGTTGAATCGGAGACCACTGCAACGTAGGTCTCCTCATTCTTTCCCATGTTTGTTTTGGAAAAACGTTTACATCGGACCCTAAATCCAAGATGACCTAGTCCATCTCATAATCTCCTATATGTGCGGTGAGCCTCATCTTGCGCCTTGTTCTTGCCTTATGTTTTCCAATTTTTCTAACTACGCAGTGTCCATCAAGGGCGTTTTCTTTGCTGGTGCATTTGTTTATTAAATCTTGTAGGGCTTTCATAGCTTTGTTGTCGCACATCAATTTCAAGCAGGTCTCCAAGAGCATGGTAAGCATAGAGGGATCAACCCCTGTAGGCACGTTGGTGTCTTGCATCTTGCCTTGACTTCCTAAGGTGGATGCCCCATCGAAGCTTTTCTTGGCCTCCATAAATGTTTCCTTCATGTGCTCCAAATCAAAACCAAATTCCTTTTCTGGGGCCTTGCAGACCCATCTGTCCTCTTCAGGTTGTTTTCCCTTATCATCGCCAGTTGCAATTCCGCTCCTCAGCACTATATTCACGCTCTAATCCTCTTCGCAGGGCTCAACTCTCGTCATTTGTAAGTTATGTGTAGGTTGTTGAGGTTGCACTTTCTTTTGTTGCATCTTAACTATCAGCACCGGACATTCTTCTATACTATGGTAAAACTGGATGCAGTATTGACATGATGGGTGTGTTTGATTCTGACACTCCCGTGCATAGTGCCATGGTGTTCTATAGTTATAACAAATAACCTATCCCCGACCTCTTCCAAGCCCTCCTCCTCCTCGGCCTCATCCTCGTCCCTGATAACCTCTGCACACTCCTCCAGTGCCCTGCTCTGGAGGCCGAGTTTCGGCTTGCATCTGGTATGTAGGTGTTCTTTCCATCATCAACTCATAACTGCGACAACGGTGCTCATCATGACCCACTGATTTGCAGAAGTCACAGAACAATTGCTGGGGTGTCTGAATGAACTTTTGAAGCAAATGACAATTATGTGTGGCGTGTTTTCCAACAACCTGACAAATAGCACACCATAGTGTATCCCCCATGCTCAGCCCTGCTGGGGCTTCCGGCTTTAGAGGAATTGGTCCCCCTCCTGTAACATAATTCATGAATACGGGACAATGGTATTTATCGTGCCCTTGGATCTTACACTTCAGACACCTAACTTCCGCATGCACCTCTGGTTTAGTCTCCTTGTCTTTCTTCAAGCTTGGAAATTCCAAGCAGAGGCTCTGTAACTGGGAGTGAATTTGTTGTAACCCTAAGGTCGCATCCTAAATGGGTGTTGTGTGCAACCTCATCGCAATTTCCATGGCTTCTGCCTGAGTTCCTATCTTCTGTTGTGATAGAGCAATCCTCAGGTGGGGCAAAAGTGAAGCTATAAACCATTCGTGATGCTGGTCATCCGTGAGCTGCATGTTAGCTTCTCGAATCACACATTTCAACCTTTGATCTAATTCCCAAGGTGTCTCACCAACCCTCATCGTGATTTCCTTAAATCCAACTACTAACTGTGAGTCAGACTTAGGCTTCCTAAACTCTTTTTTTAAAGAAACCTTAGTATCTGCAAGCGATGCCAAAGGATTATTAGAACAATACTTAATATACCAAGTTAGTGTGTGATCTTGCAGAGTGGTAAGCAATTGTGCCTTCTTTATATTTTCATCAGTAATCTGTTGTGATGTCCACACAGCATTCGTAACAAACCAGAACCGCTTGGTGTCTTCACTCCCTATGCCTTTGAAAATCAACAGCTTCATGGTGTTCGCCATGTTGGATGGTGGTGGTGGAGGTGGAGGTGTGGGTGAAGGTGCATGAGGTGGAGGTGGAGGCAAAGTGGATGGTTGATGTGTTCACGAAAAACCCTGTGTTATCAGCTGAACAGCGCTTCACGACGGAATTCGTTCCGCCCCTTTGTCGCCACTCAATGGAGACCCAATCAATGGACTATACTCCGGTCTTGATCCTTCACGATTGCTAAATATTCCTCCACTCCACGTAGCTATGAACATCAAGGCAATGGCATAACCTATTTTTCACACGACAACATTTTAATCCAAGTATTCAAAGATATTAAATACTTACGTTGTGGTCCTTTGAAAAATCATCGCTCCACTTCGTTGTAGCTGACTCGGGTATCAACTATGAATTCTGTAACAAATCCTCCTATAATTTGATCGAGTCAGTGATCAACAGCCTGCGCAATCTGATTTTCAGAGGCTTCTAATTGTCGCACTAATTCAGGAGTCCACACTATAGGATTATCAAGCTTCCACCTTCCTTGGCTGGTTGTCAATTTGGCTAACCACTGGTACAATTTGATGGGAAAAGTGCAGAAGAAGATCTCGTGTATCTCTGTGTACAGGTACATGTTCAAAAATTGTTCCTTTGATAGGTGTGGATTCCTCTTTTCTAGAACCACAAACTCGTGAATCTTCCAATCCAACCACTTTTCAATTTCCTTCTTTGTCGGGTTCCAATGATGCGACATCACACATCTCCTTCAAGCAAATTCCCGGTCCCGGCAACAAAACCATTTGTTGGCTTAGGGGGTCCTGACCAAGGTTCAGAGTTAGTTGCGCTAACAAACAAATCCCTACACTACTGGCCCTTTCAGAAACAACCTGCGTAGCACTGGTTGCAATCTCACCTGAAGCAGTATAGGGGGATGTTGGAACCAAGTTTCCGCATCTAGAGATCAGTGTGATTTCTTTTAGCACCCTAGATCTGCCTTCGTGCAGATCTATAAGTCCCTAGGGCTTGGTACTGAAACTCTGTTTAAATAGTCTTTAGACCTTCGTGAAGGTCTATGATTGGTCTCTGCGGACCCTTAACAATCAATTTATCCACTTAGGCACACCAGAAAACAACCTTAAAGTAGTGTTCGCACAGATCCACTTAGGTTATTATTAAACATAACATAATTAATCCATCTTTTCAAAAGTACTTAACATGCATTGTGTACAATTATTAAGTCTTATTAAAGAGAATCACGCATCGTTAGATCAATATTCCATAAGCATATTATTCATCAACAACATACGTCATAAATAGAAGTAACATCAATACACAAGGTTTCTTCAGAAACAACTCTTTATTGATTTCTAGTTCAGAATACAGACTCAAAACTTCCATGTGCACTCAGCTGCGGACTCTACTTTAGGCTTCGCACACTCAGCTGTGGAGCCTTCTTCCTTTTATCTAACTGCTTCTTACTTGCCCTTTTCTTCACCCAAGACATATACATTGACATTATGCCTTAGACTCTCTAAGACACGCCTATCTATACCCTTTTTCATACAATCCCATGGTCCATGGACCATGGGTGGGTCTCAAAGCTTACTCAAAATTTACATAAACAAGGGGCTAAAACCCCTTTGACTCCTAATCATCTACACACTCCACATCCACAAATCGTGAAGACTTTACATTTCTTACAAAAAATACATCAAAACTTGGGTTATCTTAACCCCAAAACTAACCTAAGGGACCCCATCCCAACAGTGTGTGTTGGGAGAGTGGTGGGGGGGCTGGGAGGTGGGGAGTGGGAGGGGGGGATGCGGGGGTGCTCCAAAATAGAAATGTAATGGCTTATGAGAGTGCCACATTCCAAGTAAATATACTATGTTGCAACACGTTGACTTGGCAATGTGATGTGAACAATTAGATGACACCTCAAAATATATGCATGGTAAGATGGTTGCCTCAGTTTGCATGTTATTGATGTGATATGTAAGGTGGCATGCAAGATTAGTTGTCTGGGTAGTTTATGAATTTTTGATGTTCCTTAAAATTAAATACAAACAAAAATGAAATCACTTCACACAATTTAAGATCACATAAACCTTTAGTTAAAAAAAATACAATTTTAAATTAAATTGCTCAAGGTTATGTGTCCATATTACCATGTGTTCTACAAGGTTTAATGCTTATGTTTAGTGGTGTTATATTCAAGGAAATTCTCGCATATATAGTCATTCTTGCGAAGGTATTCCAAGCATACTATTTGTTCTTTCCTATAATTATATAAGGATTACATTTATAATAAAGTCACTTTATGACTATAGGGTATAGTTTATGATTTTGTTTTATTTTTACATAAAGAAGTATATCACATATTCATAAGTGGAAATGATTTTTTTAGTGAAAAATAATATAGAAAAAGGTAAACTACATTGTAATAAATGCACCAATTATTCATTGACAATATCATATTGTGTTCTTGCAAATATCTTCCTTTGAGCCCAATAATGTGACTCAATTCTAACAAATATTTTAATGATATCACTACAACAAAACCATGTGATTAACGTCCCTTTTTGCTTCCTTTTTGCGTCTAGAGCCCATTTTTGGTGCTATTTGTGTGCGTTTATCAAATATGGTGCAAAACTTGATGCAAAGTTTGCACCAAGTTTTTCCACAAGTCTTACACCAGGTTTAGCACCAGGTATTGTAATAGGTTTTGCACCATATTTTACACCAGGTTTTATGCCAGGTTTTACGCCAAGTTTTATGCCAAGTTTTGTGCCATCCTTTGCACCATGTTTTGCATCAAGTTTGGCACCTAAGTTTGTTTCACCAACTTTTGCATCCTCTATTGCATCCACTTTTTGCACCTACACTTGCATCAAATTTTTCATCATCTCTTACATCCTCTTTTGCATCATTTTTTAAATAATTTTTTGCATCCATCATTTTTTGCATCCCCTTTGTGCCAAGTTTTGCATCAAGGTTTGTGTCTAGTTTTGCATCTACTTTGTTTCATCCACTTTTACATATTGTTTTGCATCCATATTTACATCCTCTTTTTCATCTGCTATTGTGTCCACTATTGCATCCATTTTTCTTGTGCCATAATTTGCACCTAGTTTGGCACCTCCCTTTGCACCCTTTTTTGCTTCTAAATTTGCATCCTCATGTACATCTAGGTTTTCATCAACTTTTACATCTATTTTTGCATCCCTTTTTGTATCCACTTTTGCGTCAATATTTGCATCAAGTTTTTTGTCTCATATTGCATCTACTTTTGCATCGAATTTTGTTGCATCAACCTTTGCATCCTATTTTTCATCCATTGTTGCACCCATGTTTACGCCCACTTTTGTATCCCTTTTTTCATCTTATTTTGCAACTTCATTTTCTTCTTTTTTTGCATCTATCATTACATCCACTTTTGTTGTGACACAATTTGTGCCATGTTTTATACTTACTGTTGTACCCATGTTTGCTTCCAATTTTGCATGCATCTTCGCATCCTCTTTTGCATAAAATATTGCATCTATTTTTGCATCCACTTTTGTGTTGGGTTTTGTGTCTCATTTTGTATCTTATTTTTCATCTAATTCCATTGCATCCATATTTTGCATCCAATTTTGTTTCTCCTATTGCACCCATGTTTTCATCCACTTTTACATCCATTATTGCATCTAAGTTTGCATCTTTTTTTGTGTCTATTATTACATCCACTTTTTTCTGCCATAATTTGTGCCATATCTTGAGCCTATCATTGCAACCCACATTTTCTTCCACTTTTGCATCCACATTTTCATCTTGTTTTGTGTCCAAGTTTGCATCAAATATTGTTTATGTTTTTTGCATCTACTTTTACATCCACTTCTGATACGTCCAATTTTGCATCTAATTTTGCGTCCACTATTGCACCCATGTTTGGTCCATGTTTACATCCCTTTTTGTCCAATTTTGCCACATTTTTGTGTTCAAGTTTTTTGTATTTTTTTGCGTTCGTTGTTGTATCCACATTTGTTTCACCACAATTCATGCTAAGTTTTATGCCTACTATTGCACCCACGTTTTCTTCCACTTTTTCATCCATGTTGCATCCTATTTTGTGTTCAAGTTTGCATCAACTATTGCATCTACTTTTTCATCCACTTTTGTGTCAATTTTTTTGTCTTCTTTTGCCTCTACTTATGTTGTGTCCACTCTTCATCCAATTTTATGTCTATTGTTGCCCCCATTTTTTTGTTCAATTTTGCATCCATTTTCCATCACTCGTCATATTTTTGTGTATTGATGATATTTCTTATGACATTGTTAATTATGAACAATTGATGACAATGTCAATAATTATGACGATGATGATGATGACATGAATTGTGATTATTATGATAATGACAATGATGATATAGATGATGGGGGTTACAATGACAATGATGATGACGATGCTAATTACATTGGCCAATATTCCTAATTTTTAAATGTTGTCATGGTCATAATCATAATCATTACCTTTGGCGTTGTCTTCCAAGTCATCGTCATCTGATCATAATTATCATTATTTTCATCTTGGTCATCATCAACAACAATAATGGCATGAATGATGATTATGATTTTCATGACGAAGATGAAAACAATTATGATAAATATTACATTCATTATGATGATGGGGATAATGAAAATTATAATGGCAATGATAATGGTAGCGATGATGATGATCATCGATCATCTCTAAAAAAATAAAGTTGTTATTTCTCTTGCATATATCATGTGTCCTAAAAACCCTTTTCGAGCACTCGTAACATTTTTTGGGTTGATGATATTTCTTACGACACCTATAATTATGAACAATTGACAACAATCTCCATAATCATGATGATGATGATGATGACGACGACGATGATGACAACATGAATGCTGATTATGATGATAATGCAATGATGACAATAATGATGATGATGATGGTGGTGATGATGACGATAATGAAGATGATGACACTCCCTCTAATCTAGGGAGGTACTCATAATGAGACAAAAAAAGTACTCTCAAGTTGAAATTTTCATATAAGAAGGGATCTGGATTGATAAGCATCAACGATGATTTACATCATTGTAACCAACATTGTCAAAATAGGAAGGCCTTGACTAACAAGTTCTATCTCTCCATTAGATCAGAGCACAATGTTGGGAGGCATATATTTGTACACCACTACCTCTCTAGGCACTTACCCCACTAGGATGTTCACTAGGTATGTCCTCACATGATCATTTCCTAATCAACTGCCATAATATTTGACATTAGGAAATGTCGATCCTTGTGACTATTCTTATCTTGGATTAATGCACTTGACTTATTGTAGTTAGTCTTAGTCAAAGTACAAATTCTCGAAGAATATTGGTCCCAAATGTTTATCCAATCCACCATTCTCCCTATTGGTGTCTTTACTAGGCTTACGAATGTTAGTCCTGGCCATATTACATGACACATGGATAATATAGTTTCCACCCTCTCAACTAGGGAGGAGACATCCACAAGCATAAGCTTTTCTCAAGAATACCCATAATTTTTATAGAGAATAACATCATTAATTTGTTTTCATCGCATGATGCCTTTATGATTAAGCATTCATAGATTTGTGGCAAAATATTTCCCCTTTTGTCATTTGTGATGAAATAAAATCAAGAAGTGAAAACCAAAATCATTAAAGATAGACTATAATTATTTATCTAAGTATAAACTCTAAGGTTGAAGTGAAAATTCATGTAAATGTTATATCTATGAGTTGTGCCAAACTTATGAAAACCTTATTCCCTAAGTCCTATATATAAGAAAAAGAAAAAGAAAGAAAAATAAGGCCCAATCAATGGTAACTCGTGTATTCACTCCCTCTTTGGAAAACATATGAATATATACACTCCTAGTCACACTTGATCACATGTTTGTGATGGTGAAATCATGAAGTCCTCTTTTCCCCTTGCATTTTCACTTCATCATTTAAGCACCTAATTAAGGATCTATGGAATGTTTCTTGACTAAGGGTTTCATGTCTACCCTTGGTTTACTTATGTCACACTATGATCAATTTATGTGATGGAGTGTAATACTTAAGTTTGTAGAGTTATTAGAACAGTGTATTAAGTTAGTCACCACACACACATGTATTACATCTCATTGATCCACATGTGTGGGTTGGAGACTTATTGCTTGAGAACTTTAATGGAGACTACTTTAGGGCTTTGATGGTATACCTTACAAAATCTCTTGGTAATCATTGTGATTCATCCTTTCTTTTCCTCGAGACACTTGATAATATTGAAGTCACTCCCAATAATCCATGGAGATGGGGAGTATAAATTACTTGTGTTGGAAATAGAATTGAGAAATAGAGGTTTTCCATTTGTAATATTGGAGTCATAGACATTGGATACATGGTAGTAGTCCTCAATGTCAATAAGCTAAAATTGTATTATCATAATGCGAAAAGAGGTAAACATATTGGTAGCCTTGATGTCCTAATCATTCCAAATAATAGCCATTCTACCCAAGTATCCTCTAGGCATCAATCACTACTGCTTGGAAATTCCTCCCCCATTTGCTAATTATATGAGGTAGAACCTCAATTAATATTTTTTTTTCTTATATCAACATTATTGATGGGTGCTTTGCATACCATTTTTCTTTTAGGAGTCTTTGTTTTCCTTTACTATTGAGTCCCCTCATGCTCCATGAGACTATTTTCATGGAGAATTTACACAGAAAGGAGGTATAATGTGACTAAAAAAAAACATGTTTCAAGATTAAGTGCTTGGAAAATGCCACTTCATGACTCTTATATTTCCTTAACCTAGGACTGAATGGTGAATTTGATGGCCTTAAGCGAAATTCACCAATGAAAATCTAAAAAAGAGGTGACTTTTGACTTTATCACATACAAGTTAATATACTAAAAGAAATGTCCATAGCAATTTCATCAATCAATGAATCATTAAAAAAAATATTCAAAACAATTTCATCAAGCAATGAATCATTACATTAAAAAATACAGTCTATAAACGTTTTGGGAACTTTTTGCTAAACCATGCTCAAAACCAACATATTTAATATTAATATTTAAAAATAATATGGACAATAACATGTTATCAAGCCTAAGAAATGTCACTAACAGAAAACTAAAAGGCATGTAACTAATGGGAGTGGCCACTCAAGGCCACCATAAGACAACTAATCTCTTAAGACCAAGATTAATGGGGACAACGATCTACAAAGGACAAAGGAAAACCTATTTTAAATTTATTGTTTTATTAGGTACAAGTTTAACATCTCAAGATATAATGAAGAGCAGAATTAATTTTATTGCATTAAGAAAACCCAAGCACATTCTATAACTTAGCAAGGAAGAGATGTATAATACCCATCTCAGCAACACAACACATGGCAATAAGTTACTTTTTTATATATAATTTAAACTTTTATCATAAAATCACAAATTTAGCATGAATGGAATGTTTAAAATCCATTTTTATAAAAACAAAATATATTTTTTGTTAAAAAAAAATACTAAAAACTAAATATATTTTTTTAGAAAATAAAAATAAAAATACTAAAACTAAATATATATTGAAAAATAAAAATTGAAACATAAGATTTTTATTATTATTATCATTATATTTTTTTAATTTAAAATAAATTTTAGAATTTTTTTAAACACTTCCCTCCATTGTAAGAAGAAAAAATAATAATAGAAATAAGGATGGACCAAAAATTTTCCCTTCCCTGGTAAGTGTTTCCCACCATTCATTCCACTCACTCGAGTTATTTCATAAAATAGAGATAAGTGTTATTTCACACTCTTTTGGCGAAGCCTATTGAGCTTCGCCTGCAATATATCTATTTCTTGATGCAATCCTTGATATATTGATCAACTTTTGATTCCTTGGAGATTAATTAGAGCAAAGAAAACATGAGTACCCTTAATTCCAAGTTCAATGCCTCTGATGGTGGACATCAGGCAAGGGAGTGATTGCTATCATGGTCATACCTCCAAGTTCATTGTCTCTGATGGTGGATGAGGCAAGGGAGGGGGTTGCAGTCTTGGAGTTTTCTATTTTACATTATATTTATGGAGTTCAAAGCAATTTGAATGGAATCATTGTTGTTACTAGGTATAATGGATTAAGTGTGATAATGGATAAAATGAAGTAACTATTTGTGAGCATTTGTTCTTGAACAAACATTAGGATCCATTTTATCATAGAGAAGAGTACATGCATTAAAAACAACTCAATATTTGATGTGACATTTATATTATATGCGGCTTATTTTTTATTAAAAACAATTTACTTTTTCATGTGACATTCTTTTTTTGTTAAAATTTCTTCTATTTCTAATCTGAATTACAATTGTAATTTGAAATAAAGTTTCCAGTAACTCTTAATTTACAAATCGTGCATGGACATCATAAGAAACATTCACAATATAATATGAAGAACAAATGGATACCTACTTCATATGCATTAAAAAATGCTTCTACTACTTAATGTGAATTACAAGTGTAATCTTAGTTGGATCTCCAATATCTCTTAAACCATATTTTCATTTAATTTTTTTGTACTATTAAATGTTATTATGTCCTACCTCATTTTATGGTTAGAATTGTAATAAAAATATGCATTGTGCTATAGAATTAGTACTAACATGTAATATTGATTTTTTACCAAAATGCTATAGGTAATTACCATGAAGATGATGATACAAACTATGTTTATATTTCATCATATATCAGAGACGATGATGATGAGGATGGCGATGGAGTTGGTGACGATTATGTGGATGATATTATCAAGATGGTCAGGATGATGATCATGGAAATGATCATGAGGATGATCTTGACTATGATTTTCGTGGCGCTAGCTAGCCATGCATTATTTTCTATATTTAGTTGGGATGGCTTAATATGGTAATCATACATTTGAATTTTAGTTGATTCAAATAATGATGATAATACTATCGATACTATCTTGTTACCTTATGAATATGTTGAAAATTGTTTAGAATTATTTTGTAATATGAGATTCCTACCTTTTTATGGATGTTGTGAATTTACCTTAGAATAATGATATTTATGAAACATTTCTATTTGGTAATTATACATTGACTATTAGTTGATTTTATTAAATATGATGATGATATTATCATTTTTATCTTGTTATTTTATGTATATATTGAAAATTATCAGCATTGTTTTGTTGGAGAATTATTATGTTTGATGATATTACTATCTTTTGATGTATATTGTGAATTTACCTTAGAATAATGGTGTTCACGAAATATTTGATCTGATAATCACACATTTGAATCTTAGTTTATTTGATTAAAGATAATGAGGATATTATTAGTATTATCTTGTTACTTTATATGTGTGTTGAAAATTGTTAATGTTTTTTGATGGAGAATCATTATGTTTGATGATATTACTATTTCTGGATGTAATGTTGTGAATTTACCTTGGAATAATGATATATGCGATAAGTGTTGATTTAGTAGTCATATATGTATATTGAAAATTGTCAATGATTTTTTAATGGATAATTGTTATATATGAGGATACTGCTATCTATTTGATGAATGTTGTCAATTACCTTTAAATTTGTTTACAAATATTAAGCTATCAATTTGAATTGTGATATCTTCTAAAATGTGTTATACATGAAAATACCTCCTCATCATCTTGGAAGAGAATACTATGTTGTTGGTTGAAATACCCCTTTCTCCTAGACTATATAAGACTATAATACAAGTTATGTACCATGAGGACCACGTTATCCTAGTCTATAACAAGTTGTCCCCTTCATATAACTTTTGTTACCAAAATTCTCACTCAGTCATGAGGAAAAAACTTGAGTTAACTAGAATTTGACACTCTTATTCACTTTCCGAAACTCATATGGTGGAATGTGATCTCTTTATCCTCATATCTAGCTTTTTCCTAAAAACAAAAAACATACAAAAGTGAAAAAGAGCCATAAAGCATGGAGAAGCTTTTTCCTAAGCACAAAAGCATCTAAAAAGTGGAAAAGGCCATTTTTATATGAGGAAACATTATTCACCCAAAAGATTTTTCCCAAATTGAACTAATGAGGAATTTGGGAAATATTCATAGCCTTCACTTTCTTATATATTGGAGGCTTAGACATTGAGAAAAGGATGGGAATTCTTGTATTGTCACGTTGCTGAGATCTATCTTGAGATGGAGAGTTTTGGAGCTAGGAGTTGGGGGAGGTGTTGTTGCAACTGCATCTGATGGTTGTAACTTTCCTCCAACTCCTTTATTCATATAGATCAATTGTTTTTCCTTCCATATGTTACTATTCATTCTTTACTTATTAAATTTAACTAATGAATGTATGGGATTTTGGTTTATATTTATTTATTAAGTAATATTTATATGTTTCTAATAGTTTCAATTATCAAGATATTAGGTTGTCAAGGTTGCTTTGTTCTCTCTCTTATGTGTAGGACCAAGCTTTTGAGCTAGCTACGAGCACTTCCCAGCTACACAAAAAACTCCAACAAGACCTGCATGCGAGGACTCACAAGAATTCCTTTTCTTTTTCTTAATATATATTCTACATCTTGATCTAATAAGAATCCTAAGCCTTAGAACAACCTTTCTCTTAATCGGTATGTCCTAAGTTTCTGGGATAAACTAAGAGGGTTTTATGTTCATCTAACCGTGCATTAAATCCTACAACAAAATGATATTTAGAAACTGTAATATATTTCACTATGTAATTGAAATTAGTAAAATGAACCCATAAAGAGGGTCATAAATGGAAATAAAAGTAAAATTATGAATAAGAAGCCAAAAGTAGATGAACCATGGATGAAAAATTGGAAGTAGAATTGGATGTTAAAATAGCCATCAAAACAAGATGCAAATAATGACACAAAAAGTGTTTTAAAGTAGAATTAAAAAAATGGTTTTTAAGTAGAATTAAAAGAGGGTGCAACACTAGACACAAAGAAGGGGAAAAAATAGGGCATACAAAGGGATACCAAATTGGGCGCAAATAAGGATGCAAAAATGGACACCAAAATGAGGATGCAAAGAATGGTGTAAAATTAGGATGAAAAATTGGGTGCAAAAAGGATGTAAGAAAAGACACAAAACAAGATGCAAAATGGGACTAAAAAAGGGTGAAACCAAGGATGCCAAAAATGATGCATAACTAGATGAAAATTCAAACTAAAATCTAGGTGCAAAATGAGATGCAAATGTGGACACAAAATGTGGCAGAAAAAATGATGCAAATTTGGATGCCAAAAAGGATGCAAAATTAAATACCAAAAAGGATGCAAAATTGGACATAAAAAATGGTGCAAAATTGGACACAAAAGTAGAAAAAATGGTGCAAAAATGGGCATAAAAATGGCTCAAATTTGGATGCAAATTGAGATGAAACATTGGATGCAAAATGAGGTGCAACAAATGATTCAAAACTTGGTGCAAAAACAAATGCAAAAGTAGACGAAAAAATGGCTCAAAATTGAATGTAACATTAGACACAAAATGGGATGCAAAGGTGGACAGAACACATGGTTCAACATTGGATGCAAATTTAGATGCTCAAAAGAATGCAAAATTGGATGCAAGAAATGGTGTTAAAAATGATGCTAAATTGGATGCAACAAATGATGAAAAATTAGATGCAAAATATGGTGCAAAATAGGATGCTAAAAAGGGAGACAAATAAAATGCAAAAGTGGATGTAAAAAATGGATGCAAAATTTGGCACTAAACCAAATTCAACATATGGTGCAAAATTGGATGCAAAAAATGGCGTAAAAAAAGGCAGAACAATTGGCGAAAAATAGATGTAAAAATAAGTACAAAATTAGAAGCAAAAAATGGCATAAGACTAGATGCAAAAACTAGAAAAACCTAGATGCTAAAAAAGACACTAAATTAGATGCAAAAGATGGTGTAAAACATGATGCAAATTACGACACAAAACTAGAAGCAAAGAATAAGAATACATTGAGATAGGAATGTGTTACTAAGTGCAAAAAGGAAGGTTTAATGTAGAATTTATGTGCCTAGCTGTGGTCATATTGACTTTATGTTTTACCTATTTGGGAGGCCCATCAATGAGTTAATGGAAGGTCCAATCCAAATAGACATAGACCTTTGATTATGTTCTTTGATGCTACTTCTTTGAGAGCTCTCCTCTTCCATTTTTCTGCCAATATGAAGAGGAATCGCAGAAGCGGGTTTCCTTATTGAATGCCTCTAGAGTATCTAAATCCATTGATAGGGGAACCATTTACCAGAATAGAGAATAAGTTCAATGATAACAACCTAATAATCCAATCTATCCATTCTTGATTAAAACAAAAATCTCTGAGAATGTTGAAGAGGTATTCTAGCTGATTTGGTTGAAGGATTTTGAGATATCTAGTTTAATCAACATACCAATTTTTTTTGAGCTCTTTAGAGAGTGGATATTCTCGTGGGAAACCATGATGCCATATAATATTTGGTGGCATTTGATGTAGAATTTTTTCTTCGATGAGATGAGCCTTGGAAGAAGAGGTTTAATCCTTTTTGCTATAATTTTGATAATGAATTTATATAACATTTCATAGAGTGTTGGGGCTATATCCACTAGGATCCTCCACCTTATCTTTCTTTGGCACCGATGTGAGAAAGGTGGTGTCTAAGGGTTTTAAGATGCAATTTGTTTGTTTGGATTCCCCCACTACCTGCCAAACATCTTGGCCCACTATAGACCAACATATTTGGAAGAATTCTATTGTAAATCCATCTAGGCCAGAATCTTTGTTACCTGGCATTTCTTTGATTTTTACTTCCACTTCTTTAAAATATGTTTCTCTGAGAAGAGCCTCCTTTTGTTCTTCTGTTACCAAAGAAGGGATGTTCTTAATCATTTTCTAGATCACTTGTTGTCTATTGGGAATGGGTTCTATAAGAAGATCTTGATAGTATCAAATTAGCTATTGAGTTATATCTTGATGCTCCTACAATTTCACTCCTTCGTGATTTTTAAGGGACGAAAAGTGATTATGATGGCGATGTTTTAGCTTAGATTTCTATAAAAATGTCGTGTTTCTTTTCCCCTCCCTAAGCCATCAAACCCTTGATTTTTGTTACCAAAGAAGTATTTCTTGATTCTAGCACTCCTCAAGATCAGTAAGAGTTGCAACCTCTTATTTAATTAATGTTTTTGATTGGCCATGTAGGATGGCTTCCTCTTGTATTATTTCCATATTCTTTTACAATCTATGATTTTCCTCTAAAATGTTGCCAAATTTTGTTTTGTTCCAGCCTTTGAGCTACCATTTAATTCTCTTGAGTTTATGTTGGAGCATGTACATTGATGTTAATTCTAATGTTTCTTATTCCTCCCACCACTTTTTTATGTTGGCTTGAAATTCTTGATGATGAAACCATTTTTTTCTAGACAAAAGGCATTGTTCTTAGGTCGAGATTTTATGTCAATATCCAGGCAGTAGGCTAATGTTCAAAGTCATGGCTTGGGAGAATGTATGCTTCTAACAAGATGTCATTGGTCATGATGGACTCTATGACTAGGAAACTATACAGCTTGGAAACCACTTGTTTCACTTCTTTCTTTTTATCGTTCCAAGTGAAAATCTCATTTATAGATTCTAGATCGACTGGGCGAGAAGACATCATTGTTTCCTAAAATTGGATAGAGTCGACATCGAGTCTTCTAATACCCCCTTTATTTTCTTCTAGGTTTTTTAAGAGATTTAAATGTCTTCCAAGAATCCAGGGAGAATGGGTAAGGAGAATATAGGTGTCAGAAATCGGTCAGAGGAAGAGGGATTTATCTTGGGGTAAGTGTGGTTTGTAGATGTTAGACAGGAAACAGATTTCAGCAGAGCCAATGAGTTGAAATTAGACTGTAAGAATTTGAAAAGTGGCAAAGATATTGGGTATGATAACTTCTTGAGCATTTTAAATTATGGAAAGGCCGCCTAATTGTCCCTTAGCATTGATAACAATCACTTTGTAGTCTTCCACATTTATTGGTCATTTTGGTAATTACATCGCTTGAAGATTTTTTTTCTTGAATCGTCAATAATGTGGGATTTCCAAAAGTACCATTTTTCCTTTAGTAGCATCAATTTTCCTTTGTTGTTGAGGCCCCTGATATTCCAAGATATTATTTTCATGTTGATGATGTGGTAGTAGAGGAGTAAACCTTTGAGATCATTTTAATTCATCATGAATTGACTAGTATATCTCCCAATTATTCTAAGATATGTTGATTGATTTTCCTACCTTTTTTCTTTTCTTCCCTGTGGGATTTTGCAGACTCCTTCATTGGCTAGGATTGAACTCCTATTGATCTTGTATTAGATTACCCTGATGTCATTTATAAGGAAGAATAGCAAGATTTGAGGCATGTTCGATCTAGTACCTTGACTTGATGTTATTTGAGGGTGTTGGGGTCTTTGCCTTTCCAGGATTTGGAAATTTATGAAAGTTCAAGTGAATATAAGTCCATACCATCATTAATATCCATGGATTGAGGTGGATTGTTATTTTTTGTAGCTTGATGTAGGGGCGGGGGAGATGGGAGTGCGAAGGTGGGGGAATCTTGGCAGAGGAGAACAGAGGCAGATTAGAGTTATGAATGAAAATTCTAGGGGATAATGAGGCCAAGGAGAGTCTTGAGATTCCTAGGAGGATAGGGGGTCGAAATGATTATTAGTGGATTGTTGATTCCCCATGGAAGTGGGTTGTGAGGGAAGGGTTTTTAGGACCCTTATTCTTACCCCTCAATTTTGTGAATCCATATTCATCTAAGGAAGGGACATGATCAGGGTTAGCATTTACATCCAGAAGAGAGAAATTTCTATAAAGATGGTTGTATTCATGGCACCTTTGATAATGAAACGGGATATGCTTATAATCCAGGGTTTTCTTCCAGAGCCCATATTGGTAATAAATGTATATGGTATATGGAAGCAGTTATGAGATATTCATGTAAACACAATTACAGGCATAAAAAATATACATGGCATGTTTTTTTGCTTCTGGAGCTTTAACGAAATGGACAAGGGCGTTGCCAAGGCCAACTAGGGTTACTCATCCTAGGATTCCTGTGGAAATGAATACATCCTTATCCAAACTAGAGTTGTTGTGAAGCATTCCTTATTAGGCACAAATATTTATACCCTAAAGCAAAGATATAACCCAACAGCGTTGAAGAAGTACGACCAATTTTTAAATATCTTAGTTCTATCTTCACTATAACAAATATTATGGTGAAAAAACCTTTAGCTCCCAGTTCCAGTCTAATATGCCCCTTGGGTTTCTATTTTAGCTAGATCCAATGGGAGATTTCTTTATTTGAGGGCCAAACACCAAGAATTGTTTTGATGATGGTGTGTTCTCGCATATATTAAATGTATCCCCCGATACCGATGGAATGAACTTCGAATTTAGGATCTATTGTTTCTTTAGGGAGGAAGCTCTCCAATGTTTGTTTCCCTTACTGGGTACTACTATGCAAGACATTTTGTTGCTCCACACAAGGGTTTTGGCTAGAAATGCCATGGTTAGAGGTAGAAGGTTTTTTGGAATGGTTGTGACATGTTGCAATCCTATTGTATGAAGGAGCTTTGCACCCTTCACTGGCACTAGCCATAGTAAGAGCGGTTGGAGAGCCACAAGAAACACATCTATGCTTTAAAGCCCTCATAATACATATATCTACATATGTCCATGGGATTTTTCTTTGACATGTTTTGTAAAAAAAAATCTTAATTTAATTTTTTAATGTGATATGCATATGATAGATTATATGTACATATATAAAAAGATATATTATTGTAAGTATTAATATTTATATGGTTATTGACTAAATATAAATGTGAATTCAAGGGATCTTAGCTCAAGTGCATTGGTGAACAATTTGTTTCCCCAATTGCATGGGTTCAAGTCTCAAGAGACATGTGTAACTAGTGAGTTTATGGCATTTATGAAATAGAAGCTTCTGGTGTAATAGTTGTAGTCGATCTTTCGAAGTTACCGGTTCTCTTGAAATTCGAGTTCCAATTAAACATGAAGTGTTGTATAATAGTGCCAGTTGATATTTCAAAATAACCGAACCTCGAGAAATTCTAGTTCTGATTTTAAAAAAATAAATTAAACTAAATTTAAACAAGAAGTTCAAAAAATATCACCGTCATAAATATGAATCATCATTATTTAAATTTCCTTTCATATAATATACATATTATTAATCACATCTTCATCATGGAGTGAACATTATTATTATTATTAAATCTAAAACCTCATTGATTTAAAGCTCCAATACAACAAATTTCCCATATTAAATTATAGAGTGTCTCTTTGTCTTTCTAAATAATAATTTTAATATCTCATAAAAAATAAATAATTAAATATATTTTTAAAAAATAAAAATTTAAAACTTTATAAATAAATAAAAATATGCAAATTCAAATATAAGTTAGAACAACAATTATACTCTAATTCATAACTATGAGTTGAATATATTTTATAGAGAAAAGTTGTATTTTCATTTTTTTTAAATATACATATTATTTATACATTAAATTTAGACTTGCATTATATTGAAATCTAATGATAACGATCTTGGATCAAATAAATATGTTCAAACCTTACAAATGACCCTTACTCTTATGAATGATCCTTCACCCATATTAAAATTTCATATGGTAATTGGAGAGATTCACGACCCTTGCTAGCTACTAGTATAACAATTGGAGGGTCAAGATGAAACAAATAGCCATTCTAGTTAGTCATTGGCAATTTATGATAGTTCCATCTTGACTAACACAATCAATTTAAATATTTGAGATGTTTATTTCAAATTTTTTTCTCATAAATTAATGGTGGGTGCATAATTTTAGCCACCTTTCTAGTGACCATCAACATTTAATGTTATTCATTGCTTAAGATCATTGAATAATTGTATGAAGATGAAAATTTTTTGAGGAGATGATTACTCTAAGAGGTGAGAAGGAGATATTCTCATATTAAACACGAGAATCTTGCATATGTTATCTTCTCTCATTTAATTTTCCATATAAAAGTCATATAAGTCCTCCATGTCAATTTCTTCCTAAGGCAGCACCC
Organism: Pinus tabuliformis; assembly: GCA_031772625.1. Classification (NCBI taxonomy): domain Eukaryota; kingdom Viridiplantae; phylum Streptophyta; class Pinopsida; order Pinales; family Pinaceae; genus Pinus; species Pinus tabuliformis. Next base: position 1,231,712,596 of record CM062817.1, on the reverse strand, counting down.
ACCACTTTAGAGTTTCTTGAGTTATCATGAGACTTTATAGATAAGTTATATGAGTTATATCTTGTGCTAAAGCATGTAAAAGTCGATCATTCATGAAAACATACTGAGAACAATTTACACAGGAGTACATCATGATCAAGGTTTTTTTGGAGAATGGGATTATGGTCTAGCTCACACCACATCATTGTTCTCAAAGTTTATTTATTTCACATCATTGTTTTCAAAGTTTATTTATTTTTTTAATTTTCAGTAATATTTTTATACTTTATATGAAAGTAGGGTAGTTACTTATTTTTTTTATTAAGTGAAAATATATTTAAATATCTTGAATTTTATTTTATTGATTGTTTAACAACATTGAAGTGATGAATATCTCATGGTTTGAAGAGGATTCAGATTAAAAAAGTTTGTGTAGCATTTTATAACACCACTTGGTCCTAAAAGTCAAAGAGGAAAAAGGTGGAAGCTATATACATTAATTGATATTAATGTCAATCTGTATTAGGAACAACATCATGCTTTCCAACCAACCCTAGAACATTGGTGTCAATCTCATCCATACATTGGGTGAATGTTGAGTTTTCGATGTGGGTTGAGGAGAAGGAAAATATTGTGATATAAGTATAGGCCTACTCTATATGTTAATCATCTCTTTAACATCATATGCACTTAATGTTGTAGTTTTGTTAGCATTCATGTTATCGCTTGTTGCTTTAATTCAGCAATTAGGAAGGTAATTAATTCATGGTGGAAGACACACTGGTATCCATTATGTCGTGGAAGAGTGTTTTGTGTTTTGATATTTTTTGGACTTCCCTTTGGGGGGGCTAGTAGCCCCCTCTCTCTATCTGGCCTTCGCTTAGTGTTGAAAAATGCAACAAGAAAATCCTAATTTAATTTTGTCCTTGAATTAAATTAGGAATTAAATTCTAATTCTAATTCTCATAGCACATTGTAGTAGTGAACTAAGTTAATTTGACTTAGTTGACTTAGTTAATTTGAGTTGGGTGTCTATCTAGAGTCATGTAGAGTGGTTCCTAAATTTTAGGGGCCTAGGTTGAGTTCTTTTGAGTTGTAATTATTTAATTCAGTTTCACTGAGTTAAATTCAGATAAACTCATTCCAACTAATGGAGGAATTAGTGGGAGATTCAGTAGTGGGGTGTAACCGCATTTCTCAACCAGTAAATTGAATATTCAATCATAATTTACTCACGCATGTCAGATCAGAGAAAGACCTATTTGAGATTGGAGTTCAAGGACAATGTACTATCAGTTGTAAAATCATCCAAATTAAACTGATGGCACATGCAATCAGAGGAAGGCCTATTGATGGATTGTGCACTTATGGATGAGGAAAATACCAATTAAATATGGACTAATTCCCTAGGAAACTGCGCAAGGAAATAGGAGCTTCAGAGGCAGAAAATTTGGCTAAGTATTGGTTGGAGCTTGTTTGTGAAGCAGTGAGACAGATTGAGATCATTAGAGGAAATTTCAACCTAAAAGTGCCCATGAAATTTTGACATAATTTCCATGTCATAATATGTAAACCAATCAAAATCCTTTAAATTTAAAAATAGGTACATGTAAATATTTTGGAGGGAAAAGAAGAAAAACTATTTTTTAATTGTATTTTTCGGTTATCTCCTTATAGGTTTACTCAAATTTCAAGTGTATACACTTGTTCGATGCAAAATTAAATTCTACATCCAAAGAATACCCATTATGCATACTTTTGAGAAGACCCACATTGATAAAAAAAATCAAGATAAATTAAAAAATCGTGTTGAACATGATTTTTTTAATGTATATTGATTTTTTATCAATGTGGGTCTTCTCAAAAGTATGCATAATGGGTACTCGTCGGATGTGTAATTTAATTACGCATCCATCGAGTGTATACACTTGAAATTTGAGTAAACCTATAAGGAGATCAATGAAAAATAAATTAAAATAAAAAGTAGTTTTCTTATTTTTCCCTCCAAAATTCATAACTTATTTTATTATTTTTCCTTAGGAGACCACTTTTAGGTTAAAATTTCCTCTAATGTGTGTAGAGATTGCTTGGGCTTGAGCAAAGCATTATAATCTTCTCATATTTTTTTATTAATGCAATATACAAATAGAAGGGGTTTTTAGTTGTGGCTTTCCCCAGAAAATTATTGTGTTATGTGTGATTAAATTCTTTTTCTTTTATGCTTCGTGATTTCATCGATCGTTTATTGTTTTTGTTGATGAGTAGAGTAGATTCAAGTCAATTATTTTAGAATATTACAATCTGCAGTTTGAATCTACAAGGAATTTTAGAATGGTATCAGAGTTGAAATCACTATAGAAGAGGAGAATACGAGTTTGTCTTTTGCAAGAGAAATCGAATTTGCAGTATCATACTTCAGAGCCAGTAGGATGTTGTTCTGCAAATTGAGACTCAAATATTCCCTTGAGGGTAGTTCGGAATATATTGCTTGGAAGGATAGGATGGAGGTAGTGTTGGAAGACAACGAACTTAAGGAATTCATAGACAAAGATATTCCTAAGCCATTTAATGCTCAGGATCTGGTAGAGTGGAGAAAGTGTGTGGCAAAGGTGAGAAGGATTATACTAGAAGGAGTTCAAGATCATATTGTATCGAACCTCCACGATAAGGAAACTCCATTTTCAATGTGGAAGGCCTTGACAGACCTATTTCAAAACAACAGTGACCACAGGAAGCTGGCACTAAAGGGAAAGCTCAGAAAGATCAAGATGGAGAAGGGCGACAGTATACTAAAGTACTTGACCAAGTTCACCCAATGTTGGTATGAGATTGGAAGTGTCGGTGTTATAGTTGTTGAAGATGATATGGTGGACCTAGCACTTCTAGGCAGGGTTGGCACAACTACCAGAACTTATTTAATGGGAGGGAGAAGCTACCAGAGTGGGAGCGATTGTGGTCCAACTTAGTACTATAAGAGATTATGCGAAACACCAAGGATGGATCCTCATCCAAGCATGATGATGAGGAGAATTATGCCTTAGCTGGAAAGGCGAAGAAAGGGAAAGGGAAGTCGTCCATTCAAAATCATATTCCAGTCATGGCGGCAAGAAGAAGGACATGTCAAAGATTAAATCGTTTCACTGTCACAAGTTGGGTCACTATGCCACAAAGTGCCCACACAAGAAGGCCAGTAAGAATCCCTCAGGAGGAGTGGTAGGTGAAGCTATTGCTTCACATTTCAAATAGGATTTCACCCTCATCACTTACATGGTGACATCAGTGATGGGTAGTGTGTGGTACCTGGATAGTAGAGCCTAATTCCATATGACAAACAACAAAGAGTTCTTTAGTGACTTGGAGGAGAAGGACCTACAATTGCACTTGTGGGTTGAAGCATGAAACATAATTGTTTATCTGCAGAATAGAAACCCTCATCAAATTCTTGGGATGAGTACACAAGAAGAAGATTTTTTAGGTAAGAAACTAGATGTGGAACACTTCAGGATCTTTGGTTCATCAGTCTACTAACATGTTACCAAGGATGCATGAAAAAATCTAGAGCCAACAACTGAGTTGGGCATATTTGTGGGGTACATTGATTCACCTCACAACTATTGGGTGTACCTTCCATCCAATAGGATGACAGTGGTTTGTAGAGATGTGAATTTTGATGAAGAGGAGGCCATGAGATGTTCCCTTGAGAGGGAGCTTCAGTTACGTGCAGAAGAGGGTCTTTTAGCTCTAAAGGAGGAACCTCGGGATGATGTGGAGCAGCCACATGTAGAGGAGTAGAGAGTGGAAGAACAGACTCATGCAGAGACTCCCATAGGTGGAAGGAAGCACACAAGAGAGGTTGATAGATTGATGTATAATGCTAGAGAGAATGTGGGATTACCCACACCACAATGCAGGAAGAGGAGGTCACCAGATCGGCACACTGCCTACATGGATCTGATGAGCGAGAGTGTAGAGGTTGAGCCATCCTCATTCGAGGAAGAAGTGCAACAACTAGTATGGGTTGATGACATGGTTGAGGAGTATGACTCCATTATCATAAATAATTTTTGGGAAGTTGTCCCAAGGCCAGCAGACAAGTCAATGGTGAGCTCTAGATGGCTTTACAAGGTAAAGCAAGCAGCAAATGGGAGAGTAGAGAAACACAAGGCCATATTTGTGGCTAGAGGGTTCTCTCAGGTGGAGGGAATTGATTATGATGAGACCTTTTCTCTAGTTCTTCAATCAGATATATTATAGCATTGCCTGCGCAGATGGGATGGAAGATACATCAAATGGATGTGAAGACAACATTCCTCAACGACATGATTGAGGAAGAGGTGTATATTGAGCAAATAGAAGGATTTGAGACCTTCAACAAAGAGTCTCATGTGTACAAACTCAAACGAGCATTGTATGGAGTGAAACAAGCACCCCATGCTTGGTACACCAGAATTGATAGTTATTTCATCGGGTTGGGATTCACCAAAAGTGAAGCAGATGAGAACCTTTACCATATTGTGGTTGAAGGTAAATTGTTGATTATAGTATTATATGTCGATGATTTGATTCCGAGAGGTGATGAGAAACTAATGAAATCTTGCAAAAATGATCTTGCAAGAGAATTTAAGATAACGGACCTGGAGCTCATGCGTTAATTTCTTGGTATGGAAGTATGGCAAGGAAATGAGGAATTGTTTGTCTCTCAAGGCAAGTATGCCAACAAGATACTGAATAAGTTCCACATGGAGAGAAGCAAACCCATGGAGACTCTTGTAGCAAGTAACTAGAGGAAGGAGTATGTTACTTCAGGTGAAGTAGTGGAGGCTACTATTTATAGACAACTTATGGGTTCACTTATGTATTTGGTGAACACATGACCGAACATGTGTTTTGCAGGTAACCAACTTAGTCAAGCCATGGTTAATCCAACCAAACTATATTGGAAGGAAGCTAAACATGTGTTGAGATACCTCATAGGCACCACTCAATTTGGTCTTTGCTACAGACGAACAGAGGGAGTGAAGCTTCAAGGCTTTGTAGATGCAGATTGGGCAGGGAGTCCATGTGACAGGAAGAGCACATCAGGGGAATCTTCAGTATTGGGTCAATTGTAGTTCCTTGGTACAACAAGTAGTAGAGATTAGTTGAACTTATTTCAAAATAAGTAGAGTATATGGTTTCTAGTCAAGCATCTTGTGAGGCCATCTCGATGAGGAAGATCCTTGTTGGATTATTTCGTCAGCAAATGGATTGTACAATGATTTACTGTGACAATCAGAGTTGTATCAAACTCTCTGAGAATCCAGTTTTTCATGATCGGCCCAAGCATATTGACATTTGGTGTCACCGTCTACAAGATTGTGTGTAGAAGAGAATCAGCTTGCTGGAATACATTCCTACAGAGGAGCAGGATGCCTATATTTTGACAAAGCCATTGTCAAGATGCAAATTCGAGTTTCACAAAGGCAGGATCGGGGTAGTAGATAATCCCTTTCTTGTTGAGAGGGAGTTTTGAAAAATGCAACAAGAAAATCCTATAATTTTGTCCTTGAATTAAATTAGGAATTAAATTGTAATTCTAATTCTCATAGAAACTTGTAGTAGTTAAATAAGTTAATTTGACTTAGTTGACTCAGTTAATTTCTGTTGGGATTCTTTCTAGAGTCATGTAGAGTGGTTCCTAAATTTTAGGGGCCCAAGTTGAGTTCTTTTGAGTTGTAATTATTTAATTTAGTTTAATTGTGTTAAATTCAGTTAAACTAGTTCCCACTAATGGAGGAATTAGTGGGAGATTCAGTAGTGGGGTGTAACCAGCACTGCTCAACCATGAAACTAAAGATTCACTCATAATTAACTCATGCATGTCAGATCAGAGAAAGACCTATTTGAGATTGGAGTTCAGGGACAGTGTACTACAATTGTAAAATCATCTAAATTAAACTGATGGTGCATGCAATCAAAGGAAGACCTATTGATGGATTGAAAAGTTATGGATGAGGAATTTCCCAATTAAATATGGGCTAATTCCCTAGGAAATTTCACAAGGAAATAGGATCTTGGAAGGAAACAGATTTGGCTAAGTATCGGTTGGAGCTTGTTTGTGAAGCAGTGAGATAGATTGAGAATATGCAAAGATTGCTCGGGCTTGAGAAAAGCAGTGTAATCTTCTCATATTTTTTTATTAATGCAATATATAGATAGTAGGGGTTTTTAGTTGTGGATTTCCCCAAAAACATTATTGTGTTATGTCTGACTAAATTCTTTCTCTTTTATGCTTCATGATTTCATCAATAGTTTATTGTTTCCGCTGATGAGTAGAGTAGATTCAAGTCAATTGTTTTAACATATTACAATCTGCAGTTTGAATCTACAAGGAATTTCTACACTTATTGTTGCAGTTATTAAAGTAGCCTCAATGTCGACAACAAGTGACATTTTTCTTCTCTTTGTAAATCTAGCTATGGATTCTCTTGTGACTCGAATGGATAGGATGGAAAGAAAATTAACTCTCCTACTCACAAAGTTAAATCATCTATATAACTCGGTCACGATGACAATGGAGATCATGGTGGAAGATAGGACTCAGTAAAATAGAACAAAGGATAAAGTGAATATTCTGTGACAACAAGTAGAGGATTTGAGCATTATTATCAAGTCAATGATCCTTCATTCCCCCTATAACCAAATCCAGGAAAGCATTGGTAATGTGGTTACTATCGATCTGAATATGACTCTCCCGAAAGAGGGTAATTATGAATCTTACAAGTATGATCTTACCGATACTTAGCCAAATATGGTAATTATGATCTTACAAGTATTTTGGAAAGTATTTACTTCCAAATACGTAGATCTTATTAGGAAAGTAAGTTACTAGACAAGTATCTTAGATGGTATCTTTGATGAGGTTTCAGTTTCATCTAACCTCAACTTGCAAACAAATGTAATCACCTAATGTATATGCTATGATCCACGTGAAATATTTTTGCATAATATAAAATTCCCATTACGTAAAAAAATAAATTAAAAAATAAATTAAAAAAATTAAAAAAATTAAAATTAAAATTAAAATAAAAATTAAAAAAAATAAAAATAAAAAATGCACTTAATGTTGCAAGCATAGCTCTTAAGTTGTGTCTTATTAATGTTATAGTCAGCCCCTCATCATTGTATTATTTCAGCAATTATGTTATCTCGGCTAGTACAATATATCTAGTACTTCTACTACCTTCCTCTATGTAAGTATAACAAGAAGAAATCCATTTTATATTTGTACATTCGAACTTGGAACTCTTTGTTCATTCACATGATCTATTATGGGGGGAGTGGAAGTTACTGTGGAAGTAATATGTATTTGATATTATCTTGTGCTTACAAGTTCCATAAAATTCATAATAGTTTTTGTCATCAAATGCATCATAGAAAACTTAAGCAAATCCTTGTAGCTAAGAATCTCAACCTTTAAAATTGGATAAATGTGATCAAGTAATCCTTTCCAAATATTTGACACCCTCGATATATTTCCACAAATAAGTGACTTACAATCCCACTCTTCGGAAAAGTTGATCACCATCTTTGTTATTTATTCTTAAGGAAAAGGGACTAAATGCATACAACATGTGTGAAGCCCACAAATCCTTTGTATAGAGGGGAAACTCATATTAAACCAACCATTCTATGTTGGAGTTTACAAATAGAATTCATATTTTGCTAGTAGATTTTGTAAACAAATTGTATAGGAGGATAGTGTTGGTTTTTTTTATGGTATTTTTTTCCTTTAAAAAAATTGTAGATATATAATTGAGAGACAAAAATGAATTAATCATTACTTGGTATACTTGTGCCATTGAACGTGGTCTGTCTAATAATTGTTGGGTGTTTTTTAGACATATTGTCATACAAGAAATTGTGTAAAACAAATGATTTCTCTCCATTGTCATCTAGTAACCTTTCATTAAGGAGTATCATCCTTCATATTAGTCACTTTCTTGATAAAAATAACATATTTATCTTGATTCTACACTTTAGACGATTGTTTTTCATTTTGGTACTATTAAAACTCTTTTTTGTGTAAATTTTTTGAACCACTTTCATGAATTTACCCATCCTTAGATTATGTGTGTGTTGTTATAGTTTAGTAATTTATAAATTGAATGTTGACAAATTTCAATATTTATATTTTAATTTTATTTTGAATTAAAAGGAATATGAGAAAATATTTTTTAATTTAAATAAAATTTATTGATTATGTCAATTGGGTTTTTTGTAGATTCATGATCCGGATTACACAGTTTCTAGTTCATTCTGCCGACGTTTCAAACCTCAAAGGGGGTCCATCATCAGGACAAATCAGATAGAAAATGAATGAAAGATTATTGAGAGAAGGGAGCCTTGCGACCTGGATATAAATAAACCAAGAACCCTAATTTTGTAAGGGCTGACACATGATTTCTTATTTATTAATTAATTTCCTTAAATTTATTTTTTTTATAAAAGTTTTATAAAAACTTTTTAATTAATTATTTAATTATTCATTATTAGTTCAGGATTAATTATTTTCATCATGAATCCTTAATTGATTCAATCTTATTTAATTATATAATTAAATCAATAATTTAATTTAATATAATTAATTATATAATTAAATCATTAATTTAATTTAACATAATTAATTAAATTTAATTAATTAATTAATTAATATAAATTATATAATTAAATCATTAATTTAATTTAATATAATTAATTAAATTAATTTAAATTAAGTTAATTAATTAATTTATTTGTTTAAGTCAATTAATTAAGATTTAATTAATTTAATATAATTAATTATATAATTTAATCATTAATTTAAATTAAATTAAATTAATTAATTAATTAATTTGTTTCTAATTTAATATAATTAATTATATGATTAAATCATTAATTTAATTTAATATAATTAATTAAATTTAATTAATTAATTAATTAACTTAATATAATTAAGTTAAATTAATATAATTAATTAACTTAATATAATTATATTAAGTTAATTTAATTATATTAAGTTAATTAATTAATTAATTATATTAATTATATTAAGTTAATTAATTATATTAATTTAACTTAATTATATTAAGTTAATTAATTAATTAATTATATTAAATTAATGATTTAATCATATAATTAATTATATTAAATTAGAAACAAATTAATTAATTAATTAATTAATTAATTTAATTTAATTTAAATTAATTTAATTTAAATTAATGATTTAACTATATAATTAATTATATTAAATTAATTAAATCTTAATTAATGGACTTAAACAAATTAATTAATTAATTAATTTAATTTAATTAATTATATTAAATTAAATTAATGATTTAATTATATAATTAATTATATTAAATTTAATTATTGATTTAATTATATAATTAAATAAGATTGAATCAATTAAGGATTCATGATGAAAAGAATTAATCCTGAACTAATAATGAATAATTAAATAATACCCAGATGCGGGTGATTTTATGAGCCGTTAATGCCCATACGAGCGATGCCGGCATCCGGCATCACAGTGGAGCAAGCGGGCCATTTCTGGCAGCGCATTAAATCCCATTAATGAGGAATTGGGTGTACAGCATGCGGAGTAAATTCTTTAGGATGGTGAGCATACGATTCATTTCAATTGCCCAGAGCTCGACATTCTCTCTGGCTCTTTCTAGCAGAGACATTCCCAGTCGAATTGGTTCACAGGAGTTAGGTGCAGAGCTGAGCATTTGGAAGCCATCATGGCTCCATAGAAGCCCGCATCTGGCCAGCCTCAAGCATTTAATTTCGGTTCTTCTGGCTCGCATCTGGTATGGTCAATGTTTTTTCCTTTGGTATATAACTGTAATAGGTCGTGTTACGGTGTCTGTTGAAGCTGCTTGGGCAGGGTGTGGGACTCTTTCAGACAGTTCTGGAATGTATTTAGGGGTTCTGATTTTTATCTGTGCAGTGCTTTCCCTGGGCGCTTTCTACTCTGAGTACTGCTATCCTCTGTTTATTTCAAATTGGGGCTGGTCGTATTTCTTCCTCCTTCATCCCTTTTGTTCTCTCAGTTTATCAATCATTGCTGCCATGACCCGAAATCATGGAATTTCCTGAAGGGGTAGTAGTTCAGGCATTCGTGGGGGTGTTAGAGGAAGGGGAGGTCCTGTTCCACGACGCATTTCCCCGCTAGCTTCTGTCTCGCCAGCCTCACCATCATCCGACCACTCTGGTCTGTCCCTAAACAGTTCTTTCCACTCCTCCCGTTTCACTTTTAAAAGCAAGCTAAACAAGCCTACTATCTCTGCTATTATCACAGTCATCTTCTCAGAGGAAGAAGATGACCTCTCTGGCTCTGATGAACAATCCATGGACAGGACTCTCTCACAGAATTCCAAGGATTCTCAAGGAAGCATGGCAGAGGATATCCTCAATCTTCCAGAGGTGCAGCAGGCCGAAGGACATGAAGAGGACGCGCGTCTTCAACAAACTTCTTCACACGAGGAGATCATTCCTTGTGCACCGGTGCATTTCTCAGGCACTGTTCTGTATCCGGTGATGCCTCCTGGTCGCAATATTATGGATGTAGAAGACAATGTGATGATTGAATGGGTCAGCTCTCCTTGTAAAGCCAACGATGAAGATGCAGAATTACCACCTCAGGGTGAAACAATCAACGGCGGAGAATGATGGAGCAGATCGGACGGCGGTGGAGGATTTCGGAAGGCCTCTTTTTGCTGAACTTTATGTCCCGAAAAGTCAAAGATGATGACGTATGTAGAGAGCCACGCGTCAACAGGAGATTGTATCGGGCTCGATCATACGGAAACCGCTTGCTGTTCGAAGGCGGTCCGATATGCTGGTGGTTTTTGCTGAGCGGTTGTGTGCTGCCGGTGTTGTCCACGTCCGCCGGCAGTTGTCAGAGGGTATGCTATATGGCATTTTTCAGTATAATTCTGTATTGTCTTCTAGTTTTTTATTTTCGTTGGTGGTGTCTTGTTCTACAGAGTCTTGGGCTCTCGTTTTTCATCTATGTAAACAGACAGTTAAGAGCTGAATGCAGCAGTTTTTTTGACAGAGGGCTGGCTTTAGCCCCCTCAGAGGTTCCAACCTCTCTGTAAATATTTTCCTCTTTTATTTATACATAATAGAATAGTCTTTACTCAGAAAAAAAAAAAAAAAAAAAAAAAAAAAAAAAAAAATGAATAATTAAATAATTAATTAAAAAGTTTTTTTAAAACTTTTATTAAAAAAAAAAAATTAAGGAAATTAATTAATAAATAAGAAATCGTGTGTCAGCCCTTACAAAATTAGGGTTCTTGGTTTATTTATATCCAGGTCGCAAGGCTCCCTTCTCTCAATAATCTTTCCTTCATTTTCTGTCTGATTTGTCCTGATGATGAACCCCCTTTGGGGTTTGAAACATCGGCAGAATGAACTAGAAATTGTGGGTAATCTAGATCATGACTCTACAAAAAACTTCCACAGAAGCTTGAAATCTAATTGGGTTTTTCTCAAGTGGTTTCAAAGAATGATTGCTATCCTCCTCACCCAAGTTCAATCCCTATAAGTTACATGATGAACTTTGATGTAATAGCTTTGAGTCTTGTTATTGAATATAAGTAGTCCCTCAAAGATGAAAACATGTATATTTCTCATATCAAATACAATGATATTTCTCATGGAAAAAGATATTAATTTTATTTTGACATCAAATTAATATTTATTAATTAAATAAGTATAATTATTATTAATTGATCAAAATATATATATATATTGGGGTTATCTCGAGTGGTTTGGAAAATGGATTTTATCTTCCCCGCTTAGGCTTAAAACTATGCTAGTGACATGATGAGCTATAATGTATTTATAAATATTGTTGTAATGGCTTTGTACATATGAAGATTTTTGTATTGCCATCTGACCTTGTGAAATCTTATGTTAGTATACCTGTGGGTTGGCTTGGTACCAACAACCTCACTCTAGCCCTCAAGTTGAGAAAGAGGTTGATTTCTTTCCTCTTTTATATATATATATATATATATATATATATATATATATATATATATATATATATATATATATATAATTTATTTATAATAAAAAATAAAAATAAAATGATGTCTTTTTTTCTGGAAGTTAGGCACTTTTCATTATGTCAAATGAGGATTATATAGACAAAAAAATTTATGTTATTGATTTTACCAGAGTGAAACGAGACCAATAACATAAGTTCAGAGTCTTGAGGTTGTTAAGACCATGTCTAACTAGAGCATCTTGTAAATAGAAACTTATAAAAACTCGTTGGTTGTGTTAGACCTTAACATGCATTGACATGAGAAGACAAAAAAGACTACTAATACTTCAAGAAAAATATCAGTGAGTCATAACTACTATAGGGAATAATCTCGAGGAATCTGCATTGGCCGGTCACTACCATCATTCGAGGAGAGGGAGATGTTCGTTGATCTCCTGGCTAGAATGGTCAACTTGCATCAATAATGTCATTTTTTTCCTCCAGCTCTACCAATCTAATAAAATTCTCCTGTTGAGTCATCATGTGCCTCCCTATGCCACATGCAATATTCAAATGGTGTTTAACCTTGTGCCAATTGTTGTAGCCCATTCTGACCTTTTTTTGTTGGTAAGTTAACGAATTTTTATCAATTCAAAATAAGGTTACATCGAGATGAATTCTTTATATACAAAAAAGTGAACTCACTCCAACCGGATTTGTTGTCCTCTAGATATATGCAAAATAAAAACAACAATAACTTCAAAGAACTGGATTTCTTGTGTTTCATTGCCCATCAGGCACAAAATTTATCAAAAAATGAACAAAGCCTACTTTCATTATGGTACATTTTCTGCAATGGGATCAACTACCTCAATTTCGTGAGTCGTTGGCCTATGGAATGTGTCATGAATGTGGGATTTCATGTGTGCCATAAGATTCTTGAATTTTTCCATGCGAGCTTGGAGATATTGTTGGTTCTGCCGGAGAGAAGCTTAACATTCCCTGATATGCCTTTGCTTTCGTAGGATGTCTGCAAAAAAGTTGACATAGTCCGCATGGTCCAATGATGAGCTTGAGAGAGTTGGTCAATAGAGTGTTGAAGGAGGCAGATATGAGCCTCAATTAAGTCAAATGGGATCAGCATATCTACATTACCATGAGAGTATCCATGTGGCACGACTAACTCTCCTTCTTCTTCCATGTTATTTCTCTTGGGATTACCTCCCCCCCATCATGGAAGACCTCTATGTCGGAGCATCCTACAAGTGCATTCGTCAAACCACATTTATAAGCAAATACTACACACAAGGGAAATCCACAATACCACCAATAGGAAGCTTTGTTTTTATGCAGGTTTCCACCCCAGCAGCAATAGGGGAGGATAGTGTAGGCCTCGAGAGTCACTTTCTCACCACGCCTTGTTGCATGATGTGTCTTCAGAAGTAGAACACTATCTAAACCAGAGTGGATATTCCAAACAGCTTTGTGCCCATGTCGCGTTTGTTTCGTTCAATCAACATACATGGTCTCGAACACACCAAACTTCCAAAAGTAAATAGAGAAGGGAGGGGAATCGATATCAGGAAAGAGAGTCACACTTATACTAGATGAAAATAAAAGAAAGGTTGTCATTATCAACAACAGAGCATTCAGAGACAACCTGTCATAATGGCTTCCACCTCCCGCCTTGAGCTTCCACCACCACCTAAGCCATGTACATATGATGCCTAACCAACAATATTTCAATTCTAGTTGGCTCAGGGCACCTTGCATTCCAGAGTCCTAGGTTACATGCACATAGCGAGTGCTTGAAGTGTTGCAAGGTGCCAGACTAGAATTACTGATGATATGAATCTCCTCTTCCCTGGAGAACTATACAGCGGTTCCAAGGAGACTCCACACGAGTTCTATCACCTTCCTGGTTATCCCATATTTCATCTCCCAATTTGTAAATGCTTCCCTCGCTCTTAGAATTCTAACAATTATACCATAGACCATTTCCAAAGGCTTTTGATGATGATGATGATGATGGTGGTGGTTAACGTCCACTGAGACCAAATTGGTCTATCAGACCTATAATTTTCTTAGTTTCTAATTTCTAGCTCCTCGTCTTTCTTGGCGAGATTGGTGTTGTAGCTTTCTTTTTTTTCTCTACAGTCTTCCAACTTTCTTTATCTTGCATCTCCTTCATCTCTTCTGGGTCATTTCCAAAAACTGCCCGATCACCTTCTACCCACATTTAACATGTCACGTGGGATGGGAGTTATTCTCCCTGTCCTCTGAGTTTTCTCAGGGCTCACCCCCATCAAGGGCAATCTGACCTTCTTTAAATCAGGCTATCTCTACAAATTATATCCCACATTCGACCCTTATCTTGTAATTGCTAGCCTTATGTTGCCTCATAAAAATCATTTTTTCCATGCTAATCTACCCCGTACAACTGATATCTACCCTAATATTTTAAAGTCTCTAATCATAATTACACCCCTTAACTTTATTCTTTCATTATATCAATGTTATATAGTGGGTTTTTGATCATATATGAATTTGAATATTCTAAGGTTCTAACACCTAGCCTTATTAACTTTATTATATACTTATATATGTATCCTAACATTATAAAAACTTCATTCTAAAACATCTCCATATAACATTATGTTATTACAATACCCCTTTAACATTTATCTAAAACATCAACTTCTATAGTGAAATTATTATTTTATTCACGTGGTATAGATTTGAACTAAATTATTCCTATTGAATCTAAAATGTTAAAATTGACTTGAAAGTCCATAAAATTATTTCTTATAATAAGCATAAATCTTAAATTTTAGCATTTATTTAGAAAAGGGCAAATATATGATAAAGGATGCATTATGATAAAAGGTTTCTCATAAGCCTAATTAAAAAATGGTTATGGTAACACGGTTTAATATATTCACCTTTCTTTAAATAACACAATATATATCATATGATTTGATATATAAAATCATAATATTATAACATATGTTTATATAAAACCATAATCTTACCAAGATAAATACTAGTCAAAATCATGTCAATTTTTATAAATCAAACTTACATCCATACCCAACTTGATATAAAGGCATAAGAGTGATTAAATTGTATCAAATTAAAAACAAGAGTTAGGGTGGACAAATTTTTCATTCTTTGCAAGTAATATTAACCCTTCGATCTCATCACATGACATCTTCCATAATTGAATTCCTTACTCTCCACATCCCAATATGAAATATTTTAACGTATCATATAAAGTTTAAAAAACATTTTATTAAAACCTTAAAAAATATGATTTAATTAATAAACATTAGACCCACTTCATGTTCATGTGTGAGGTATCATCGGGTGCTAGCAAAGTCGTAATACACATATATGTTTCGTACCTGATATTAATAGACATCATCCTTCAAATTTAACATAATCCCTTGGATTATGTTAAAACTTTAAAACCTCAAACACCTCTACCCGATGATCATTACAAATTGTCCATTATCCCCTCTGAAATTTATTTACTCTTGTAATTGGTTTATTGAACATCGTTGAAATTTTTAGCTATAGATTTGTTTTACTATTTGTTTTTCTAAATTCAAAAAATACAACTCACTCAACTGAGATATATTTTTTATTTTAGGGTTTTTCATATACATGTTAATTTAGAGAAATTTTATCAATATTTACTGCAAGAGATCAATTCAAGAAAACAATCCAATTATTTTTACATGAAATATAAGGTACTAAATAATTTTATCTCAAATTATTTTGGGAAGGCATTGATGTAATAAAATGAGGTTAGAAAATTAAATTTACTCATTTCATCTTTAATCACTATGTAAAACATTAAAGGATTAAAGTCTTAGATGTAAATATTTTGGTTTGATTTGAATAAACTACAACAAAGGAATCATGTATTTTGCTAAATCGCATGGATTTAAAAAGAAGCAATTAATGTAAATTAACATTAATCTTGAGGATGTTATTATGGGAGGTTACAAAAAAAGAATAGAAACCAACTCCCAATAAAATAAGGAGGTTGTTGGATGCAAGGCATTGTTATTTTGGAAGACTAATTTTTTAATTTGCAGTAGAATCGCATGATGATCCTAGCTTTCTCATCTTAATGGTGTGATAATTCTTGTGTGTATCTGCTCTTGTGATGAGTTTTGATTTTCTTTTTCATTTATTTATTTATGTGAAATCTAATATCAACATAATCTTCATGACGTTGAGGCAATTAACAATTCAAATTTTCATTGTTTTAACAACCAATTAGAAGTATTCTTGAATGCACACTATTTAGAAGAAAATATTGGATACTTATTCATTTATTTTGTTTAGGCGTAGTCTAACTTATAGATGAAAGGCCTTTTTCATGACATTTTTTCTCGTTAGTTGTAACCAAAATCTAGCAGAGATTTTTAAAAACTCAAGTTTAAGTTGTTTAATCTGTATATTTGAGTGCCCCAAGGGGTTTTTGAGGGTGCTTGTAGAAAATCCTATAGATTCACAAGCTCATGCAATTTACTAAAGCACAAGACAGGAATCTACTTCTACTTTCAACGAGCAGAAACCAATAGATCGATGAAAACAATAAGAACAAGAAGAAGATAAATCAATGGCACATAACATAAGATGTATCTCGGGAAAGCCACTGCTCAAACCCCATTATCTATATTGTATGTATCATAAATATGAATGAAGATACAAAGCTTGTTATCACTAGAAAAATTCCGCACAAGTATGCTTAACTCTCTCAACTCACAAGCTAGCTCTTGGCCAACACTTATCCAATTCTACAACTCTCCAATCTCCTAATATCTTGTGTTATTCCTAGGATGAATAGCCTATATTTAAAGGGAATTCATGCTTCCAAAATTGCGCAATCCAAACATAGGATCAATCTCTTATGCATGCATGATATTTACACTCCAGTAAATAATACCACTGATAGTACATTGTCCCTGCACTCTAGTCTCAACTGGGTCTTTCTCTGAACTGACATGCATGAATTTCTCATGAGGGAATCTTCAGTTAACTGGAGTAGCACTAGTAGATGCATTAGTGCACCAAATGAATGTTAGTCCTCTATTAGTTCCAAAAACAATTTAGAACTAATTTAACTGAACTTAACTTAGTAAAGTGAGTGATCTAACTTCCAACTCAATTTTAACTCATATTGGACCCCTAAAACTTAGGCAGAACATATACATGACTACAGAAAGACTTCCAACTCGAAATTCCTAAGCTAATTATGTTAAGTAAACTTAATTAACTATTTACAAGTTGCTATGAGAATAGAATTCGATTTTAATTCTCGGTTTAATTCATGGACAAATTAAACTAGAATTTATTGTTGTCATTTCTCAACACTCCCTCTCAACAAGAAAGGGATTATCAGCTACCCCAATCCTGTCTCTATGAAAATCAAATTTATATCTTGACAATGCCTTTGTCAAAATTTCAACATCTTGTTGCTCTATGGGAATGTACTCTAACAACATAATCCACCTCAATAAACAAGCTCTGAGATGATGATATCAGATATTAATATGCTTGGATCGATCATGAAAAACTAGATTTTCAGAGAGTTTGATACAACTTTGATTATCGCAATAAATCACAGTTGGATCCATATGTTGACCAAACAAACCAACTAGGATCTTCCTCATCTAGATGGCCTCACATGCTTCCTGACTCATAGCCATGTACTCTTCCTTTGCTGAACTGAATGCAACCGATCTTTGTTTCCTATTGTACCAAGAAACTGTTGTTGACCCAATACTGAAGATCCCTCCTAATGTGCTCTTCTTGTCGGATGGACTCCCTACCCAATCTGCATCGGTGAAGCCTTGAAGCTTCACTCCCTCTGTCCATCTGTACCATAATCCATACTGAGAAGTGCCCCTGAGGTATCTCAACACATGCTTTGCTGCCTTCCAATATAGCTTGGTAGGCCTAACCATCGCTTGACTAAGCTAGTTAACTACATAGCACATATCCGATAGTGTATTCACCAAGTACACGAGTAAACCCACAAGCTTCTTGTAAACAGTAGCTTCCACTACTCCCCTTGAAGTAGCATCATCCTTCCTCCAGTTAACTGCTAGAGGAGTCTCCATGGGTTTCCTGCTCTCCATGAGGAATCTCCTGAGTATCTCATTGGTATACTTGCCCTAAGACACAAACAATGCCCCATCTCCCTAACATACCTCCATGCCAAGAAAGTAATGCATGATCCCCACGCCCTTCATCTCAAACTCTCTTAGAAGGTCCTCCTTGCAGGACTTGATCAGTTGGTCATCACTTGTCATTATGAGATCATCAACATAAAGTAAAATGATCAACATTTTACCTTCCACCACTATGTGGTACAGGTTCGCATCTGCTTCACTCTTCATGAAGCCCAACCCGGTGAAGTAGCTATCTATCCTGGTGTACCAAGCATGGGGTGCTTGCTTCAGCCCATACAATGCTCTCTTGAGCTGACACACATGCGACTCATGGTCAAAGGTCTCAAAACCTTCAGGCTACTCTATGTACACCTCTTCCTCAATCATGCCATTAAGGAAGGTTGTCTTCACATCCATCTGATGTATCTTCCAACCCATCTGTGTTGATAGTTCCAATATAGATTTGATTGACGAGTACCTTGCAACAAGAGCAAAGGTATCATCATATTCAATCCCCTCTACCTATGAAAAGCCACGGGCCACAAATCTAGCCATATGCTTCTCCACACTACCATTTGCAGCTTGCTTTACCTTGTAAATCCAACAGAAGCTCACCACTGACTTGTCCTCCGATCTTGAGACCACATCACAAACACTGGTATGAAGTTTAGATTCATACTCCTCCACCATGGCATCAACCCAAAACAGTTATTGCACTACTTCCTTAAAGGAATATGGCTTTGTCACAACACATATTCCATAAGAGCCATGTATCTAGTGTACCTCTCAGGTGACCTCCTCTTCCTGCGCTGAGAAGTGGGTGCTCCCACATTCTCTCGTGCATCATCCAACAATCCGTTAACCTCTCTGGTGCGCTTTCTTCCCTCTCTGGAAGGCTCTACCTGAGTGGATGTCTCCACTCCCGGATCCTTTACATGTGGCTTCTCCATGTCAATATGAGGCTCCTCAACCTTAGGAGCTAAAATCTCCTCATTTGCATGTATCTCAAGATCCCTCTCAAGGGAAACTCGCATGGCCTTCTCCTCATCGAATCTGACATCCCTGCAAACCACTGTCATCCTGTTGGTTGGAAAGTACACCCGATAGTTGTGAGGTGTATTAGTGTACCCCATAAATATCCCCAACTTTGTTGCCAGGTCAAGCTTCTTCCATGCATCTTTGGTCACATGGAAATATACCGATGACCCAAAAATCCTAAAGTGGCCAACATCTGGCCTCTTACCGAATAAGCCTCCTCTGGTGTCTTCATCTCAAGTATTTGTTGTGGGCTAAGGTTCTGAACATAAACCGTTATGTTGCATGCCTCAGCCCACAAGTGTAGTGGTAGGGCTTGACCATGAAACATCGCCCTCGCTTCCCCTAATATGCTTATGTTCTTCCTCTCAGCCACCCCATTCTGCTGAGGATTATGGGTGTTGTAAACTCTGTTTAATCCCTTCTGCTGCACAGAAGTTCTTAAACTCATTTGAGACATACTCACCACCATTATCACTCCATACAGATTTAATCTTCTTGCTTGAATCTTTCTCCGCCAATGCTTTAAACTCACAAAACTTGGTGAAAGTTTGATCATTTTTCTGCATGAAAAATATCCAACATTTACGAGAATAGTCATCAAAAAATATAACATAATACATGTGTTTGGTTGTGGATGTTGTCGAGAATGGTCCACACACATCTGAATGGACTTGCTCTAGAATAGCCTCTGCTCGACTGTCTCTATCGTGAAAGGAAGACTTGGTGTATTTTCCCAAAGTACACTTGTTACATGTATCAACTTTCTCAAGCATACCTTTTGGAATACTGGTATAGATATGATGCAATATCTTTAAAGCCCCATGATGCAAGCGGCCCAATCGCCTATGCCACAACTCGCCAACGTCTCATCTCTACACCCTTTCTACTTTAGTTCTCAAAGAAACACACTCCTCTACCTCTAGCTTATAGAGATTCTTCACCTGAATCCTTATCTTCTTTACTTTACCCATGGCTATGTGTCGAAGGAACGCCTTTCCTTTCAAGAAGATCACATCATAGCCTCTATCCTCAAGCATGGCAATGGATACCAAGTTCTTCTTTAGCCTAGACACATACATAACATTCTTCAAGGTGAGTGGAGCCCCATTCTCCCTCTGAAAAGTAACCGTGCACAATCCAGTAAAAATATACTTCCCGTCATCACCCATCTCGATATGCATCTAGAGATCTTTCTCCTTCAAGTCGCTGAATAACTCTTTTTCACCAGTCATGTGGAATGAAGCTCCACTATCTAAGTACCATACACTTCCCATCATTGATGACACCATGCATGCAATTAGGGAAAATTCCAATTCGAATTGAGAGGCCAAAGCCTCACCCACTGCTCCTCCTAAGGACTTCTTCTTGGACTTCTTGAGTGGACAATTTGTAGAAAAATGGCCCAGATCATAACAATGAAAGAACTTAACTTTCATCATGTCTTTATTCTTACCTCCATGATAAGAATCCAATTTGGAATAGGAAGCTTTCCCTTTCCCATTCTTCACCTTAATCGTTAAGGCACAGTTCTCTTCATCATCAATCTTTGATGAAGATCCATCCCTGGTGTTCCTCCCGATCTCCTCCTGGAACAAATCCAACCACAGTCATTCCCAATCCAGCAGCTTCTCCCGACCATTGACAGAGTCCTGATAACTATGCCAACTCTTTGGGAGTCCTAGAAGAGCAAGACTCGCCATATCATCCTCGGCAACCGTGATTCCAACACTTCCAAGTTCATCACGACATTGAGTGAACTTGGTCAAGTATTTTGGAATAGTCTCACCTTTCTCCATTTTGATTTTTCGAAGTTTGTCCTTCAGTGCCAATTTCCTTTGGTCACTATTGTTCTGATACAAGTTTGTCAATGTTTTCCACATAGCATAACAGAGTTTCCTTGCCATGGAGACTCGAGACAATGTGGTCTCGAACTCCCTCAAGGATTATCTGCCTCACCTTCACCACACACTTCTTCCATTCGACCAAATTTTGTGCATCTGATGCTATTGGCTTAGGAATTTCTTGATCAACGAATTCCTTCAAGCCATTATCCTCTGGCAAAGCTACATTTTGTCCCTCCAGGCTATAAAATTCGAGATGCCTTCCAAGGCATACTTGAGCCGCAAACCGTATAATTCCATCTGCCGATCCTGAAGTATGTATTGAAAATTCGAATTTCACCTGTAACCCAAAACTCAAAACTTCGAAATCTCCTCTATTATAATGTCTTCAGCTCTGATACCATGTAGAAAATCCTGTAGAATCACAAGCTCATGCAATTTACTAAAGCACAGGAAAAGAATCTACTTCTACTTTCAACCAATGGAAGCCAATATATCGATGAAAACAATAAGAACAAGAAGAAGATAAATCAATGGAAATTAACACAAGATGTATTTGGGAAAATCCACTGCTCAAAACCCCTCTATATGTATTGCATATATCAAAAATATGAGTGAAGATACAAAGCTTGTTCTCACTAGAACAATTCCGCACAAGTATGTTCAACTCTCTCAGCTCACAAGCTATCTCTTGGACAACACTAGCCAATTTTGCATCTCTCCAAGCTCCTAATCTCTTTCATTATTCCCAGGATGAATAGCCTATATTTAAAGGGAATTCATGCTTCCAAAACTGCACAATCCAAACATAGGATCAATCTCTTATGCATGCATGATATTTACACTCCAGTAAATAATACCATTGATAGTACGTTGTCCCTGCACTTTAGTCTCAACTAGGTCTTTCTATGAACTAACATGAATGAGTTTCTCATGAGGGAGTCTTCAATTAACTAGAGTAGCACTAGTGGATGCATTAGTGCACCAACTAATTGTTAGTCCTCTATTAGTTCCAAAAACAATTTAGAACTAATTTAACTTAACTTAACTCAATAAACTGAGTGATCTAATTTCCAACACAATTTAAACTCATATTGGACCCCTAAAACTTACGGGGAACATATACATGACTATAGAAATACTTTCAACTCGGAATTCCTAAGTTAATTAAGTTAATCAAATGTAATTAACTATTTACAAGTTGCTATGAGAATAGAATTTGATTTTAATTCTCAGTTTAATTCAAGGACAAATTAAACTGGAATTTCTTGTTGCCATTTCTCAACAATGCTAGATCCATTTATGCATTCAAAAATGCATTTTAAACAACAAAAAATCACATTCTTTCTTGAAATTATTTTGCTGGATTCAAATGAAAAAACATTTTTCGTCTATAAGTTAGACTACGCTTTTTGTTTATACCGAATCATATTTACATACGTGTTATCATATGGTTCATTGAATGCATTAATAATATATTTTAAATATCATATTAGTTTCCTTTCTTGTTTGCATTTTCTTTATTTTTGTTTTATTTTAATTATGTTAATATCCAGTTAGAAGTATTCTTGAATACGTGTTATTTGGAAGAAAATATTGGATACTTATTCATTTGTTATGTTTATATTGAATCATATTTGCATACACGTTATCATATGGTTCATTAAACACATTAAATGAGAATGTTTTATATATCAAACTATTTTTCTTTTATAGTATTATATTTCCTTTTAAATGTGTAACTAAATTAATGTGTTCTTTCTCATTATGAGAGTTTCAAATATGAGACAGTCAAAAATCACATATAGTTATTGATGAGTTTGTATTCAAACAATCATCTTATTATATATGTATCACCACATTTTCTTTCCTTTACAAATTTAAGAACTAACTTGACCTATAATTAATTAAAGGTTATTATTATTGTAAAACTTTTTATTCCTTCATAGAAAATATCAAATACAGAGAATATCCCTTGTGGTTGGAGAATTATAATCTTAAACCTAAAGTGGGAGGATCATTTGATCCTCATTACATGCCTTTAGAATTGTTTCTTGTTGTCAAGAACAATCTGAGGGACAACATTTGGCTTCATGCCATGATCGATGAAGTGATGGGAATGCTTGTAATATGCCAAGTATAGTGGGATCTGCAACCCCCTTTCATGTGAGCTGGAATCATATCAAGATAGGGGGGAACACCCACTCTTGGGTACCCTCCTTAGGGTAATTGATGTATTTATTATGATCTATAAATTGATTTTTTTCTTTATGCCATGTATTATTGGATGAAAGGGAGTCAGCCAAGTAAATATCCAGTGGTTGAAATTTGAAATGATTGTTCAACTATTCTACTATAAATTCAAGTAGTGATTTGGAACAAAAACCATTGCAATGCAATATATTATGTAACACCAAATTTTTTGTATGTCATAAACACCCAATCAATGATAGTTTTGATTATAAAAAAAAAGTATTTTATATATGATTATTAAAGTTTGACAAGTATGTTGTAGATGCTTGTTAAGGTTTAGTAAGCTCTTTTACAAGTTAGTAAACCTTCCCATCTAGGGTGTCTCAGGAGGAGAGAGGTGAATGAGGGGTTGACATCCATTTGCAATGTCGTGAGAATATGGGATACAATGTGGCATCAGACACCCTCCCATATAAAATATATCATTCAAGTATTCACTTCAACATAGGAGTTATCCCATCAACCATAGTAAAAGTCCATTCAAATTTATTTAGTAATGAGTTCATAATAGGTTATAGAGATCACCATATTGGTACTCCCAAAGCACCATTTTTAGACATTTTGATGAAAAGGGAATGTTTGGGTCTCACTCATTACTTTGCATGAGTGAAATTAGTATGCTCTAGGTCCATTCTAGAAACTACCAATTCGTTGGATAAATTTATAGTCTCTTTGGTTGACTTAAGAAAATGGAAGGACGAGGGCCTCTTGGCTCTAATACTCAATCATACAAGTGTGTGAGATTCATTTTTGTATTGGTTATCAGAGGTGTGTAGTGGATATTTATAGAAGGAGGGGGGAATTCAAACCTTTTCTTCATCATATTCTTTCGGCAGTCAGCTCCCTTGGAAACTACTTTAGCCTCACCACAACTTAGGTATACGATCTCCTTTTATAATGACTCTTCGCTGGTTTCACTTGGTTTATTCTCAATTTGTGTTGTTTGGTGTAAAGCCTTCTTGTGAGAACCTTATCTTTCTTATTATCTGGCCTTTTCTGCGTTTAGTTTAGTCATCCCCATGCTTTGTTCAATTGATTGTTTTTTTTTATCATTGTTTTGTCTCCTTTCTCTTCCTCAATAAACATTATTTACATGTCCTATTTTATTTGATTAACAGTTTCATTTTTTCAACACGCCCCATCAAGGATCTCACTTGAAATGAGGAGCCAGTAGTTGTGGTGCCCTCGACAACACCCAATGCCTAAGCTCAACCCCATACCTTAGATGATCAATTCCATGAACACATCCCCTCGGGCGTTTAGTAGGAAATCAATGACATTAAGCAAGAAGCCATAAAGGAGTGGGAGAATGTTTCTGATTTAGAAGTCATGGCTTCAATCTTGAACTGGGTACCTGATTGGGGAACTGCTCGAGGCCATCAAAATCAATACCTACACACCATTCACCTCTGCTAGGAAAAATTACGTTTGAGCGCAATGAGAACAGGGATGACCTTCTCCTCTGCATGGAGGAATTGCATCTACTTTTTTAACTTCTATAAAAGCAAGTGGAGCACATGGAAGTTGTCATTCGATGAAGATACCTACCACCTCCAGGAAATCTTGAAATTTATTCACTTTCCAACTTTCCTTTACATTATTATTGGGAATGTTGTTGATAGCAGTTATGTTTTATTTCTTTCAATTATATAGACTATGTATCTGCATATTTTACTTTTTGTTTTGTCAATGGATGTTATGCCTAAATTTTGTAATGGGGTGATCTAGATTTATGAAGTAATGAAACGAATTACATATTTAAACCAAAAACATAGAAATATAGAGAAACTAAACTTTAATTAATAAATAGTAAATGTTGGAAATTGATTACATGCATAATGAAAGCAAACTAGCTCGAGCGGTAGTAGCTTATCTCCAAGAAGAGATGTGACAGCTACATGCCTTTTGAACTATGTTATAATGAGGCTCAGAGGACTTTTTATCATAAATAAAAAAGGAGAAAACCTAAACATCAAAAAACATAACCCTAGGAGATGAAGCACCAAACGTTTTGGGCCTCGAAGTGGTTAGTTGGAACGTTAACTTCTTGAGGTCGTAACTTTGGCATATGATCTATGTTTGGCACGCACGATATCCTAATAGAAAGGTATATCCGAGGATAAAAACTTTCAACTGTAAACATCTATATTATTTCTTTGTTTTCCCATTTCCCCAAAAAAGTCATTTAGGACCTCAAAACGTCTCTGGAAGTTCAGGACTTGAAAACTGCCAAAAATAGAAAATTGTCGAAACAAGAAACTGTGTTAAAACATTGGAAACTGATAGAAAATAGTGTTGGGGGTCCAAGTGGAATATAAACGAAATGAAATAAAAATATAAAAAGAAACACAGAGATACAGCGAAAACAAAACTCCAATTCATTAACAACAAAGTACAGGAAATTGTTTACCTGCAGAATGGAAACAAACTAGCTCAGGCGATGGTAACTTATCCCTGAGAAGAGATGCGACAGCTACATGCCTTCTAAATTGTGTTAAAATGAGGCTCAAAGGCCTATTTATTATTGATAAATAATGGAAAACCCTAAACATCCAAAAACCTAGCCCTAAGAGATGAAGCGTCAAAAGTTTGTGGGCCCTGTTGGGGTAAATTGGTACATCAACTTCCCATGGTCGTAACTTTGGGATATGATCTTCGTTTTATGTGTATGATACCTCATTAGAAATATATATTTGAGGACTAAAAATTCCAATTGACAACCCATGTTGTCTACTTTATTTTACCTGTTTTTCAAAAAAACATTGTTTAGGGCCTCAAAACATCTCTAAAAGTTTAGGACCCGAAAAACTGCCAAAAATAGTAAATTGTGCTACAATTAAGGAAACTAAAAAAAACAATAGTGGGGGTCCAAGTGGTATAGGTGGGTGGCCACCAATATCCACCTGGATTAGTCCTCCCCCATTAGGAAGCAATGGTCCCCACTATGTTGAATGCCTCCATGAGATGGGAAAACTTTCGCTAAACTTGGTCCCTAGTGAGCCACTTGCCTTGGTGCAAAAGTTGGCCATCTCTGACAACCCGATACATTTGGATATTTTGATATCAAGTGTTCTTAATCTGCATGTCCATGATCTGATCAGTTATGGCATATTCTATCCAGTCTGGGTTTAGTGTTGTTAGCGTGAGTTGTTCTGCAATGTTTGATGTATCTAGTAATGGTGGGAAGTATGGTCAAAGGCGATCCACATTGAACACTGGGTGTAGGCCAAGAAATGGGGGAATGTTGAGATCAAACGCATTCTCTCCCACAGCCTTGGTGATGGTGTAAGGCCCATATCAGAGTGGTATGAGCTTCTAATGGGCTCCAGTAAGGTGTTCTTTCTCCAAATTCAACCAAACTTTCTCTCCCACCTGAAACTTGTGTGGCACCTGATGTTCATCATGTCGTTTCTTATACTTGGAATTGGACTTATCCAAGATTTTTATGCGCCTACAGGTGGATGTGTTGGATGTGTTCAATAGACCAGGTTGCTTTATCAACCTCAGACTGTACATGTGTGGATTCTATCTATGTAGTTGCATGAGGCATGGAAACATAAATCAGACACAATGGTTGAAAACCCAGATCAACTTGAAAAGGACTACGGCCAGTCAAGCTATGGAGAGATTTGTTATAACTTAGTTGCACATAAGGAAGGTTTTCATCCCAATTTCGTGGATGACTGGAGTTTTACATATGTAGTATGTGCACTATCATTCTATTGACAATCTATGCTTGACCATCAGTATGGGGATGGAATGTAGTCGATTTGGTGAGCTTAGTGTCCAATAATGTACAGAGGATCAACCAGAATGTGCTCAGGAACCTGCCATCCCGATCTGATATAATGGTCTGAGGGATTCCAAAATGTACCCATACTCGTTCAAATAAGAGTTTGGTAGTATCCTCTATTGTGATACTCTTCTTGCAAGCCGCCAATATATCCATCTTATAAAATTTGTCCACGACCACAAATACATTGTCATTACCATGCTTAGTAGAAGGGAGGCCCGAAAGATAATCCATGGAGATGGATCCCGAGGTTGGGTGCGAGTAGGCAGAGGAGTGTACAGGCCTTGATTCTTGATGGTTGGCTTGGCTATCGCATAGGAAGTGCAGGATATGATATATTTTCCAATGTCTTGTAGGAGTTCTGGCCAATAAAACTACTTCTATAGTATGGCCATAGCTTTCTCCACACCAAAGTGTCCTCCAACCCGACTGTAGTGTGCCTCCAAAATCAGCTTGGAACGCTCACTTGAAGGAGCACAAAGGTGGATCAAGTAGCATAATAATGCGTCTTGGAGATAGAAATATAGAGATTTCTTACCATCCACTAGCATCTAGTATGTAGTGGAAAACTCTAGATCATCTTTGCACAATTACGGCCATCCCGAGGTCTCATGGCCACAAGAGTTGAGAAAATTAGTCAGTGTTGCAATTGAGGGCCAACTAAGGCAATTTGCAACATCATTGGTGTTGCCCTTCTTGCATTTAATGTTCAAGTGGAATTGTTGCAGATATGTAGACCATTTATGATGTTGATCAGTCTACAACTTCCCTTCTATCTGGATAAACTTAAGAGGTAAGTGATTTGTGTGGATGACCGTCTCCTTCCCCAGAATCTAAAGTTTCCATTGTTGACATGTCTGCATGATGGAATACATATCTTTATCATAGGTGGGGTATTTCCAAATTGTATCAGAAAGTGTCTCGTGGTGATAGGCCACCGAATACCCCTAGTTGGTGAGAACTGCACCAATAGAATAGTTTGAGGTGTCTATCTCAATTTCAAATGGTTGTTGCAGGTCTGACAATGTGAGCATGGGTGCAAATTAGAGGCATTTCTTCAGCTCAATGAATGCAATTTGTTGGGACTCAGACTAGAAAAAAAATTCTTTAACTCCACCTTTGGTAACATGACTCAAATTCCAAGTGATATGAGAGAATCCCAACACAAATTGGCAAGGCCCAAAAAACTGTGAAGCTTTGTTAGAGTGGTCGAGGCTAGCCAATCCCAAATGACCTGGATCTTAGCCAGATCCACATACATTCCTTGCTCATCAATTGTGTAGCCCAAATATTGGACTTGAATCATGCCAAATGTGCATTTATCCAAGTTGTCACATAGTTTGTGTTGCTGCAGGGTTTGAAGGACATGTTGAATGTGTTGTAGGTTTTCTTCCTAACTCTTGTTGAAGATGAGTTTTCCATCCAAATATACAAACATGAATTATTCAGTGAAGGACTGCAAGATGTCGTCCATCAGCCTCATAAAAGTTACAGGGGCATTTTTCAACTCGAAAGGCATGACCAACCACTTGAAAAGGCCCTCCTTGGATTTGAAGGTGGTCTTCCATACATCTATGGGTTCTATTAGCACCTGGTGATAGCCAGACCAAAAATTGATCTTGTTGAAATACTTGGACCCCTTAAGTTGGTCAAGAAGGTCATCAATCTGTGGGATTGGATATTTGTTCCCTACAGTGATTTTGTTTAGTGCCCGATAATCATTACAGATTCTTCAAGTTCCATCTTTCTTTTTTACAAGTACAATCAAGCTCCCATAAGGTGAGGAACTTGGTCAGATATGCCCTTCTTGCAGCAACTCCTGGATCTTTCGCTTGATTTCTTCATTTCCATAATGGAGCGGCAGTATATCGACCCATTGGGTAGAGGTGCTTTGGGAGTCATATCGATCAAATGCTTGACCTAACAGTGCAAATGTACCCTTGCAGGTGAGGATAATACGTCCATGTATTATTCCCCGACCTTATTGACCTTCTTATGATACACGGGGAACCCTTCCTGGAGGCCATGGATGTGGCCACTATCTTCCCCTTGCTTTGAGAGTGAATACGAAAGAAACAAAATTTCCTGATCTTAGAGATGAACTTACTACATTACTTAGTACAGATCAAAGAGATGGTGGTAGGTGGGGCTACCTTCAGTATCTTGTATTATTTATTGCCCAAAGTAATAATAACAGTGTGAGGTCTAGACTCATACACAACATGATGCTTCCACAAGTATTGTTGACCTAATAACACATCACAAACTTCAAGAGGAGAAACATTAGATGTTACCTCATCCGTGAAGGGCTAGATGTTGTAGGGAAGGCGACACTACTCGCTGACGTGGAGATCTCGTCCTTGGTGAAGCCACCTAATGGTGTATGGTTGTGGGTGTGGTGTGGTCAGTAGGCCCAACTACTTCACAACCTCTGTTGAAATGAGGTTATTTTGGCTCTCACTATCGACAATCAACTACAACGGGGAACCCTTCACCCACATCTGTGAGTGGAAGAGATGCTCCCCCTCTTATGGATCTTTGGGCTCAATCTTCTAGACCTTGGTGGTGGCAATAGTGGAACTAGGTTCTTCATCAATAATTTACTTCCCCTTTTTGTTCCCCTTGTCAGGTTTGAGCTTCAAATCAGAACTTGCATCAAATTTTGAAGCTTTCATCTTGGCCACAAATGATTTCTTGGTGTAACACTCATTTGTGTTGTGAGTGGGGCTCTTGTGGAACTCACACCATTTTCCTGTGTCCTTCTTCCTCTTCATGGTGCCATTATTTGCTTACAGCTTCGATGGGTTGCCTTGGGTCACTCCACCTTGTATTTTTCCTTTGTTCAAAAGTTTTGGCACTCTTACCCTACTTCTAATTCACAGATCCAAATTCGCGCTTCTTTTGTTTAAATTTTTGTTCAATCTTAGCAGCATATCGGTATGTTGCACTAAGCGAGGAGATGTCCAGCAACTACATTTATTCTTGAATTTATTTGTGTAGACAACCATAGTACTTGAGCACCAGATGTCGCTCAGAGTCTTTGATACCCAAATTTTTGCATAGCGTATGAAAAATATTTGTGAGATCACGCACATCTTGGTCCCTTTGCTACTGTAGTGTGGTCCACGATATGTACTTTTACTCATAGATCCCCACAGGGTAATATTGTTCCTTGATAGCATCTCGGAAAGAGTTCCAAGAGGGGGTGGTTGTAAACATACATGGTTCCTTGATCCTTTTCTCATAGTAAATTTCCTACCAATCCTTGACATGGGGGGTAGCCTTAAGCAGTGCAAAAGTAATCTTCTCCCTATCGAAGAAACGATGGACCGAAAAATAACCTTCCAACAGATTCAACCATTTATCTACAACATCTTCATCTATTTGACTTTTGAATATAAGGATATTGAAGTTCGCTTGTACTTGGAAGGGGGTGGTGCCTCCAAAGTGACCGATGAATGAAGATGCATTGTCAGTGGGCACCTGTCATAGGATCTAGGAGAAGTTGTCCATAATCGCATTCCTTTGCTACTGGAGGGCTTCTTCGAGCAATAGTTGGATAGGATCTCCTACTCCCTTTTCTTTCTTTTCCTCTATAATGGGAGGTCATTGGTGTCAGCTGGGACAAGGATAGAAAAAAAGAGAAAGAGATGACCACTCAGATACCAATGATCCAAATTTATGAAGGAACAAAATGAAATACATACATAAATAGAAACACAAAGATATAATGAAAAAAGAACTTCACTTCATTAATAACAAAGTATTGAAAATTGTTTACATGTAGAATGCAAATAAATTATCTCAGGTGATGGTAACTTATCTCTTAGAAGAGATGTGGTGGCTACATGCCTTTTGAACTATGTTACAATTAGGCTCAGAGGCTTATTTATTATTAAGAAATAATGGAAAACCCTAAAGATCTAAAAACCTAACCCTAGGAGATGAAGCGCCAAAAGTCTGTGGGCCTCATTGGGGTAAATTCGTACATCAACTTCCTGGGGTCGTAACTTCGGCATACGATCTTCTTTTGATGCGTATGATACTCGTTAGAAATATATATTTAAGGACTACAACTTTTGACTACAAGCCCTTTCCATAGTCTTTTGGTTTTCTTGTTTTCCAAAAATTGTCGCTTAGGGCCTCAAAACGGCTACAAAAGTTTAAGACCAAAAAAAACTGCCAAAAATAGTAAATTGTATTACAATTAAGGAAACTAAAATAAACAATGGTGGGGGTCCAAGTGGAATATGTGGGTGGCCAAAAATATCCACCTAGATCACGGGTGGACACCAATATCCACCTGGATCACTGGTGGCCATCAATATCCACTTGGATTAGTCCCCCCCCCCCTTAGGAAGCAATGGTCCCCATTACATTGAGTGACTCCATGAGGTGAGGAAACTTTTGTTGAACTTGGTCCCTTATGACCCCTTGCCTTGGTGTAGGAGCTGGCCGACTCTGGCAACCCGATAGAGTTGGATCCTCTATTGGTGAGTATTATTAATCCGTGTGTTCATGATTTATTCAGTTTTGGCCTATTTAATGCACTCTAGGTTGAGCTCTATTGGTGTTAGTTGCTCGGCAATGTTTGATGCATCCATAGTGGTCGAAAGTATGGCCAAAGGTAGTCTACATTGAATATGGGGTGCAGACCAAGGAATGGGGGGATACTTAGCTCGAAAGTATTGTCACCCACAACCCTGGTAATGGAGTAAAACCTGTATCATAGTTGTTAAAGCTTCCAATGTGCTCATGTAAGGCGTTCCTTATGCAAATGCAACCAAACCTTCTCACCCACTTGAAACTTGTGTGGCACTCGATGTTGATCATGACATTGTTTGTACTTAGTATTAGCTTTATCCAAGATATCATGAACCTAATGGTGGATATGTTGAGTGCATTCAATAAATTTGATGGATTTATCAACTTCGGATTGAACATGTACAGCTTATGCTTGTGTAGTTGCAAGAGGCATCGCAATATCAATGAGACACAATGGTTGAAATCCCATGCCCACTTGAAAGGGGTTGTGGCTAGTTGAGCTATGGAGAGCTTTGTTGTAGTTGTGTTGAGCATAAAGGAAGCTCTCATCCCATGTTTGTGGATTCTTAGAATTGTACATGTGTAGTATGTGCACTATCATCATATTGACGACCTTTGTCTGGCCATCAGTATGGGGGTGGAAGGCAGTCAACTTGGTGAGCTTGGTATCCAACAATGACTAAAGGGTTGACCAGAATGCACTGAGGAATGATATCCCAATAAGATATGATGGTTTGTGGAATTTCAAAATGTACCCACACTCATTTGAATAATAACTTGGTAATGGCCTTTGTTGTGATACTCTTCTTGCAGGGAGCCAATATGGCCATCTTAGAAAATATATCGACGACCACAAGCACACGATTATTGCCATGCTTGGTAGAAGGAATGTTAGACATATAGTCCATGGAGATGGATTCCCAAGGCTGACTAAGAGGTATGGGGTTTACAGACCTTGCTTCTTAATGGTTGACTTGGTGATGGCATAGGCAATGCAGGATCTGATATATTTGCAAACATCTTGCTGTATTTTCGCCCAATAAAAATACTTCTACAGTACTGCCATTTTCTTCTCCACGCCAAAGTGCCCTAATACTTAATTGTAATGCACCTCTCAAATTAGCATGGCACACTTGCTTGAAGGAACACAAAAGGTGTCTTGGGTAGCACAACAGTGCATCTTAGAAGTGGAAGTGTGGAACTTTATTTCCTTCCATCAACTCTAGTATGTGGTGGAGAATTATGGATCATTTTTGTATAGTTTTGGCCATCCAGAAGTCTTGTTCCCATGACAGTTGAGAACAAAGGTCAGTACTACAACTCGAGGTCGACTAACAAAATTTGCAACATGATTGGTGTTACCCTTCTTATATTTAATGTTCAAATGGAATTGTCACAAATATGTGGACAACTTTTGATGGTTATCATTCTATAACTTTCCCTATGTTTGAGTAAATTGAAGAGGTCTGTAATATGTGTGGAAGATCATTTCCTTCCCTAGAATGTAATGTTTCCACTATCATCAAGCCTGCATGATGGAATACATCTCCTTATCATATGTAGGGTATCTCTTAATAATATTAGAGAGTGACTCACTATGATAAGCCACTGGATGCCCTTGTTGAGTGGGGACTACACCAATTGCATAGTCAGAGGTATATGTCTCAATCTTAAATGGTTGTTGTCGGTCTAGTAAGGTGAGACTAGTGCAGAGTAAAGGTGGTGTTTTAGTTTAACGAATACCTTTTGTTGTGACATGAACCAAAAATACTTTTCTTTCACTCCACCCTTTTTAACTTGACTTAAAGTGATATGAGAAACTCCCAACATGAATCTATGGTAGAAATTATCAAGGCCCAAGAAGTTGTGAAGCTCTGTGAGACTCGTTGGGGCCAACCAATCTCGAATGACCTGGATCTTAGTTGGATCCACATGCACACTTCGCCCATAAATAATGTATCCTAGGTATTGGACCTTATTGATGGCAAAGGAGCATTTTTCCAAGTTCACATATAAGTTGTGTTGTCACAGAGTATCTAGGACCTGCTAAATATGTCGCAAGTTCTCTTCCCAAATCTTGATAAAGATGAGAATATCATCGAGATATACAACCACAAACAAGTTGGTGAAAGTCTGTAAAATGTCATCCATGATCCTCGTGAAAGTTGCAAGCACATTTGACAAACTGAAGGGCATGACCAACCACTCGAAAAGACCCTCCTTGGACTTGAAGTCAATCTTCCACACATCTGTGGGTCCTATCAGAACTTGGAAATAGTTAGACTTTAAATCAATATTTCTGAAATATTTGGCCCATTGAGTTGATCAATAAGGTCATCAATCTGTGGAATCAGGTACCTGTTCTTGATTGTGATTTTGTTCAAGGCTCAATAATCAATACAAATCCTTCAGGTCCCATCATTCTTCTGCACAAGTACGATTGGGCTCCCACATGGTGAGCAACTTGATCAAATGTTCGCTTTTTGTAGCAGCTCCTAGATGTACCAGTTTATTTCCTTGTTTTCCAAAAGAGAGTTATGATATATTGGCGCATTGGGTATAGGTGCATCAGGGGTTAGATTTATGGAGTGCTTAACCTGACAATGTATAGGTACCCCTGTGGGTGAGGAGAAGTTGTCTTTATATTCTTCCACAACCTTGTCCACTAGTTTTTTTCGTGTAGAGGAGCCCGGTGTGGAGGCCATGGATGTGGCCACAATTTTCCCCTTACTTTGAGAGTGAACCAGGAGGAGTATAAATTTCCCAGTATGGGAGATTATCTTACTGCATTACCTAGCAGAGATGATAGAAATAGCAGTGGATGGGCCTACCTCTAGTATCCTATACAATTTTTCTTCCCAAAGTATTAATAGTAGTACAAGGTCTAGATTCATACACATCATAACACTTCCACAAGTATGGTTGGACCAAAAAAACATCACAAACTTCAAGGGGAGCAACAACACAAAATACCTCATTTGTGAATGGCTTGATGTTGTAGAGTAGGCAGCATTGTTAGTTGACACGGAGATCTCGCCCTTAGTGGATGCAAGTGTGGTGTTGTCAACAGTCCAAACTTCTTAAAAACCTCTACAAATACGACATTATTTTGACTCTTGCTATCAATAAGGAATCATAGTGGAGCCCCCTTTACCCATTTTCTATCAGTGTGTTATCACTCTAATATTTCTTTTGAAGTTAATGAAGAAAGAAAAATCAAAGGTAACCACAAATCGCTTTTGGAGATCATGACCTAGCCTTCCTGATATTCAGAGAGGACTCTCTCTTTATGATTTAACTTTGTTTTAGTTAAGATGATTTTAGGCTAGTTATTGCTTGCACTTGGGGTTTTGTTTTGAAATTTGGTGGTGGGATCACTTTACTTAGATGGACAGAGGTTTGGCTTCTACCATTGGGCTATGGAGTCGGATGTGTGACAAAAAAGACTAGATTTAGTTCTAAAAACAGTGTCTACATGGCAAGATAGATGAGTTACTTCATATCTCAAAGGCTAAACGGTGAATGGCTTCAAATCAGATCCAGGGAGAAATTAAGGGTTCCCTAGGCCGGAATTTGGAAGGAATTAAAGAAGTCAACCAGGATGGGAGAGAAATTAAGGGTTCTCAAATCCGGCTATCAGAGGAAAACATGTAAATGACTAACTGTGCAAAACAGAGTGTAATTAAACAAATTCTGGGTGATATTTCCAGTTAATTCATTGAGATTTTAGAACACATTTAAAATTATGAAAACACATAAGAAAGGTAACAAAATCACACAAAGAAAGTACTTCACTGCAAATGGATCATCTCATGAATCTTGTAGCGAAATGCTTTTATTACTTGCTCCAGTCTGTTGACTTGAAAATGGTACAATCACCCTTAGGTTGAAGATCAAAATAACTCTACAAATGTAAAATAATCCACCATAATACTTCAAATTTTGAAGTATTTATACAAAAGGAATTACAAAATATATGAAACTGCTTTCAAAACTAATCTAGGAAAAAAGGAATATCTTCTTGCAAGAAGATAGAGACAACTATTGAATTTCTTCTTGTTGTTCCTATTATTAAGGTTCTACTGGCTATGCTCTTTGACCTTTTGCCCTTTATGTTGCTTGGTTGTTTGGTCTTTACATTGGATGTTCTATTTAACTTTAACCTTTCACCTGATACTCTTTCATCTGATACACTTTAATCCTATTGACCTATCAATATCCTTTTACCTGGTTGTTTCACTTTTTACTATAGATTTATAATTTACTGTCCTTTTACTACAGTAAATCATTCAGTTTTTCCCATCTTTCTTCATCTGGTAATTGGATATAGATGATTTTTTTGTATATCTCATCTGCCTCTGTATATTTGGAAAAAGTGGGCTTATTGATAAACATGTGTTTTACCTAATGTTGGAGGTAAAACAAGTTCTCAAAAGTTTGGTACTGCCTGTTGGCATGCCCTTCATAGATGAAGTGATCACCTGTTCTTTGGCTACTTCCCCAATCTTCTTGTTGTAATATGCCTGTGTCATTAACTTGTCATTTATAACTAAAGGATTAGGTAATCCCTTTTCCTTCAAAAGTTCAAATTTATCCATGAACCTGTAAACGGCTAGCCACATGTTCTGACACTTATCTTCTAAATTCAACATCAAATTCCTCTTGGTGAGGACTCTTCTGAATTCCAAAATTGTACATATCCTATCAGGTATCTCAAGCTCTTGCAGTTCATATTTATTCTTGGAGTTGAGGAAGTGGATGATTCTTGTTGCTTCCTCTAGCATATCTCCAAGTTCTGTTGTAACCTTTTCAATGGCTTATGTAGCCTGCTTTATTAAATCTATCTACTCAAATATGACCTAGATGGATGGCCAAATATCATTGACAAAGTCAATGATATTGGCCCATGGTTGCTCTTTAGCCTTTCCTATTGGTTCAATCAAGGTCAATTCTTTTTCCAGGTTCTTTATCCTCTCATTCATCCTTGCAGCCTTTTGTTGTTCTTCCTTATGCATGATCTGGGCAAGTTTGCAATCTGTCTCAAGGCTGCTGACTTTCTCTTTCAATTTTTTCATCTCATTGGTCTGAATGGACATTTCTTCCATTGCTTTGACCAGCCTGTTTTCTTCTTCACTTGTGGAGGCTATTGATGTTGATCCTATTGCTGATGTAGTCTGTGTTGATGTTGATAGTGCAGTGGCCATTGGAGCAGTGGGAGCTAATGCTGCTGCCAGAGTAGAAGGTACAGTTGTGGTCACTGTTGGAATGATAGTTGTAGGAGCATTATCAATGCTAGCTTGTTTGAGTTGGATTAAGGTATCCAACTCCTTCTCCATCTCCTTCAACTGGTCATTCAGTTGCAGCACCAAGTCCATCATCTCTTCATGATTGGTCTGGCTTTCTAGGACTTCTTTTGTCTGTGGGTGCTACAAGTGAGGCAAATTGAGTTGTTTCTTGAAGGCTACTATGTCCTCATTCTTCTTCTTGATCAGCTTCTCTATGGCCTTAACATCACTTGGTTCATGGCCCAGTTCAATAACTAAGTCCTCCAAGGTATTTATCTTGGTGTCTTTAGCCTGTGAAGAGGCTCTCTCCAACTTGAATTGAGTTGTCACATTGTCTAATGAGTCCTATAACTTGTAAGAAGCCATCACATTTTCTGTGAGGGTGGAGTAGATCATTTCTCCAGCCTACTTGTGAAATTCGATCAAATCAATGGGATGAACATCCTTGGCCAAGACCTCAAAATTTGTTTTCTTGTAGTCTGCTGAGGTCTTTGGTTGCTGTATAGTGGGCTGCAAGAAAGAAACCTGCATTTTTCCTTCTTTGATGTCAAAGGATGACATCAATCTAGTCTGGTTTGGCGGTGTGAGCTTGAGATATTGGGCATATGTCTCTACCTTCAGTCTCCCATTCCTCATTTTGATTTCTTTGAATCTGTCTTTGATGTCCCTTTCCTTGTCAGTTGGCCTGACATAGGAATAAATCTCCATACTGGGTTGTCTATCTACCAACTATGTGTTGGATGTTGAGGGCTGTTGTGTCTCCTTTGATGCAACTGCTTCTTTGCCTTTCTGTCTCATTGCCTCAGTGTCAATTATTTCTTCTAATGCAATGTTATCCTCCTGTTCAAAGATAGGATTCAATTTGGGCCTCTTGCTTGGCTCCATCAGCTCATCAGTTGTCTCCATGGCAGAGCTAGATACCTCATCCGTGCTCCTCTTAGGATTCTTCTCCTCATTTACTGGGGTCTATATGATCAAATTGTCTTTCCAAATCAATAAGTGTATTCTCTATGTCCACAACAGTGTTTTCCATGTCAATCAAGGTGTTCTCCACCCACTCATCCTGGTTAGCAAACAGTTAATCTCAAGCCTTGGTTGGTGAATGTATGCTGCCAACTTAACCTTGAGTCTGAGCTTATTTATGACCCCATGAGGGTCATAGTGCCATATGAAACTGTTTTTGAATTTCATTAGTTGAAGCAACCTATCGGCCTCTGGTCCAGCTTCTCTGTTGTTGCAAATAAATGGGCTCGTTTGGTTCTTTACTTTGAACTTGGTTTTCTTCCTATAAGCTAGGAATTTGATCTCATCAGAGTTAATCATCTACCTAAAGTAATCAAGAGAAAATATCCTCATTGGGAGGTACTTGGGAAACTTGTAGGGGGCTAGCTCACAGCCGTAAATCTTGATTTCAGTGTGGTTTTGGTACAAGTACCAATCTCCCACCTTGCTGTTCTTGGCCAATTGCAGTACTCTTTAAATTTCAGGGTTGATTCTAAGCTGAGTCTTAGAAGTCAGCATGTTCATAACTAGGTATACAAAAGAGTCTATAAAGTCTTTGTAGGTGAATGAGGTAGAAAACTTGTCGACCAAGGGTGTCCAGTAGATGATTGATCTTTCCTGTCCCTTGGTGTCCAATTTCTGGATCCTCAAAGGGAACTTATCTGTCTAATAATACAAGAACATATGAAACAACATTGAAGAGTATTTGAAGACTCTTTTAGTGGGCAATCTAGTGAACTGGTCATGCATTCTGTCTGCAATGAACTGGGCATAATCATACATGACAGTAGGAGGCTTGCCTGGAGTGAAAATGGATAAGAGGGCCATGATGACCTCATCCACATGCTCATCTGATGTGAATCCTAGGATGCATGAGAACATGGTGATTATTCTCCTGCCATTCTTTGAAAAAATAGTGCCAACATAGGGTGGAATGTCTTTAGGAGTATGTTTCTCCTCGATGATGAAATTCTGGAATATTTGTTTGATTTTGTCTCAGCCCAGTGTGATGTACAAGTCCAACAGGTTTCCAATGGACAAAGGAGTTAGATTAGGACTAAGCTGGATTTGTCGCATCTGGTTGATGGATTCAGCAGTGATGGTGAATAATATCTCATGGTTTGATGCCTCAATAGCCCTATGGCTTGGAACATAATAGGCATGAAAAAAATGTACTATGTCTGGGAATATATATTTGGGAAAATTGGATTCCCAAAGGTTTATATCGTCAGCATGGTTTAGGAACCTATCCTAGGCCCAACAATGGATTCTCAAAAGGTGACTTGGGGTGGTTGTGTCTTTAATTTGAAAATCCCTGTCTGCCAAGGCAAAATGGTCAATGTCTAAATGAGGGGTTGTCACTGGTCTGACGTCCAAAGAGGTCGGGGCAGCCATATTTGTAACAAGTTGTGGAAATTGGGCTTATACTGTCTGTGGGAACAAAGTCTTGATAACTCTGGTACAGGGGTAGGGTATTGGCAGTTTGTAGGTCAGAGTTTTGGTATTTTAGGAGAGGGAATACTCTCAATTTAAGGGAATTCAATTAAATTCAATCAATTATTTCATGAGTTTTACTTTATGTTTTAAACAGAGAGGGTCGTTCTGGTTTTATGTCGAAATACCTGGAATTTATGGTAGGGATGCAAACTGGTCTTTGAATGGTGGTTGCAGAGGTTTTTTGGTGGCTTCAGGTGTGTTGTGGATGGCTAAAATAGGTGTCTGGAGCTTCTTTGGG
Source organism: Pinus tabuliformis (assembly GCA_031772625.1). Taxonomy (NCBI): domain Eukaryota; kingdom Viridiplantae; phylum Streptophyta; class Pinopsida; order Pinales; family Pinaceae; genus Pinus; species Pinus tabuliformis. The sequence continues at coordinate 1,231,672,915 of CM062817.1, read as the reverse complement.
CTACAATTGGTAGTTGGAACTAGTCACAAAAGCTCGGGGGCGCAGGAGGGCTTAGAACTCTTTCACAAAGAAAATGTGTGAAAAGGGTGAAAATGGGGGTCTGTGGGCTTTTAACCGAGAATGGTTAGAAAATTGGTGGGGAAAATGTTTTTATGAATAGTGATGGTTTCGTGCTGGGTGGGGAGGTGGTTTAGGGAGATATCGCACCGCTTATGGGGGTCAGGTGGTATTTTCGCGAGAGCACACGAGTTAGTGTGGTGCCGCCACGTAACCCAAGGGGGGTCGAGCAATACCGCCCATATCACATGCTCTCGGGCTGGTAAAGTTCGGGCAGTGAGAAGGCGTGATATGGGTGAGGGTCGTAGGATCTGAGGGTGGACGATCTAACGGTCATCGGGTGGCGTAGATGCACAGCGAGAGATGGGGCAGGATTTAGCGGGGCCCATGGTTAATTACCCTTAAGTGTAATTAATCACTGTATATTTTGTGGGTTTTCGGGGTTTTTAGGGAATTAATCAAAGGGAAAGTGATTTTTCCAAGGGCAAAAGGGTTTCACACTAGGGGAAAGGGATTTTTGGGAAAGGGGGTGAATTTAGAAGGTAAGTTGGCTAGGGAATGTGTGAAACCAAGGGGCAGGAGTCAAAATGAATGGAAATGGTGTCTTCACAAGCCATGAAGGGGTAAAAGGGAAATTAGTAAGCATATAGTGGGGGGTGAAATGCAATGGGGGGAATTAGGAAATCAACTTATGAGCATCCTTTTCCATTCACAATTGCTCCTGCACACTGAAACACATGATTAAACATGATAGATGTGCTTATGTCTCAAATAGCTTGTATTTCTGCAACCTTTCTTCTACTTACCCTAACATTTTTTCTTCACTTTGTTGGGTGCACTTAAACTAGCAAACCCTTTTCTTTCCTTTTTCTTTTATGAAACAAACTATCTACTTCTAACCTTATTTCTTCCAAGGGCTCAGATTAAACTAATGAACTCCTTTTATTTCTCTACCTACTAATCTGCTAATATTAAACTGTTCGGTCAGATTTTTATTCTCTAACTATAAACATGAAATTCAAAGCATGAAGTAGTCAATATTAAACAGTTTGACTATCATGGGTTGTGGCATGTATGACAAGCTTCACACAACCATTGTTTAACAAAGTAAAGTAAAGAGTAGTGGCACTTGGACTTGCACACTTTCATGATCTGTTTTTTGTTTAGGGTTCATATTTTTTCATTTCTTGATCTTTTCTTATTTTTCTTTTCCTTTGATATTTCTTTTAGGACATACCGTCTTTACATTTTTTAATTTTAATATGGAAAAAATTGTAGAAAGCAAAGGTATGTACAATATTACAAGACTTAACCTCAGCCAATTCAAAAATTATGAATCCTATCACTATAGGACTCTAACAGTGGCTCCACATGGGGATGGCATTTCCTGGTGAAATGTCAAGAACTCTAAAGACCAGTAGCCCTTGAATTGTGACTGTAGTTACCTTGTAAATTGTCCTTCTGTGATTCTACTTTATTGATACTTATGACAATGAATCCTTCAAAGCTCAGGGCCTTCTCTTTGGGCTTCAACTTCAAAGGATTACCATCCAATCCAATCTACACTCTGCAATGTTATGTACAATGATGCAAAGTAAAGTGAACTATTGTGAGTCAGTGGAAAAATAATGCTTTAGCATCCTACCATTAACAGGTCCTCCTGGTAGATCTGATCCATCTATCTCTCAAGAAAAAGGCATTGTTGCCCTTGTAGCCATAAATACATAAGGCCCTAGCCACAAAAAATCAAATATTCCATGCTTGCCTTTGTCTTCTCTTCCACCTGTAATTCCTGAATGATATTCATCACTGGCACTCCCAAGGATGATGGGAAAACTACATACATCCCATAAACCAGCTGATAAGGTGATGTTCCAATGAATTTCTTGGTAGTCAGTCTATCTACCCATAAGGCATTGACTAATTTCTTGTTCCATGTCTTTTTGTTATCTTCCAACAATTTTTTAATGATATTGACCACGCTTTTGTTAGATGACTTTGCAAGTCCATTACCATGAGGGTAATAAGTTGTGGAATGGCAAAGGGTGATGTGGTACTTGTTACATAAATCTATCATTCTCTTGGATTTAAAGGCAATTTCATTATTAGTAATGAGCTTTTGGGGACATCCAAATCTTGACAAGATATTACTCTCTAGGAAGGAGATTATGACAGTGTCTGTGGCTTTCCTAGAAGGTATGGCCTCTATCCATTTCGTAAAAGAGTCAGTGGATGTCAGAATCCACTTGCGCTGAGTTGAGGAGGCTAGGTGTATTTCTCCAATGAAGTCTAACCCCCATTGTTGAAATGGCATTTCAATGGAAATTGGTTTAAGAGGCAAGGGTAAAATTATTCTCTTTCCCTCAAATATCTGACATTGATGATAGGAGGTCACATGTTTCTTAACATTTGTGAACAAAGTAGGCCAGTAGAAACCAGCCCTCAGGATTTTGTCAGCAGTAGTCTTCCATTACAAGTGTCCTCCACAATCCCCTGCATGAAACTCTTGCACAATTTTATCAGCTTCATTTTTCAATAAACAGTTCAAAATAATACCACTACTGTCTTTCCAAAGCAATGCATTATCTATAATACAATACTTTAATGACTTCATCTTTAAAAATCTAGCTTTAGTTCTTGTCAAACCAGGAGGAGCTTGTAAATTTTGTAATACAAATATAATATCTGCATACCAGGGTGAATCAGTAAAAGGTTCACTAATCGATGGAGTCGCCATCTCTTCGTGATCATCAAGGGCACTATTAAAGTTTATATCAAGGGCCTAATAGTTCGATTTAGCTATGAGTTTGGCTAAACCTTGGACTTTGATAAGCTTAGTTGGCTTAATCTCTATGTCATATTCCAATATTGTGGAAATCCACTTGCCTCTTTTCCCTTCAGGCCCATTTTGTGTCAAAATGTCCTTAACTACAGAATTTGGAACATAAGCAATAATGTGAGAATACAGAATGTATATTATGAAGTCTTTGATAGCCTTTACTAAAGCTAATGCTTGTTTTTCCATGATATGGCATTTGAGTGTGGCATCTCTTAAGGATTTACTAAAAAATGAAATTGGTTGTTCATATCCTTGGTTGTTCTTTTGCAGAAAGACTGCTGCAATGGTGTGTTCTGAAGAAAAAGAAAAAATTATAAAATCCTTGTTAAAATCAAGACTTATTAGGACTGGAGTCTTGGTTAAGGCTTCCTTGATGGCTTCAAAGGATTGTTTGGCCTCCACAGTCCATTGAAGTGTTGAGTCCTTTATTATCATGTTATTTAACTCTCTAATCAATTCTGCTAGATTTGAAATGAATCTCCTAAGAAATTTTATCTTGCCTAGAAATGACTATAACTCTCCAATGTTTCTAGGATTGGTAATCGTCAAAATGGTCTCTATTCTAGCAGGATCTATTCTAATCCCATCTTTATATACGATATGCCCCAACAGGTTTCCCTCTTCCAGACCAAAGAGTGTTTTCTTTGGATTTAAAGAAATCCCAAATTTTCTACATTTGATAAATACTCTTCTCAGGTGGTCTAATTGTTCATTTTCAGATTTAGAGAAGACTGTGATGTCATCCTAGTATACTACTAGGAATTCATGGATCTCCTTGGAAAAATCTATATCCATAGCTCTTTGAAATGTGGCACCTGCATTCATTAATCCGAAAGGCATCTTCAAATACATGAAGGTACCCCATGGAGTAGTAAATGCAGTTTTGGCTTGGTCCTCAGGTTGGACTAAGATCTAGTTATACCCAGAGAATCCATCTAACAGTGAAATCCTAGATGAGCCTACTACCCTCTGCAGTATATGGTCCATTTTTGGTAGAGGATAGTTATCTTTTAGTGAGACCTTGTTTAAATTTCTAAAATCTACTCAAAGTCTAATTTCACCTATCTTTTTCCTAGTTGTGACTAAGTTTGAAATCCAGTCTGAGTATCTAATGGGGGCTATTATTTGGGCATCAAACATTCTTTTAACTTCCTTCTCAATAGAGGGCATAAGAACTAGGTTTATTCTCCTAAGTTTCTATTTGAAAGGTTTATGTTCTTCATTTAGAGCTATTTTGTGTTGGATTATGCTGGTGTCATAACATTTTAAGTCTTCATAACTCCATGCGAATACATCCTGGAACTCTTTAAACAGATTGAAGTATTTAACCTTTTCCTCTCGAGGAATGGCTTTTGATATTTTGACGATTTTTGGTTTATCCTTAGTTCCTATGTTAACCTCTTCTATGTCAGCTCTCAAGGGTTCCATTTTGGGTTTCCTAGCTACATCATTAGAGTCAAACAAATCTTCCAAAGGTACTAATCCTATAGGCAAAAAATTATTTTTCAAATTAAGAATCTCAAGATCATCATTCATTATTTCTTCAATCTCTACATTCTCTAAACTATATATTTCTACTCTAGTAAATTTAGTTGGTTTAGCTACATCTAAAATATTTACATCTATGCTACTTTCTATATTATTATCTACTGTACAGGCAGTATCTATCTTGCAATTATGAAAGTCACCTTCATTGTTCATGAAATCGTAGACCTGAGAATCCTGAGAGAAAATCTGCCAATACTCCAGGTTGTCTGGTATAACAGGCCTATGTCTGACTTCTGCAGTGTACTGATGGTTGGGTTGAAATGGAAATTTACAAGTACTAGCAACAGTGGCCAAATTGTAGGCCTACATGTTTTGTTTTCTAGGAATAGCAGCGAAGTCTGATTCGAGGAGGCCTTTGATCAAGTCTAGAACAGTATCCCTATATCGACCAAGTCTAGGATTGTTCACATAGTACTCACCATTAATCTATTTAATAATCAGCTCTGAGTCTCCCATGATGGAAACTCTTTTGGCTCCCATTTTCCTAACCAATTGTAACCCTAAAATTAGGGCTTCATATTCTGCCATGTTATTGGTACACTTGAAGTCCAATATGAAAGCATGTCCCTCAACATGATTACTCTCCATATTATGGATCCACACTCCTACACCAGCCCCTAACCTATTGATATACCCATCAAAGTCTAGATGCCATAGTGACTCATGAAATATGTTCTCACTGTGAGTTGTTCTGTATTTCAGGTCTTTAGCTATGATTTCCTTATTATCATTTTCTGCATTGTACAAGATAAAAGAGTCCATATCTGAATGCATGGAGTATATGGGAAAGTTTTGTGGTTTTTCTTCACTACTGACCATGTATTTCATCAAGGTCTCCCTATATAATTTTCTTGGTTGGCCAAAAATAGATATGGTGGCATAAGACATATCCAACTGCAAGGATCCTTTCAATTTTGCTCCCCATGAGTGATATAGCAGCATTCCATATTTTAGTGGGATGTCTACAACTACAATGGCCATTAGAATGCTCTTTGCAGGGCACTGGACAAGAGTCACACATAAGTCTTTGATCAGAGCAAGGAAATTAACTTGGTTGGAGTCAAAAGAAAACAAATCCTTATATGGCCTAGTAATGTCTAGGTTCAGTCTTTCCATTATTTCCTTGGGCATCAAATTGTGGGATGCCTCTGAGTCCAACATAACATTATGCAATATTTTATCATGAATGTTTAGGCTAATGTAAAAAGGAGGAACTCCCCCTTGCTGATGAATACCATTGGCCTCAGGGCCAAACAATAATTCAAGCTGATCATCATTCAAACTTACATAATCCTCTCCCTCTCCTATGTTTAAAGTTTTAGTTATCTGTGACCTATAAGATTCATTCTTTACTAGTTCGGACAAAGGAACTGATATCTTTAATTTTTCTATTTCAGTTTTGATGTTGAAAGGGAGATGAGGTTTGTTTCTTTGATTTAGATCTTCCTTAATATGTGCAGTTTGTGTGTCCTTATTCTGTTTCTCAATATTAGGCATTTTAGTCTGTGTTTCTATTGTTTTTCCTTGATTTCTCTTATGTTGATTGTTTTCAGTAATTGTCTTTGTTTGGGTTTCAGTGGAGGTTATATCTACAATTCTTAGGGGTTGAAGTCTTCGGTGTTCCCCTAGGGAGGATTTGTAACACTTTGTTAAATGGAGCTTCTTTTATTATCTTAGTCTAGGTCTGGATGGATCTTTTCATGGGAGTCTCGTTATTCTTTTTACTCCCCAAGCTATATTATTTATGTACCTCATATATAGTTAACTTATATCCCTCTTTAAAATCAAAGGATTCACCAGATTCTAACTACAACTGCTACATCATATATAACTCTTGTTCTTCTTGAGTAAGAAAAACAATGCCTTCTTCTTTGGTTTCTAGTAAGTTTATCTGGGCATCATCCTCTCCTTCTTGGTTCTGTGAATCCTCAACATAGTTCTCTTGGAAGGGGGGCCTAATCTATTGATCTGGTGTAGCATTCTTTCCAACATTAGGGTTCTTCCTAAAATTTGGGTTTCTTATTGGGGGTTGTTGTTGTTGATTCTCCCATTGATTTTTCCTCTCCATGTTTTCTAACCTATCCATGATTCTTTCTAAACTCTTAGCTAAAATATCTACTTTTCCATCTGAAGTGGAAGCTTCCTCTTTAAATACAACTTTCTTTTCATTCCTCATTTGTGCTTTCTTAGCTAATAAGTTGGCCTCTACACTAATAGCATTGCTTTGCATTTGTTCAAGTGTTTCAAGGTTCCTTTCCCTTAGCTGGTATGACATGTCAGCGTCAAAACCATCAGGGAACTTAATTAATGCTAGGTCAGGTGGAGGCTTAATATTGGTTGGAATTGCATTGTAGATACTATTAAACCTAGTGCAATAGTCCTGAACTGACTCATTAGGAGCTCTTCTAATGTTTTCATATTCAGAAAGTATTTGCAATGGGTTTTTCTTTCTCTCCCATCTATCAATGAATAACCTATGAAAATTGGCCAAGTCTGCAATATGGTTGGAAGGAAAGACTTTGAACCATTTCTTGACATCCCCAGTTAAAGTATGGAAAAACAATCTCATTTGGACATCTACTTCATCTATCTCATGCAACTCAAAAAAGTCAAACATCTTATTTACATGTTGTTGGGTAGTGTAATGACCAGTAGCATCAAATAAGAAGATTTTACTCTGATAATCTGCAGGCATGGCATGGAGTTGTGCAGGTAAAACAAGAGGTGCATATTGGTTTTCCATTGTTGTGATTCTGGCTTAACTAGGGGGTAGAGTTGTGGTGCTTGAGGAAGGACTTGAAACTGATGGAGGTGAACTACATGATGATGAAGATTGTTGATTAATAACTGGTTTAGGTGATTGGATTGTGGTAGATACAATCAGTGAGGTTGTGGTAAATGAAGGTGTATTTACAGTGAGTGAATTTTGTACAGAAACTTCAGGGGCAGCAGTAGTTAGGGAAGTTACTTCAACAGACTATTGAATGTAAGAATCACCTATATTACTGATCAATTTAGAGGCCTAAGCTTCTATCTTGTCAAAAGTCTCAACGGCAAATTTATCTAAATCTGAATGAGTAACCCTTTTTTATTCAATGAGTTGAAGAAACTCAGGGTCTAATACTGTTTCATGGATTGCACTCTCAGATTTAATTCTAAATAATGAAAGGTCAAATGACAAATCAAAAGGGATGTCCTCTAAAGTTGACAATTCCTCAAGGAGTGAATTGGTTCTAACTAACCTGCTACTACTAGCTTGAGTTTCTGTTGTTTTGGGTTGTCTTAAAATTCTCTCTGGGTCATCAACTATAGTTGCAGGGTTTGGATCTGGGTTTGCCCTGGTATAGTGAATCTTCTTAGGAGCCAAAATTTTAACTTTTTAAACTGTTTTTATGAAATTTTTGAAAAATTACTTTAGAAAATGAATTTAAGAGGCTCAAGATTAAATTTAAGGTTTCCTTAAAATTTTATGAGACTGAGGATCGAAGTCCCCAGTATGGTCGCCAGAAATGTTATCACTCTGAGATTTCTTTTGAAGTTAATGAAGAAAGAAAAATCAAAGGTAACCACAAACCACTTTTTGAGATTGGGACCTAGCCTTCCTGATGCTCAGAGAGGGCTCTCTCTTTATGATTTAACTTTGTTTTAGTTAAGATGATTTTAGGCTAGTTATTTCTTGCACTGGGGGTTTTGTTTTGAAATTTGGTGGTGGGATCACTTTACCTAGATGGAAAAAGGTTTGGCTTCTACCATTGGGATATGGAGTCAGATGTCTGACAAACAAAACTGGATTCAGTTCTAAAAACAGTGTCTACATGGCAAGATAGATGAGCTACTGCATATCTCAAAGGCTAAATGGTGAATGGCTTCAAATCAGATCTAGGGAGCAATTAAGGGTTGCCTAGGCCGAACTTTGGAAGGAATGAAAGAAGTCAACCGGGATGGAAGAGCAATTAAGGGTTCTCAAATCCGGGTATTAGAGGAAAACATGTAAATGACTAACTGTGAAAAACAGAGTGTAATTAAACAAATCCTGAGTGATATTTCCAGTTAATTCATTGAGATTTTAGAACACATTTAAAATTATGAAAACACATAAGAAAGGTAACAAAATCTCACAAAGAAAGTACTTCATTGCAAATGGATCATCTCATGAATCTTGCAGCGAAATGCTTTTATTACTTGCTCCAATCTATTTACTTGAAAATGGTATAATCACCCTTAGGTCGAAGATCAAAATAACTATACAAATGTAAAATAATCCACCATAATACTTCAAATTTTGAAGTATTTATACAAAAGGAATTACAAAATATCTGAAATTGCTTTCAGAACTAATCTAGGAAAAAAGGAATATCTTCTTGCAAGAAGATAGAGACAGTTATTGAATTGCTGCTTGTTATTCCTGTTATTAAGGTTCTACTGGCTATGCTCTTTGATCTTTTTCCCTTTATGCTGCTTGGTTATTTGATCTTTACGCTGGATGTTCTGTTTAACTTTAACCTTTCACCTGATACTCTTTCATCTAATACACTTTAATCATGCTGACCTGTCAATATCCTTTTACCTTGTTGTTTCACTTTTTACTATAGACTTATAATTTACTGTCCTTTTACTACAGCAAATCATTCAGTTTTTCCCATCTTTCTTCATTTTTCTTTATATCTCATCTGCATCTGTATATTTGGAAAAAGTGTGCTTATTGATAAACATTTTTTTTACCTCATGTTGGAGGTAAAACGAGTTTTCAAAAGTTTGGTACAAGACTTTGCGTGTTGGCATGCCCTTCATAGATGAAGTGATCACCTATTCTTTGGCTACTTCCCTAATCTTCTTGTTGTAATCTGCCTGTGTCATTAACTTGTCATTTATAACTAAAGGATTAGGCAATCCCTTTTCCTTCAAAAGTTCAAATTTAGCCATGAACATGTCAACAACTAGCTACATGTTCTTACACTTATCTTCTAAATTCAACATCAAATTCTTCTTGGTGAGGACTCTTCTAACTTCCAAAAATTGTACATGTCCTATTAGGTATCTCAAGCTCTTGCAGTTCATATTTATTCTTGGAGTTGAGGAAGTGGATGATTCTTGTTGCTTCCTCTAGCATATCTCCAAGTTCTGTTTTAACCTTTTCAATGGCTTCTGTAGCCTGCTTTATTAAATCTATCTGCTCAAATATGACCTGGATGGATGGCCAAATATCATTGACAAAGTCAATGATATTGGCCCACAGTTGCTCTTTAGCCTTTCCTATTGGTTTAGTCAAGGTTAGTTCTTTTTCCAAGTTCTTTATCCTCTCATTCATACTTGCAGCCTTTTGTTTTTCTTCCTTATGCATGATCTGGGCAAGTTTGCAATCTGTGTTAAGGTTGCTGACTTTTTCTTTCAATTTGTTCATCTCATTGGTCTGAATGGACATTTCTTCCATTGCTTTGACCAGCCTATTTTCTTCTTCACTTGTGGAGGCTGTTGCGGTTGATTCTGTTGTTGATGTAGTATGTGATGATGTTAATAGTGCAGTGGCCATTGGAGCAGTGGAAGATAATGTTGCTACCATAGTAGAAGGTACAGTTGTGGTCACTGTTGGAATGACAGTTGCAGGAGCATTATCAATGCTAGCTTGTTTGAGCTGGATTAAGGTATCCAACTCCTTCTCCATCTCCTTCAATTGGTCATTCAGTTGCAATGCCAAGTCCATCATCTCTTCATGATTGGTCTGGCTTTCTAAGACTTCCTTTGTTTATGGGTGCTACAAATGAGACAACTTGAGTTGTTTCTTGAGGGCTGCTATGTCCTCATTCTTCTTCTTGATCAACTTCTTTGTGGCCTTAACATCACTTGGGTCATGGCCCAGTTCAATAACTAAGTCCTCCAAGGACTTTATCCTAGTCTCCTTAGCCTGTGAAGAGGCTCTCTCCAACTTGAATTGAGCTGTCACATTGTCTAATGAATCCTGTAACTTGTAAGCAGCCATGGCCTTTGTTGTGAGGGTGGAGTAGATCATTTCTCCAACCTGCTTATGAAATTTCATCTAATCAATGGGATAAAAATCCCTGGACAAGACCTCAAAATTTGTTTTCTTGTAGTCTACTAAGGTCTTTGGTTGTTGTACAGTGGGTTGCAAGAAAGAAACCTACATTTTTCCTTCTTTGATGTCAAAGGCTGACATCAATCTAGTCTGGTTTGGCGGTATGAGCTTGAGATATTTGGCATATGTCTCTACCTTCAGTCTCTCATTCCTCGTTTTGATTTCTTTGAATCTATATTTGATGTCCCTTTCCTTGTCAGCTGGCCTGACATAGGAATAAATCTCCATATTGGGTTGTCTAGCTACCAACTGTGTGTTGGATGTTGAGGGTTGTTGTGTCTCCTCTGATGTAGCTACTTATTTTCCTTTCTGTCTCATTGCCTCAGTGTCAATTATTTCTTCTGATGCAAGGTTATCTTCCTGTTCAAAGACAGGATTCAATTTGGGCCTCTTGCTTGGCTCCATCAGCTCATCAGTAGTCTCCATGGCAAAGCTAGATGCCTCACCCCTGCTCCTCTTAGGATTCTTCTCCTCACTTACTGGGGTCTGTATGACTGGAGGAATGTTCATTGGCCCTCCCTGTTCTGGAACCTACAGGAAAGAGTTATGATCAAATTGTCTTTGCAAATAAGTGTATTCTCTATGTCCACAATAGTGTTGTCCATGTCAATCAAGGTGTTCTCCACCCACTCATCCTGGTTAGCAAATTGTTCAATGTCAGACCTTGGGTGGTGAATGTACACTACCAACTTAACCTTGAGTCTTAGCTTGTTTATGACCCCATGAGGGTCATAGTGCCATATGAAACTGTTTTTGAATTTCATTAGTTGAAGAAACCTGTCAGCCTATGGTCCGACTTCTCTGTTGTTGCAAATAAATGGGCCCATCTGGTTCTTTACTTTGAGATAGGTTTTCTTCCTATACTCTAGGAAGTTGATATCATCAGAGTTGATCATCTGCCTAAAGTACTCAAGAGCAAATATCCTCATTGGGAGGTACTTGGGAAACTTGTAGGGGGCTAGCTCACAACCATAAATCCTAATTTCAGTGTGGTTTTGGTATAAGTACCAATCTCCTACCTTGCTGTTCTTGGCCAATTGTAGTACTCTTTTAATTTCAGGGTTGATTCTAGGCCGAGTCTTAGAAGTCAGCATGTTCATAACTAGGTATACAAAAGAGTCTATAAAGTCTTTGGACGTGAATGAGGTGGAAAACTTGTGGACCAAGGGTGTCCAGTAGATGACTGATCTCTCCTTTACCTCGATGTCCAATTTCTGGATCCTCAAATGGAACTTATCTGTCTGATAATACAAGAACTATGAAACAATGCTAAAGAGTATTTGAAGACTCTTTCAGTGGGCAATCTAGTGAACTGTTCATGCATTCTGTCTGCAATGAATTGGGCATAATCATACATGACAGCAGGAGGCTTGCCTGGAGTGAAAATGGATAAGAAGGCCATGATGACCTCATCTACATGCTCATCTGATGTGAATTATAGGATGCATGAGAGCATGGTGATTATTCTCTTGCCAGTCTCTGAAAAAATAGTGGCAACATAGGGTGGAATGTCTTTAGGAGTATGTTTCTCCTCAACGATGAAAATCTGGAATATTTGTTTGATTTTTTCTCAGCCTAGTGTGATGTACAGGTCCAACAGGTTTCTAATGGACAAAGGAGTCAGATTAGGACTAGGTTGGATTTGCAGCATCTGGTTGATGGATTCAACAGTGATGTTGAATAATATCTCATGGTTTTGTGCCTCAATAGCCCTATGGCATGGAACATAATAGACATGACAAAAATGTACTATCTCTAGGAATGGGTGGACTTCTGGGAATGTATATTTGGGCAAATTGGATTCCTAGAGGTTTATATCGTCAGCATGGTTTAGGAACCTATCCTAGGCCCAGCAATGGATTCTCAGAAGGTGGCCTGGGGTGGATGTGTCTTTAATTTGAAAATGCCTGCCTACCAAGGCCAAATGGTCAAATGTCTAAATGAGGGGTTGTCACTGATTTGACGTCCAAATAGGCCAGGGCAGCCATCTTTGTAACAAGTTGTGGAAATTGGGCTTGTATTGTCCGTGGGAACAAAGTCTTGATAACTCTGGTACAGGGGTAGGGTATTATCAGTTTGCAGGTTAGAGTTTTGGTATTTTAGGAGAGGGAATACTCTCAATTTAAGGGAATTCAATTAAATTAAATCAATTATTTCATGAATTTTACTGTATGTTTTAAATTGAGAGGGTCGTTCTGGTTTTATGTCAAAATACTTGGAATTTATGGTCAAGGTTGCAAACTAGTCTCTGAATGGTGGTTGCAGGGGTTTTTTTGTGGCTTTAGGTGTGCTGTGGATGGCTAAAATAGGTGTTCGAAGCTTCTTCGGGCTAAAATTGGTAGTCAGAACTAGTCGGAAAATCTCAGGGGTGTAGGAGGGCTTAGAAATCTTTCGCAAAGAAAATGTGTGAAAAAGGGTGAAAATGGGGGTTTGTGGGCTTTTAACTGGGAATGGTTAGAAAATTTGTGGGGAAAATGTTTTCATGAACAGTGATGGTTTCGCGCTGGGTGGGGAGGTGGTTTAGGGAGATATTGCACTGCTTATGGGGGTCAGGTGCTATTTTCTCGAGAGCACGCGAGTTAGCGCAGTGCTACCACGTAACCCAAGGGGGCCCCAGCAATACCGCCCATATCGCGTGCTCTCAAGCCAGTAAAGGTCGGGCAGTGAGCAGGCGCGATATGGGCGAGGGTCATAGGATCTAAGGGTGGACGATCCAATGGTTAGGGAGATGGGATCGGGATTTAGCGGGGCCCATGGTTAATTACCCTTAAGTGTAATTAATCACTGTATATTTTCGGGATTAATAAAGTAAAGCGGGAGGGGAATAATAGTTAGGATAAGAGGTTTAGTGGGTTTTTCAGGGTTTTTAGGGGAATTAATCAAAGGGAAAGTGATTTTTCCAAGGGGAAAAGGGTTTCACACTAGGGGAAAGGGATTTTTGGGAAAGGAGGTGAATTTAGAAGGTAAATTAGCTAGGGAATGTGTGAAACCAAGGGGCAGGAGTCAAAATGAATGGAAATGGTGTCTTCACAAGCCATGAAGGGGTAAAAGGAAAATTAGTAAGCATATAGGTGGGGGTGAAATGCAATGGGGGGAAATTAGGCAAAACAGCTTATGAGCATCCTTTTTCATTCACAATTGCTCCTGCACACTGAAACACATGATTAAACATGATAGATGTGCTTATGCCTCAAATAGCTTGTATTTCTGCAACCTTTCTTCTACTTACCCTAACATTTTTTCTTCACTTTGTTGGGTGCACTTAAGCTAGCAAACCCTTTTCTTTCCTTTTTCTTTTATGAAACAAACTATCTACTTCTAACCTTATATCTTCCAAGGGCTCAGATTAAACTGATGAGCTCCTTTTATTTCTCTACCTATCTACTAATCTGCCAAGATTAAACTGTTTGGTCAGATTTTTATTCTCTAACTATAAACATGAAATTCAAAGCATGAAGTAGTCAAGATTAAACAGTTTGACTATCATGGGTTGTGGCATGTATGACAAGCTGCACACAACCATTATTTAAGACAGTAAAGTAAAAGTAGTGGCACTTGGACTTGCACACTTTCATGATCTATTTTTTGTTTGGGGTTCATATTTTTTCATTTTTTGATCTTTTCTTATTTTTCTTGTCCTTTGATATTTCTTTTAGGACATACCCTCTTTACATTTTTTAATTTTAATATGGAAAACATTTGCAGAAAGCAAAGTTATGTACAATATTACAAGACTTAACCTCAACAAATTCAAAAATTATGAATCCTATCACTATAGGACTCTAATAGAGTGAAGAGTCGCTCACCCTCCCCCAATTCTTTGGGCTCCTTGCGTTACACCTTGGTGGTAGCAACTGTGGCACTACATTTTACATCAATGATCTATTTCCCCTTATCAGGGTTTGGTTCATAGTCAAAACTGAAATCTAACTTTGAGGTTTTCATCTCAACCACCAACAACTTCTTTATGTGAACCTCATTTGTGTTATGAGTGGGGCTCTTGTGGAACTCACACCAATTTCTTGTGTCCTTCTTCATCTTCTCATTGTTGTTATTTACTTGCAGCTTTGATGGGTCATCCTAGGTTATTCCACCTTGGCTCTGTCCTTTATTTTATAATTTGGGGTGCCCTTACTCTACATTGAATTTAGAAAAACCAAAGTCTCACTTCTTCTATTTAAATGTTTGCTCGATTTGAGTATCATATTGATATATTACACCAAGCGATGAGATGTCCAGGAACTCCATCTCCATATGGATGTGTTTGTGCAAAAAACCATAATACATGATCACCATATTTCGCTCAGAGTCCTTGATACATAAAGACATTAGTGAACTCTACCAAGTTTTGGTCCCTTTCCTTCTGTAGTGTGGTCCATTTTATATATTTGTCTTTATAGCTTCAAACGAGATAATATTATTCCTTAACAACATCATTAAAAGAGTTCCAACATGGTGTGATAGAAAACAATGCAGACTCCTTCGTGGCCCTTTTCTCATAGTAAGTTTCCCACCAATCCTTGACATGGGGGGTCAGATTTAAGTAGTGAAAAAGTAATATTTTCTCTATAGAAAAAATCATGGACCAAAAAATATCCCTCCAGCATATTTAACCATTTATCCACAACATTTCCATCTATTTTTCCTTCGAATATAGGAATATCAAAGTTAACTCGTACCGTAAAAGGGGCAGTGCCTCTCAAGTGACTGTTGGATGAAAATGTGTCGCCTATTAGTAACCATCGAAGGATCTAGGAATAGTTATACATCATTTCATTCCTTTGTCACTCAAGGGCTTATTCAAGAAACAATTTGAAAGGATCTCCTACTCCCTCACCTTTATTTTGTTCCACCATGGGAGTTCGTCGGGTTCGGCAAGCACAGTCTTGCAAGGGTTCAACCAGTTTGAGTCATGACTCCTTATATCCCAACCTCATTAGGGACATGCACAAAAAAAAGAGCAACCCACTCTAATACCACTGATTCAAATTTATGAAGGAATGAAATGAAATATAGATTTAAACCAAAAATACCGAGATATATAGAAACTAAACTTCAATTAATAAATAACAAATGTTGGAAACTAATTACATGTAGAATGAAAGCAAACTACCTCAAGCATTACTAGCTTAACTCTAACAAAAGATGTGATAGCTACATGCCTTCTGAACTGTGTTACAATGAGGCTTGAAGGCATTTTTATCATGAAGAAACAATGAGAAACCCTAAACATCCAAAAATCTAACTGTCACACAACATTTTGTTACTGTCCCTGTACTCCTCATTCCTTGATCCTGGAGGACCTCTACAGTGAACCCCGCATGCTTTGCCTTCATGAAGAAACTCCCATTGTGTCCCTCTTCATGAGCAGATCAATTCCCTTTTGCATCATTTCCCCTGAAACTTCTGTTTTACCTAGTTTACAAGACCGGTGCCAATGACCTTTGTCTACCCTACGCCGCTGTGTAGAGATTAGCACTATCCCTCGCGCTAATTGGAGCGAATGAGTTGTGTTCCAGTCACGTCGGTCCTGTTTTGAAAAGTTTTTTAAATTAGGCGCCGAAGGTTCCAGCTCTAGAAGATTCGTAACGAAAGTCTGGTAAATGGTTTGGCCGGATGGGGTCGAGGATGTCAGTTTGGGCTCCTTTCCCCTATAATGATGGAACTACCTCAAGGGATAAGCCCTTCTCCCATGAGAAGAGGATCCATTTCCCATCAATTTTTCCTATATAAACCTCCCTTCTTCCCAAGCACTAGCTAGTGTTGAGATTAGTGTGCTTATGCTATTTTGGTTTGGAGTAGACAACAAGCTATTACTAGTTGTAGTTATCTAGTTGCGTGAGGGAGAAGTGTGATTTGGTTTGGAGTGAAGCCTAAAGGGGAGAGCCTTAAAACTATTGTTGATTGAGGCCATCATGGAATGCTAGCAGAAGTGTGTGGGAACTTGGTCTTTCCAGAGGAAGACTACAACGTTGATACAAATGGTTGTAATCTCTCTTTGATATTAATATATGCAACTATTGATTGATTTCCTACATGTTTTGTCATATTACGTATTCATGGCTTAATGTTTCTTGACTTGTTAAGTAGGTTGAATTACAATTTGTCTATTATCACATTTGTTGTTGTTGTTGTTTACTTGTTTCAGGTGCTTGAAGAAGGAAGTGAGAGATAGCTGGAGAAAGCAAGCAAAGACATCATCAAACAGGAAAAGCGGACTAAGAGGTAGGCCCTCTTAATTGGTTCTAACCTAAGGAAACCTTCCATAGAATGTATCTGTTGTGGCTAGACCCATCATCAGGCTATAGGAATTCATTCATGTCCGCACTTATAGTTTTACTTCACCACAAATTGGTGACTCCACTAGGGATCCCAATCCTTTTGTTTGTCTTGGATTTCATTATCTCATGAGAAATTTTCTAGTTCCACTTTTTCCCTTTGGTTTTGTTTCTTTTCTCATGCTTACTAGTCTATGATCCAGGTTCAGGTGTGACAAAGGACCCTTCCAAGACCTTTTACTTTCTTGATGTGTTAAATTGAATTTTTAAAAGAACATAAAGGAATTCATCTACATGTTGTAAAGAAGAGGAACATGACAACCATCAGCACATGAAAACATAAGTCGTTGATAACGGAGTTCATCCAGGAGGGACTACGTCTCCAGGCCCTGGTGTCAAGATAGTGTAGGTCGTTGCCTTAAGTGTTGTCAATAGTGATGATGTACATAAGAGGTGATGTCGCTATCATACAAGGAAAATGCCCTCATGCAGGAGTGGCTCCAAGAGGTGTTATGCTACAGGAACTCTCAGTCAAAAGGACTCATATTAGTATGACACAAACTCATGCATGATGACCATCCCGCCAACATGGCATAAAAGGGATCTTAATGAAAAACATACATGGAGAAAACATGAGTATCCCATCAACATAACGACAAAGGGATCTCAAACAAAACATGATGAATCATGACAACAAGTACATCCCACAAATGATTTTGCATCACATCAAGCAGGAATCATGAAAACAAGAAAGAAACAAGATCCCTCATCAAATATCAAACAGGGATCAGTGCAGCACAATGCATCACAAAAAGAAGTATATGAACACACTGCATATACCTCACATTCAAGGGCCATTTGAAGAAGAGGATTTCAAATCCCATGAAATTATTGCTCGCTCATGAATGTTAACACCTGCACTCCACTTAGAAAAGTGGCCAAAAAATAAAATGAGAAAATGGAAAATCTGAACACACCATCAGATTTGTGGCAAAGAATAGTGCAAAATCAACTATCAACTTTCTAAATTTAGAGAAAGTGGAAATCTGGAGCTTAAGGAATCTTTTAGATTCCCCTAGATTCCTTAAAGATTCCCTTCCTCCTAGTCCTCTATAAATCTACTGCTCAGATCAGAAAACTGACTGCACCATCGCGTTCGTGTCGCCGAGAGGTGTAAGATCGACATAAATTTTGTCCAATTTGGACACTGCAAAAATTTCACTCTCTTGGAAATTTTCCTCCTTCATGGTTCCACCTGCATTAAAAATTAATTAAAAAATTATCTCGCCTCAATTTTCGTGCCTACTCCTAGTTACTCCATGCTTGCCTGGACGCACTGTGCAAATGAGGGTTTATATAAACTTGTGGGTGGATTAACCAACAAGTCAGTTTAGGTGGATTGGTTTAAGGTGAAATTAGTTGAGGAGGGGTTGGGTGGTCAAACCCCGCCCCTCCTATTTTAACATTTTTATAGTTTTTGAAACTGCATATATATTTATTTTTTAGGGGGGTCGGGTCCCCATTGGGCGACCCGCCCCTTAACTCCCGCGCGCTATTGGAACGGTGGCATACCTGGGCGTTGGTTGTGACGGGCGCTTTTAATGGGTCGTTGGTACAAGGTTTGGTTGTTCAAGGTACGTATCATGGGGCCGCCCGGTGGGGGCTGGCCCATGTGGGCCAGGCGGGTTCGATCCCCGTTGGCCTCACCTAAAATTTCATACGGTTACATTTTGGGGTGTGGGGTGTGGGGTGGTGAGGGTGTTGGCCCACCACCTTTTTTTAATAATATTTTATATATATATATATAAGAACGTGCTTTTGAAAATTCAC
Source organism: Pinus tabuliformis (assembly GCA_031772625.1). Classification (NCBI taxonomy): domain Eukaryota; kingdom Viridiplantae; phylum Streptophyta; class Pinopsida; order Pinales; family Pinaceae; genus Pinus; species Pinus tabuliformis. Next base: position 1,231,654,272 of record CM062817.1, on the reverse strand, counting down.
GAACTTTGACCGAAGGAGTCTTTTTAACAAGGTGACAATTTCACCTGGAATCCGGCCGGAGTTGCCTGGATTCCGTCCACCGGAAAAATTCTAAATTGTGTCTCCATTAACCTACCCAATGAGCAAAAGTCAACCAAAACTTTGACTGCCTCTATCTTCCTCATCCGGACTCAGATTGACAAACCGTTCGCACCACGGCGATCACCACACCGAGATCTTCAACATGAACCTAGTTCAAGCACAATCCAAAAAATTTGATTTTTAATCTTCCATCATCCCTCTTTGTCCTGTGTATGTCCCCGGAGCCACCTGGATCAGTCTGAGTCTAAAATTCATAGTAGCAGATCTGGTCCCTGTTTTATTTTTTTTATTTTTTCCTTAACTCCCTCAATCAGCGCGCTTAATTCACTAACAGTCTCACCGAACAGTGCGAGTTGCTGATAAATAGTCGTGCCGACCAACCTCTAACACTTGTTGTCAGTTAGGTAGTCGCACTGATGCTTGTAAGTGAATATTAGGGCCTGACCCACATCTTGGCCAGTGTGTTTTGCTCTTGTGGTTTTGACCCCATAAGCCTTTTGGACCGTTTTCTCCCTGATTAGAAAGCTACTTTTCATTTGGTTTTGTTTGCTTGTTGGCTTATCATCTTTCTGCTTGATTGATTGAGTCATTGAGTGGCCAGTGACACTAGGGCATCTAGTTGGTCGTCCATTCAGCATTTTACGAACTCAGTAAGTCGGGTTGTAGGTGTACTTACTCTATGCATTTTGTTTTTGGTCCTTTTACGACTTTGACCTCTTTTACACAAGTTTGAAAAGTTTTCGTTTGCTTATCTAAACGTTTATTTTCCAGCATGGATTACATTGTTTGTCTTGTGATTGGTAAAGTCAGCATTTCATTAGACTGAATGAGTCTCTCTTTTCATGTGTTCATTTGCTTGAAGAGCTTATTGTCTCGAAGAACTTTTTCACTGAAGGATTAATATCTGAAAAGTTTGTTTCACGGTTTCATGAAAGAGTATGAAATTCTAGCTTGTTGTGTCATTACATTACGATAATTTGCACCATTAAAAGACTAGGATTGCATTGGCATTTGAAAAAGGAAGAGAACTCGTTTGCTTCTAAAAGAACTAATAGATAAGTTCTTGTCAGGAAATTAGGAATTGGAATGCATTTTTCATTAGTTTATTTTTTTTAAAAGTAAGGTAGTGAATGATCATTTCGTTTTTAGTTGCTTGATTGTTTGAATTTGATTGAATAGTTTCTATCCTATCTAGTGTAGACATTTCATCAAATTGAAAGGGTCTTGTCTCATTTAGTTGCATTTAAGGTTTTTTGAGTAGCATCGCTAAGATTTGAAAATTGGAACATAACTCAAGATCAACTTTAAAATGAATTCAATTAACCTAAGGTGCATTTGACATTAACGATCATATCTAGAAGGTCTAGGCTAGAGACGTGTTCCAGCATCTTTAAACCTAGAAGTTGTCATTAGCTTCGGCATTAGACAACGCTAGTATAGATTTGTGCTCCCCATACTGTCGAGTATACAAATAGAGACCCAACTAGGCTGCAATCCTTTTATCCTTAGGAAGGTGAGTCGTCTGCCTTGCAAACGTGATACACCAAATACAGCATTTGAGGAGATTGCCTGCTCGTACTTCTTGGTTAATCAGCAAGTATTCTACAGTTCACGATTGCCTGGTAATCATGTTTACCTAGATCATCCAGAGTAGTCATTTGATCTTTTTTACTCATTAAACTTAAAATATCATTCGAGCGCTTGTCCTTTCAAGCTCGTTTCTAATCGAAAGCGATAGGGTCATCTTTATTTCTTTCTCGACTCTCAAAAAATGAAAGAGCACTAGTCTTTTATGTGTCTTAATAATTGATTGCTCACGATCCAAAACACCCTATTAGTCTTTTTCTGAGACCAAATCACGAGTTTCCCTTAAAATAACATTTTAAAGTCTTGAAGTTAATTTTTCTATCGACTAAGACAAGGTCATCATGGCTGAACCATCTGGTTCACCCAATTCCTCTTCCTCTCCTCCGTCTAAAAGATTGTTTGAGGAACCATTTCCTGAGTTAACAGAGTCACTTGAGGACCAAGATGTTGAACTCATAATTGTTTTGAGCATTCAACCTTTGTCATCTTGTCCTCCACCTACTTTCGATACTGGGTCGTCTGTTGATATTGGCCCAGAATCTCCGGACAATCCCGTTCAAACTCTAGAGAACTCGTCGACCACTGACAGTCAACTTGGACTGGTTATCTACCCTCTGAACCCTCTGTTTGACCCTCTTGTGATATCGTCGTAGCATCCTTACAGTCTGTATGACCAGCCAGGTGTTCCTTTGGAACTATCCCCTCGTACTCATTCAGCCATTCGTCGATGTTTGTTTTCATACATGGAACCCGAAGGCGATGCTCCAGTCACATCTTTAGATGAGTCTGAAGTTTCTACTCCACACACTGTTGAATCTCTATTTGATGTCATTTTCCTTGTCAGTTGGCCTGACATAGCAAGAAACCTCCATACTCTTTTGTCTCTCTATCATATGTGTGTTGGAGGTTGATGGTTGTTGTGTTTCCTCTGATGCAGCTACTTCTTTACCTTTCTGTCCCATTGCCTTAGTGTCAATTATTTCCTCTGATGCAATGTTTTCCTCCTGTTCAGACACAAGATTTAACATGGGCTTTTTGCTTGGGTCAAATAGCTCATCAGTAGTCTCCATGGCAGAGCTAGATGCCTCCTCCCTATTCCTCTTAGGATTCTTCTCTTCATTGGCTAGGGTCTGTATGACAGGAGGAATGTTCATTGGCTCCCCTTGTTCTGGAACCTACAGGAAAGAGTTGTGATTAAATTTTCTTTCCAAATCAATAAGTGTGTTCTCTACATCCACAACAGTGTTGTCCATGCCAATCAAGGTGTTCTCCACCCACTCATCCTAGTTAGCAAATTGTTCAATGTCAGGTCTTAGGTGCTGGATGTATGCTCCCAACTTGACCCTGAGTCTGAGCTTGTTTATGACCCCATGAGGGTCATAGTGCCACATGAAACTGTTTCTGAATTTCATTTTTTGAAGTAGCCTATTGGACTCTAGTCCAGCCTCTATATTATTGCAAATGAATGGGCCCATTTGGTTTTTTACCTTGAACTAGGTTTTCTCCCTATAAGCTAGGAAGTGGATCTCATCTGAGCTGACGATTTGTCTGAAGTACTCAAGAGAAAATATCCTCATAGGGAGGTATTTGGGCAACTTATAGGGGGCTAGATCATAGCCATAAATTCTGATCTCAGTGTGGTTTTGGTACAAGTACCAATCTCCCACCTTGTTGTTCTTGGCCAATTGCAGTACTCTCTTGTTCTTTGGGCTGATTCTAGGCTAAGTATTAGAAGTCAGCATGTTCATGACTCGGTAAACAAAGGAGTCTATGAAGTCTTTGTAGGTGAATGTTGTGGAAAACTTGTTGACCAAGGGTGTCCAGTAGATGACTGGTCTCTCCTTTCCCTTGGTGTCCAATTTCTAGATCCTCAAAGGGAACTTATCTGTCTGGTAATACAAGAACATGTGAAACAACACAGAAGAGTATTTGAAAACTCTTTCAGTGGGTCATCTGGTGAATTGTTCATGCATTCTATCTGCAATGAACTAGGCATAATCAAACATGATAGCAGGAGGCTTACATGGAGTGACAATGGACAGGAAGGCCATGATGACTTCATCCACATGCTCCTCTGATGTGTATCCTAGGATGCATGAGATCATGGTGATTATGCACCTACCTGTCTCTGAAAAAATAGTGGCAGGATAAGGTGGAATGTCTGTAGGAGTATGGCGTTCCTCAATGATGAAATTCTGGAAAATTTGTTTGATTTTGACTGGGTCTAGTGTGATGTATAGGTCCAACAGATTTCCAATGGACAAAGGGGTCAGATTTGGACTAGGTTGGATTTGCAGCATGGATGATAGACTCTAGTGTAATGGTGAATAGCAACTCATGGTTTGGGACAACAATAGCCCTTTGGCTAGGGATATAGCAGGCATGAAAAAAATTTACAATGTTTGCGAATGGGTGAACTTCTGGGAATGTATACTTGGGCAAATTGGATTCCCAAAGGTTGATGTCATCAGCATGGTTTAGGAACCTATCCTTACTCCAGCAGTGGATTTTCAGAAGGTGGCCCGGAGTAGAAGTGTCTTGAATTTGGAAATCCCTGTCTGCTAGGGTCAAATGGTCAATGTCTACGCGAGGGGTTGAGACCAGTCTAACATCCAAGGAGGTCTGGGCAGCCACCTTTGTGATAAAATGTGGAAATTGGGCTTATACAGCTCTAGAAGTGAAGTCTCAATGTGTTTGGTGTATAGATAGGGTATTGGCAGTTTGCAGGATAGGGGTTTTGGTATTTTAGGGGGAAATACTCTCAATTCAAAGGGAAATCCATTAAATTCAATTAGTTATTTCTTAAATTCATTGTACGTTTTAAACTCAGAGGGTTGTTTTGGTTCTCTGTTGAAATACCTGGACTTTTTGGTTCAAGATGCAAACCGATTTTGAATGGTGGCTGCAGAGGGCTCTGTGGCTTCAGTCGCGCCCTAGAGGGATGAACTAGGCTTCTGGAGTGTGTTCAGGAGGCAATTGGTAGTCAGAACCAGTTGCAGAAACTCAGGGGGGGGCAAAGGAAAGCTTAGGGCGCTTTCGTAGAGAAAATGAGCGAAAAGAGTGAAACTGGGGGTCTGCGGGCTTTTAACTGGGAGCAGTTAGAAATTGGCGCGAAAACTAGTTTAGTGAACATTGACGGTTTTTCTTTCAGCGGGGAGGCGGTTTAGGGAGCCACCGCACTGCTTTTGAGCGATGGGTGGTTTTTTCCCAGGAGCACGCAACTTAACGCGATGCCACCATGTAACCCAATGGGGCCTGAGCAATACCACCCATATTGCGTGCTCTTGGGCAGGTAAAGGTCGGGAGATGAATGGGTGCGATATGGGCAAGGGCCGTAGGATCTGGGGGTACAAAATCCCATGACCATCGCGTGGCAGAGATGCACGGTGGGAGATGGGGGAGACATTTAGCGGGGCCCAAGTGTTAATTACACTTAAGTGTAATTAATTAATGGATAAATGCGAGGTTATTCTGTAATGCGGGTTTATGGAGTGGGGCCAAGGTTTTGTCGGGAAAATGATATTGTAGCGGAGTTAATAAAGCAATGCGGGGGGAATAAAACTTAGGATAAAGGATTTTATGGGTTTTTTTGGGGTTTTTAGGGAAATTAACAAAGGGAAAGTGATTTTTTACATGGGGAAAGTGTTTCACACTAGAAAAAAAGGGATTTTTGAGTAGGGGAATGAATTTGGATGGTAATTTGCTAGGGAATCTGTGAAACCAAGGGGGGAGGGTAAAAATGAAGGGAAAAGGAGTTTACATAAGAAATGAAGTGGTAAAGGGGAAATTAGTAAGTATGTAGTGAGAGGTGAACTAAAATAGGTGAAGTTAACAAAATGAACTTATGAGCATTCTTTTTCTTTCATAACTGCTCCTGCACACTGAAACACATGATTAAACATGATAGATGTGCTTATGCCTCAAATAGCTTTTATTTCTGCAACCTTTCTTCTACTTACCCAAACATTTTTTCTTCATTTTATTGGGTGCACTTAAGCTAGCAAACCCTTTTCTTTCCTTTTTCTTTTATGAAACAAACTATCTACTTCTAATCTTATATCTTCCAAGGGCTCAAATTAAACTGATGATCTCCTTTTATTTCTCTACCTATCTACTAATCTGCCAAGATTAAACAGTTTGGCCAAATCTTTATTCTCTAACTATAAACATGAAATTCAAAGCATGAAATAGTCAAGATTAAATAGTTTGACTATCATGGGTTGTGGCATGTATGACAAGTTGCACACAACCATTATTTTTAGACAGTAAAGTAAAGATTAGTGGCACTTGGACTTGCACACTTTCATGATCTGTTTTTGTTTGGGGTTCATTATTTTTCATTTTTTTATATTTTCTTATTCTTTTTGTCCTTTTATATTTCTTTTAGGACATACCCTCTTTACATTTTTTAATTTTAATATGGAAAAAATTTGCAGAAAGCAAAGGTATGTACAATATTACAAGACTTAACCTCAACCAATTCAAAATTATGAATCCTATCACTATAGGACACTAACAGTGGCTCCACATGGGGATGGCATTTTCTGGTGAAATGTCAAGAACTCTAAAGATCAGTAGCCTTTGAATTGTGACTGTAGTTACCTTGTGAACTATCCTTCTGTGATTCTGCTTTATTGATAGTTATGATAGTGTATCCTTTAAAGCTCAGTGACTTCCCTCTAGGCTTCAACTTCAAAGGATTACCATCCAATCCAATCTACACTCTGCAATGTTATGTACAATGATGAAAAGTAAAGTGAACTATTGTGAGTCAGTGGAAAAATAATGCTTCAGCATTCTACCATTAACAGGCCCTCTTGGTAGATCTGTTCCATCTATCTCTCTCAAGAAAAAGGCATTGTTGCCCCTGTAGGCCATAAATGACATAATGCCCTTGCCACAAAAAATCAATTTTTCCATGCGTTCCTTTGTCTTCTCTCCTTGAATCCCACTTAAGGACTTTCTCTCCTATGTAAAAATCATCTTCTTTAGTCTTTTTATCAAAAACTTTCTTGATTTTGTCCTGGATTACCTGTGATTTTACATATACTTCTTCTCTGGTCTGTTGCAGGTGTATGGTCTGATTTATTCTTCTCTGAATATCATTTGGTTCCACCTGTAATTCCTGGATGATCTTCATCACTAGAACTCCCAAAGATGATGGAAAAACTGCATCCATCCCATAAACCAGCTGATAAGGTGATGTTCCAATGGAATTCTTAGTAGTTAGTCTGTCTGCCCATAAGGCATTGACTAACTTCTTGTTCCATGTCTTTTTGTTATCTTCCAGCAATTTCTTAATGATATTGACCAAGATTTTGTTAGATGATTCTGCAAGTCCATTACCTTGAGGGTAATAGGTTGTGGAGTGGCCAAGGGTGATGTGGTATTTGTTACAGAAGTCTATCATTCTATTGGATTTAAAGTCAGCTACATTATCAGTAATGAGCTTCTAGGGACATCCAAATCTTGACAGGATATTATTCTCTAGGAAGGAGATAATGACAGTGTCTATGGCTTGTCTAGAAGGTATTACTTCTATCCATTTGGTGAAATAGTCAGTAGCCATCAGAATCCATTTGTGCTAAGTTGAGGAGGTTGGGTGTATTGCTCCAATGAAGTCTAACCCCCATTGTTGAAATGGCATTTCAATGGACATTGGTTTAAGAGGCAAGGGAAAAAGTTTTCTCTTTCCCTCAAATATCTGGCATTTATGACAGGAGGTCATATGCTTCTTAACATCTGCAAAAAAAGTGGGCCAGTAGAAACCAGCCCTCAGGATTTTGTCAGCATTAGTCTTCCAATACAAGTGTCCTCCACAATCCCCTGCATTAAACTTTTGCATGATTTTATCAGCTTCATTTTTCAGTAAACAATTTAAAGAGTACCACTATTGTCTTTCCAAAACAATGCATTATCTATGATACAATACTTTGATGACTTCATCTTTAAAAATATAGATTTAGTTCTTGTTAAACCAGAGGAGTTTGTAAATTTTGTAATACAAATATAATGTTTGCATTCCAGGGTGAATTAGTAAAAGGTTCACTGATCGATGGAGTCATCATCTCTTCCTGATCATCAAGGGAACTTATGAAGTCTATATCAAGGGCCTGACAGTTCGATTAAGCCATGAGTTTGGCTAAAACTTGGCCTTTGATAAGCTTAGTTGGCTTAATCTCTATGTCATATTCCAATATTGTGGCAATCCACTTGCCTCTTTTCCCTTCAGACCCATTTTGTGTCAAAATGTCCTTAACTACAGATTTTGGAACATAAGCAATAATGTGAGAATACAAAATGTATACTCTAAAGTCTTTGATAGCCTTTACTAAAGCTAATGCTTATTTTCCCATAATATTGTATTTGAGTGTGGCATCTCTTAAGGATTTACTAAAAAATGCAATTTTGTTCATATCCTTGGTTGTTCTTTTGCAGCAAGATTGCTACAATGGTGTGTTCTGAAGCAAAAGAAAAAATTATAAAATCCTTGTTAAAATCACGACTTATCAGGACTGGAGTTTTGGTTAAGGCTTCCTTGATGGCTTCAAAGAATTGTTTGGCCTCCACTGTCCATTTGAGTGTTGAGTCCTTTCTTAGCATGTTATTTAATTCTCTAATCAGTTCTGCTAGATTTGAAATGAATCTCCTAAGAAAATTTATCTTGCCTAGAAATGACTGTAACTCTATAATGTTTCTAGGATGGGTAATGGTCAAAATGGCCTCTATTCTAGCAAGATCTATTCTAATCCCATATTTAGATATGATATGTCCCAACAGTTTTCCCTCTTTCAGACCAAAGAGTGTCTTTTGGGATTTAAAGAAATCCCAAATTTTTTACATTTGATAAATACTCTTCTCAGGTGGTCTAGATGTTCATTGTAAGATTTAGAGAAGACTTTGATGTCATCTTGGTATACTACTAGGAATTCATGGATCTCCTTGGCAAAAGATATATCCGTAGCTCTTTGAAATGTGGCACCTGCATTCATTAATTGTTGAAAATAGCAATAAGAAATGATAAAAATAGAATCCAAAATATTCCAATTTTAATTTGTCCTTGAATTAAAATTGTAAATTAAAATTCGAATTTATTCTCACCAGCTGCTTGGAAATAATTAATTAGTTCATTATGGATTAATTAGTTGGAGAAATTCAAGTTAGAAGACTTTCTGCAGTCATGCAAAAGTTATCCTTTAAATTAAGGAGATTATCCCTTAATTAAGGAGATAAGATTGAGTTATATTTGAGTTGTAATTAGTTAGCTCAGTTTACTGAGTTAAGTCCAGTTAAATTAGTTCCAAACTGTTTGAGGAACTAATTGTGAGTTATCAGTCAGTTGATGCATGCATGCACTCAACTAGTGTATTCTAGATAACTGAAGATTCCCTCATCAAAAACTCATGCATGTCTATTCTGAGAAAGACCCAGTTGAGCTAAATGTCAAGGACAGTGAACTATCAGTTGCATGTTTTCTCCTATAAAGGAAACTCATGCATGCAGAAGGAACAAGGTTCCTTGAGGATTGTGTAGTTCTGACAATGTTAGAGCAGTGTTACATTGGGTGAAGGAGATCATCCCAGAGGTAATTGTACAAGGAAATAAGAGCTTGGAGGGCAGAGGAGAAGGCTTGTGAGAAGCTTTGATTTCCTGTGAGCATCCAGGAGGATTGTACTAAGAGCTGGCTAGTTGTGAGAGCTAAGGCTTTGTATAATTCTGATGTATTTCCACCTTGTATGATAATACAAATAGCGGGGTTTTTAGCTGAGGCTTTCCCTTGAGTATTTTCTGTGTTTCATGTGCATTGATTCATCTTCTTATGGCTATATGTCTTCAGCAGTGATTCAACTCGATCTTTAAGATTCTACAAGTTTGATAATAGAAGTAGATTATAGTATTTTGCTTTGGTATATTGCATTATCGAGTTAATCTATAGTCAAATTTTATACATAGATATCAGAGGTAGATTTTTGTAGAGAATTTGCAAGAAATTCTACATGGTATCAGAGCTAGCTGATCTATAGAGAAATTTCTACATGGTATCTGAGCATAGTTTATTGGAGTTGTGAACAATATACGGAGAAGAGAATTCAAAGTTTGAATTTTGGGGTTGCAAGAGTCAATCGAATTCTTATCATAATTTAAGGTTTTCCAATGGAGTTCTATGGCTTGAGACTTGAGTATGCCTTGGAAGGCAGCCTGAATTACATAGCATGGAAAGATCACGTGGAGGTTGTATTAGATGACAACGGCTTGAAGGATTTCATTGATCAAGAAATCCCAAAGCCAGGTTCAACTAATGCACAAGAGTTGGCTGAGTGGAAGAAGTGTGTGGTGAGGGCGAGACGGATCATCCTTGAGGGAGTTCGAGACCATATTGTCTCGAGTCTCCATGGGAAGGATAATCCATATTCAATGTGGAAGACATTGAAGGACCTCTACCAGAATAGTAGCGACCAGAGGAAATTGGCGCTCAAGGATAAGCTTCGAAGAATCAAGATGGAGAATGGCGATACTATTTCCACATATCTGAACAAGCTCACCACCTGTAGAGATGAGCTTAGAAGTGTGGGAATAAGTACTGCCGATGATGATATGGTGAGCCTCACTCTCTTTGGCCTTCCAAAGAGCTGGAATAGCTACCAAGACTCTATGAATGGAAGGGAGAAACTGTCGGATTCGGAATGACTGTGGTCGTATCTCATGCAGGAGGAGATCAGGAGGAGCACACGAGATGGTTCTTCATCCAAGGATGATGATGAAGAAAACATGGCCTTAGCAAGTAAGGCAAGGAAAGGGAAGGAGAATGCATCCCATTCCAAATCGAATTCTTCTCATGGAGAGAAGAAGGTTGACAAGTCTAAAGTGAGATGCTTTAACTGTCACGAGATGGTTCATTATGCTACTAATTGCCCATCGAAGAAGTCCAAGAAGGGATCCTCGGAAGGATCAAAAGGTGAGGCATTAGCCTCTCAGTTCGAAATGGAATTTACCCTCATCGTATGCATGGTGTCATCAATGATGGGTTGTGGTTGGTATCTTGACAATGGAGCCTCATTCCACATGACCGGCGATAAAAGTTTATTCAGTACCTTGGAGGAGAAAGATCTCAAGATGCACATAGAGGTGGGTGACGACGAAAGGTTTAGTGTTTCAGGAGTGGGCATTGTTGCTTTTCAAAGGGAGCATGGAGCTTCTATCACCTTGACATATGTGAAGTATGTGCCTGGACTGAAGAAGAACTTGGTATCGGTCGCGATGTTGGAGGACAAAGGCTATGATGTTATCTTTAGTAAGGGAAAGGTTTTCCTTAAACACATCACCACGAGACAGGTGAAACATATCAGTTCACGAGTCAAGAACTTGTATGCTTGAGGTTCAAGATGCATGCAAAGCCTTGAGGAGCAAGGAAAATGTTAGAGACTTGGTGGTTGAGAGGGAGAGTAAATTACCTCTCAACATGTAGTCCTGGAAGAAGTCTCAGACAATTGTGGAGGAGCCACAATTAGAGTTAGCAGAGGGATCACATGCAGCCATACCTCTAGGTGTGAGGTGGGGCGATGTGAAGTGATAGTCTCAAGAAGACTAAAATTGGGAAGGGTCAATTGAGAGGTTTTATCTCATGGATCATACCTTGCTACGGGAGCCCAAAGTACATAGTAACGGGAGGAATCAGTGGGATGGATGTAATCAGAGATAAAAGTGACGAAGGCTAGAGTAGTCAAATATTGAAGAGTGCAGAGAAGGATTGACAACAGTGCAGAAAGGCTAAGTCAGTAGAAGCGCAGAGTTTTCAGTCGACAGAGGCAATAGTAGTCAGAGACTTTGATGACAGATGCATCACACTGATTCAGGTTGGATGTTTTTTTTGTTTCTTGAGTTGCTGGAGCAACAACACTAGAAAGAAGTGTTGCATGTAGAATAGTCCAAAGGCTCAAGATCGGGATCGAGTTGAATTCCTTTCTTGTTGAGAGGGAGTGTTGAAAATAGCAACAAGAAATGATAAAAATAGAATCCAGAATATTTCAATTTTAATTTTCCTTGAATTAAAATTGTAAATTAAAATTCAAATTTAGTCTCACCAGCTGCTTGGAAATAATTAATTAATTCATTATGGATTAATTAGTTGGAGAAATTCAAGTTAGAAGTATTTCTGCAGTCATGCAACAATTATCCCTTAAATTAAGGAGATTATCCCTTAATTAAGGAGATAAGATTGAGTTATATTTGAGTTGTAATTAGTTATCTCAGTTTATTGAATTAAGTCCAGTTAAATTAGTTCCAAACTATTTGAGGAACTAACTATGAGTTATCAGTCAGTTGATACATGCATGCACTCAACCAGTGTACTCCAGATAATTGAAGATTCCCTCATCAGAAACTCATGCATGTCTATTCTGAGAAAGACCTAGTTGACCTAAATGTCAAGGACAGTGTACTATCAGTTGCATGTTTTCTTAAATAAATGAAACTCATGCATGCAGAAGGAACAAGGTTCCTTGAGGATTGTGCAGTTCTGATAGTGTGTTAGAGCAATGTTACACTGGGTGAAGGATATCATCCCAGAAGTAACTGCGCAAGGAAATAGGAGCTTGGAGGGCAGAGGAGAAGGCTTGTGAGAAGCTTTGATTGCCTGTGAGCATCCAGGAGGATTGTACTGAGTGCTGGATAGCTGTGAGAGCTAAGACTTTGTATAATTCTGATGTATTTCCACCTTGTATGATAATACAAATAGTGGGGTTTTTCGTTGAGGCTTTCCCCTGAGTATATTTTGTGTTTCATGTGCATTGATTCATCTTCTTATGGTTATATGTGTTCAGCTCTGATTCATCTCGATCTTTAAGCTTCTGCAAGTTTGATAGTAGAAGTAGATTATAGTATTTTGCTTTGGTATATTGCATTATCGAGTTAATCTACAGTCATATTTTCTACATAGATCTCATAAGTAGATTTGTAGAGAATTTACAGGAAATTTTACATTAACCCAAAAGGAATCTTCAAATACATGAAGGTACCCCATGGAGTAGTAAATGCATTTTTGGTTTGGTCATCTGGTTGAACTAAGATCTGATTATACCCAGAGAATCCATCTAACAGTGAAATCCTAGATGAGCCTACTACCCTCTGCAGGATGTGGTCCATTTTTGGTAGAGGATAGTTATCTTTTAATGAGACCTTTTTTAAATTTATGAAATCTACACAAAGTCTAATTTCACCAGTCTTTTTCCTAGTAGTGACTAAGTTTGAAATCCAATCTCAGTATCTAATGGGGGCTATAATTTGGGCATCAAACATTATTTTAACTTCTTTCTCAATAGACGGCATAAGAACTGGGTTTGTTCTCCTAAGTTTCTGTTTGAAAGGTTTATGATCCTCTTTTACAGGTATTTTGTGTTGGATTATGCTGGTGTCATAAGATTTTAAGTCTTCATAACTCCAAGCAAATACATCATGGAACTCTTTAAATAGATTGATGTATTTAACCTTTTCCTCTGGAGGTAAGGCTTTTGATATCTTAGTGAGTTTTCGTATATCCTCTGTTCCTATGTTAACCTCTTCTATGTCAGCTCTCAAAGGTTCCATTTTGGGTTTCCTGGCTACATCATTGGAGTCAAACAAATCTTCTAAAGGGACTAATCCCTTAGGCAAAAAAATATCTTTCAGATTAAGAATTTCAGGATCATCATTCAATATTTCTTCAATCTCTACATTCTCTAAACTATCTATTTCTACTCTAGTAAATTTAGTTGGTTTAGCTATATCTAAAATATTTACATCTATGTTATTTTCTATATTATTGTCTACTGTACCGTCAATAATATTGGGCCTTCAAATTGTCGTTCACTTCCATTACATTTTCACTTATATTTCCATATTGTCACCTTCACTCCATCTCTATTTCATTACATTTACCTCCATTTCATTACATTTGCCTTATCATTATCATTATTTGGTCAAATTTATGTTTTTCCAAAATTTATTAATTCTTAGCATTTTTAAGTAAATTTATGGTTAAAAATTAGAAAATAATGTGCATATGCTTATACCTAACAAGTGGGATGAGATTGTTGACATGTGTAGGTCAAAAGGAAGCTTCTAAAAGACCCTTGTGTGGCCTCCCAAAACCAAATTCGAATTTGAGTGGAGAAGATCATGAGGATATGTGTCTTATTTCCTATTTGTATTGAAACTCTAAGAAGACATGTCTTATCATTTCTTATTTTGATTGTAACTCTAGAGATATGGGGAGAGATTCATGGACTCTCGTTAATGAGATAGCTTCTCATCTTTTTGTATAAATAGGGGAAGTTTGCTCCTATCATTTTCATGTATAAAATTGGAATTATGCTCAATCTTTGAATACATAATTAGATTGTGGCACCTTACTCATGAATGTTCCTTCATTTTGACTTGGTTTTGCTTACATATGGAGCATCTTGATTTACCATATCTCACACTTTTAGATCAGCTACCTAAAATGTGTGAGATTTAATTGTTTTTATAGATTAAAGTTCATTTGTTTTCTTAGCATTAGTTTTAGAATGACTATGTAATATTTGCTTTTCTAAAAACGTTTCAATAGGAAAGATTTATGTATTTTCCAATTGGATTAAGTTTGATGCAAGAGCTCATAGTTATTTAGTTTCCTTTCATATTCTGTTATTTACTTTCTTAGATCCAACTATCAATTCATTGTATAATTGAATAAAAGATCAGGCCAAGAAGGTGACTTCAAATTGGGTGATTGAATGTTCGACCTATGCAATCATTGAGCTTTACTTTTTCGTGCTTTTATATTTGATTTTAAAATCCTCATTTAATTGCATTAACTAATATTCTTAAAGATCATTCTAAGAAATTGATTTAATCATATTTCAAGATTGAATGGTTGAATATTTAATACATGCAATTACTGAGTTATTTTCTACACACTTTACTTGCTTTTCTAGGACATTAGAAGTTAAAGTATAAATAGTTGCTTACACATCATCTCAAGAAGGTAACACTTCATAATTGAATGCTGGAGTAACTAAGTATACATTAGTTGTTTTTTATTTCACAGGTTAGTTGAATTTCATTTTCATTATTTTATTTCATAGATTAGATGAATTGGTTTTCGTTATTTTATAGTTAGATTGATCTAAACTGAAAGAAAATTTCTAGCACATACAGTACACGCATGCTTCACAAATTTATGAAACCCCCGGGTTTACAAATTAAATAACAGGCAATCACTTTGTCCCAACATTTTGGCACCATTGCCAAGGAAGTGTGCATAGGAACTAGCTTTTAGTTTAGAGTGTATTTTATTTGTTTTTATTTTTACTACCTATTTATGGACAAAGGATCTACAATGTAGCCCAAAGACTACATTGAGGAATGGTATCAAGAAGGGGTTACGCCACAATATTCATCAATTCTTCAAGAGATCCTTGTGGCAAATCAAAAGGTCAAGTATATTTCGCATATCCTTACAAACAATCAGGTACATTTTTCAAGTTGGGATATGAGCATTTCAAAAATTCTAATCCATAAATGGCTTCATTGGAAGTATGAATATACTTTAAAAAAAAATAGTTTTTAGATAGATAGGAAACATAAAAATAATTTTTTATAGTTTTTAGGATAAATTTGATGTTTTATGGTGCAATAAGAACCACCCATATACTAACCCTTGACAGGAAAAATTTGCAATAAAACAAATAATTGAGAATAAGGAACACAAGTGAATATCACAAACAATGATTTAAGGTATGAGATTAAGCCTTTTCATTTTATTTTTGAAAAATTTACAAAAGAATCGATTGATAAAATCTTGGCTATGCTAACAAAATAAATCTCTCAAGTATGCTCTCCTTCTGCACTTCGTGTGACCTGGAGGATCAGAAAAAGAAATTGTTTTGTTACTATATCATAAAAATTATTTAGCTACTGCAAGACTTCCAAATCCATGTGCAAAATTCCTTACCTCTGTAATGCAAGAGTTTTCTGCGGGATTACAAAAATGATGCGGTTAGATTTCTTTAAAGTGTTGTCCCATCTTTTATCTCATTCCAGATTTGGAGTCCCCTAGAATTGTCTATAGGATGATTTATATAGTTAGATCTTCCCTTTTCCTTTTCTGGAAGACATCCACACAGCCACAAGCCCAACCTTCAAAACCTGCAAATCAAAAATCACTGGAACATTTCTAGAAAACGCAACAGCATAAACACACGATTTTAAAACACAAATTCTGAGCAAACCAGGGTGAATCTAAAAACACTGAGACATGGGTTTTCTCTAGAACAGGGGAAATTAGGTAAATAATGAGCAATTTTCTGGATTTTGTAATCATTTAGGAGAAATCCGAAATTGATTTTTGCAAAAAACGTAATTGCGAGAAAGCGTAAATTGTCTTGACACCCAATTTTAAAACGAATTTTCTGAGCAAACCAAGGAGAATCTGAAAAAACTAGGACATGGGTTTTTTCTGGAACGGGATGAATTTAATAACTCAAAAATTGTTTCCTCGGATTCCTAACCATTCAGGAGAAAATCATAGTTCTTTGGGACCCTATTTGGTGACTACGTGAGGAAAACGAATTTTTTTTATGCACGAGGTTTTCCTCGCAATAACAATTTTAAACTAAGACTTCTAATCAAACAATGACTCTTGCTCCTCTGCAAAATTTCAACAGATTTACCCTCCTTACATCTTTGAATACTTGGAAGAAATTGCTAACTTAATGCTGCACCTATGTGTATACTCGTTTCATCACATGTCAGTGCAGTCAGGGAGTGATTCTATTCTGAATGCTATGAAGCGTGAATACACAATCAATGAATTCAGATTTGTGACTTGTGCCAAACATGCAGATAGTGACTAATGTGAAATGTGGATTTCCATGCGAAACAAAGGAAGATAATTTCGAGGCCACTATTAATATGAATAATGAGAAAGGTCCTTACTTCTAAAGTAATGAAACAAACAGTAATAATTTTCAAAGATTGAATGAACGAAATCATTTTATTTGTGAAAAAAAAAATTATATATATATATATATAATAAACTGTGATGATTAATACATGTGCAATCAATTTATTAAAGCAATTTATAAAACGAAAAACACTTGTAAAATTTGATTGAAATCTTTTTTTTTGTACAAGTACTTTTTCATATTTTTGCCGCTTTAAATATTTTTGACAGCATGTTATTTTTGCAGCACAAATGACGATTCAATAATGGCTTGCAAAACAATTGGAAAATTATTTAGATGATTTATGAACATTTGGCATTAATATTGTTGTTGTGTATTTTTCTATGAAGTTTTAACTTGCAGAGCACAACAAATCTTTGTGATGCCAATTGTTTTACTGAGCACAATGCATGAAGTCATCCGACAACAGGGAGTTAATTTAATTTTCATAATTATTTCTTAAAAATGGATTGTTATCAATATTATGAATTGGATTGAATATAACACTTTTGATTTTCCTTAATCTGTTTTATTTGACATTTACATTTTGCATAAGAATCAGAAAATAATTTGGCCATTTCTTTTTTAACACACTTATGTTCTTTATGTCAAGTTTTTTTGCAGGTTTGGGATGATCGAATGATTATTCAAGAAACTAATTGTGCGCACAATTGGTCTTCAAAGGACTGATTCCATGAGAAACATAAGAAAAAGTCCATGTCCATATACACCAAAACCATTACCTTTCCTCCCTTTCGAATTATAAATCCAACCAAGCAATTCAAAGCAAGCCAGAGTCATTTTTCCCAGCAAGAGTCAGTTGTTCATTTTCCTTTATTCACATACACTTTCCACATGACCCACAAATAAAAGCAAGAAGCTCACTTACATGCTTATTGCCCATTGTCGTTATTATTTTCCATTGTCATCTTCCATTTTCACTTTTCCTTTCCTATCCTTTTTTCATTTCGCAAATAAACCATGCTTCAATGCAAATTATTAAGTCCATAGTCCTTTGAGTCTAAAATTCTTGCAAAAACACCTTGAGGCTTGCATGCCTTAATGGCAAGTCCTCATGCCAACGAACAATTGGAATACATCAATGTCCCTTGTTCATCGAATCTTCTAGGTACTCGACAACAACAAAATTATTCGTACTTAGCAAGATGTGTTTAGGCATCTTGACTCTCATTGTCATCAATGGTGAGAGTTCTCATGTTGACTAGTGGCATCCATTAATGCTCACTAAGTCAACAATTTCCTGCTATGTTCGACATCAAAACATTTATTCACATAGCAGTAATTGTGCCAATGAGTTTTGAAGACATGAGAACTATCATTTTCAGCATTTTGGAGCAAATGTAGAATATATGCAGCTACAGAACCAGATGGCAGCTGTGGAATCAGACAATAGCTGCAGAACCAGATAGTAGCTGCAGAATCAGACAGCAGCTACAGAATCAAATGACAGCTGCAGAATCAAATAACAGCTGTGGAATCAAATGGCAACAACAGAATCAACACTATTCCGCAGCAGATTCAGCAAGTTTTAATAAAAGCAAATAAAAAGTCATCTTGACTCTTTTCTCCATGACTTGTCCAACCACTTGAAGAAGATTATGATCAGAATTTTGCAACCACCACACATGCAGCTCATCCATTTCTAAAGGGTAAGTTAAGGTATGTCATTTTCTAACTTTTTACCATAAAATTCCTTGAAAAGCTAGAATGATAATTTTTGGAAAAAAAACATTTATCTTCCTCATCTCATAAAATTGCCAATATCATCAGTTGGGGGGGATACATTCATATTCATATCACATTCAAAAACCCACATACTTTCAAAAGATATTAACTATTACATTATTGTTATGAGCATACAAAGGCTTGTCAAAAGTACTAAAAAGATAATTGAATACAAACACAATCATGGTTGTTACACAAGAACCAACTATGATGCAATCCAATAAAGATATACTTTGCAACAATAATCAAATTATCGTTATGCAAAGTTCAAAGATCAAAAATGAATGCAACAACAAAATATGGTTGTAACACAAGAACCAACCATGTTGCAATTCAACTAAAAGATTTTGCAGAAGTATGAAGTTATCAAATGATATCATGCAAAGTTAAGCCAAAGCTCAAGGATCAAAAAAGAATGAATGTAATAGATTGCATGAGGACATGCAATAGGTTCAGTTGAGGGATATGTTGGGCCTTGAAATTGTCGTTCACTTCCATTACATTTTCACTTATATTTCCATATTGTTACATTCACTCCACCTCTATTTCATTACATTTACCTCCATTTCATTACAATTACCTTATCATTATCATTATTGGGTCACATTTATGTTTTTCCAGACTTTATTAATTATTAGCATTTTTAAGTGAATTTATGGTTAAAAATTAGAAAATAATGTGCATATGCTTATACCTAACAAGTGGGATGAGATTGTTGACATGCGTAAGTCAAAATGAAGCTTCTAAAAGACCATTATGTGGCCTCCCAAAACCAAATTCGAATTTGAGTGGGGAAGATCATGGGATCATGAGGATATGTGTCTCATTTCCTATTTGTATTGAAACTCTAAGAAGACATGTGTCTTATCATTTCCTATTTTGATTGTAACTCTAAAGATATGGGGAGAGATTCATGGACTCTTATTAATGAAATAACTTCTCATCTTTTTGTATAAATAGAGGAAGTTTTCTCCTATCATTTTCATGTGTAAAATTGGAGTTATGCTCAAGCTTTGAATACAGAATTAGATTGTGGCACCTTACTCATGAATGTTCCTTCATTTTGACTTGGTTTTGCTTACATATGGAACATCTCGATTTACCATCTCTCACACTTTTAGATTAGCTACCTAAAATATGTGAGATTTAATTGCTTTTATATATTAAAGTTCATTTGCTTTCTTAGTATTAGTTTTAGAATGACTATGTAATCTTTGCTTTTCTTAAAACATTTCAATAGGAAAGATTTATGTATTTTCCAATTGGATTAAGTTTGAGGCAAGAGCTCATATTTATTTAATTTCCTTTCATATTCTATTATTGACTTTCTTAGATCAAACTATCAATTCATTGTATAATTGAATAAAAGATCAGGCCAAGAAGGTGACTTCAAATTGGGTGATTGAATGTTTGACTTATGCAATCATTGAGCTTTATTTTTTCATGCTTTTATATTTGCTTTTAAGATCATCATTTAATTGCATTAACTGATATTCCTAAATATCATTCTAAGAAATTGATTTAATCATATTTCAAGATTGAATGGTTGAATATATAACACATGCAATTACTAAGTTATTTTCTGCACACTTTACTTGCTTGTCTAGGACATTAGAAATTAAAGTATAAATAGTTGCTTACACATCATCTCAAGAAGGTAACACTTCATAATTGAATGTTGGAGTAACTAAGTATACATTAGTTTTTTTTTATTTCACAGGTTAGTTGAATTTCATTTTCATTATTTGATTTCATAGATTAGATGAATTGGTTTTTGTTATTTTGTAGTTAGATTAATCTAAACTAAAAGACAATTTATAGCACACACAGTGCACACATGCTTCACAAGTTTACGAAACCCCCGGGTTGACAAATTAAATGACAGAAAATCACTTTTCCCCAACAACTATCTATCTTACAATTCTGAAACTCACCTTCATTGTTCATGAAATCGTAAATCTGAGAATTTTGGGAGAAAATATGTCAATACTTTAGGTTGTCTGGTATAACATGCCTATGTATGACTTCTGCAGTGCACTGATGGTTGGGTTGAAATGGAAATTTACATGTACTAGCAAAAGTGGCCAAACTGTGGGCCTACATGTTTTGTTTTCTAGGAATGGCAGCAAAGTTTGTTTCCAGGAGGTCTTTGATTAAGTCTAGAACAGTTTCCCTATATTGACCAAGTCTAGGATTGTTTACAGAGTATTCATCGTTAATCTGTTTAATAATCAGCTCTGAGTCTCCCATGATGGAAATTCTTTTAGCTTCAAATTTCCTAACCAATCGTAACCCTAGAATTAGGACTTCATATTCGTCCATGTTATTGGTACACTTAAAGTTCAATCTGAAAGCATGTCCCTCAACATGATTATTCTCCATATTATGGATACACACTCCTGCACCAACCCCTAACTTATTGACATACCCATCAAAGTCTAGATGCCATAGTGACTCATGAAAAATGTTCTCACTGTCAATTGTTCTATATTTCAGGTCTTGAGCTGTGATTTCCTTATTGTCATGTTCTGCATTGTACAAGATAAAAGAATCCATATTTGAATGCATGGAGTATATGGGAAATTTTTGTGGTTTTTCATCACTACTCACCATGTATTTCATCAAGGTCTCTCTATATAGTTTTCTTGGTTGGACAAAAACAAATATGGTGGCATAAGACATATCTAAATGCAAGGATCCTTGCAGTTTTGCTCCCCATGAGCGAGATAGCAACATTCCATATTTCAGTGGGATGTCTGCAACTACTATGTCCATTAGAATACTCTTTGCAGGGCACTAGAAAAGAGTTACACATAAGTACTTGATCAAACCAAGGCATTTAACTTGGCTGGAGTTAAAAGAAAACAAATCCTTATATGGTCTGGTAATGTCTAGGTTCAGTCTCTCCATGATTTCCTTTGGCATCAAATTATGGGATGCCCCTGAGTCCAACATAGCATTATGCAATATTTTATCATGAGTGTTTATGCTAATGTAGAAAGGAGGAACTCCCCCTTGCTGATGAATACCATTGGCCTTAGGGCCAAACAATAATTCAGGTTGATCATCATTCAAATTAACAACCTCCTCTCCCTCTCCTATGTTTAAATTTGCAGTTATTTGTGACCTATAGGATTCATTTTTTACCAGTTCGGTCAAGGGAACTAATATCTTTAATTTTGCTATTTCAATTTTGATGTTGAAAGGGAGCTGAGCTTTGTTTGTTTGATTTAGATCTTCCTTAACATGTGCAGTTTGTGTGTTCTTATCTTGTTTCTCAATACTAGGGATTTTAGTCTGTGTTTATACTGTTTTGCCTTGATCTCTCTTATTTTGATTGTTTTCAGTAATTTTCTCTGTTTGAGTTTCAATGGAAGTTATATTTACAATTTTAGGGGTAGAAGTCTCCGGTGTTCCCCTAGGGAGGATTTGTAACACTTTGGTAACAGGAGCTTCTTTTATTATCTTAGTCTGGGTATGGATGGATCTTTTAATGGGAGTCTCATTGTTCTTTTCACTTCTTAAGCTATATTGTTTATGTACCTCATATATAGCTGACTCATATCCCTGTTTAAAATCAATGGATTCACCAGATTCTAAATGCAAATGCTATAGCATATATAACTCATGTTCTTCTTGAGTAAGAAAAACAGTGTCTTCATCCTTGGTTTCTAGTAAGTTTATTTGGGTATCATCCTCTTCTTCTTGGTTCTGTGAATCCTCAACATAATTCTTTTGGAAAGGGGGCCTAATCTGTTGATCTGGTGTAGTGTTTTTTCCAATGTTAGGGTTCT
Organism: Pinus tabuliformis; assembly: GCA_031772625.1. Lineage (NCBI taxonomy): Eukaryota > Viridiplantae > Streptophyta > Pinopsida > Pinales > Pinaceae > Pinus > Pinus tabuliformis. The sequence goes on along the minus strand of CM062817.1, from coordinate 1,231,632,104 downwards.
TCCGAAAATTGGGGTTTTTTATTAGGGGTGGTTGTTGATTCTCCCATTGATTTTTCCTCTCCATGTTTTCTAATCTATCCATTATTCTCTCTAAACTCTTAGCTAAAATATCTACCTTTCCATCTGAAGTGGAAGTTTCCTCTTTAAATACAACTTTCTTTTCATTTCTCATTTGGGCTTTCTTGGCTAATAGGTTGGCCTCTACACTAACAGCATTGCTTTGCATTTGTTCTAGTGTTTCAGGGTTTCTTTCCCTTAACTGGTATGACATGTCAGCGTCAAAACCATCAGGGAATTTAATTAATGCTAGGTCAGGTGGAGGCTTAATATTGGTTGGGATTGCATTGTAGATACTATTAAACCTAGTGTAATAGTCCTGAACTGACCCATTAGGATCTCTTCTAATGTTTTCATATTCAGAAAGTATTTGCAATGGGTTTTTTTTTCTCTCCCATCTATCAATGAATAATCTGTGAAAATTAGCTAAGTCTGCAATAAGGTTGGAAGAAAAGGCTTTGAACCATTTCTTGACATAGCCAGTTAAATTTTGGGCAAACAACCTCATTTGGACATCTGCTTCATCTATCTCATGCAACTCAAAAAAGTCAAACATCTTGTTTACATGTTGTTGAGCAGTGTACTGACCAGTAGCATCAAACAGGAAGATTTTACTCTAATAATCTGCGGGCATGGCATGGAGTTGTGTAGGTAAAACTAGAGGTGCATATCGGTTTTCCATAGCTGTGATTCTGGCTTGACTAGGGGGTAAAGTTGTGGTGCTTGAGGAAGGACCTGAACTAGATAGAGGTAAACTAGATGATGATGAGGATGGTTGATTAATAACTGGTTTAGGTGATTGGACTGTGGTAGATACAATTGGTGAGGCTGTGGTAAAATAAGGGGTATTTACAGTGAGTGAAGTTTGTGCAGAAATTTCACGGGCAACAATAGTAAGGGCAGCTATTCCAACAGATTGTTGAAGGTAAGAATCACATATATTACTTATCAATTTAGAGGCCCAAGCTTCTATCTTTTCAAAAGTCTCAATGACAAATTTATCTAAATCTGAATGAATAATCCTTTTTTATTCAATGAGTTGAACAAACTCAGGGTCTAAGACTGTTTCATGGATTGCATTCTCATATTTACTTCTAAATAATGAGAGGTCAAATGACAAATCAAAAGGGATTTCCTCTAAAGTTAACAACTCCTCAGGGAGTGAATTGGCTCTAACTAACCAGCTACTACTTGCTTGAGTTTTTGTTGTTTTGGGTTTTCTTAAAATTCTCTCTGGGTCATCAACTATAGTTGCAAGGTTTGGATCTGGGTTTGCCCTGGTATAGTGAATCTTCTTGGGAGCTATAATTTTAACTTTTTTAACTGTTTTTACAAAAAAAAATTCAATATTAACTTTCAGAAAATGACCTTAAGGGGCTTAAGATGAAATTTAAGGTTTCCTTAAAGTTTTATGAGACTGAGGATCGAAGTTCCCCAGTATGATCACCAGAAATGGTATCACTCTGATATTTCTTTTGAAGTTAATGAAGAAATAAAATTCAAAGGTACTCACAAACCACTTTTGGAGATCATGACCTAGCCTTCCTGTTGCTCAGAGAGGGCTCTCTCTTTATAATCTAATTTTGGTTTTAGTTAAAATGATTTTAGGCTAGTTATTGTTTGCACTCGGGTTTTGGTTTGAAATTGGGTGGTGGGATCACTTAGATGAAAGAGGTTTTCCTTTACCATTGGGCTATGGAGTCGAACGTCAGACAAACAAGACTGGATTCAGTTCTAAAAATAGTGTCTACAGGGCAAGGTAAATGAGTTACTACATATCTCAAAGGCTAAATGGTGAAATGGTTTCAAATCAGATCAGGAAGCAATTAAGGGTTCCCTAGGCCAGACTCTGGAAGGAATGAAAGAAGTCAACTGGAATGGGAGAGAAATTAAGGGTTCTCAAATCCAAGTATCAGAAGAAAACATGTAAATGACTAACTATGCAAAACAAAGTGTACTTAAACAATTTCTGAGTGATATCTCCAATTAATTCATTCAAATTTAGAACACAATTAAGATTATGAAACACATAAGAAGGTAACAAGATCAAACAAAGAAGATACTTCACTGCAAATAGCTCATCTCATGAATCCTGTAGTGAAATGCTTTTATTACTTGCTCCAGTCTGTTGACTTGGAAATGGTACAATCACCCTTAGGTTTTCATATCAAAATAAATCTACAAATGTAAATCCACCCTAATACTTTGAATCATGAAGTATTTATACAAAAGGAATTACAAAATATCTCAAACTGCATTGAGAACTAATCTAGGAAAAAGAAATATCTTCATGCAAGAAGATAGAGAGAGCTATTGAACTGCTGCTTGTTGTCCCTGTTATTTAGGTTCTATTGGCTTTGCTCTTTGATCTTTTGCCCTTTATGTTGCTTGGTTGTTTGGTCTTCACGCTGGATGTTCTATTTTACTTTAATCTTTCATTTGATACTCTTTCATCTGATACACTTTAACCTTGCTGACTTGTTAATATCCTTTTACTGTGATGTTTTACTTTTTACTGTAGACTTGTATTTTACTGTGTATTTACTACAGTAAATCATTCAGTTTTTTCCCATCTTTCCTCATCTGGTAATCAGATATTGAGCATCTTTTTGTATATTACATCTGCCTCTGTATATTTGGAAAAAGTAGGCTTATTAATAAACAAGTGTTTTACCTCATGCTGGAGGTAAAATAAGTTTTCAAAATTTTGATACAACACTTCACCTATTGGTAAGCCCTTCATAGATGAAGCAATTACCTGTTCTTTGGCCACTTCCCTGATTTTCTTATTATAATCCTCACGTGTCATTAACTTATCATTTATTACTAAAGGATTAGGTAATCCCTTTTCCTTCAAAAGTTCGAACTTAGCTATGAATCTGTCAATGGCTAGTTGCATGTTTTGAAACTTATCTTCTAAATTCAACATTAAATTCCTCTTAGTGAGGACTTTTCTGACTTCCAAAATTGTACCTGTCCTATCACGCATCTCCAGTTCTTGCAGTTCATACTTATTCTTGGAGTTGAGGAAGTGAATGATTCTTGTTGCTTCCTCTAGCATATCTCTAAGTTCTGTTTTAACCCTTTGAATGGCTTCTGTAGCCTGCTTTATTAAATCAATCTGTTCAAAAATGACCTGGATGGATGGCCAAATATCATTGACAGAGTCAATGATATTGGCCCATAGTTGTTCTTTAGCCTTACCTATAGGTTCACTCAATGTCAGTTCTTTCTCCAGGCTTTTTATCCTTTCATTCATCCTTGTAGCCTTTTGTTGTTCTTCTTTATGCATGATCTGGGCAAGTTTGCAATCTATCTCCAGGTTGGTGACTTTCTCCTTAAGTTTGTTCATCTCATTGGTCTGAATGGACATTTCTTCCATTGCTTTGACTAGCCTGTTTGCTTCATCACTTGTGGAGGTTGTTGCTGTTGATCCTATTGTTGATGTAGTCGGTGCAGATGTCGGTAGTGCAGTGGCCATTAGAGCAGTGGGAGCTAATGCTGCTGCCAAAGTAGAAGGTACAGCTGTGGTCACTATTGGAATGACAGTTGCAGGAGCATTATCAATACTAGCTTGTTTGAGCTGAATCAAGCTATCCAACTCCTTCTCCATCTCCTTTAACTGGTCATTCAGTTGCAACACTAAGTCCATCATTTCCTCATGATTGGTCTGGCTTTCCAGGACTTCTTTTGTCTATGGGTGTTGCAAATGAGGCAACTTGAGTTATTTCTTGAGGGCTATTATGTCCTCATTCTTCTTTTTTATTGGTTTCTCTATGGCCCTAACATCACTTGTTTCATGACCCAGTTCAATAACCAAGTCCTCCAAGGAGTTTATTCCGGTGTCTTTAGCATGTGAAGACGCCTTCTCCAATTTTCATTGAGTTGTTACATTGTCCAATGAATCCTGCAGCTTGTAAGCAGCCATGGCCTTTGTTGTGAGGGTGGAGTAGATCATTTCTCCAGCATGCTTGTGAAACTCTATCTGATCAATGGGATGAACATCCCTGGCCAAGACCTCAAAATTAGTCTTCTTGTAATCTGTAGAGGTCTTCGGTTGTTGTACAGTGGGCTGCAAAAATGAGACCTGCATTTTCCCTTCTTTGATGTCAAACGCTGACATCAGTCTTGTCTAGTTTGGCAGTGTAAGCTTGAGGTATTGGGCATATGTCTCTGCCTTCAGTTTCTCATTCCTCATCTTTATCTCTTTGAATCTATCTTTGATGTCCTTTTCCTTGTCAGTTGGCCTAACATAGGAAGAAACCTCCATACTCTTTTGTCTCTCTATCATCTGTGTGTTGGAGGTTGATGGCTGTTGTGTTTCCTCTGATGCAGCTGCTTCTTTACCTTTCTGTCCCATTGCCTCAGTGTCAATTATTTCCTCTAATGAAATGTTTTCCTCTTGTTCAGACACAGGGTTTAACTTGGGCCTTTTTCTTGGCTCAAACAACTCATCGGTAGTCTCCATGGCAGAGCTAGATGCCTCCTCCCTATTCCTCTTAGGATTCTTCTCTTCATTGGATGGGGTCTGTATGACAGGAGGAATGTTCATTGTCTCCCCTTGTTCTGGAACCTGCAGGAAAGAGTTGTGATCAAATTTTGTTCTCTACATCCACAACAGTGTTGTCCATGTCAATCAAGGTGTTCTCCACCCACTCATCCTGGTTAGAAAACTATTCAATGTCAGGTCTTGGGTGGTGGATGTATGCTCCCAACTTGACCTTGAGTCTGAGCTTGTTTATGACCCCATGAGGGTCATAGTGCCACATGAAATTGTTTCTGAATTTCATTTGTTGAAGTAACCTGTTGGCCTCTGGTCCAACCTCTCTGTTGTTGCAAATGAATGGGCCCATTTGGTTTTTTACCTTGAACTAGGTTTTCTTCCTATAAGCTAGGAAGTGGATCTCATCAAAGCTGATGATTTGTCTGAAGTACTCAAGAGAAAATATCCTCATAGGGAGGTATTTGGGAAACTTATAGGGGGCTAGCTCACAGCCATAAATTATGATCTCAGTGTGGTTTTGGTGCAAGTACTAATCTCCCACCTTGTTATTCTTGGCCAATTGCAGTACTCTCTTATTCTCTTGGTTGATTATAGGTTGAGTCTTAGAAGTCAGCATGTTCATGACTGGGTACACAAAGGAGTCTATGAAGTCTTTGTAGGTGAATGTCGTGGAAAAATTCTGGACCAAGGGTGTCCAGTAGATGACTAATCTCTCCTTTCTCTTGGTGTCAAATTTCTGGATCCTCAAATGGAACTTATCTGTCTGGTAATACAAGAACATATGAAACAACACTAAAGAGTATTTGAAAACTCTTTCAGTGGGTAGTCTGGTGAATTGTTCATGCATTATGTCTGCAATGAACTGGGCATAATCAAACAAGATAGCAGGAGGCTTGCCTGGAGCGAAAATGGACAGGAAGTCCATGATGACCTCATCCACATGCTCATCTGATGTGTATCCTAGGATGCATGAGAGAATGGTGATTATGCACCTACCAGTCTCTGAAAAAATAGTGGCAGCATAGGGTGGAATGTCTGTAGGAGTATGGCGTTCCTCAATGATGAAATTCTGGAAAATTTGTTTGATTTTGACTAGACCTAGTGTGATGTACAGGTCCAACAGATTTCCAATGGACAAAGGGGTCAGATTTGGACTAGGCTAGATTTGCAGCATCTGGTTGATAGACTCTGGTGTAATGGTGAATAAAAACTCATGGTTTGGGGCAACAATAGCCCTTTGGCTAGGGATATAGCAGGCATGACAAAAATTTACAATGTCTAGGAATGGGTGAACTTCTGGGAATGTATACTTGGGCAAATTTGATTCCCAAAGGTTGATGTCATAAACATGGTTTAGGAACCTATCCTTATTCCAGCAGTAGATTTTTAGAAGCTGGCTTGGAGTAGAAGTGTCTTTAATTTGGAAATCCCTGTCTGCTAGGGCCAAATGGTCAATGTCTAAGTGAGGGGTTGAGACTGGTCTAACATCCAGGGAGGTCTAGGCAGCCATCTTTGTGATAAAATGTGGAAATTGGGCTTATACAGCTCTAAAAGTGAAGTCTGAATGTGTCTAGTGTAGAGATAGGGTATTGGTAGTTTGCAGGATAAGGGTTTTGGTATTTTAGGGGGAAATACTCTCAATTCAAAGGAAAATCAATTAAATTCAATTAGTTATTTCTTGAATTCATTATACGTTTTAAACTGAGAGGGTCGTTCTGGTTCTCTATTGAAATACCTGGAATTTTTGGTTCAAGATGCAAACCAGTTTTGAATGGTGGCTGCAGAGGGTTCTGTGGCTTCAGTCGCACACTAGAGGGCTAAAATAGGCTTCTAGAGTGTGTTCGGGAGGAAATTGGTAGTCAGAGCCAGTTACAGAAGCTCGGGGGGCATAGGAAAGCTTAGGACACTTTCACAGAGAAAATGAGCGAAAAGAGAGAAACTGGGGGTCTGCGGGCTTTTAACCAGGAGCGGTTAGAAATTGGCGTGGAAACTCGTTTAGTGAACAATGACGGTTTTTTCTTTTGGTGGGGAGGTAGTTTAAGGATCTATCGCACTGCTTTTGAGTGATGGATTGCTTTTTCCCGAGAGCACGTGACTTAACACGATGCGCCACATAACCCAAGGGTCCTGAGCAATATCGCCCATATTGCGTGCTCTCGGGCTGGTAAAGGTCGGGAGATGAATGGGCGCGATATGGGTGAGGCTCGTTGGATCCGGGGGTGCAAGATCCCACAACCATCGCATGGCGAAGATGCACGTTGGGAGATGGGGGAGATATTTAGGGGGGCCAAGGGGTTAATTACACTTAATTGTAATTAATCAATGGATAAATGCGGGGTTATTCTGTAATGCAAGTTTATGGAGTGGGCCAAGGTTTTGTCAGGAAAATGATATTGTAACGGAGTTAATAAAGTTATGTGGGGGAGGATAAAACTTAGGATAAAGGGTTTTATGGGTTTTTTTGGGGTTTTTAGGGAAATTAACAAAGGGAAAATAATTTTTTACATGGGGAAAGGGTTTCACACTAGGGAAAAAGGGGCTTTTTGGGAAGGGGAATGAATTTGGATGGTAATTTGCTAGGGAATGTGTGAAACCAAGAGAGAAGGGTAAAAGTGAAGGGAAAAGGGGTTTACATAAGAAATGAAGTGGTAAAGGGGAAATTAGTAAGTATGTAGTGAGGGGTGAACTGGAATAGGTGAAGTTAACCAAATGAACTTATGAGCATCATTTTTCTTTCATAACTGCTCCTGCACACTGAAACACATGATTAAACATGATAGATCTGCTTATGCCTCAAATAGCTTGTATTTTTGCAACCTTTATTCTACTTACCCTAACATTTTTTCTTCATTTTATTGGGTGCACTAGAAAACCCTTTTCTTTCCTTTTTCTTTTATGAAACAAATTATCTACTTCTAACCTTATAACTTCCAAGGGCTCAGATTAAACTGATGAGCTCCTTTTATTTCTCTACCTATCTACTGATCTCCCAAGATTAAATAGTTTGGCTAGATCTTTATTCTCTAACTTTAAACATGAAATTCAAAGCATGAAATAATTAAAATTAGACAATTTGAATATCATGGGTTATGGCATGTATGACAAGCTGCACACAACCATTATTTTTTTACAATAAAGTAAAGAGTAGTGGCACTTGGACTTGCACACTTTCATGATCTGTTTTTGTTTTGGGTTCATATTTTTTCATTTTTTTATCTTTTCTTATTCTTTTTGTCCTTTGATATTTCTTTTAGGACATACCCTCTTTACATTTTTTAATTTTAATACGGAAAACATTTGCAAAAAGCAAAGGTATGTACAATATTACAAGACTTAACCTTAGCCAATTCAAAATTATGAATCCTATCACTATAGGACTCTAACACCAGGAACAAATTTTACAACCGCAAAACCAACCAGGGCAGCAGAAACCCTTGTATACATATCAACAAGGTCAACCCTTGCAAGGGCAGGGTCAGGGTCAAGTCCTACAACAGCAAGCTCAAAATGCTTATGTCCTAGGTCAACAGGTTTAGAATCCTGTCAGCCAAGGGCATTAGGTACAGAATCCCTATGTCCAAGGGCAACAAGTGCATCAACCTTATGCCCAAGGATTGCAGGTCCAAAACCCTCTTGTTCAGGAACAACAGGTTAATCAGTTATATGTTCAAGGACAACCGGTCCCATATCCATGTGTCCAAGGTCAACAGGCTCAACAGCCTTTTAACCCCTATGTTGCTTATCATCAACCTATGGCTGGACAGTTCCAAGGTATTCAAGGTCAGAATCCTCCCTATAGTCAAGGTAATCCACAATGGGGGCAGCCTCAAATGCCATATGGCCAAAATCCCCCACTGTGGGGGGAAAAATCCTTACCAGCAGGGATGGTCTCCTACCTATGGGCCCGCTTATCGACCTCCCATGCATTTTAATTCGCAATTGCCATTCTTGGCTACACTCGAGTTGCCAGATGTATCTCACCTTACGAATGATCTGATCCTTCATTCACTGTACTGGCTTTCGATGTCGTCCAAGATACCAAATGATTGCCCAAAGTTCGATGGGAAAGCTAAAGAAGATCCTCAAGCCCATGTGATGACATATCACCTCTGGTGCTCGTCGAACTTGTACATGGACGATTCCATTCGTCTTCATCTTTTCCAACGAACCCTCACGGGGGATGTAGCAAAGTGGTACATCGAGCTACCTCAAAGTACTTACCATGACTTTAGCTCTTTAGCCATGGCTTTCCTCACACATTTTTAGCTGCCGGTTCGCTATGAAACTGGCACCTATTTTCTCATGTCGCTTAAGAAAGATACTGCGACACACATCCATGAATGGAGACGTAGGCGTCACTTGATCAAATTCGAGATTGCTGATCAATTGCTCACTAAATGGTTTACCAAATCATTCGTGGCCCCAATTGCTCGCGCTATAGCTATGGGTGGATGCGTCACTAAAAAGAAAGCCATCACTCGTGCCCAATACTTGGATCTAGTTTACTATCAGTCTGGCACTTTGTATGAGTTATTACCCAATGGTCCGTGGCCATCATCCGATCTTGTAGCATCAAAGTCACTAGTTGTTCCTGTCGTTGATGGAGTTATTGGTTCAGTATCCAGACCCCTACTAAAACTTCTTCCAAACAGAAGTCGGTCTCAAATTTTGTCCCTAATAGTTCATCCCATAATCCATCTGGCCCTGGTAAAACCTCAAAGGTCCACATTGTCTAGTCTATTGCAGCAGACAAATCCTCGAAAAAAAAGAAGAAAGGCAAAGGCAAAGTTAAAGTCGATGCCCCGAAACATGGTCCTCCCAAATCGTCTACTTACAAATATTCGCAACAGAAACCTAAGTATCCCTGCCTCATTTGTGAGGAAGATCACTACCTAACGATTATCCCCGACAATCCAAAGTTATTCACTTGCTCAAAGGGGCCCCTGATGTCCTCAAAGAGTCATTTCCATCTCAGCAGACCCAAATGGTGGACCAACCCCAATCTGCTTCCTCCGAATCTCAAGTGTTCATGATGAGTACGCCTATTAATGTGGCTACAATCAAAAGACTATCAAACTCCTGCTTCGGAAACTGGGAAAGAGAAAGAAGCTGCACCTTCTTCTTCTACCCCAAGTTCTGGCCCTCTGCATATTGAGCGCCCTAACCCTGATTCCGCTATGCAGCCACCCTCTCGAGGTGTATTGCGGAAATCTTCGTATAATCCCAACGCCCAAGTTGCTCAGCACTACAATATTGTTGAGGATTTGGCTCAGGTGCCGTCAGCCATGTCGGCTCTCGAGGTACTCCAAAGCTTCCCATCGCAGCAGAAATCTTTGTTGTCAGCTATCGGGGGCATCGATCCCACCAATTCCAATTTGATATGTTTTGATCTAAAGAACCATGTTCCATGGATCCCTCATTAGATTTCCTTTCTTATTCAGGTAATCAGTAATGAGAAGGCCCTCCACCGAACTGTCATCGATGAAGGTGCTTCCACCTGCATCATGTCGATCACATGTTGGAAGGCTATTGGTTCTCCTACACTAAATCAGTCTCCGAACACTTTGGAAGCTTTCGATGGGCACAATTCGCAACCCTTCGATGTCTTACCTAACCTTGCCATCACCCTGGAAGGCAAGACAATGCAAATCGAAGTAGAAATTATTGACGCCAATCTCAATTATAATCTTCTATTCAGCCGAAGTTTGACTCATGCCATGCATGCCATGGCCTCCTCTTTATTTCGCGTGATTCATTTTCCCCATCAAGGGAAGATAGTCACTGTCGACCAGCTTTATTTGTTTACTTCTTCCTCCTCAGATGGCAATGTTCCAAACGTCAAGCACACTGGTTCTCCCTATGAGAGTGTGGGGGCAGGTCTCTTCAAAGGTTCTGCCTTAATGGGAATTTTTCCACTTCCACCTCCTCATGTTGCCTCTGTCAACATGATCTCGGTCAAATCTGATCCTTGGGTCATACTTGTGCCGAATCTTGTTGATACCTGGGGTAAGGTTATGTCGCCTAGTGTCAGATCATGTTGCCTTTGTCAACATGATCTCGATCAAATTTGATCCTTGGGTCATACCTGTGCCGGATCTTGTTGATACCTAGGGCGAGGTTATGCCGCTTTGTCCCACCGAAGTTAATTACGTGGAAATTGTTTCGGCTTCGAACTCTGCATCCTCTGATTCTCATATGTCGAAGACCTCTTTTGATACGTACTCTCAATCCTCACGGCTTGGCACTTTATAATCACCTGATCCCTTAGCCGAGACCTTCCTTGCTGATGAAGGTATCATGGAAGTCATGTCTCTCGAGAAACCACCTTGGATCGATACTCATCATCGCTCCTCGTTCCTGCCTTGCCCGACAGTCATGTCTACCATTTTCGAAAATATCTCTTCTCCTTTTTCGCCATTGATTGTTACTCATGAAGTATGGTCGGAAGGAAATCTGGGTAATATTACCCAAATGATGCCCATTGAAATCTCTATCAAAACCAGTATCGTTGAACACATTCATATTGGGGTATCTTGTTGTCTAGATGATATCAAGACGTATACTCGTCTATTTCAGGAATTCCATGATGTGTTTGTGTGATCCTACAAAGAAATGCCCGACATTGATCCTAGCATTGTGGTGCATGAAATACCAACATATCCGCATGCAAAGCCTATTCGCCAATGGATTCGTCCGGTGCACCCTAGGAAGGCCGCCGCTATTAAGGGTGAAGTTGAAAAGATTCTCAAAGTTGGGTTCATCTATCCCATCCCCCTTACAGACTGGGTGTCCAATATTGTCCCAGTGACTAAAAAACAAGTTACGATCCGCGTTTGTGTGGATTATCGAGATCTCTATCGTGCCTATCCCAAAGACAACTATCCTACTCCCTTCATTGATCAAATCATTGATGAATGTGCCAGGAGTGAGATCTTTTCCTTTATGGATGGTTTTTCTGGTTATAACTAGATCAACATCGCACCGGCCGATCAAGAAAAGACAGCCTTTATCTATCCGTGGGGTATGTTCGCGTACAAGAAGCTCCATTTTGGTCTCAAAAATGTTGGAGCCACATTTCAACAGGAAATGTCCTATGTGTTTCATGACATCTGCAACATTGTCCAGCCTTACTTGGATGACCTTCCTACTCATTCTCGTAAGCGCCAAGAGCACCCAGACCATCTTCGACAGATTTTTCTACACTGGAGGCACTATAACATTCGGTTAAACCCACACAAATGTGTTTTCTGTATAGAATCAGGATAACTCCTCGGCTTCATTGTTTCCAAGGACGGTATTCACCTGGATCCGCTAAAAGTCGAGGCCATTGTAAATTTACCCCCTCCATCCTCACTGCACCAACTCCAGAGCCTACAAGGAAAGGCCAACTTTCTCCGTCGTTTTATACCCAACTATGTCGGGCTAGCCACAGGATTTACCCGGTTGCTCAAAAAAGGAACGCCCTTTGCATGGGACGAGGTGGCCCAAAAATCTTTTGACGATCTCAAGGTCATCCTCGTAAATGCTCCTCTGTTGCATCCATCAGACTATTATCAAGATTTCCTTTACCTAACCGCAGCCCCTAGCACCATTGCCATGGTCTTGGTCCAAGACGATGATGAAAGCAACGAACAGGTAATCTACTACCTTAGTCGGAATCTCCTCGACACGGAAACGCGTTATGCACATGTCGAGAAGTTGGCTTTGGCTTCCGTTTAGGTTGTTCAACGCTTTCGGCACTATATCATTTTTGGCACGACTATAGTGATTTCTAAATGCAACCCTATGACCTATATCCTAATGTTGTAGGGAAAAGTATCCAATACGGAATGACCCTATCCCACTCTAAGGGTGATAGTACCTCAGCAACAACTGAATGCAAAGCTATTCAAGATTACTTCTTTATGAGATGTAAGAGAGAGGAGGAAGAGATCCACTAACCGTTATCTTCCGCTAATGGTTGATCCAATCTTCCCTCTTTGCTGCTTGTTCCCAACTCCTTGCTCTTTCACTGGCCCAGCTACACAAAGATCCTGCAAAAGCACAAGAAAGGGAAACTACAAGAAGCATACATCCATAATTGATTCAAGGATTAGAATAAATCAAATATACAAGCATCAATACGCCACAAAGACACATGCATATAGAAGAACCTCAAATGCTTTATTAATGGAAGAAGTAAAGTTCTGAGAGTGTTACAACCATAAGAGGCCCAATCCAGCAACACCTCCCAGCAGAAAGAAATCTCCTCTTCACCTCCTTCAAAGCAATCACCCAATAGTTCTATACACAAACCAACAGCACTTCCTTACATTCACAAAATTCCAGCCTCCTTAGACCTCATGAGAGAGCTCTATATATAGGATATTTGGAGAAAGGATGAGTCAGCTTGAGACTGACATGAAGTTGACTTGTGTCCTCTCCCTCTTCAGTTATACTCTAGTTCTTGAGTCCACTTGGAGATCCTAGCTTCCACTTGGAGTTTAAGGACCTCTTACTCATCATAGGGCGAATTTGCTGATCCAAGTGTCATTTTAGAAGCTTCCTGGGCACCTGACACCTTGCAGAATGACTGTGCCACTTGGACAATCTCGCCCAGCGCAGATAGCCTTCATTAGATTTGACATTCAGCGCAGGTACAGAGTGGATCAGTTGACATTCAGCGCAGATGCTCAGTGGAGCAGTTGACATGATCCTGAAATTGCTTGTTTTTGAGTGTTTTCAGGTGGAGAACTGATCTGAAATGCTGTGGTTTGCTGACCTTGTTCCTCTAGGGGTAAGAACAACATGTTTAGGGACTTTGGATCCCTTAGATTATTGACATTTCATGCTTCATGCTGTAAGGCACAAAAATGTCTATAACAGTTGCCCCCTAAAGTATGAGGTCGTTTATCGGGTGAAATGCTTTATCCAGAGGATCCGAAGTTCATTCAATCGCTGAGAGGTGTCCTGTAATAAAATACAATACAATACATTATTTTTCATCTTGTTTTCATGATCTAGCTGAGGCGGGCATTCCCATGCTCAGCTTTATAAATACATTTTGGTACATAGCACAGACGATCGTCTGATGGTAGACTGATAATTCTCTGCTAAAATTATCATCCTTTGAGTAGGATGATCATCTGCTACAATGATGTACATAACAAATGTCTTTATATCCCGAATGTATATCGCAGCCCGGATGGATGAAACTAGATCCGGGGTCTTCGAACTTGCTCGATCTTCACTCTAAGTACAAGTCGATCCATGTGAGAATTGCGCTGAAGTCGAACATGGAAAGACATCGCTTGATTACCGGTCAATAATGTAAGCCGTTAACAAGCGCGAGAGGAATCACCAATAATGAAAATGACCCTCAAGGTACTGCAGTACAATTCACGTGGTGTGAATAAAGGACTTGGCGTCGAACACCACGCAAAATCTTCTGGTCGAAGGTCATTGATGTATACCTGTCGCCGGAAGTGAGAAACTTGCCATTGAGGCATGCAAGCTTCAAAGTACTGAAGGGGTTGTTCCTAGATCAACTTCTTGGATAATGAGCTGAAGTCGACAAGAAGCGATCCGTCAAAGGAGGGCCTTAATGAATCCCACATCAATGACACGGAACGGAGCTAATGATTTTAGTGGAGGTGAAAACAAACTGTGACATATGACTCGGGGTGGCGATCATGAATGGATGAAGGATAATGTATGGCAGTGGATGGGACACGGTTGACTCTTTCTGAACGACATCTCTTGAACATATAACGACACTGATGCGATGGATTGGTAGCATTACCCCAAATGTGGATGGTTTGGCGAGGACCATGGTGATGAGACCGGTGAATGAAAACAACCCAACCCGATGTGGTACGGAGGAAAAGTGTCATGTTCAAGAGCGACTTGCTACCATTAAAGCTTTGAGGTTCTCCCAATTTTTCCCCAGTCATTTCTGACCAGTACCTCTTTATTTTTGTCAAGCTTGAGGAGGATAACATATGCTTGTTCTATAACCTGCCCTTCGGGCAAGCCCATCGCTATGTTTTAACGAGCCTAGCGATAGGGAAACTCGTTCTCGTCTAAAGACAAGTTTGTCGCTATTTAATCATTTTAACGAGTCTAACGACAAAGAAAACTCGGTCCTTTTCATTTTTAGAGAGTCTGAAAAGGTACAGAAAGTTAACTCCAAAATTCCTTTTTCGTCATCTAATCCCTTAAGTCCGAAAAAGTATAAAACAATACAGAAGGGATAAGTGTTCGGTACTTTTAACGAGCCGATCAAAACAAGCGCTCGATCTTTTTGTGCAATAATCCCTCAGGTCCAAAAAGATTAAAATCTAGAGGAGGGATAGCTCTTCCGGTCCTTTTAACGAGCTGGAAGGCCAAAACTCGGCAAACTTTTCATATTTTACGAGTCAGATGAAAAGAGCTCAAAGAAGACTCGTCTTTTGAGGAACGAGTGATATACAGGGATAGCAACTGATTCCAGGTACAGGTTGGAATTTTCCAATCACGGCAGTGTCACAAGGATGGCTAGGTGAAATCACTCTTCGCAGCTGTTCCTCAAAATGGGTAAACAATCACATGGGGGTGAACGAACGGCCAAATGGAATGGAGGTGGCGAATGAAAACACGACCAAGGCTTTTCATGGCTAATAAAGTTACGATCGCAATGGTTATTTACCGGGATAGGTTCATTTTTTAATGAGCTTGAACTCTGGAGGAAACTCTTGCTCATGCTTTTCTATTTTTTAACGAGCATAAATTCCACAGTAAAACTGCTCGACTCTTGCGTTTATTTTTTAACGAGCATGAACTTTATGCTAAAACTGCTCGATATACCAGTCATAAGATAAGAATGTCTCCTGAAAGATCCCATTTTTTATAGAGCTTGCGCCTTACCAAAGCTATGCTCCCTCTCATCCTTTCTTCATGCAAGTTCGGAAACGGCTAATCCCAAAAAACAGATAAATAACCGTTCTTAGCTTGCACTCCAAAAGGTTTGCATGCCCCCAAGTATAAAGTACAATTTCAAGGCTGCCCCTACTTATCCGATAAAACATTTGTTTTAAAGGGTGAGGCTTGCCTCTTTCTGGTTACCCAAAGATGGTTCTATTTGCTGCCGCAAATCAATCTCTTTCTTCGGCACTGTCTCCCATAGTAGACAATGGTGAATGACCTTTGTCAAACAAGTAACCTTGACAAAAGAACCTTATTCCAGAACAACCCCTCTTCCTTCTTTCGGACGGGGTACGGACTAGTCATATTCTTCCGCGGAAATTCTACTTCATACCCAAGGTTTCCTCTGCCCAAAGCAGACCAGGATGCATGCCCCCTGGGTTCTAGTCCCATCTTTCCGAATCACTCGCATTCATCGGGAAGGAGGACTGGGGGTGGAGACATTTCTTGGGTGAAAAGACCATTGAGGGTTGGTATTTGACTATTTGCGATGCGTGATCCCGGAAATGAAAGTTGGTCTACGAGCTTGACCATTCTTCCTTCGTGTGGAAAACACATTACTCTAAAGAGTGAGGAGACTATAGCTCCCATGCAATATATATAGTCTCGTCCAAGGAGTAGGTTATAATCCAAGGGTCCTTGAATGACCATCACGTTCATTTGAACGGTCTTCCCTTTCATTGTAACAAGCACATTGGGGAGGATCCCTAACGGTCGACTGGTTCCTTTATCAAAACCCGAGAGATTTCTTATCTCAGGCAAAAGCTCCGGGGAACCCAGTGCTTTCCAAGCAATAGAGGAAAGGATACTCACAGATGCCCCTTCATCAATGATAGTTCCAGCCATTACCATTCCGTAGATTTGGACTATGATTCTGAATGGTATACTGGCTGGTAACCGGGGTCTGCCTAGTTGGTTCCAATCAAAGGACACAACCAGGTTGCTTGGTGGTGGGACCGAATACACGGCCGGATACGACCCTGACGATGTTCCTTCCTGCGATAAAGGAATGGGCGCATTGCCCTGATGCTCATCAGAATCTGTGTTGATGAAAAGAATCTGGATGGTGTCATCCTTATTCTCTTCAGTGAGGGTGTCATTCGAAGATGAATCTTAAATGACGGTGTCATTTGAGGATGAAACCTCTGAAGGAAGAACCGGGTCAACTGTCGTATCGACCTTTAGACTTTCGTTTGGTCTGGATTCAGTAGGTTCATTTTCAATGACTGACGCTTCAGCTGACCACTTGAGCAGGCCAGCTGTATTTTCAACCAACGAAGGACTCGGCACGAGTTTTTTGTATCCAGGAGGAAGTATTGCTGGTGAAACCGGACGATCTTCCAAAACTCTCTTCGCTTCGTCTAAGAAGGGACAACGGTGGATGGCGTGACCGCCTTCACACAGTCTGTAGGGGGATCTTACTCCCCCTCTTTGTCTTGAACCTTCACTTTCACTGGTTGACGGTACGCAATCAACATGGTTATCAGAGGTTGATGCTCCCGAATTGTGCAAACGAGGTGACCAATCCCTTAGTATCCGGGGAATACAGGGACAATCTCTATGGAAGTGGTCTCCTTTACATATGACACATGGCGATTTAGGCCGGTCTGTGCTATGTGTGGGTTTTTGTCAGATGTCTTTTGCTTGCCCCCAGTCGCCTTAGGCTCCTTCTTCTTCTTTTCTTTCTTCTTCTTTTCCTTCTTCTCCATGGGAGCTCGGCTTTTGCCAGCCCCACCTTGCGAAGATGGAGGATTAGAGGAAGAGTTATAAGAAGTAGAAGGCTGGTGGGCAGCTCTAGACTGATCTAACTGTTGACTTGACTGTTCAGGAACCATGGTGGTCTGAACTACATTAGTTGAGAAAAGCCAAACAGGCAGGCCAATTGTCAATCCTGGAAACGACAATGTGGCCATGTGGGGCACACCGACTTCTCCCCAAGAGGAGAATGGACTAGGATTTCCATCATGTGGAGTTCCTTGGTTGGGGCGTTCTATGTTCTCAACTTAAGATCAACGCGGGAATAGGAGGTGATTATGTTCCGTTTAAAATAAATTTTATAACGACGCTTAGACACAACTTGCTTTTTCACTTTTTAAGAGTCGAGAAAAAGCTAAAGATGACTCTAGTCTCCTTCGATGTATTAACGAGCCCGAAGTGACAAATGCTCGGTTGGACTTTTTCAGTTATAGAGTTTGAAAAAGGCCAAAAGAAACTGCTCTGGAGTTCTAGGCAGAGGGTGTGCCAAACTTTTCGCAAAACCACAGAATACGTTTTACGGTACGGGTGGTCGATCTTCGTGAATGCTGTGTTCACTGCATTGCGATCAGTAGGGCGGCCGACACGGTTTCCTATTGGATAAAGGCTTTATTCCTATAGGGGTCTCCCAATATATACGCGACGGTACGTGGGAGCACAAGTCCGTATTGATACTTATCGCTTCACCGTGGAGGAATCACCCAACCACTCAACGCTAAGATATCACGTTTAACGACGCCGGAACACGTCTCTAGCTTAGACCTCTAGATGTTTGCGTTATGTTTCAATGCGTTGTTATGTAAATTCAATTTATTTTAAGGTTGATCTTGTTTAGCAGTTTGCCTTTATGGATCACCACGAGATGTATAGTAACACTCCTAAATGCAGTCTAAGATGATAAGCAAGCTTTTCAATCTTTCAACTTTGAAAATCTTAACTACTGAGGGAAAAGAAAGATAACACCTTTTCACACAGATCATAGAGCACACACTAATGCATTTTTTCCTAAATCGACATGCAAGCTGTCATAATGCACATGCACAATGCAAGTATTTCTTTTCTCTTTCTTAATGTTGGCGAAATGCAAAAAGAAAGTTGTTGTATAATTTTGAATTCAATTTCAAGTGAAAGCAAACAAGCTTGTCCAAAATCAAAAGACACCTTAAGATTTACTTGTTTCGACACTAGAAATATATAAACTCAAACCAAATGACGAAAGAAAAAGCTCAATCAGCTATGAACAGCAAATAAACTAACTCTTAAGATCAAAACGACACTTTATCACAGGTCTAGATCTAAGAGGTCACAGCAAGACTAGTTCACTTTCGTTATGGGAAACTATAAATGCATAAGAAATACACAAAGAACAAACACAGTTTCTTTATACAACTGAGGCGGAATAGTGACAAGGAAAGTTGGTTTCAGATAGGCCCACTGACTGGTAACAAACAGCAAAAACAAGAGTGAAAACAAGGCAAGAAACAGCAGGAAACCCCAGTAGCACAGTGTACCACTGGTTCAGCGCAGGTAAAGGACTGTCAGATTGACATTCAGCGCAGTTCCCGAAGGGGCTACCTGCGCTGAAATGCAGACTGCCTTTGTACAGCCTGCACTGAAGAACGAGACTTGCGTTTTTCACAGTTTCCGGGTCACAGATTGCTCAAAAATTCACAGTTTTTGCTCAAATCAGAAGCTATCAGTCAAGGACACACTAAGGGATGACAAGGAGGATGAAAAGCTATCACTAAGAGCTTATTAGAGTCCTTGTGGATCAGCTCTTCAAATCGTAAACTTGCCCAGAAACTGAGCTAGAGTAGCTGCCCTCTACTTTGCATTTGAATGATTCAAACACAGTTCAATTCGGTACTCCCTTTGTTTATGAAATGAATAGCAAAAACACAAACAACCAACAAGATACGTTCCCCAGTGGAGTCGCCAATTTGTTGTAGGGAAAAGTATCCAATACGGAATGACCCTATCCCACTCTAAGGGTGATAGTACCTCAGCAACAACTGAATGCAAAGCTATTCAAGATTACTTCTTTATGAGATGTAAGAGAGAGGAGGAAGAGATCCACTAACCGTTATCTTCCGCTAATGGTTGATCCAATCTTCCCTCTTTGCTGCTTGTTCCCAGTTCGTTGCTCTTTCACTGGCCCAGCTACACAAAGATCCTGCAAAAGCACAAGAAAGGGAAACTACAAGAAGCATACATCCATAATTGATTCAAGGATTAGAATAAATCAAATATACAAGCATCAATACGCCACAAAGACACATGCATATAGAAGAACCTCAAATGCTTTATTAATGGAAGAAGTAAAGTTCTGAGAGTGTTACAACCATAAGAGGCCCAATCCAGCAACACCTCCCAGCAGAAAGAAATCTCCTCTTCACCTCCTTCAAAGCAATCACCCAATAGTTCTATACACAAACCAACAGCACTTCCTTACATTCACAAAATTCCAGCCTCCTTAGACCTCATGAGAGAGCTCTATATATAGGATATTTGGAGAAAGGATGAGTCAGCTTGAGACTGACATGAAGTTGACTTGTGTCCTCTCCCTCTTCAGTTATACTCCAGTTCTTGAGTCCACTTGGAGATCCTAGCTTCCACTTGGAGTTTAAGGACCTCTTACTCATCATAGGGCGAATTTGCTTATCCAAGTGTCATTTTAGAAGCTTCCTGGGCACCTGACACCTTGCAGAATGACTGTGCCACTTGGCCAATCTCGCCCAGCGCAGGTAGCCTTCATTAGATTTGACATTCAGCGCAGGTACAGAGTGGAGCAGTTGACATTCAGCGCAGATGCTCAGTGGAGCAGTTGACATGATCCTGAAATTGCTTGTTTTTGAGTGTTTTCAGGTGGAGAACTGATCTGAAATGCCGTGGTTTGCTGACCTTGTTCCTCTAGGGGTAAGAACAACATGTTTAGGGACTTTGGATCCCTTAGATTATTGACATTTCATGCTTCATGTTGTAAGGCACAAAAATGTCTATAACACCTAACTCGTCAGTTGCTGGGGGCAAGTATTCTAAATGGATCATGATCCTGCAAGAATTCGACTTGGTATTCACTACAGCCAAATCTAAGAAGTCACCTGTTTTCACCGAATTGATTTGTTCCCTTCCCTCCAAGGCTCTCCCTGTTGGTGCATATGAATAGCTTCCAAATGAGACCCTTTTCCTTATTAGCACCCTTAATCCATGGTACGGTGATATCATCGTGTATCTCCATACATCCATGTTTCGGTCTGCATTGACCAAGGATGATCACCGAAGGATTCGACATCACTCCCAACCCTACTGTATTATTGGCGATACTTTATACCGTGTCGATGTCAATTCAGTTCTTCACCGATGCCTTACGATCGAGGAAGCTAAAAGAGTTCTCAATGATTGCCACTCCGAGGCATGTGGTGGTCATATGTCTGGTTACGCTACAACTCAAAAAATTCTTCGCAATGGTTATTTCTGGTCCTCTATCTTCAAATACTACATTCTTGTTGTTTGCAAGTGCCACGAATGCCAAATTTACCAACACAAGATGCACGCCCCACCCACTCACCTACACCACGTCATTATCGTTGGTCCTTTTTCCAAATGGGGCATCAATTATATGACATGTAACCCTCGTTCAGCCGGGGGGCATGGCTATATTATCGTCGCGGATTATTTCACCAAATGGGTCAAAGCGATGCCTACATACTCTGTAGATAGTAAGACGGCAGATCAATTCCTTTTCAACCATGTTATTTCTAGTTTTGGTGTACCCCAAGCCATTGTCACAGACCATGGCTTCTATTTCAAAGATTACATGATGGCTGAGCTGACATCTGCATTGGGCCTGTGCCACGATGGCTTGACCCCATATTACCCTCAAGACAATAGCCAAGTTGAAGTCATGAACAAAGTCTTGGTCACAATGCTTCAATGTACTATTGGGATGCACAAGTAAAATTGGCATCTCATGCTCTTTTTCAGCTTTGTAGGCCTACCGAACCTCAACCAAAGACGCAACTGGTTTCACACCATTCTAGCTGGTCTATGGTATGGAAGCAACATTGCTGATCGAATGCAAAATTCTTTCACTCAAGTTAGTTGTTGAACTCCTCCCTGAAACGTCACCTCAAGAGGACGCCGCTTATATTAGAACGACTGGACGAGACTCGTCGTCTCACCACCTTAGTCATCGAAGCACAAAAGAAACGAGTCAAATCCCATTTTGATCAGTCAGTCTCCCCTCGCGCGTTCTTTGAGGGTGATTTGGTCTTACTATACGACCAAGCTAATGATAAGCTGGGGGCAGGCAAGTTCGAACCTATGTTGCATGGGCCCTACATCGTGAAATGCATTTTGCAGAAAGGAGCCTATGAGCTTATTGATTATGAAGGAAATCCTCTCGATAAGCCCCGAAATGGACTTTACCTCAAGAAGTACTATGCTTAAGTCATCTTGCATGGTTACTTGTGTACATTAGTGTGTCATTCATTTTTGTGCAACATGGTTTTGCGTGATAGTTTTCAAACAAATTTCTTGTTTACTATGCTTTTCTTGCTTTATAGATGTCTACGAGCCCCCACGTTGGTTTCGTTGATGGTGCTTGCCGAAGTACCCGGAACCTCTCATCCACAACATGGGCTATTTATGACCCTAATGGTGAATATAGTGCGGTCATCGAACTGTTGTCAGAAGCCATCACTCTAGGCATCAGAGAATTGGTTGTCAAACTGGATTCACAGCTTGTCGTCCTTCAACTCAACGGGCAATATTCCGTCAGGAACCCTCAATTATTGAGAATGTATCTCCGTATTTGTCTATTGGAAAGGAATTTTAATTACATTACATATCATCATATTCCTAGACGCATGAATACATTAACAGATGCATTAGCTAATCATGTGTCGGATAGACATTTACGAAACATGTAAAAGATAAAACAAACCATTTGTACCATAGTAGACAGGAAAATGCAACATATATATATATATATATATATACATATATATATATATATATATATATATATATATATATGGTGATAATGTTTGATACATCAGAACCCTAAAAAATAATATGTGTGTCTAAAATAACATCAGCGGCTCGCAGGCCTCATATATCTATGTCACGCAGACCTCAAAAAAAATGTAAGTGCTGGACCTAGGAACTAATCAGCATGGTGATCATGGTAGCATGATATGGCTCATGCAACACGAGTCAGCAATTGACAGATCTGCTTCGACACTCCCACCGTGTGTCTCTAGTACTGATGAGGAATGTCTCCTACCCGAGCATACTCTAGGATACCACGAGTCAACCCCTCAAGGTTCCTCGTGATCTCCTCCTCATTGTCACTCCCTTCCTGATAAGGGGTGACAGCATCAATAGGGTGGGGGACATGCCTGGCTATTGGGGATATCCCAGCAGGCCACTCTAGTCCAATGTCTGCATTAACAAGAGAAATGTTATAAGCACATATATACCAATGTTAGATGATCCAAAAATACAATTTTATCATAGGTTATAAAATTAAAATAAAATAATTATTAATTTAAGATATTAAATTAATAATTATTATTCTAGAATGTTTAATTAGAATTAGTCTATTGTTGTAATTAGATATGACTCTCCAAATGTGTCGTATCTTAGGCTCTATTTTAAGAGATTTGTTAGCTAGTTGGTTTGAATAGCATTTATTATAAATGGACACTTGTTATTTAATAAGTGATCCATAATTAGAGGTAGTTAGGACATGGAGCTTATAAATAGCTCATTGCAAGAGGGTTGAATTTTCGGGTGTAAACTCTTGCAAAATCAAATTATGTAATTATTTTTTTCTGATTAATAAAATTACGTGTCTGAGGACACTTCTGCCATTATTGTGGTATCAGAGCTCCAGTAATGCTGCAGTGGATGTGAAGAGGAGATTCCAGCTCTACAAGTTTGTGCAAAACTCCATTGAATTGCTCAGCATATGATTGGTATGGAATTTGTCCCTTTTTTGTTTAAAAGAAAAGAAATTTTATTATTGTTTTTAGATTGTTAAATCTGAAAACCAATTTTTGTATTAGTATAAAAGAATAAAAAAAGAAAATTAGTGAAAATAATGAAGCGCTGCTGGATTAGTGAAAATTTCTGTATTATTATCCAAGAAACTGCCATCCCTCCCTCTGCTACTTGTTCTTCTTCAGTTAATGCTCTGCGCCAGTAATCGTACCCCCAGCAGAATCTATAAGAACCCATTCAGCGCCAAAGAACTTGGGTCTGAAGCGTTTTGGACCAGAAATGGAAGCAAAAGATTCACGCAGTATGGAAAATTGATTCTGAATTGATCTACGTTGAGGCTGTCACGCAGTACCGAAAATTGATTATAAATTGATCAATGAATGATTGCAAGAGCGCTACAACAGATTCGCATTTGGCAAGGCGACATTATTCTGCTCCTCAGTGTGGAGTACGGATTCCTGAGTGGCTTCTCAGGTTTGTTGTTCTTCTCACACCAAATTTCTGCTACATGAGTATTTATTCCTCACTGGTTTCTGAAGTTTGTTGTTCGAACACAATCTGCCACACGAGTAATTGTGAATTGTGGGGGTTTTTTCGTTTTGCCGTCACACATGAAGTCGTTTTAACTTTTTTTTATTTTTGATAAGAATGGACTGACGGGTTAATTTATGAGGATCTGCGTTTTATTTAAAGATTTAAGAACGAGTTCATTCAAGATAAAGTGTACCACATCAATGGATGCTTCAGCTGGGCCTTTGAAATAACCGATTATTCTGAGCCTGATCCTCTGTACTCATTTTCAAAAGGTCGAAACTTTTGAATCTGCACAACGCATATTCAAAACGCTGACAACAATTACCAGAGCCTGCATTTCGTAATTCTTGTCCGCGGCTGAATGGATGTTTGATCACCCAGCATGCTTGTATTTAAATCTGTTTTCGGGCTGCCCTCCCACATGCTGAATTTCTGAACAAGGCACTGCACTGTGGTTTGTTTTTCAGTCCAGGGCCACGGAATTGAACAAAGCACGAGGATTCAAAATTGGATTCCAAAAAAAAAAGAGACCAATGCTCTAATCAAATTTCACTGCTAAGCAGAATGGTAAGGCCGCAATCTCAACTTGGCTAGCAACAAATGGACCGTTCTTCATCTCTTAACTTGAATTTGAATCTACATTGAAGCCAAAGTGAAACGTGTGCATTCATAATTTACTGCAAAGATTCAGCGTGAGCAAACCAGCATGGATTTTTAAAAGCCAGCGTGAGTTAGTTTAAATGGTCAAAGGATGTGCTTTTTTTTAAAAAGCATGATATATGCTTTAAAAGTAGATTTATTCACATTTTTGAAGTTCACGTAAAATTCACTTTTTTTCTTTAATGGGAGTTTTAAAAAGAAAATAGAGTAATGTTAATGGAGGGATAAGGTGAATAATAAAGTTTTTTTTGTAATGGGGAAATAAGGTGAATCATAAAGTTTTTTATTAGTTTGTAATTTGGAGAGATAAGGTTTTTGTTATATATAGTTTGTAATTTGTAATTTGGAGAGATAAGGATTTTTCTATTATTTGTAAAATAATATTTTTGGAGAAATAAGGTGTGAGGGGTTATTTGTAAATATTTATGGCAGTGAATTTTTTTAGAGAAATAAGGGGATTTTAATTGTAATTTTTTAATGGGATTAGTGTAACTCAAAGTAATTTTACTTTGAGGGGGGGTAACTTTTTTTTACCAAGTTTTGCAAGAGCATCATTGTAAAAGTCAAATTTTGAAAGTTTCCCTGTAATTTTTGAGAAATTGATTAGAGCCAAGTGCAAAGCTCAGTCATTTTTCTCCTGCTTCAACGACTATACGAGGGTCAAGGCCAAGCCCTGATAGATCCTGCTTTTTGCGTGGTGTGTTGTGTTGTCCATCTTGTCATTTCTATTCTGATTCTTGGTGCGAAGCTTCAATGCTACAATGTCTAAGTTGATTAATTTGTTTTCTGATTCCGACAAACTTGAAGGCACAAAATCTTACAAAACAACCGTCTCATCGAAAGCACTCTCATTTACAATAAATTATGGCAGGGTATATTTGATGGAGATATTAAGCCGAATAAACCCATAGATGCAGCTGCTCTAGCAAAATGGGAAGTTAAGAATGCAAAAGCCTTAGCTCTTATTAAATCTTCTGTGAATGATGAAATGTATGTCCATATAGAAAATTCTATAGATGCATGGTCTGCTTTGAAAACTTCTAAAGACCTCTTTGATACTCAGCCTAAATCAAATAAAGTTGATCTACAATTAAAATTGTTGCAACAAAAATTAACAGAAGGAGGTGATGTTCTTAAATATATCTCAAGACTTAAGAATATTAGGCAGGAAATCATTAATGCTGGTTTTCTAGCAATTGATGATAGCTTTATGGTCACAATTGTAATTATTGGACTTCCTTCTTCCTACATGCATTTTTTGGAGACTCTACAATTAACTGGGAAATTAGAGAAACTAAAGTTTGATGAGCTTTGTGAAATGTTGACTCAACATGATAAAACTTTTGGGAAGAAGAAGAAAGTAGGTGAAGATGTTTTTCTCACAAAGGCCAGCACTAGTAAATCATCAGCAGACAGTTCTAGAGGCAGAGGTAGAGGCAATCAGAATCAAGCAGCACAAAGTCAAGGTCGAAGCCAAAGCAGAGGAAACAACTTTAACAGAGGCAACAGTTCAGGAAGAAGTAATTTTCAAGGTAGAGGAAACAACCAAGGAAGAGGAAATTTTCAAGGAAATGATAATCAAGGCAGAGGACAATCTCAAAATAGAAGTCAAAGCAGAGGCAGAGGACAATCTTCAGGAAGAGGAAGAGACTTAAGTCAAATTGTGTGTCGAAGATGTAACAAAGTTGGCCATTATGGTGAAGATTGTTGAACGTCACTTACTAAAATTCCCAAGTTTCAGCAGCACTCAGCGCAATTTGCAAATGATCAAGATGACGATAACTCAGAATATGTTTTTACTTCCTCGCCAGCATCACAACTTTCATCCCATCTTAGAAGTGACTATGAAGATGCCTGGATCTTGGATTCAGGGGCAACTCAACACATAACTTGTCAACGTGAATTTTTTTGGAATTTTCAAGATTGCCAACATAATTCCATTTTTCTTGCTGATGATACAAAACATACTCCTTATGGAAAAGGAGCAGTTAAATTTTTTCTCCCTGGCATTGGAGAAAAAATGATTTCCAATGTATGGTATGTACCAAGTTTTAAGAAAAATTTGCTCTCTTTAGTCACGATTCGACAAGCAGGACATCAGGTGATTATGGAAGATGGTTTATTCAAGATTAATTCAGTCAAACAGAACTTGAAAACAGTCATGACAGGTTATGAAGATGGAAAACTGTTACAGATGAAAGGGACAGTTATTCCAAGGCATTTTGATTCTGCAGAGGCAGTGACTACAAGTATTTCACCTGTAAGACTATGGCATGTAAGATATGGACATTTAAATTTTGAGAGTCTTTCTCAATTGCAGAAACAAGGAATGGTTAAAGGACTTCCTACTTTCAAAAAGGAAAATGCAAAATGTGAAGCTTGCATTTATGGCAAACAAAGTCGAGAAAGTTTTCTAACAAGTTCATGGCGTGCAAACAGGCGGCTACAACTAGTTCACAATGATGTTTGTGGTCCACTACAAACTTCATTTGGTGGTTGCAAATATTTCTTACTATTCATTGATGATTTCAGCAGAATGACTTGGGTTTACTTCTTGAAGAACAAGTCGGAAGCATTTGATAAGTTTAAAAATTTTCACCAACTTGTTGAAAATGAAGTCAAAGAAAAGATAGGTACTCTCAGGATAGATAATGGGGGAGAATTCACTTCAAATGAATTCAAAACTTATTGTAATGAAAATGGCATAAGATGACATCTTACTAATGTTTACACTCCACAGCAAAATGGAGTAGTCGAAAGAATGAATCGCACCTTGTTAGGAATGGCAAGATCCATGTTAAATTTCAAGAGGTTAAGTCCAACATATTAGGCAGAAGCAATACATACAGCTGTCTACTTAAGAAACAGATCTCCAACTACTTCTTTAGACGGAATCACACCTTATGAAGCTTGGTTTGGTTTCAAACCTCGAGTTAAACATCTTAGATTTTTTGGATCAGTATGTTATGCCTTAGTTCCGAAAGAAAAACGAACTAAGCTTGACTCAAGAAGTTTAAAATGCACAATGATTGGCTATTCTGATGAGAAGAAAGGATATCATCTTTTGACCAATGGAAAATTCATTGTGAGCAGGGATGTCATTTTTTATGAAACTGAGAGTAAGAGTGCTGAAGAAATTGAAAATCTTCTTCAAAAATTAGAAACTAAGGGAAGTAAACGAAATGGAAAAATGAAAAGTCAACCAACTTCACCAAATTGGTATGAACTTGATTTTCCTTCCTCTGAAGATGAGTCATCCAGTCCATCTACATCAACAACATCCACATCTCCAAGCAGCAAGTTCTTCTAACAGTGATTCTCCACATCCTTCACCTGAACGAAGAACATCAATTTATATTAATCCTCTTTACAATGATGGAGACTTTACAGAAGCGCAAACAAGTGAGCACCAACTTTCGAAATGGGCAGTTCAACTTTTGAAAGATGTAAAGCCTGATGAACAGAATAAAATAGGCACCAGAAGGGAACATAGAAGTGAAGGCAATTTTGCCTTGTTAGCAAATGATTTTACTAAACCTTCCACATACAAAGAAGCAGTAAAACATAAAGAATGGCAACAGGCTATGGTTGAAGAATATCAAGCAGTAATTGATAACAACACTTGGAAACTTGTTGATTGTCCATCAAATGTTAAACCCATAGGATGCAAATGGGTTTACAGAATTAAGTATAATCAGAAGGGAGAACTTGAAAAGTATAAAGCATGACTTGTCGCAAAAGGTTTTGCGCAGCAGGAAGGCATTGATTATGAGAAAAATTTTGCTCCTACACCTAAATGGAACACCATCCGATTAACACTTGCATTGGCCGCTCAGAAAGGATTGAAAGTTCATCAAATGGATGTGAAAAGTTCTTTTCTCAATGGGGATTTACAGGAGGAAGTGTATATGACCCAACCACCAGGTTTTGAAATTGAAGAACAAGAACATAAAGTTTGCAAATTGATCAAGGCTTTATATGGATTAAAACAAGCTCCCCGAGCTTGGTATGCAAAGATGGATGAATACCTTAAGAAAGTTGGTTTTCAATGAAGTGAATCTGATGATACTTTGTATGTGCGACAACAGGGAAAATATCTGGTAATTCTTGTTATGTATGTATATGATTTGATCATTACTGGCAGCCATGATGATCATATTGCACAGGTGAAAAAGGAGTTACATGCAGGTTTTCAGATGACAGATTTGGGATTACTTCAGTACTATCTTGGAGTTGAAGTCTTCCAACGTCCACATCATATTTTCATTTCTTAGTGTAAGTATGCCGCAGAGGTTCTTCAGCGATTTGGCATGCAAGATTGCAAGCCCGTTCTCACCCCCATGGAGCAAAACTTGAAACTTTCAAAATTTGAAGGGGGGGGAAGGTGGACAGTACAACTTACAGACAGTTGATTGGCAGCTTGATTTATTTGACAAATACTCGTCCTGATCTATCTTATGCAGTCAGTATTCTTTCACATTTTATGCAAGAACCACGAGACAGCCAATGGAATGCAGCTAAAAGAGTTCTTCGATATATCCCAGGAACAAAAGATTTTGGTCTTCTTTACACAAAGACTAAAAATTTTGTACTTGGTGGATATTCTGATGCCGACTTTGCTGGGAGTATTGATGATCGAGCATCAACATCATGTTATTTAATGAACATGGGGTCAGCAGCAGTATCTTGGAGTTGTAAGAAACAAGCTACAGTGGCCACTTCTTCCGCAAAAGCAAAGTATATTTCAGCATGGGAAGCAGCATGTGAAATTGTTTGGTTGCGCAGAATTTTGCAGGACTTGGGCATTTCTCAAGCAGAAGCTACATCATTATTTATTGACAGCCAGTCAGCCATCAAACTTTCCAAGAACCCAGTTTTTCATTCAAATACAAAGCATGTGGACACCAAGTATCATCATATCAGATCTCTCATTGCCAAAGATGTCCTTATGCCAGTTTATTGTCCTTCTGAAGATCAGATCTCCGACATTTTCACAAAACCACTTGGCAGAATAAAATTTACTAAGTTCAGGGATGAACTTGGTATCTATTGTAATGTATCTTTGGATCATAGGGGGGAATGTTAGATGATCCAAAAATACAATTTTATCATAGGTTATAAAATTAAAATAAAATAATTATTAATTTAAGATATTAAATTAATAATTATTATTCTAAAATGTTTAATTAGAATTAGTATATTGTTGTAACTAGATATGACTCTCCAAATGTGTCGTATCTTAGGCTCTATTTTAGGAGATTTGTTAGCTAGTTGGTTTGAATAGCATTTATTGTAAATGGACACTTGTTATTTAATGAGTGATCCATAATTAGAGGTAATTAGGACATGGAGCTTATAAATAGCTCATTGCAAGAGTGTTTGAATGTTCGGGTGTAAACTCTTGCAAAATCAAATTATGTAATTATTTTTTCTGATTAATAAAATTACGTGTCTGAGGAAACTTCTGCCATTAACCAAAAAATATTAAAAATCTCAAAATTAAAAAATTTTGGTTTTTTACTTTCATCCTCAAAGTCCTCTCCATCTGGTAAGGGAATGTCTGGATTTCCACGGAAATTAGTTTCATTGTATGGCCAGTCCTCCACGACAATATTCTGTCATCGTAGCCATGAAAAGAATGCATGTCAGTATGACATGTGTTGACCCCCAGTGATCGTGGGCATCAAACGGCTCCAGTAGGCCATCCACGGATTGCGTGGCATAAGAGGATCCACCTCAGTCAGTTGATACTGGAACAACAGTACTCGTTCCAGGAAGAAGGTCACAAGCACCGATCCGAAGCCAAATTGCTTCAGATTCCCCGCCTTAGCTTTGGAAAGCTGGCGCTTGATGTTCATCTTCATGGCCTCTACCCAGTTGAAGGTTGTAGGAGCTATGCAGTTAATAGCATAAAGGAACTTCAACTTGTTAGTCTCATGTTCCGCCTGTGACCCCGCCACTTTGTTCATAGTCAACAGAAGCACCCTCAGTGTCAGATACCGCACACTGGAGATCTCTATCTTCCCACTCTTGGATTTCAGGGCCTCAAGGCAATGTTCGACAAGCAAGGAAGATATGCTTACCCCAATCAGACATGACCCATACAAGTTCATTGGATCCTCTTTGTGGGACAGTCCAGTGATGAAGTATATATCTAAAGTTTCTAACTCCAGCTCCTAGTCGCCAATGACAAAAATCTCTCAATTAATGTCCCAAAGACTAATCAGGTACCGAAGCAACTTGGGCTAGGCCCGCATCCAAAGAATTAAAGGAGCCCGCAAGCCCTCAAAGCCTCCATGCAATTTGGGTCATTCATTGCCTGGGTGTCAACATCTTCATGTTCCCGTTCTTTCTAATCCACCATTTTCAGCAATTTTCTCTTGCAAAATCCATTAATTTGAGTCAATAATCATTCTTGGCACATAAAATTTAAGATTAAATGGTCAAGTTTTGAGAAAATAGGGTTTTTCCCTATCCACGGTGTTGGCGCACCTATTTTAAAAATAGTTACGCCGATCGGCGCAGATGGCTTTGTTAATCACCCTCGGCCGGTGCGATTCCGTGCCCAGAAATTGCGCCGACCGAGGGCGAAAAAGTTTTTCAAAAACCTCCTCAAAAAACTAAAAAAGTGGTTAAAAGAATAAATGAAGGACATGAAAATGGAGCTCAGGGCTTTAGCTGTTACCTAGAACTGGCAGCTCGTCGATTGACCTCCCGGATTTCCCGCAAACTGCTCCCGAACAATTAGGGAAAAACTGAGTAAAAAGTCTTCACACCAAAGGTAAAATGGTAAATGGTAAAAATATATTTACTCATCCCCTTTTTATTCATTTTTTCATGAAAATATCATGTTTTTTGTAAATATTTTGACCTATTTTACCTCAAGGACTCGATGATACACTTTACCTTACTTGTGCAGCGACAGGTGATGGATGTTCGACGATGATCATGAGTCACGTTTCAACTCTTTTCTCGACTCGTTAAACTCATATGAAAAGATTGTCGAGTGTTTTTCCCTTTTGACTCGTAAAAGAAAATAAAATGGGGGGTCCACTTTCAGCTCTTTTCCAACCCTTTTAAAGAGAAAAGATGGTCGAGCCCTTGTCATTTTGAACTTGTTAACGGATGTGAAACGTCATGCGCCCAGTATAAGTTTACCCCTTTTTTGAGCTAGAAGGCACTATTTACGAAAAAGGTACTCCTTGACTGAAATCGTCAAGCGGTTCTCTCAAGTATCGTTTTCTACCTTTTCGGGCTCGAGAGACACAAACGTATGAAAAGGGACCATTTGGAGTTTTCTTTTACATGTCTTTTTCAAACTCTTTAAACATGAAAAATATATTGAGTTACACCTTTGTCGGGCTCGTTAAACTATTAAACGACATCAGATTCGTCACTATGACGAACGTGAGATTCTCCTTCCTAGGGCTCGTTAAACTTACTAGGTCAGATTCGTCCGAAGGATGAACTTATAGGGCAAGCATATGTTATCCCCTTCAAGCTTGCGATTAAAAATAATTGGGGTACCTGCCAAAAATGGTGGGGGGAAATTTGGAAATCTATTAGTTGTGTCAGCATCTCACTCTTGAACATGACACTCTTTGCTTCGTGTCGGGTTGGGAAATCCTCCTTTGCATCGTTGACCTTCCTGGGTTTGGGCCATTCATTTTTGCCTTCCATTTGATCTCTGCCACATCATCATGACCACTGATCCTATGGATCCAAAAGCTGCCAAACTTCCAGCTGTGTCACCGATATGATCAAGAGTTGTCCTTCTGCAGTTACACTTACCTTTGATCTTTGTATCATCCAAGATCATTTTGCATCCTCTCGTCTCGTGTCGATGACGTGGGATTAATTATGGCCCTCCTTCAACACGGTCACTTTCTGTCGACTTCAACATATTATCCGGGAAGTTGACCGAGAGACTCCCTTCCAGTACCTTAGATATCACATGCCCTAATGGCAAGTTCTTCGCACTCGATGATAGGCTCACATCATTGGCTTTCAATCGAGTGATTTCACGGGTGTTCGACTTCAATTCCTCTATTCACATTCCATGGATTATGTTGATAGTACCTCGAGGACCATTGTCATTATTGGTGGTTTCTCTCGCGTTTGTTAACATTTTACATCACTGACTAGTAATGAAGCGACTTTCTAGCATGTTCAACATCAACACCTCTATTCACATCTTAGAATCTATACTTTGATCGAGTTGTGTTGGAGCGCAAGACCCTAGACTCAAATCCCAAAAGTCCAGATTGCGAAGTGGTGTGACATGGTTATGATGATATGCATGTCTCTATCAGATGGCTGGTTGTGACCAAACCATGAGTTATCATATGTGATCCTTCTCATTATTGGATGGTTGCGACCATACCGTGGTTTCATTATGATCCTCTTTGACGGATGGATACGCCCATACCTGGATCCATTTACGTGATCATTTTCTCTGGATGGTTGCATCCATGCCACGATACATGTATCATTTGACAGAGATATTAGTTTATGTATATGTATATGTACTTTCTTGCAGGTTTTCTGACGGCAGATTAGTTCCCCACACTGATTTATAAAGCATTTCATCCCTCACTCCAGCTCGGCCTTCACGCTTTAGGGGGCATATGTTACACAACATTTTGTCACTGTCCTTGTACTCCTCATTCCTTGATCCTGGAGGACCTCTACAGTGAACCCCGCATGCTTTGCCTTCGTGAAGAAACTCCCATTGTGTCCCTCTTCATGAGCAAATCAATTCCCTTTTGCACCATTTCCCCTGAAACTTCTGTTTCGCCCATTTTACAAGACCGACGCTAATGACCTTTGTCTCCCCTGCACCAATGTGCAGAGATTAGCATTATCCCTCACGTTAACCAGAGCGACTGAGTTGTGTTCCAGTCACGCTGGTCCTGTTTCGGAAAGTTTTTTAAATTAGGAGCCAAAGCTTCCAGCTCTAAATGCTTCTTAACGAAAGTCTGGTAAATGGTTTGGCAGGATGGGGTCGAGGATGTTAGTTTGGGCTCCTTTCCCCTATAATGATGGAACTACCTCAAGGGATAAGCCCTTCTCCCATGAGAAAAGGATCCATTTCCCATCCATTTTTCCTATATAAACCTCCCTTCTTCCCAAGCATAAGCTAGTGTTGATATTGGTGTGCTTATGCTATTTTGGTTTGGAGTAGACAACAAGCTATTACTAGTTGTAGCTATCTAGTTGTGTGAGGGAGAAGTGTGATTTGGTTTGGAGTGAAGCCTAAACAGGAGATCCTTAAAACTATTGTTGATTGAGGCCATCATGGAATGCTAGCATAAGTGTGTGGGAACCTAGTCTTGTCAGAGGAGGACTGCAACGTCAAGACAAATGGTTGTAATCTCTCTTTGATATTAATATATGCAACTATCGATTGATTTTCTATATGTTTTGTCATCTTACATATTCATGGCTTAATGTTTCTTGACTTGTTAAGTATGTTGAATTACAATTTTTCTATTATCATGTTTTTTGTTGTTGTTGTTTACTTGTTTCAGGTGCTTGAAGAAGGAAGCGAGAGATAGTTGGAGCGAGCAAGCAAAGACATCATCAAACAGGATAAGCGGGCTAAGAGGTAGGCCCTCTTAATTGGTTCTAACCTAAGGAAATATTCCATAGAATGTATCTATTGTGGCTAGACCCATCATCGGGCTAGAGGAATTCGTTCGTTTCCGCACTTATAATTTTACTTCACCACACTAACCCTAGGAGATGAAGCCCCAAAAGCTATAAGCCCTGATGGGGTTGGTTGAAACATCAACTTCTCGAGGTCATAACTTTGACACATGATATTTTTTTGGTGCATGAAATACCTCATTACAAAGGTCTATTCGAGGACAAAAAATTTTGATTACACTGTAAAAACATGTTAATGTGTATCACTTTTTCCCTTTTTGTGGCAAAGAAGTTTTATAAAAATAAATGGAGTTGGAATGTTTACTCTTAAATTTACAAAATCATCAAAAAATAGGTGGTGGTAAAAGAAGACAAAACATGTCAATTTAAATTCAATTTCATGTCATATTTTTTCTAAAATTAATATATAATTTTTATCTAATTTATTCATTTTCTTTAAAAGGTATCATTAATATTTTACATAAATTTTTAAGTAGTGACAAAACCACGACCCCCCATTTCTCTATTGATTTATGTTTTTTAATTCCAATTTCTTTAAGAGATGTGTTGTAAACATTCTAAAGATTGCTAAACAAATTTAAAAATAAAAAGTAAGCATATTTTTTAATTATTATTAAAATACTAGTAAAAATGATCATATTTTCGTATATATAAAACCGCGACCCAAGAAACTACCCTTTCAAGTTTATAAAATCAATTTTTTTTAATCAAAATTTGAAAATAACATATAACACAATGTTAAAATTATTTTTTGAAAAATTTTAAAATATATTTTATATTTTTTATAATAAAATTTTTAATTATGATTACAATAACGTATTTTACATTATTCAAAATATAATATATAAAATTATTTGTTTAGAAATTCTACTTCTATTTTTATATATATTTTTAAAGAGTTTTAGCATTTCATTTAACTTTACATAAAGTTATTTATATTTTGTGAGTGATTAACCATAGTTTTTACCAATATTTACTATCAGTTGACTTATTTGCAAATTTAGTATTTACTTTTTATAACATTATTTATATTTTCTAAACCCATTAAATAGGTTCACTATAGCTTTTACCAAAATTTATTGTGAGTTAGCTTTGTTACAAATTTAGCATTTATTTTTTATAATTAACAAGTATGAAACTCAACTCATTTAATTGATAATTTTATATTATTTTTTTATTATCTTTTTTCATTTGAGTACTTTTTTGCTTTTGCCATATAATGAGACACATTAACATGCTTTTACCCTACAAACATCTATATTTCATTGATGTTTGTCTATTTCCCCTAAAAACGTCTTTTAGGACCTTAAAATGGCTCTCGAAGTTAAAGACACGAAAACTGTTGAAATAGGAAATTATGCTAAAATATAGGAAACTAATAGAAAATAATGTTGGGGGTCCAAGTGGAATAGGCGAGTGCCCATCAATATCCACCTAGATCATGGGGAAACTATCAAGATAAATATGTCCCATCACTTTTGAATTACGTCAATCTAGATTCCATCTACTATCTATGGCATGGTTTCATGTTAGGAAGACAAAGACAATTCGGATTTTGATCCATGGTATACTATGCAAATATTTCCCGTGTTAATATAGATTTGAGCTTACAAAAGGGAAGAAAGAAGAATAGAAGTTAATAAACCTTTTTTTTAAGTATATTTTTATTAAAATTGATTATAAGCCAACTCTTTTACAATTCTATAAATTTCAATCTCTTTAAGTTATAAACATATATTTTTATAGAAATTGTTGTGAAGTTAATCAAAATATTATGATAATTAATTAAATTCATTAATAATTTATAAGTATTCAGTCAAATAGGTTGTGATATCCCTTGCCTTGATAAATTATGTAATTAAATGTGCATATTTGTATTTTTGGTTAAATTATGCTAGTCTGAAAAAAATTTGAAATCTTAATTATCAGTAATTTAATACGAATAATAACTTATTGTAAATTTGTAATTATGAGATTTTATTTTTTGTAAAAAAAAAAAAAATTAAAAAAAATAATAAATAAATTAAAAAAAATAAAATAAAATAAATAAATAAATCTAGAAAATTAATTGTTGAGTACAAATTTCTGAAAGAGATAAGACTGCAAATTATTTTGGAGTATTTATTGCCCATCAATAAGGCCTAGGCATCTAATCTAGTTGATTAGATTTTATTGAGGAATTGTGATATTGACTAATTAATTCTTTCCTAGAAGACAGAGAGTTGTCCTCAAGAGTGGGAAACATGAGCTCATTAATGCGCAAATAACTACCTGCCACCTGTTGGTGAGGTGGAGGCATTTACTAATCACCAAAAGTGGTAGATGGGATGATTAATATCTTATGTTTTTACTTGCTTTTGTCTCATTCTAAGAGCAGAAGAGACTGAAAAGAAGTAAGGAAAAGAATATTAAAAAAAATTGCAAGCCTAGTTTGCTCGAGGGGACATTGGTTGTTTGCAGTGTCATGGTTGGGGTGGAGCCAAGTACTAGACTGTTAATTTTTTAGATAAATATTTCAAGTCGGTATTTCTACTCTCACAATTTATCTTGGTAGAATGAAATATTTGCATTACTATTTTATTCTTCAGGTTTTTTAACTAGTGGAAAAAGACAGAAGAAAAATAAGTTGTATATATATATAGTGTTTAGAATTTTAGAAGAAAAATTAGATAACTATATTTTCTCTTGAATTCTGAATTTTTGTACATAAAAAGAATAGAAAAAAAAATAAGTATGCTAATAATATTTTCTATTTCTACTTATAGAAAGAAAAAGAATTATTCATGATGGATAATAGTTCAGAATGTATGAGTTCATTTCCAAAAGGGGTTGTGAATATATACATATGTATATAGAAGAGGAAACTAATATTTGAACCAAAATTCAAATAACTGTACAGTTTAAACTTTATGTCTTGTTACTAAACATAAGCATAGACATGCATAGAGTATGTGCAAAGTAACAGTTATAATATATTTCAAAATTATAAATATTGAAGCAGATAGTACAATTGACAAGAAGAGTAATTTTATTTACCACATTAGTCTAGAACCAATGGAAATAGGAAGAGAAAAATAAAAATTCTTCCCTGAAAAAAATGTCAGTAAGAAAAATGAACAGTGTTCATACTATAATTACAAAATTTGTAGTTCAGATATTTTTTTGAATATATTAAATATAATTAAATCTAAATAAAAAATCAATGCATAAAATGTCTCAATAAAGGGGAATACATATGTACACAAGTTTTCAAGGGTTAAAGTATACCCTTAGAAATTTTACAACCAAATGGAAACTAATATACAATAAAAATATGTAGTATATGGAAAATTGTGTTATTACATGAAACTAGAATTTACAATAGAGGTTTAAAAACCCCAAAGTATTTCTTTCATATTTAAGGAAGATAACACTGGAGAATATAAAAACATGATAATATCATGACTATCATCAGGAAACATTAGAGTCTACCAAGTCTTGAAAAGTTGAATTAAGCATAGAAACCATGCCAGGAAGAATAGTGAACCAGAAAGGTGGAGGTCTCTGACCTTGGGTAAAGTTGAACTAGTTGATTTTAGACTTGAGTTGAATCTAGAAAACTATGAAGGGAAAATCTTGTTGGTTCTGTGAGAACACATTACCTGAAAAGGATACATACATAGAATATTTTAGTAGTACTTGAAAACATAAACCTAGGAGGAAATGCCAGAATTAAAACAAAGAAAAACCAATAGAGGGTTCTTGGAAGGAAGTTACCTTGGAAGAGTACAGTCTGCATTTGATTCTTTTGTTTCCTATGCAAAAAAACAACACAGTAAATCTTTGTTTTGTACCAATGAAAGATTAAATACAATTATAAATATAAATAAAAATATAAAATATAAAATTAAATTAAAACATGCATGTTTCACAATATCCATGTCAGAATTGTAAAACTAGAATGACACTAGAAGCCTCAACAATTAAAAACTATAGGTCTGCAAATACATAGCAGAGAACAAACCTCATATGTGTATACTAAAATATGAACATCATAACAAACTTATTTTTGTTTTATATTACTTATTAGTTCGAGTCACTTCAAGATGCACCATAAAAGGGTTGCTACTCATACTTCTCATATAGGATTGAAAAGTAAGAACCCTAATGATAACAAGTTACAATAGTGCCATGATATAAATTAGATGTTAGAAGGAAAACCCAAATAGTATATGAAGAGGATTTGAGAAAAAATGATTGGAAGTTACCGTAACCTCTATTGCAATTCATTAGAAATTAATGAAAGAAAAATAAATTGAATGGAGGGATCACTTCTTACAACCATTAATACCCACACAAGAAAATATACCTAAGGAAACAGCAAAATAAATTTAAGGGTTCAAAACCCTAAAATAAAGTTTGACAAAATAGAGTTAAAAATTGGCTAATGGGTCTTCTAAGACATAAAAATTCTCGAACACGAGTCGCAAAGACTAGAAGAAGACCATAAATAACAAATAAAGAAATTTAAGTCATGGTCGAAGCCAAGAACCCTGAAAACAACAGGGATTTCTTTATGTATCGTAGATTGATAAAAACCCCAAATGGGTTATATATAAATGAAATAAATAAAAAGAGAAACATACCACTAAGGGTTATGAGAACCCTTTAGAAATAAATAACTACAAAATGGCTCAACATTGCCATTAAAGAAACACCAAAAAATCAAGTTACGACCATAGTAAAATTAGATAGGAAATGATAGATTACCTGTAATTGTTGGTGTGTCAATATTCCTATAGCTATCTTGTTCTAATGTTGGTAGAGTGTTACTTAAAAACAAAACTTACTGCAAGGGTATTAAGGAACAACATTAAAAAGAATCTCTACAGAGAACAATCCCCACTATCCTACAAGCACAGGTAAAGAAAAGTCAAAAAAATTATGTAAGTTGCATAATACATAACTGTAAGTAATGGAATTCACTTGACATATGAAACAAAAAGAGTTTTGGACACCATTACCTTTGTCAAAATTATCGTATGGTCAAACAGAGTCATTCCTTAACATACGAGAAGACCCAAACAACATGATAAATGTTTTCTACTGAAACATCAAAGAAAAAATAACCCTAGAACACAAATCGATGAATCACACGAATGGCAGAAGAAAAACCAAAAAAGAATAGATTTTGGTAGATGCAAAAATGAAGTCATTAAACTCATGGACAAACCTAGATTGATTTCCATCGTCGATTTCCCAAGATTCAATCTCAAACATTTGTTTTCTAGATCAAAGGTACCATACGTGGTTATTCCAGCAATTTCCATGATCCGGATTTAAACAGGAACGCAACAAATTACAGAGATAACCATATACACAAAGATGCAGCGGAAATAATACTTCATTTCATTAATGGAAAACACTGAAATATGCTTACAACCAGAAATGGAAATAAACCAGCTAGGGCGATGGTAGCTTATCTCTGAGAAGAGATGTGATGGCTACATGCCTCTGAACTGTTCCGAACTGTGTTACAATGAGGCTCGAAGGCCTATTTATTGTTGAGAAACAATGGAAAACCCTTCACATCCCGAAACCTAACCCTAGAAGATGAAACGCCAAATTGTGGGCCCCGTTTGGGTAAATTGGTACATCAATTTCCCGGGGTCGTAACTTTGGCATACGATCTCCGTTTGATGCGTACGATAGCTCGTTAGAAAGATCTATCCGAGTACTACCACTTTGGGAGGCAACATCGGTCCATGGACCCATGTTGCCCCAGAATCCCAAAAAAACGTCGTTTAGGGCCTCAAAACGGCTCCGGAAGTTCAGGACCCGAAAAACTGCTAAAAATAGTAAACGGTGCTACAATTTAGGAAACTGAAAAGACTGAAAGAGACAGTTGTGGGGGTCCAAATGGGATAGGTGGGTGGCCACCAACATCCACCTGGATCATTCCTCCCCCCTTAGGAAGCAATGGTCCCCATTGCGTTGAGTTCCTCCATCTGCTGAACTTGTCCTGCAATCTCTGATGTGTCCAGTGATGGTGGGAAGCATGGTCGACGATCGTCCACATTGAACATTTGGTGCAGGCGAAGGAATGGAGGAATGATGTGCTCCAAAGCATTGTCCCCCATAGCCTTGGTACTGCTGTAAGGACCATGTCGGAGTGATCTGAGCTTCTGATGGGTTCTGGTAAGGCGTTCTTTCTGTCGATGCAACCAGACTTTGTTGCCCACCTGAAACTTGTGTGGTACCCATGTGGGTGAGGAGAAGTTGTTCCTGTGTTTTGTCATGACCGTATCCCTTTGTTGCTGCTGCTGCGTGGAGGAACCCTTTGCAGGGGTCATGGATCTAGCAACGATCTTCCCCTTATTTTGGGAGTGAACCAGACAGATGAATTTCCTGGTCTGTGATATGAGCTTGCTGCCTTTCTTGGTAGTGATCAAGGATGTGGCAGTAGGTGGGGCTACCTCCGGTATCCTGTATAATGAATTATTCAAAGAAATAATGACAGCACGAGGCCTGGACTCATACACAGCATGTCGCCTCCACAAGTATGGTTGGCCTAATAATACATCACAAACATCCAGAGGTGTAACATCACACAATACCTCATCTGTGAAGGGCTTGATGCTGTAGGGAAGGCGACACTACTGGCGAACTTTGAGATCTCGTCCTTCATGAAGCCACCCGATACTGTACGGCTGCGGGTGCGGTGTAGTTGGTAGGCCCAACCGCTTCACGACCTCTGCTGAAATGAGGTTCTTTTGGCTACCACTGTCGACAACGAATTGTAGCGGCAAACCCTTCACCCACATCTGTGAGTGGAAAAGACGCTCCCCTTCTTCTGGATTTTCGGGCTCATCTTTTTGGATCTTGGTAGTGGCAACAGTGGCGCTGGGATCTGCATCAATGATCCGCTTCCCTTTGCCATTCCCCTTGTCAGGTTCTGGCTCAGGGTCAAAACATGCATCTGATTCAGAAGCCTTCAACTCAGCCACCAGCGACTGCTTGGTCCGACACTCACTTGTGTTATGAGTGGGACTCTTGTGGAACTCACACCACTTTCCTGTGTCCTTCTTCGGCTTCGTGGTGTTGTTCTTTTCTTGCAGCTTCGACGGGTTGTCTTGGGTCACCCCGCCTTGGCTTTGTCCTTTGGGCTTCGGATTTGCAGATCCAAAGTCTCGCTTCTTCTGTTTGAACTTTTGCTCGATTTTGACAGCGTATCGGTATGCTGTGCCAAGTGAGGGGATGTTCAAAAACACCATCTCTTCCTGGATGTATCTATGCAGGCAGCCACGGTATTTGAGTACCAGATGCAGCTCAGAATCTTTGATACCCAACTGTGTGCGAAGGGTATGAAAAATGTTTGTGAACTCTGGCACATCTTGGTCTCGTCCCTGTCGCAGTGTGGTCCATTTGATGTATTTGTCCTCATAGCTTCCGACAGGGTAGTACTGCTCTTTGATGGCATCCCGGAAGTCATTCCAAGTGGGTACAGCTGAAAATAGTGAGCCTGTACTTTCGTCCTTCTGCTCGCAATAGGTTTCCCACCAGTCCTTAACGTGGGGGGCTGCTTTGAGAAGAGCAAAAACAATCTTTTCCCGACTCGAAAATTCATGGACAGAAAAATACCCATCTAACAGATTTAACCATTTATCTACGGCATCTGCGTCTATTTGACCCTCGAAGATGGGGATTTCAAAATTCACTTGTACCTTAAACGGTGTGGCGTTTCCAGAGTCGTTGTTGGAAGCCGATGCGTCGCCTCTGGGTAGCCGCTGAAGGATCTGCGCAAAGCTATCCATCATCGCGTTCCTTTGCCGCTCGAGGGCTTCTTCGAGCAAGATTCTGATAGGATCTCCTGCCCCCTCGTCTTTCTTCTCGTCCGCCATGGGAGGCCGTCGGGATTTGCGAGGCTGGTCTTGCAAAGGTTCAACCAGTTCAAGCCCTAACTCCTTATATCCCGACCTCGTTGGGGACATGCAAAGAAAAACAGAGAAAAAGCAGACCGCTCTGATACCACTGATCCGGATTTAAACAGGAACGCAACAAATTACAGAGATAACCATATACACAAAGATGCAGCGGAAATAATACTTCATTTCATTAATGGAAAATACTGAAATATGCTTACAACCAGAAATGGAAATAAACCAGCTAGGGCGATGGTAGCTTATCTCTGAGAAGAGATGTGATGGCTACATGCCTCTGAACTGTTCCGAACTGTGTTACAATGAGGCTCGAAGGCCTATTTATTGTTGAGAAACAATGGAAAACCCTTCACATCCCGAAACCTAACCCTAGAAGATGAAACGCCAAATTGTGGGCCCCATTTGGGTAAATTGGTACATCAATTTCCCGGGGTCGTAACTTTGGCATACGATCTCCGTTTGACGCGTACGATAGCTCGTTAGAAAGATCTATCCGAGTACTACCACTTTGGGAGACAACATGGGTCCATGGACCCATGTTGCCCCAGAATCCCAAAAAAACATCGTTTAGGGCCTCAAAACGGCTCCGGAAGTTCAGGACCCGAAAAACTGCTAAAAATAGTAAACGGTGCTACAATTTAGGAAACTGAAAAGACTGAAAGAGACAGTTGTGGGGGTCCAAATGGGATAGGTGGGTGGCCACCAACATCCACCTGGATCATTCCACATGTAGATATAGATTAATCTATAGGATTCTTAGCCAAAGGCATAAATATTATCACGTGTTAAGTTGAACATTAAGTTTAATACCACATCCATAAATAGAATAGAGAAATAATCATTTACAAAGTAAGATATTGCTTACCTAATATAACCAAATCATGTGTGTATCATGATCCACGTTATTGCAATGAGATTTGGTTATATATATATATATATATATATATAGATATAGATATATATACACACACATGCACATACTAATTGGTAATGGACTTAGGTATTGAAACACAAATTGTATAATGAAAAATTCCAACTCCATGTAAATGATGAATAGTATAAGTTGTTTGAAAATAGGAATTAAGGTTGTGCATTAAATTAAAGAAGCAC
Source organism: Pinus tabuliformis (assembly GCA_031772625.1). Lineage (NCBI taxonomy): Eukaryota > Viridiplantae > Streptophyta > Pinopsida > Pinales > Pinaceae > Pinus > Pinus tabuliformis. The sequence continues at coordinate 1,231,588,949 of CM062817.1, read as the reverse complement.
TTATATTAAACTTGAGAATTTAAGAAGTGATGCATACTATCTATAGTGCAATTAGTAGTAAAACAATAAATTATGAGAACCCTAGAGAAGCTCGGCTCCATCAATAATAAAAGAAGAAGTTAAAATGAAAAGAAGAAATTTTCTCAGGGAGACAAAAATATTATTATTGGTTTCTTTTTTTAAAAATGAGTATATTAGAGGGCCATTACAAGTTGTATCTGAGTTTTAAGTTACAACATTGGGCCTATTATGGGTCCTGAAATTAAAACAGTTATACATGTCATGAACAGATTGTTCAAAGGATCTAGGAGCTTGAAGCATGGCATAATTTAATAGACATACTTCTATAAGATCACAAAGGGGTGGTCAGGAACCTAATACTGAATTAGGAATGATGGGTGGTGGAACCATCAATGTAGAGAAACAAGAACCTGAATTGTTGCAGGTGATAAGAAGCTTGAAAACAGACCTAGATGATATTAAGGAAAACTAAGAAGGGTTGGCCAAAGCCAAAGAAGAACAGGAGGAAATTAATGGCTACTTACTAAGGAAACTAGAAGAAGAAAGAGTCAATAAAAAGACTCAAAAGAAAAGAGCTAGAAGTGAATCAACAGATACTATTGATTCCATAACTTCTTGTGGACATGAATCTCATGAATTTGAAGAGGAAGAAGAAAAAAATCTGAGATTAGCACCTCCATAACTAGAAGGAAGAGGACCTCATCTAAGTTGCAAGGAGAATTTAAGAAAATTAGGCCTCCTAATTTTGATGGTGAATTTGAAGAAGGACCAGAGAAATGGCTCCTCAATATGTCTATATATTTTGAAGTGTATAATTATCCATGTAACTTGAAAGAAAGATTGGAAACTTAACAGTTGACTAGTAAGACAGCCTTATGGTGGGAAGAGAACAAAGTTGTCAAGAGAATTACAAGTAAGAACTTAACATGAAAATTGTTCAAGAAAGAATTCAAAAAGAAGTATTTAACTGAGAGGTACTATGATGAAAAGGCTAGAGATTTTCATGAACTAAAATTGAGACATTCTAACACGGATGAGTTTGTTAACAAATTTATGAGTTTATTAAGATATGTGACTTATCTGAAAGAGGAGAAGGAAAAAATACAAAGGTTTATCAATTTCTTTCATTTTTCATATAAAGAAAGGATTGAATTTGACAACCTGAAGACCACAAATGAGACCACTAGAAAGGAAAAGTTATGTTTCAATCAGAACAAACAAAAAGGAGAAAGCTCCAAGGGATGGGTGGCAAAGAAACATGACATATTCAATATTAAGAAAAAGGAGTTTAAGAAACCTACCTTTTCTAAGAGTATGCAAGAAGGAAACTATAAAATAAATGTTACTAAGCAAAAGAGTATGGGGTGGAAAGGATGATTGGGGACAGGAAACAAAAAATTTAGTAAATCAATAAAATCATTAATAAAATGTTGGGGTTGTAGTGAAAATCACTCATGGAGAGATTTTCCACAAAATATATTAAATAAGAAAGCATTATTAAACAATATTCAAAAAACACCTATTGTAAATTATGTTGCCTATAACATTCCTAGATCCAGTGTTGCATTGGATAGGAGGAAAGTAGATCATCAGTCCACCATGGTGGAAATTCAAGGTAAAATTCTTGAAAAAGATGTGTATGTACTCATAGATCCAGGGTCTACATTAAGTTATATTTCCTTTGCTGTAGTTGAAATATGTAATCTTGTAAAATAGAAACAAAGCAAAACTTAGTTAGTACAACTGGTCACTGGAACTAATAGAAAAATGACTTAAATAAGCAAAAATTACACAGTAAATCTCAATGGAATGCACACCACACTAAATATGAATATATTACCATTGGGATCTTATGATGTTCTCATAGGTATGGACTAGTTGGAATCACATAGAGTGATATTAAATTGTTTAGAAAAGTCTTTTACCTGTATTGATGATAAGGGGGAATCCTGCATGGTCCAAGGAATACGAAGAGAAATTTCTATAAGACAAATCTTTGGAATACATATGAAGAAATATGCTAGAAAAGGATGTCAAATGTTCACAATCCAAGTGAAAAATATTTCTTATGATAAATAGAAACCATCATTAGAAGAATATCCTATATTGGAACAATATAAGGATGTTTTTCCAGAAGAAATACCAAGACTTCCTCCAAGGAGGGATATTGATTTTACCATTGATCTTATACCGGAAGTTGATCAAGTATAAAAGGCCCCATATAGAGTGAGTGTTCCTGAGTTAATGGAGTTGATGATTCAGTTACAAGAACTTTGGGACAAAAAGTATATAAGGCCAAGTGTGTCTCCTTGGGGGGTACCAGTTCTGATTGTCAAAAAGAATGATTGTACTCCAAGGTTGTGTATAGATTATAGACAACTTAATAAAATGACCATAAAAAACAAATACCCCTTACCTAGGATAGATGAATTGTTTGATCAAGTTAGGGGAGCTTCTATTTTTTCTAAAATCTATATGAGATAAGGATACCACAATATTAGAATTAAGAATGAACACATTCACTAAACAACATTTTGCACGTGTTATGGGCATTATGAATTTGTGATTATTACATTTGGGCTACTAATGTACCAGCTACCTCCATGTGTCTTATGAATATTGTACTTATACCATCCTAGATAAATTTGTAATCGCCTTTATGGATGATATTTTGGTATACTCGAAGATTAAAGAAGAGCATGACCAACGTTTATAAACGGTCCTTCAAACTTTGAGATATAATGAATTATATGCTAAATTCAGTAAGCGTTCATTTTACCAGAACTAAATCATTACCTAGGACATGCAATATTAGAAGAAGGAATTTTTGTTGATCCAAAAAGGATAAAAGCAATAATGGAATGCTCGGTACCTAAAAATGTGGAGAAAATTAGATCCTTTATGTGAATGATAGGCTACTATAGGAGATTTATAGAAGCATTTTCTAAACTTGCATATCCAACTACTTATTTACAGAAGAAAGGAATCAAGTTTGAATGGAGTCAAAAGTGTCAAGATATCTTTAATAAATTAAAACAACTCTTGACCATGGCTCCAATTCTAAAGTTGGATAATCGCAATAAGGATTTTGTGGTATGTACAGATGCATGTAAGGAAGGATTAAGAGGAGTTTTTATGCAGGATGGTCATGTTATTTGTTATGAATCTAGAAAATTGAGAGAACATGAGAAAAACTATGCTTCTCATGATTTAGAATTGGCAGTTATCATTCATGCATTGGAAATGTGGAGACATTATCTTATTGGAAGAAAATTTCAAATGAGGATAGATAATGTTAGTCTCAAATATATATTTGATTAACCTGATCTAAATGTTAGACAAGAAAGATGGTTAGCATTCATTAGTGAATAGATTTTAATATTACACATATTAAAGGAAAGGAAAACATAATAGTTGATGCTTTAAGCATAAATATTAATCAAATATGTGTTACATCAGAAAGAAGATGGTAAATAAATTTAATAGATAAAATCAAAATGGTTTCAAATTCTAATTGAGAATACCAGAAAATCAAGGAAAAAGTTCTGAAAACTGAAACACTAGATGAAGAGGGGAGTGATTTTTCAATAGATAGCCAAGACATATTGTTGTTTAAAGGCAGGAAATATGTGCTTGATGGTATAAATCCGAAAACTTTTGTTTTAGATGAGTTGCATAAAAAACCAACAGTTGGCCATATTGGCTATAAAAAGTTAGTTACTATGTTGAGAAAGGATTTTTACTAGCCAAATATGAAAAATGAGACATGATAATATGTGGCTAAATGTCTTGAGTGTCAACAAGTTAAGGCTTATAATCAGCACCATGTTAGGTTGTTGTAACCCCTACCAATGTCAAAATGGAAAGGGGAGACAATTTCAACGGATTTCATTATTGGGCTACCAAAGACTAGGAGGCAACATGAATCCATTATGGTTGTGGTTGACAAACTCAATAAAACAACACACTATATCCCTATAAAATCCACTTTTAAGCTATAAATATTGTAGAAATATTCATGAGAGAAATTTTTAGACTCCATGGGATACCTACAATTGTATTCTCAAATACGGATGCAAAATTCACATCCAAGTTTTGGAAAGGGTTGTTTGAAGGTATGGGAACAAAGTCAAACTTTATTACATCCTATCATCCTCAAATTTATGGTAAAACACAAAGGACCAATAAGATATTGGAGGATATGTTAAGGATGTATGTTAAGGATAAATAAACTAAATGGGAGGATTATTTGCACTTAGCAGGATTTGCTTATAATAATGAATACCAAACCTCCTTGAAAATGAGTCCTTTCGAAAAGATGTATGGAAGAAGATGCAAGGTGCCATTAATTTGGGATCATCTTGAAGACAGATTAGTGTTGGGGCCATATATGTTAAAGGAAATGGAAGAAGTGGTCAAACAAGTTAAACAAAATTTAAAAACAACTCAAAACCATCATAAGAGCTATGCATATTTGAAAATAGTTCAAAAGGAGTTTAATGTGGGAGATCATGTGTATTTAAAAGTTAAAACCAAGAAAAGTACACCCAAACTTATTAGTTGTGCCAATTTGTCACCTAGATACTGTGGACCTTTTGAGGTGTTAGCCAGAAATGGAGCTATAGCCTATCACCTAACCCTACCAGCCAATATTAATATTCATAATGTTTTTCTTGTATCTTTGTTGAAAAAGTGTGTACATGACCCATCTCATGTAATTGACCAACATGTTGAATAGGTGGAACTAGAGGGAGAATTCCTAGCGGAACCATTATGTATTCTAGACCGAAGGGTAGTCACTCTCTGGAAAAGAGATATAGTGTAGTTAAAGGTTTAATGGAAACATTTATGTCCAGAGGAAGTAACTTGGGAGTTGGAGGATGCCTTAAAAGAAGCATATCCTTCTTTGTTTTGATGAAATTGGAATACATTTTCAGGATAACATTGATCAAACACTGGGACGGTATCAAATATAAGCGAGGGAGGATGTGATATCCCTTAATGTGCATATGTGTATTTATGGTTAAAATATGCTAGTCTGAAAAACATTTGAAATTTTAATTTTCAATCATTTAATACTGATAATAACTTATTCTAATTTTGTAGTTATGAGATTTTATTTTTTGTAAATAAAGAAAATCTAGAAAAGTAATTGTTCAGTACAAACGGCTGAAAGAGATAAGGTTGCAAATTATTGTGGAGTATTTATTTCCCATCAATATGTCCCAGGAATCTAATTTGGATGATCAGATTTAATTAAGTTATGATATTGGACAATTACTTGTTTCCTAGAAGACAAGGAATTGTCCTCAGAGTGGGAAACAAGAGCTCACTAATGAGAAGATAATTACCTCCCACATGTTGGTGAGGTGGAGGTAGTTATTTACCACCAAAAGTGGTAGATTGCATCAATAATATCTTCTTCTTTTTTACTTGTTTTTGTCTCATTCTGAGAGCAGAAGAGACTGAAGAGAAGCAAGGAAAAGAAGATTGAAAGAAATTGTAGGCCTAGTTTGCTGGGGGGGACATTAGTTGTTTGCAATGTCATGGTTGGGAGGAGCTAAGTATTTACTTGTTAATTTTTCAGATTAATATTTCAAGTTGGTATTTCTACTCTCAGTATTTATTTTGGTAGAAGGAAATATTTGCATTACATGTTTGTTCTTTGGGTTTTTTAACTAGTATAAAAATAAAGAAGAAAAACAAGTTTTATATATGTATATATATACACACACACAGATACACACACACACACACACACACACATATATACAATTTTTATAATTTTAGAAGACAAAACAGATAATTGTATTTTCTCTTAAATTCTGAATTTTTGTACAGAAAAGGAAAAGAAAACTAATCTTTGAACTAGAATTCAAATAACTCTATAGTTTAAACTTTATGTCATGTTACTAAACATGAGCACAGACATTCGCAAAGTATGTGAAAAGCAACCATTCTAATATATTTCAAAATTATAAATATTGAAGCAGACAATAGAATTGGCATGAAGAGTAAATAAAATGACCACATTAGTCTAGAATCAATGGAGATAGGAAGAGAAAAAGAAATAGTCTTCCCTAAAAGAAATGTCAATAGCAAAAATGAACAATGTTCATACCATAATTATAGAATTTGTAGTTCAAATATATATTTGAATCTATTAAATATAATTAAATCTCAAAAAAAAAATCAATGCATAAAATGTCTCAGTCAAGGGGAATACATATGTACACAAGTTATCAAGGGTTAAAGTATACCCTTAGAAATTTTACAAACGAATGGAAATTAATATACAATAAAAATTTGTAGTATATGAAAAACTATGTTATTATAGGAAACTAGAATTTACAACAGAGGTTTAAAAACCCCAAAATGTTTCTTTCATATTTAAGGAATATAACACTGGAGAATAGAAATACATAATAATATCATGACTATCATTAGGAAACGACGGATTCAATCAAGTATGGAAAAGTTCGAGCATAGCAACCACACTAGGAAGAATAGTGAACCAAAAAGTTGGAGGTCTCTGACCTATGGTAAAGATGAACTAGTTGATTTTATACTTGAGTTGAACCTAGAAAACCATGAAGGGAAAATCTTGTTGGTTTTGTGAGAGTACATTACCTAAAAGGGATACATAAATAGAATATTTTAGCAGTACTCAAAAATATAAACCTGGGAGGATATGCCAAAATTAAAACAAAGAAAAACAAATAGAGGGTTTGTAACACCCCCTCCCAGGTCTACCCAAAGTAACCATGCCAACCGGGGTAAACATGAGAAGAGAGTATACTATGATCATATTCAACCTCCTATGTCACCTTAAGGAAGTGGAATCGATGGAACATCACTTGCAGTCATTCAACATCATCAACAAACCCCTCAAGAGACAAGTCAACCACTCAGACAGCCTATCCCTGGGTCTCACTGATATTTTGGAGCTCTTAGGCCTCAATCGTTCTCACGCTATGGGAAAGGGAGTGACCAACAACCTAACGTCGCTCTCATAGGCCTGCCTGCCAGTGAATGTGGTCCAGAATTACCAGTTTTGTGCCAGCAAGTAAGGGATTTGAGCCACTTTTCTAGCCTAGAATGCTAGCCTCTGCCCAAAACTTGTTGTAACTTTCAGAAATCATTAAAAAAATGATAACCATGCTAATCAATCAAAAATCACCCTCAGGGACTAGGCCTAAGAATCCCCAACTGGGACTGACATTCTGTCAAACACTTGCCGTCAATGCAACCTATAGGTCTAGGATACAAGAAAGAGCATAAATGAATGAAACAACTTATGAAACATAACCAGAAGGATCACCTTCTTCTTCATTGAATGACTACATCATCAATAAGGTCTTGCATCCATCCATTAACAGTTACAAGTAAATATATGAATTAACCATGACATGAACCAGTCATTCAACCATGCTTATAACCAGCATAAAACCATATAAATATCAAAGGTATGACAACCATTAAATCGACATATAAATCAGTGCAAAAGTAAGATAACTTAGATCTTATTAATCACAGGCAAATCAAACCAGGGTCGAGACTTCCACGTACCATCCAACCAAAGACATGTTTGAACCAAATCTCTCTTTCAGCCAATCACCCCCATGCCATATTCCAAGCATGAATGTGGGATCTCATAAAACAACCAATCCAAGAACAATTAAGGGAATCTAGATGATAAACCACCTCCACCCTCATCCAATCGTGATCACACCAAAATCAGTGCTCCGATAACAACCGAACATAACTTGGAATGTCATCTAGAATCAATCATTATCCTTAAGGAACTTTTCGTCTCCTTGTCTCTCAGGCTTTACTGCAATTCAAACCCGAATCACTAGACCCTAAACCGAGATTGCTCCCTCAAGCTTTACCATGTATCCCTGCAAAAACGATCAAGGGATTCGTAGGCCTTTGGGAATGAACCTTGAGACCACCTCCACCCCGGATTCTGAAATCCATCCGGCAATTACAAAGTTCCAAAACCAAAATAAACATCCCAACATACCATGGCATCTAGAAAAGGGCTAGGCTAGGCCGAAAACCACTATCATAACTCGGTGATACCATGCCACCGATAGCAAGAGAACCATACACTCACATGTAAAGCCATGCATGTCCAAACCAACAAGGAAATCACACATGCAAAAGGTTACCTACAAGTATTCCTGCAGAAACTTCTTGATCCTACCTTCCTTTCCTTGTTCCTTAATTGCTTTTCCTTTGCTTTGCTTGTTTTTCCTTCCTTTGCTCCAAAACTAGAGTGCTCCAAGAAAACTCTAAGTGACCAAGAGAGTGAGAGAGAGAGAGAGAATAAAGAGAGAGCTCTAAACTTGAACTTGACAAAATCTTCCACTGACCAAACTTGAGCCAAGAACCTGCCAACTGATCCTCAGAAGGATTTTTTCAATGAGGCCTGTAATTTATTCATTTTCCATTATTTTCCTTCAATTTCCTCCTCACATGCAACCTGTGACCTTTTACCTTCCTTTTCTCCTATTTTCCTTTATTTTCATAAATAAATGTACCAAAAATTCCTTTTTTCCTTTTAATGTCTTTGCCTTAGCCTTTGCCAATTTTCCTTAGCCAAAACACACATCCAATGATGCCCGCTATGATATCTTTTCCCAACATTCAGCTTGGAATATGTGTCCTTTACACGTGGTCTTATTTTTGCCTTTATTTACACTATTACATTACTTTTTCACCATGGTTGTTACAGAACTCTCCCCCATGGGGGAACACCATCCTTAGTGTTAAACCACACCATGACCTCAGCAAAACAGCTAAAAAGAAAACATGCTGCCCATGGAGCTTTATAACTTAGCTTGTTGCAGTATTTGTAATTAATAACCTACTCAAAAGCAAAACATCATGACAACATGACCAAATAACAACCATATTGTATACTAGAGCTTTATAACACAACTCATTATGGTATTTACAATAATCACCTATACACATATGCACATTTGCTAAACCAGCAAATAAATGATACGATGCCCGTATAAATAAACAAGGGAATCCAGAGTATCACACTTCCACCCTCAAAGTAATACCATGATTCACATCTTTCCCAGGAAGTCCAGAATCCATTGCCACAGTCAAATCTGCATCCAATGTCCAGCGCTACAATCATGTGCCACTTGTCCTCTCAATGAAAAATTATTGGCTCATTGTTCCAGGGCGCACTCCCAATGTGCATTTGATTCCATCTGGCAATGCTCATGACTAAAACAAATATATCTGCAACCTTCCCTTCTCTGCTACACAGTCCCTCGGGAAATCTGGTCACCCCCTTCCATGCAGTCACTCACCTTCCAAGTTCCCTGGAATCCCCTAACCCGAGCGATCCATCCCTTAGAAAAGCTTCCTTGCATTGGAAGATACAAAACCAAGGCATATCCCTGCCTCAAAACCATCATATTGGTCATAGCATGCTCATAGAAATCAATGGAAATTATTAGGTACTAGTGTCCCACAATGACCCTGCTCCTAAAGTACTCTACCAACATTCTATTGAATGTTCCAATTTCTTTCACTGTTGCTGCCGATTCTTTCAGTCGATTCCAACCACCCAATCGGGCATGTTCATGCATTCCTGTTCCAAGTACATAATTTCCATTAGATTCAAATAAATTGAAATAACCTCAAATCATACCTCATTGGTAGTTCGTTAATAAGGAATATTTGCAATCTTGTTCGCTTCCTATCACAACAAGTCAAACTAGCATATTTGACCAAATCAACATGTATAAATATATCACATTAGGTTAGCTCAAAACATAACCATAATAGATCAAGATCATGAATCACGTGTAACCATCATAAACCATAATCATAGACCACATGTAATCATCATATACCATAGTCAAAAATCACATGCATGATAAAACTGAAATAAAATATTGATACTTATCCTTAGCTTCTACCTTTGTCCTTATTCCATATGCACACCGGATCGGTTTCCACACCCGACAAACACCTAGTTCCTTCTCCTCAATCATATGCACATACACATAGTACCGCATGCCCACAACAAATCATGTACGACATGCACATAATACCACATGTACACCAGTGTCATATGTACAAAATGTACACAATACCACCTGTACACCACACAACCTACACAACATCACATGTACATAGCACCACCTGCACAGCGTATACACAATGCCACATGTACATTGCACCACCTATACAACGTGTACACAATATCACATGTACATAGCATCACATGCACGACATGTGCACGACACCACATGTACATAGCATCACATGCATGACATGTACACAACACCATATGCACACAACACCACATGTACAACATGTACACGGCACCACATCCTGACAGCATCACTTGTACAAGCATACACACAACACCATATGTACAACATGCATAGAACACCATATGTACATAGCATTGCATATCCAACATGTACATAGCATCATTTCTACAAAGCACTGCATATCCAACATATGCACAACACCATATGCACAGAACACCATATATCCATCATGTACATAGCACCATTTATACCCAACATTACATATGAAATATCCACACAACACTATCTGTATCATCTTGTACATAACGCATAAACAACATGTACACACGCTATGTATACAGAACACTGCATGTGAACAACATCATAGATGCAACACGTACAACATATAGAACATATGCGCAACAATAGTACCACACATCCAAAACCACATTGTCCTTACCAAGAAACCTTGCTTCCAATGTCTTATCCATTCTTATCGTAGCATGCCACAGACCACACTGCTTTTCACTTCGCTGATGTATCCCTTGGTATAACCAGTCCATAACATAAGTATGGTCATAATACAAGCATACAATATAAATTTATATTCACATGATACTAACCTCGCATATTTGTCATGAATACTCTTCCCACTTGATTCCTCATAGCCAGGAACTTCTTCATGCCATTCACCTGCATAATAAATTGTTTCGCCACAAGAATGATTTTAACAACCCTATCAAACAACAACATAGATACATACATATATAATCATTAGCATAAAACAATCATCATCCTGTCAGACAACGACATACATACATACATACATGTATACATATATAAACATCAAAATAATCATGATCATAACATAATTACCAATATCATAAGGTCTAGGTTAAGAGAACTTCCTTATTTGTGCACATCATGCATAACATTGAGAACCACCAATCCCAACTTAGTCAAGGCATCTGACACCTCATATCCATTTAATTACCCTTTTTAGTTACCTTTCACATGTTTGTATTGCCACCATCCATTTACCACTATGGACCAACCAGTCCAACCGACTGTCATAGTCTTACCTTCCACTATGCTTACTCATGCATAGAGCTTCATCTGAGTCTTACCTTACCTGTTGGGTACCATACGACTCTCCCCGAGCTCCACTAACTTTCCTCTTTCCCAACCAATTCCCAAGACTCAAAACATAAAAGGCAACCCAAGAAATAAACAAGAAGAAGATCATGAAAACCCATAACAACAATACAACACTGCAATAAAGTGGCATAGCTATGCACTAGACACACGCAAAATCACAAGTCATGCACAACAATCGAAAAAGACAAAAGGAAAAAGACTAACAACATACACCACCACTCAATCCCCACGGTTCCCAGTGTTTCCAAATGAAAGCTCAACCTGATCCTTCTTCAAGATTCATGGAAATCTCTCTTGACATGCAACTCCTTGCATTATACTACCATAAACACATAATGTCAATGCATAAATAAACATAGCAATACATCAGTTACCTTATCTTGTCGTGCCAAGCTTGCTACCTTGCAAATGAACACATCCATGCCATCTCTCAAGGGACTCCAATTATCTTGACAGATCCACCTATAACTAGAGACTAGCTAATATACCTGTCAAGTACATGTTCATAAATCTAGCTCATATCCACATAATGACAACAAAATCAAGGTTAAGAAGACTCCTTGTATGCAAAGCACTCATTTGTTTGGAATTAGGGTTTCCAAACATAGCCAAAGGAATTCTTGCCCAATTCCTTTATTTGACCTTTTCCTTGTTGCAATTGAGTGTTACTATGCACTATCACATCACCCGAATGTTAGTTATATAGGAAAATCACTTATTATCTTGTCACGCTAATACCAAGCATGTTTCCTTCCACTATTCACACATGTCAACCACATGTTTCAAACATCAAGACAATCATATCTATCAATTTAAAACATATCTTTATCAACAATCATGTCATATTACATAGCCAACTCATAGTCATTACACATAATGCTGCAACAAGAAACAACAATATGAATTACTACAAGTGACAAGAAGCTTGAAAACAGACCTAGATGATATTAAGGGAAACCAAGAAAGGATGGCCAAAGCCAAAGAAGAGCAGGAGGAAATTAATGGCTATTTGCTAAGGAAACTGGATGAAGAAAAATTCAATTAAAAGATCATAAGAAAAGAGTTAGAAGTGAATCAACAAATACTATTGATTCCATAACTTCTAGTGGAGATGAATCTCATGAATTTGAAGAGGAAGAAGAACTAAAATCTAAGATTAGAACCAACATAACTATAAGGAAGAGGACCTCATCTCAGTTGCAAGGAGAATTTAAGAAAAGTAGGACTCCTTTTATTGATGGTGAATCTAAAGGAGTGGAGGCATGGCTCCTCAATATTTCAAAATATTTTGAAGTATACAATTATCCAAGTAACCTGAGAGAAATATTGGCAACTTACCAGTTGAATGGTAAGGTAGCCTTATGGTGGGAAGCGAAAAAAGTTGTCAATAGAATTAGAAGTAAGAACTTAACATGGAAACTGTTCAAGAAAGAATTCAAAAAGAAGTATTTGATTGAGAGGTACTTTGATGAAAAGGCTAGAGATTTTCATGAACTGAAATTGGGATAGTCTACCATGGATGAGTTTGTTAATAAATTTATGAGTTTATTAAGATATGTACCTTATCTGAAAGAGGAGAAGAAAAAATACATAGATTTATCAGTTTCCTTCCTTTTTCATATAGAGAAAGGATTAAATTTGACAACCAGAAGACCATGGATGAGACCATCAGAAAGGAAAAGTTATGTTTCAATCAGAACAAACAAAAAGGAGGAAGTTCTAAGGGATGGGTGGCAAAGAACTATTAAGAAAAATGGGATTAAGAAACCGACCTTTTCTAAGAGTATGCAAGTAGGAAACTATAACGGAAATGTTAGTCAACAAAATAATCTGGCACAAAAAGGAGGACCAGGGACAGGAAACAGAAATTTTAGTGAATTAGTAAAACCACCAATAAAATTCTAGGTCTATATTGAAAATAAATTATGGAGAGATTGTCAATAGAATCCATTAAATAAGAAAACAACTTTAAACAATATTTAAGAAGCATCTATTGTAAATGATGTTGCCTGTAACATACTCATAATCAATGTTGCATTAGATGGGAGGCAAGAAAACCATTAGTCCACCATAGTTGAAGTTCAAGGTAAAATTCTTGAAAAAGACGTGTCTATACTTATAGATACATGATCTACATTAAGTTATATTTCCCTTGTTGTAGTTGAAAGATGTAATCTTATAAAAGAGAAACAAAGCAAGCCTTGGTTAGTACAGTTGGCCACTGGAAATAAGATAAAAGTGACTAAACTAGGCAAAAAATTGCACAGTAAATCTATATGGAATGAATACCACACTAAATATGAATATATTACCCTTGGGATCTTACGATTTTCTCACAAGTATGGACTAGTTGGAATCACATAGAGTGGTATTAAATTGTTTAGAAAAGTATTTTACTTGTATTGATGATAAGGGGGAATCTTGCATGGTCCAATGAATACCAAGTAGAATTTCTATTAAACAAACCTTTGTAGTACAAATGAAGAAAAACGCTAGAAAAGGATGTCAATTGTTCACAATCCAAGTGCAAAATCTTTCTAATGATAAAGAGAAGCCATGATTAGAAGAATATCCTATATTGGAACAATACAATGATGTTTTTCTAGAATAAATACAAAGACTTCCTCCAAGGAGGGATATTGATTTTACCATTGATCTTATACCGAGATTTGTTCCAATGTCAAAGGCCCCATATAAAATGAGTGTTCCTGAGTTCATGGAGCTGAAGATTCAATTACATGAAATTTTGGATAAAAGTATATAACACCAAGTGTGTCTCCTTGGGGGCACCAATTATGTTTGTCAAAATGAAGGATGGTACTTTGAGGTTGTGTATAGATTACAAACAACTTAATAAAATGACCATCAAAAACAAATATCCCTTACCTAGGATAGACGACTTGTTTGATCAAGTCAGGGGAGATTCTATTTTTTCTAAAATCGATCTGACATCAGGATACCATCATATTAGAATTAAGGAAGAAGATATTCACAAAACAACATTTTGCACACGTTATGGGAATTATGAATTTGTGGTACTTCCATTTGGGCTTATTAATGCACCAGCTACCTTCATGTGCCTTATGAACAATATACTTAGACCATTCCTAGATAAATTTGTAATCGCCTTTATAAATGATATTCTAGTATACTTGAAGAGTAAAGAAGAGCATGACCAATATTTACAAATGGTCCTTCACACTCTTAGAGATAATGAATTATATGCTAAATTCAGCAAGTTTTCATTTTACTAGAATCAAATTCATTATCTACAACATGTGATATCAAAAGAAGGAACTATTGTTGATCCGGAAAGGATAGAAGCAATAATGGAATGGTTGGTACCTAAAATATGGAGGAAATTAGATACTTTATGGTAATTACACACTACTATATGAGATTTATAGAAGGATTTTTTAACTTGCATATCCAATTACTTCTTTACAGAAGAAAGGAATCAAGTTTGAATGGAGTCAAAAGTGTCAAGATAGATTTGATAAATTAAAACAACTTTTGACCACAACTCCAATTTTAAAATTGGTTGATCCCAATAAGGATTTTGTGGTATGTACATATGCATGTAAGGAAGGTTTAGGAGGAGTTTTGATGCAAGATGGTCATGTTATTTGTTATGAATCTAGAAAGTTGAAAGAGCATGAGAAAAACTATGCTACTTATGATTTAGAATTAGTAGCTATCCTTCATGCATTCAAAATGTGGGAAGATTATCTTATAGGAAGAAAATTTCAATTGAGGATAAATAATGTTAGCCTCAAATATCTATTTGATCAACCTAATCTAAATGCTAAACAAGCAAGATGGTTAGCATTTATTAATTAATAGGATTTTGAGATTACATATATTAAAGCAAAGGAAAACAAAATAGCTAATACTTTAAGTAGAAAGCTTAATCAAATTTGTGCTACATCAACAACAAGTTGGTCAACAAATTTAATAGAAATCAAAATGGTTGCCAATTCTAATTTATAATGCTAGAAAATCAAGGGAAAAGTTCAAAAAACGTAAACACAACATGAATATTGGAGTGATTTTTTAATAGATAACCATGACATATTTATATTTAAAGGAAAAGTTTATGTGCCTAATGATATAAATATGATTTTTTATTTTATTTTTTTAGATGAATTGCATGAAAAACCAACAACTGGCCATCCTGGTTATAAAATGTTGATTATTGTGTTGAGAAAGATTTTTTACTAGCCAAATATGAAAAAAGAGATAGTTGAATATGTGGCTAAATGTCTTGAGTGTCAACAAGTTAAGGTTTATTATCAACACCCTATTAGGTTGTTGCGGCCCCTATCCATTCTAGAATGGAAATGGGAGACAATTCAATTGATTTCATTACTAGGCTACCAAATACTAGGAGGCAACATGATTCCATTATGGTTGTGGTTGACAAACTCAATAAAGCAGCACACTTTATCCTTGTAAAAACCACTTTTAAAGCAATAAATATTGCAACAATATTCATGAGATAAATTTTCAAACTCCATGGGATACCTATATTTGTAATCTCAAATAGGGATGCAAAATTCACATCCAATTTTTGGAAATGGTTGTTTGAAGATATGGGAACAAAGTTAGACTTTAGTACGTCCTACCGTCCTCAAACTGATGGTCAAACAAAAAACACCAATCAAATATTGGAGGATATGTTAAGGACAAAGAGACTAATGGGAGGATTATTTGCACTTAGAAAAAATTGCTTCTAATAATGGATACCAAATCTCCTTGAAAATGAGTCCTTTCGAAGTGATGTACAGAAGAAGATGCAAGGTACCCTTAAGTTGGGATCATCTTGAAGATATATTAGTGTTGGGGCCAGATATGCTAAAGGAAATGGAAGAAGTGGTCAAGCAGGTTTAACATGATTTGAAAGCAAACCAAGATCATTAGAAGAGCTATGCATATTTGAAAAGAGTTCAAAAGGAATTTAATGTGGGATATCATGTGTATTTAAAAGTTAAACCCAAGAAAAGTACACTCAAACTTGGCAATTGTGCCAAGTTGTCACCTAGATACTATGAACCTTTTCAGGTGTTAGCCAGAATTGGACCTATATCTTATCAGCAAGCCCTACCAACCAATTTTAAAATTCATAATGTTTTTCATGTATCTTTGTTGAAAAATTATGTACATGACTCATCTCATGTAATTGATTGGCATGTTGTACATGTGGGACCAGAGGGAGAATTCCTAGCAGAACCACTATCCATTCTAGACTGGAGAGTAGTCACGATCCGTAATAGAGATATAGCGCTATTAAAGGTTCAATGAAAACATTTCAGTCCAAAGGAATCAACTTGGGAGTTGGAGAGCACTTTCAAAGAAGCATTCCCTTCTTTCTTTTGATGAAACTGGAATGCATTTCCAGGAGAACACTTATCAAACACTGTGATGGTGTCAAATATAAGTGAGGGAGGATGTGATATCCCTTGGCTTGATAAATTATGTAATGAAATGTGCATATTTGTATTTATGGTTAAAGTATGCTAGTCTGAAAAAACATTTGAAATTTTAATTATCAATAGTTTAATATTGATAATAATTGATTGTAAATTTGTAATTATGAGATTTTATTTTTTGTAAATAAAGAAAATCTGGCAAATTAATTGTTGAGTACAAATAGTTGAAAGAGATAAGGTTGAAAAGTATTGTGGAGTATTTATTGTCCATCAATAAGTCCTAGGCATCTAATCTGGATTATTAGATTTAATTGAGGAATTATGATATTAGCCAATTAATTGTTTCCTAGATGACAAGGATTTGTCCTCAAGAGTGGGAAATGGGAGCTCATTAATGAACAGATAACTACATTCCCCCTGTTGGTGAGGCAAAGGCAGTTATTAGCCACCAAAAGTGGTATATGGGATGAATAATATCTTATGTTTTCACTTGCTTTTGTCTCATTATGAGAGCAGAAGAGACTAGAGAGAAGCAAGGAAAATAAGATTGAAAGAAATTGCAGGCCTAGTTTGCTAAGGGGTACATTGGTTGTTTACAGTGTCATGGTTGGGAGGAGCCAAGTACTTAATTGTTAATTTTTTAGATAAATATTTCAGGTCAGTATTTCAACCCTTAGTATTTATTTTTGTATAAGGAAAGATTTGCATTACTATTTTATTCTTCAGGCTTTTTAACTAGTGGAAAAAGAAAGAAGAAAAATCAGTTTTATATATATATATATTAGAATAAAAATGAGATAATTGCATTTTCTCTTGAATTTTGAATTTTTGTACAGAAAAGGAAAAAAAATATATTATGCTGATAGTATTTTCTATTTTTTCTTATAGAAAGAAAAAGAATTATTCATGATGGATAATAGTTCAAAACGTATGAGTTCTTTTCCAAAAGGGGTTGTGAATATATACATATGTATATAGAAGAGGAACCTAATCTTTGAACTAGAATTATAATAACACTACAATATGAACTTTATGTCATGTTACTAAACATGAGCTCAAACATGCACAGAGTATGTGAAAAGTAACAGTTATAGTATATTTCAAAATTATACATATTAAATCAAACACTATAATTGGCAAGAAGAGTAATTTTAATGACCACATTAGTCCAGAATCAATGGAGATAGCAAGAGAAAAATAAATAGTCTTCCCTGAAAGAAATGTCAGTAGGAAAAATGAACAGTGTTCATACCATAATTACATAATTTGTAGTTCATATATATATATATATATATATATATATATATATATATATATATATATATATATATATATATATATATATATATATATATATATATATATATATATATATATATATATATTTGAATATATTAAATACAATTGATCAAGGATTGAAATGGCTCTGTGGTTTGGCGAAAGGTCAACCCTACGGTCTCCGTTAGGGTTTGGTTAGTTCAATGCAAAACTCTGCAACTTCAAACCAAAGTCGATAGTGAAGAGGGGGAGGTCGTATCCATTTTCGCATTGGGATGGAAGTTTTGGTATTAGCCAGGTGTATTTTGTTGAGAAACGTGGAGTATTTGGAAGATATTGAGGATGCTTCATAACAAAAAAAGAATAAAATACTTTGCTGAGATGGACGAGGATCTGGTGGATTACTCCTCAAATCCATTAGAATATGTGCTAATCTGGACAAAATATCCACCTCATCATTCTAGTATGGAGCTACCGGGGTCAGATGGAGCACCGACTTTGTAGGTCGTCTTGCCTAGGTTTTCCTTGGAAGAGGTATTTGGAAGCCCCACAACCTTAGGTATTGAAAACCTATTCTTGATGTTAGGGAAAATGTTGATTGGGATTCATTACTCGGGAGAATTGGTGAACCTGATATTGGATTATGAACAGTCACAGCCAATATGATGGCCAGGTTCCTTCTGGGAACCAATATTATGCAAGTTATAGCCAGGGGCAGATGGTTGATATAGACCAAATAACACTGGGTCTCGGGACTCTTTCTTCAGCCCAGACTTCTGTTTGTTTTGCCAGGATCCCTGTTAGTGAACTCGAACATTATCAGTTGGAGATTAAGGTTATCAGTTCATAAGGTAATCCCCCGCAAGGCTTCAGCAATGTTGATGAAGGTATTCCAAAGAAACGAGAAAAGAAATCAAATAGCACAAAAGTTAGAGAAAGAAGGCGCTTGTTGGTTCTAGGGAAAGGCATCGAACTGGATGAGGTTATGGATATGATAGATCGGGTTCTGGCAGGTAGGGTTTGTGTGAGAAATTACTCTTTAGTGCGACTAAAGAAATGGGTCATAGATGTTTCGGGTCAAATTTTAGAAGTACTGTCGAATGTGGTGACGATGACAAGGGGATGGTTTGGACTACGTTTCATGAGGGTTGAACATGCACCTTGGGTAATGAAATTTTGGCACATTGAGATGGCTCCTATAATGATGAAAATATGGTCACCCCTATTTGATCTTGAGAGAGAACAATTGGGGGCGGGTCCGATTTGGGTAAGGATGTCGGGTTTGCCTCTTCAATTTTGGACAAAAGATGTTTTCAGAAGTATTGGGGATGATTTGGGGGTTTTCTTAGATTATGATAAATCATTTGTTGAGATGGGAAAGATGGCTTACACTCGTATTTTGGTGCATCTTGACACCAGGGAGGGATTGGTGGAGAGTCTTAAGCTACAATGGAGGGGTCTCTCTAGAATGCAGAAGTTGTACTATGAAGGGGTATCGTTTAGATGCAACTGATGACATGAAGTTGGTCACATATTCAAATAATTCCCACTGAATGTTAAGGAGAAGACAATAGAGGATTATTCGGGTGGGAATGAAGGCACACTTGGGAATGGAGAAGGCCCAAATGCTATGATCCAAACATTGCAAAAGAGTTCAATTCGTCAGCAAAAGGGGGCAAATAAGAATGAAGTGAGGCAAGCTTCATCCCCTAGACTGGCATCTCTGAGGGTTAAATGTGCATGAGCTTCTTCATAAGTTCCCATTCCAGGTACCAATCTCTCTCTCCCATCCTTGGAACCTAATAATTCATTTAGTCCATCTTACTACTCTTTTGTATCTTGTCCTGCAAAGAATGTTGGGGTGGTATTATCTTTATGTGATT
Organism: Pinus tabuliformis; assembly: GCA_031772625.1. Taxonomy (NCBI): domain Eukaryota; kingdom Viridiplantae; phylum Streptophyta; class Pinopsida; order Pinales; family Pinaceae; genus Pinus; species Pinus tabuliformis. The sequence continues at coordinate 1,231,568,891 of CM062817.1, read as the reverse complement.
TAAGTGTGGTTGCCTGTCCCACGGTATCAGTTCCTATATGTTGCCCGGCTCCTTTCCCTATCAGTCCTACATTATCCTAGGTCTCAGTTCCCTCGAAGACAGATACATCATCTGAATCTAATACGAGCCATAGATATAAGTTGAGATCTTTGACTAAACAACCTATAGTTGTTGGGGGGTATAGGTATCTCATCTCCACCGAAGATTCCCAAATCCACTAGAGGCAGGCAGTCCTATATATTGAAAGCCATACATAAGGCAAGAATGGATGTAGTAGAAGGAAAATAGTTATTGCTTAATGAGGTTCTTATAGCAAAAGGAAACCCAGTCATGGTTTCTCGATGAAGTGGTTATCCTTTAACTGCAAAGGGTTGGATAGCCCTACTAAAAAACTAGCCCTAGAAGATTATTAGATTCTGAGAAATTGGATGTGATTTTACTTCAAGAGACATTAGGGGATAGTGTTCAAATTGTATATCTATTAGAAGCTATGATATCGAGATGGACTTTCCATGCCTTAGATGTGAGAGGTAGATCTGGTGAAATTGTAGTATGCATAAACTGTAGAATGAAAAAGTTAGTGAATATTTGGGGAGGGAAGGAGTACTAATGGCATATGTATTCTCTAAAGAATTAGGTCTTGACATTAGGATTGTCAACATATATGGGCCATGTCACAATCATATGGTTTTCTAGGAATATGTTATGGGATCGTCATTTATGCAAGTTGACAATTTAATATTGGGGGGAGATTTAAATTTCTCAATGGCCATGTAGAATCCTGGGGAAGCCATGCACAGGTGGATTCACTCACAGATTTTTTTGAACAGCTTTTGGAGAACAACAACCTTATTGATATAGAAGTAGCACGCATTCAACCTACCAGGACAAATCGTAGAATGAGAAATTCTATGTTAGCAAGGCATCTTGATAGATTCCTAATCAAGGAACCACTGATGGATAAGATAGATTTGGTTAGGCAATGAGTTGGTTCGGGAGGAATATCAGATCATTCTCCTATCTTTTTAGAAGTATCAGGCAACTCTCGAAAGTCATGTGCACCATTCAAATTTAATGTGACATGGTTAAGGGATGAGGAATTTCAAAGAATTGTCAAAGAAGTATGGCAGGCTAGCTCACAAATCGAGGAAAGGTCATCAGCGGAGCACCTAGTTGGAAACCTTATTTGCCTAAAGCAGAGGATGATAGAATGGGAAAAGGAAAGAAAAAAAAGGAAGAGGAGACCCTCTGTAAAATCTAGTCTGAATTAGCCAGGTGAGAAGATCCTTACAGTGGAGGGTCTGATACACCAAAATCAAAACCATATATTTCGTAATTAGAGGCAGAGAAAATAAAGATATTAAGGGAGAAGGAAGAAACATGAAGACTTAAGAGTAGATCTATCTGGCTCCAAGTGGGAGACATCAATACACAATTTTTTCACTAGCATGCAAGAGGTCGAAAGGCCTTCAATACTATATGGTCCTTGGAGAATGAGGCGGGATCATCAATGCATACTTTCAGGAGCTTAGTGAATCTTGGCATACAACATTTTGGTAATATGTTTAAAGAACAATAGGAAGCGTCTCTGGCAGAAGTTATAAAGGTAGCTAGCCTCTTTCCACAAGTTATGAATGAGGAAGTCAATGAATAATTGAACATGCCAGTGATGATGGGGGAACTAGAGGCTATATTGAAGTGGTTTAAAAAAGACAAGAGCCACGGTCTAGATGGATGGCTTGTGGAATTTTACCTCACATTTTTTGATCTAATAGGTCAATATTTACTAAGGGTGATCGAGGATTGTAAGAACAATGGGAGAATGTATGATGCATTCTGTTGAGCTTTGAAATTACACCTCTCCTACACATTTTCCCAGACTTTTTCCCTCACCAGTACTCCATAAGCTATCAGAAATCATTGCATATTGATTCTAAAAGAGCATTTAAGTGGTTTTCTAACTATGTTTTTGTGTTTGTTGTTTGACTTAGATTTTGCTCATAAGTTGCGGAATGCAGCCACTTTCCGCAGCTGATTCAACTTTCCGCAGCTGTTTTTGTTAAACTCCAGGTTGCAGGTGTCATCAGGAAAAATGGGACATGTGGGTAGATCAGGAATGACCTGGACATGGATCAGGTCCTATTGGTTCAGCTGGATTCATCAAGGAAAGCTGTGGTCAACGGTGGTCAAGCGGTGGTCAAACAGAGGAATCCTACAGCAACAGGACTCCATCTTCAAGCACGTGAAGGATTCGTGGTTGTTCCTAGATCCTTGGGGTCATGTCGACAGCTGTAGACTGCCCCACGATGCGAATCCAATAGCCACAGTTGATAGATTTAATAATCTCGGCAACCATTATGCTAAATCCATGGACGTTGTCTTTTACGTGTCCTCTGTTCACGTAGTTTTACAGGAAAACAGTTATGTAACCTTTGTTATAAATAACGTGTTTCTATACGCATAGAGTTAGTCTTTTTGAATGTAATTTTGTTGTTCAAAGTTCACTATGTCATGACACTAGTCTTATTACTGTAACTGTGTTTTGAAATATACGAGAAGACTCTGTTTCTACATGATTGCGTGAACGTAATTTTGGATTGATAGCCTGTTGACCGAGGCTGTGCAGGGGACCCTGTATGCTGAGGTTTCGTTTTCATTGTTGCTGTACAGTTTTTATGAATCGTTTCCTTATTTTCACTGCACATGTTTTATAGTTATTCACCTGTGTATATATTTCTAACATTTCATTCCTGTTTATGATTTTACAAGCTTTGTATATTGCTGTTAACGCTGATCAGTGTGTGTATGTTTCAGGACAGAGTAGGCCCAGGCATTTTTCATGCAATTTTTGTAATAACTAGTGACGTGGAATTAACCTCTCTGCTGACTTTGCTTTTCTTAGTTTTTTTTAATTCCAGTTATGCTTTGATTCCAGTCTTGTTCACTTGCTTTAGTAGTTAGTTTAGATATCAGATTGCTCATGTCATTGACGATTATCTCTGAAAGCCATAGCTTAGACTAACTGGCAAGGAATCGAATTACGAATGTTGTGATTTGATTTTAGTTTTACTTTTCTGCAATTAGACATCAACTTGCTCATATCATTGACGATTATCTCCGAAAGCCATAGCATAGACTAACAGGCGAGGAATCGGATTATGAATGTTGTGATTTGATTTTAGTTTTACTTTTCTACAATTAGACATTAACTTGCTCATATCATTGACGATTATCTCCGAAAGCCATAGCTTAGACTAACTGGCGAGGAATCGGATTATGAATGTTGTAATTTGATTTTAGTTTTACTTTTCTGCAATTAGACATCAACTTGCTCATATCATTGACAATTATCTCCGAAAGCCATAGCTTAGACTACCTGGCGAGGAATCGGACTATGAATGATGTGAATTGATTTTACTTTTACTAGATTGAAATTTTTTATTTATTTGAGTGCAGTAGCTTAATTCATTTTTCTGTATTTAGACAGCAGCAGAGATAATGGTTTCATGATCAGTAGTTCATTATTGGCTTGATTTGAATAGCAGTACATTTTTGTTCAAGTATTAATTTCATCATTAGTATGTTCTAAGACTCTCTAAAGTGTTAAGTTCTGGAAATCATTATAGAGGACATAATTGCCTTAAAATCTATATCCATACTTGCCTTCTAGAGTATTCTTAAAACTCAGGAATAGGATTTCCATTCATATTGGAGATAAACAAAGATAAAAACCCCCAAAACAAAATAAAAATTGAAAACGACAAAAAGGTAAGAAAGAGGTTGTCTTGCACATATAATGCGCCACACTTCATCAGTTTACGACTCCCAGATTGATAATTAATGTAGCAATTTAGGACACACTAAATTGACCAAACACATTCAATGCTACATTCATAGCCTTAATTCCCAAATCATATAAGCCTAGAACCTTTAATGATTTTAGGCCTATTTCACTGTGTAATTGCATATATAAAATCATTGTGAAGATCATTGCAAACTGAATTAAGCCTATTTTATCCCAACATATTTCTAAGGAACAATTTGCGTTCTTGGAAAATCGTCAGATCCATGAAGCTATAGGTATTACACAAGAAGGACTACACTCCTTAAAAGTTAAGAATCTAAAAGGAATGATCCTAAAAATAGATCTTTCCAAAGCATATGATAGGACCAGTTGGTTGTACATTCGGATGTTGTTGACTCACATAGGTTTTCAATATGATTTCATAAAATAGATAATGTGTTGTATTACTTTTGTATCGTACAACATTATTATCAATGGATCGGCAACAAATTTCTTCCACGCAGAACATGGTCTCAAGCAAGGATGCCCTTTATCACCTTTTTTATTCCTTCTGGTCATGGAGGGTCTGAGTAGATTGTTGTCTGAAGAAAGGAATCAAGGGAGATTCAAAGGTGTGAAAATTGTTGCAAATGTTATCTTGACTCATCTACTCTTCATAGATGATGTCCTCATTTTTCTGAGTGGGGCTATCAGTGATACCACTGTGCTCAACAATAATCTCAAAATTTTCTGTAAGGCCATAGGGATGGAGACTAATAAGGAAAAATCCACTTTATCAGCTACGGGGTGCACACAATTCGAAATAATCTATGCAAAACAAAGATTTCCCTATCGAAATTTGGTATTTGAAGATGGACTGAAGTATTTGGGATATTGGCTAAAACCTAATAATTATAAAATTGCAAACTGGATGTAGTTGGTAGCAAAGATTGAAAGTAGAATTAATGTGTTAGGGCCTGGATCTACCTCAAGCTGAAGGAAGGCAGGTCCAGGGTAACATCAAACCACGCTTAACCTAGTAGCTAGCCCTAACAGGTCGGGAGAGGGCTCTCTCCTTGTCAATCTCAATTAGGATATTGGCAATTAGGGCTTGAGATGACTGAATTTGATGTAGATTTTATGCTAGGTATAGTAGCTCAGGGTTTCTGGTTTGGTTTTTTAGATTTTGGTTGCTGGATCAATTGGAGAAGGCAGATTGGGTCCGGGAAATCAACCCAAGGATACAATCATGTTCTGTGGGGTGAGGTAGATAAGGGTTTATGTACTAGAAATGGATTAAGATGGTAGATTAAGACAGCTAAGGAGTTGAGGAGGGCATAAAGAAACTATGAATCCTCTTCAAACAGTTGAAAACATTGAAAACCAAATGCATTCCCAAGACAAAGCACAGCAGTGTATTTTGTCCATTCACCTTGATTCATTTAGTTTTAGAAGATAAAGATGGATTTGGATACATATAAAACATAAGAAAAACTCATTACAAAGAAGAAACAATACATAAACTCACTGTCACAAGAATCCCACAAAAATAGCTGTGAAACCTGGTTTTATTCCTTGCCAAATTGCTGATACAAATGTTCAATGAGTGTCACCACTTCCACCAAAGTCCAACCTTTACAAATGACTGAAAAAACACATGATATAGACATCCAAACCACCTGTGCTATCCATCAGGGGTCGAATCCAAGAGATAAGGGACTGTTTCAACCATATCTAAACTGGGAACAAGAAAATAGGCAGTGGAACAACTTGCCTCTAAAACTAAGGAAACTGATACATTCAGTTTTAAACCACTTTTCATTGATGTATCTACCCCCTCATGTCATTTTACATCAAATTTACATCATATTACATCATTTACCATGCAAAATTTACCAAGAAAAGAAGAAGAAGTCAACTGCTGAAGAAACTAGGCGAATTTTGACTTTTAGGCAAAATTGACAAAAATTTGCCTGATGCGCAGCACCTTGAGCCTGATGCACAGCGCCGCTTCAAGGCTACTTTTGGAGGCCTTCCACTCATCCAAATCAGGCCCAAGATAGCTTGTTGGAAATCCCTGCCTGTCTAGTTTCTGGAACACTTTGAATTTTCTGATTTGGAGGTCATTTTCCCCCTCAAAAGTGGATTCTCCCAAGACTGGTTCCTATGTGTCCAAAAAGTGGCAGAGAGGGCACTTTTTGAGTGTTTTTTGCCCTTTTGGTGGCCAAGATCTCCTCCAAATTTGATGAAATTTTCTGGGTTTGGTTGTTTTTTCATGCTGAATCCAAAACTATAAGCCATTTGGCAAAAGAGTGAACCAATCCAATGCGCAGCGCCATCCACCAGAATTTCCTGTGTTGCCTAATTCAAAAAATCAAAATTTACAAAATTTTTCCAAAATCTGCCCAGTTTTGGCTCAAATGTACTTCATTGGTTACTTTGTTGGGCAAGTGTAACATCAGCCAAGATCTCAAGTTTTTCACCCCTCTTTTTGCTTCTTAAGGCCCTCCTTAATCTTGCCTTAAGGTGCTTAATTCTCATGTTACCTATCCTATTCTGGGTCAAGTAATGGTAGGCCATATGCCTAAGCATATTTTTGTCTCTGTTGGCTTTCTTTAGAAGACCCTCAAGGTGGATATTTACCCTCTCAAGCCATATTTCTCTCTCATTAACCACTTCTTGTTCAACTGGAGTCAAGGGAACCGGATGCTTCTCTACCATTTCACAAAAATCAAAACATGACTGATGTCTGAAGCATGTGTGAGGCTTCCTTTGCTGCACATTTCTTTCTCTTTCAATCTCACAGTTAGCTAGTGGAGAAGGACTTTGACTGCAGACATCATCCAACACATCAACTATTGGATCGTGAAAAACTTGAAAAGACTGTTGCAACCCATTTTCGATTGGTTCCAATGAGATGGCATGATTTTCTATAGGCTGCTCATCCTTTATTGAAGATATACTATGCAAATTTCCCTTCAAAAACTAAAATGATTCGAAACAGAATGGTATGGAATCATCTTGCATCATTTGATCATATGTTCTAGCTTCCAAGTCTTCATCTACAACTTGACAATCATCTACAACTTGACAATCAATGGCATTCGGTGGCTGCAAATCTAGATACGAGAAGTCTTGAACAAGGATCTCATTGCCCTCTAGATGGTCCAGATCAAAACTTATCGATGGTTGATTTCTGATTGAATGAAAGTTGTCTCTGATGATCTGAAACGAAGCAAAACAAAAAGGCAAATATCCTTCACTTACTTCAAAATTTGTTGCACTTTCCTCCTCACTTCCATAGCTGATATGCATCGGCTGATCACTATATTTGAGCTGCTTAAAGTGGACTTCCTCCTTCCACAAACCAGCTGCTGATTTATTTGCAAAACTAGCTTCTGTTTGGAGGACATAATCATCATCATACTAATCAAACTGAGGCAAATCATTAGTAAAAAACACATCATCAAGCATACATGTCATATCAACATATCTCTCTTCTCCAAGATGATCTATAAAACAATCATTATCAGGTCTATGACAACTGAGAAAATAAAGAAAATGTTTTGGATCAGCAACTTGTTCCTCTTCAATTAGCGAGCTATGGTCTTGAACATTATACTCATTCCTTGTGGTGATCCTTTACATCATCTCTGCCACTACACTTACCAAAATGTCGAGCTTTACCTCTAAAGATGTCGATTCCTCTGGATCTATGTTCTTCATCTCTTCTTCCTTCAACTTTGCCCTTCTGATCAACAAATTAGCCTCTACATCTACTGCATTGTTTTGCATCTCTTCAAGTGTTGCAAGGTTCCTTTCTCTCAGCTAAAACTCCATTTCCGGATCAAAGGCATCTGGGTAGTGCAAGAGAGAAAATCCAGGAGGAGGTCTTATATTAACCGGCATCAAAAAATAGACTTGATTAAACCTGGCAGAAAATTGTTGTACTGTCTCCCCTGGCAGTTTTTTCAGCTGGTTATACTCTTCTATAATTAAGAAAGGGTTCTGTCTGACCACCCACCTGTCAAGGAAAACTTTGACAAACTGTTGGAAATCTGAGATGCTTGCATCAGGTAGGGTTTTGAACCAACTCTTGACTTTGCCTTGCAAAGAAAGAGCAAAAAGCCTAATACTGGCATCCTCTTCATCAACTTCAAAAAGGTCAAGAAAAGACTCAAAATTCAGTACATGTCTCTCAGCAGTGATGTTGTCACATTCACCATCAAATCTTGGTAGATATAGGTAATGATTTTTAGGGAAAGCATGGGATATAGGAGGTAAAGTCAAAGGCTTGTATCTATCTGGAATTTTATAAGGTATAGGAATATGTACAGAAGGTGTAGAATCAGTCTTTGTCTCTTGAGGCTCATGAATTTGAAGACGATCATCATAAAATTCAGAAGAAGGGTCTTGATCAAGATCAAAGGCATGCACATATTTTGTATCCACAATCTTCAAAGGGAAAGAATCAAATGCAGATCTAGGATCTTCTCGCAAATACAATATACTTTGCAAAGCCTTCTTGACATTCTCGGGAAAAGAGAAGAAATAATTTATAACAAAGAACATAATGTCTTGGATGAAATTCCAACTTGAATACCTGATATTTTTGTATTGTCCTTTCATGTTTCTACTGGTCAGGTTCATCCTCCAGTGGAGTCCTTGGATCTGATCTTGAAACTAATTTGGAGTCGCCATGTGAATGATTTCAACCTTCCTATGTCTGATCGTTGTCCACCATCAACAAGCAGAACTAAACTTGATACATTTTGTTGAGGAACCTAAAACAACGTCCCCCAGTACGGTCGCCACTATGTTAGGGCCTGGATCTACCTTAGGCTGAAGGAAGGCAAGTCTAGGGTAACATCAAACCACGCTTAGCCTGGTAGCTAGCCCTACCAGGTCGGGAGAGGGCTCTCTCCTTGTCAATATCAATTAGGCTATTGGCAATTAGGGATTGAGATGACTGAATTTAATGTAGATTTTAGGCTAGGTATAGTAGCTCAGGGTTTTTGGTTTGATTTTTTAGGTTTTGGTTGCTAGATCAATTGGAGAAGGCAGATTGGGTCCAGGAAATCAACCCAGGGATACAGTCATGTTCTATGGGGTAAGGTAGACAAGGTTTTATGTGCTAGAAATGGATTAAGATGGTAGATTAAGACAGCTAAGGAGTTGAGGAAGGCATAAAGAAACTATGAATCCTCTTCAAACAGTTGAAAACATTGAAAACCAAATGCATTCCCAAGACAAAGCATAGCAGTGTATTTTGTCCATTCACCTTGATTCATTTAGTTTTAGAAGAGAAAGATGGATTTGGATACATATAAAACATAAGAAAAACTCATTACAAAGAAGAAACAATACATAAACTCACTGTCACAAGAATCCCACAAAAATAGTTGTGAAACCTGGTTTTATTCCTTGCCAAACTGTTGATACAAATGTTCAATGAGTGTCACCACTTCCACCAAAGTCCAACCTTTACAAATGACTGAAAAAGCACATGATATAGACATCCAAACCACCTGTGCTATCCATCAGGGGTCGAATCCAAGAGATAAGGGACTGTTTCAACCATATCTAAACTAGGAACAAGAAAATAGGTAGTGGAACAACTTGCCTCTAAAACTAAGGAAACTAATACATTTAGTTTTAAACCACTTTTCATTGATGTATCTACCCCCTCATGTCATTTTACATCAAATTTACATCATATTACATCATTTACCATGCAAAATTTACCAAGAAAAGAAGAAGAAGTCAACTGCTGAAGAAACTAGGAGAATTTTGACTTTTAGGCAAAATTGACAAAAATTTGCCTGATGCGCAGCACCCTGAGCCTGATTCGCAGCGCTGCTTCAAGACTACTTTTGGAGGCCTTCCACTCATCAAAATCAGGCCCAAGATAGCTTGTTGGAAAGCCCTGACTATCTAGTTTCTAGAACACTTTGAATTTTCTGATTTGGAGGTCATTTTCCCCCTCAAAAGTGGATTCTCCCAAAACTGGTTCCTATGTGTCCAAAAAGTGGCAGAGAGGGCACTTTTTGAGTGTTTTTTGCCCTTTTGGTGGCCAAGATTTCCTCCAAATTTGATGAATTGTCCTGGGTTTGGTTGTTTTTTCATGATGATTCCAAAAATACAAGCCATTTGGCAAAAGAGTGAACCAATCTAATGTGCAGCGCGCATCCACCGGAATTTCCTATGTTGCCTAATTCAAAAAATCAAAATTTACAAAATTTTTCCAAAATCTACAAAAATTTTCCAAAATCTGCGAAATTCATCTTCTCTTTCTCTGAAACATCATTTGAATACAACCTATCTCAATGTGTGGAACAGGGGATTTGTGGAAATGAATGGAAACGAAGGGGATAAGGGGCTTTTAAATTCTTGAGAAAATTTTAGGAAGTAGAGAGGGATGTTAGGAATCAGTGGAAAGCGTAATTTCAAAGATTTAGTGAGGTGAAGGGGTACAAAAGGTCAAAACACATGCTTAGCCTAGAAAATTGTCAAATTGTAGCAATAAACTAGGGTTTGTGGGAAAATGATGAATTTGAGGGATATGAGTGATGGGAAGTGTTTAAGAAGGTATATTAGGGATAGGAGAAGGTGTATGAACAACAGGACACAAGTTTTTTTTATCATTTGGCCATCCAAGAAAAATTACCTTCAAAACCCTAGGAGAGGGAAATGGGCCTTACCCAAGTACAACTGAAGCACGAACAAGGTGTAAAATGACCCATTGGAACCTGAAATGATGATAACTCTTTGAATGATGGTACACTCAGCCAAATGGTGAGACACTTGGAAAACTTTGGAAAACAAATCCTAGACCTAATACCCAGTGACCAAATTTTACTTGAAGACTCACTGAAATGACAAAATTTGACCTTGACACCCTAAAATCACTTTGTAAGAGCATGTTTGATCACTGGTGGAAGGCTTCAAAGACTGACATTAACATAATGTATGGCATCATTGTTGGTTATCTAAGGTGGGTTGAATAGTTCTTACCAAATATGTGTTGGTGGCCATCCATGTATATTGGATGTCTTTATCATGGATCCCAAAGGGCATTCTTCACAAAATACAACAATTTGTTATAGGCTTCTTTGGACAGGGAAAAAGGAAGGCAAACTTTTTGCTTGGGTTAGTTGGGATCTCATCGCCATACCCAAAAAATGGGGAGGTTGGGGGATGAAAAACCTTACCTATTTTTCAAAAGCACTTGCAGCCAAAATGGGATGGCAATTGATCAATTCAAATAGTTTATGGTCAGAGGTGGTCACCAAGAAATATATTAGCCCGCTTCATATTGAGGAGTGGATCAAAATCCCAGATGGAACAGGTCGGATGTCTCTATGATTTGGCGAGCTGTCTTAAATTCCTTTGATTATATCAGAGTCAGATTGGCGTGGAGAGTAGGATCTGGTGAGAGGGTTCGTATTGGCTTAGATGCATGGTCGGGAAGTGGTAATGCGCACATCCTTCCCCCAAATCTAATATAATTCCTTTAGGCATCCGAATAAGGACTTTAGACCAAATTGCAAACCCTAATTTTTTATTTATATTTGGTCAAAAATGGAAAATGCTTAGGAAATTCATATACAGCTTCAATGGAATCAGGACTAGGATATCTACACAAATTCTCTCTCAGAGGCACACATGAGAATACAAGATCGAGATGATGAATTAATTTGGTCCCTGGCTCCGCATGGCAGATACACTCCAAAAGAAGGTTATTCCTACATTTTCATTGATCATGAACCTGATAACAATGTCTGGTGGTGGCATCCGCTTTGGAAGCTAAAATTCCCAACAAAAGTAAATCTTTTTATGTGGTGTGTGTTGCATAATAAATCCCCCACATGAGACAATATGCAACGAAGATCATTTCAGGGACCAACATGGTGCATACTATGCAAGAAAAATGAAGAATCAATCAATCATTTGTTCCTTCATTGTTCCACAATAGTCCAAATTTGGAATCAAGTATATCAATCATTAGAAATAAATATTAGGTGGCAGGGAGATACTATTCAAGAAGCTTGGGAATCATGGTGGAATAGGGCTCATCCTACAAAGCTCTAAAACTTTCCCCTTCTGGTTTGTTGGGGTGTTTTGTTAGGAAGGAACCAAAATATTTTTCAAGATAAGGTTTCAAACTAGAATTTCACTTGTTCCCACATAGTGGCACTTTATAACTTGATCCCTGAGGATGAACATAATTAGAATCACCAAAACATTAATGCAAAAATCATCGACAAGACTTTTCCTTGGGCATATTTTGATGGATTTGCTCAACAAGATGGTTGTGGTGGAGGAGCAGTTTTGTATTTAAATGAAGATCATTATTACAAGATGAAGATGGGTTTAGGGAGAGGCACAAATAACTATGCAAAACTTAATAGCCTTAGACTTCTTCTTATTTTTTCCCTTGAGAAAGGATGCCGACAACTACAGATATTTGGTGACTCTAAACTTGTCATAAATTGGTTCAATCAATAGTCAAATTGTCACGTGCACACACTCATAAATCTGCTGGAAGAAATTATTACAATAAAATCACATTTTGACTATGTAATTTGTCGTCATATCTACAGGGAAAGGAACCAGATTTCTGACAGTCTATCCAAAGAAGTAGCGCAGCAACATTTTGGTACTTGGATGATACAGGAACAGATAGGACACGAGTTCTATCAGTATTTTCACAGGCCATTCATTGATCTTCAGCCACAGGTGGCAGCATCAACTTGATCCTACACAACACATAGATGGACCTCTTTTTGTCTATCTTGTCGATTATTAGAGCTTATGGAATTGTATACATTTTATATGTTTATGTTTCCAGTTACAATTATGCATCAGTCATTTTTTAAACTCTATACAATAAGTGGCATTTATGGCCACCAGTTTTGAGATATGCTCCTTTTGCAGCATCTACAACATGTAATTTTCAATATTTTATATAATGAAAGTTATGATTTTTCCTTGGGGAAAAACTTAAATCTCAAAAATAAAATCAATACATAAAAGGTCCCAATCAAGGGGAATACATATGTACACAAGTTGTCAAGGGTTAAAATATACGCTTAGAAATTTTACAACCGAATGGGAATTAATAAACAATAAAAATATGTAGTAAATGGAAAATTGTGTTATTACAAGAAACTAGAATTTACAATAGAGGTTTAAAAACCCCAAAATGTTTCTATCATACTCAAGGAAGATAACACTGGAGAATATAAATAAATAATAATATCATGACTATCATTAGGAAACAACAAAGTCAATCAAGTCTAGAAAAGTTGAATTCAAGCGCAACAACCACGCCAGGAAGCATAGTGAATTAGAAAAGTGGAGGTCTATGACCTGGGGCAAAGATGAACCAATTAATTTTAGGCTTAAGTTGAACCTAGAAAACCATGAAGGGGAAATCTCGTTGGTTCTATGAGAACATAATAACTAAAAATGATACATACATAGAATATTTCAGTAGTACTCGAAAATAAAAACCTGCGAGGACATCCCAAAATTAAAACAAAGAAAAACCAATAGAGGGTTTTTGCATAAGGAAGCTACCTTAGAAGAGTTACAATCCACATTTGATTATTTTATTTCATACACATTAAAACAATAATGTAAATCTTTGTTTTATATCGAAAAAAGATTAAATACAATTATAATGATAAATAATAATAATAATAAGAAATTAAAACATGCTTGGTTCATGATATCCATGTCAAAATAGTAAAAATAGAATGACACCATAAACCTCGACAATTAAAAATTATATGCTTGCAAATACATAGGAGAGAAGCAACATCATCTATGTATATTAAAGTATGAACATCATAGCGAACTTCTTTGTGTTCGATATTAATCAGTAGTTCGAGTCACTTCGAGATGCACCATAAAAGGGCCACTACTCATACTTGTCACATAGGATTTAAAAGTAAGAACCCTAATGATAATAAGTTACAATAGTGTCACGATATAAATAGATGCCAAACAAAAAAACCTAGATAGGATATGAAGGGGATTTGAGAAAGAATGATCGGAAGTTATCATAACAACCATTGTAATTCGTTAGAAATTAATGAAAGCAAATTAAATTGAATGGAGGAATCAATTCTTACAGCCATCAATACCCACAAAAAAAAAAAAAAAATTATTGAAGGAAATAGTAAAATAAATTAAGGGTTCAAAACCCTAAAATAAAGTCTAACAAAATAGAAATACAGAATGTGCTAATGGGTCTTCTAAGACATAACAATGCTTGAACATGAGTCACAAAGACTGGAAGAATACCATAAATAACAAATAAATAAATTAAAGTCATGGTTGAAGCCAAGATCCCTGAAAACAACAAGGACTTCTTTATGTATCGTAGATTGATAAAAAACCCAAATGGGCTCCGTATAAATCAAATAAATAAAAGGAGAAACATACCACTGAGGGTTATGCAAACCCTTTAGAAATAAAGAACGATGTAATAGCTCAACACTTCCATTAACGAAACACCAAAAAAATTCAAGTTATGACCACGTTAATATTAGATAGAAAATGATACATTACATGTAATGGTTGGCGTGTCAAAGAATGCAAGTAGAGTGTTACTTAAAAAATAAGACCTGACCTTTTCAGGGGGAAGAGTATCTCGGCTGAAGAAGCAACATTTACACATATATTCGTTGAAGCGAGTAGATATAATAGCGGGAGCTGCGAAGCAACATTTAACATATATTCACCAAAGCGAGTAGATACAATAGACAAAGCTGCGAAACGAAATTGGATACGGAACTGCAGAGCAGCGTTACTTAAAAAAACGACTTACTCCAAGGGTATTGAGGAACAACGTTAAAAAACATCTCCATAGAGAACAATCCTCACCATCCTGCAAGCACGGGTAAAGAAAAAGTCAGAAAAACTATGTAAGCAGCATAACACATAACTGTAAGTAATGTAATTCAATTGAATGATGAAACAATAAGAGTTTTGGACACCATTACCTTTTTCGAAATTGTCAGATGGTCGAACAAAGTCATTCCTTGAGAGAGGAGAAGACCCAAACAACATGATAAATGTTTTGTGCTAAAACATCAAATAAAAACTAACCCTAAAACACAAATCGCAAAATTGCACAAACGACGGAAGAAAAACCAGGAAAGAATAGATTTTGGTAAGCGTAAAAATGAAGTCATTAAACTCATGGAAAACCCTAGATTGATTTCCATCGTCGATTTCCCAAGATTCAATCTCAAAAGTTTGTTTGGTAGGTCAAAGGTACCATACGTGGTTACTCCCACAATTGCCACGTGCAGATATAGATTAATTTGGAGGGTTCTCGGCCAAAGGCATAAATATTATCACAAGTGTTAAGTCAAACATTAAGTTTAATACCACATCCATAAACAAAATAAACCATTTACAAAGTAAGATATTGCTTACCCGATACAACCAAATCATGTGTGTACCATGATTCGTGTTATTGCAATGAGATAATATATATATATATATTAGTTGATAATTGATTTAGGTATTGAAATATAAATTATATAATGAAAAGTTTCAACTCCATGTAAATGATGAGCAATACATATAAGTTCTTTGAAAAGCAATACATATAAGTTCTTTGAAAAGAGGAATTGATGAGCAATACATATAAGTTCTTTGAAAAGCAATACATATAAGTTCTTTGAAAAGAGAGCAATACATATAAGTTCTTTGAAAAGAGGAATTAAGGTTGTACATTAAATTCTTTGAAAAGCGGAATTAAGGTTGTACATTAAATTCTTTGAAAAGCAATACATATAAGTTCTTTGAAAAGCAATACATATAAGTTCTTTGAAAAGCGGAATTAAGGTTGTACATTAAATTCTTTGAAAAGCAATACATATAAGTTCTTTGAAAAGCAATACATATAAGTTCTTTGAAAAGAGAGCAATACATATAAGTTCTTTGAAAAGAGGAATTAAGGTTGTACATTAAATTGGAGAAGAAGCACTTATATTAAACTTGAGAGTTTATGAAGTAATGCATACTAGAAGAAGCACTTATATTAGAGTTTATGAAGTAGTGCATACTAGAAGAAGCACTTATATTAGAGTTTATGAAGTAATGCATACTAGAAGAAGCACTTATATTAAACTTGAGAGTTTATGAAGTGATGCATACTATCTATAGTATAGTCTAATTAGTAGTAAAACAAATATTAAACTTGAGAGTTTATGAAGTGATGCATACTATCTATAGTATAGTCTAATTAGTAGTAAAACAATAAAGAGGAATTAAGGTTGTACATTAAATTGGAGAAGAAGCACTTATATTAAACATGAGAGTTTATGAAGTGATGCATACTATCTATAGTATAGTCATATAAGTCCTTTGAAAAGAGGAATTAAGGTTGTACATTAAATTGGAGAAGAAGCACTTATATTAAACGTGAGAGTTTATGAAGTGATGCATACTATCTATAGTATAGTCTAATTAGTAGTAAAACAATAAAGAGTGATGCATACTATCTATAGTATAGTCTAATTAGTAGTAAAACAATAAAGAGGAATTAAGGTTGTACATTAAATTGGAGAAGAAGCACTTATATTAAACGTGAGAGTTTATGAAGTGATGCATACTATCTATAGTATAGTCATATAAGTTCTTTGAAAAGAGGAATTAAGGTTGTACATTAAATTGGAGAAGAAGCACTTATATTAAACTTGAGAGTTTATGAAGTGATGCATACTATCTATAGTATAGTCCAATTAGTAGTAAAACAATAAAGAGGAATTAAGGTTGTACATTAAATTGGAGAAGAAGCACTTATATTAAACGTGAGAGTTTATGAAGTGATGCATACTATCTATAGTATAGTCCAATTAGTAGTAAAACAATAAAGTATGAGAACCCTAGAGAAGTGTTAGGATATTCCGACACATAGGAAATAGTTAAGTACAACTTGGTCTAGTATAGAGTTAGGTAAAGTGTGTTTCTTTACTATGTACATTTTGTAACTTACAATCTGACGGTCATGATATGTAGTGATCCGACGGTTCATTCTCTCCTCGATATTACCGACACTTGATCCGTGGCTTAACACCCGATTGGTCCATGATCTCTAGTTAACGAGCATGGAGGATCATTTGTAGGGTAATCCGTCTATGAGAGAAGCATATGTAAATTTTCATTCTTTTATTAATAAATTGCCTGAAGTGGCCGCGTTGGCTCAGGCCGTGGACTATTTCCCTCTTTGAGGGTTTTAACCACATCAAAATACTGGTGTATTGATCTGTGATCTGTTTGTGAGTGGTGTCCTTTGGTGTTCTGTCTGAGGAACTTACCCTGTAAATTCCCACATGTTATCAGAGCTATTTGAGGGCCGCGTCCGTTGGTGATCCAAATCTGAAGCTGGTAGAACTACATCCGACTACCGTTTCCTAGATCTATTGTTTCTGACTGCTTTCGGGCCAAGAGGACTGCTCTGTTGTGTTGGGAGCATCTGTTCCAGTGAGGAACCCCTTTCGTTTCACGCGAAAAGGTTTTCGGTAGCCCTAGCTGCGTCATTTTTAAGATCTGGAGGTATACAGTGTTTATTTGCAGTTTACAGTTATTTTCTCTCTGTTTATTTCGGTTTTCGGTTTATTTAGCCTTTTTTATTACCGGATCTATACCTTTCATTTCTTCGTATGCTCTTTGCCCTGCGACTTTGTGCAATCTGGGCAAATCAGAAACAGAAAGGAAGGATTTTTCTCATGCGTATGCTCTTTTCCGCTGCGCCTTAGTGTGATCTCGGAAAATCAGAAACATTGAGGAAAATATTTAGTTTCCGGCTAAAGCTAACTTCGAGCCGCAAGGTTCGTTTTTGAAAATATTTAGTTTCCGGCTAAAGCTAACTTAGTGGGTTGATAGGGATGTCTATTTCTCCATATCTTAGATTCCATATTGCAGAACTTGATACTCCTGATGAAGCAATGAAACAGATTACTAAAGTCTTTGGAATTAAAAATGAACATAAAGCCCATCAACTTGAAAATGAATTGCTTACATTGGACCCTAATAGTTTTTCTTGCATTGAAAATTTTTTGTCCAAGTTCAAGACCCTTAGACTTCTCTTGGAAGGTGTTAAGGTTAAGAAAGAAGATAGTAGCCTTATCTACTCCATTCTTACTAAGTTGGGACCAACCTATTCTGTGTTTGTTTCCACCTTCCATTCTACAAGAGAAGCCTTCATTTCTCAAGGACAAACCTACAAGTCCCCTTCCTTTGATTCCTTTTGTGATTCTTTAATAAGAGAACAAGAAAAACTCTTACACCTTGGTCTTCTTCATCTTGGAAACTCATCTAAGAAAGCGTCAGCCGCCCAACAGCAACCAAATCCAAAGAATCCTAAGAAGTTGTATCCTAAAAAGAATGGTCCTAAACCAAACAAGGGTCCTAAGCAATTTCAGCCTCAAAATGAAAAATCATTTCAACAAAATGATAAGACAAATAAAAACAAAGGGAAGAAGACTGATAGACATTGCAACTTTTGTAATCGAGATGGCCACTTAGAATCCAAATGCTTTAAGAAGATGGAAGCCTTGGAAGCAGCAATGATGAAGCATAACATCCATTTGGAGCACTCTTCAACTTCAACTTCATCTTCAGGAATGGCACTTTCTGCATGTGGTTGTCAAGCATCTCGGTCTGGATATGCACTAAATGTATCTTCTTCTTCTCATTCTCATGAGTGGCTCATTGATTCTGGAGCTTCTTATCACATGGCCAAAAACAAATCCATGTTTTCTTCTTTAAATGATTGTAACACCAAAAATATATATGTTGGTGATGATAGATCTCTTAGTGTTGTAGGGACTGGAACTGTTCATATAAACAATGGCCAGTTTAATGATGTATTATGTGTTCCAACCTTATCCTGCAACCTTCTATCTGTATATCAGATAACTCATTCAGGTGAAGGTAAAATCGTTGAATTTTCACCTCACAATGTTGTAATTAAGGACCTAAGAGATCCTAGATAGATTTTAGCTACTGGCATTGCTGATGATTCTACAAGGTTGTATAAGTTTCACAACTTTGGGTCATCAAATCTTCCCTCAGTATTTGTTGCTCATAATGATGAAGTGAGCAAACTTTGGCATGAGCGATTTGGTCACTTAAACTATCGCTCTCTTCAGAATCTATGTAAAGAAAATATGGTGACAGGTCTTCCAATGGTATCTTGCAGAGATGGTGTTTGTTCTGGATGTGTACTCAAAAAACATCATCAGGACAGTTTTGAAAAACGTGCCTCTTAGCACGCCTCAGCCCCTTTACAGCTCGTGCATAGTGATTTATGTGGTCCACTTCCAGTTGCTTCATTCTCTGGCTACAAGTATTTCTTAACTTTCATTGATGATTTCTCCAGACGCACTTGGGTATACTTCTTAAAACTCAAGAGTGAAGCATTTAACATGTTCTTGGCCTTTAAGGCCTTTGTTGAAAAACAATCTGGACATCAAATTCTTAAGCTAAGATCTGATAATGGCAGAGAATATGTTAAAAACACATTCATCAACTTTTGCACTGAGAATGGAATTCAAATGCAACATACTGTTCCATATACTCCACAACAAAATGGTGTAGCTGAAAGGAAGAATCGCACCTTAAAGGAAATGGCTAATTGTATGCTTCAATCTAAAGGACTTAGTCTTAATTATTGGGCAGAAGTAATTAACTGTGCAAATTACATAATAAATCGCACTCCTACTAAGGTTTTAAAGAATATCACTCCAGAAGAAGCATGGAGCTCAATTAAACCAGATGTAAGTCACTTTCATGTTTTTGGAAGTGAAGCATGGGCCCATATTCCAGATGAGAAACATAAAGCTTTAGAACCTAAGAGTGAAAAATGTATTTTTGTTGGATATCCTGAAGATGTCAAAGGATATAGACTTATTCCACTTAAGTCCAAAAATGTTATCATTAGAAGAGATGTAAAGTTTGCTGAAAATATATCGGCCTGCGAGCCTAGTTCGGCGGATGTGCCACCTCTCCCTATCTCTTCTACTTTTGAAAATATTTCTTCTTCAGATGATGAAAGCGAGGATGAAAATCCTCCCCCACCTTCTCAGGATCCTCCTTTAGCTCCTCAGCTTTCAAAATGGGTCCGTGCTACTCGGGATGCAACAGGTGATCTTGCCGGTGATCCTACAAATCAGCGACGTACATGTTCTCAGTTCGAGAGAGCCTCTTCTTTACTGGCTCAAGCTTCAGTGAATTATGATCCTGACACCTTTGCAGAAGCTTCAGGCCATCCAGATTGGGAAGCAGCTATGAATGAAGAATATCATTCATTATTGGCAAATGATACATGGGATCTTGTTCCTCTACCAAAGGGACGAAAACTTGTTAGATGCAAATGGGTTTATAGAACCAAGTATGGACCAGATGGGAAAGTTAATAAACATAAAGCTCGTCTTGATGCTAAGGGTTTTTCACAAGTTGAAGGCATTGACTACACTGAAACCTTCTCCCCTGTTGCCAAAATGAACTCTATCCGCCTTGTTCTTTCCCTTGTTGCTTCTTTCAAATGGGAATTCCATCAGATGGATGTTAAATCCGCCTTCTTGCATGGGGACTTGCATGAAGAAATCTATATGGAACAACCTATTGGCTTTATACAAACAAACTCCAGCCTTCTATGTCGGCTTAAGAAATCCCTTTATGGTCTCAAGCAAGCTCCTCGAGCTTGGTATGCCAAAATGGATAACTTTCTTTTAGAATCTGGCTTTTCTAGGTGTCATTCTGACAATACTGTCTACACCAAGAAAGTGGGCAAGTCTCTTATCATTCTTGTTCTTTATGTTGATGATCTATCCTGACTGGTAGTGATCCCAACCTCATAAACCATGTGAAGTCTAGCCTTAAAAGGAAGTTTGAAATGACAGACTTAGGACACTTACATTATTTTCTTGGTCTTCAAGTCTTGCAATCCAAGGAAGGTATTTCCCTTTCCCAGTCCAAGTATGCTTGTGATATTCTACGCCATTTTCACATGGAAGACTGTAAGCCAACCCCTTCTCCCTTTCAGTATGGAGTCAAACTTTCAGTCACTTGTACTTCTCCTGAAGTTGATGCTACCTTATACTGTCAACTTGTAGGAAAACTTTTGTATCTAACCATACTCGTCCTGACCTTTCCTTTGCTGTTGGCCTTGTTGCTCGGTTTATGCAAAACCCACGTGAAAGTCATTGGAAAGCAGCTAAAAGAATACTTCGTTATGTTCGAGGTACAGTTCAGTTTGGGATTCATTACAGTGCCGAAGCAGCTCCTCTATTGGTTGGTTTCACTGATTCCGATTGGGCTGGTGACCCTGATGATCGGAAGTCTACTGCAGGTTATGTGTTCACTCTTGGTTCAGGACCTATTACATGGGCTTGCAAGAAACAAGGTGCCATTTCTCTTTCTTCAGCAGAAGCAGAGTATCGTGGTGCCGTAGAAGCTAGTAAGGAAGCCTTGTGGCTTCGTCAGATCCTGTCAGAGTTTGGCTTTCAGCAGCAGCATCCAACTACACTTTGGTGTGATAATCAAAGTGCCATTCAGCTATGCAAAGATCCAGTCCAACATCAGCGTAGCAAACACATTGAACTACACATGCACTTCATCAGAAAGCTCATTCACGACCATGTTCTTGAAGTGCAATATTGTTCAACAGATGATCAAGTTGCAGACATCTTTACAAAGGCTCTCACAGAGGCGAAGTTCACTAAACTTCAATTTATGGTTGGAGTTCAGGAAGTTGTCACTAAGGGGGGATAGGCTCTAGTGCCTCCTTCCTTCTCCTATTGTGTCATATTTGTAAATCCTTCAATCCTATCCCAAGTTGTTCTTAAGGGGGGATGTTAGGATATTCCGACACATAGGAAATAGTTAAGTACAACTTGATCTAGTATAGAGTTAGGTAAAGTGTGTTTCTTTACTATGTACATTTTGTAACTTACAATCCGACGGTCACGATATGTAGTGATCTGACGTTTCATTCTCTCCTCGGTATTACCGACACTTGATCCGTGGCTTAACACCCGATTGGTCCATGATCTCTATTTAAAGAGCATGGAGGGTCATTTGTAGGGTAATCCGTCTATGAGAGAAGCATATGTAAATTTTCATTCTTTTATTAATAAATTGCCTGAAGTGGTCGCGTTGGCTCAGGCCGTGGACTGTTTCCCTCTTTGAGGGTTTTAACCACGTCAAAATACTGGTGTATTGATCTGTGATATGTTTGTGAGTGGTGTCCTTTGGTGTTCTGTCTGAGGAACTTACCCTGTAAATTCCTACAAGAAGCTCAACTCCATCAATAATAAAAAAAGAAGTTCAAATGAAAAGAAGAAATTTTCTCAAGCTTCTCTACTCCATCAATAATAAAAAAAGAAGTTCAAATGAAAAGAAGAAATTTTCTCAAGGAGAGAAAACATTATTGTTGGTTTCTTTAAAAAAAATTGATCATATGAGAGGGTCATTAAATAGGTTTTTCAAACAATAAATTATGAGAACCCTAGAGAAGCTCAACTCCATCAATAATAAAAAAAGAAGTTCAAATCAAAAGAAGAAATTTTCTCAAGGAGAGAAAACAATTATTGTTGGTTTCT
Source organism: Pinus tabuliformis (assembly GCA_031772625.1). Classification (NCBI taxonomy): domain Eukaryota; kingdom Viridiplantae; phylum Streptophyta; class Pinopsida; order Pinales; family Pinaceae; genus Pinus; species Pinus tabuliformis. The sequence continues at coordinate 1,231,546,478 of CM062817.1, read as the reverse complement.
TTAAAAAAAATGATCATATGAGAGGGTCATTAAATAGGTTTTTCTTGGGTGATTGGGAGGAATGATTGTTATATTCCTTGCCTAGGTTCAATTTCCGTAAGCATCATGTTGTGCTTATATCGAGTATATTATTATTCAGGCTTCAAGCTTTGTTGTTGTACAACCTTGAGCCCTGAAGAGTATACTAAAATATGGTCATAAATTAAAAAAAAAATAGATCAAATATTAAAATTATTGAAAAGCCTCTGTTACACAACATTTTGTCACACCTCCTGCCCTTCCCCAGGACATACCCCGAAGTGCCCGAAACATGACCATCATGCAGTATGCTCATTCATATATGCAGTTTAGATCCTTCTTAAGACGTTGATTGGAAAATGCCTTGAGCTTCCCTTAAAGGAAATAGCTCTAAAACCTTAATTTGAGAATCATTGCCCTTATGAGACTAAAAATAACGATGATCTCATGTTGCACTATACTTAACCCGCGATGGCATCACTCTGTTCACTTGTATACCTGCGATGATCCCAATGAGGATGATAAGCTTCGTGATCTAGAAGCTTCCAGTGCGGCGAGCTGGAGGTTGTTTGGCATAGATGAGGTCAAATTCTCCCAACTTGGCCTCTTGGTCTTATCCCTATGAGTTACCTCCTTGATATAAGGGCTTACTCCTATCTTTGGAGAGATCCTAACTCTCTTTCCTAGCCTATATATTCTTCCTCTCCCATTCTGAAATGGTTGGTCTATGCCTATTTGCACCCTTATGCTAAGATTGTGCCTATATGCTACTCATTTGGCTTGGAGAAGGAGTGCTTGGAGAGCTTAGCTTGGACTTGGATATTCATTCAAGGAGAGCCTATCAACATCAAGGCTTGGTTGTATGCTTCCCCTTATTTTCTATTAATATACAACTGTTGGTTCATTTTCCCTAAATGTGTATGCTCATGTATCATTTAGCTTAACATTCCTTGATCAATTAAGTAGGTTGCTTTTGAATATGCTATTTGTATTTGCATGCCTTGTTGTGTCTTGATCTCTTGTGCAGGTGCATAAACACTGAGAGCAGCAAGAATGAGCCCGTGATGCAAGTGATTCAAGGTCTTCAACAAAGGAGATCGAGATAGCATCAGAACGAGGTAGGCCATCTTCTTTGTCTCTCTTTTCAATTGTAACTTAGGAAAGTGTTTGGTAGATTGTCACTTCGGTTGCTAGACCCACTCATTGGGCTAGAGGGATCATCTCTGTCTGCAGAGAGGATTTACCTAGACAACAAAATGGCAACTCCGCTGGGGAACTTATGATCCTTTCCATTTAATCCTTCACCTTATTTTTGTGATGAGTTTGACCAACCGTCCATTCCCAGACTTGTTTGCTTGTCTTTAACTATTTTCACTTTCTGGTAATTGCTTGAAGGTTCTTAATTTGCACTGCTCTTGAAGATTTTTTTTTTCTTTATCTTTCTCGACCATCGCGGTTTTGTCCCTAATAGTCGCAATGACATCACAGATATGTTGATTACAGTAGCAATGATCGTTGCTTTTCTTTTAACATGTGCAATGATATCAGAGGTTAAAGAAAATTAGGTTTGTCTTCTTGTTTTCAATATTTTTCCTTCTGTCAGTGGCTTACCAGTGTGATTTTAGTGTCCTTGTCTTGCTTGACATGTTTGTCTGATTACAATTGCCTCTTAATTTGGTTTAAGTGTGTTTGGAATTTGATTTGCCTTCTAGGGTTTCTAGGAATTCTAGGTCATCCTTCATTCACTCATTGGTCTTCTCTTTAGAGATCAATTACCCTTGTTCAAAGAGTCTTTCTGTGTTTGGATTTCTTTTGCAAATCACTTTTGGTTCTTGGGTATTAAGTTGTTTTCATTAGTGTCGAATTGAGTAGATGCTTTGAAAGTCACTTTAGTTCCATTTGACAAGCAATAGATTACAAAATTGTTTGTTTCGATTGAACTAAAAGGAAGTATTTGCTTTGAATTTTGTGTTTTGAAAAGTGAAAGCAAAAGTGCTTATATTTTAAGTAGTCTTCGAAACATTTTTTGCATTCAAAATCATTAATGTGAAAGATATTTTCATGATTATTGAGTTGTTTGCATTCTATTTTTCTCTTTTTCACTAGATTACATTGATTGCATTAAAGTGAAAAGGAAATCATCATTATATCTTAAGGTAGATCACTTTAAGACTTTATTTTGCAATTAAATTTGCTTATGAAATGAAAGATTAGATTTCATGTTTTGCATTTAGCATTGGAAAATTGTCATTGATGCATTGTTGCTTGTTTGATGCATGATTTGGGTGTTTCTCTTCCCTAAATAGGTAGCCTTCATCAAATGAAAGGATTTCAATTTCATCATTTAGCTGCATTTTAAGAACATGTGACATCGTTAAGGCCTTGAAATCGAAACATAATTTCAAGATTAACTTTAAAATCTATCAATTAATCTAAGGAGCATTTGAAACATTAACGCTCATACTTAGTGGTCTAGGCTAGAGACGTGTTCTGACGTCTATAAAACTCAGCAACTGTCATTCTCTCTTGCATTAGACAGCGCTAGCACGGAATTGTGCTCCCCGTACTGTTGAGTATATAAAGGGAGTCCCTCATAGGTTGCAAACCTTTATCCATAGGAAGCCAAGTCTACCGCCCTGTGACGTGATACACCGAAAACAGCATTCGGGGAGATTGCCTACACGTACGTCAAGTCCTTAGTAAATTTATTTTCTAAGGTGTATATTGCAGTTCACGTTACTTGGTAATCCCTTTTTGCCTAGAGTATCCTGAGTAGTCATTTTGATCTTTTCTGACTTCTTAAACTTGAAAAGATCATCGAGCACTTGTCCTTTCAAGCTCGCTAAACCAACAAAAGCGACTAGAGTCACCTTTTCATCCTTTTCTCGACTCTTAAAACATGAAAAGGAAAATTTTTTGTTTCAAATTCTAAAATTAATTGACCGCAGAACAACATCATTCTTGTGGAAATACTCCTTAGTAGATCTTAGGTTGATACCAATGGCAACATTTCCTGAGTCTACTAGTCAAGGAAACCCCTCTAATGGGAATCCTAGTCCTTTTCCTTCTTTTGGAAATACTGGTGCTCCTTATATGGTGATTTTGTCCCTTCCTGGATTGACCATTAGTTTGCCAGTTTGGTTATTTTTGACCTCGATGGTTCCGAGTGTCCAAACTGCTTTTCGACCAAGTTCTCATCGACCTGAACAACATCAACCTCATTTTGATCCTAAAGTTGACCCCTTGCCTTCTTCGCCTATTTCTTCACCCCGTTCTTCCTCTCCACCTGGGGAAAGTGTGGATTCTAGTAATCAGGAAGCTAAGAAGAAGAAGAAGAAGAAGAAAAATAAGCAAGGGGGAAACCAAGCAGCCATTACTACGGATGCAACTAATGAAGAGAAATCTTCCAACGTGCCCCGGAAAGTAAAATGCCCTTTCATGTTATGTAAGGGTGACCACCTTCTTCGGAATTGTCCTAGCATTCCCAAGGTCTTAGAAGTGTGGTCAACAGGTTCACATCGACCTTTGTCATCAACCTCTGGCGATCATGTTGTTGGAAATAATACTGAGAGGGGGGGGTGAATCAGTATTAGACTGTCAATAATGTTTCATTTCCATAATCATATTCATATACACTACTTTAGTTAATGGAACTTGCGTGTATACACAACTGTATTTAAGGCAACTAGTGTATATCCTGCAAACTTATGATTCAGTTAATTCATCATATGTTGATCTTTAATCTGTGCATCAGAACCATATAAATAGTAACCAGGTGCAGTAAAAATAGAATAGACAATCACACACAAGAACACAAGATATAAGGTGGAAACCCAATGTGGGTGAAAACCACCTGTTGCAATCGTCTCTATCTTCTTTTTAATAAGAAACTTCTTTTTACAATTTTTGTATTGGTGCAGTCTTATACCAGTACACAGGCTTCTACTTGCAGAAGGCTACAACCTTCTCTCATTCTCCAGCTTCTCCTGGAAGGGAGCTACAACCCCCTAGCTCTTGTACTAGCTGATATGTTTACTAGTACGTAGGTGCCGGCCTACAGAAGGCTACAACCTTCTCTTTTCTTCCAGGGACCACGTTTCATAAATTTTCAGACTGGATCCATCAATAACATCAAATATATCTGCATCAACCAATCTCCTTTGCACCAACCACAACTGAATCAATCAATCACTTTTCAGAATGTTGTAACCAAAATACAGTAACCAGAATACAGTAACCAAAACACAGTAACCAGAACCCAGAACACTGCAATAGCAAAAAGAAGTAGCTAAAGCATATTTTATGAGGTATACGCTACATCAATGTGTTGAACATGTGTGCATGCGCACTTTTCTCAAGGCGAACCTGCGTACAGATCTGCAAATCAAATTTAAGATGTATACGTTGTTTTGATATACAGAACCAACGTGTATACGCGCCTTTTATAAAGTGAACCTATGTACAAATCTGTAAATGATGATTTAATCTTTACAACAATTCCAGACTTCAGTTATACCCAGATCATCATATTTACATACTACAACATGCGCCAGTTATTCAGATAAAAGATCAAAACCACACAAAGATACTTCACTTCAAGCCTTAAGATCTTGACCCATCATTAGATCATATCCTTCATCAAACGCTAAGGTTCATCCTTGATTCAGATCCAGCTATGCACCATAAACCAATAACCTGTATTCTAGATCTTGCTCTTCATTAGATATTCAATACTTGAGTGCCTTTACCTAATGATCTTCTCCTCCTTTTATAATCTTAGGCCTTACTCAATACTATGGACCAAAACCACTTAGGACCAATACCTTGGACCAAATACCTGGGGTCAACACTTCGGATCAGATACCTTGGACCAATACCATGGACCAAAACTTAGTTTTCCAACATGTATGCGCCTTTCCTTCTGTGAAAGTTTGTGTGTATGCTATACGCTCCTTTTGGTATGCTACGCCGCGTGTACACGCGGCTTGGTCAATGGGGAACCTGCGTATACCTCTCTTTCTTCAATCTGTGAGTCTGAACTGTGATCTGTCATCTGAGTGAGTTGCCATCAAGGACAACACCTATGTCATAGTGCCAAATCTATGTCATAATGCCAACAATCTCCCCCTTTGGACTTGATGGCAACCCCAAGTCACTCTCCCCCTTTGTCATCAAGGGCAAAGGGTTATGCTCCCCTTGAGTTCATGCAGATTTCTCTGATATGTTGAAGTGTGTTGATTGAGCTCCATGCTCCTCCTAAATATAAGCAAGGTCTACAAAAATATGTTCTAAAATAAGAACATGACTTTATACATACGTCATAAATGACCTTCCTATCACCAATGACTCATACATACATCCATCTCCCAACCAAGTGGGGATATACCAAGTTTGACTCATCCACCCAACCAAGTGGGGATATATCAATTGTTTATACATGTTAAAACAAGAACATTACATCATCCATCCCATGCATAGTGGGGTAACAAAATAGGTCGTTTCATGACCTTGATATTAAAAGATATACATGACATAGAGACCAAATATCTGAAACAAGACCATGATAGTCATCAGCAACATCTGTCAATCAACATCCAGACCAGCAACCATGATCTCCCCCTGAACCTATTCCACCTGAATAAAAAACAACTGTGAATTTGTACCAAGATCTTCTAAGATAATGCCAACAATGCATTATGAGAAGTATATGCTCCCCCTAAATCTGTGCCAGATGATCACTGTCAGACCCATATCAGACTCCTTTCATCTTGAGTCTGGTCCACTACTTTTCTTCAAACCAACATATACGCGACTGTATCCACAGAAACCGACGTATGTACGTGGCTATGCTTTATGAAACTCATGTATAACCACTTTTCTCTTAAACAGATAAGTTTTAACAGTAGGATGATGCATCAACTACTCCCAGCTTCTATCTGAGATATTCAAATGTCTCTCTGGGAAGTGGTTTGGTGAATATATCAGCAACATGTTCTTTGGAGGGAACATAGTCCAATTTGACCTTTTCATCAAGCACTTGTTCATGTAGAAAATGATATTTGATGGGTATGTGCGTAGTCTTGGAATTCATGACTGGATTCTTTGAAATACTGATGGCACTTGTATTATCACATAGAATGGAGATGGGTGGAGTACATGTGATCTGAATGTCTTGCAATGTTTGCATCATCCAAAGGAGTTGTGTGCAGCAAGATGCAGCAGCCACATATTCTGCTTCAGCTGTAGATAATGCAATTGAACTTTGTTTCTTGTTGAACCAAGACAATAATCTGGAACCCATATAGAATGCACCACCACTAGTTATTTTTCTGTCATCAACGCTTCCTGCCCAATCTGCATCTGTATATGCATGAAGTGTAAGATCTGTATCTCTAGGATACCATAAACCAAAATTCTGTGTTCCTTGAAGATATTTGAAAATCCTTTTGACTACCTAGAGGTGTTATTCCTTTGGATTTGTTTGGAATCTTCCAACTATTCCCACTGCATGCATGATGTCTGGTCGGGTACCTGTTAGATAAAGCAGACTGCCAATCATGGATCTGTAGGTTGGTTGATGTACTGCTACTGATTCATCATTTGAGCTGAGACTGCATCCTGTTACCATTGGGGTACATACTGGTTTAGAATCTTCCATGCCGTATTTTTTCAAGATCTGCTTGAGATATTTGGTTTGTGACAGAAAAATACCATCTTTATTTTGTTGAACTTGTAGACCAAGAAAATATGTAAGCTCACCAAGCAAGGACATTTCAAATTCTTGTTGCATTACCGAAGCAAAATTCCGACTCATGGCTTCTTCATTACTACCAAAAATGATATCATCAACATACACAACAAGTATTAGCAATTTATTATTGTCAATCTTTGTATATAGATTGCTATCAGTTGATCCTTTTGAAAAACCTTGTTGATGGAGGTATTTGTCAAGACGATAATACCAGGCCCTTGGAGCTTGTTTTAGACCATAGAGAGCCTTTCTGAGTCTGCATACAAGTTTTGCATCATTTCCAAGGATGAATCCATCTGGTTGCTCAATATATACTTCTTCTTCTAAGTCTCCATTAAGAAAGGCAGATTTTACATCCATTTGGTATACTTTGAATTTCTGAAAACTAGAAAGAGCAAGGAAAATTCTTATGGCTTCAAGTCTAGCAACAAGTGCAAAAGTTTCTTCAAAATCTATACCTTCTTGTTGAGCATATCCTTTACAAACAAGTCTGGCCTTGTTTCTAATAACTTCTCCATTTTCATTCAGCTTGTTTTTGAATATCCATTTGGTTCCTATGATATTCTTATCATGGGGTCTAGGAACTAATTCCCAAGTATTATTCTTTTCAATTTGCTCAAGTTCTTCATTCATGGCCTTGACCCAACAATCAACTTTGCATGCTTCATTTACATTTTGAGGTTCGATGGAGGAAAGCAATGCTAGATAGCTTGAAGCTTCTGCAATAGTTCTTCTTGTCTGCACACCAGCCTCTTTCTGTCCCAAAATTTGAGTCTCTGGATGATTTTTCTGAACATACTTGGATGGAGTCTTTTCTTCTGCCGTTATCTGTTCTTCTCGTGCTTCATGAGTTTCTTCTTCAGAATTAGTCTAATTTGATGTGGGAGGATAATCCTCATCTTCTACACAATCTTCGATTTTTACCTACTTTGGATTTTTGCATGCTTCATCAACCACAACATCAATACTTTCAATAATTTTCCCAAGTCTTTTATTATAACACTTATATCCTTTACTTCGGGAAGAGTAACCAAGGAGAATGCCTTCATCTGCTCTGGGTTCAAACTTGCCAAGTTTTTCATCAGTCCTTTTGATGTAACATTTGCTTCCAAAAACTTTGAAGTATTTTACAGTAGGAGTCTTACCATACCAAAGTTCATGTGGAGTTTGAGTGTTGTTTACCCGAACATTTGTTTGGTTGAGAATAGTGACGGCAGCGAATGCAGCTTCACCCCAGAAGGTTGCAGGAGTTCCAGACTCATCTAGCATAACATGAGCCATTTGTTGAATAGTTCTATTCATCCTTTCTACCACTCCATTTTGCTGAGGAGTCCTTGCAGTGGAGAATTGCCTTTTTATTCCATGTTCTTCACAAAAGTCAAAGAATTCATCTGAGGTAAATTCCCCTCCTCGATCAGATCTAAGGCATTTGATTTTGCGATTTGATTCATTTTCAACCAAGGTTTTGAAAGCTTTGGATTTTTCAAATGCTTCATATTTATGCTTTAGAAACCCTATCCAACACATTCTGGAAAAATCATCAATGAACAATATAAAGTATTCCTCTCCACGAGGTGACTTTTTCCTTGATGGTCCACATAAATCAATATGAACAAGTTCAAGAGGCTTACTAGCTGATCCTTCCTTTTCAGGGAAGTGTGCTCTGGTTTTCTTACCAAATTGACATGATTTGCATATTGTATTTTCTGGGATGTTAATATCAGGAAGAATAGGAACAACCTGGAATCTGCATGCTTTTCTTATTTGAGAGAAGCTTAGATGCCCCAATATTCTGTGCCATAGCCAATGTTCATCATTTTTGCTTAGATAACATTGTTGTTGTCCTCCCTTGAGTATGTATAAGTTGTTTGGAGTTCTTATACCTTTGATCACGGTTTCTCCTATATCAAGCTCACGAACAACACATCCATTTGATCGAAATACTACTTCATTTCCTTGATCACACATTTGACTGACACTCATAGGTTATGCTTTAGACCATCAACATACATAACATTTCCAGCTTTAACTTTTTCTTTTAAGAGAACAGAACCTTTATGTTTTATGACAGCAGGAGTGTCATTTCCAAATGAAACCTTCTTTTCCTTTTCTAAGGCATTATATGACTAAAGTTTTTCTTTATCACCTATCATGTGTTTCGAGCATCCACTGTCGATGTACCACTGATTTTCTTGTCCTTCTGCATACAAGGCTATACCACATCTTTCTGTTTGTGGTTCTTTATTTCTCCATATTTTGGGATTTAATGAAGTTTGCTCCTTCTGAGATGTTTGCCGAAATTTACTCCTGCATTCAGATTCTTCATGACCGAAGTTGTTGCAGATAGAACATTCTATTTCATTTTCAAGAAGATAAAAGTTATTGTAGGTCTGTTTCATGATCCCCATCACATTCCTTTGATTTTTTGCTTCTCTAGTCATGATGGTCTTGTAAGCAACACATTGAATAACTTTGTGTCCAAAGTTATGACATGAAAAGCATTGGCCATTAAAGAAGTTCCTGCGATTATCGAATCTATTGACCTGGTGATTGTAGTTGCTATTGATATTCATTCTTGAAACAAATTGAGTATGATTTACCTGAGGTTGGTTGTAGCTTCTGTTACCATTCATCCTTGATGTAAATTGAGCCTAATTTACTTGGTGATTTGCTTTATGCCTTCTCTATCGATTGTCAAACTGTTCACTGCTGTTTGTTGCATCAAGATAGCTTTTAGTGGTGGTTGACAGCTTCTGTGCTTGGGATGCTTCTTCAGTATATCCAAGACCTGTCTTTATCAGAGTAGATCGCTGCAGTTTGATAATTTCATTTAAGGTTTCTGATCCTTTAGCAAATCTGAGGTTGAGAGCTTTTGTTTTATCAATATCCTTTCTTAGACCCACAATTTCACATTCTAGTTTTTCATTGTGTTTTTCTCTTTCAGCAAGTTGGAATGTCAGAGTATCTATAATCATATTCTTTTCTTCTATATAGATTTTGAGTTTAGAGATTTCTTCATAAAGGTCATCTTCATCTAAAGCATCCAAGAAATCATCATCTTCAAAAGCCATCAGAAGTCTATAGTCATTACTATTTTCATGTTCATCACTATTTGATCAACGATCGCTATCTTCATGTGTATAGTAGCTCTTCTTACTTACACTTTGTTTTCTATTCCATTTTGCTAATTCCTTACCTTTATCAAGCTTATCTTTATGAGGACATTTGGCAGCATAATGACCGACTCTTCCACATGCAAAACATTTGAAAGGTAGTTTACCTTTGATCTTTTGAAACCCCGTTGAAGGTTCTTGACAAAGTTTGCTTCTTCCTCTCCTTCTGAAATATGTCCTGATTCATTGAGTTCTTCTCTTCCTGAAGCTTTGAATGCGGCTTCTCTCATATCTGATGGACCTCCTTTTCTCATTTCGAAAGCAGTTAAGATTCCATGTAGTTGTGTCATAGTAATAGTTTGAAGATCCTGCTTTTCTTCTATGGCAGATACTTTTGATTCAAACTTAGTAGACAAGGATCTTAAAACCTTTTCAACTAAAGTAACTTCTTTTATCTCTTCACCCAAGTTCTTCATGAAATTAAAAATCTCATCTATACGTAAGAAGTAACTAGCTATACTTTCATCATTGTGCATTTTGAGAGTTTCATATTGAATTCTGAGAGTTTGCAGTTTTGCACGTTTTACCTGATTGTCTCCTTCATAGCTTAGAACGATCTTGTCCCATATTTCTTTGGCGGTTTTGAGCTGCATAACTTTGACAAATTCTGATTGTGACAGACTCCCCAATAATGTATTGACAGCCTTGGCATTGGTTTCATATTGCTTTTTACCTGCCGTATCTGTAGGAATTGCTGATGGAAATGTATATCCTCCTTCCACGATTTCCCAGACATCTGTTCCAAGAGATTGAAGATAGGTTGTGGTTCTTACCTTCCAATAAATGAAGTTGCTCCCATCAAAGATTGGTGGTCTAATGGATCCCTCTCTTTCGTAGTTACTCATGATGATAGATCTTCCTTCAAGCGATCAAGATTCTTCTAAAGGACCTGCTTTGATACCAATTGTTGGAAATAGTACTGAGAGGGGGGGGGGGGGGGGTGAATCAGTATTAGCAAGTCAATAATATTTCATTTCCATAATCAGATTCATATACGCTACTTCAGTTAATGGAACTTGCGTGTATACGCAATTGTATTTAAGGCAACTAGCATATATCCTGCAAACTTATGATTCAGTTAATTCATCATATGTTGATCTTTAATCTGTGCATCAGAACCATATAAATAGTAACCAAGTGCAGTAAAAACAGAACAGACAATCACACACATGAACACAAGATATAAGGTGGAAACCCAATGTGGGTGAAAACCACTTGTTGCAATCGTCTCTATCTTCTTTTTAATAAGAAACTTCTTTTTACAATTTTTGTACTGGTGCAGTCTTATACCAGTACGCAGGCTTCTACCTGTAGAAGGCTACAACCTTCTCTCGTTCTCTAGCTTCTCCTGGAAGGGAGCTACAACCCCCTAGCTCTTTTACTAGCTAATATGTTTACTAGTACATAGGTGCCAGCCTACAGAAGGCTACAACCTTCTCTTTTCTTCCAGGGACCATGTTTCATAAATTTTCAGATTGGATCCATCAATAACATCATTCAAACATCAAATATATCTGCATCAACCAATATCCTTTGTACCAACCACAACTGAATCAATCAATCACTTTTCAGAATGTTGTAACTAGAATACAGTAACCAGAACCCAGAACACTGTAACAGCAAACAAAAGTAGCTAAAGCATATTTTATGAGGTATACGCTACTTCAATGTGTTGAACCTGCGTGCATACGCACTTTTCTCAAGGCGAACCTGCGTACAGATCTGCAAATCAAATTTAAGATGTATACGTTGTTTTGATATGCAGAACCAACATGTATACGCGCCTTTTCTAAAGTGAACCTGCGTACAGATCTGTAAATGATGATTTAATCTTTACAACAATTCCAGACTTCAGTTATACCCAGATCATCATATTTACAGACTACAACATGCGCCAGTTATTCAGATAAAAGATCAAAACCACACAAAGATACTTCACTTCAAGCCTTAAGATCTTGACCCATCATTAGATCTTATCCTTCATCAAGTGCTAAGGTTCATCCTTGATTTAGATCCAGCTATGCACCATAACCCAATAACCTGTATTCTAGATCTTGCTCTTCATTAGATATTCAATACTTGAGTGCCTTTGCCTAATGATCTTCTCCTCCTTTTATAATCTTAGGCCTTACTCAATACCATGGACCAAAACCACTTAGGACCAATACCTTGGACCAAATACCTGGGGTCAACACTTTGGATCAGATACCTTGGACCAATACCATGGACCAAAACTTAGTTTTCCAACATGTACGTGCCTTTCCTTCTGTGAAAGTTCGTGTGTACGTTATACGCTCCTTTTGGTATGCTAACCCACGTGTACACACGGCTTGGTCAATGGGGAACCTGCGTATACCTCTCTTTCTTCAATCTGTGAGTCTGAACTATGATCAGTCATCTGAGTGAGTTGCCATCAAGGACAACACCTGTGTCATAGTGCCAAATCTGCGTCATAATGCCAACACATGCTGGTGATAAATCTTCAACTAGTAATAGTAAATCCTATGGGAAAAAGGTAAAAGTCAAATTTCCCTGTAAATTGTGTGAAGGTAATCATCCCATTCACCTTTGTCCTCTTATGGATGAAGCTTCCAAAGAGTTGGAAAACCTTGCAGTTTCTCAACGTCGTCTTATGACTAGGTATCAAAAGATTTCCCCTGATCCTTTGCTAGTTGATGCAGTGATTGATCAAAACTCATCTTTGGTCAACCCCACTCTCTCTAAAAGTGAGCCTCATGAGTCCATTCTCGATCAACCATTGGTTGAGAAAATAATAGACTTGGCTCCACCTTCAGTTAACTGTACCTTTCCGGTATAGAGTGAACCCCATACCGCTCAGGTTCTTATGGTTTCTTCAGTTTCGAATGAACTGGAGGGAAATCCTCCCGTTCCTGAGGTGCATGAGAATCGTTCTCCTATCCCCATAGTGGAAGGGGGTAGCTCTCATGTTCCTACGACACCCCCTCCGAGTGGTTTAGTAACTTATTTTGATTGGATTCAACCAGTAGGATATCGCCTTTCATCTTATGTGCCTTTCCAGATTACAGTACAGGCTTACCATATGGTCGTACCTAGCACAGTCATAGACGAGGGTGCATCTGTTAGCATCCTGTCCTCAATTGCTTGGCAAGCTTTAGGTTCTCCTCATCTTGTCCCCGTCACCCAGAATCTGTTAGCTTTTAACAGAGGAACCAGTCAACCGTTAGGGATCCTTCCTAAGTTACCTATTACTTTGGGAGGAAAGATTGTCTATATAGATGTGATGGTTGTCCAGTTCCATTTAGATTTTAATATACTCCTTCGTCGTGACTATGTTTATGTCATGGGAGCTCTTGTCTCTTCTCTCTTTCGAGTGATGTGTTTCCCGCATGAAGGAAGCATTGTGATCATTAATCAACTTACATTCATTGGTCCTGAATCAACTCCCAATTAACCATCATCCCTAAGTGGTTCTTATATGCAAGCGGTATCACCCCCACCACAGGTTAATTATGTGGCCACCTATTCCATGCCCACATCTACTGATGATCTAGTAGGTGATGTAGTACACCATGTACTAGGGGCATTGGAGCCCAATTTTTCATTTGGATCCCTGGACATGTATCCCTTCCAGAGTGTTGTTCTCTCATTTGATGAACACCTCTTGGAAGTCATGGCCTCTTTTGGTCTATGAAACAAGGGATATGGGGCAAAGTTCATTGTCTTGTTTCAAACTCCTTAAAAAATGACACAAGGACTATGCGTATTGTTCTTTTACTATGTCAACCTCGTTAAAAAATGAAATAGACCATGAGGATAGTTATTTTACTATGTCAACCTCGTTAAAAAATGAAATAGACCATGAGGATAGTTATTTTACTATGTCAACCTCGTTAAAAAATGAAATAGGGTGTCATGAGCATAGTTCTTTTCCTGTGTCAAGCTTGTTAAAAAATGAAACAAATCCCCTTCCAATTCGAGTCTTTGATTAGATCTCGTAAAATCCCAGTCAAGTCTTTCACTTGATCTCGTAAGTAAACCTTCATTCCATCCACCTGTTAGTAACCTATAGTCTACTTAGGTGAATGAAATGAAGCTTGGGGGTCATGTACCTTGAATTGAGTCATTATGCTGGGGGCATGAAAACTTATCTCAAGCATAGTTTATCTTTGTTTCAAGATTGTGTAAAAATGAAACCAAATCCAAGCATGGTTTTTTCTCATGTTTCAAGCTTATGAAAAAATGAAACCGTCCTCAAGTATACTCCAACATATTTTCTCATGTTTCAAGCTTGTGTAAAAATGAAACCATTCCCACTTTACGTCTCGTGATTACTATTTTTATTAGCATATTTTGTCAGATGAGCCTTGGTTTGTCCATTCCATCGCCACCATCTCTTTGGCCGATCATTCGCTTTCACTTGGTTGTTTTACCCTTGCCTGAGGAACATCTACGATGAGGGGTCTTATTGGCTAGCCTCTTGACCATTACATGTTTTGAGTAGTTCCATCATCACTGGAACCAGTTGCTATCCTTTTTATACCACTCGTTCCTCCAGGAAGAGCATCTTTCAGCTCTTTTATGACTCTCGAAAAATGAAAAGATTTTCGAGTACTTGTCATTTTGAACTCGTTAAAATAAATTAATTAACATCGTATCAGTATAAATTTACCCCTATTTTGGGTTGGGATTGACTATTTACGGAAAAGGCACACCTTGGTTGACATGGTCAAGAGGTTCTCTCGAATATTGTTTTCTACCTTTTCAGGTTCGAGGGACAAATTACGAAAAGGGACATGATGGAGTTTTCTTTTTCGTCTCTTTTTCAAAATCTCTAAATATGAAAAAGACACTGAGTGGTTATTACGTTGGACTTGTTAAAATTCTACGACAAAAGACTCGTCACCATGATGAGATCAAGTTTCTCCTTCCTAGCACTCGTAAAATTTACTAGGATGGATTCATTCGAAGGATGGATTCATTCAAAGGATGAACTTACATGACAAGCATATGGTATCCTCTTCAAGCTTATGTAAAAATAAAGAGGTACTCACTAGAAATAGTGGGGAAAAAGTGAAAGTGAAACATCTCTTGTATAGGCAGCATGTCACTCTTGAACATGACACTCATCTATTTCTCGTGTTGGGTTTGGGATATCCTCACTTATTCACTTGTCCTTTTGGGTTTGGGTGATCCATTTTGCCTCTCATCTGACTATTCCACTTCGTCATTATGACCCTTGGTCCTATATTGAATCAAATGCTACCACATGTCGGAATTGTGTCGCCAATATGTTCAAGAGAAGTCCTATCTGCAGTTTACTACCTATACATTGTCTGACCTTTTGTCACAATCCTGGATCATACTCGTTTATTCCACTTTATTCCTTGTTTCGTGTCGATGATGAGGGAATCATTATGACAACGGGTCGCTTCCTATTGACTTCAGCTCATTATCTAGGAAGATGATTTAGAAACTCCCTTTCAGTACCTTAGAGCTTGCATGCCTTAATGGCAAGTTCTTCGCATCTGAAGACAGGTCTTCATCATTGGCCTTCGATTGGATGATTCCATGAGTGTTCGACTTCAGTTTCATTATCAAATTCATGGATTCATCCATTGTCATTATTGGTGGTTTCTCTCGTACCTGTTAACGGTCCACATCATTGGTCAGTAATCAAGTGGTTTGCTAGCATGGTCAGCTTCAACACATTCATTCGCATGTTAGAATTCGTACTTTCATCGAGTTTGGATAGAGCGCAAGACCCTAAGTCTCGTCTAATATGACTCAGGTTGCGTGGAGTTATGTGTTATTCATGATTGTACACATGTTTCTGCTATACGGAGGGTAGTGACCATACCGTGGGACTTTACATTTATGATGATCCTTCTATATTGGATGGCAGTGTCCATACCTTGGATCTTAGATTTACAAATGATCCTTCTCATTTGGATGGCTACACCCATACCATGGATCCTTTCATATAGATCTTATTATCCGAATGGATACATCCATACCGTGGATTCATGTTTTGATATCAGATATGTATATGTATATGCATCCTTGATTTGTAGGTCTCCTGACAGTGTTTGTCCTCGTCCTTGCAAAATCTCATAAATCATCTCATCCATCACTCCTCATTTGGCCTTCATGCTTTAGGGGGCATCTGTTACACAACATTTTGTCACGCCTCTTGCACTTCGTCGTGACATACCCCGAAGTGCCCAAAACATGACCATCATGCAATATGCTCATTCATATATGCAGTTCAGATCCTTCCTAAGACTTTGATTGGAAAATGCCTTGAGCTTCCCCTGAAGGAAATAGCTCTAAAACCCTAATTAGGGAATCATCACCCTTATGAGACTAAAAACAACGATGATCATCTATTGCATTGTACTTGACCTGCGATGGCATCGCTCTATTCGCTTGTATACCGGTGATGATCCCAAAAAGGCAATTTTCCGAAAGAGGATGAGAAGCTTCGTGATCTAGAAGCTTCTAGAGTGGCGAGCTGGAGGTTGTTTGGAATAGATGAGGTCAAATTCTCCCAACTTGGCCTCTTGGTCTTATCCCTATGAACTAACTCCTTGAGATAAGTCCCTACTCCTATCTTTGGAGAGATCCTAACTCCCTTTCCGAGCCTATATATTCATCCTCTCCCATTCCCAAATGGTTGGTCTATGCCTATTTACACCCTTATGCTAAGATTGTGTCTATATGCTACTCCTTTGGCTTGGAGAATGAGTGCTTGGAGAGCTTAGCTTGGACTTGGATATTCATTCAAGGAGAGCCTATCAACATCAAGGCTTGGTTGTATGCTTCCCCTTATTTTCTATTAATATACAACTGTTGGTTCATTTCCCTAAATGTGTATGCTCATGTATCATTTAGCTTAACATTCCTTAATCAGTTAAGTAGGTTGTTTTTAAATATGCTATTTGTATTTGCATGCCTTGTTGTGTCTTGATCTCTTGTGCAGGTGCATAAATGTTAAGAGCAGCAGGAACGAGCCTGTGACGCAAGTGATTCAAGGTCTTCAACAAAGGAGATCGAGATAGCATCAGAACGAGGTAGGCCATCTTCTTCATCTCTCTTTTCAATTGTAACTTAGGAGAGTGTCTGGTAGATTGTCACTTCGGTTGCTAGACCCACTCATTGGGCTAGAGGGATCGTCTTTGTCTGCAAAGAGGATTTACCTAGACAACAGCCTCATTAATGTATCTAGAAACAATGAGTATGCCTTTCAGATTTATACATAAATTTTAAGATCATTATCTAAAGTTAAATAAAAGTATCACGAAGATATTTTGTGTATTTTTCATCCATTTTTTCTTTAAAAAATACAAGAATTTTGCATTCAAATGTAATTTACTTTTAGAAATTCCATCAACTTTCACTTCCATTATCTATACATATGTTGAAAAGAAATTCAATTAATTGTCGTCTGATTAATTTGAATCTCCCCATGACATGGAGCGATTGTATCACGAACACCTATAACATGATGGGGGCAATAATTACCAAGTTGAGTTCGATAGGAAATAAAAGCAACCTTCTTGTCCTTGGAATCTTGAGTTTTCTTCTTAAATTTTGCAAGCTCCTCACACATGTTGAAACAATTTATCTTAGAGTGATTGGTTTTCCCACTATACTTGCATGAATTTGATTGCTTCTTTTGAGAATTACCCTCATTAGAATTATTAGAAGATTCATTTGCAATAACATCATCATGCACAACCAATATTACGTCCTTTTTAGGCCCTTTATATTGACCTACACTACAATATGCAATATGAGTATTCCTAATGACAAATTGGACCAAAGTAAAAGCTGTTGAAAATAGCAACAAGAAATGATAAAAGTAGAATCTCGAATATTCCAATTTTAATTTGTCCTTGAATTAAAATTGTGAATTAAAGTTGAATTTAGTCTCACCAACTGCTTGAAAAATAATTAATTAATTCATCTTGAGTTAATTAGATGGAGAAATTCAAGTTAGAAACCTTTCTTAAGTCGTGCAACAGTTATCCCTTAAATTAAGGAGATTATCCCTTAATTAAGGAGATAAGATTGAGTTATATTTGAGTTGTAATTAGTTAGCTCAGTTTACTGAGTTAAGTCTAGTTAAATTAGTTCCAAACTGTTTGAGGAACTAATTGTGAGTTATCAGTCAATTGATACATGCATGCACTCAACTAGTGTACTCCAGATAACTGAAGATTCCCTCATCAGAAATTCATGCATGTCTATTCAGAGAAAGACCCAGTTGAGCTAAATGTCAAGGACAGGTTACTATCAGTTGCATGTGTTTTCCTATAAAGGAAACTCATCCATGTAGTCAAGGAAAAGGTTCCTTGAGGATTGTGCAGTTCTGACAGTGTGTTAGAGCAATGTTACACTGGGTGAAGGAGATCATCCCAGAGGTAACTGCATAAGGAAATAGGAGCTTGGAGGGCAAAGGAGAAGGCTTGTGAGAAGAGAAGGCTTGTGAGAAGCCAGGCTTGCTGTGAGAGCTGGCTAGCTGTGAGAGCTGAGGCTTTGTATAATTCTCATGTATTTCAACCTTGTATGATAATACAGATAGTGGGGTTTTTAGCTGAGGCTTTCCCCTGAGTATTTTCTGTGTTTCAAGTGCATTGATTCTTCTCTTATGGTTATATGTGTTCAGCTCTGATTTAGCTTGATATTTAAGCTTCCACAAGTTTGATAGTAGAAGTAGATTATAGCATTTTGCTTTGGTATATTGCATTATCGAGTTAATCTACAGTCAGATTTTCTACATAAATATCAGAGGTATATTTGTAGAGAATTTGCAGGAAATTCTACACGGTATCGGAGCCAAGTTTATCGGAGCTGTGAACAGTATATGGAGAAGAGAATTCGAAGTTTGAAGTTTGGGGTTGCAGGTGCAAATCGAATTCTTATCATACTTCAAGGTTGGCCAATGGTGTTCTATGGCTTGAGACTCGAGTATGCCTTGGAAGGCATCTTGAATTACATAGCATGGAAAGATTGCATGGAGGCTGTATTAGAAGACAACAGCTTGAAGGATTTCATTGATCAAGAAATCCCAAAGCCAGCTTCAACTAATGCACAAGAGTTGGCTGAGTGGAAGAAGTGTGTGGCGAGGGTGAGACAGATCATCCTTGAGGGATTTCGAGACCATATTGTCTCGAGTCTCTATGGGAAGGATACTCCATATTCAATGTGGAAGACATTGAAGGACCTCTACCAAAACAATAGCGACTAGAGGAAATTGGCGCCCAAGGATAAGCTTCAAAGAATCAAGATGGAGAACAGCGATACTATTTCCACATATCTGAACAATCTCACCACCTGTAGAGATGAGCTTGGAAGTGTGGTAATAACTATTGACGATGATGATATGGTGAGCCTCACTCTCTGTGGCCTTCCAAAGAGATGGAATAGCTACCAGGACTCTGTGAATGGAAGGGAGAAACTGTCGGATTGGGAACGACTGTGGTCGGATCTCATGCAGGAGGAGATCAGGAGGAGCACACGAGATGGTTCTTCATCCAAGGATGATGATGAAGAAAATTTGGCCTTAGCAAGTAAGGCAAGGAAAGGGAAGGGGAAGGCTTCCCATTCCAAATCGAATTCTTCTCATGGAGGGAAGAAGGTTGACAAGTCTAAAGTGAGATGATTTAATTGTCACGAGATGGGTCATTATGCGACTAATTGCCCATCGAATAATTCCAAGAAGGGATCCTTAGATGGATCAGAAGATGAGGCATTAGCCTCTCAGTTCGAAATGGACTTTACTCTCATCGCATGCATGGTGTCATCGATGATGGGTTGTGGTTGGTATCTTGATAGTGGAGCCTCATTCCACATGACCAACGATAAAAGTTTATTCAATACCTTGGAGGAGAAAGACCTCAAGATGCGCATAGAGATGGGTGACGACGAAAGGTTTAGTGTTTCAGGAGTGGGCACAATTGCTTTTCAGAGGGAGCATGGAGCTTCTATCACCTTGACAGATGTGAAGTATGTGCCTGGACTAAAGAAGAACTTGGTATCGGTCGCGATGTTGGAGGACAAAGGCTATGATGTTGTTTTTAGTAAGGGAAAGGTTTTCCTTAAACACATCACCACGAGACAGGTGAAGCAGATCGATTCACGAGTCAAGAATCTGTATGATCTTGAGGTTCAAGATGCATGCAAAGCCTTGAGGAGCAAGGAAAATGTTAGAGACTTGGTGGTTGAGAGGGAGAGTAAATTACCTCTCAACATGCAGTCCCAGAAGAAGTCTCAGACAATTGTGGAGGATCCACAATTGGAGAAGTCGGCAAAGGGATCACATGCAGCCATACCTCCAGGTGTGAGGTGGGGCAATGTGAAGTGATAGTCTCAAGAAGGCTAAAATTGGGCAGGGTCCATTGAGAGGTTTTATCTCATGGATCGTACCTTGCTATGGGAGCCCAAAGTACATAGTAGCGGGAGGAATCAATGGGATTGATGCAGTCAGAGATCAAAGTGACAAAGGCTAGAGCAGTCAAATACTGAAGAGTGCAGAGAAGGATTAACAACAGTGCAGAATGGCTGAGTCAGCAGAAGTGCAGAGTTTTCAGTTGACAGAGGCAATAGCAGTCAGAGACTTTGATGACATATGCATCATTCTGATTCAGGTTGGATGTTTTTTTTGTTTCTGGAGTTACTGGAGCAACAACACTAGAGAGAATTGTTGCATGCAAAACATTCCAAAGGTTCAGGATCAAGATCGAGTTGAATTCCTTTCTTGTTGAGAGGGAGTGTTGAAAATAGCAACAAGAAATGATAAAAATAGAATCCATAATATTCCAATTTTAATTTGTCCTTGAATTAAAATTGTGAATTAAAGTCGAATTTAGTCTCACCAGCTACTTGAAAATTAATTAATTAATTCATCTTGAGTTAATTAGTTGGAGAAATTCAAGTTAGAAGTCTTTATGAAATCATGCAACAGTTATCACTTAAATTAAGGAGATTATCCCTTAATTAAGGAGATAAGATTGAGTTATATTTGAGTTGTAATTAGTTAGCTCAGTTTACTGAGTTAATTCTACTTAAATTAGTTCCAAATTGTTTGAGGAACTAATTGTGAGTTATCAGTCAGTGGATGCATGCATGCACTCAACCAGTGTACTCCACATAACTGAAGATTCCCTCATCAGAAACTCATGCATGTCTATTCAGAGAAAGACCAAGTTGAGCGAAATGTCAAGGACAGGTTACTATCAGTTGCATGTGTTTTCCTATAAAGGAAACTCATCCATGCAACCAAGGAAAAGGTTCCTTGAGGATTGCGCAGTTCTGATAGTGTGTTAGAGCAGTGTGTGAGAGCAGTGTTACACTGGGTGAAGGAGATCATCCTAGAGGTAACTGCGCAAGGAAATAGGATCTTGGAGGGAAGAGGAGAAGGCTTGTGAGAAGCCAGGTTTTCTTGTGAGTATCCAGGAGGATTGTACTGAGAGCAGGCTGGCTGTGAGAGCTAAGGCTTTGTATAATTTTGATGTATTTCCACCTTGTATGATAATACAGATAGTGGGGTTTTTAGCTGGGGCTTTCCCCTGAGTATTTTTTGTGTTTTGTTGTATCTCTAAGATAATAATGGTCAGCTATTATGCCAAAGCATCTAAGATAATTGTTTTGGGCGTTTTGTTTTAATTTGGGAGACCAATGGATGAAACAGATATAGAACTGATATGCCTAATCTCTTGAATATTATCAATATCTCAGCAGAGGGCTGCTATAAATATTTACACAGTGAAATAGCTTTTATGATGATGAGTAGAAACAAAAAAGTAATATGATTGCCACAGTTTTCAAATTGAAAGCTAAATAATCATAAGTATGAAAACCTTTAAACTATGTTTAAAGGTTTGAGAAAATACACATGAGCTTACAAAAGATGCTGATGATTTATTGATTTTGAGGGAATTAATTAAACAAACAGTCCATTAATTCATTCTCTTTATAGATTATCACTTCAGAAGCTTATAGGAATAGATTGAAATACAATTATTCCTACCTAGTTATCTCTGCAAGACACAAGTATATGAAGAAAAAACATAATGAATAACACTGGAAAAACTTACAGGAAACACAAACTGTGCAAAAACAGAATTCAGAATCCTTTGCTTCGTATTAATGATACAGAAAGATTGATTACATCAGATGTCTAGAAATTCTTCTTCAAGGGTGCAACCTTTAATAGCTCGTGAAGGGAATTATTTATACAACAGTGGGATGAAAAATATCCTGAAGTGCTTTACAAAAAGAGATTATTAACAATAAAAATAAAAAAACTGCCTAATGATCTGGCGCTATTTTGGTGTTGCGCTGTTTGATGACTATCACTGAAAAAGTTGAAAAATGGTTGAAGCTGGCTGACTATTCCCTCAAAAACTGAATGTTGTTCAATTATCCTTAATCAAGTAAATCTGTTAATTCTTCCAAGTGTTTCTTATCTGGGATAGAAATCTTTGCTACCCTCCTGCAGATTTCATCCATCTCTCAATGAATTTAGTAAAAGTGGGTTTTACCAAAAATATATGCTTGATTTCATCCAGGATGAAGAAAGAATCCCTAAGTGTTTTTCCTATGAGAGCTGGTGCTGTTGATCCTTTGATATTGGTGACTAAAGCTGCATGGGTACCCACCTCTATTAACTTCTTGACATAATCCTCAATTGGCATTAATTTATCATTAATAACCATCATAGAAGGTAAACCCTTGCTCACCAAAGGTTCAACTTTGTTGAAAAATCTCTGAACTATGTTGTTAACATTGCTGCACTTTTCTTGTAGCTGAAGGGTGAGATTTTTCTTAGTGATAATCTTCTTTACCTCTAATATCATTGCAGTTTTGTCATTTATTCTTAATTCCTCAAGCTCATAGTCATCCTTGGAATTTAGAAATTTGATTATATTAGAGGAAATCTCTGGCATATCCTCCAGCTGCTTAGTTATGGATTCCATGGCTTCCTGAGCATTTTCCAATAGATCTTTCTAATTGAATATTATCTTAATGGAGGGCCAAATCTCCTTGATTGCTTCTGTGATTTCTTCCCACATAATTTCTTTTGCTAAACCCAACTTGTTTCCTATGAAGGAATCTATGAGTTCTCTCTGCAACATTTCCACTTGGCCTTTGAGTCTGTTTGTTTCAGTGGTATGTGAACTATCTGATATAGAGTTCATAAGTCATAATTCTTTGAGTTCATCCTTTAGTTTATTGATTTCTCCTATCTGGATAGACAGGTTCTGAACAGCTTCAGTAAGTTGTTCAGCTCCTTCTGCTGTACCTGTTGCTGATGAAGTGGATGAAGTAGAAACTCTGGTAATGGGAACTTATCCAAGAGAGACAACATCCATTGAAGTTTGAATTTTCTTGATTGCTTCCTCCTTCTCCTTAACCAATTTCTCCATCTACTCCTCCATTTGTTTTATTTGCAAATTCTGTTCTATGATGAGCTTCATCATATCTGACTTTTGAGTCTTTGTCTCCTCGATTTCTTTGGCCATTGGATCCTCAGATGCTGGTAGTTTCAGTTGTTTCTTTAATGCTGCAACCTCAGTGTTATTTTTCTTAATGAGCTCCTCTGCAACATTTATGTTTGAGGGATCATATCCCATCCTTAGCACTAGGTTTTCCAAGGATTGAATCTTGGTATCCTTTGTTAACGAGGAGACCTTCTCCAACTTTAATTGTGACTGAACGTTGGCCAATGTAACCTGCATTTTTGACAAACTCATAGCAGTGTTTGTTAAGGTTGAAGCTTTCATCTGTCCAGTTTGTTTGTGCATCTCAATTTGATCAATTGGATGCACATCCTTAACATTAAACTCAAAAGAAGTGTGTTTCTGGTATTGTGCTGCAGTCCTGGGCTGAGGAAATTGGGCCTGCAAGAAAGCCATTTGCATCTTCCCCTTCTCAGAGTCGAAGGCTGAAAGAAGCCTGGCTTGAGAGCTGGAAGAATACTTCCAGAACTGGGTGTAATTATTCAACTTGAATTCTTCATTCTTTCTTTTGATTTCACTAAAGACATGGAAGATGTCTTCCTCTTTATTCTCTGGAACACCTCCAACAATTTGGACTATCTGATGTTCATGAGAAGTGGTAGATTGAGTTGGAGATTGTATAGGTTGTCCACCAGACTGTGAATCAATATTCATAGAGACCCTTTGTTTCTTTTTCCTGTGAAAGACTTTGAGGCCTTGGCTTGTTGCATTCGTTTCAGGTGAAGATTTTTCTTCCCTCCCTCTCTTGGCAGTCTTTTCCTGTGCAATCAGAGTTTTCATATTTGATGTAGAGACTGCCTGCTCCTCAGCCTCTTGGAGGGTATTCTCTGTCCATTCCAACTTATTCTTGAACTGTTCTATCTCAGGCCTAGCTGTATGATGATATGGTGTGAACTTATTTTCCACCCTGAGTTTGGAGATGACTCCCAATGGGTCATATGACCAAGAGAAACTGAGAGAAAATTTCATTTCTTTTAACATCTTATCAGCTTCCTCCCCTGCTGCCCTAGTATTACAAATGAAGCGACCAACTTGAGCTTTAAGATTAAATTTTGATTTCTTTTTGGCAGCTACAAAATGTACTTCATCTGCATTCAATCTTTGCCTCAAGTACTCTAGTGCAAAGATTCTAACAGGGAGGTACTTTGGCAGTTTGTAGGGTGGAAGCTCACAGCCAAAAACCCTGATTTCTGTGTAGTTTTGGTAGCAATACCAATCTCATGTTGCAGCTTGATCTATGAATTGAAGTTCTTTGATAATCTCCTCACTGATCCTTGGTAATGGAGTGTTGCTCATAAGGCTGAGGGTTGGATGAATAAATAGTTCTATGAACTGCTTGTATGTGAATTCTTCTTTCTCCTTCATCCCCATTGAAGTCCAGAAAATCACTGACTGTTGTTGTCCTTCTTCATCAAGTTTCTACAAAGGAAATGGGAATTTGTCTCCCTGAAAATATATAAAAAGATACACAAGTACTGAAGCATACTTGAATACTTCTTCAATGTTAAATTTGACAAACTGTTCATGTATGGTTTCAGCTATGAAATGACTGAAATCATAAATAACAGTAGGCTTAGAATCAGACAAAAAAAAAAAAACACATGGATAAGAAACCAAGGATGGCTTCATTGACAGACTAATCAGAGTGATAACCAAGAAAATAGGACAGGATAGTAGTAATATGCCTGGTTCTATCAGGAAACATAGATGAATCATAAGGGGAATTTCTCTTTGGTAGAGGACTACCAATTGCTAAAAACAGTTCCAGGGTCTAGGATCTCTTGGTAAAGTCCAGTTTGTTATAAGTTTCTATCAGGTTTTCATGGTAAAAAGGATGAGTTAGTATAGTGGCAGGGGCCTGCAACATTTTCTCAATTGAATCAGCGTTAATGGGATAGAGGATTTCTCCAGTAGGTGAGATAATTGCTCTCTAGGTGGGATCATAGGATTCATGGAATTTTCTCACAAACTCTGGAACTCTGTGTATTTGTGGAAAAATATAGTGGGGTAATTGGGATTCCCAGAGCCAAATTTCATCACTCTGGTCAATTAGCTGCTCTTCCCACCAGCAATAAATTTCAAATAAATCAAATTGAGAAGAAGTCTCAATGATTTTGCAATCCTTGTCAACTAATGGAGTATGGTGGAAATCAACCTGTGGGTGAATTAGAGGATTTGAAACTTCTGCGATGGTTTTTTCCCTTGGGAGGCATTTTTTCAAACAAAATTGCAGACTATAAATGACAAAATGGTAAAAGGAGTTACCAAAGTGGAGACAAGCAACTAACAAGTGGACCTGGAAGATGTGCTTGCGAACAGGACAAGTGGCTGAGTTGTATGAGCAGGCAGGCTTGAAGAATAATCTTGGTCGCAGAAGTTAACTATGTAACCTTTGAAATGCATGACATAGTGTTTATAAAGAGAAAAATGGAGTGGGAGGGTGGCGCCGAACGTTTGAAAATTCATTAATTATCCAATGGGTTAATTAACGGACATTTGGTTATAAATGCACGGGAGCGGAAATGAATGGGCAATGGATAGGCGGCATATGATTGGATGGGAGATATGAAGTGAAATGTGACATGGAGGTGATGTGGGGTGGTGGTAAACAGCTATGAAGGATACCACGTTCGGGGGTAAGACGAAGTGGTTTGTGGTTTTGGGATTTCTAGTCCCGAAAGACTAAAAGGTAATTTTTGTGGTTTATGTAGGCGGCATTAAAGACTTCCCATTCCCCACCCCCCACCGATAAAATTCGAACAGCGAATGAGGGCCGAAAGGGAGTGTGGTGTTGAGAATGCAACAAGATGATGGAGCTTAGTGGAAAGAAGTCGCCTTCACTAAGTGGGCCCGCAGGCTATTTTTGGCACAAAGTCTATTTTTAGACATATGGATCATGGTTTATGAGTTGCAGGATGCTATTTGTGGATGATTGGTCATGTTGGTAAAAATAGATGGACTTCTATTTTTAGACATATAGGCAGGTTTCTATTTTTAGACTGCCAGGCTAAAAATAGAACAGTCAAATATTATTGTCTCAAAATAATATTTGGACTATAAACTTTATCTTATCCTCTTGGAGCACTTTAGTTTGAGCTACAGATGTGGCACATGCAGCTGTCAGAAGGAAATACGCTTTCTTTATGGGTTAGTTGAGCTATTGCATGCAGGACTTCAGTTAGAACTCATGTGGTTGAGTTTCGGTGGAGTTGATTGTGGAGTTGATGGAGTTGTGTTCAGTTTGACTTGGTTGAACTAGTTGTATTTAGTCTAACTGCAAATAGACTAGTGATGAGTGATGTGAATTAATTGTTAAATTAATTCACTAATTATTAACTCTTAAAGCAACTAAAGAAATACATCAGTTAACTCAGTGCATGTACAGTTCAGTGGAGACAGGTGTTAGAGGTTGAGATTACTATCAATTGTGACTATAGATGTGATTATAGTTGTGCATGAGATTTGCACATGCATGGATGGAGATTGCCAATGATGGCTTGCGTAGTATACCAAGGGAATTCGTTTTTACAGAGTGAATGATTTCTCTTGCAGATTGCGCAGTGGAGGCAGAAAAAGCAGTGGAGGAGATTTGAGCTGTGATTGATCAGATCTGAGCTAGTTTTGTGTGTAACAGGTGGAGATAGTACTGAGTACTTGTGAGGAGTATTGTACTATGTATTGTTACATGTTCTCTATCATTATAATATACAGATAGTGTGGGGTTTTCAGCTGTATGCTTTCCCCAGGTTACACACTGTGTTAATGTGTGCATTCGTTTGATGTTTCATTGTTTTTAATGCTGCTAAATTGATGATCAACGTAGAGGAGATTATGTATTGTGCATGTATTCCGCAATAGTGTATAATCGGAATAATCTCTATGAATAAGTGTCATATTATTCAAAATTTCTACATGGTATCGGAGCTGTTGATCATCAGATCTATTATTCAGTAAGTGTTTACATCTTATTTCTTCAGGCAGAGTCTGTAATCGGGCTAGGTAGCCTCTGGATTCATCCTTCCTTTGGAAGGTGAGATATCCGGTAAAAGCCCATACAGTCAATCTCTGTACGAGAAATACTTTGTTCTCACGAATTCTAGATCAGAGGCGGTTGAGTTGTTGAGCTGGTGGAATTCGAATTTGCAGCAGTGTTTTCTTGGTATCAACGTGGCAATGTCTTTCAACGGATTGCGATTGGAGTATGCTCTTGAGGGCAGCTCGAACTATATTGCATGGAAGGACAGGATGGAGGCGATGTTGGATGATAATGGGCTGAAGGAGTTCATAGAGGCTGAGGTCCCAAAGCCTACTGATACTGCGCAAGTTGATGCTTGGCAAAAGAAGACAGCAAAGTGTCAAAGGATTCTGTTGGAGGGCATGAAGGATCACATTGTGTCTAGCCTACATGGAAAGGCTTCTCCATGTTTGATGTGGAAAGCGTTGACAGATCTATTCCAAAGCAATAGGGATCAGAGGAAGCTGGCGCTCAAGGAAAAACTCAGAAACATCAAATGCGAGAAGGGAGACAGTATGCCCAAGTATCTCACGAAGTTCACTCAGTGTCGGGATGAGCTGGGAAGTTTGGGGGTGACTGTCGATGATGAGGACTTGGTGAGCTTGGCTCTACTTGGTCTTCCGAAGAGTTGGCATTCCTATCAGGACTCTCTCAATGGTTGGGAGAAATTGCCAGGATGGGAGAGACTTTGGTCAGATCTTGTGCAGGAGGAGATCAGGCGGAATACCAGGGACGGATTTTCATCAAAGGGAACTGATGAAGAAAATTGTGCTTTGGCTACCAAAGCAAAGAAGGGGAAGAACAAGAAAGTTTCTCAATCTGGTGCAAAAGGCAAGAAGCAGGACATGTCCAAGGTGAAGTGCTTTCACTATCACCAGCACGGACACTATGCCACTAATTGTCCGCAGAAGAAGAAGAACAAGCAAGCTGCTGGATCTGCAGCAGGAGAGGCTCTAGCCTCGCAGTTTGAGCTTGATTTTTCATTGATCACATGCTTGGTATCAAGTGTGATGGGATCGGTATGGTTCTTGGACAGTGGTGCGTCTTTTCACATGACAGGAGATCGAGATTTGTTTTCTGATCTGGAGGAGAAAGATCTTGGAGTGCACATCGAGATGGGCGATGATGGTAGATACAGTGCGACCGGTATCGGTACCATTTCCTTTGAGAGGGAGTCTGGGAAACCCTTCGTATTGAAGGAAGTGATGCACGTTCCAGGATTGAAGAAGAATCTTATCTCTGTGGCGATGTTAGAAGACAAGGGATATGATGTTGTTTTGTTATGAAACCAGCTCAAGAAAAGATAGAAAAGAAAGATCAACGCCTTAGAATTCAGCCTCTTCGAGGGGGCAACCTCCTTTACATTACATAAATGAACAATTCTTGGATGATACAAATGACAAAACCTCCTTTCTATATATAGGAGTCTAAGGAGTCACAATATAATCCAGCCGGCCTAACAATAAAAATATAAAGCCACAAAAATAATAATAGAGGGATTCTATGGGGCACAGAAATAACAATATGGGGGTAATAGGGGCACAACAATATAAATAAGGGGTATAACTACAATAGTAATGGGGTAATCACTAGTATTATAGGGACCCAACATGCCCCTCTCCTTCAAAAAAGTGTTGTCCTCAACGCTTGAGTAGTTCTGGATACTTCTGCATAAAATTCTCATCCTCCCATGTGGAATCTTCAGCGGATAAGTTCTTCCACTTGATAAGATACTCTGAAATTGATCGATTTCGTAGCTGTCGAGTTCTTGTTTCTGTGACTGCTTCCGGTTCCAATATAATTTTTCCTTCCTCGTCAAGTTCTGGCAATATTGTTTGAACTGGGAGCTTGTCGCCTATAACCTTCTTTAAACATGAAACATGGAAAACTGGGTGCAATCGAGAAGCTGCAGGAAGCTCCAATTTGTATGCCATAGTACCAATCTTTTCCAACACCTTGTACGGACCATAATACTTTGGTGATAATTTATTATCCTTCTTAGCTTGCTTTAGGGACATTTGCTTATATGGTTGTAGCCGTAGGAATACCCAATCACCTACATCAAAACTTCTTTCACTGCGATGTTGATCTGCCTGTTGTTTCATTCTATTTTGTGCCAACACGAGGTTATCCTTTAAGAGTTGGAGGACTTGTTGTTGATGTTCGATGTGATGTTCCACTGCCTGAACCTTAGAATTTTCTCTTAAATATGATGTGATGGATGGTGGTTGATACCCATAAAGTGCCATAAATGGGGTCATTTTTGTTGCTGTATGGAAGGAAGTGTTATACCACCATTCAGCCAGAGGCAACCATTTGACCCATTGTGTCTGTTTATCAGATACAAAGCAACGAAGATATCCTTCCAAACATTTGTTTACTATCTCAGTTTGCCCATCAGATTGAGGATGATAAGATGAGCTATGAGCTAACTGAGTACCAAGACAAGAAAATAATTCTGTCCAAAAATTTCCAGTGAAAATGGGATCTCTGTCACTTACAATAATCTTTGGGTTTCCATGTAGCTTTTGAACTGTTTCCATAAATGCAGTAGAAACTGTACTGGCTTTAAATGGATGTGATAATGCACAAAAGTGTGCATACTTGGTAAGTCTGTCAACTACCACCATGATGACACTCTTTCCCTCAGACTTGGGTAAACCTGTGATAAAATCCATTGAAACCTCCTCCCAACGTTGGCTTGGAATGGATAAAGGTTGTAATAGACCCGGTGTCTTAATTGTTTCAACTTTATTTTGTTGGCAAACCAAACATTCCGCCACAAACTTTTGAATATCTGATTTAAGGCCATCCCAAAAAAATTCCTTCTTAACCCTGTGGTAAGTTTTTTAAAATCCTGAGTGCCCTCCTAAGGGAGAAGTGTGCAATTCCATAAGAATCTTTTGTTTTAGCTGGGAATTCTTACAGAGGTATAAGCGATCTTTGTACCATAACGAATCATTTTGCCAGCTAAATGTATCAGAAGTACTGGAATCTTGTTGTAGCTTTCGAATAAGTGCCCACACTTCTTCGTCATTCTTCCATTCCTCCTTTGCTTCGTTTATCCAATCTGGTTGGATAATAGAAATGGCACACAACAATGCTTCCACATCCTCATCCTTTCTTGAGAGTGCATCTGCCACCACATTTTGCTTCCCTTTTTTGTAGATGATTTCAAAGTCATAACCCAACATCTTTGTGACCCACTTTTGTTGCTCTTCAGAGGATAATCTTTGTTCTAAAAAGTATTTAAGGCTATCATGATCCGTTTTTACCTTGAAGTGTCTTCCCATTAGGTAGGGTCGCCATTTCTTAAGTGCATGGAGTATTGCCAACATTTCCTTCTCATAAATAGCTTTGCTTAAAAACTTTCCCTTGATTGGACGACTTTCAAAAGCAATGGGTCTTTCATCTTGCATTAGAACAGCACCAATTCCATTTCCTGAAGCATCACATTCCACAATAAAGGTTTTTGTGAAGTCCGGTGTAGCTAAGACCGGTGCTTGGCACATTGCCTCTTTAAGATGTTCAAAGGCCTTTGTTGCTTCCGGAGTCCATGAAAATGAATCTTTCTTCAATAATGTGTTAGAGGTGCTGCTATTCTCCCATAATTCTTAACAAACTTGCGATAATACCCTGTCAACCCAAGAAATCCTCGCAGATGCTTTATGGATGTGGGGATTTTCCATTCCTTAATGGCTTTAATTTTGCTAGGGTCTACCTTAACTCCTTCATGAGATACAATATGACCCAAATATTCCACCTCCTGGACTCCAAAGAAACATTTGGATCTTTTTGCATATAATTGTTTCTCCTCCAATAGTTGTAGCACCTTGTCAACATGTTCAACATGATCCTTCCAAGACTTGCTGTAGATTAGTATATCATCAAAAAATACTAACACAAATTTTCTAAGGAATGGTTTGAAAATTGAATTCATCAAACCTTGAAATGTTGAAGGTGCATTGGTAAGGCCAAAAGGCATGACCAAAAATTCATAATGACCCTCATGAGTTCTAAATGCCGTTTTCGGAATGTCTTCAATCTTCATTCTGATTTGATGATATCCCGAACGAAGATCCAACTTGGTGAAGTAAATTGATCCATGCAATTCATCCAGTAATTCATCAATGACAGGAATGGGGAACTTATCTTTAATAGTGAGCTTGTTGAGCTCCCTATAATCTGGACACATGCGCCATGATCCATCCTTCTTGTGCACCAATACTACTGGAGCTGAGAAAGAACTTTGACTCGGTTGAATTATACCAGCCTCTAGCATTTCTGCAACCATACGTTCAATTTCACTTTTTTGGACATATGGATATCTGTACGGCCTGATGTTTGGAGGAACACTTCCTGGAATCAGATGAATAGCATGATCATGATCACGCATAGGTGGGAGACCTTTGGGAGTCTCAAATACCTTGGAATGATTCCAATGTGGAAACATCTAGCGAACATAATTGTGCAATTACACCTCTTTGCTCCTTTTTTAGAAGCTTTGTCATGCCATTAGAGCTGATTATCTTTCCTGGTTTCCCTGCAATACCCCTTAATTCAACTTCCTTTCCTTCCACAGAAAATTTCATGAAAAGTTCTTGAAAATTAAAAGCTATTGTACCCAAGGATTGTAGCCATTGGACTCCTAGTACAACATCAGCACCTCCCATTGGAATGGAAAGCATTGGGCTAGTCAATACATATTCTCCCATGGATAGCTTGATATTATGGCACTTTCCAGAACAATTTATTGTTCCTCCATTTGCAATCATCACTTGACACTCTGGTGCTGGATATAGGAAGCAATTCAATTCTTTTGCTACCCTACAATGAATAAAATTGTGGGTGCTTCCTGAATCAATCAACACTATTACCTTTTTCTTCTTGATTTGTCCTTCTATCTTGATGGTTTGAGGAGTGGTAATTCCCGCCAATGCATTACAAGATATGGTCGGATTTATTTGTTCTTCATCTAGGCTTTGTTCCTGGAATATATCCTCTTCTTTTGACCTTTCTTGCTCCTTTTCTTCTTCCTCTTCACAATCTATGTAGAATAATTTCTTCTCAGCACACTTATGACCTTTTGTGTATTTGCTATCACAATTGTAACAAAGCCCTTTTGCTCTTTTTTCTTCCAATTGTTGTGGTGTCAACCTTGTAGGTTGTGGAAGACTATGGGCAACAACACTTCCGTCTTTATAGTTGTGAATGGTATGCTTCCTGGTTGCCATAATTTTGCTTTCCATTTTTCTTGCTAACCTGAATGCCTTCTCTAATGAATCAGGTTCCCAAAGGCGACATCATGTTGGATATTATCCTTTAAAGACCCTATGAACACATCAATCCTATGCTCCTCTGGAATATCTTTTACCCTTATGTTCAATTTTTGGAACTCCTCAATGTGCTCCATTATTGAACCCTTTTGTTTGAGACTTATCAATTGGCTAAAAAAAGTGTTGCTTTTTGTATCCTCATAATGTGCTATCAATTCTTCCGTAAAAATTGCCCAAGTGATAAATTGTTTACGAGAACAAAGCCATTGATACCATACAAACTGATTTGGTTCCAAATATACAGTTGCCATACGTACCTTTTGTGCGTTTTGCACATTATTGAGATCGAAGAATTGCTCCATCTATAATATCCATGTGGCGGGATCCTTGCCATCAAACTTCCTCATATCGATTTTTGGAATATGATGATTCTTCAATCCAACATTAGCATCTATGGAATCATGATTAACATTTCTTTTGTTCTCATCATGAGTTTCCTTTAGTACCCTTTCACCCTTAGGGACCATTTCTTGTAGCAACTTATTCATATTTATCTTCAATTCGTCCATGTCTGTCTTCAAATCTATCTTCAAATCATCCATCTTAGCTTCTACACCTTTCTTTAAACCATCCATCTTAGCTTCTACATCTTTCTTTAAACCATCCATCTTAGATTCTGTTCCTTTTTGTGCAAGGGACAGTTGTTGCACTTGGTCTTGTAATTTTGATATATCATGTTGCATTTCTTCCTCTTCTTCATGAGTCATGCTAGAGCTTTCAGGTTCCTTACTAGGTGTTTGCATTCTCTTTCCTCGGGACATCAGTTACCAATAATAATGCTCTACTATGCCCTTTGAATTCCTTCAAAATAAATTTTCAAACCAAGCTTAAGCAAAAATTTAAGAAAATCTACACACCTTTTTTCACTTTGTAGGAGCTCGATATTGCCTCTGATGTATCTCTGTACTTTCCAGTCATCTAGTTCTGAATTTGTGATTTGTATTAGCCCTCTGTGTCCTCTTTCCAATGCCACAAGTCTGACCCAAATTGGATTCTCCAAGGAAGAGTTATGTGAAATCTCCCACAGTGACTTGATTTTAGACTGGTTCAGTAGAGCGAACTTGTACGGCTTGCCACGAGTCACTGTTTCAACCTTTGGATCTGAAACTCGTATACATGAAACTACAATCCGTCCTCTTTCTGTAGCTTCTTACGAAATTTCAATCCGATCCCCAGAGAGAAAGTTATGACGATTTTCCCCAGGTCACCTGTTTTGAATGTAATTCGGGAGTCTGTAAAAAGACCAACTTCCTCAGAGCATATTTCCGCAAATATCGCGCAAAAAGATCTAAAATTCGGACCCAAAGTTCAGAGCGATTTCTTCTCAAATGGGTTTTTTTTGCGACTTCTGAAACGTCACAGAAAAAAATTTATAGCGAAAATTCCACGATGACCTGTTTGGAGCAGCAAAACCCTAGAATCCAAAGCTTTGATACCAAATGTTATGAAACCAGCTCAAGAAAAGATAGAAAAGAAAGATCAACACCTTAGAATTCAGCCTCTTCAAGGGGCAACCTCCTTTACATTACATAAATGAACAATTCTTGGATGATACAAATGACAAAACCTCCTTTCTATATATAGGAGTCTAAGGAGTCACAATATAATCCAGCCGACCTAACAATAATAATATAAAGCCACAAAAATAACAATAGAGGGATTCTATGGGGCACAGAAATAACAATATGGGGGTAATAGGGGCACAACAATATAAATAAGGGGTATAACTACAATAGTAATGGGGTAATCACTAGTATTATAGGGACCCAACATGTTTTCAGCGAGGGAAAGGCTTTCCTGCGCAGTAAGACAACTGGAGAAACCCGGAAGATAGGGGTTCGAGTGAGGAACCTTTATCAGTTGTATGTAGATAGCTGCGCAGCAATGGCATGCAAGGCAGAAGGATTGGTGAGCCAGGATGATGGCGAGCTGTGGCATAGGAGATTGGGTCACCTTCACCATGGAGCCTTGAAGATACTGCAGCAGATCACTACAGGGCTTCCTAAAGGCACTCTTGCGCAGTCAGATCAGTGCAAGGGGTGTACTTTGGGAAAGTTTGTGAAAGCCACCTTTCATGAGAAGGATAGTCGCGCCACGACGATCCTTGAGAGAATTCACACAGACGTGTGTGGACCTTTCTCGGTAGCTTCGACAGCAAAACACAGGTATTATGTGATCTTTGTTGATGATTTTTCTCGTAAGTGTTGGATCTTCTTCATGCAGAAGAAGAGCGAGACATACTCAAAGTTCTGTGAGTTCAAAGCACTGGTCGAGAAGGAGTCGGGGAAGAAGGTGAAGGCTCTTAGGAGCGATAATGGTGGTGAATACATCTCTGGCAAGATCAAGGATTTCTGCAGTGCAGAAGGGATTTGAATAGAGCTCATAGCTCCCCATAACCCACAGCAGAACAAGGTTGCTGAGCAGAAGAACAGAACGATCGTGGGTGTTGCACGGGCGATGTTGCATGATTAGGGCCAACCCCTTCACTTGTGGGCGGAAGCATGCAATACAGCAGTATATGTGCAGAACCGTTGTCCTCAAAGGATACTTGGCATGAGTACACCCGAGGAGGCTTATTCTGGTAAGAAGCCTAATCTTGAGGATTTTTGGTGCTAACGTTTACATGCATGTGACAAAGGATGCCAGGAAGAAGTTGGAGCCGACCGCAGAGGTTGGGATATTTGTGGGGTACACTGATACGCCCCACAACTACTGTGTGTATTTGCCAGACAGTGGCAAGACTGTTGTGCGACGGGATATAAAATTTCAGGAGGAGAAAGCCATGAAGTGTTCGCTTGAGAGGGAGACACACTTGCATGCAGATGAGGAGCTATTAGTTCCTAAGGATGAGCTTCAGGACGTGGATCAGCCACAAGACAGAGTTCATGGAGTTGAAGAGACCACTCATGCAGCGCCAACCATCAGAGGGTGAAAGCGCTTGACAGAAGCTGAGCGACTGGCTCAAGATGCAGAGAAAGTTGTAGGACCACCTACAGCTCAACGCAGGCAGAGACAGTCACCTGATCGGTACACTGGATACATGGCTCTTGTGAGCAAATGTGTTGTGACTGAGCCATCCTCTTTCGAGGAAGCTTTGGAGGATCCCGCATAGGTAGATTCCATGGTGGAAGAGTATGATTCGATTGTCAGAAACAGTGCATGGGAGATTGTTCCTAGACTGGAAAGGAAATCAGTGGTGGGTTCGAGATGGATCTACAAAGTTAAGCAGGCAGCTGACGGGAGTGTGGAGAAGTACAAGGCAAGATTTGTTGCCCGAGGCTTTTCACAAATAGAGGGGATCGATTATGAGGAGACCTTTGCACCTGTCGCAAGGTATTCTTCCATACGAACGATTCTTGCTCTCTCAGCGCAGATGGGATGGCACATTCATCTGATGGATGTGAAGACTGCGTTCCTCAATGGAGTCATTGAGGAGGAGGTGTACATTAAACAGCCCGAAGGTTTCGAGATCTTCAGCAGCAAGTCGCATGTGTGCAGGCTCAAGAGAGCGTTGTATGGGTTGAAACAAGCACCACGTGCTTGGTACACACGGATAGACAGTTATTTCACCGGACTTGGATTCTCCAAGAGCGAGGCGGATCCTAACCTATACCAGATTGTGGTGGAGGGTAAGTTGCTTATCATTGTACTTTATGTAGATGATTTGATTCTAACGGGGGATGAGTTGTTGATACTTTCATGCAAGGATGATCTTGCTAAGGAGTTTGAAATGAAGGACTTGGGCCTCCTACATTATTTCCTGGGATTGGAAATCTGGCAGCGCAGTGATGGACTATTTGTTTCTCAGGGTAAGTATGCTTGGGAGATACTAGAGAAGTTCAACATGCATGGCTGCAAGCCTGTTGATACTCCTCTTCCTAGAGGTTGGAGGAAGGAGGATGCCACTTCAGCAGAAGAAGTGGATGCCACTGTTTATCGACAGTTGGTGGGGTCGCTTATGTATCTGGTCAATACACGACCCGATATATGCTATGCTGTTAACCAGCTTTCACAAGCTATGGTTAAGCCAACCAAGCTCTTCTGGAAGGCAGGCAAGCATGTATTGCGTTATCTTAGAGGCACATCGGGATATGGATTGTGGTACAGACAGGAGGATGAGGTGAAGCTATGTGGCTTCACGGATGCAGATTGGGCAGGGAGCCCAACGGACAGAAAGAGCACATCAGGAGGGGTCTTCAGTATCGGGTCGACAGCAGTTTCTTGGTACAGCAAGAAGCAGAGATCTGTGGCACTCAGTTCAGCAGAGGCCGAGTATATGGCAGCAAGTTTGGCTGCATGTGAGGCTATATGGATGAGGAAGATCCTGGTCGGGTTGTTCGGTTCTTACTTGGAGCCTACTGTGATTTACTGTGATAACCAGAGTTGCATTAAACTCTCGGCTAATCCAGTATTTCATGAGAGATCTAAGAACATTGACATCGGGTACCATCATATCAGAGATTGTGTGCAGCAAAGAATCATGTTACTTTCATACATTCCAACGGAGGATCAAGATGTTGATATCTTGACGAAGGCGCTCACCAAGAGAAAATTCGAATACCACCGAGGCAGGATAGGGGTTGCTGATAATTCATATCTTGTTGAGAGGGAGTGTTGAGAATGCAACAAGATGATGGAGCTTAGTGGAAAGAAGTTTCCTTCACTAAGTGGGCCCGCAGTCTATTTTTGGCGCAAAGTCTATTTTTAGACTATGTCTATTTTTAGACATGTCGATCATGGTCTATGAGTTGCAGGATGCTATTTGTGGATGATTGGTCATGTTGGTAAAAATAGATGGACTTCAATTTTTAGACATATAGGCAGGTTTCTATTTTTAGACTGCCAGGCTAAAAATAGAACAGTGAAATATTATTGTCTCATAATAATATTTGGACTATAGACTTTATCTTGTCCTCTTGGAGCACTTCAGTTTGAGCTACATATGTGGCACATGCAGCTATCAGAAGGAAATAAACTTTCTTTATGGGTTAGTTGAGCTATTGCATGCAAGACTTCAGTTAGAACTCATGTGGTTGAGTTTCGGTGGAGTTGATTATGGAGTTGATGGAGTTGTGTTCAGTTTGACTTGGTTGAACTAGTTGTATTTAGTCTAACTACATATAGACTAGTGATGAGTGATGTGAATTAATTGTTAAATTAATTCACTAATTATTAACTCATAAAGCAACTAAAGAAATACATCAGTTAACTCAGTGCATGTACAGTTCAGTGGAGACAGGTGTTAGAGGTTGAGATTGCTATCAGTTGTGACTATAGATGTGACTATAGTTGTGCATGAGATTTGCACATGCATGGATGGAGATTGCCAATGATGGCTTGCGTAGTATACCAAGGGAATTCATTTTTACAGAGTGAATGATTTCTCTTGCAGATTGCGCAGTGGAGGCAGGAAAAGCAGTGGAGGAGATTTGAGCTGTGATTGATCAGATCTAAGCTAGTTTTGGGTGTGACAGGTGGAGATAGTACTGAGTACTTGTGAGGAGTATTGTACTATGTATTGTTACATGTTCTCTATCATTATAATATACAGATAGTGTGGGGTTTTCAGCTGTATGCTTTCCCTGGGTTACATACTGTGTTAATGTGTGCGTTCGATTGATGTTTCATTGTTTTTAATGCTGCTAAATTGATGATCAACGTAGAGGAGATTATGTATTGTGCATGTATTCCACAATAGTGTATAATCGGGATAATCTCTATGAATAAGTGTCATATTATTCAAAATTTCTAGATGTGGGTCGTATGATTGCGGAGGAGTGTGCAGGATGAGAGGTGAGGTGGAGGGAATTTAACGTGTGAGTGGGGAATGAATGGTGGGGTCGCGATATGATAGGCGGACGCGGCGGCTGTGGGTCCGGATGATTTAACGAATGGAGTGATAACATATGAATGAAATAACATAAGGTCAAAATTTTGGTTATTCGAACTCCCATCATCAATATGTTTCCTAATGTTTTGATCTTTAGGAAATAACCATTTCAACATCTCAAACTTTCACATTTCTACCTACCCTTCTATTCCTAACATTTTTACTTATCCTTTCAGAGTGCATTTAAACTAGCAACCCAATATTTTCTTTTTATGAACAATCTATCTCTATACCTTATTCCCTCCATTAGCTTAGATTAAACTGTTGAGCCAATTTATTTTCTACCTATGATAATTAATTTAAAACAAATCCAATTATGATGCAACTATATAATTGGATAAAATAACCTAGTGTGGCATCTAAACAAACTGCACACAACTATTATTTTTCAAACTGAATTTAGAACAAAGTAGTGGCATTTAGATTTGCAACACTTTCAGAGTTGATTTCTTTTTCTTTTCTGTCTAACCTAACATTTTATTTTTGCCTTCATTTTTTAGGGCATGTACCCTAACATTTTCTTTGATATGGACATATTTATCAAAATATTTTCCTAACATTTTTTATTCAATATTCTTTTTGTCCACATCCTATCTTAACATTTTGTAAATATATTTTCATTTTTTGTCTAATTTATTCTAACTTATCAAAACCAAAAAATGTTACAACATCGGCTCCAATTGGGGACTGCTTTCTCCTGTAGAATGCAGAGAACCTGCAGATCCATGTGCCTTCTCCTTGGGCTATGGAGTCCTTTGCTGTAAAAAATCTCACTGACAGCTTGAAAAGTAAAAGAAACCGGAGTTTTTACAATGAAATGTATTCCAACTTCTTAGTATTGAATGAAATGTTTGAGAAACCTTCCATTTACAGGATAAGTGGAATATAGTCCCTCAAGATTTTGTAGCGCAAAAGTGTTGTTGCCCTTCACCTCAAAAATTGCTAAGGGACCAAACCATAGGTTATCAAACTTGCCATGCTTTCCTTTTCCTCCCTCCTGGAGTCCCATCTTAGAACTAGGTCACCTTACCTGAAGTCCCTTTCTCTGGCCCTTCTGTCAAACAGGCTTTTCATCTTATTCTGATATTTCTTCAATTTGTATTAAACTTCATCTCTGTTTTCATTTAGTTCAATAATCTGATTTATCCTTCTTGAAAAATCATCAGGTTCATCTGTTGAGTCCTACAAGAATTTTAAAACTGGGAAAGCCAAATTGGTGGGAAAAATTGCATCTTTCCCATAGACTAACTGAAAAGGAGATTTCCCAGTAGATCTTTTTGGAGTTATTCTGTTTGCCCATACTGCATAAATTAAATGAGAGTCCTAGCTCTTTTTGTGATCTACTAGGGTCTTTTTGATTACCTTCACCAGACTTTTATTTGAGGATTCTACAAGGCCATTACCTTGAGGGTAGTATGGAGTTGAATGATGTAACAGAATCTGATATTTCTGGCAAAACTCAATCATTTTAACACTAGAGAATGTTGCTACATTATCTGTGACAACTTGAGTTGGGCAACCAAACCTAGATAAGATATTTTCTTCAATGAATTTAATTACTACTGAATCGGTAGCATTTCTTACTGGAATTGCTTCCACCCATTTAGTGAAGTAGTTTGTTGCTGTGAGGATCCATCTGTGTTGATTACTTGAAGTAGGATGGATTTCTCCAACAAAATCTAATCCCCATTGAAGGAAAGGTGCTGAAATTATTGATGGTACTAGTGGAAGAGCTGCTAGTTTCTGCTTACCAGCAAACATCTGACAAGGAACACAACCTCTGACCTTTGCCCCTACTTGCAAGAACAATGTTGGCCAATAAAATCCTCCCCTTAAAATCTTGTATGTTGTTGCTCTCCAAGCATAATGTCCTCCACAAAATCCTGTATGAAACTGATCAATGATTCCTTCAGTTTCTGATTCTGTTAAACATAATAACAAAATATTCAGTGGATCTTTCCAGTACAAATTTGCATTTATGATGCAGTACTTGACTGCTTTCAATTTAAGAGTTTTACACTGGGCTTTGGAGAATGATGTTGGGCATTCAAAATGGAGCAGAATTTTACAATATCTTGATACCAATCTGACAATAGAAATTTGTCATCAATATGTAAAGGGTTGATCTGATCTGAAGGTAAAGGTTCTTGTGGATTCTTTTCTTCAGGTTGAAGAGAAGGTTCTTGTGGATTCTCCCCTTCTACAAGGACAAAAGGTTCTTGTGGATTCTTCCCTTGTAAAATTAGGAAAGGTTCTTGTGGATTCTTCCCTTGTGCAAGGACAGAAGGTTCTTGTGGGTTCTTCCCTTGTACTTCTAAAATAGAATTGATTCCAAGCACTTTGCAATTGGATTCTGCTAGAAGCTTGGCTAATCCTTGGCCTTTTACTAGCTTTGTAGTTTTGATAGTTAGATCAAACTCAAGTATTTGAGTGATCCACCTACCTCTTTTCCCATCAGTGTCAGGTTGAGTTAAAACGATTTTTACAGCACCATTAGGAACATAAGCAGTAATAGGTGAATGTAGGACATACATCCTGAAATATTTCAGGGCTTGAATGAGGGCATAGGCTTGCTTCTCGATTATGTCATACTTAAGCTTGGCATCTCTCATAACCTTACTGAAAAAGGCTATGGGCTGGTCATGGGAATCTTCATTCTTTTGTAATAGAACAACAACAAGGGTTGTTTCTGAGGCAAAAGAAAAGATACTGAATGGTTTAGTATAATCAGGGCTGGCCAAGGTGGGAGCTTCAGAGATAGCTTTCTTGATCTGATCAAATGCATGCCTGGAAGAGACAATCCATTTAACTTCATGATCCTTTTGGAGCATGTTAGTTATATCTTTTACAATCTCTGCATAATTTGGGATGAATTTTCGTAACAATTTAATTTTGCCCAGAAAAGCTTGAATTTCTTTCTTGTTTCTAGGTAAGGTCAATGTTTCAATGGCAGACACACGCTTGGGATCAATTACCACTCCTTCCTTTGAAATTATATGGCCCAACAATTTTCCTTCTTTGATAGAAAACAAAGACTTTTTAGGGTTCAATGATATCCCAAATTTCCTACACCTGTCAAAAACCTTGATCAAGTGCTTTAGATGTTTCTGATCAGATTTAGAAAAAACAGTAATGTCATCAAGATAAATAACCACAAATTTGTTTACCTGACCCATAAAAGCTACATCCATAGCTCTCTGAAATGTTGCTCCAGCATTTGATAATCCAAATGGCATTCTAGTGTACATAAATGTACCCCAGGGTGTAGTGAAGGTTGTCTTTTCCCTGTCTGCTGGATCAACATTTACCTTATTATAACCTGAAAAACCATCAAGCATAGAAAGTCTTTGTGCTCCTGAAACCATTTGAAGTAATTGATCCATTTTGGGCAAAGGGTAATTATCCTTTAATGATGCTTTGTTCAAATTTCTAAAGTCCACGCAAAGTTTGATTTCTCCATTCTTCTTCCTAACAAGAATTAAATTTGGAACCCAATTAGAATATCTAAGAGGGAGAATGATTTGGGCATCTAGCATTTTCTTAATTTCCTTTTCTACAATTGGTAGAAGGGTTGGATTAATCCTCCTAAGTTTTTGTTGATAAGGTATTGCTTCTGGCTTCAAAGGGATCTTATGCTATATTAACAAAGTATCATAGGTTTTTAGATCAACATAGGTCCAAGAAAAAACATCCTTATAATTTTGAAGTAACTTAAGATATTGAGTTTTAATCTCTGGGTCTAGAGATGTATAGATTTTGATGCTTTTGACATCATCATTTGTTCCAATGTTAATTTCTTCTATGTTCTCTTCCAAAGAAATGGACTGAGGATTTCGGAGGACATCAATTTGATCAAACAATTTTTCTAAAGGTATCAAGCCTTTCGAAATAAAATTGTTAGACAACTGAATAATATCATGATCAGCAATTTTTGAACTGAAATTTGAAGTATCATTCTCACTTGTATTTTCATTTATTTCAGATCTATCTTCATCAATTTGTAGAACAGAAAATTGATCTACAACTTGCAGAAAAGATTTCAAATGTTCATCTTCTTCAAATATATGCTAGTGTTTTAGATTGTCTAGGATAGATGGTCTATACTTAACTTGTATTTGGTAGAGTAAATTAGTTTGATCAAGAATTTTAAACGAACTAGTAGAAACATCTAAGGCATCTACATGAATATTCTGATCTCTTGGAATATAAGTCAAATTAAAAGCATCAAAGAAGTTTTCAACTAAATCCCATACTTCATTTCGGTAAGACCTAAGTCTGGGGTGTTTAGTCTGGCAAATATTTCTCACTTTCTTGACAATAAGTTCTGAATCAGTAAAAACACTTAAGTTTTGAACCTTTAAGATTTTGGCTAATTGCAATCCCAAAAGGAAAGCTTCATCTTCAGCCACATTATTTGTAACTTCAAAGTCAAACTTACATGATTGGGTAATGTTTTCTTTTTTTGGTGATATTAAAACTACTCTATCTCCTACTCAATCTTTTGTACAGGATCCATCAAAAAATAGTTTCCATGTATCAGTTTGATTTGGTACTGGACTTTCAATTACATCTTCAATTTTAACTTGAGTTTCATGCACTTGATTTGAAGAGAGTTGAAAGCAACCAAAATCTTGTTCAATTGAATAAATGGGATGGTTCCTTGGCTGGTCTATTTTCCAAACAGTGTTCACAAATCTCACCTCTCTATATAATCTTAGTTGTTCTCCCCCATAAACTGGAATAGTAGCATAAGACATATCCATCTGAACAATTCCCCCTAATTTGGCACAACAAGACCTAGAAAGGAGCATTCCAAATTTGGGAGGGATATATGTGAAAACTATATCAAGTACTACACTTTTCACTGGGATTTGGGCAAGAGTGACTACTAAATCCTTAATCAATCCTAAGCAAGGCACCCTTTTAGAATCAAAGGTGTACAAGTCATGATAGGATCTAGTTATGTCAAGTTTCAAATGATCCATGATAGTTTTTGGCATGAGGTTATGTGATGCTCTAGAATCAAGCATACAATTATACAACATGGAATCATTTGTCTTAAGAGTTACATAGAAAGGAGGCACTATTTCATCTATCATATCTGAGCTAGGGCCA
Organism: Pinus tabuliformis; assembly: GCA_031772625.1. Lineage (NCBI taxonomy): Eukaryota > Viridiplantae > Streptophyta > Pinopsida > Pinales > Pinaceae > Pinus > Pinus tabuliformis. Next base: position 1,231,502,675 of record CM062817.1, on the reverse strand, counting down.
AAAACAACTGTTGGTTTTTCATCTTGCAGATTGATGATATCACCTTCAGCATCAACCGAGGTATTTTGTATCCATTTGGAGACCTGATTTTTATACCCAGGGTTTTTAGAAAGTTCTGAAAGAGGAATTGGGATTTTAACTCTTTCTAACTCTTTTTCAACATTAAATGTAGTCAAAGCATTTTTGTCATTTTGAGGAGTATCAATTGACTGATCTAATGGTTGAATAAAAGTCGTTTGAGTTTGAGCAGTTTTGGCACAAGGTTCAATTACTAGAGTTTCCTTAGGAGGTCTTCCAGATCCAAGCCCTAGGCCTAAGGTCATATCTTTTGTTCAACTCTGCAATTAAAAATTCAGAGAAGGCATGGTATTTAGAAACCTGTGAAGATTCTTGATCTTCTTGAACCTGATTTTGTTGTGTAAGAGGAAAAATAATTGTTTGATTAGGGGAAGTATCCATATTATTTATATCTTCAATGATGGTCATAGTATTATCATCAGGTTGCTGATCATCTATCAACAAAGGAGTGGGAATCTGCTGATCATTACTAGGTCTCTGAAGAATTTGTAATTGTGGATTTCTTTTATACTGACCTTGATTTTGATTTTGGGGTCTGGTAACTGTTTCTCGAAATTTCCTAGGTTGAGTCTCAATCTTGGAAATTATATTAGATAGATTTCTAAGAAGAGAAGTTATTTCATCTATTTTAGAATCTTCTGTTTTAGTCTTAGAGGAACTAGAAGCCTCTGGTGTCGATTTGAGTTTTCTTTGGGCCTTTTCTTCTTTAGCTTTCAAAGAAGTTGAAGCAACCCTGTTTGCTTCTACCTCAATAGCATTTGTTTGCATATCTTCAAGAGTTCTTGAAGTTCTCTCTCTCAGCATAACAACAAAATCATCATCAAAGGCTTTAGAAAATCTAGACTTTATTGCTGCTACAGGGGGTTTACAATTAGGGGTCATTTTATGATAAATCTTATTGAATCTTTTGATAAAGTCTGATATAGGTTCTCCAAAATTTCTTTTAAGTTCATCAAACTCAGTGAGAAAGTAAAGAGAATCTTTTTCACACCGCACTAGTTTTTAAATATGTTTGTAAGTTCTTCCAAATTTCTAATGGAATTTGCAGGTAACTGCCTAAACCAAATTCTTACATTTCCTTCAAGTGATTGTACAAACAACCTCATGTAAACATTTTCTTGTTCAATATTCATGTTATCTGCAAAGTCTAAAAAGGCTTGAAGATGGTCCTCAGCAGAGGGATCGGTTTCTCCATTATACCTGGGAAAGTATTTCAAGTATCCAACTAGGAAAGCATCAAGATTAGTAGGTAAGACTAAAGCTGTATATCTAGTCTGTATAATAGGTCGGAAAGCCATAGTGGGAGGTGGTGTATGAGGTGTTTGTGTGGATGAATAAGTTGAAGAATGTGAAGAAGGGGTTAAAAAAGGTGATTGAGGGGGTGAAGAAGGGGGGCATCTTCTGAATGATTTCAAAGGAGTCTTAAGAACTATCTTCTGGACTTGTGGATGAATACCCTCCTTTGTTTCAAAGAGTGGATTCGAATACACAGAGAGGGTCTCTTCAGGTTGTTCAGAAGTAGAAGCTTCAGGTTGTCCGAAAGTGGGAGGAAATGAATAAGTGGTAGGGGATATGAAATCTGTTGGTTTGTATTCTGGTAAATTAACACCCAAGTCAGACTCAGTTTTAGGTGATCCTGGTGGTAGTGAGGGTTCTGGATGAGATTCAAATGAATGAATGAGGAATGTTGATTTAAAATCAACTCCCCTGTCTAAGAGTTCAGCAACCCTAGGTGATAGGTGGGAGTAATCTGGATTGGATGGAATGTTACTATAAGGATCAAATGATGCTAAATCTTCAGACTGCAAGACTAAAGAGGAAGAAGAAGAGGGTTGATGTCCCCTTTTAGAACTAGATTTTCTCATAATTTTTTCAGGGTCTGACAGAGGATCAACTAAGTCAGCCTTTGAACGAGATCTGGTGTGCTTAAAAGGTGCCAGTTTGGGAGAGTGGAGTCGCCAGGTGAAGGATTTTAACCTTTCTAGACCTTTAATCACCTTAAAGGAATAGAATACATGTCGTTGCCCCAGGAAAACTTAATGAAATTTGAATCCCTGGCAACGGTACCAGATTGATTTTGTATCTCTGAGATAATAATGGTCAACTATTATGCCAGAGCATCTAAGATAATTGTTTTGGGGGTTTTTTTTTAATTTGGGAGACCAATGGATGAAACAGATATAGAACTGATATGCCTAACCTCTTGAATAATATCAATATCTCAGCAGAGGGTTGCTATAAATATTTACACAGTGAAATAACTTTTATGGTGATGAGCAGAAATAGAAAAGTAATATGATTGACACAATTTTCAGATTGAAAGCTAGATAATCATAAGTATGAAAGCCTTTAAACTATGTTTAAAGGTTTGAGTAAATACACATGAGCTTACAAAAGATGTTGATGATTCATTGATTTTGAGGGAATTAATTAAACAAACAGTCCATTAATTCATTCTCTTTATAGATTATCACTTTAGAAGCTTATAGGAATAGATTGAAATACAATTATTCCTACCTAGTTATCTCTGCAAGACACAAGTATATGAAGAAAAAAACATAATAAATGACAATGGAAAAACTTACAGGAAACACAAACTGTGTAAAACAGAATTCAAAATCCTTTGCTTCGTATTAATGATCCAGAAATATTAATTACATAAGATGTCTAGAAATTATTCTTCAAGGGTGCAACCCTTAATAACTCGTGAAGGGAATTATTTATACAACAGTAGGACGAAAAATATCCCGAACTTCTTTATAAAAATAGATTATTAACAATCAAAATAAAATTTCCTAATGATCTGGCACTATTTTGGTGTTGCGCTATTTGATGACTATTACTAAAAAAGTTGAAAAATGACTGTTCCCTCAAAAACTGAATGTTGTTCAATTATCCTTAATCAAGTAAATCTATTAATTCTTCCCAACATTTCTTATCTGGGATAGAAATATTTGTTACCCTCCTGTAGATTTCATCCATCTCGATGTATTTAGTAAAAGTGGGTTTTACCAAAAATATATGCTTGATTTGATCCAGGATGAAGAAAGAATCCCTAAGTGTTTTTACTATGAGAGCTGGTGTTGCTGATCCTTTGATATTGGCGACTGAAGCTGCATGGGTTCCCACCTCTATTAACTTCTTAACATAATCCTCAATTGTTTAATTTATCATTAATAACCATCATAGAAGGTAAACCCTTGTTGACCAAAGGTTCAATTTTGTTGAAAAATCTCTGAACTATGTTGTTAATATTATTGCACTTTTCTTGTAGCTGAAGGGTGAGATTTTTCTTAGTGATAATATTCTTTACCTCTAATATCATTGTATTTCTATCATTTATTCTTAATTCCTCAAGCTCATAGTCATCCTTGGAATTTAGAAATTTGATTATATCAGAGGCAATCTCTGGCATATCCTCCAACTGCTTAGTTATGGTTTCCACTGCTTCCTGAGCTTTTTCCAAGAGATCTTTCTGATTGAATATTATCTTAATGGAGGGCCAAATCTCCTTGATTGCTTCTGTGATTTCTTCCCACATAATTTATTTTGCTAAACCCAACTTGTTTCCTATGAAGGAATCTGTGAGTTCTCTCTGCAACATTTCCACTTGGCCTTTGAGTCTGTTTGTTTCAGTTGTATGTGAACTGTCTGATATAGACTTCATAAGTCGTAATTCTTTGAGTTCATCCTTTAGTTTATTGATTTCTCCTGTCTGGATAGACAGGTTCTGAACAACTTCAGTAAGTTGTTCAGCTCCTTCTGCTATACCTGTTGCTGATGTAGTGGCTGAAGTAGAAACTCTGGTGATGGGAACTGCTGCAAGAGAGACTACATCCATTGAAGTTTGAATGTTCTTGATAGCTTCCTCATTATCCTTAACCAATTTCTCCATCTGCTCCTCCATTTGTTTTATTTGCAAATTCTGTTCTATGATGAGCTTCATCATATTTGACTTTTGAGTCTCTGTCTCCTTGATTTCTTTGGCCATTGGATCCTCAGATGCTGGTAGTTTCAGTTATTTCTTTAATGCTGCAACCTCAGTGTTCTTTTTCTTAATGAGCTCCTCTGTAGCATTTATGTTTGAGGGATCATATCCCATCCTTAGCACTAGGTTTTCCAAGGATTGAATCTTGGTATCCTTTGCTAACGAGGAGACCTTCTCCAACTTTAATTGTGACTGAATGTTGGCCAATGTAACCTGCATTTTTGACAAACTCATAGCAGTGTTTGTCAAGGTTGAAGCAATCATCTGTCCAGTTTGTTTGTGCATCTCAATTTGATCAATTGGATGCACATCCTTAACATTAAACTCAAAAGAAGTGTGTTTCTGGTATTGTGCTGCAGTCCTGGGCTGAGGAACTTGGGCCTGCAAGAAAGCCATTTGCATCTTCCCCTTCTCAGAGTCGAAGACTGAAAGAAGCCTGGCTTGAGAGCTGGAAGAATGCTTCCAGAACTGGGTGTAAGTATTCAACTTCAATTCTTCATTCTTTCTTTTGATTTCACTAAAGACATGGAAGATGTCTTCCTCTTTATTCTCTGGAATGCCTCCAACAATTTGGACTATCTGTTGTTCATGAGAAGTGGTAGATTGAGTTGGAGATTGTATAGACTGTTATTGAAAATAGCAACAAGAAATGCTAATAACATTGTTATAAATAGCATTTCAGGATATACTCCAACTCTGTTGGAAATAGCAAAAAATAGAAATGCTAAAAATAGCATTGCTATAAATAGCATTTCAGGATATATTCCAATTTTGATTTGTCCTTGAATCAAAATTGAGAATTAAAATTCGAATTTAGTCTCACTAGTTGTTTGAAAAATAATTAATTAATTCATCTTGAGTTAATTAGTTGGAGAAAATCAAACATGAAGTCTTTGTGAAGACATGCAACAGTTATCCCTTTGATTGAGGAAGTTATCCCTTAATTAAGGAGATAAGGATGAGTTGTATTTGAGTTGTAATTAGTTAGCTTAGTTAACTGAGTTAAGTCCAGTTAGATTAGTTCCAAACAGTTTGTGGAACTAATTGTGAGTTCAGTGAGTTAATGCATGCAACTAGTGTTCTCGAGATAACTGAATATTCTCTCATAAATAACCAATGCATGTCAGTTCAGAGAAAGACCCAGTTGAGATTAAAGACAGGGACATTGTACTATCAGTTGGAGGAATTTTCCTATAAAGGAAACTCATCCATGAAGAAGGAATTAACTCCTTCAAGGTTGCGCAGTTATTTCAAAGGTCAAAGCAGTGTATGAGGTGAGAATCACACAGGATATAGCTAGAGGACCCAGGAGAAACTGCGCAAGGAAATAGGAGGCTTGGAGGACTCAAGGAAGGCATATGTGTTGTCTATTCTATTTATGAGCAGTAGTGAGGGATTGTACTGAGAGCTGGATAGATTGTGAGCTATAGCTTTGTGTAATCTTGAGATATTTCCACTTGTATGATAATACAGATAGCGGGGTTTTTAGCTGAGGCTTTCCCCAGAGTATTATTCTATGTTTCATGTGTATGATTTCTTCTTCTCTATTATATGTGTTCTGATTGATCTTGCTCAAATTGATTAAGCTTCCCCAAAGTTTGATAGTAGAAGTAGATCAAGTATTTTTCTTTAGTTACATTGCATTATCAAGTGATCTACAGTGAGAATTTCTACATGGTATCAGAGCCTAGTTTATCGAAGCAAAGTTTATTGGAGCAATGGTGAGTCTTGCTCTCCTCGGTCTTCCTAAGAGTTGGCATAGCTACCAGGACTCAGTGAATGGAAGAGAGAAACTGCCAAATTGGGAACAATTGTGGTTGGATCTGATGCAGGAGGAGATCAGGAGGAGCACCAGAGATGGTTCTTCATCCAAGGGGGATGAAGAAAATCTAGCCTTAGCCAGTAAGGCAAGGAAAGAGAAGGAGAAGGATTCTCATTCCAAATCAATTTCTTCCCATGGTGGGAAGAAGATTGACAAATCTAAAGTGAGATGCTTTAATTGTCATGAGGTGGGCCATTATGCAACTAATTTTCCATTGAATAAATCCAAGAAGGGATCCTTGGAAGGATCTAAAGGTGAGGCATTTTCCTCTCAGTTCGAATTGGATTTTACCCTCATCGCATGCATGGTTTCATTGATGATGGGTTGTGGTTGGTTTCTTGACAGTGGAGCCTCATTCCACATGACCGGCGATAAGATTTTATTTAGTACCTTGGAGGAGAAGGACCTCCAGATCCGCATAAAGATGGGCGATGATGAAAAGTATAGTGTTTCAGGAGTGGGCACGGTTGCTTTTCAGAGGGAGCAGGGAGCTCTCATTACCTTGACAGATGTGAAGTATGTGCTAGGACTAAAGAAGAACTTGGTATTGATCGCGATGTTAGAGGACAAACGCTACGATGTTGTCTTCAGTAAGGGAAAAGTTTTCCTTAGACACATCACCACGAGACAGGTGAAGCAGATCGGTTCACGAGTCAAGAACCTGTATGCTCTTGAGGTTCAAGATACATGCAAAGCGTTGAGGAGCAAGGCAAATGTTGGAGACTTTGTGGTTGAGAGGGTGAGTACATTACCTCTCAACATGCAGTGCCAGAAGAAGTCTTAGACAATTGTGGAGGAGCCACAATTGGTGAAGCAACTTCAGAAGGTTGTGGAGTAGCCACAACTGGAGAAGCCGAGAGGAGATCGAGTGGAGGCATCCACTCATGCAGAGACCTCCAGTAGGGGGGGATTTCGAGCCAAGTGGGCAGAAGGATCACATGCAGCCATACCTCCAAGTGTGAGGTGGAGCGATATGAAGTGATAGTCTCAAGAAGGCTGAAATAGGGGCAGGATCCTTGAGGTACCTAGCCTCTGTGATTAGACCTTGCTATGGGAGCCCTGATGAGGAGTAGCAGGACTGGCTGAGTGGGTAGAGACAGATGCAGATGGAGCGACAGAGGGAGCTTCAGCATCAGAGGGTGTTTCTAGCCCAACAGGGAGGTCAGTTGGGAGATCAGTTACTTACTTCTCAGTAACTGAGTTGCAGTGCAACATTGGGCAGCACGATGCAACATGATGAGAGGAGGTGCAGTGCTGGGAGATAGAACCAGCAACAGCATGGATGCAGCAGGAGGAATAAGTGGGATTGATGTAGTCATAGTTTTCAGTCGGTAGAGGCAATAGCAATCAGAGACTTTGATGACAGATGCATCATACTGATTCAGGTTGTATATATTTTGTTTCTGGAGTTGCTGCAGCAGCAACACTTGAGAGAAGTGTTGCATGCAGAATATTCCAAAGGTTCAGGATCGGGTTCGAGTTGAATGCCTTTCTTATTGAGAGGGAGTGTTGAAAATAGCAACAAGAAATGCTAAAAATAGCACTGCTATAAATAGCATTTCAGGATATACTCCAACTCTGTTGGAAATAGCAAAAAATAGCATTGCTATAAATAGCATTTCGGGATATATTCCAAATTTGATTTGTCCTTGAATCAAAATTGAGAATTAAAATTCAAATTTAGTCTCGCTAGTTGTTTGAAAAATAATTAATTAATTCATCTTGAGTTAATTAGTTGGAGGAAATCAAACATGAAGTCTTTGTGAAGACATGCAACGGTTATCCCTTTGATTGAGGAAGTTATCCCTTAATTAAGGAGATAAGGATGAGTTTATTTGAGTTGTAATTAGTTAGCTCAGTTAACTGAGTTAAGTCCAGTTAGATTAGTTCCAAACAATCTGTGGAACTAATTGTGAGTTCAGTCAGTTAATGCATGCATGCATGCAACTAGTGTTCTCGAGATAACTGAATATTCTCTCATAAATAACCAATGCATGTTAGTTCAGAGAAAAACCCAGTTGAGATTAAAGACATGGACATTGTACTATCAGTTGGAGGAATTTTCCTATAAAGGAAACTCATCCATGTAGAAGGAATTAACTCCTTCAGGATTGCATAGTTATTTCAGAGCTCAGAGCAGTGTGTGAGGTGAGAATCGCACAGGATACAGCTAGAGGACCCAAGAGAAACTGCGCAAGGAAATAGGAGGCTTGGAGGACTCAAGGAAGACATATGTGTTGTCTATTCTATCTATGAGCAGAAGTGAGGGATTGTACTGAGAGTTGGATAGCTTGTGAGCTAAAGCTTTGTGTAATCCTAAGATATTTCCACTTGTATGATAATACAGATAGCGGGGTTTTTAGCTGAGACTTTCCCCAGAGTATTCTTCTATGTTTCATGTGTATGATTTCTTCTTCTATGTTATATGTGTTCCGATTGATCTTGCTCAAATTGATTAAGCTTCCACAAAGTTTGATAGTAGAAGTAGATCAAGTATTTTGCTTTAGTTACATTGCATTATCAGGTAATCTACAATGAGAATTTCTACATGGTATCAGAGCTAGCTGATCTATAGAGAAATTTCTACAATTGTCCACCGCACTATGAATCAATATTCATAGAGACCCTTTGTTTCTTTTTCCTATGAAATACTTTGAGGCCTGGGCTTGTTGCCTTCATTGCAGGTGAAGATTGTTCTTCCCTCCCTCTCTTGGTAGTCTTTTCCTGTGCAATCGATGTTTGCATATTTGATGTAGAGACTGCCTACTCCTTAGCCTCTTGGAGGGTATTCTCTATCCATTCCAACTGATTCTTGAACTGTTCTATCTCAGGCCTAGCTGTATGATGATATGGTGTGAACTTATTTTCCACCCTGAGTTTGGAGATGACTCCCAATGGGTCATATGACCAAGAGAAACTGAGAGCAAATTTCATTTCTTTTAACAACTTATCAGCTTCCTCCCCTGCTGCCCTAGTATTACAAATGAAGGGACCAACTTGAGCTTTAAGCTTAAATTGTGATTTCTTTTTGGCAGCTACAAAATGTACTTCATCTGCATTCAATCTTTGCCTCAAGTACTCCAGTGCAAAGATTCTAACAGGGAGGTACTTTGAAAGTTTGTAGGGTGAAAGCTCACAACCAAAAACCCTGATTTCTATGTAGTTTTGGTAGCAATACCAATCTCCTGTTGCAACGTGATCTATGAACTGAAGCTCTTTGACAATCTCCTCATTGATCCTTGGTAATGGAGTGTTGCTCATAAGGCTCAGGGCTGGATGAATAAATAGTTCTATGAACTGCTTGTATGTGAATTCTTCTTTCTCCTTCATCCCCATTGAAGTCCAGAAAATCACTGACTGTTGTTGTCCTTCTTCATCAAGTTTCAGAAAAGGAAATGGGAATTTTCCTCCCTGAAAATATATAAAAAGATACACAAGTACTGAATCATACTTGAATACTTCTTCAGTGTTAAATTTGACAAACTGTTCATGTATGGTTTCAGCTATGAAATGACTGAAATCATAAATAATAGTAGGCTTAGAATCAGAAGAAAACATGGATAAGAAACCAAGGATGGCTTCATTGACAGACTGATCAGAGTGATAACCAAGCAAATAGGACAGGATAGTAGTAATATGCCTGGTTCTATCAGGAAACATAGATGAATCATAAGGGGGATTTCTCTTTGGTAGAGGACTACCAATTGCTAAAAACAGTTCCAGGGTCTGGGATCTCTTAGTAAAGTCCAGTTTGTTATAAGCTTCTATCAGGTTTTCATGGGAAAAGGATGAGTTGGTATAGTGGCAGGGGCCTGCAACATTTTCTCAATTGAATCAGCATTAATGGGACAGAGGATTTCTCCAGTAGGTGAGATAATTTCTCTCTGGCTAGGATCATAGGATTCATGGCATTTTCTCACAAACTATGGAGCTTTGTGTATTTGTGGAAAAATATAGTGGGGTAATTGGGATTCCCAGAGCCTAATTTCATCACTCTGGTCAATTAGTTGCTCTTCCCACCAACAATAAATTTCAAATAAATCAAATTGAGAAGAAGTCTCAATGATTTTGCAATCCTTGTCAACTAATGGAGTATGGTGGAAATCAACCTGTGGGTGAATTATAGGATTTGAAACTTCTGCGATTGTTTTTCCCTTGGGAGGCATTTTGTCAAACGAAACTACGGACTGTAAATGACAAAATGGTAAAAGGAGTTACCAGAGTGGAGATAGGCAACTGACAAGTGGACCTGGAAGATGTGCTTGCGAACAGGACAAGTGGCTGAGCTATATGAGCAGGCGGGCTTGAAGAATAATCTTGGTCATAGAAGTTAACTGTGTAACCTTTGAAATGCATGACACAGTGTTTATAAAGAGAAAAATGGAGTGGGAGGGTGGTGCCAAACGTTTGAAAATTCATTAATTATCCAATGGGTTAATTAACGGACATTTGGTTATAAATGCGCGGGAGTGGAAATGAATGGGCAACGGATAGGCGGCAGATGATTGGACAGGAGATATGAAGTGAAATATGATGTGGAGGTGATGTGGGGCAGCGGTAAACGGCTATGAAGGATACCACATTCGGGGGTAAGGCAGAGTGGTTTGTGGTTTTGGGATTTCTAGTCCCGAAAGACTAAAAGGTAATTTTTGTGGTTTATGTAGGCAGTATTAAAGACTGCCCATTTCGCCAACCCCCCGCCGATAAACTTCAGACGGCGAATGAGGGCCGAAAGGGAGTGTGGGCCGTATGATTGCGGAGGAGTGTGTGGGATGAGAGGTGAGGTGGAGGGAATTTAACGTGTGAGCAGGGAATGAACAGTGGTGTCGCAATATGATAGGGGACACGGCAACTGTGGGTTCGGATGATTTAACGAATGGAGTGATAACATATGAATGAAATAACATAAGTTCAAAACTTTGGTTATTCGAACTCCCATCATCAATATGTTTCCTAATGTTTTGATCTTTAGGAAATAACCATTTCAACATCTCAAACTTTCACATTTCTACCTACCCTTCTATTCCTAACATTTTTACTTATCCTTTCAGAGTGCATTTAAACTAGCAACCCAATATTTTCTTTTTATGAACAATCTATCTCTATACCTTATTCCCTCCATTGGCTCAGATTAAATTGTTGAGCCAATTTATTTTCTACCTATGAGAATTAATTTAAAACAAATCCAATTATGATGCAATTGTATAATTGGATAAAATAACCTAGTGTGGCATCTAAACAAATTGCACACAACTATTATTTTTCAAACTAAATTTAGAACAAAGTAGTGGCATTTAGATTTGCAACACTTTCAGAGTTGATTTCTTTTTCTTTTCTGTCTAACCTAACATTTTATTTTTGCCTTCATTTTTTAGGGCATGTACCCTAACATTTTCTTTGATATGGACATATTTATCAAAATATTTTCCTAACATTTTTTATTCAATATTCTTTTTGTCCACATCCTATCTTAACATTTTGTAAATATATTTTCATATTTTGTCTAATTTATTCTAACTTATCAAAACCAAAAAATGTTACAACATGTTTCATGTGCATTGATTCTTCTTCTTATGGTTATATGTGTTCAGCTCTAATTCAACTCGATCTTTAAGCTTCTGCAAGTTTGATGGTAGAAGTAAATTATAGTATTTTGCTTTGGTATATTGCATTATCAAGTTAATCTACAGTCAGATTTTCTACATAGATCTCAGAGGTAGATTTGTAGAGAATTTGCAGGAAATTATACGCTTTTCCTATTCACAAATTAAACCTTCACATGATTCTTCAAAGTTGCGATTTAGAGTACTTTTAGACATTTGCAGCTTTTGATTATTGTTTTGGTGAATATATCATAACTAAAAGACAATTTTTTCTCTATTAAAATATTAAGGGTTGTGTCGTTTTTCTTATAATCACACCATGACTACTTAATTTCACATTGTAGCTTTTAAGGTGAATTAGAAATTCTTCCAATCTCTTAAAAAATTTAGGATCTAATTCATGAATTGTATTTATTGTTAAATTTTAGCTAAAATATTTTCATTCTTGTTATACATGGAAGTTAATGTCTATCATATTGTTATCTCTTAGAGAAAACCATGACTGCGGGAAAAACTCTAAGGTAACCTCGAAACTCTTTGAGGTTGAAAGCTAGCCCTTCAACTTGGAAAGGGATCTCTCCCTAAACTCAACTACTCAAGGTCACTCTAGTAGAAGGTTTGCAATTGAGTCCTATGGCCAGATTTATCTAAAAAATGATTGATTTTGGTTGGAATATGAGAAACTTCCACCATTGGGCATGGAGTCTGACCCAATTAGGCTTATATAAACAATTTTCAATGAGAAAAACACAAAAGCAAGGTAGTGATAATTCCTTTGACACTTTAAGGAATTTGGAAGAAAATGAAGGAAATTAGTGCAATGGTTAAGTGAACAACAATTATTAAATGCCCGAGAATAAAGAAAAAGGAGCATAAACATATGAATCCCAATTTCAAACACTCAGTATTTCAGACATGAGGAAATATAAAACGAAGAAAGACGGACAAGGAATCATAACACAAGAATTTCTATAAACTACTCATGAAGACTATTTTCATTAAGATCTGCTCAATAATACACAAAAGATGTTATATCTCAAATAAACTCCAACCCTTTCTTCTTCTATAGTCTTCACTTATATAGACAATACAATAACTGAAACAAGTTTGTAGCTCAAATTAATTACAGTAATCCAAAAATAGCAGTATAAATCTCTTAGGTACATGCATATGAAAATATATTTTAAACATATCAAGTTTTTCAAATCAAAATAACTTGCTAAAATCTATGCTAAAAATGGGGCTGAAAAATTCTATTATCATTATGCCTTCTTCGTTGTAGATCAAGCCTTGTCATCCTTCAAAAACAAACTTTTGTTGTAGCTCCTGCCTTCTCGAGTATCCCTCCTACAATTCGCTGATAATGTCGTTGTCAATCTTTTAGTTGTTAGAACTAGTGATTTCGCTAACGGGCCGACTATCAACATTTTCTTTCAAACTGTTCTTTCAAAATGCGTTGACAATAAAAATGTTAGCGCTTCTTTGCAAAATGCACTAACAATGAGAATATCAACACTCCTATGCACCTTTATGTGCTTAAACGCTAACAGGTGCTTGATAAAAAAATTCACTCTAATAGTGAAAAGATAAAATAAATAAATAAAAACTCAAAAAGATGGCTACAAGCTTCTCAGCTGAGGGTACTAGCTGCTTTCAATAAAACGTCCACCTTATCCATCCTCTGCCTCTTGCTCTGTCTAGTTTCCATGGGGATTTTCTTCTTGGTTGCCTTTGTTTTTGACCTTTTTGAACCTGTAGCTTTCTCTTTGTTTATAATTAGGTCCTTTAGTGGAACATTGTCCATGTCTATGACTTCTTTGGCAAGGTCAGGGTTTTGCTTCAACTTTATATTTAGTCTCAATTTGTTTAAGGGCCTGGTGTGAGGTTTTTTACCTCCTTTGAACATCTCAAACAGGGTGGGTTCTTTTTCAGCTGGATCATGGCGTTCAGGCTCAACCCTCTTTCCTTTGGTTTTCTCTGATAGCTGGCTTTCTGCAGGGGAACCTTCAATAGGTGGATTTTCAGCATGAGGGGAATTCACAGTAGGAGGATTTGCAGTAGACTATATTTTTCTAAGCCTATCACTTCTTCTAGAATAGACCTTAGGTATTTTAGGAACAAAAGGTGAGGGTTTGTCTTCCTTCTTTCGGCTTTTGGTTTGCACAGTGGGGGTGCCCTGAGAGGAGGTTCTTTCCTGAGGGTTTTTTATTTGTTTGGTACCTTTTCCCTTCCTCATTTAGACTTATGGGGCTGGGGTTGAAACCCTCCCCGTAATAGAAAATGGCTCCATGTTCTTCTATCCATTGTCAATTGATTTTAAATTAATAATTTAATTAAAGCCTTATGATAAATGAAATGTGGAGATGGGTTTGTCCTGGCCCAAACTTGAGCAACCATATGCTTCAGACTTTTTAATAAAAAATAACATGCATTCATTCTCGATTGTCCTGCTATGTGAGCTAAGAAATGAAAATGATATAAGTTTACCCGGTTAAAACACCCTTCACATGTGAAATACGACTGGGTAATTTGCAACATCCCATGCCATTTGTCTTCCAACCAAGACCTCTGCACCCCTGCCTTCCAATTCATTTCTTTGAACTCGGCCTTTAGGAAGAACATGACATCAATACTAGTTAAAACGTGGCTCCTAAATACTCTTTCTCCATCTGTAGGTAGAGTTGTGACCTCTGCAATCAACTCCTCTACCACCTGGAATGAAATTCCTCCAACCTCCACATGATGACCATCGAAACCCTGGGCAAATGCTCGAGCAACCTCATCATGGAAATCGGTGCATCATTTGAAAAATTCCTCCCACCGAGCTTGTCGAAAATGTTTTTGCATGTCTAGATAAATCTTCAAAAGGTCGGGCCCTTTTGGTTCATTTATGTTTAACCTACGTTTCCTCCATTGTCTTCACAATCTAGCGATCACGTAGAAGAAAAGACCGAGATTTGATCCTGGATCTCCGCCAAGTATTTTCAACCTGACTTTCCAGCGATTTTAAATTAACCAAAACTCACAATTGAAAAGGGGAAATTACTATATGGGAAAACAATGATATTCAGGTAACTGATTGACAAGTAAAATGATGACTTAACCCTTCAATGATTACAAAACAACTGCATACCTCTTCTGCGGCGGAAAACATTCTTTCAGCACATACCTTTCACCTTCAGATTTATCGTGGCATGACTAGGTAATCATTACTTCATTGCTGATGTGGAACATGTCAGCACATTTCAAAAATTGAAATTGAAATTTTAAATTTAGCATTGATACTCTAGTTACCAACAAATACCCGATAACACTGACACTCCCATTGGCAACGTATTTCTCTAAAAAAATTATTGAACTCACAAGAACGTTGATAGTCCCATTATCAACATTGTTTCTTGTTTATTACAAATATTTCACCGACACTGTAATTGTCAGCATTAAAAAAAATTGAACTTAAATAAATGTGATAACACATACCTCAACAAGACTATCTTCAAATTCAATGTGTACATCTTGGTTATTAGACACCATATGTCCAATAAATCCCCTCACTTGTTCAAATTTCTCTTCCCATACAACCAATTGTTTTGCATTTGTCAGCTTTGTGGTTGCATCATTGACATTCTACCATAGGTTCTTGCTCTAAGAATGTCAATCAAATTTCACTTCTTGGTTTTCTAATAATAACAATTTAAGTCAAGAACAATAACTAACTCACAAGGCATTTTGATGATGTCAAACTAGAACTAAGATGAGAATACAAAATTTCTCAAGTTTGCTAAAAAAATTAAGTAAATTTGAAAAAAAAAAACTTCACTCTAAATGGAGTTAAAATGTGTGAGTTATAGCCTTTTGAAATTTGCAAATGAAGGACAAAGATTAGGTTTTTGACAACATTGAGATTTTTGAAACGCTAAAATGCAAATTTGTCCAAAATTACATGTATCATTGTGTAGTGGGTAGAAGACTAAACCTAGTAAATAATTGCTATAATGAATGTTTCTATAATTCCTAATAAGTCAACATAAACTTTCAAACATGATCAACAATACCTCCCTAATACTCTTTACCTTAATAATAACTCAAGGGATTCACACACAACCTCAGAGACTCAAATCAACCTCCCTAATACTCTTTACCTTAACAACAACCCAAAAGGTTCACACACAACCTCAGAGACTCAAATCAATCTCATGAAGATTATGGAAGGCAACTTGTTTAATATCCTTAAAATATGTAAAGGGAAAATCATAAAACTCTCCAGTGACATTTTGGACTCAATAATAAATATATTACCTCATAATAGAAACCATCTATGTGGTTATGGGTCATACAACAAAACATAAGATTACAAAGTAAGAGATTACAAGATAATTGTAAAAAATAACTACATTAAATTAAATGAGCATATCAAGTATGATGCCTAAAAATATGAATAGAATTTAATTATTAAATGTCCACCCCAAAATATTTAAACCATCAATCAAATACCGATCCAAATTTGAAACCACCCGTCATTTAAAAAAACATACTAACTTATACTTCAACCCCATTAACTTTCAATGGCACAAAATTCCAAGCCTAGTGACTCTCTATCTCATAGCAAAAAGGGAAAGTTTATCCCATTTGCCTATGTGTACATGGAGATGGTAGTGCATAGTGCGGTGGCCACCTTACTCAAAATATCAAAAGCAAAAATTCTATTAAAACAAAAACCCTTTAAAGAGAAAAGTATCATCATTGACCCATTCATGTGATGGAAAAATATTTTCAATAGTCCACTTACTATAAAAATATTTGATTGAGACACGTATAAAAATATCTCTCATTAGTGGATGTCTATTAAAAAATGCTAAAAATAATTAATACATTACCTCTTAAAACATATAATAATGAGAAATTTTTTGATAAGGTATAGTCATAAAAATTTCAAACTATAAATCAAAGCATGACCTCATTGTATGACGTCATATGAGTGTTTTCTATTAATAAAAAAGATTACAAAATCTAAAAGTTGTTGTCCTTCGTTTCTGATTTGAATCTCACTTCCTTTATAAGTTTAATGTTAAAAAGTGCACTGCCACAAAATAAACAAATGCAAGGGTGACACGTGATTGCAAAGTGGGTAACAAAACCATCCATAATCAATAAAATAATATTTAATAAAATAATTTTTTATTAGGAGTTAAATTATTGATTATCAATTAGATAACTAATATTTATTAATGTTAAAAGTAATTAGAGAGGATTGATATGACACTTTTATCTGAGAAAACAAATATTTTATAATATCAAGAATTGTAAATAAAAAAACTACCTTCCAAAAGTTTTAAAGTATTACATTTTGATGGTTCATGCTAAGCAACATGCATAACAGTGTAATTGACTTAATGAACATTTAAAATTATTGAAAATATTACATTTTGATTGTTCATGCTAAGCAACTTGCATAATACTATAATTTATTTAATGAACATTTAAAATTATTGGAAAACATGGTTGTTGATTGCTTCCTCTTGTCCATGACTAGATGGAAGAGAATTATGTTTCTCAACGTCCATGTCCTCTAACAACCAGTATAGATCCATTTTAACCACGCATCTAGCAAGAGCCAAGAGGGATCAAATCTCTTGAGGTGCAAACCCTTTTTATAGTGCAAAACTTAAAAAAAATCACCTCCAAAGATTGCACACCTCTCTCTCTCTATATATATATATATAATTTATCAATTTTTAAATTGTAGTTTTTAGTGCATAAATGGATTTAACCCCTTGAAAATAGCTTAAACATACAATTCCAACAAATATTTGCTACATTCAGAATTAACCCTTAATAAAAGAGTCAAAATGTAAAATAATGATACTTGAAATGCAATAATGATAATAATTTAAATTTTAAATTATTTTATATATAGATTTTTTATTTTTTTTTGTAAACTGGTGCAAAGGATTTTCATTAATATAATATAAAAGATATTACATTGAGAGCAAATATGCAAGCATTGCAAGAGATAATAGCATTGAAATAAAGATCTACTCCAAAACTATAGTAAACAACAACACTAAAAAAACCACAGTGTCGGCTACCCACAAACTAAAACACCAGAGCTAGAGACCAAAACAATGTGTAAGGAAAGAGGCCTGAACTAGGCCATCCAAAAACACAATGTGACGTAACAGCAACAAAGCATCAATATATGCCATAAAAAAAGAGTACAATAAGATATGAATGCAAAATCCAAAAGACCATCTCCATAGTTCTTCAATGCCAAACTCCAAATCAGAAACTTGCAAACGATTCCACTATGAATCCTTCAGCCTTTACATCATGTTACCAAAAACAAGGAATAGAACGACTTATCCAAGTCCTCCCCCATGAACCATAGAGTGCATTGTACAATCCATAAGCTGATAACATATATCAAAAAGGCTCTAAGGACCAACCAAGTGGCATTGCCAAGTAACATCACCAAGTGTCGAAAACAAGAGAACAATGAGAAACAACATAAGCTAGTGAGACATCTTAACAAAAAATAAAGGCTTCAAAGGCAGTCATCATCCTTAATCTGAAGAGATAACTATAAAATTTGGAGGATTGTCAACAAGCGGGTCAATAATGTCTCTAGGAGGATCAAACTGGTCCCCTGAGGCTGAGTCTAACACCATATAACCTTCCACCCCTCTCAAACACGAATCAATATCATTAAGGCAGTAACAAATATTCCATAGAAGGCGCTTAATGTCCTTCTATCCCACAAAGAGTTTGTAATTAGCCACTTGTTTGTCTCTTAAGACGATACGAAAAGGAGTGTCCAACTAATCATGAACCGAGAGAGAGTGAAAAAAATACAATCTCCTCTTCATAAACTTTCCAGGGTTTGGAAGCCATTTTCGATCATTGCCTCCAATTTTTGAATTAGAGAAGTAAGGGCGCTCCCCAAACTCCTGTGACTCCAGTTGAAAAACTTCCCTTCAAATATCCAGAGAGACTGAATCAAAATAGGATGCAACAGGTTCCAAGCGAAGAACATATGATGTTGAGGACCAGCATTGCTAGCTCCCCCTCTCCGACTAACTTGTCTCTAACGATGAGGCATGTTGGTTAGGAGGAGAGAGTAATTCTGATAACTCAAAAGAGGACCACAATCAACTAAACAAACTAAGAAGTAACACACTAAACCTTGACTGTCAAACCAAGACACAAACAAGTCGTCCCCCCAATTCCACTGATGGAGCCCAAATTCAAAGGAGATAAATAATTCACAACACACCAAAGGCATAACCCTGTTAGCACTCAAAGAACCTCACTCACTTTACACCAAACTAAAATTCCAAAGACTCAAACAACCCACTAAACACCCCCATAAGATATGACCAGCAGAGGCAATGTCACAATGTTTCAAAATGTAATTAAACAAAGAGAACTCCCAATTGTGATTATAGAAACCTAATACCCTAGAGCAAGAGTTAACCTAGACTTGCAGAAGAGGAAGTAGCACACTACCCAAAATAGATATTACACCTCTAAGTAGAAAAAGAAAACCCTCGTATTAGTACCAAATTGAGAAGTTACTAGCGTACCAACAAATCGATACCAATACTGGGCAAGAAAACGAGATACTTGCAAAGTCATGAACCTGGAGGGTCGAGTTGGAAAGAACAACCACCAAATGCGAAGGGAGACCCTTGCTTTGTAGTGTGCTACAACCATGCATTTAAAGTGAGAAGATGTAAGGTTATCAACCCAAGCTCGGGTACCGTTTCGTGCCATGCCATGTCTGAAAACGGACAAGTAGGAGTTTGTTACACCGTTCATCATAAATGTCCATTGGAGATTACACCCCCATCGAAGATTATATATAGATATTTTATTATTATTATTATCATTATTATGATTCACAACACACCAAAGGCATAACCATGTTAGCACTCAAAGAACCCCACTCACTTTGCACCAAGCTAAAATTCCACAGACTCAAACAACCCACTAAAACACTTCCATAAGATATGACTAGTAGAGGCACCATCACATTGTTTCAAAATGTAATTAAATAAAGAGTATTCCTAATTTTGATTATAGAAACCTAATACCCTAGAGAAAGAGTTAACCTAGACTTGCAAAAGAGGAAGTAGCACACTACCCAAAATAGATATTGCACCTCTAAGCAGAAAAAGAAAACCCTCGTACTAGTATCAAACTGAGAAGTTACTATGGTACCAACAACTTCATACCAATACTGGGTAAGAAAACAAGATACCTGCAAAGTCATGAACCTGGAGGGCCGAGTTGGAAAGAACAACCACCAATTCGAAGTTCGACCCTTGCTTTATAGTGTGCTGCAACCATGCATTTAAAGTGAGAAGATGTAAGGTTATCAACCTGAGCTCGGGTACCGTTTCGTGGCATGCCATGTCTGGAAACGAACAAGTGAGAGTCTGTTACACCATTCATCATAAATGTCCATTAGAGATTACACCCCCATCGGGGATTATATATAGATATTTTATTATTATTATTCACAACACACCAAAGGCATAACCCTTTTAGCACTCAAAGAATCCCACTCACTTTGCACCAAACTAAAATTATATAGACTCAAACAACCCACTAAAACACTCCCATAAGATATGACTAGCAAAGGCGATATCACAGTGTTTCGAAATGTAATTAAACAAAGAGAATTCCCAATTGTGATTATAGAAACCCAATACCCCAAAGCAAGAGTTAACCTGGACTTGCAGAAGAGGAAGTAACACACTACCCAAAATAGATATTGCACCTCTAAGTAGAAAAAGAAAACCCTTGTACTAGTACCAAACCAAGAAGTTACTAGGGTACCGACAACTCGATACCAACACTGGGCAAGAAAATGAGATACATACAGAGTCATGAACCTGGAGGGTCGAGTTGGAAAGAACAACCACCAATTCGAAGGGCGACCCTTGCTTTGTAATGTGTTACAACCACGCATTTAAAGTGAGAAGATGTAAGGTTATCAACCCGAGCCCGAGTACCGTTTCATGTCATGCCATGTCCGGAAACAGACAAGTGGGATTCTATTACATTGTTCATCATAAATGCCTATTAGAGATTACACCCCCATCAGGGATTATATATAGATATTTTATTATTATTAGCATCATTATTATTTTAAACCATATATAATATGTAAATTGTTGACATTGAAATAATTCGACTAACATGAGCATTGAGATATTTTATTTGTGGATTATACAATCCACATTAATATATTTTTTCTATTAATACATTTCAATATTACTTTCAATTACTTCTTCTCTTCGCAAATTTAAATATTTTATTACAATTCATATATATAAATATATGATTATGTTTTTTCTAAAATTGATATTAAAATAAATTAGTTAACATGGATATTAAAATGGTTTATTTACATATATAGTTGAAATATGAAAATATAAACCAGTATAGATCCATCTTAACCACGGATCTACCAAGAGCCGAGAGGGATCAAATCTCATTATATGCAAACCTTTTTTAGAAAGCAAAACTTGAAAAAAGATTTAAAATTCAAGAGATTTAATCCTTTTTAGTGATTGATAAATCCATGTTTAAGATAGACCTATAGTGGTTTATTCTCTATCTCTATATAGACCATGTGTGATTTTTCATTGTTTAAATTGTATTTTTGAATAATTTATTAATAATAATATTTTTATATTAAAAATTGAATGAGCTACACATTTTCCTCTTATTAAAAAGTAACTAAATTATTTTACCTTTAATTACTTTTTCCTTTCAAACATTGTAATATTTTACTAAGGTAAACATTAACACAAACTATATATATATATGTATATGTATGTGGATATTCAAACAATTTATGTAAATTCTATAGTGAAATATTTATAAGAGAAACAAAAGCTTTTTAAATTTTAATTACTTTATCTCTCCAAAGTTATATAAAATTATATTATTTAACGAATATATATATATATATTATTTTATTTTATTTTTTGGACAGAAACGGTTATGGGGTATTTATATTCCTCTTTGCCTGAATGCCGAAAAACTGATTACATAGAGGACATCTGTGTCCTGGTGCATCTCACTTCTATGAATGAGAATGCCTCTGAATCTTGAAGACTTCTTCCTTGATATAGGGTCTATATTTTCGATTTCTGAAATTTTCCCCCACTTGGAGATACAAACAAATTTCTTTAAAAGCAAACAATAAAACATGGCAGTAATCAGTTTATGGGATGGGATCCCATGATTCTTCTTCGTCTTTCTTCTTGGCCTCGGCTGAGAGGAGGGCAGCTTTGTTGGCTTCAATGTCTGCCTCTTTATTAAGAGTTCTCAACACATGGAATTAGTTTAGCTTCTGAAAATCTTTTCCAAGGCCCTTGATTCTAGATATCAGCCTTGCTAGCTTGAGGTCCAACGCTGGGGATTTGGATATCATTGCATTTATAATGATCTGAGAGTCACCGATTACATTAACTTCATCAATATTTAAATCTTTGAGGATCTTGAGGCCTTGAAAGAGAGCTAGAGCCTCAGCTTGAATACTGGATGCATGTCCAAGCCCCCAAGCGAAGGAATGGATTTTTTCCCCATATGGATTTACAATAACACCTCCTGCACCAGCTTTGCCCGGATTTCCCTTTGCTGCCCCATCAAAGAAGAGAGAATGCCTTGATTGCGATTTGAGCCAGTCTTGAAAGTCAGCTTCAGATTTTCTTATTTGCCAGTCTTTAGAGGAAGGGCGTTTCTGACTGCTGGTTGAAATTGCAAGTCGAGGAGTGAACCCCAAGTAATGTCCTGTTGGCTAAGATTAGAATCGTCTTTAATATCAGTCAAGCACTCCTTTATATGGCATTTAATTTTGATTTCTAAGGCCTTGTTGTTCTGATTAGTGCTTCTGAAAATTCTTCTATTGCGTTCTAGCCAAATTTGCCAACAAATAATCTTTGGAAGGATGGCCCACGCTGATTTAATTACCTAATTTTTAGGAGATGGACCGGGATATCTGACTGCCCAATTAGAGAAAAGCTCAGCAGTGGAACAAGGCAGCAGGAAGTTGGGATCCAAATTGTGAGTGAAGGAGAACCATATTTGCTTGGAGAACTTGCATTCAAGAATTAAGTGGACAGTTGTTTCTGCATTTTCTTTGCATAGCGAGCATATGGAGGCCCATGGAATCCTTTCCTTTGTAAGATGTCATACGTTAGAATCCGTCCATGACAGAGTTGCCAAGAAAAGAAGTCGATCGTGGGCCATGAGGAAATGTGCCAGACTCCTTGCCAAGGTGCTGGGTCAGGGGGAACGTAAGGCCTCTCGTTTAGCTTGATATATCCCATGGAGACGGTGTATCCTCTGTCATTCGGTCCCTAGCCTTTCGAATTTTTTTTCCTCATTTGCATGGGTGCCAGGCTGTGGAGGTGATCTAGCAACATGGACCATTCAATGCGCAGATGGGGCGACACCTCAATGCGTTTCCAGCCTGCCCATACCGAGTTGCACCATAGAGAGATATCCCACAGCGTGCACAGCCCTTCTCTGTCCATCCAGTAACGCAACGCTCTGATGGAGGTTCTGTCTTCGATTGGGTCCATATTCATTATTTTGTTAGTCCAGATGTTGATCTTTCTGCCATTTCCAGGGATCCAGTAGGAGTGCGCTTTGATTAAAGGGGCTGCTTTGACATACAGCTTGAGGAAAGGCGAGTTAGGCAATTGGATCACATTCTATAAACAGCTTAAACAAGGTCATCTGAAATATTTTTTCCATAGAGGCAATTGGGCCCAACCAGGCTTGGGTGCAATGATCCTCCAGATAGTCTTTGCTACCATAGCCACATTCTGCTGACATATATTTTTAAAATTCAATCCACCTTCCCACAGTGGCTTGGAAATGGTTTCCCAGCTAATGAGAGGAATTTTCTTTTCGTTCTGTTTTCCGCCCTTCCAGAAGAACCTGCGCATGAACTCATCCATTTTATTTAGAATGGTTACCGGGGCGAGAAGACCAGCAAATTTTAATAGGGGGAGGCTGGAGAGCACGGATTTTATAAGGACAGACTTGCCAGCAGTGTTGAGCCAGAAGTAGCCCCAGGTTTGGATCCTAGACTTGAATTTTTCAAGCTGAGGGAGCCAATCTTTGATGGTAAGTCTCTTATGAAAAACAGGGAGGCCCAAATATTTGAAAGAGGTCCAGGAAGAGGAGGCTGTAAAGCCCAGACATCTAGATATAGCAGAGAGTATCCTGGGCGAGGTGTTCCAGCTGAAGATATGACATTTATTCTTGTTAACAGCGCTGCCCGAGGCTTCACTGAAATCATCCAAAACAGCTTTAAACTTAGAGGCTGAGGAAAGTGTGGCATTGCCTAAAAGCAGTGTGTCATCCGCAAATAAGGCATGGTTTATGCTTTTGACCCCTCTTGCAATACACAGTCCATTAATTTCTTGATCTTGCTTCTTTTTGTCTAACAGAAAGCTGAGAACAGAGGCTTGGAAGACAAAAGGTAGAGGGGAAAGGGGACACCCCTGCCTAAGTCCTTTCGAGGCTTTGAAAAAATCAGTGGCTCTTCCATTTACAAGAGGGGCAATCCATGGCTCTGAGATACATGCCCAGATCCATTTTATGAAATTTGCTCCAAAACCAAACTTGCACATGACTTTTAAAAGAAATCTATGATTTACTCGATCAAAGGCATTTTCTAAATCGAGTTTGATCACCATACCTTGTTCTTTTCGGAGAAGACTTGATTGTATTGCCTCTTGAACGAGAGTGAAATTGTCCACGATTTGCCTTCCCTGGATGAAGCCTCCTTGATTTTCCGGAATTATTCTAGGAAGAATAG
Organism: Pinus tabuliformis; assembly: GCA_031772625.1. Taxonomy (NCBI): domain Eukaryota; kingdom Viridiplantae; phylum Streptophyta; class Pinopsida; order Pinales; family Pinaceae; genus Pinus; species Pinus tabuliformis. Next base: position 1,231,478,337 of record CM062817.1, on the reverse strand, counting down.
ACTTCAGTCTATTTGCAATTACTTTGGTGATTAATTTGTACCCAGTGTTGCATAGTGAGATCCGGCAGAATCTGCTGAAGTTGTTGGCACCTTTTCCTTTTGAATGAGGGCTAAGAAAGCGGAGTTTGTGTTGCCTCCTATTTTCTGAGTATTTTGAGACTTTTGTACCATTTTGAGGAGGCCCTTTTCAACAATCGGCCAACAAACTTGGAGGAACCTGGCGGAGAAGCCGTCTGGCCCCGGGCCCTTGTCCGAATCCATGTCAAAGAGGGCCTTTTTAACTTCCTCGTTAGTGATTTTGGCCTCTAGAATCCCGTTCATACGAGGAGAGATTGCTGGAGGGATAATGTCTAGCAACTCTGGGTGTTGGAGCGAATCCTGATCATCACTGTACAAGTTTTGAAAATGAGAGAAGGATAATTTCTTAATGTCTGCAAATTCCTTGTGCGTGTCATTATCTTCCTTGATCTCATAAATAGTTTTGAAGCATTTCCTGGCCTGGGCTTGCTTGTGAAAAAAACCCGTGTTCCTGTCCCCTGTTTTGAGCCAAACGTTTCGAGATTTTAGTCTCCAGTATCCTTCTTCAGCTAAGCAGGCCTTATGGTAGATCTATTGCAGCTGAGTTTCTTGATCTAACATCTCCTCTGTGACTGTAGCGCTCTCCATGTGTGTTTGATGAGAGGCAAGAGAGGCTTTAATGGCTTTCCTTTCTGTTGTAGGACTGGATAGGGTTTTGGCCCAATGTTTCAGAACTCCTTTAACCCTTCTAAGCTTTCCTTCCCAGATGAAGAAAGGTGAACCTTTGACAGGCTGGCTCCAACAATCCTTGACTGTTTGCATGAAAAGAGACTCCTTGACCCAGAGGGGACTAAATCGAAAGGGAATAGGGCCCAGATCTAGATGGGCAAGGAGCTCTAGTTTTACGGGCTTATGATCCGAGACGCTGCTAGCAAGAATGTGCATCCTGGGTTCTAAACCAAGTAACATGAAAGAGCTTTGAATGAAAAATCTATCTAGCCTGGCAGCAATATGTCCAGGACCTACTCTTTTGTTAGACCAAGAGAACTTACTGGATGAAGGCTTGATGTCCAACAAGTCCCAATCCTGCAAAAGATCCTCTGCCCATTCCCTTGCCGGATCTCAGACTGCACTTCCTCCCCTTTTTTCAGTCGAATGAAGAGTGAGGTTGGGTCTCCAGTGATGATTGTATTTTCCAAATTTGTCAAGTCTGCCTGGTGTCTTATAGAGTCCCAACAATCCTTTTTCTCCCGGATATTAACTGGAGAATATACATTGAAGAGGCTGAAGGTTTCCTTTGTGTCCAGATTCTGCATTTTTAGCGGCAACCAGTGAATGTTGCTCGCTTCAAAGATGACTGCATATTTATTGGAGTTCCATAGTGTACCAATCCCTCCCGAGGCACCCCTGGCAGAGATTGCTCTTGCTTCACTTTTAAACCACAGATTTTTGCTTGTTTGCAGGAAGACTTTGTCTTCTAGCTTGGTCTCCTGGACGAGAAGTATGTCTGGAGTTTCTGTTCTTATTAAGTTTCTTATGGCTTCTTCCTTAGATTTACTCCCCATACCTTTGCAATTCCAGGAGATGACCTTCATTATTTATGTTTCTGGTAGGCTCCCTTGGAGCCTTGGGGCTAATTTTTCAACATCTTGGGCTTTGAGGCTAGCAGTTTTTCCAGAGTTGGCTGGCTGCCCTGTAGCTTGTCTTTGTAGGTCTGCTGCTCTCTTTTTTCTTTGTCTGTTTTACGGCCTCTTGTAGATCTTCTTACCGAGGTTTGGGACTCTCCTATTTCTCCTTCTTCTTCTGACTCATCAGTTTCCTGCTCTTCTTCCTCATCCTCTAAAGTCATGCCTTTGGGGTTTTCAGCTTCTTTGGGGGAAGCTGAGGGGGTACCTTTACTTGGAGAGACTGGTTTTTGGGTCTCTATCTCCAGAGTGTCTTCTTTCGTCTGGCTTAGAGGATCAAATTTGTTTTCTTGCGTATTTTTGGGAGGGGGATCTGGACATTAGCTTAGAGATAGCCTTTGCCAGAGGGTCCACCCTGTTTCTGCCCTTTGTGGTTGTTTCTTGCTCACTTGACTTGGTTCCAACCCTCTTCATTCCCTTTCTCTGGCTCTGCATTGGTCGGACAGTTTCTGGCAAAATGCCCATAAACATGACATTTCTTGCATTTGAATGGCAGTTGTTCATAATCCAAGATCTGCACATGAGACCAGCTGCCAACTTTGATTTTGATTGCCTCTGGTAGACCCACCTCTAGATCTACCTCTACACAGATCCTGGCATAGTTGTATTGATCCTTGTTGTTTGCCCGATCTATGAATTTCCCGAGGGAGTTGCCAATGTACTTCAAGGAGTCCCAGTTCCAGCAATGAACTGGCAAATTTGGGAGACGAACCCACACCCGGACAGCCTTGGGAACATCGACTGCCAGGTCAAAGTCCAGAGTCCATTTGTTCAGGTAGAGGCCCTGAGGGCCCATGAAATACGACCCGTTTTGGAAGATCAGATCTTTGTCTTCTTTGGAGGTGAATTCGAAAAGGAAATACCCTCGCCCCAGAAAGTATGAGGTAACACTTTGCTTGATTAGAGGCGCCCAGTTCCTATTAACCCATAGATTTCAGAGAGGGCCAAAGTCCCGTGAATTGGACAATGAGTCCACGATCAGCCAGAGACAAAGCTACTTGGATGGGGGTCACTAGAGGCAAAGAGATCTCAGGAATTTCATTGAGCTTCTTAACGAATTTTGAAGCATCACTTCTTTTCTTCGGGGCAAGCCGGCCAGGAGCTGATTGAAAGCATCAAAGGCAAGATCAGAGGGCGGATCCATGGATTGACCCTGCATCTCCATATGATATGGCCTAATGCCAGCCGCCATAGGGGTAGCCACGCAGCAGGGGCCAAACCCTAGCCAGAGGACAATGCTTTAGCTGACGACCGCAGATTAGAACTAGGCCTTCTGCGGGCAGGTTCGTAGGGAGCAGATGCCGCAGAGAGCGAGCACAACCGCAGGCTTCAGAGCCCGCAAAGAGCGGATCTCGCAGAAGGGCAGGAGCCGAGGCTCGCAGGTTGCAGAGCAAAAAATCTAAGGAAAATATTTATTTATTACTCTAAGAGTGAAAGTGAAATATCAACTAACTAAGTGAGCACAATGAGAATGTGATTATTAATATTTCATAATGTTTTTAATTAAAACTAACCAAATATGTATAATCATTTATGTTTCTATTATACTTGACAATGTTTTTTACGGGACATGTGTCAACTCCAAATTGAACATGGATGGAATTACACATCGCCTTCATACTGGATCATGGAATGAGCCTCTCTGCTCTATAATATCAATGTTATTTGTTTTTTGTTTTAATTACTTAAAAAAAAATTGATATAAAATTACCTTATTTCATAAGGACATGGAAATATTTTATTCATAATTGAGAGTGGGAGTGAAATATTTTTACCATATCTAGGTTGTAATATCAACACCTAATAAAGCAAGCAATATATATATATATATATAATCCATTTTTGTTTAAAGAATCTTTTATCTTTATTATAAAATAGGCACGTGTCAACTCCACATTGAGCACAAATGAAATTACACATCTCTCTCATACTGGGCTGTAGAATGAGCCTCTCCGCTCAACTAGTACAAATTGTCCTCTTCCTTTAAGTCAACATGTCCAAAATTTATTGACATTCTCTGATTTGATGCTACTAATTGAGAAACTTTTCCTCAATCTGATTACTAAATTCTTCAACATTTTGTACTTAGGCTTCAATTCATCTACTTTATGCTTTTGTTGTGCAAGAGAGTTCATGATTGTTCTAGTGTAACATGTGCACTGGTGTTCTTTCCCATGTACCTTAGAGGTCACTGAGAGTGTTGAGGTAAGGTAGCATTATATTAGTTCCTTGAGATTTCTCAAAATTCATTTGAATTTCCAGACCTCTCTACAGTCCGCATTGATAACAGACTAGAGAGAGAACCAAGACTTAAGGGAGATTGGGCAAGGATTGACCCATAATGTAGGGCAAAAAAACTCAAGAAGTATGGATAGAGGGTGCTTTGTAATCCATAGAAACTAGAGCAAAAGACTAATATGAGCTTTGCCAAGACCAAATGATAAGGGGGTGTAGGACAAAGGTGTATAATAGACCAATACCAAGGCACAAAACAAGGCATAATGGTACCCAAAAAAAAAATAACCCACATCACATAGGGAAACCAATAAAGAGGACAAGCCTAAGCCAACTAAATATCGTAATTGACAAGAGACCTAAGGGCTTATTAAAGCAATTAGAGCTAGGTACCCAATGAGAATGCCATCTCGAGCACAATTGAGAACTAGAAACGTAAATCACCAAAATAACTCACCTTTCTTGCTTCCAATAAAAAATTCAAATAGAATAGGATTCCAAGAGAGGAACCAAAGCTTGAAGAAGGTCTGATTAGATTTGACTAAGCCTACCTCCAATCTTATTTCTCGTGAGCAAATTCCCCAATTCATTATCCCATAATGATAGGGCAATTCTTCCACATAGGATTCAAAACAATGCACAAACATTACTCCTAACATGCAAGAGGAGCAAATGCTCACCTTTTTGGACATGAGCATCTTCCATGAAATTGGTTTTTGAGTGTTGATTGACAAGTGGCTATTAATGACTTTGATGATTATCCACCCCATCGAAACTTAGGGTTATTGAGGAATTGAGTACACACTCCACAAATATTTTGTCCATATGACACATGTCTTCTAAACCATTGCTTTATTAGAGAACACAACTTAGTTATTGAATTCTTAAAGGATTTGATGAGATGAGACCTTTTGAAAGGCATTAATCTCCTTTTGGACTCAATGAGATGAGATCTTTTGAAAGCCATTAATCTCTTTTTGGACTCAATGAGATGAGATCCTATGAAAGGCATTAATCTCCTTTTGGACTTAATGAGATGAGATCTTATGAAATGCATTAATCTCCTTTTGGACTCTGGTAACAATTGAAACTAATTTGCTATTGGAGATGATTGTTTTTTAGACTATTAGGTTGATGATTATACTAGAATCCTCGATGACAATCATAGTGTTCAAATTGGCTTATGTAGTGAGGAGGATGTCTAAGTTAAGAGCGTAAACCTCTTTTTGATTATTTGAAATCCTCCTGAGACCTTAGGCAAATGAGTTTTCAAAATTTCCCTTAAGATCCATAATGATCCTTTCAATAGATAATATTAACAATTGCTTTAAAACCATTATCTTTGTGAAATTATCAATCCCCACTCTCCAAACTAATGTTAAATATAATATTACATTGATTATAAAGATGTATCACACCTCTTGTACCACATATCCAAGGATCTCCTTAACATTAAAGCCATAGATTATCTTTATGAAGTTATCAATCCTTGCTATCCAAACAATATTAAAGATGATATTTCACTAATTATGAAAATGTATCACATCTATTTCACCACATATCCAAGAATGTCCTTAACATTGATAAATAAGATACAAATAAAAAAAAACATATATATATTTAAAATTAAGAAACTAAATATTAAAGGTGATATTTCACTAATTATGAAGATGTATCACACCTATTTCACCACATGTCCAATGATGTCCTTGACATTGGTAAATAAGATACAAATGAAAAAAAACATATAAGAAAAAATAATATGATGGTATATATAGTTTAAGGAATAACAATCCGGTCAATAAATACACACATTATAACCTGATTTAAATTCACATTGCCCACTCATCCAAACCAAACCACTTAACAACAAATAATAAAACTTATCTTCCAGCATCCTAAGCTTTAGGGTTAATTATGATATAAAGGTCAACGACTCATGCCATTCTTAATAATATGCTACAATGTGCTATGGTGCTAAGAAGGAGAAAATCCTATAGAGTGTTGGCAAGCCTCATTTTAAATAAATAAGACAGATGGTACATGGTAGTGGCTGTAAATAAGACAGATGGGTACATGGGGGTACATGGTAGTGGCTGTCAAATCTAATGAGATCAAGATAAGTGGCCCCATCATCTTGTGCATCCCTTTCCCTTTTCATGAAAAGAGAATCACTTTTTCCTTTTTGGCTAAAAGAGAATCCAAAAGAAGCCTGCATCATGTTACCTGCCTTTGTGCTCAACAACCTTTTTAGGTTCCACAAGCTTAAAACAAATAACCAGACCTTCAGATTTTTGGCACGTGTCCAAATTCTCTGGAAATTCACTATCTCTGAGGGCCTCACAGCAAATGATGACAAAACAAAGTGGCTACCCAATTCTCCTCATCTCTGTACACTATCCCTGTAGATTCCAGGCCAACAAACTCAGGACGTGGGATTCTTTATTCTCAAATTCCCATAAACAGTTAATTTATTTATTTTTTATTCCTGATGACATAAAGTGGTTTGGCCAGGCTCGGTCCCCAGCCTCGAGATTTCCCGAGCCTTTCACACATGGCGGTCACGCGCTGGTGTGAAAAGTCATTTGCAAAGAAGATTTCCATGGCGTTTAACCTTTGACCGCGTTTTAACTTTCAATTTCACATAAAGTTTCGGGCTTTAATTGTAGGAAGCATCGATGGCGATGGTGTCACTGCGTCTTTTCCATCGTTCTCCACACAATTGACGAGCTGGGTATTTGCTGAAACAGTTTTTACCTGCCCCAACTTCTTATGTCGCCATACGCGTGCAAATCTTGTGCAGCATTGATGGGTAATTTCTGTTCCTCAGGCTTGAGACCCACATCAAAAAGACTCTAAGATGTTATTTATTTGGGTGGGGAAGCAGATAAGGGGCCGGAACAGTACCCAAATGCTCAGATTTTAATTTATGAAGCGAATTTGAAGTGGTCACGAAGCGACAGCCTCCAGTCTCTTTCAGCTGATCGTATCGATGATGTAGGAAATGTGCCACGTTTTCACGGTACTCTCATACTCATCAAACTTTATCTGCTCAGTCATTCATTGTTTCTTAGGATTTGTTCCCCTTCCTTCATTCGTCCACCTGGATTTTGTGCACTGTAAAGCGGGCGTCTGAGATTCACCAGCTTTTTATTTTGCTTTTATAAACCGATTTTTTTTTTGGATTTGTTTTGTTCCTTTTTCTCTGTATTTAAATACTTCGTATTTTTTATGTCACTACGGATAGTGGCGTGGAATTCGGAAGGTGGGCTGATCAGTGTGGATTTGTGTCTGGATTGTAGGATCGGAATGGCATCTTCCATGTTTCTTTATTCTGAATAAATAAATTTCATCTGTGGCAGGATGATCTTTTCTTCTTGGTTTGTTGGGTTTGTAATTTGGTGAATATATGGTTTTTAACGCAGAACGATAGAGATACATGTCAGTTTGTCCCTTGAAAGGCTGAAGAGATCAGGAGGACAAAGGGTAAGTCCCTCATGCCTTTTCAAATTCTCTGTTTGATCAAATTGTAGTATTCCCATTTTTTTTGCCTTTGTACATTTGAATGGGTTTTGTTTGTTTATTTATTTGAAGTTTCTGTGGTTGTGATGGGTTCCATTCATTGAAAGTGTCAAGGGTAGTTTTGGCATGTGGGGTTTGATATTATTGACGGGGGATGCATTCACAAGTTCTACCTGGGAATTGATTCTGTGTAGCCTCTCTCTTCCTGTGTCTCTCGAGGAGGGGGATTATAAGAGTTGATCAAGTAGTAGAAAAGCATGGATACTAACTGAAATTTTCTTCTGATTTTGGAGAGTGTAAAATTGGCTATATTGATGGTTACTACAGGATCAAGGAGCATCACTTTTTTTTGTTACAACGGTTATGTTTGTATTGGAGCAGACTCTGCTTCGGCCTAATTTGGATTGCATTAAAAAATATATGACAAAATTGGGCAGGTCTGACTCAACAGAGGAGAGGCTCTACTCTGTGAGGTGTTTGGTCAAAATTAAAATTGTTCTTCTGCTCCAAATACCTCAGGTAAACAGCTTTACAAACTGGCCAGCTAGAAATAGAAAGCTACAAAACATAGAAACTAGTATCTCAAGGCTGCACTAGCTACTCTTTCCAACTGTATGACACCCACCTATATATCGGTGTCTGGTTCTTCCATTGGTTCTGTCACACAGGGGAGCCTGGCTGAGTTCTCTCCATTGGAGTGTATCCAACAAAATTCGCAATTTGAATGTCCAGGTCCTAAAGAGTTCTGAGTCATGACTGACTGCTCCAATTCCAATTTTTCCTGAGAGAGGAGCTCCAGAAAAGCTTCATTTACTGCCCTCCCTTGCTCACCCTCATACAGTCTGCCCCCTGTCTCCAATTCACATGTGTCCCTCTTCTCCTCCATTGGCCCCAAGTGGTTCTTTGATTAGGATTTCTAGTGAATAGTTTGCGGGATAGAATAATGAGCATTACCCTGGATATTCCTGGGTTCCCGATTGGTGGTACTCAGGGCCTGCTTCAAGGCACTAACCTCAGAGGAGAGCACACAACAACATCAGGTGCAGTGACCTCCTTTGAAAGTAGGGAAGAAATAAGCAGAGATGGAGGGAGTGGAGGAGAAAGCATGAGAGCGAGGAATGGGGGGCTGAGGAGGAATGAAGGGAGAGGGGAGGGAGGTGGCAGAAGATAGGAGGGGCTGCACGAGAGAGACAACAAGGTGCCATCGTTTGGTGGTGGAGAGGAGGGAGGGGTGGCACGGAATAGTGGGGAAGGAGGATCCCCTTTTCATTCTTGAAATCCAAAAATTCACCATCGTTTATTTTTAACTACTTCTTCAATAGGTTTAACTTGATCATGGGATCTGGGATGAGGATGTTTCAGATCCTTCTGCTTGCTTCAGGACGATCATGCCCAATATTAGAGTGACCCCTAAGTTGGCCACAGCATCAGCTTCCTTGGTTTGATTTCTTTTGATATGGAAAAGGCTAGTGCCACTGATCTTTGAATGAGAGGCTCCATTCTTTGGAGAATCCGCTATATTTGTGAGTAGGATGATGGAGTCTTGTTTCAGAGTACAGAGAGGATGATGTGGGAGTTGCCAAGAATTAGGACTGAGTGGGAGGTAATGGTGCTGAAAAGTTTGATGCCTTGGAAGACTGCAAGAGCTTCTGCTTCATTGTTTGTTGCTTCTCCTATTTGCCATGTGAAACACAAGGCTGGATGTCCATTGTCTATTGAGGCCATAGATAACCCCTGTGCCTGCCACCCCTCAAGGATCATAAATTGTTGGAAATAAAAGTGCTAGCATTTCACTGAAATAAATCATTCTGGCGTTTACCACAAGAAGAAACTTTACGATTGTCATCTTTGTCACAACTTACAAGGCACTCAATTGTTAGCTTGTATTTGTAAATTTATAGTTTTTCTGAAGGTTGTTAATCTTAAGCACATTCCTCTAATCTCTGATTTTGCATTTCTGAAATAATTCTAATACATGAATCAAACATTTGTTTTCTTTTTGTCAGTAATTACTTTGATTCTAAGAATGAGAATAGTCAGGGCTGCATAAGCAACGCATGTACCTCAACAAATGGCTTACCTTTCCCCAATATATGATTCTGCTATTTACACAAATGTCATTTTCATAGTATCAGATTCTGTTAATTGCACGAATTAGAGTGGATCACCAAGAGGGCATTTTGAATATCTGTCTGACTTGGCTCTAATAATTAATAGCGTTAAATTTAAATCATTTCCCTGCTTACGGCAGCATACACTAGGAATCCAAAGGCTTGTGCAATATTTCTTTCCAACTGTCGTAACCAACAATATTAATGAACCACAAATTTGAAAATAATAACAGAGATCCCAGAGAGAGCATATTAATGCAGAATAAGGCTTTGGAGATGCTAATAGGGTTCAACAGAACTTGATCTGAGCGGAATCATGGTTTTGAGGGAAAATATCTTAAAACTTAAAAGGCACTTCACGTATCTATACTAATCAAAAGACTCGAGTGTATTACCAAAAGACTTCCTTGAGAGGCCTCATCTGGCACTGTCAAACAGCAATTTTTGTCATGTTGTTAGATACCAGAATGGTGATCCTACTATTCTTTTTCCTTTTGAAACTTTTGTTGTAACTTCTTAATTATCTTATGCAGGTTCAAATTTGTTGCTGATAGACAAACATTAACTTCATTATGCAGGTTTAGATTTGTTCCTGTTGCATTTAAAGATGGAGGGGGAAGCATATTCTGCTCCTGGGAATGGAAATCAAATCGATGGTAAGGTCTTGCAAACTTTCCAGAAAAGCTTTGGTCAGGTGCAGAGTATTTTAGACCAGAATCGGTTGCTTATTAATGAGATAAATCAAAATCATGAATCCAAGATCCCAGATAATCTAAGTCGAAATGTTTCCCTAATTCGAGAGCTCAACAACAACATCAGTAGAGTGGTGGACCTCTATGATGGTCTATCCACCTCATTCGCAAAGACAATAGAAACATCTTCAGAGGGAGATTCAGCTGGGACGCTAAAATCTGATGGGAAACCTGCTGTTGTTTCGGGACAGAAGAGATTTCGACCTCAGTTTTGATGTTTTTTGGCTTTGTAAATTTACCAATTCTTTTGTATGTTGACAAACTGTAGAAATGCTTGTGTGCTGTCGTTCACAGGTTAAGGGTGATATAGATCAACTTAGAGTATATGTAATGAACCAATCTCTTTTTGAGATGCAAAAGTGCTTGCAGCATAATTGTACTGATAAGACTTGACCTAGAGTTTGGAGGAGATATTTTGGACTGTATTATGATGCATCTCAAAGCTATACTTGGATTTGATTTTTCCAAGTTTAGATGGGTAGCTTTTTGGAAGATTAATGCTGGACTTGTAGGCAACTAAGATTCTTTAACTCTACATGATCTTTTAGAAGGCAGAAGGGCTCCGACAGAGTTTGCCAGGGAGTTAAATTGGATTCACTTACTGCTGTTGTTTTGATTGGATGTTGGCGCTTTAATGCTTGCTAAATCTGGATTGAATGAGATATCATTAAGACTATCCAAAGTTCAAACATTCTAAGAAATTTCGACTTGAGAATGTGTTAACTGTATATTACAAGCCTATGTGCAGACGTAAAGTTTCTGATAACTATAGACTTAGGGATAGTAATGATAAACAGTCATGTGAGTAGACTTGTGTTTCAGCGTCTTTTTTATGAAAACCCATTTTTCTATGTGTTCATCTCTTCTGTTATGATACACATGTAAGTTGATGTTTACAATTTCCTTTTCTAGTCCTATTCAGTACATGTGCTTTTTCTCAGTTGAACATATTTCTGAGATTATGTTGATCATTCTTTCTTAATTTTTTATTTTTGAAACTTGGAATCTATGTTATATTTACATAGAGTATACAATCTCTCCTGTCCATACCCATAGGCAAATTGCAGTGACCTCCTTTGAAAGTAGGGAAGAAATAAGCAGAGATGGAGGGAGTGGAGGAGAAAGTATGAGAGCGAGGAATGGGGGGCTGAGGAGGAATGAAGGGAGAGGGGAGGCAGGTGGCAGGAGATAGGAGGGGCTGCACGGGAGAGACAACAAGGTGCCATCATTTGGTGGTGGAGAGGAGGGAGGGGTGGCACGGAATAGTGGGGAAGGAGGATCCCCTTTTCATTCTTGAAATCCAAAAATTCACCGTCATTTATTTTTAAGTACCTCTTCAATTGGTTTAACTTGATCATGGGATCTGTGATGAGGATGTTTCAGATCCTTCTGCTTGCTTCAGGACGATCATGCCCAATCTTAGAGTGACCCCTAAGTCGGCCACAGCATCAGCTTGGTTTGATTTCTTTTGATATGGAAAAGGCTAGTGCCACTGATCTTTGTATGAGAGGCTCCATTCTTTGGAGAATCCGCTATATTTGTGAGGAGGATGATGGAGTCTTGTTTCAGAGTACAGAGAGGATGATGTGGGAGTTGCCAAGAATGAGGACTGAGTGGGAGGTAATGGTGCTGAGAAGTTTGATGCCTTGGAAGACTGCAAGAGCTTCTGCTTCATTGTTTGTTGCTTCTCCTATTTGCCATACGAAACACAAGGCTGGATGTCCATTGTCCATTGAGGCCATAGATAACCCCTGTGCCTGCCACCCCTTAAGGATCACAAATTGTTGGAAATAAAAGTACCAGCATTTCACTGAAATAAATCATTCTGGCTTTTACCACATGAAGAAACTTTACGATTGTCATCTTTGTCACAACTTACAAGGCACTCAATTGTTAGCTTATATTTGTAAATTTATAGTTTTTCTGAAGGTTGTTAATCTTAAGCACATTCCTCCAATCTCTGGTTTTGCATTTCTGAAATAATTCTAATACATGAATCAAACATTTGTTTTCTTTTTGTCAGTAATTACTTTGATTCTAAAAATGAGAATAGTCAGGACTGCATAAACAACATATGTACCTCAACAAATGGCTTACCTTTCCCCAATATATGATTCTGCTATTTACACAAATGCCTTTTTCATAGTATCAGATTATGTTAATTGCACGAATTAGAGTTGATCACCAAGAGGGCATTTTGAATATCTGTCTGACTTGGCTCTAATAATTAATAGCGTTAAATTTAAATCATTTCCCTGCTTACGGCAGCATACACGAGGAATCCAAAAGCTTGTGCAATATTTCTTTCCAACTGTCGTAACCAACAATATTAATGAACCACAAATTTGAAAATAATAACAGAGATCCCAGATAGAGCATATTAATGCAGAATAAGGCTTTGGAGATGCTAATAGGGTTCAAAAGAACTTGATCTGAGCGAAATCATGGTTTTGAGGGAAAATATCTTAAAACTTAAAAGGCACTTGACGTATCTATGCTAATCAAAAGACTCGAGTGTATTACCAAAAGACTTCCTTGAGAGGCCTCATCTGGCACTGTCAAACAGCAATTCTTGTCATGTTGTTAGATACCAGAATGGTGATCCTACTATTCTTTTTCTTTTTGAAACTTTTGTTGTAACTTCTTAATTACCTTATGCAGGTTCAAATTTGTTGCTGATAGACAAACAATAACTTCATTATGCAGGTTTAGATTTGTTCCTGTTGCATTTAAAGATGGAGGGGGAAGCATATTCTGCTCCTGGGAATGGAAATCAAATCGATGGTAAGGTCTTGCAAACTTTCCAGAAAAGCTCTGGTCAGGTGCAGAGTATTTTAGACCAGAATCGGTTGCTTATTAATGAGATAAATCAAAATCATGAATCCAAGATCCCAGATAATCTAAGTCGAAATGTTTCCCTAATTCGAGAGCTCAACAACAACATCAGTAGAATGGTGGACCTCTATGATGGTCTATCCACCTCATTCGCAAAGACAATAGAAACATCTTCATAGGGAGATTCAGCTGGGACACTAAAATCTGATGGGAAACTTGCTGTTGCTTCGGGACAGGAGAGTTCGACCTCAGTTTTGATGTTTTTTGGCTTTGTAAATTTACCAATTCTTTTGTATGTTGACAAACTGTAGAAATGCTTGTGTGCTGTCGTTCACAGGTTAAGGGTGATATAGATCAACTTAGAGTATATGCAATGAACCAATCTCTTTTTGAGATGCAAAAGTGCTTGCAGCATAATTGTACTGATAAGTCTTTGACCTAGAGTTTGGAGGAGATATTTTGGACTGTATTATGATGCATCTCAAAGCTATACTTGGATCTGATTTTTCCAAGTTTAGACGGGTAGTTTTTTGGAAGATTAATGCTGGACTTGTAGGCAACTAAGATTCTTTAACTCTTCAAGATCTTTTAGAAGGCAGAAGGGCTCCGACACTTGAGTTTGCCAGGGAGTTAAATTGGATTCACTTACTGCTGTTGTTTTGATTGGATGTTGGCGCTTTAATGCTTGCTAAACCGGGATTGAATGAGATATTGTTAAACTATCCAAAGTTCAAACATTCTAAGAAATTTCGACTTGAGAATGTGTTAACTGTATATTACAAGTCTATGTGCAGACGTAAAGTTTCTGATAAATATAGACTGAGGGATAGTAATGATAAACAGTCATGTGAGTAGACTTGTGTTTCAGATTTTTTTTTTATGAAAACCCATTTTGCTATGTGTTCATCTCTTCTGTTATGATACACATGTAAGTTGATGTTTACAATTTCCTTTTCTAGTCCTATTCAGTAAACATATACAGGTACACGTGCTTTTTCTCAGTTGAACATATTTCTGAGATTATGTTGATCATTCTTTCTTAATTTTTTATTTTTGAAACTTGGAATCTATGTTATATTTACATAGAGTATACAATCTACCCTGTCCATACCCATAGGCAAATTGCAACTTTCAGATTTAGCTATGCAGCTTAGCATGGTAACCACAAGAGATAACCTAGGGGTTTAAGTATCCAATCTTGAACACAAACTACAAAATCATGGTAAGCCAAGATAACGTAACTCCTTCCACCACAAAATGCATATCTCCAAGAACAACAAAATAAAAACTGAAAGGCTCACAAAACTAACTGTCATCCTTTTGTTTTCCAACTTACCACTTTTACTCTGGGAGAGTAACTCGAGTTTCTGTGTTCCTGGCTCCCCTTGCACTTGAAACTGAACTTCTTCCTAGCCCAAGCAAAGATGCATTGGAGAGAAGAGCTCCTCTAGGCAGTCTAGTTGGAATTCCACTCTCTCCAACCTCCTCAAGGCAGATTGGATTGGTTAAATTCTTGGTGGTGCAGATTTTCTTAGTCTTGATAGCTTCCATAGTCTGAATGTTGTTAACCCTCACCTCCAACTAGGTGTGCTCTATATGCCTCTCCATTGCATCTATTCCCTCATTGAGAGATAATCTAATGTTTGTCTCTTACATCTTCCCTAAATTCTTAAAACTACCTGTGATGAATATGTCAATAGGGATGTTCTGCCATAGCACCTTCTCCAACTGGGATGAAACTACCTTCTAACACCATGACATTTGATACAGAGCCAGGAGGTAGGGATGCAAAATAAAATAAAACTCTTAAGCCTACTTTCATAGAAAGAAGAGGTAGTTGAGAAATGCCAAGACATCTTGAAGACCAGTGAGTATGATGATGAGGTGAAGTGACACGAGACAACATGATAGGGGTGCTCCCTCCAAATAGGAGGTGAGATCATGGTCCAATGTGGAGGAATTGCTACATATTGCAAATCAAACATGGCATGACATCTTGTGAAGGGGGCCGTCATGAGGAACAACTGTGGTGACACCATGGTCCAATGGGGAAGAGTGGTGACATAATGCAAATTAAATATTGCATGACATATTACGAAGGGGGCTGTCATGAGGAATACTTGGGGGAGGCAGTGAGCACAACACAATCATGACTGTACATCGATATGCTTAAGACCATTAAGGCTAATGGTTCAAATTCTTCTTAGAGGTGACAAGGATTTACATCTAGAATATGGTGGCAACATCACGACATTATTTTTTGACTAATAATTATCCTTATATTTTGGGCATATTTTGAACCTTTGGGGGCAATCTTTCATTCTCAGTTTCATTTCATCAAGGGAGCCAAAGCCCTTCCACTCTTGCTTTCTCCTCTCACCTCTACTAGACGAGATCTCCTTGTGGAAGGTTTGGCCTTCATTTGTTTGATTCTTTTTTTGGGAGTTGTTTAAACTTTTTTCTTATTACAAGGAGGAATTCTATTGGGTTATAGTGGCTTCTTGCTTGCTCACATCTCTCAATCACCTTGTTGAGGTGGCATTTTCCCAAGGATGTGAAACCTTGGAGATAATGATGATTCGCTTTGAGCCACCAACGTAGATGAAATCAAGGTAATTTTTGAAGCCTAATATAGTCCTTTTAGAATTGCTCTTGCTTCTATAATGTTATTTATAGCTTTGCCAAATCCCTAGGCTAAGTCACAAATGAGATGAACTTGACGTACTAAGTTTGGTCACCAACACTTGTCGAGTCAAGGTTTCCTTTTGAAGTTTTGTTGAATAAATTAATATGTTTTTTAGAAGTTTTGATGCATTTTTCTGTATCATTTTTTGGCAGGTTAAACTTTTTAGATTTGGATGTTCTAGTGTGAGGAATCTCTAGAGTTTTCTATACATTCTTGCACAATTTCAAAGTTCAACTGTGCTACCTTGATATGTGCACCTTTGTTTAGACACATAGTTCCAAACAATACAGAGACACTATTGTGAATAGATAACTTAGCACATTGTTTCATGCAGAAGACCAATAGTCATGATGGATTGTCTTCCTCTCTGTGTGTCTTCCTCTTCTCAAATTTTGTATATATACATAATCTATAGGATATGAATAGTTGGGAAAGCAAATTGTTTTGTATTCTCTTAGTGGATTATTTATACACCACCTCGAGATTGTAAACAGGTTGGTTAATAGTTGGTGATTGGTGTTGGAAAATCCACAGAAATGACAGTGAAATGATTTCCATTATTATGACATTAACTTGTGATGTTTTCATTATTACTATTAGATCTTTTAATTACCTTTTCTTATCATCAAGATTAATGCCAAGCAACAAATAGATGAGAACACAAGATGTAGGCACTTTGCTAGGGAAAACCCCCATCGAGGGGAAAATCCAGTCACAAATTCTTCCTTTAGTAGATTCAAGATGAGACGACCAAGACCCTTACAACTCAGATTTCGAGACTACCTCCATCCATCAAGTCAAACTTGTCATGCTTCAATTCCATTGCTCCTATAGTAGTCAATCTTTTTCATACTTGTCCTTGAAGAGATCACCTCTGCAACCAATCTGAGCTCCTTCATGGACCAAACGGAAGTCACTGTAATGTCATCGAGATGAGGCCATTGTGGTGAGAGCATCGAGTTAAGGTCACTGTGATATCACCGAATCCTGTAGTCATTGCAATGCGAGTTCATATCTATTATAATAACAAACCCTTCCTTTTGAAATAGAACCAAGCGGAAGTAGCATCGAGCACTTTGTGATATCCGAACCTTTTACTATAAAGACACTGAATATATGTCTCTGAAAAACCCTATTTGAACTCTCTGTGATCACCGAAAGTAGGCTTTCTGAAATCCGAACTTGAGATGTCTTGTATTAGTACCGAAGCTTGTTCTCTGAAATCTTATGTGAATTTTTGTGTAGGTAATGAGCCGACATGACATTTTTGAAGAGCAGTGTCCCTATTTTGAGCCGACATGAGTTCTCTTGAGGGTTGTTGACTTGATGAGGATTCTTTTGAAGCCAACAACAAGGAGACCTTGATGGAGGAGGAGTCTTCAAACAAAAATTGACTTTGACAATTAACCTAAAGCCTTCAATGGAGGCTTGACCTATGACATTTGACCCAAGCATGAAACCCATGCTTTAATAAGTCAAATAAAATAATAATAAAATTCTTTTTGCTTTTCTTTTGACAAATATATTACATTTGACTCAAGTACAATAATGAAGACCGAACCTAGTTACATTTTCCAACACTCCCTCTTAACTAGGGAGGTATTCGTATATTCTAAGAGGTACATGGAAGATCTCAAACCACATCATCTAGGAAGAAGATTAGGCACCGCAATGCCATGGACTAGATTCCTGACCAAGGCAATCTATCCATTGGTCTCTTCAACAACTTAGGCACCAAAATGCCATGGACTAGATTCTCAACTAGGGAAATCTATCCGGGTGGGACTAAGATGGACTCAACCTTTCAGCCTCTCTAGGTACCATCAGGCTTACTTGCTAACCATCAACCCAAAGATCCAGGTGCGTGTCAGAGCTCAATGACCAACGCCACCTTTCCAACTTCGGGACCTAGACATCAACACAAAATGCCAGCCAGATGTCCTCCCAAGCAATGCTTCACTCACAATGCCTCATCGCCCCTTGATCCAACAAATCAAAAGACAACAAATCTCTCCCGATCAAACTAATCGGTAACCAGCATGCTATCAAAACCTTCAAGAGATTTACCTATACTAACACAATCCCAATCAATAATATTCTTTCACATGTACATAATCAAATATAAACCTCTGGGGTCTTCTAGACAACTTGATGTTGCTTCTCAACTTTTCATAGTAGGACTATCGACCAAATCTTTGGCAGAAGATTCCTCAATCATACATTTTTCTTTCCTACTTCATATGCAACAACATATTCTTCAATCGGATCCTACTTTCCTTCTTTCAGCAACAACTCAAAATGCATTGTCCAATTTCCTTCTCTCACTCATGGCCTTCACTAAAACTTATGGTTGTTTTTCCTAGTCTAGTGCATGACACATGAAGTAGAGAACCATATCCGTCACTCCCTCTTAATCAGAGAGGTTCTAATCATTCCTGTACAAGGAATATTCTCAACCATCCTCTTATGCTAGGGAGATTTCATCCAGGCTCCCTCTTAACTTAGGGAGTTCTTACTTCTTTACGACAACGGAGAATCTTTCATGATTTCCATCCTTCTTATCAGAGTCATTCATATTAAATTAATGATTATTAATTTGACTTGGGTCCGTAGGTCAAAATTAGCCGTTGGAGTCTCTGCATAGACTATTTAACATGCTTAGCTGGATCTGTTTCTTCAACTTGTCCTGATGATGAACCACACTGGTTGGTTCGAAACGCGTTGACAAAAGGATTAAGGTTCTAAGAGTACACTCTTAATCCTAGACTAGATATAAACAAGGATCATTAATAGAAATCTAAAAGCTCATAAATGTACCTTATGATTACGTACCTTCTTTGGCTTGTTGCAAATGCATTTTGTTAAATACTTGATTTTTCTTGAGCTGCTACCTTGTGCTTGAGCTTGATAGACCTTCATAGGCAGCGGTACCAAGTTCCATCCCTGTAATGCCACCGAAAGTCATCTGAGCTTATCTCTAAAATACATAGCGAGGTTATATCTTTATTGTGCCTTCAAGAAGTGTTGAGATTGAACCTTTTCAAAAATGTTGAGACTATGCCATCACCGAAAATGCTATGAACCCAATCAAGAAAAGGTCCGAAAAAAAATGTTGAGACTATGCCATTACTGAAAATGTTGTGAACCCAATCAAAAAAAGATTCGAACTTGTTATATCACTGAGGTTCTGTTCTTTAGATTACGAAATCTTTTCTTGTTTTCATTGTTACTTATGTGGCGAGAATCTTTCTCACTGTGAAGTCACTCCATTCTTGGTGTCTTTAATATGCTCACTGTAATCTTAGTCTTATTTGTTTTATTAGCCCAAACCTTCCCTTCTTCAAACTGCCTTTTACCTTGACCATAGCTCTGATACCATGTTGGAAAATCCATAGAAATGGCAGTTAAATGATTTCCCTTATTATGACATTAACTTGTGATGTTTTCATTATTAGTATTAGATCTTTTAATTATCTTTTCTTATCATCAAGATTAATGCCAAGCAACAAATAGATGAGAACACAAGATGTAGGCACATTGCCAAGGAAAAACCCCCCTCGAGGGGAAAACCCAGTCACAAATTCTTCCTTTAGTAGATTCAAGATGAGACGACCAAGACCCTTACAACTTAGACTCGAGACTACCTCCATCCATCAAGTCAACCTTGTCATGCTTCAATTCCATTGCTCCTGTAGCAGTCAGTCTTCTTCATACTTGTCCTTGAAGAGATCACCTCTGCAACCAATCCGAGCTCCTTCATGTACCAAACTGAAGTCACTATAATATCACCGAGATGAGGTCACTATGGTGAGAGCACCGAGTTAAGGTCACTATGATAACACTGAACCCTGTAGTCACTGCAATGCCAATTCATCTCTATTATAATAACAGACCCTTCCTTTTGAAATAGCACCAAGCTAAAGTAGCACCGAGCACTTTGTGATATCTTAACCTTTTACTGTAAAGACACCGAATATATGTCTCTGAAAAACCCTATACGAACTCTTTGTGATCACCGAAAGTAGACTTTCTGAAATCCGAACTTGAGATGTCCTGTATTAGTAACCAAAACTTGTTCTCTGAACTCTTATGCGAATTTCTGTGTAGGTAATACGAAGCCCTCATCCTTATATATATAGTTGTCTGTCTATAAATGAGCCGACATGACATTTCTGAAGAGCAGTGTCACTATTTTGAGTCGACATGAGTTTTCTTGAGGGTTTCTGATGCGATTAGGATTCTTTTGAAGCTAGCAGCAAGGAGACCTTGATGGAGGAGGAGTCTTCAAACAAAAATTGACTTTGACAACTAACCTAAAGCCTTCATTGGAGGCTTGCCTATGACATTTGACCCAAGCATGAAACCCATGCTTTAATAAGTCAAATAAAATAATAATAAAATTCTTTTTGCTTTTATTTTGACAAATATATTACATTTGACTCAAGTACAATAATGAAGACCGAACCTAGTTACATTTTCCAACAATTGGTTGAGTTGTTGTTGTAAAGCTTCATGCTATCCATATTTCATTGTACAATTTATTCCTATCTTTTTTCTTCTGCGAATTGCTGGAATTGACAACTAGGGTGGGCTCGTACTTGCATGACACGAGGTCAATTGCGACCACTACCACTATAACCTCTAGGTGTACCAACATAATCATTCACGTGACACATAGGGCTAGTCAGGGGTTTGAACTAGTGACATCACAAGGAGTGCCTTAATAATGCACCCTATCACCAACTGATCTACACCCCAGGGACTTTTAAAAGGACACGGGGGTGGGCTTTGATCCACTTATATGTGCACGGGTCATGAGACCTTTTTAATATAATCTCTCTAGGTGTGACCACACATTCGACCACTATCTCAAGGTGCCCCCATGGCTTCCAGGATAGGCTCTCATAGGAATTTAACCTTTGCCTAGTGGTGAAAAACTCTTCGCTTTCCACCATTAGGTCTAACCCATTTGGGCTATTTTGAAAGGACATGGAGGTGGGCTTTGATCCACTTATGTGTGCATGGGTCATGAGACCATTAATATAATTTCTTTGGATGTAACCAAACGTTTGACTAGTACCACAAGGTGTCCCCAAGGATTCTAGGGTAAGTGGCCCTCATGAGAATTGAACCTTGCCCAATCGTGAAAAACTCCTTTCTTTTTTCCACTGGGTCCAACCCCTTTGGGCATACAATTTTATTCCATTAAATAATGTTTGGAGTTAAGTTTGTATCATGTGGATGTATTTGTAATGTATAAATTCATTTAAGTTTGAGATATCTTTGTTATTAGTCATGCCATTAATTAATGAACTCTCTATGTAAGTTGAATTCATCACAATGGTTGTGGTTGCTTATTATGTTAGTTTTGTCTTGTTTGGTTTAAAATTGGTATTGAAGCATTACTTGAGACATAGTTGGAGTTTAGACATCGTTGATCGTGATGACTCAATCTCAAAGGAAAGAATTGAAGGAAGATACACATATTCATATTGAATTGCTTGAAGAACAAATTGCCAGTCTCACTCAAAAAGTTGGGAACATATGTTGTAGACATATGTTTGCACCCCCACATTGTACTCATACTGGTTGTATCCTTTAGTCCCATTGACCTATTTATGGTCATTCGTTGGACATTAATAAAACTATCTTATCTTATCTTATCTAGAAGATCTCTGGAAGTAATCCAAACCCAAAATATAATGGCGGAGGAAGTTAATCATTGACTTTGGGTCCTCTCTCAAAGTGTAAACCAAGGTGGAGATTCTTCCCTAGAATGGTCAAATGGATGCATTCTTCATAATAATTGTCTAAGGTAGATAGATTCCTTTATGAAGTGCATCCATTCACAAATGAAGAAAAGGTTTCCTTCACAGTGTTGTGCATGCAATGAGAAGCTTTATGGAGAGAATTTGTGTGAGCATAGATAAACAATCAATGCCACTCGACCTAGATGTGGTATGAGTTTGAGATTGTTATAAAGGATGAATTCTATCCCTTCAAATATTGAAAGGAGCAACAACAACAATGTTAATACTTGCGATGAAATTATGATCAGATAGTAGATGCCTATATCCAATAATTCAACCATTACACTATTTGGCTAAGAGTGATGGACAAAGAACCAAAATTGGTGACCAAGTCCATTGCTTGGGTGATCAGGCCAATTTAGGAGCTTAAGGTGCTCAATATTTGCACTCTAGGAGACACTTGTTATAAATCCAAGTTAACTAAGGCGATGAATAGTTGGAGGATGCCAAATAACACTATTGCACTAATTGTAGTCAAGGAAAGAACACTGTAGCAGAATATGGCATGATGAAGAAGTTATTCAATAGGATTGTACATTAGAATGTTGACTCCAAATTGCGTAAGGATGGACAAAATGTGTTGAAGGAGAATGTCTCCTTCTATAGTTATTGCAATCATAGAGGACATGTGAAAGATGATTATTGAGCACTGCTTTTGGAAAAGTCATAGAAGTCTACCACATAGAGGAATGTGAGAAGGCAATGATACTTGACTCCTAGATAGAAGGATTTCCTTTATGATAGTCACTTGACATAGAGGTGCAAAGTGCCAGGACCTTTTCTCCATTAAGATCCAAAGAAAGGAGTTTGTGGCCACAATTTTTTATATTGGTAGTTAATGAGACTTCATCTTAGATGTGATAATGAAAAAGGACAACTTATCTACAATTGGTATCCTAAACCCTACTCCTTGGTTTAGCTTAGCAGTAACAAGGATTATGTGTCCAACGTAAATGCAAAGTTGAGTTCTCCATCTTAGTGGATTGCATTGACAAAGTAGAGTTTAACATTGTTCCTTTGGATGTCTCTAGAGTGGTTTTGGTAGTCCATACTTGTAGGATTGCGATGTAATCTACTAATGGTGTCTAAACTTGTACCAACTTATTAGTGTAGTGCAGTTCAACACCCTCGATGTTATTTTATATTGTTGAATCTCAAACATTGATCAACACCTTAGGACAATTCACTTTGTTGATCCTATGACCAAATAAAGAGGAGAGAGCGCCACTCTCCAATTAGTGCGAGGACGTTGAGGTCTTCACACACTTAGTTCCAATTCAACCAGAGAAATCGAAAGATTAGAAGTAGTTGGACTAGTTGCTTTAATGTTGTTCCAAGTAGTTGCAAGATTGCACATAATGCTTTCAAGTTTTCTTGAAAGAGTTGTTGCACATGACTTTGTTGTTGGAGAACGAGATCAAGACCTAGATACCATAATTGTTGGACAAAAACCACATTTGACCCAACTCATTGGCTCGTGGATTCACCATTATTTTAGTTGCAAAATTAGGATGGCATATGGAGAATGCATGTCATAGTTAAAAAATCACCAAGACTTTCGAATACCCCAAAGCATTCTAGAGTCAAACTTTGCTCAAACTTACTACTGTGTAGAGTTAACTCAATTCTAAGTTTGATTCTTTATTGGTAAGTCAAAACTTGTTAGAAGTGATTCAAGCTCGTGACTACCCATGAGTTAGGATTGTGAGTATTTGGAGGTCAAACCCTGACCCATGAGCAACTCACAGGCCATTTCCTACCCAATCAGTCCAATGTGTTGGTGAATGGAAAATATCATTGGTGTCAAATATGAATACTAAAAAGGAAAGGAAAAACTCTCCTCTTGAATGATTTTATTGTGGAGCTTTTCTTGAAATTTTCACTTTTTTAATTTAGACTCTTACACTTGGGCCTTGCAAAGTCATTTATGAGATAAGGTTATCAATACTAATGTTCACGATCTATCGACTCTTGAACACAATCACCATCCAAAAATAATATCCATTCTTGATCATCTGTGAGATCAACTCTAGGGAAATAAAATTTTTAGTAATATCAACCTAAAGTTTGGTCATCATCAAGTACGAATGAAACTATAGGATACGTGGAAGATAACGTTCAAAATGCAATAAAGATTCTTTGAAGTTTGAATGGTTGGTGATGTTGTTTGGTCTTTCAAATGTTCCCGTGACTTTCATGAGAATGATGAATGAGGTGCTAAGACCATATCATGACTCATTTGCAATAATTTATCTAAATGGCATTCTTGTTTTTAAGAAGACCTAGGAGGACCACTTGTAGCATTTGAATCAAGTATTTGCCACCTTGCAAAAGGAGAAATTGTCGGTAAACATGAAGTGTATATTTGGGTGTACAAAAATAGTTTATCTTGGATTTTGTGTGAAATAAGATGCATTAAACATTGATCTAACAAAGATTTCAGCCATCATCATTCATCCACCTTTGAAGAAATCTATGACTTGTGAAATTTCAAGGGAATAATGAGCTATCTCAATAGTTTATCTCACAATTTCCAATGTCACACACCCTTTTAATGCATTGAACTACAATTGAGTTTGTTTTTGTTTAGAAGCAACACAATATGAAGCCTTTGAAGAGATCAAGTGTAGAGTTGTGAGTCGTGACTATTGTCTTCCTCACATTACCTAACTTTCAAGTTTCAACAAGCCATTGAGATTGAGATGGGTGCTTTTGGGTTCTAGACCAGCAATAGGTGTGAATTAGACATAACATTGAAGACTCGTTGCATAATGTGAGACTTTTTTAGGCGGTGTTCTAAATTACTTAGTATATGATCATAGATGTTTGCCTGGTAAATATACCATTGTTGATAACAATTGTAAGCCTCTCTAGTTCCTCTAGACACCAATCAAGCTTGAAAATGAATTCTACATGAAGTGGGTGACTTATTTACAATAGTTTAATGTTGAGATTAAGTACAAGAACAAAAGTGAAAACAAAGTGGAGATTTCCTATTTTGATCCCCAATAGTCAGATTGCAATTTTTATGTAGTTCCAATAGTTTGGTTTCAGTACTTTCAAAAAATCTTACATGCAATGTCTAGGCTTTCTGTGGATTCTTGTAATTGTACAAAATTACACAATGACTCTTCCATATGAAGAGTTTCTTGACTGTCCACCATAAGATGAAATTCGGTACCTACCATCAATTGAGTGTTATTTGTGTTCCTCATGGAGGTCACATACTACAATAGTTGCATATGGCACACCATTCCAAAATTTCAAGGCATTTTGTAGTGGAGAAGGTGACCATGAATTTGTAGAGGTATTTCTTCTAGCCAAAGATGGAATAGATGGCAACAAAGTTCTTGAGAATTTGTTCCCTTTATAGCATATCAAACCCAACAAATTGGAATCTAGGTAATTATATTTTGCTACTAGTCTCGAGTATGTCGTGGGAGTCAATGTCAATGAACTTCCTTGGAGGTTTATAGTTAACCAACACGGGCAATGACTATGTGATTGTGTTGTGGAATACTTCAACAAAATGGTTGTGATGACATGTTACAAGAGTCAATTTCAGCAAATCAAGTTACAAAGTTACTCTTTTAAGAAGTATGGGTGCCCTTTGAGTTACTATGATCGATCATCTTTGACCACAATAATAAGTTTCTTGACTACTTTGTGCAAACATTGTGAGGATTGATGGACACCAAGTTGAAAAGGCATATTGCCTTCTATCCTCAAACATATGGTTAGGTGGAGGTAGTAAAATCCAACCATCATATGATTGTTGCGAATTTTTAATTACAGACACCTGGATATTTGAGATGTCGACATTTTGTATGTGCAACAAATTTCGAGTTGCGCAATGCCCAACACAATAGGCAGTTCACATTTTGAAGTGTACCTTGGATTTTTGTCAAAGGATCCATTATCCATTTTGGAGGGCCTTGCAAATGGGCAAGCCATAAGGTTTATTGGCCACATTCAAAAGATTCATGATCAAGTTTGAGAAGTTTTCCACAAGAGTGCGTAGAAGCACACAAGCAAGCATTATCAACAATTTACATTCTATCAATTTTGTGTAGGAGATAATGTAATGAGTTTAATGGAGGTATATAAGAGGATAATGTGTAAAACATATTTGTCATAATAGTGGATTGACTTGATAGTGGGCTCACATGGAAAATGAGTTAGAACTTAGTATATATAAGGGGTCAGTTAAATCATTGTTAAAAATATTGGCTTATGCTCATTGTACTTGGATGTATTTTAGTTATTTAGAATTTTAGAGTTATCCTAATATCTGAGTTATTGTTTAAATCATCATAATAATAGATTTGGGAGTTGTACTCCATTTGCATATTTGGTGTACATTGCATGTATGCACTTTTATCATGTTTTTTTGTGTCTTATGTTAATTGCAAATAGTCTTGATTTATCTTTAGAAAGAGTATGTCAAGGAGAAGGACAAAAAAATCAAGTTGCTCAAATATGGCCCTTACACCATTATCAAGAAAATTGGAGAGAATGTGTTCATGTGGACCAACTAACTTGCGTAGGTATTCATCTTGTCTTGAATACAGATAACATGGAGCTCTATGAGCCACCAATACTAAACAATGATGTCATGATGATCCTGAAGAGCTTGTTGCTAAAGTTGGTGTGGAGCTAGAAGTATATATGGTTTTATAATTGAAAGAGTAGACAACCAAATAAGGAACATTGAAACTTTATCAAGTTGGATTGAAAAGATAGTTGCCCAAGTTGGCAAGTGGTACACCTTGGAGCAAATTTAAATGAAGATTCCGCAATTGTTAGGAAAATTGTTGGGGATTGACTAAGTTCATGATTGAAATAGTTGTGCAAAATAGAAGTTCACTCAAGAATTTGTCTAAGTATGGGCATGTTGGTTTGTTGTTGTATTGGATGCCCAAAGTTGAATAGATTCATCGATGGGAGATGTAGATTACAATAGACAATTTTGGCATGGATCAAAGTGGCAAATTGGGGTTGTGTTGCAGCCACACTAATATTCTTAGTTGTGTAGTTCTAGGGTTGTGACTTGGTTGCACAATTCCCAAATTCATTAAAACATTATTACACAAGTTGGTGTGCGCACCCTTGTCTTAAGAACAATTCCAAATAGCACAAGTGTGTTAATTTTTGTAGCTTGGGAGGTACTCCCACAGATCATGGGTACTTCATTTGTGAGGAGGTGACTAAAGTACCCAAGTCATGAGTTCTAAGTTCTAACCCTACGTAAGTGGGAAAAAGAACTCAACTTAATGTTATAAGGGAAAAGTGGGTAAAACTCTAAAAGGATCTAGAGTTTTTGTAAGAAACCTTAAAAGTAAATTATAAATAGAGGCCAATGCAGACGCCTAAAGGCACATTTTGCAAGTGAGAGCTATTCATGAGTGAGAGGGAGATCTGTCTAAGATAGTTGTTGTAAGCAAGATCCTGGAAGGTTAGGTCATGTATGGTAGACCTAGGGTCGAAGCCCTAAGAAGAAGCCAAGTTTGTTGCATGTGATCGTGATTTAAGAAAAGGTAGAGTTTGATGGCCTAGATCTGGTTGAGTTTGTGTACAGGTTGAGTAAAGTGAGCAGATATGTCTGCTAGAAGGCTAGATTTGCAAGAAGAAAGTCAGATTTGAGTAATGGAATGTCAAATCTGCGAGAAGAAAGTCAAATTTGAGTATTGGAGGGTCAGATCTGTCATTTGAAGAAGCAAATCTAGCAGATTGAGAATTTGTAGCATGATTGCAAAGGGACCGTTACCAAGGACGACAACAATCCAAGGACCTTGAGTTGAAGGCACTAGTTCAGGTATTCATTTCATTTATTGGGAAGATTGAAGATCTGAAGAGCAGATCTCAAGCCTTAGGTTTAGTTAAAGGACAGACTGCATATTGTTTTGTATTGGGGTTTCTGAAGGACCAAGATCCTTGGTATGGGAGCCCTAATTTTTTCTTATTAATGGACTAATGAGAAACAAGATTGGGCCCAATTTTCGTGTGTATTGTTATTGATTTCTTTGTTGATTAGTTCCATTGTGCTAAGTTGCTAGTTAAGGGCTTCTAGTGTGTTTATGCACTAGATCAGTCATAGACTAGATCTAGGGCCCATGAAAAATTAACATGATATCGAAGCTACTTTGAAGAGCAGGTGGATCAGAGTGTGCACAAGAAGCAACTTAAGAGGAAGTTGTGAAACTACTAGACCATGGACATGGAGCAAAAGGTTCAGCAGAGAAGGTGCTTGGCATGGACAACATAGCTTCGTGTGGATGGTAAGTTGATCGAGAGATTGTAACTTCGTTGGGTTGTGGAGTTGCACATTCGGGAATGGAGCCATGTGCACATGAGGTATTTGACCCAGGATGATGAGCACATTTGCAAAGTTGAGTTGCGGTGGTATAGAGTGGATTGGACCCAATGTTTGACCGCAACTCGGGACTGAATTTGGAAGGACACAAGTTGAGTAGCATCACTTTCCGAGAGGGAAAGCAGAGTGAGCCAATGGAGGTTCATGAGACTCGGAGGGAGTCAAGTTCGAGAGGGAGTTTGCAAACTCAGAGGGAGATTCCGCAGCCCGAGAAGAGCGCATCGTTGGAGAGAAGAAAGGAGTCTTTTATATTTGATAAGAAGGAGCCATGGAATGGTCTAAAGGCCTATCAAGAGAAGAAGAGGTAGGAAGCTTTGAGTAGCAGGGGCACTTCCAAGGAGGGTATTGTTCATGCTTCAGGTTATGCTATTGTGGTAGAAGCAGATGAGGATGTATGGTGGAAAGCATTTCTAGAGGAGGATTGCGTTCTTGTGTGGGAAGATGATGTACTTCCATGCAATGAAAGTACCTCCCTCGCTAAGAGGGAGTGTTGATTTTTGTAGCTTGGAAGGTCCTCCCACAGATCATGGGTACTTGGTTTTTGAGGAGGTGACTAAAGTACCCAAGTCATGAGTTCTAACCCTAAGTGAGTGGGAAAAAGAACTCAACTTAATATTATAAGGGAAAAGTGGGTAAAACTCTAAAAGGATCTAGAGTTTTCCTAAGAAACCCTAAAAGTGAATTATAAATAGAGGTCAATGGAGAGGCCTAACAGCACATTGTGCAAGTGATCATTCATGAAAGCTCTTCATGAGTGAGAGGGAGATTTGTTTGAGATAGTTGTTACAAGCAAGATCGTGGAAGGTCGGGCCATGTATGGTAGACCTAGGGTCAAAGCCCGAAGAATAAGCCAAGTTTGTTGTAGGTGATCGTGACCAAGATTACTTGGGAGCGAGAGCAGGGAGTGACAGTTTCAAAAGCTCTCAGTTCGGGAGCGAATTTTTATATAATATATATTTTTATGCATATATGTCAACAAAAGCATGTAGAATGATGAATTAGATATAAAAAGCATAAAAACATAGATTGAACCATATAACATCAATCATCTAGAAGTTACAATCTTCATCAACCACATCCACAAGTTAGTAACATACAACATATCGAGTCTCATGATTCATCAATCTTAAAGTTTCAAGCTTTCAAAATTCAATACATAACGTTTATCATCATTGATCACCAAGATTATATAAAAATTCTAACATGAAATGAAAGGTTATAAAATGAAATGAAATGAAACAACTTCTAACTTTCATGAAGCATCATATTCATAATTCATTACCAATGAGTTATAATTGCCAAATTCAAAGTTCAAAGTTCAAACTTAAATTGTCATATATTGTTTACAAAAAATATCATAATAAATATGAAAGAGTCAACAGTTATAAAAACTACTAGAAACTAGAAAAGACAAGTAAATCTATTATCTATTGCTAATGCTTGGGCCTCTTGCCACGAGAAATGTCTAATTTCTAAGCAAGTCAT
This sequence comes from Pinus tabuliformis, assembly GCA_031772625.1. Taxonomy (NCBI): domain Eukaryota; kingdom Viridiplantae; phylum Streptophyta; class Pinopsida; order Pinales; family Pinaceae; genus Pinus; species Pinus tabuliformis. The sequence goes on along the minus strand of CM062817.1, from coordinate 1,231,448,825 downwards.
GGTGGTCTTCTAGGAGTCTCCTCCCGCATAGTCGCACGACCAAAAACAGAATGCACATTTCCTCCACATGAGGATGTAGATGGAAGCGGCGACAACAAAGGAATAGTTGTTGGAACTTGAGCACTACTACTGGATGGTGGGGGTGGCATGGCTGTTGTTGCTTCATCACCATCTTTCAAAAGTCCTGCTTCCAATTCTTCTAGACGTATAGTGCCATCCTCCAAATTATTGTCCTCTGGGTTGTTGTCCCAACTTATATATGATGTATCCTCATAAGCCCGATCACAATAATGACTCAATAACCTCAAGTTGTAGTGCACATAAACCAAGCTTTCTACCCAGTTTTCATTGAGTCTGTTTCTTCTCACATTATGGATGAAGTTGTAGGTGCTCCAACACCTCTCTGCAGAAGAAGTATTTACAACTTGTGAGAGAACTTTTTTTGCCAATTTTGGCAAAAGTCCCATGCCACCATATGCTTCCCACCATGTGAGAGCATCAAATCTGTCTCTATCTTCCATTGCATGCAAAGAACCAAACAAACTAGTGCAACTGAAGTATCTGCCTAATTCAAGACGCAGATTAGCACACTCCTCCTTGTCAGGGACCAACTTGTCTAATGCTTCCATATATCCTTTAGATACCTCTGGATCTGTATGGGGTTTGATCCTAACCCCACCCCCAGGTGTAGTTTGGTCCAATCAAGATGGAGAGTAGTATTTTGGCATAAGGATATACGCCAAGGCATGTAGTGGAACATTAAGTTTATTCCACCATGCACACACACAAAATCATTGTATACAAGTTGGGATCATTTTCCTGAACAATATCTTTTATTTGCCCCAACATGCTATCCATCTGCTCATACACCTCCCCAATCATTGGTTTATTTGTATCCGCAAAACGAATAATGCTATAAATGGGCTTGGTGAATTGCAAAACTTCCCTCACATGTGCCCAAAATAGACCATCAAGGGCGGTCTCCTTCACCTGTTGAAAACCTTGCTCGTCAACTGTGGTTGGAGCCCTGTCCTTTAATACTTGCTAGTGTTGACTTTACCATGCTAGCCAATGACTCTCTTACCTTCAAAAGATGTCTGAAAGTGAGATAACGGCTCGCAATTCTAGTCTTTGCAATCTTCAACAGCTCCAATCTTTAGCGACTGCGGAAAAGCCCATAGGTATTGCTATGATTTGTAATAAATTTTATCATTTTTTTGCCTCTCTTGTACAAATCACCAATCCATTTGTATTGATGGTTTTTGTTCTTAATAATATCATGCATCAAAAGTTTCATTGTATGAACCAAACACCCAAACCAAAATATGTTGGGGTATCTATCGTCAATAATTTCTCTCGCTACCTTACAATTAGCAGCATTATTAGTGATGACTTGGATGACATTGTATGGATCAATACGTTCAATTGTTTCAAGTAATGGTTCTGCAATGTTGATGGCGGTCTTGAACTTTTCTGAGTAATCATATGTTGAAAGGAAGATTGCGCGATTAATAGACACAACAAGAACACTTATCAATGGCTTGCCTTTTACATTTGTCCATCCATCAGATATAAGGGACACCCCATGCTCATTCCAAGAATTTTTCATTTTACTCAAAGAATGTGCTATTTTTGCTTTTTCATGATCAAGTCCCACAGTTCTAGCCTTGTCATACCCAGGTCTCTTGTATCCTTTAGGGGTGTCATTAATGGCAGAACCCATTTCATCCCAATAAGGTGAGCGAAGAACATTGAATGGTATCCAACATGCGTAGAGAAACGAATAAATTTTTGAATCCACATCATTCCTACACCCTTTGTCAAGGAAATCTGATATGGTTCTACATCTTAAAGAGATGCTTGTTCATGTGCTTCCATATCCACTGCCATGGGAGGACGCTGATGGAGTTCTTTGTGCATGTGATTGTGGGTTATGTTCAAAGACACCCTTTGATCTTTTAGATCTATATTGGGCTTCCTCCTCTTCCCTTATGTATTTGGCTCTTTGTGTTGCTAACACACTTACACAAGCTTTGATTCCTATTTGTTTATCTCCATCCCATGGCCTTTTCCCACAGAGGTGCCTTTTGGCACGGGTGTATGAACTTGTGTAAGTGTTTTGCAATGGAGGCATGTAAATTTAGTGGTTCCATCCCCTTTCCCTCCTTCAGGCATAGAAACATATTTCCACAATGGGGTTTGGTCTGGTTTGGTTTTGTGCCCTCATCTCCAGTCTCCTCTTCCTCCTCACCAAGGTACTCTTCCTCTCCAGGGTTTTCATCAAATCCACTAAAACCCACTTCTTCATCCTCTTCATCATGATCAACCCTCCTTCTTCTACTCTCCAACACCATAATAACAAAAAAAGGAACCAACAACAAGAGAATGCCAAGCCATATAGCCATGATGTTTGAAGTTTTGAGCCTGCAATAAAATGGAGGAATGGGAATGGGAAAGAGAGAAGAGAACATTTTCATTTAGCAATGAACATATAAAAAACACAAATGCTAGATTAGAGTGTAGATCCTACCTCTTTGGTCTTCAATCCCAAGCTCCAATCTCCCTTGCAAGCTCCTCAATCTCCCTCCTCAACTCAAGCTCCAAGCCTCCAATTCCAAAATCCCTCCTCTCTTGCTCTGTCACTTTGCAAATTGTGAATAATGGGAGGGGAGGAGGGCCTTTTATATTTCTTCCCCTCCTCTCCCTTCCCCTTCCCTCCCTGTCCATCACCTGTCTGTTGCACGGTTTTTTCGTTGGCGGGAGCGAAAATTTTATGGAGGGATCAATCGGGAGCGATCGCTCCCCGACCGCTCCGTCCTTAAACTTTTCGCTTCCAGAGCGGAAGGCAGCGGTCAAGGAGTGACTACTCCCTAAATCGCTCCCTTAAAAACAGGGAGTGCAATTTTTTTAAGGGAGCACGCTTCCAAGGTTGCTCCCTATCCGCTCCCGAGTGGAGCGCGGTCCGGGAGCGAATTCGAGAGGGGTGGGGGCGCTCCTCGCAACCCTGATCGTGACTAAAGAAAAGGTAGAGTTTGATGCCCTAGATCTGGTCGTTGGAGAGGTGGATCTGGCCGAGTTTGTGTATAGGTCGAGTAAAGTGAGCATATTTGTTTGCTGGAAGGTTAGATCTACAAGAAGAAAGTCAGATCTAAGTATTGGAAGGTCATATCTGTAAGAAGAAAGTCAGATCTGAGTGCTAGAGGGTCAGATTTGCAAGAAGAAAGTCAGATTTGTCATCTGAAGAAGCAGATCGAGAAGTTGTAGCATGGTTGTAGAGGGACTGATTGCAAAGGACAACAACAATCCAAGGACCTTGAGTTGAAGGCACTAGCTCAGGTATTCATTTGATTTATTGGGAATATTGAAGATCTAAAGGAGCAAATCTCAAGTCCTAGGTTCAATCAAAGGACAGACTATATTGTTTTTGTATCGGGGTTTCTAAAGGGCCAAGATCCTTGATACGGGAGCCCTATGATTCTTTTATCGATGGACTAATGAGAAACAATATTTGGGTCCAATTTTCGTGTGTATTGTTATTGATTTCTCTGCTGATTTTTTATGTTGCGCTAAGTTGCTAGTTAAGGGCTTCTAGTGTATTTATGTACTAGATCAGTCATGGAACAAATCTAGGGCCCATAAAAAATTAACAAAGTGCGCCAATGCAGATGGACAACTCAACACATTATTTTGTGTGAAAGACTAAATCACAAAATATTGTCTTTCACTGTCTTCATCTTTCCCGCTTCCTAACTTTCATATACATATGTAATCTATAGGATATGAACATATGAGAAAACAAATCCTTCCTTATTTTTTTAGTAGATTAGGTATACATTACCCTGATATTGTAAATAGATTGGGTGATATTTGGTGATTGGTTGAGTTGATGTAAAACATCATGTTATTCATTTCTTGTTATACAATTTTGCTCCATTAATGAAAGTTTGAATTTAAGTTTTTTTTCCCCAATTTTATTGTCACAATGTATTTGTAGTGTATGAAATTATGAATTATTTTTAGTTTGAGTTAGATTCATTATCAGTTGCACCATAAATTCAATAATTGTGTGTATAAGTCATAGTCATTGTAGTTGTTGTGTGGTTTGCTAATTTTGCTAGTGCACTTACCTTTGGATTGCTAGGATATTTATACTATATAATTCCAAGAGTCCGCTAGTTGGAAGGGTTTTGAAGGAGTGGTATCAATTCAACCAAACTAATTGTTGCCTAGGATTCCTTGGTAAATTTACAATCTTGAAATAGGCAGTGAATAGTGTTGAGAAAAATGGTACCAACGAAGTGTTTCCTAGGCATTTATTTTTTTGGCTTAGGAATACACATTAATATCCTTTGTCTAAGTGACATTATGTGCTTTATTAATGCGAAGGAGCTAAAGTACTTTTTATGAGTTGCGTACCATGTATTTTAATTTATTAAAGTCACATGTGTATTACTTTGACTTTATGTGTAAAGTACTAAGTTCACTTTATGTTATTAAAGTGACTTTTATATTTTAAAAGTTACTTTATAAGAGAAAAAGTGACCATGGTACTAAGACATTAAAATGTACTAGGAGTGTTTTCAAGTGAGGGGGGTCAACAAGAGAAAGGGTTCAACTGGGGGGACTTGACCTCCACCCTTGATCTAATGAGCTGAGATTTAATCTCAGCCATTAGATCACTAGGGCTAGGTTTCTCATCTTATGGACTGAATTATGGGTTTTTTTGTGAGTATTTCGAGCTCCTTCCAGCACATTTTTCAAGGTTGTTTTGGTCAGCAGTGAGGCAACATTTCCAGGACTTGTATGCTCAGTTGATGTCAAAGTCAGCCCACTGTTAGTGCACAGAAAATCAAGCCAAGACAGTCTGAGTTAATGACTGAGAGAGATAGAGGGCTTCATTTTCAAGGTGACTTGGCACTGGACGGTGGCTTCAGCAAGACTATGAGGGAGATAAGTGATTTTTCTCTCTATGTACAAATCTCCTTGAAAGCAATATAAAGACTCCCTTAGTACTGGTTTTCCCCTTGTGGGTTTTGCCAGGGTCACGTTGACCAAAAATAATTGTGTACATGTGTAAAAGTTTATTGTGTGTGCTTGCTATTTTCTTCATTGTATCAGCTGAAAAGAGAAACTGTAGAGGTAGCCTAAATATTTCAAGTTAAATGCATGTTAATGTATGTATCAATCATATGTTTATGAAGGGGTTTCGGCACTAAACCTATGCAAGAACCTGAAACTGGGTGGGCTGCTGGCAACTAAATTATATTCTCTACAAATAGGTTCTAATTTTTTTGCATAATTCACACCTTGAAGGTCCTTGAATTCCTTGAATAATTTTTTTAACAATAAGGGGCTTGTCATAGGCTAGGAGCCAAGGGAGGAGTTAATTCTAGGGTTTAACTTGCTCATCCAGATTCTTCTTCACTTGTAGTTTTTTAAAGGGACTCATACAATTGTATCTTGTGGTAGCCTTTGTTGATTGAGCAGGATCCCCTACTGCTTGAATTTTTCCAAATTATTTTATCCTCCATGTTGTATTGTATGGGGATAACTGTAGAGCATATTGCAATAACAAGAGCTTCTCCTTTGGTTCCCGAGGAAGGTCCTGACAGTGATTTCTTTCTTCCTATGCCAACCATTTTGTTGGCTTGGATGCTTCCCAAAATGAAATGGTTGTTATGGAAAGAAAATGATTTTGAACCATCCATTTTCTTATGTTATGCAAATCTTGAGAATCCTCATTGGATTGCTTGTTAGACATTTTGTCTCTTCATAGATAAATATCTTTACCACTTCTTGGGAGTTAACAGATGGTCTTGAATTATAGAATAGAATGTCTTAATAGTTATCCATATGGTCAAACCCTAGTGTGTTTGGTTGTGAATTTCTAAATTTCTTTTGCGGTTGAAGGATTGTTTCCCACCAGACTATTGAGAATTTATTGCTATTTGATTTTTTCCCGCCCTTCCAAAAGGAAGTTCCTTGTTATTCTTCCCACTTCTTTGAAGATGCCAACTACAGCTACAGGAATAGAGCAAAGTTAAACTGGAAATGAGGAAAAAACACATTAAATTAAAATTGTTTCGGCATGGAGGTTGGATTATAGGGAGCCCAGTTGGTAATTCTTCTCTCTAATTTGTCTAAAGTGGACTGCCAATGTTTGAGGCTCAATTGAGTTGGTGCAGGTTATTTTCCCAAGTACTTAATAGATAATTCTCATCTACTTTGAAATCCTAGGTTCGAGGGATCCAAAACATAGATCTCATAATGGAGTTGCCACAATATAGTGTGCATTATTTGTTCATTGTTTTCCCTTGATTTTGAGAGATGGTTATCTAGGGTGTTTTTGAACTTGTAGGCGATAATAATGGATGCCATGCTAGGAGGAGGGTGTCATCTGCAAATTGGGAGTGGTTGAGGGATTTGGTTCCTCATACAATTTCTACTCTTGGGAGAAGACCTGATTGTTGATTATGCTCCAACTTACACCCCAAAGCTATCATAAAGATATATAAATACGAAGAGAGGGAAGCCTTGAATTATCTCTCTATATAGCAAGAGGGCTATCTTGGGTTTCCCAATGTATGCTTTAACCCAAGTGATCAAATTTTCATAAAAAACAAATTTCCTTATTTGTAAAGAATTTGTGGATGACTTTGTTAAAGGAGTTAGCCATATACAAATTAATAAGAATATCCCTCCTTTTGCTCTTAATGCTGATGGGAATGGCTTGTTGAACTAGATTGATATTTTCAAATATTATTCTTTCAAGGACAAAACCTTTTGCTCCTTTGATACTACCCTTTTGATTATTTTTTTCAGTCTTGAAGACATTATCTTTCTGTGGATTTTGTATGATACATTGTAGAGAGATTGATTTAAACCTAGTAAAGTTCTTAAGGTCCCTTTTGGGAAATAGTGCAAGGATGGAGTTGGTTAGCCTTTCTTCTTACTTTTCCAACGTACTTTAGCAATTCCTTTATGATGGACTAGACCTTTTCATAGAATTCAACTGTGATGCCATTCAAACTATGGGCTTTATCTAAATTGCAGGAGAAGACTTATTTTTCTATTTCTTCTTCGAAGTGAAGTTTGTTAGCACTTGTTTGTCTTCTTCACATGTTATGCTGGGGATGAAGTTTTACAGTAGCTCTTTGGCTTCTTCTCCATCCACATTTTCTTTGTAGCATACTGCTTTAAAACGATCCAATGTTATTGCCGATTTCCCTAGCATTGGTGTATCTATGGAAAATTCTGTTGTTTATATCAGTGGATTTTAGCAGAATGCTTCTTGATTTTAATTTCCAATATTCTTCGTCAGTTTTGATTGCCCTTTACATGTTATGACTGTTTCCTTGTCTTTCTCCCACTTGTTAGTCGAGCATCCATCTTCTTCTATTTTTTTTGGATTGCTTCTAATTTCTTTTGCCAGTGTTTCTTGTCTTTTATCAGGTTGGGGATGTCAAGCTTGACCCAACTTTTGATTTGTGACTTTTAACATTTTACTTTTTAGTTCCTACAAGAATGGTGTTGATCCTCTTTCAATGGGTAAATTCTATTAAATTTTAATCATCTCTTCGAACCCTTTGTAATCAAATCAGGAAGGGTTACATTTGAAGGGGATGGTTCCTAGATCTGTCGATCTTGGGACTCTCAGAGATATGGGCCTGTAGTTGGAGACAATGCTTGGGATGATACTTGAAGACAATAATAGTCCTTCATGAAGGAATGAGTCTTGAACCAAGAAACAATCAAGACTCTTCACAATGGCTTTTTCCCAAATTCTCCTTTTGGAGCAAATATATCTGTTGTTCCTAGGTTTGATGTCCACCAAATTCAACAGGGAGAATTGTCCTCACGTTTTCTCAGCAAGGATCTCTTACAAGAGTGCCTCCCGTGTTTTCTTTCCGATTAGGACTAGGTTAAAATCACCCACAGTTATCATTTCATTCTTTCCTTTTTAAATTCTTGACATTTCTTCTCTCCCTTTAACCTAGGCTGACCCAACATATCTTTGTTTGCTTACTTTTTTTCCATGTATGAGCACTTTTACTCCAGAGACATCTTTACCTTAAGCTGACCTTGTTACCTTGTGATGTAGGGTTACCCCTGCACATACCCACAGTATGCATAAATACATCTATCCCAGGTATTTGACTCTCAAAGGAGTTAAATCTTCAACCATACATGGTTAAGGCCCTTTTAGCCACAGTTCCTTTTATATCGGAACCCATCACCCCACGTTTTTTCCAAAGGAAAAATCGTAATCTTTCATTATTTTTGAAAAATTACATATAGTAGATGCTTGGTAGCATATGTAGCATTTGGCCCTTAGCCATATCAGTGTATACAAGTCAATAATAGATACATCCATGCCCATTTCAAAAATGGTGCTGAGTAATAAACATATTCACCACACAAAGCGATAGCATGATAGTGTCTGAAATAGAAAACCATAACTGAGATATCTACAATAAAGATTCACCATGCAGGGCGATAGCATAATAGATAGTCTGAAAATAAAAACATACTATGATATATACAATGAATAATATTATGTTTGGATATGTCCCAAAAATATTTAGGGCCTATTTGCCCTATGATATCACTGATCAATATAAGGCATGTGTTAGTATTGGTATTGGGTTGTACCCCTCTGCTCCTGAATCATCCACTGGCCTCTGGGTAGTAGCGTGGCCTCCTTGGAAAGCCTATCAACGCTTTTGTTATGTTCCCTGTAAATGTGATGACATGAGATGGAGTTAAACTGAGATTTGAATATGACCACTTCATCCAAAATATTTCTAAGAGTGTGTGCATGGAAGGAAGTGATGTTATTGAACCAATTTATAATGATTTTTGAGTCTCCATAAATGTGTAGGTTGATGTAGTCATGGCCTAGTGAGAAATGCAGTAAATGTCGGAGGGTGATTAATTCAGCATAATTGTTTGTCCCTCCTCCAAGTCCCAGCTTGACCTTGAAATGATGATGATCAGATAGATACAATAGGAAACCTCCCCCACACCCATGTTCCTGTGCAGCACCATCAAAGTATGCCCAGGGGATAGATTTATCAATGGGATCAGGTGCAAGTGGTCGTTGAGGAAGAGGCACTGTGAAATCAAGTAGTTCCGTCTAGCAGCACCATCCTCAAAGATAATTCTGTTCCGGGTCAGCCAGATAGACCAACATATAAGCGAAGGGAGGCAAAGCAGTTTTGATCCGTGATGTGCGGTATACCAGTTTCTCCAGGCATCATTTAAGTCATCCCCATCCCATCTGCCAGCAAATTGGATCGATGTAGAGATGGACTGCCAAAGGCTTACAGTAGAACCACATTTTAGAAAAAGGTGTTCAATCGATTCTAAGGCCTGCTTACATAGGACACACTAGTGCGGTCCATATATGGCACAATGGGTTAAATATTCCCCAGTGGGAACTTTTTTACTAAGCACACGCCAGAAAAAGAGCCTGGTTCTCGGTGGAGTTGTAAGCTTCTAGATAGTCTGCCACCAAGCTTGAGTAACCTCCGACTGTCTGCTATTAATCAGCCCGAGATAACCAACTTTTGGAGTATATACTCCATTATCAGCTAAGCACCAAATAAGTTCATCAGGTCCCTCCTTAATTCTGATGTGAGATTTAGTCAGTGCGGAAGTATAATTTTTCCACGTTTGGTGCCATTGCGGTGGGATATCAAGTGAGCAGACTTTCATCCCTGTGCAAAGATGGAGGTATTATCCTGATCTGCAATGTGAGTGATAACTTTGATGTCTCTCTGATTTAGAAGGTGGATAAGCTCTCTCGGAAGATGGTGTCGATCGCCTCCACCAATCCAGGGATCTAGATCGATGTGAGCTTTTGAACCATCATTTATCCTCCAGGCCAAATTATTGCGGATGATAGGTAAGGAGTGAAGCAGAGCTTTCCAAACAGAAGATATGCCAATCCTAGACCATCTTGGCAGACGCACCCAGTCCATGAGCTGTAGAGGCCAAATGTATTTGTGATAAGTGACAGTGGTCCAGAGGTTCTGTCCAGTGAGTAGTGTCCATCCCATTTTTGCAGCAAGAGCCTGAGCAAAGAGATTTAAATCTTTTAATCCCCAACCTCCCCATTTTTTAGGCAGAGCAATCTTATTCCAGCTAACCCAGGCAAAAATCTTCTTATCTTGATGACCGTTCCATAGATATCTGCTGCATATTTGTTGAAGGCGGGCAAGGATGCTTCTAGGAATCCATGCCAAAGCCATCCAGAAAATAGGTGTGGCCTCCAGTATAGATTTCATGAGCACTAATCTTCTTGCTCTAGATAAGAATCGATGACACCAATTAGATAGCCTTTTCTCCAACTTAAGGACCAATCATATCCAATTAGCAATTTTTTGACACAGGGGTTTGATCCAGAACCCCAGGTATTTAAAACCCTGATCAAGTGGGAGGATGCTATATGGGAAGTGCTGCTGAGCATATCGAGACTCCTGGATGGAAGTGTGGGCTAAGGTTATAGTGGATTTCCCATGGCTAGCCATAATGCTCGTAGCCCGAGAGAAGGGGAGAGTACATTAGCAAAGGAGGCAGAGTCTCGTATGCTACCATAAAGAAAAATGAGAACGTCATCGACAAAAAGTAGATGAGTGAGGTAACATAGGTCATTCACTTTTAGTCCAAACAGTCGACCATTTCTCTTTGCCTGTGCAAGGAGCCGATTGAGTCCTTCCATGACAATAAGGAAAAGAAGGGGAGATAGGGGGCATCCTTGTCTGTGTCCCCTCTCGGCATGAAAGAAATGTGAAGCTTATCCATTGATGAGTACACTGAAGGAGGCTGAGGTGATGCAAGACATGATCCATGTTGTGAAATCATGGGGGAAGCCCAAATGAATGAGAAGCATTTTGATGTAAAGCCAGCTAACACGGTCGAAGGCTTTTGCCAGGTCAATCTTTAAGATGATGCCCTTTAGCTTTTTGGTGCAGATCAAGTGTATGGCCTCTTGAGCAGTGCCAATGGCTTCGTGAATCTGTCGATTCTTAAGCAAATTGCTTGGGTGATATATGGAGAGAGAGGATGGGCCTGATCCTGTTGGCAATAATCTTTGCAATGATTTTGTAGAGACAATTGCAGAGAGAGATGGGGCGAAAGTCATTGAAAGATGATGGAGAATCAAACTTGGGTATAAGAGCAATGAAGGTGGAGTTAATGACATCATATAATTTTCCAGTGGTCCTGCATTCCTCCACTACTTTGAGCAGGTCTTGTCCCAAGAGTTCATAAAAGGCCAAATAAAATTCAATAGTCCATCCATCGGCCCTGGAATTTTATCTTTTTAAAACCATTTTAGGGTCCCCTCAAGTTCAGCAGTCGTCACTGGTGAGGTGAGATCATCCGCCATATCTTCATCCACAAACCGAGGAAAATGGCCAGCTACTTGAATAATGTCCGCTAGATTGGACCCAGGAGGGGTTTTGTAGAGATTCTGAAAATGAGAGGTGCCCAGAAGAGAAAGTTTATTGAAAGTGTCTGCCACACCTCCATCAGGTAAGGGCAGATTCCAAATAGTGTTAGACACCTTTCTTCCCTTGGCATAGTTCTGAAAGAATTTTGTGTTATCATCTCCTGCAAGAAGCCAAATGGCCCTACTCTTGAGTCTCCAAGTTTCCTCTCTCTCCTTCAATATCTTATCCTTTTGTTTCTCAAGCTCAATAAGATGGGATTTTTCATTAACAGTTGTAAACCCCTTGTTATGATCATCCATTAAATCACTCAGTTCTGATTCAATCTGAGATAGGATATGATCATCCCTCTGTACTTTCTCTTTAGCCCAGGTGATAGATAGTTGCTTGAGATGAGAAAGATTGTGGCAGAAACCCTCAGCCAGAGATCTATGTCCCGATATGGGATTTGCTTTCCAGTAGTCAGTGACTAGCTTGATGTATCCTGGATCTTGTAGCCACACATGGTTGAATTTAAAGGGGGATTTAGGCTTTGAATGGGGACCAAGGATCTCCAAATATATGGGAGAGTGATCAGATATGCCCCCAGAACCCACCCATTGTCTATATCTATTCAGATATTGTAACAGAGGCACCTTAATCAGGAATCGATCAAGCCTTCTAGCTAGAGCTGCATCCCCAATCCTTCTGTTCCTCCAAGTAGGAAGGGGCTTATTCATGGGGACATCAGAGAGGTTATGCTGCTCCAATAAATTCATCATATACCCTGATAGCGGATCCACTTGGGCTTGTGAACCCCATGATTCCCCAAATCCCAGGGAGAAATTGAGATCACCCCCAAGGACAAGGTGATAAGATGAAGTTATAGATAGATTGAGGAATCTATTCCAGAAATCCTCTCGCCTATGACAGGGTCCATATATGTTAATGATCCGGAGATCCATACCAAGTTCGGCCGAGAAAATATCCATACCAATAAACCCTAATCCACCCCACGATGATATGACCTTAATGGTGCGAGGATTGTATCCAATGGCTAACCCCCCAGAACGCCCCATAGCATCAAGAGAATAAAAGTGCCAACCAGGTTTTAAGGATTCCAAAGATCTGGTGATGAGATCAGCATCACCAAGGGTTTCTTGCAACATAATGATATCCACAGACTCAGTATCAAATAATCTGTGCAAGGCTAGTTTTTTGGAGGCACTAGCCATACCTCTGCAATTGAAGGAAAGCCACTTCATGGGGGAAATCGCCCCTGGGTATTCAACGCTCTAAGAACCCTATCCAAGGAGGATTGTTTGCCCGAAACAACTTCTGCCCCAGCCTTTTGAATGGCTTTAGAGAGATAAGATTTTCAGCCATGAGACGATTTGGTGAAAGATCTAGGGAGGGCAAGTCCCAACCCTGAATAGGAGGGTGTTTGACCTTCTGAGTGAGAGCGAGAGCGCAAATTGTATGAATGAGGCAGTTCAGACCAGTCCTTAGAGGATGAGAGAGGAATGGAGGGTGATGGTGGGAATGATGGAGTGGTGGTAGAAATGATGGGAGGGGGAATGGTGAGAGTGCAGGGTATGGAGGGAGTAAAGTGCTTAAAAGATGATGAATCTTGAAATGCAATGCTAGAATTAGATACAAAGGAGTTAGGGTGAGAGGAAAGAGGAGTACCCGCTTTTCTCGTAGCCTCAGCAGCAGCCCGGGAGCGCGTCATAGGAGGAGATGGTGTCCTGTGCGAACATTCTGCAGCCGGGGGAGAAGCGGCCCGAACAGTGGCCCGGGGGACCGAAACAGGAGTACGGTCCGGAAGAGAAACTGCTTGACCCTTTGTGGCTTCTGGTGCGATCGGAGGATTAGGTGATTTTTTGACCAGAGGGCATTCCTTGAATATATGCCCCACCTTATGACATCTTCTGCATCGAAACAGGACTCCTTCATAGTCTAGAATCTGAACCCAAGTGAAATTCCTCCACTGTAATGTGATTTTCTCCTCCAAACCCTCGCGGGTATCCAAATGAACCAGAATGCGGGCTAGGGTTCGATTCTTGGACTGAATGTAGGATTTATCATAGTCAAGGTAGGTGTCGAGCGTATTCCCAATCCTGACGAAAACATCCTCCGACCAATACTGTAGTGGGAGTCCCGGTAAACGAACCTAGAGTGGTCCAGCCCCAATCTGTTCCCTATTCTGATCGAACAATGGATTCCAACGCGTAAGGAGGACTGGAACCATCTCTATTTGCCAGTATCGAGCAAGTACTAGATCTGTATATTCCTCCTTTGAAAAATGTAGAGCAAACCACCCGCGAGGGAGGATTTGTACCTCCGGCAGTTCCTTGAGGGTATTGCCCCAGATTTCTTGTACCCAGAGAGTCAATCTCGCTGCCGAATAAGCCCTACAACGGACATGCCCAACCAGAACAGAGCTAGCCTTATCCGCGACTTCACCCATTGACAAACCCTCACAGAATCGGATGGTGAAATCCTTTGACAAACCCTTTACACACTTAACTTTCCGCTTACTAGTCCGGGGCGCAGTAGGATGATCCTGAAGGGGTTGGAAGGAGTGTACTCGTCTTGTTGAAATTGAGATGCCGATTTAACCCTAATCACAGGTGTTTCGAAGCATCCAGACGGGGAATTTGCAGTAGAAGTTGATGGGATGGAGCCGAGATTTGAAGGACCCCCAGCTGTGTGATCTGCAGCTTCAGTCCTTGCTTGATCTTGAGGCGATGGAGAGCTAGACAGATGAAGAATGTCTTCCGGAGGGTTTGGCTCAAATGAGGGCGAGGGCGATGAGACCGCGGCGAGCAGGTGAAGAGTACCAGGGAGGGTGACCACCGGGTTGGAGCAGGTGGGAGCAGATACAGAAGGCGGAGGGGAAACAGAAAACATCAGGTTAGGGTTAGGGCTTCCAAAAATAGGCTGGTCGGGAAACGGGTCTGGTGAGTAATCCACCTCCTCGAAGTCCATGTCTTCTTCCATATTCAGCAGGGAAACGGTACCGTGACTGCGGGCGACAGAAGGCAGCAACAAAGGGAACGGATGCAGTCAGAGAGCCAATCGGAGGTCTGCGGGGTAAATGGTGAGCCTGCAGTAAATCGAGAAAAATTACCCTAAACCCTTGCTAGGCAGAATATTCGGGAGCTCTGTCATCATGCCTCTCCAACATCCATCACCCCACTTAAACCTCCTATTGGGGGTTGAATTAATCCTCAAGCCTTCATTTATCCATTTATTAAAGTCTTCCGTTATATCCTTCTTATCGGGACTCTATCACCCCGTAGAAACCTTTGTTAACCTTTCTAAACCCTTAAACTACACATATATAACCTTTCCCTTTCAAAACCTTAGTTCATATATGTTATATCGCATGAAATGCTCTATCGACGCTATTTTCCTTCTAAACCCTTCTATAAAGGAATTATGTGCGTAACACACCTTTTTTCGCCTTTCGTACAACTCCTGCACAGATCCCGAGTCACCACCTTTATTTCTGATCGCAATCGGCTCCTTCGCGTGCACACCACACACACACACACACACACACACACACACATATCATCACTTCTCCGACTCCGATATGCGACTATCGGAATCCTTAACGCCACTTTTGCACTTTATATAAGACAAAGGAATTACATTAAAACTCCGCTCCGACACCCATAAGCGGATCTCAAAAACATTACAACCGTGACTATAGTTATCGTCGGGTCCGCCTCCTTTGAGCCTTTCCACTTTAACTTCCGATATTCGCCTTCTCTGATTGTCGATCAGTGTAGTCTCTGATCAAATCTTGACCGTCCGTTGTATCCATCGATCCAATGGTTGAGATTGCTCCCGACCGTTTAAATTGCGCACCTATTCTCCACCGTCGATCTGCACCCAACAGATCTGACGGCTGTCGTTGATATCGGGTAGATAACAAGTGCGAGGTTTAACCACCCGATAAAGTGGTTTCCTCTCGTCCTCTGTTGCCATGCATCGTTTGATGAGTGGAATCGACGCTCGTCCTTCAATACCGCTTATGGTTTTGAAGCCGCCTGAAATCCACTTTCACTGTTACAAAACCGCCTTCCTTCATTTAAAGTTCGCCGATGCAATATTCCGCTTGCTCTTTACTATTTAGTGACATCATTTGGACCGTTGATCTTCCAGATCCAACGACTGCTAAGCGTCGATGTTTCACTTCTTGCTCCTTCTTTTTACTTAGTTTTTGCGCTAAGTCTTTAGTTCTTATGCGATATTCTGCCTGCTCTTTAGCGACATCATTTGGACTGTTGATCTTCCAGATCCAACGACTGCTAAGCTCCGATGTTTCACTTCTCGCTTCTTATTTTTACTTAGTTTTTATGCTAAGTCTTCAGTTCTTCCATGATTTAGCTCCTCTTCAAAGGTTTCGATTCCTTCACTGTTTTCGCTGTAACCCCCTCCTGAGCTTGATTTCTATGATTTTTATCACTGACTATGGACTCTATTTAATCTCTCAATGGATTCAAAGATCCATCACGAACCGCTTGCATCGTTCTTCTCCTCTATACTCCGCCTCGACTCTGCTTGCAACCTCTGTTACAGAACCTACGAGTTCACACAGTAATCAATCATAAAGCACTCGATTCACACATTTGCACACTCAAAATCAAATGCCTCTGTATATAAACATATAAACAGTTGATTACATTCGAGACTTCTCTGTCTTGCATAGGCCTATTCTTCAATATCGTGGCCTCCCCTTGAGCTCTACCCGTAGGCTTACATTTATGCTAGGAAGTTTTGTTCAACTCTTCCTGGTTCGACTCCTAAATCTATTGAACTGACTCCTAGATGTACTCTATCCTCTATGTCCACTTCTAACTCATTAAATTCCTAAAATCTCTCTCTTGTTCCTCGAATCATGAACTACTTTAAGAGTTGGATTTGACTTCTAACTCTTTGTCATTACTAGCCACTCATGTCCTCCTTATTCAAGAGCATTTACAAGATATCTCACACATCTAATTTATTCCTATTCTATGCACTCAAAAGCCTAATATTACATTTATTCATCATTTAGGAATCCAACTTCCTAAAAATACATGACCCCCTATGTCTATTTAATTACAATGATTTTCCTTGGGCTGAATGCTCATGCATCACCTTGAGCCTAAACGATTTAACCTAGGAAACTTTTAAATTAAATCCATTAAAACTGACCAAACAATCTTTTCCTCATTACGATATATTAATATTTTCTTTCTTTTTACCCTGTCTGCCCACAATTTTTACTCATCTTTATTTAATGATGGCTGATGTGTAATACCTGAAATGTCAGAATCTAAAATTTTATGCAATTTATCTGAAACCCTTATAACAATATGAGAAACTGAGGAAGCTTACATTCTCTTATCCTGTTTGAGATGGTAGGAGAGACTCCTAGCATTTTTCATTTTCTTGTGTGTGTAATGTACACGGTTGCTTTTAATTTCTGATTTTATTTGAGACTCTCTACTTTTATCTATATTCCAAACTCTATGTTGCAATAGTGCATGTTCAAAATTCCTATTTTATTCTTATGCCTTATGTTTTGTGTACATGTGATTTGAATAAACGTTGTAAGTTGTGACTATGGCAATGAGTTGGCCAATGTGTTAAGTAGATACAATCTAACCAATTGCCACTTTGTTTCCTCCACAAAGACATACTCAAGTTATCTACAGGCCAGTTTTCATATATGTTCGAAATACACGGGAAAGGGAAGATACATTCTTTAGCGTCCTTTTCGAGAAGTGAAGTGAAAGCTGAACCATTCACTTAAATTGTAACTGATTTCATCTAGTGGCCAAGTGGTGACCATGATATTATTTTAGTAGTTGATCAAAGGGTTTTCGTCTGAGATTTCTAACAACAGTTAGCAGACTGTCCGTATGGTCCAATTCATTTATCAAAAAGATACCATACAGTGGTCATCAACTTACTTTAGGAGGAAATTCACAGTATTTGAGCAGGGTTATCTGTTTGAAATGTTAGGGTGTTGAATCTCAGACTAAAGAAGGTGCCAAGTACAAGTAGATGCAACAAAAAGAGTTATGGATGGTTATGCAAGAGATCAACTCACGAACAAATGTAAGAATCCGATTCTTCAGTTGGTCTGATGAACAAATTGAGTGAAGCAATAACATCGGGAAGATCAAATTAAAAACATACACATTATACCACAGGGTTCTACAACTTTAGTCACATTACTGGTTTTAAGGATTATATGATGGTAGAGGCTCATAAATATGTCATTATAGTATAAATATTAAGGGCCAAAAGGTTGAATAGATTTAATTTGGAATAAGATTGTTTCCATTTTTTCCTTTTGGTCTTCTAAGCTAGGGCACCTGATCAATCGTTTTAAAGACCCTTTTCTAAGCGAGCCTTTTATTAAAGAAAGCAAGTTTTTATTTGAAAATGTGAGTTAATTTCTTGGATTTGTGTTGTTCCCCTTAATTGGCTAACTAGGCCAATTGCAGATGTGGACTCAATCATCAGGGGTGCACTTTCTTATATCTTGATGATAAAATTTTGTTATAGGTGACCCACCGCAATGTGTTAATCATTGCTTTCTTTATCAAGCTTTATTTGTGTCTGCTCTCCTTATTGAGCATCCTTTAGTCTGACAAGTCTTTACATTGTGAATATCCTAGAAAGGCTAAAATTACTACAGTGAATATTTTTCATATTTAAAATAGCATTACATTCCTCGAAAAATGCAGCATGAACCTTAAAGTCTCAATGGAAGGCCTTAGAGTCCATAGAAATAAGGAACCCAATTGAATTTATGGAGTAACATAGGTTGAGCTGAAAGATAAACTGATTATTGCAGAAAATTTTCCCAGGGGCATTATCAAAGCGGGTAGGAAAGAGTGCCACTTTGCCAAAAAATGGAGAGCAAAGCTATTGTTGTCTATAGTTGCATGTTATCTTTAAATCCCCTATCGGATTTCTTCTAACCCCCCATCCACTGCACTGGTACCTGTCACGTATGCATCCCAATGACCTTCATCTTTACAAGAAAAATTGCTGCATTACCATAATTATACTTTAATTATTTTTTCCGTTGTCATACTTTCTGCTGCACTTGCACTTAATTGTACCCATGCAACGCTGCTCTTGTCCATCTTTACTAGATTGAGAATTCGTGCCAAATGGCATGGTCAATAGACCATGTAATGAAGGCTTATATGAATTTATGAAGTAACATAGGTTGAGCTGAAAGATAAACTGATTATTGCAGAAAATTTTCCCGGGGCCATTATGAAAGCGGGTATGAAAGAGTGCCACTTTGCCAAAAAATGGAGAGCAAAGTTATTGTTGTCTATAGTTGCATGCTATCTTTAAATCCCCTATCGGATTTCTTCTAACCCCCCATCCACTGCGCTGGTACCTGTCACGTATGCATCCCAATGACTGTCATCTTTACAAGAAAAATTAATTGCTGCACTGCCATAATTATACTTCAATTATTTTTTCCGTTGTTATACTTTCTGCTGCACTTGCACTTAATTGTACCCATGCAACGCTGCTGTTGTCCATCTTTACTAGATTGAGAATTCGAGCCAAATGGCATGGTCAATAGACCATGTAATGAAGGCTTATACTCTAGAGGCCTACAAAACTTCCAATCTTCATGAGTTAGAAGAAGGCTGAGTTAATGTAGTACCAGTATTGACCTTAGCTGAGAGGAAGATTGGTTTGGGGGTAAATATATTACTGTTTAATAAAATTGTGGAAAATTATGAACCCAATCATTCCACCATATAGCAAGATGGCCTTCCCTAGTTTGGAAACGAGCTCATCTAGGAAAATGATGATCACATTGTCATTGCTGAGTTCCTATTTGCTTTCTTATTTGGACCATGACTCCATGAATCATTAAGGTCATATACTACCTTCGTACTTAGTCTAAAATATTTGAAGGCCTAAAATAATAATAATAAATCCTTTCCGTTTAGATCACGAGACCAGCTCCTAGTGGCTGTTAGTTGATCAATCTATTCCTAGCTTATTTACTCTCCAAATAAGGTCACACTTGTTATTTTCCATGCATATGTGAGACCTATCAGTAATCCGGTTCTTTTAAAAGGATAACAAGTAGGACAAGGATTTACAAATTGGATTGCCTCATCTTGTCCTGTCACTAGATGTGCCTTTGTTCTAATTAGTGCCTATTTCTTGTCCTTAAATAATTTTAATTATTCTTTGGATGAAAGGTAAAATGTTATAGCTGTAAACATCTGGTAAAGTGTGTATTGTGTTTATTGATGTGCCTGATGTTTCGGGTGAACACTTACCCATCAATGAACACAATACACAGTTTACCAGAAGTTTACAACTACATCAAGTTATTGACTGTGGAAATATTCATACTAAGGTAAAATGTTATCTTGACTGTGGAAATATTCATACTAAGGTAAAATGTTATCTTTTTTATACTTCTTAAGTCTCCATTAACTTAAATTTATAAAAAAATATCCCATTAGCTTAAGTTTATAAAAAATCTACCATTCACCTTTTTCTTCGACGAGGTACAATGTATATGACTAGCCCTAGCAAATTTGTTTTATATGGGATGCCTTACTAATGATAGCAAACATGTAGAGTAATAAAGGGAATTTTTGAGGGAGTACCTTGTTGATACTTATTTAGTGTGGCCCAATCAACATCATGGAAGAGCGAATGTTGCAGCAAGTTTGAAGAACTTTTTGTCCATCACCTAGCTTGGCTTGACTTCATTGGCTTTGACAACCCCACACTTGACAGGATGTAGCATACCACATGCTTAGTGGGGAATTGAACCCTTATGAGGGAAGGAATATTACCGCCCCCACTTGACCTCTGATGGTAAAAATATCTTGTTCCTCTTTCCCATCAACCATTATCCATGAGTGTTAATGATCGATGGTAATAACTATTAACAACCTTAATGCTATCTAGGATCAACGGTCAAGGGTGAATTTGTATTTATACATTGTAATGTCTTATTAAAGGGGATTGGTAGGTTTATTTTAGATTTGTATTAAAAAAGTTATGACTTTGTCTATTTTATAATTAAGTGTTACGATGATAATTGCATTTACCCACCTATTGTCAATTAGTTTGTCATTCTTTACAAGTCTTATCTTGTTATGGGTGTTTAGTCCCCTTAATGTCACATTGACATGATCGTTCTTACATATTTGTAGAAATGATGATGAGGGACAACCTTATTTTGCCTCTAGATATTATTGCGTCCATGCGTGTGTATGTAGTTAGACTTGCATATTTATCTCTACTTCTCTTCATGTCATTCTTATTCATGTACTTAGAAAGCTATTTGAGTATTGAAGAGAATTTTGCTTTATCTTAATGTAATGCAAACATGAGCATAACATCTAGTGCTATTATTATTATTTTTTTAAATAAATTGACAATGGCAATTTTGATTGCAATTGGTGACAACAACCTTGGTTAAGAGACGAAGTAGATAGTAGTCACATTGTGAACGCCATCCATTTCAAAAAGAGAAAAAGGAAAATATAAAAGGGGAAAAGGAGAATATGTGTGTGAAGTTATTTGATTAACAAAAGTTCCTACATAGAGTTGTCTAGGCAACAAGTTGCTTGAGAAGAAGAGCTTCCGATGTTGTGAGATGAACGAACTAAAGTTTACATCCAAGAAGACGTGAGGAAAACCATAAGATAGTACATGAGTTTAAATAACATTTTGATAGAAACAAAGAAATTAAATGGTGTATGGTGTTGTTTCTTGCTTGTTAGCAGAGAAATTTAAATAATTATAAGAAGAGATGAGATGACAAGAGGTTTACGACATGGGATAATGATGTTAGGGAGAAGATCATGATTCTAAGAATTGTTGTTGTTGTTTTTTTTTTTTTTTTTTAATTTTTAATTTTTAATTTTTTATCAATCTAGTGAAAGATAGTAACTTGCAAGTGAAATTGATTTAGCACTTCTAACTTTGTTTTGATTTGTTGCAAGCTTGACCATCCAAGAATTAGTCAATGGTGATGATGATGTGGGGAAGACATGGTCATTGAGGTCGAAAGGAGAATTGGTAGGGGCATGCTTCAAGAATTACTAGAGAAAGAAAGCATTGCTAGTCATTGAACAAAGAAGAATAAGTTTTGAAAGGCCAAAGAGTGCTTGGTGAAAAGGCAGAGACATCGACAAAAAATGTGAGAAAGATGAAGAAGACTAAAATTGATAGGAGGACATCAAACTATGGTAGGAAGGTGATAGATAGATCATTGATGATGAATGTCTAGATAGTATATCCAGAGGTGTCAAGGCATTCCCTTAGTTTTGGGAGTTGCAAATTGCAAGTCTTTTGCTAAAGATCCAACCCACAAATTTTAAAATCTAAGAAATTTTAGGTTTGAAGGCTTGGTCATAAAACAAGTTAATTTGGAATTATAAAACAACCAATGAATATTATAGTTGAGAATAATTAGTATTTAGTGTTAGTCACAATTACAATTGATATATTAAGGGTTACATGGACGTGTTTCATCCTAGAAAAACCTAACTCTAATATTATGTGACATGTTAGGCATCATGAATTGGGTCATTGTCATAGTGATAATCCCCATGCTTGAGCCAGAAATACTTTTTGCTATTGGATTGGTGTTTATATAGGATATGTTAACTTTTGATGTTTTCAATAGTTTGTACACTGTGTTTATGATTGTTCATGAGACTTTGGGTATATGGTGTATGATTAGCCCTTGGATGGTCCACGATGGACTTGCACATTGGAGATGGCTTTACTCATTGAATGCTTAACTTGAGTTGGTTAATTGCATGACATTCTTCCTTAGAGTGTTACATTCTTCACGATGGTCACTTGTACATTGGTTGATTGCTTCAAAGGACACCTTGTTGAGCCCTAAATAACATGGGGTAGCTTGGATGCTTTCATGAAGGCATGGAGTTGACTTGGGGATGCATGGGTTTTGACAATGTTCGTGCATGTGGAGTAGAATTGGTGAAGCACGTTGCTTAGGAGGAGTGTTGGAGTCCTTAGAGGCTTGTAAGAGGAGTGTTGGATACATCTCGTGGAGTGTGGGTCTTGCTTGTGTATGACATCACCTTGGAGCTTGACATGTGTACCATTGGAGTGTATTGCTTCACATGTGTGGGCATACTTGTGTTTGTAGGTTGCTTTTAGAGCTTAATCCCACTTTATATTGTTGACATCCCTTACCTCATATAAATAGAAGAAAGAGAAAATCCTTTCACTCATTATATTGATCATCATATTTGTTATAGATGTGGAGGATAGTGAAATATGTCTCTCTCTCAAGTGCATTTTTCATTATATCATCTCTCTTGTCTTGGAGCTAGTGTCTCTTGGAGGATTCTTGGAGATTTCTAGGGTTAGGGTTTCTATCTTAAGGAGGCAAGGAGTTAGAGTTTAGTGATAAACCCTAGCGTTATACTTGTTGAAAAAGAGGAGAAGAAAAGATGTCTTGCTAAGGAGGCTTACTAGTGTTGATTCTAGCTTGTGGAGAATCTTCAGTGGAGCAAGGATTTTCTTGGTTTTCCTAGAGGTTTTCCCTATCTGGGTTTTGGATAACTTGGAGGGTTGTACTTGAATTGCGTATTTTTGTATATATTTATGAAGTTTTAGTTGTCCAAATTGGTCTTATTGCAGATTTGATTTTCAACTATCATTGTCTTCATGATTTGGCATTTTTGGCACTTGTATCTCTTGATGATTTGATATAAGTTAAGGTTGAAATTGTTAAGGGTTTTAAAGTTGATCTTGAAGAAGATAGGGAAGATTTAATGCTATAATTTCCACTATTATAAGGTACATTTTAAATATGGTATATGCTTGATGAGATCACCCTAGAGGGATGAAACTTGTTGGCACACATTTGGTATCATTTCTCTTATGTTTTCTTGTTGATTGGGGTTGAAAAGGAGTGAATATTGTTTCTTATTTTAGTTGAAAGAGAGATAATTTTATTTTATTTTTATTTTTTTATCTCTAGTGTACTTGGTAATGGTGCTTGACCTTGTCGATGTTGTTGCTTTAGTTGTTTGAGGTTGTTGGGTGCAAAACCCTAGGATGCTTTGGTGAAGCTTTTGGACTCTTGGAATGGTTGTTCTACTTCATATATTGCTAATTTGTGCACTTGAGGATTGTTTTAGGATGTGGAAGACGAATCTTAGTTTTAGAGAGTATGACAAGTTGGAATGAACTTCCAATTTTGTTCTTTGGAAGCTTGGGTTATAAATTCTTATGGAGGACATTGATCTTTGGGAGCATGTTGTGAAAGTGGTTTCAAAGCCCCTATTAATCCAACACAATTGGACGCTCATCGTAAGGAAGCTAAGGAAAAGAGAACCATTCTAGTTTTAGTGAAGGATCGTTTCATCTCTCACATTGTAGAAAAGGTGAAAGCTAAGGACATGTTTGGAGTTTTGATTGATTTGTTCAAATCTCGTGTTTTTCAATAGATGCTTTTGAAAAATACGCTTTTAGCTATTTGTATGAGCAAGATAAACATTGTGGTGAGCTATATGACTAGATCATAAAGTGGAGAGATTAGTTGGTTGCCATTGGGAGAGGAGTTGGTGTCCATTGATTTGAATAGAATTATTCCTTCCTGGATGCCTTTTGTTCAAGGTGTGTGTGTTTGTCATGTAGTTACCAACTTAACGAGAATTATAACCTCAAAATGAGAACTTCAGCTCAAAAAGCCCATATTTTAGGGTCAAAAACACCATAATCAACCCCTGAATAAAAAAGTGGTGCTGCCGGTACCACCCTTTTTTTGTAGGTGGCTAAAGTTATGCCTAAATAAAAAAAAATGACACTACTAGTAGCACCATTTTTTTGTAAGCTTGGTAGTTCCTTTCTATTCCATTTCAAAAAGCAGGCAAGGTATACATCCACATCCAACACGATCAGATGACCTCAACCTGCCTATTCGGAAACCAAGTCTGTTGGGCATCTAACTGCATTGTAAGCCATCCAAAATTTAAAGAGTTTTAGACTGTCTATCAGTGCAATATAAGTCTGAATATCTTTAATTGTCCAGCTATGTAACTGGAGCAAAAACTAAAAGACTATAAAGCCATCATTTAAACTTCTCAAAATTTTAGCAAAACATGACCATGTTGATTGTCTAGTTAGTGATTAGAGGAGTCGATGGGCGTCGAATCTTTGGTGCTGGATCTCGGCAGCTCTGTTTGAGGGAGGCAAGGGATGTGCTTCTCAATCCGGTTGAGGAGAGCATTTTGGAGTTGAATCTGACGCTAGATAAGTTGAAATTCCCTGTGAATTTCTTGTAGGTCTGTGTCTGGCTTGGATGAACCAACAAAAATGGATGCCATTGCTTTTGCCACAATATTCTTCATAATCCAATATAAATAAATCGTCTACTGAAACTGAGTATATCTGCCTCGAGAATGGCCTAGATCCTGGACCAAAGTCTGCCAATCCTCCAAGTTCAGTTCGATATTCTGGATGTGTTGTTTTAACTCTAATTCCCATCCCGAGATCACCTAACGGATAGAGGGAGGCCTATTAAGATGATAAGCTTGAGCAGCTTCTTGGGTCTTCCCAGTAATGTTACGGCGGCCTCAAACCCTGGGTCGCGAAGGCTAAGATTGCCCAACACCTCGACCTCGTCCTTTGCTCCGGCTTTGAGCCTGGCTCCCCGTACGGCGTTCCCTTTGCGAGAGGAGGGTCGAGCCATAAGGCTGACTTGCAGACCGTTCAAGAGCACATTAAACCCAAATCTGAGAATCACAACAACTACCGTCTAGGAGCTCCTCCAAATTGGAAACCAACTCGCAGAGAGAAAGCCTGGCACGGAAGCCTTACAAGACCAGAAGTAATGTATCTCTGAAAAGATGAAAAGACATGATACAACATAATAGTAAGCAAGAGACTTAAAAAAAGAGTATGCTTTATGGAGTTGACCCAACGCGGCATAGCGGGCCACCTTTTTTTGCCTTCAATGCCTAGTAACCCTTTGAAATCGGGGCTACTTTCCAATCATGGTAGTTCCTCTTACAGATTCCCCATACCGCTTCAAGCAATTGGTTTATCATTAAGGAAACAATTTGAAAAAAAAACCCATAAACCTGGAACACTGGTTAAAGCTCCAACATCATTTGCAAAATGCAAACCCATCAGAGAAAGCAGAATGCCATAATAAATAGAAAGACTATCAAGGTGCATGGGTCGGTTATCAAAATTGGAATTTCTTGTCTCACATACAACCTGGGAACCTCGTAACTTTCCGGTCTCATCAACTTAGAAACAACCATCTTAACATTCAAGTAGTAACAGTTAACCAGAGCAGGAGGATGTACTTAGGGCTAACAAAAAGGACATACCCGCACCAAATGCTTGCACACTGGGAGACAAAGATGTGCTGGTACCATCCTTTTGTGGACACTCTTGGAGCTTGGAGGAATCGTTTTACCACAACAAACGACCAAACTAAAATTCTTGAGTCAATCCTTTGAAGCGAACTTACTAATCGGAGCTCGCGCTTCATAATACACCTAACAACATTCATTGCGACCTTACACATGCAAGGGGGTAAATGAGGGCTGCCATCCGGCCACCTATCATTATACCTCATAATTATACTGCTCCTACCTCGGATCCCACCGAGACCACTTCACCGGCTCTCACCTCGATCGGGGGTAACACCATTTTTTTTAAATCATGTAGTTAAAATTCAAATTTGTTTTAAAGTCACAACCCTAACAAAAACATTAAACCTTGAAATTGACCTTGAAACCAAAAGTGATGTTAGCGATAGCACCATTTTTTCTTTTCAAGTTAAAATTATCACTTAATTAGAACTGTGATTTCAACCAATAGTACCACAAGAACAAAAACTCAAAATTAAATCCCAAAATCCTCACGTGAAAATTTAGCTATTAATTTTTTTTTTTTTTTAAATTGAGATTAAAAAATAAATTAAAGTTTATAAAAATAAAAGAGAGAAAAAACACCTATTTCATATATAATATTCAATTTAAAAAATAAAAAATAAACAATTACAAGCTTGACAATGGAAAGAAATGGATTTTTTTTAAACACCAAAAAGGATGAAATTTAATTAAAAAAAATAATGCCTGTAGGGCTGCAGCACAATTGGCTCGTGTGTGGGGCTCACATGGGTTCACCTAATGGTAGCGGTTGGAACGTTATCGATTTGGGTCAAATACATCTGATTTTTTGAGTGGTAACCCCTTTTTTCTTACTAATTTCGATGGTGAAAGATTCCACGCTAATTAGTAAACCTACCTGTGTTTATTATATTTTTTCTTTCAGGCAAACATGGAGTTATCTATCTGAAGAATAGAGAAGTTTTTGGTGAAGGTCTGCCGGAAATATGTGGCCAATTTCATAAGGCAAACCAAGACGTTCTAAAGGAAGAGAACAGAACTTATTCTAGGTCATGCGAATTTGTCTTGAGGTTAAAACAGTGGCAGAACTCCTAGAATAGTCCGAGACTTCCTGAAGTAAGGCAGCCGAAAATTACTCTGAAGTGGTGTGAGTTCTTTTTGTGGCATACAATAACAATTTGCTGAAGTAGACCGCAACTCCTTGAGGCAGGCATCGAGTGATACCCCTAGACATTGTTTCTGAACTAACCCTGAAGCTGCTCGACTATTCTCTGTTGAATTATTTCCTGGAGCAGATTAATCACAGAACCGGCGTTGGATAATCCTTGAAGCAATCCGACCATCCCTTGAAGTACTGTTGGAGCAGATTAATCACATCCTGAGTCAGATAGAGCACACATTGGATAATCCTTGAAACAGTTCGATCCTTCTTGAAGTATTTCTGGAGCGGATTGATCATGTCCTGAGGCAGACAGAACTCAGTGAGGCAATTGCGGTCCTGCTACAAGAGATTAACTTCAATTTCAGATAGTCGGACCTATTGGGTACAGTTCCTCATATAGTAGAATTAGCAAAGTTTCATATACTGTTAGTAGGGTTTCAAGCAAGTAGTGAATCTGTTTTGCGTTGGATCTGTAAAGTATTGGTTGATCATTGGTTTGCTGGGTCATCAATCTTTTTCATTGTGAATTTCGAGAAATTACTATCTGTTATTGTTATTGAAATAAATCGTGTATTTTATGAAAAAAATATGTATTGAGTTTCGTTAGAAACCCTAGGCGAAATAAAAAGCCCTTGGAGAAAATAATTGCCCTCAGGAAATTAAAAATAATAAATAATAAATAAAATTTTAACAGGATTTAAAAAGGACAAGATAATTGAGTGCTTAAAATAGTGGATATCCCACTTTTGATCACCATAACATTCCCAATATAGAGGGCATCTCAACTACTAACCACAATAATACTTAGTAACCCAACGAGCTTCACTACTATATATATACAAATCCCAAGGAGCTTCACTATTTTATATATATAACAAATGCAATTAATTTGGAGGATTGATGTTTTTGTTGTTTAGAGAGGCTAAGTAGTTGTGTGAAAGCTTGTGTTATTCTCCCTACCTAGCATCAATTCTCACTAGTGATATGTTGAACTATGAATAAGTATATTTTTAACTAATTTTGAGCCATGAAGAATCAAGTTTACCCTGAACACCATCTTTTGAATGAAGAAAAGTCCTTGGTAAACTTCTATATATATATATATATATACATTATTATTGTGTCTTGGATAGATGGTGATCAGGTGCTCTGTTAAGGCACTCCTTGATGTGAAGTCATCGGTTCAATTCCCCGCCTTGATCAGGGTGATATATTGTACATGATGAAGATGTAGTCTTGCCAAGCTTACACAAAAAACATTATAATTTTATTTCAAAATAATTTGCATTGTGACATTTAATCAATGTTTATTTTTTCAATTTATTATATGTGAAGCGACATGCTTTGAAACTATCCCATATTTATTAATCACTATGAGCCGTTTTTGACATGCACCTTCTCCAACAAAAATATTTTCCAAAAATATTCATGTTCATGGGGTGGCTTCCCCATTTAAAAAAATAAACATTATTAATGAAGAAATGTATTGAATATCGAGTGTTACGAGCAATTGAATTATTTATAATAAATATTAATAGTGATGGTCTTCATACTAGTTTGTTTTTTTTTGAAGTAATTTATTCAAGCCTTTCAAAAATTAATTAAATGGAAATGTTAAATGATGTCATTAATCAAACTACATTCAAAAGAAAACTTATAAATATTTTGCATCGATTAAAGGATTTCTTTAGGCAATGTCATTATAGTGAAATCCAACCTTCTAAACAAGAAACTCATTGGAAAATACAATTGTAACCACCTTGGTAAAAACATTAAATTAATTTTTGAGGATTTTGCTACAAGCAAATAGGAATACCAATAAAGAGTTCATCAAAGTGGCTTTGGATTCTTCACAAGGCGTATTGTTCAATTATACAATCAATAAGACCATTGCATCCATTGGAAAAAGGAAATAAGGTGTGAGCAATTCTACTTGATTCTCTTGAAGTAGTTTTGGACTTTTACTTCTCAAGGCATATTATTCAATTTTACAATTTGCAATAAGACCATTGTATCTATTTGGAAAAAGGAAGAAGGTGTGAGCAATTCTACTTTATCTTCTTATTGCACCATCATTTTCATTTCAAATTCATGAATGAAAACACTCTCAATACAAAAAACAAACTTCAATTGTTATTCCTCCACGTCTCTCAAAAAAAAAATTGCCTTATAGTTGTTGAGTATTATATTAAACTATCAAGCAAGTTTGAATTGACATGAATCTTATTTGAGGCTATTTAACTATGATGCAAATGATACTCAATTAAATAGATTCATAGGGTTTTCTCCATTGAGGATTTCTTATACATGAGAAACACTTCATGAAGCACAATACTAACAAGAAATGGCTAATGAAATGAAAGGGTCACTCTGATGAAAGACATTAAACTTCTCAAGCTTTAGATATTAAGAAACAAGGGATACTTGACCAAGCTTTAGATATTAAGAAACAAGTATTGTCTTCCTTCACTGCAGTAGACTTTGTTTCTTTGCAGCTAAACACCTTTGGCCCATATATGATCTTTATGCAACACAACAGATATTTGTTTGCACCTTCACATGCTCTTTTCATTCAAATCTACCAACACTGCCTTTGTGCCTTCTGCCCCATCTTTTACAGGAATAGGTATGAACAAATCACCACTACTCATGCTCAATTGTTTTCTAATGGTTGTGTATTTCACGTCCTTCAGTCATTGATCGCTGCACTCTTTTTAGATAACTACCCTCATATGTAGATTTCGCATTCAACTACCTCTCATTGTTGCACTTACAACGAGTCAAATTTTGTGCATCTTTGTGTGTTTCACTACACAACATGGCATAACTCGTTCAAACTCTACATGCTTCTCAAAGTGCACCTAGACCCATCCAAAGAACAATTTTGTTGCTTATTGTCCACCAATGGTCTTTTTATAGGGCATTAGAACGCACATCTTGCTCAACTTGTCAACTACCATGAACAGGTAGTCATTTCCCTTCCTAGTTGTTGGTAAATCTCCCATAAAGTCCATGGAAATGATTTCCCAAGGATGAGTGGGTACAAGCGAGGGATGATATAGACCATGTTGCTATTACTAGGCTTGCTCATACAATAAAGCATGCATTCTCTTGTGAACCTAGCTACCTCTTCTTGCATCCAGTGCAAGTACACATACCTTTGCAAGTTGGAAAATGTATTCCCTGCACTAAAATGCCTTGCAACCTTAGAGGTGTGAGCCTCTCTAATCATCTACAGTGGCTCACCTTTAGGAACACAACTTATCTAACCTGTGGAGAACCCATTTTGAAGATGGTAGTTAATTTTGTTGTCACCATTGTGCACATGAATTTACCTTTACAATTGCTAAAACACCTCCTTGAAGTCCTCATCCTTTGCATATGCCTCTTTGTATGCATCATGGATGAAAAGCTCCATGTGCATTAGAGTTCCCAAAGTTGTGTTATTTGATGAGTGGCCTTGAAAGCATGTTAACCAACTTTTATGTTTACCTTCTTGTACTTGATCACTAAATGAAATTGTTGTAAGAACCCCATCCATTTGTGATGTCTAGTCTGTTGTAGCTTACTTTGGGCTTGCAGGTAATATAGTGGCTGGTGATCTATGTGGATTGTTGTCTCCTTTCCCAGCAGATAGTGTTTCCACTTTTTCACAACTTACACTAGGGCATAGAGCTCCTTGTCGTAGGTAGTGTAGTATGTTGAAGAATGTAACTATGTTCGGTCTTCATAATTGTATAATGTAATTTATTTGTCAAAAGAAATTTTATTATTAATAAAAATGACTTATTAAAGCATGGGTTTCATGCTTGGGTCATCATTTTTTAGGTCAAAGCCTCCATTGTAGGCTTCTAGGTTTTATATTGAGTTAATAAAGTCATTTTCAATTTTATTAGACTCTTCTTAGGCTTTTGTATCATGTAAAAATAATTATTTTTTATTCAAATAGGTCATTTGACACCTCCCCACCAAGTCGGCTCTATCCTAATGAAGTTGGCCTACATTAGGGCAATTCAACCCACAGAAGAGGCTATATATAGAGAGGCAGTTCGATCCATTTGCATCACTCACTCAACAAGTTTGATATACAAGAAAGAGAGGCATAAAAGTGTGAAGTTGCTAGAGAAGGAAGAAGATTGCAAGAGAAGACAAAATCGAAGTTTTGGGTTGTTTTTCTCTCACACGTGCGAAGCTACTAAGCTATTGTTGGAGCCGCAATTCTGAATTTTACTGCAGGTCAAAGTTTTGTTGTTGGGGAGGTTGAAATTTTGCTGCTGCTGCAAGGTCGAAACTCTAGGTCGAAGCTTCTACTGGAAGAGTATCACTTGGAGAAGAAGGAAGGGTTGACTTGGTGATTTGGGGAAGTCTGTGTCTAGGTCAAAGAGTCTTGGACTATCTCATCTTGTCTTTGAATCTACTGAAGGAGGAGTTCTGAATGGGTTTTCCCCTTGTAGGGGTTTTGCTCACGTTGTCTGCCTACATCTTATGTCTCTTGTTCTTGTGATATTCATATACACATAAATTGGTAATTGCTTGATGAAACATGATATAATAAAGAAGTAAAAGAAGGCAACATAATTCACAAGTAATTATCAAGAAGAAGAAATCAAACCCTAATTACTACTAGCATTGATTTCTTAACATGGTATCAAAGCTAAGGTCGAAAAAGGTTGGAGATCACTTTGTTGGCTTGAAAAAGAAGGCTACTCCCTCTATAACAAGTTACTTGAAGATAGGGTTC
Source organism: Pinus tabuliformis (assembly GCA_031772625.1). Taxonomy (NCBI): domain Eukaryota; kingdom Viridiplantae; phylum Streptophyta; class Pinopsida; order Pinales; family Pinaceae; genus Pinus; species Pinus tabuliformis. Next base: position 1,231,417,067 of record CM062817.1, on the reverse strand, counting down.
AATGTCATAAGAATTGCACGAAGTTGGATTGGAAGGATCATCTACAACGTCTCTAAGAAAGTCAAATGTGAAGGGTTCTTGGTTGTACTTATAAGTACTCTTGATGATGACAATGGATGGATCATTGATAGTGGAGCATCAAGACATATGACAGGAGAAAGCAGACAACTTCATACTCTATCAAAGGAACAATCATCTCATGCAGTGGAGCTAGGAGACAACAACAATTATGCAGTCAAGGGCCTTGGATCTACATCTTTGAAGCTGGAAAATGGAGCAAAGCTACACCTCAACAATATACTCTATGTTCTAGGTTTGAAAAAGAATTTACTTTCAATTTCTTGTTTAGAAGATAAAGGAGATAGGGTTGCCTTTGTAGATGGTAAAGTTTTGGTTTGGGGAAAGGATTCAAGCATTGAAAAGGTGAAGGTTATTGGAGTTCGTGAAGGAAGACTATATAGAGTTATAATGCCATCTCCTCAAGCCCTAGTTCACATGGAAATCAATCCTATCGAACTATGGCATAGAAGATATGGACATATACACTATAAGATCATTACCTCTCTCAATCAAATGGTAAATGGCATACCTAACATCAAGGAAGATCGTGAAGGAGTATGTAAGGGATGTTCTTTGGGAAAGAATACAAGGAAGCCTTTCATAAGCAGTGATACAATGTCTAAAGAAATATTAGACCTCATTCATTTTGATGTGTGTGGGCCTGTGTCTAACAAATCACTTGGAAACCATCTTTATTATGCGACCTTCATTGATGATCACTCTAGAAAGACATGGCTCTACCTTCTCAAGATAAAGGAAAAAGTTCAAGGAGTTTAGATCTGAAGTGGAGACCTTAATCAAAAGAAAGATAAAGACCTTGAGATCCAACAATGGTGGGGAGTACAGTTCAAAAGAATTGGGGTTGCATATTGTAAAGAAGCGAGTATTAAGAGGGAGCTCATTATTCCCTACAACCCGAACAAAATGGAGTTGCAAAAAGGAAAAATAGAACAATTGAAGAATGCATACGAACTATGATATTTGATTAAGACCTTCCAAAGTTTTTATGTGGTGAAGCAGTTATGACAACAATGTATTTACAAAATAGAATTCTTAATAGAATCCTTGAGAAAATGACACCTGAAGAAGCATTCACGGGGAAGAAGCCATGTGTGGACCATCTTCGAATCTTTGGGTGTCCCGCATACATCCATGTTCCAAAGGACAAGTGAAAGAAACTATATTCTACAAGCATTAAAGGGATATTCGTTGGCAACAATATTTCTTCAAAGGCATATAGAACCTACATTAATGAATGAAGACAAATTGAAGTAAGCATGGATGTTATAATCGATGAGAATCATGCCTACAAAAGATCCAAGGATATTCCAATTGATTCTGATAATGAAGATACACCACTATTTGAAGAAGAAGAACATCATGATAAGACAACTCCATACCAAGAAGAAGAAGATGAAGGACCAAGTGAGTCGATTCAACCTATGATCATTCCCGAAACAAGGAAGAGGCCAAATTGGTTGAAGGCTACTCTTGGAGATGTCGAAGGACATGGAGCTGCTAAAGGAACTTTTAGAGAAAGAAAAAGACCAAAAAGATATTTAGGATATGTAGCACACATAACAAAATTAATAGAATCTGAACCGACTACATTTGAAGAAGTTGCTCATCAAGAAGAATGGAAGAAGGCAATGCAAGCAGAATATCAATCCATCATGAAGAATGGAGTCTGGGAAATCGTTCCTAGGCCAAGTGACAAATTAGTTGTCACTTCAAAATGGATTTACAAAATCAAACATGTTATTGATGGAAATATGGATAAATACAAAGCTAGATTTGTTGTAACGGGCTTCTCTCAAAAGAAAGGTATAGAATATGAAGAAACCTTTGCACCTACTGTTACATATATTACTATAAGATCGTTGGTTTCTCTAATTGCTACAATGGGATAGAATATTCATCAAATGGATGTAAAAACAATATTTCTGAATGGCACCATTGATGAAGAAGTATACATTGAACAACCAGAAGGCTTCGAAATAAATAGCAAGGTCACACATGTTTGCAGACTTAAGAAAGCTCTATATGGCTAAAGGAAAGCTCTTAGGGCATGGTATGCAAGGATGGATGCATAGCTCTTAAGAATTGGGTTCGTTAAAAGTTTTGCAAATCCAAATATCTACATCAAGGTAGTAAACAATGAACTAGTCATTATACTACTTTATGTAGATGATTTGTTTATTACAGGTGTAAAGCATAGGATACAAGAATGCAAGAAGATGTTGGCAGCTGAATTCAAAATGAAAGATCTGGGACTTATGCATTGTTACTTCGGTTTGGAAGTCTGGCAAAAACCTGGAGAAATATATTTGGGTCAAGTTAAATACATAATCAAGATTTTACAAAGATTCAGTATGATCGATTTCAAACCTATGACTACTCCCATGATCACTAATCTCAAGAAGTTGAGAAGCTTTGATTCCAGTCTTGTCGATCCCGCTAGCTATCATAAGTTGGTGAGCTCTCTATTGTACCTGGTAATTACAAGACCTGATATATGTTTTGCTGTAAATATTCTTAGTCAATTTCAGTTGAAGCCTCGTCATGACCATTGGATAGTTGCTAAGCATATTCTTATATATCTTTGTAGCACTATACATCATTGCCTAAAGTATGATGGAAAGGAAGTTAAGTTGACAGGTTTTACAGATTCAGATTGGGGTGGAAGTGAGACTGATGGAAGAAGCAGTACTGGTGGATGTTTTAGTTTAGGGTCTGCAATGGTTTCGTGGATGAGTAGGAAACAAGATCTTGTTGCGTTAAGTAGTGTCGAAGTTGAATACATTGTTGCATGTGAAGTAGGAAAGAAAGTTGTTTGGTTAAGAAAACTCTTGTTAGATTTATTCAAAAATCCCCTGGATTCTACTATAATAAATTGTGCTAATCAAAGCAGCATCAAGATGTCTGAAGACCCTGTATTCCATGAAAGGACGAAGCATATCAACAACAAGTACCAGTACATTAGGAGTTTGGTACAATATGGGGTCATAAAGCTACCGTGTATTCTGACATATGAACTGGTAGTTGATGTGCTGACAAAGTCTCTTCCGAGTAAGAAGTTTGAGTATTTTAGAAGCATGCTTGCATTGGTTGACATTGCAGATTTGGTTGATAAGGAGAGATGAAGCATCTAATGGCGGATACTTGGGAGGACATCTGGCCGACCTATGTGTGTTTGATGTCCTAATTCCGAAGAGGGAGGGTGGCGTTGGTCTTGGAGATCTGACCTTGGATACGCACCTAGATCCCTAGGTTGATGGTTAGTTAGTAAGCCTGATGGTACCTTGACTGACTGGAAAATTTAGTCCATCTTAGTCCCACTTAGATAGATAACGTTGGTAAGGTATCTACTCTGTGGCACTGAGTGTGCTTGAACTCTTTGTAGTTCATGTGTTTTTGAGATCTTCCATGTACTTGTATATATATGTATGAATACCTCCCTAGTTAAGAGGGAGCGTTGAAGAATGTAACTAGGTCTAGTCTTCATAATTGTATAATGTAATTTATTTGTCAAAAGAAATATTATTATTAATAAAAATGACTTATTAAAGCATGGGCGTCATGCTTGGGTCATTGTTTTTTAGGTCAAAGCCTCCATTGTAGGCTTCTAGATTTTATATTGAGTAAATACAGTGATTGTCAATTTTATTAGACCCTTCTTGGGCTTTTGTATCATGTAAAAAGAATTATTTTTTAGTCAAATAGGTCATTTGATACCTCCACTCCAAGTCGGCCTACATTAGGGAAATTTGACCCACATAAGAGGTTATATATAGAGAGGCAGTTCAATCCATTTGCATCACTCACTCAACAAGTTTGATACACAAGAAAGAGAGGAAGAAAAAGTGTGAAGTTGCTAGAGAAGGAAAAATATTGCAAGAGAAGACAAAATCAAAGTTTTGGGCTATTTTTCTCTCACATGTGAGAAGCTATTGGGCTATTTTTGGGGCTGAAATTTTGAATTCTACTGTAGGTCGAAGTTTTGCGGTTGGGGAGGCCGAAATTTTGCTGCTGCAAGGTTGAAACTCTAGGTCAAAGCTTCTACTGGAAGACTATCACTTGGAGAGGAAGGAAGGGTTGACTTGGTGATTGGGGGAACTTTGTGTCTAGGTCAAAGAGTCTTGGACTATCTCATCTTGTCTTTGAATCTACTAAAGGAAGAGTTATGACTGGGTTTTCCCCTTATAGGGGTTTTCCCTGGTTGTCCGCCTACATCTTGTGTCTCTTGTCCTTGTGACCTTCATATACACATAAATTGGTAATTGCTTGATGAAACATAATATAATAAAGAAGTAAAATAAGCCAACATAATTCACAAGTAATTATCAAGAAGAAGAAATCAAACCCTAATTACTACTAGCATTGATTTCTCAACATAGTTGAGAATTACCCCCTTGAAATACTTCATAATGGTAGCATACAAACCTTCCACCCTGCATAAGGGCCACTTCCATAACATACCCACTTGCATTTGTCTCCACTTCAAAGGGTTATTGCAAGTTTGGCAATGCCAGAATCAGTGCTTGATTAATCTTCTTTAACTCCTTAAAGGTTCTTTTCTAACCCTTTCCCCACTAGAAACTCTTGCCACTTGTTGTTATGGCATAGAGTGGTGTTGCTACTATTGAAAACAAGGCTACGAAATTTCTTAGGTATTGTCTTGCCCCAATGAAACTCTTGACCTCAGAAACCTTAGCAGGTATCCAACACTTCATGATGGCCTCCATTTTGGCAAGATCTATCTTCAGCTCTTCCCCCACCTATCACATATCCTAGATAGACCAAAGATTGTTGTGCAAACTCACACTTCTTGAGATTTTCCTGCAATTAGTGCTTCTTTAATATCTCTAACACCTCCATCAAATGTGAGATGTGTTGCTTGTAGTGCCCCACTTTGGTTGATTGATCCCGATATTACATTAGCCTTCATATAGCCTTAGGGCTCATATATTATTATTTGAGGACTTCGAGTTGAGGATCCAATTATTTGACTTTTACTATTAGTGGATGCAATAATAATTGTGATATGTCAGTTTGACGTTATGATGATAATGGTTGTGATAGACATATTTTATGACTATGTTTAATCATGTGATGGATTCATTATATTGTCCTACATTAGCTTCTTGCTTATAGTTAATGAGTATGTTGATGATTTAGCATATGCAACTATGTCGATGAATAACATTATGAGCATATATTACTGATGGTTATTGAGAGTGGCAAAAGACAACCCAAATGCACTTGGATGTGATGTAGTTTATTTGAATTGCATACTATTGTCTCAAAAAATTTAAGTTCAAATTAATATTATGTTGTGATTACTCATGGCATGTTACTGGTTGTAGGCACATGTTAGTTGCTTGGCCGAACAAATCACACATGGGTGATGGGGTTGTGCCCTTCCATCTTCAGAGAGGGATCTTTCTATATGAATCTTTAGTCACTAGGTCTTAGGCTAAGTATTTAGATCAAAGAGGAAAAAGTTTAACAATTTGATGGCAGGGAAGCGGAAAAATCCATTAGGCATGGAGTCATATTAAGCTAATGATTTTTAATGAGAGGATGAAAAAATGAAGAATCTTTAGACATGGGTAAGGTAGGCAATCCTTCTTGTGTTTTAAATCAAATTCATTATAGAGGGGTGAACAGAGGAATGGTGGAATGATGACATCTAAAGCATCTGACTGAGGATGAATTCTAAATGTCATAATGGAACAAATACATTAAATGTTTAGTAAGCTATGACAGAGTACTTTAACAGTGAATTATGGAATAAATACTTGCTAAACTAAACATGAAGACATAACATTCAAGAATGATGATAACAAGACAACAAACTTACAGCACATTAGAGAACATCACCATTAGAAACTAACACATGAATCCCTGTAAAAGCAGACCTCGATCTTCTTCATTCACTGAAAAACTTTTTGAAAATGAAAAGTACAATGCACAGTGCTTTCTTTCTTTAACCCTAACCAACCAACCAACCTTTTCACACTAAAACTCATGAAATATATACAATTAGCTCATCCTTGGACTTAGGGGGTCGAGCTCAACCATTTCCCCAAAGCTAGAGTCAGTTAAATTAGATTTAGAAACTACCTGCCAGGAAAGAGGGACTGAATTTCTGGAAAATAGGGGTCAAATATTAGATCATATCTCTCTAATCATGATAGTTTTTACAAAACCGAAAGAGGTTTTTGTAGACGAGCTTGTGCTTGAGAGAAACCTCTCTGATTTTTCGAAAATTCTTCTTCATCTCTTCATAATACGCACCCAAAGATCACGACTAAAACAAGAAATGGTGAAATCTGTAAAAAAAAAAAAAAAAAAAAAAGAAGAAGAAGCAAAAAACAAAAAACAAAACAAAAAACAAAAACAAAAAACAAAACAAAAAATGTTGTAAAGATTCATTTGAATCTTCCAATCTATGACACCTATTACGAAACTAAAGGAGGTTTTTGTTATTCGGCTCGTTTTTGACATAAACCTCTTTTACTTTTCAAAATTCATTTCCATTCGGTCGAAAACCGATTTTGAAGTTAACTTCTAAAACAGTTAAAAACACAGCAAATCCCCTACAACAAAAGCACAACGAGCTTCTTTTACATATTAAATGATCAATACTTGAATTTTGAACTTGCAAGACACTCAAGGACATTTGTCATAACCATGAGAATCAATTTCATGAGGTTTGGAGTCGAATTAAAAGGTCAAAATGCTGACTGTGTGGAAGTGTAGCGCATTCGTTGCATTACTTCAAAAGCGCAACGAATTCACCATATGTATACTTCTAATCATCCCCTGTACCTCTAAATGTAACTCCTAAATCATCAAATACCTATTAAGAAACACCTTACCAAACTACAAACCTTTCTTCTTTGAAAATCATCATCTACAACAGAAGCGCAACGAAATTTCACTTGCATAGGCTTGGCTGAGAACTAGGGTATCTGAACGAAGAAAATAGCTTTCTGATGATGCTGACAGTCTTAAAAACCTCTGTGAGTCTCCATGAACTGAAATAGCACACAAACCCATCTTCTACTAAACTTCATGCTTATGATAGGAGTGCAACACATTCAAGTTTATGAGGGTTGCGAGCTTTTTTGGGCGTTCTTTTCAATTACTAAAGATGAAACTGACAACATTGAATTATCTTAGAGAAGAGAAATTTGGAACCTGAGAGTGATCGTGGCACAAGAAAACCTTTGATTTGCATAAGCGCGGCGCAAAGAGAAAGCACAACAACAACTTGTAATGATGATGATTTGATGATTTGAACTTGCAACTAACTGAAAAAACACTACTAACTATCCCAATGATGAAAAAGCAGGACTCACTATGACCTCGCTCACGATTTTGTATGAGAATTAACCCTAGACTCACTAAACTCAACCCTTTAGAGAATCGATGATTATCTTTACAATTCTAACATAATTTCATCAATAATATAATTTTACATTTTTCACAAAGACTAATAACTTGATCTCTAAGAGATCATAGAAAAACCTTTACACATTGACGAAAATAATAAAAAGACTAAGCTTTCTTTTGACTACTATAACATATGACACTAACATTTGCGCCAATGGGGATGACATCCTCTATTAGGTCCCTATAATACTAGTGACTCCTCCATTACTATTGTCATTGTAGCCCTTATTGTTATTGTTGTGCCCCTTTTGTCCCCATATTGTTATTATTGTGCCCCATAGAAGCCCACTAATATTATTGTTGTGTCTTTATATTATTATTGTTATGTCGGATTTAATTATATTGTGACCCCTTAGACTCCTATATATAGGAAGGAGAATTTGTCATTTGTATCATCCAAGAATTGTTCATTTGTGTAATGTAAAGGAGGTTGCCTTCTCGAAAAGGCTGATTTTGAAGGCATTGGTCTATCTTTTTTTCTATTTTGTGAGTTGGTTGCATAACATTTGGCATCAGTGCTGTGGATTCTAGGGTTTCGCTGCTCCAAACAGGTCATCGTGGAATTTTCGCTATAACTTTTTTTCTACGACGTTTCAGAAGCTAAAAAAAATCCCATTTGAGTTGAAATCTCTCTAAAACTCGGGTCCAAATTTCAGGATCCCGAAATATATCTCAAATAGGTGACCTGGGGAAAATCGTCATAACTTTCTTTCTGAGCTTCAGATTTAAATTTCGTAAGAAGTTACAGAACGAGGATGACCTGTAGTTTTCTATGTATTGTTTTTCGATCCTAAGGTCGAAACAATGACACGTGGCACTTCGTACAAGTTTGCTCTACTAAACCAGTATATAATCAGGTCATCGTGGGAGATTTGACATAACTCTTCCTTGGAGAATCCAATCTTGATTAGACTTGTGGGGTTGGAAAGAGGACTCATAGGGCTACTGCAAGACGCAATTTTAGACCCTGGAGATCCGAAATTACAAATATACAACTGATTCAATATTGAGCTCCTACAAAGTGAAAAAATGTGTATAGCTTTTTTAAAATTTTGCATAAGTTTGGTTTGAAAAATTAGTTTGAAGGAATTCAAAGAGCATAGTGAAGTAATATTATCATTAATTGATGCCCTGAAGAAAGAAAATGGAAACACCTAGTAAGCAACCAGAAAGCTCTAGTATGACTCATGAAGAAGAGGAAGAAATGCAACGTGATATATCAAAATTACGAGACCAAGTGCAACAAAATTCACTCTCACAAAAAGTAACAAAAACTAAGATGGATAGTTTAAAGAAAGGTGTGGAAGCTAAGATGGATAGTTTAAAGAAAGGTGTGGAAGCTAAGATGGATGATTTAAAGAAAGACATGGAAGCTAAGATGGATGGTATAGAAGAAAAACTTAAAGGCAACATGGAAGATTTGAAGACAGGCATGGAAGCTAAGATGGATGGTATAGAAGAAAAACTTAAAGGCAACATGGAAGATTTGAAAAATTTGCTACAAGAAATGCTTACTAATGGCGAAAGGGTAGTAAAGGAAACTCACGAGGAGAAAAAAAGAAATGTTAATCCTGATTTCATAAACTCTAACAGTGGATTGAAGACCCACCATTTTCCAAAGATCGATATGAGGAAGTTTGATGGCAAGGATCCCGTAACATGGATACTACAGATGGAACAATATTTCGATCTCCATAACGTGAAAAACACACAAAAAGTACGCATTGCAACTTTATATTTGTGTTAAACACACATGGACAGAACAAGAGTGTGAAAGATAAATCAGTGAGTTCATATTTTATTAATATCAGAGATATACATTTATAGTACAATATATGACTCTTGGGTTTCAGATCCCAAGGTCTCTTGGACTGCTTAGTCTTTTCGGCTTCCACACTAACCCTTTAGGATTAGGTGTCCAACATTCCCCCCCTTAATCCGAAGGGTTATGTATGAGTCCAAGAAGAGAGCTGTAATACAACATGTGCAAAAATGCATGGCAGCACTAGGCTGAATATGCTCTATGAAATGTTGGTATAAAAGGCGGTGGTTTAAGGATGACCACCAACACTGGAACGCTTAGTGCAGTTCCCGGAACTCTTCCAAAACTGGCAAGAAAATGAAGTTTTCTGCTAGAGGAAGTGTTCTCAATCTGTGATGGTTTAAGGATGACCAACAACTCTGGAATGCTTAATGCAATTCCTGGAACTCTTCCAAAACTGGCAAGAAGCTGGTGTCTTCTGCTAGAGGAAGTGTCCTTAATCTGTGATGGTTTAAGGATGACCAACAACTCTGCTGGAACTCTTCCAAAACTGGCAAGAAGCTGGAGTCTTCTGCTAGAGGAAGTCCCAGATTGCCAACTGAAGGCATGTTCAGGCATCTTGTCTCTGGCTACAACTCTGAAACTGGTGTGGCAGGTTGTGGCTCAGGCTCGCTTGATGTGGCTTTGAAGCTTGTAGATGACCATCATTTCCCCCCCTGTCAGATACAAGGTGAGAAGATGGAGAAAACTCAACTGCAAGACTGTTCAATATTCTGGAACAGGTTCTGACATGTGTTTGGAATATCTTCTTGGCTGTTGATGCCCATTGCCAAGAAGCGATCCATCCAAGATGAATCTTTGTTCTTGCAGGACGTTTGTTTCTGAAGCATCTGTGTGAAGAATGACTGGTTTTATGACAGTGCTTACATGGATGAAGATCAAAACAGTGATATTTCAGATGGCCAACTCGGTCACAGTGTTGGCATTTTACGATCTGTTGTTTTTGTTGCTGTGGAAGAGGGGCAGAATCTGGAACAGCTGAAGCTGAACTGTCATGAGAAGCAGGTGAACTGTCATCAATGAATCCAGCACTCTGAAACTGAATGGGCTTGGCATAGTCTGGAATATGAAAGGACAAGTCCTTGTCATATCCAAGACCAGTTCTGTGCTTGTTGTGGACAAGCTGTTCCCAAGGTCTGATGATGGGCTTGGGAAGTGCAGATTGAGTTTCTGCATCTGCATGTACACTTGTTGCTTTATTGGGTACTGAATCTGAATGAACTTGAGCAATATTGACTTGCTGTTTATGGGAGTCTGCTTCATTGTTCTGAACAGAAACAGGTTCAGAATGATGACTCCACTGCTGTAATTCTTCCTGCTGTAGCTGTGATTCAAGCTGCAAAAACTCTATCTTTTCTTGTGCATATTGCAGAGATGTTTGAATGTCTGAAAGAGAGGCTTTGTTAACTTCGACTGTGTTGTTAGCAGTGGACATGATTAGAGTTCTCAATAATTCTAATATTCTTTCAAGCTTAGCCATTTTTCTACACCTTAAAAATCTCCAAATCCCACAGAAAAATGTAAGCTGCTAAATATCTTCAAGTTGCACAAGAGAGCCCTATAGCTTAAAGGGAAAAATCAACCAGAGATATCTTGAAACTGTCAAAATTATACAAATATCACCAGACTTTCAGAGATTCTGTTCTTTAAATTCTGTAGAAATTTCACAGCAAGAATGAGAGGCTCAAAGTCCTTCCAACACAGATACAATAGATATGTTTCACCCTTAAAATGCTCAGGTATACCAAGATACGCTTTGTAAACAACTCACTACCTTATACTCTATCTGCTCAGAATGATGAAAGCACTCTCGCTATTGTCTGGAACCCACTGACATGTCTGCTTTCAATGATGTTAACAGAAGGTGGGAATGAGAACTTCAAAGCCCAAGGTATCAAAGAATTAGAATGTTAAGCATAGAGCACATTATTCCAAGGCATCATGAGTCTGCAGAGAAAGAAGTACAGAATTGACTTTGAAAAGCAAAAGCTATGGTTGATATATCAGACAGAGGAATATATGTTGATATCTGTGTCGAGATACAACAAGAAGTCAATGCCCATCAAAAGGGACATGGGGATGTGTGAAATTCCGTTAGCCCGCATTTGATTACTGCCCTTTGTTGGGATAGAACGTATTTTAATTTGATATGTGAGCTCCATCTAACAGTCTGGAGTTCCCTGGTGTTATGGCATCTTGTCTCGGGATTCCAGGATGGATGGGTATGTTTGGCGGCAAGAATAGGAAATGCTCAGCAAAAAAAATAACTTGTTCCGCTGATGACAGCTCGCACATTACAAAACGTGTTATTCAAAGAAACAAGCCTCAAAACATCGTCAGGCACCACTTACATAAAGCCTTGTCCATTCGAATTCAGAAAACCAGTGAACCTAGCTCTTTTTAAATGCAGCGACACACACCTGCATACTAGCATAGCCGATATCAACAAACACGACGTTCAACGGATCATTTTCAGGCAGATCAGTCTTGTAAATGCCGTAAGCCAAGGCAGTGGCTGTGGTCTCGTGCATCAAGCGGAGAGGACCGGTGCTGGAGCAACGTATTAGAATTGGCTGTGGTCTCGTGCATCAAGCGGAGAGGACCGGTGCTGGAGCAGCGTATTAGAATTGGCTGTGGTCTCGTGCATCAAGCGGAGAGGACCGGTGCTGGAGCAGCGTATTAAAATTGGCTGTGGTCTCGTGCATCAAGCGGAGGGGACCGGTGCTGGAGCAGCGTATATATTTTCGCTTGCGTTCTCCTTGCGGTCTCTTCTGCAAGAATGGCAGTGGCTTCTCTATCAAAGCTCTGGTGTTGTTCGACGTCAAGCAGTTTATATATCTCCTTTGAGACGTGTAAATCAAGCAATCTGCTCACCACTGGTGCGCAAGACAGTGCTTTCCAAAATATAAAAACGACAGCTGAGTGCCTTGCAGATGAGCTTATCAATGGTGCAAAAGGGGTCTTCAAACAATTATGCAATCAGAAAACAAAGAAGGAATAAGAGGCGTGAACCCAATTCTCCAGGAAGGAACCCTCATTCAGAGTGGTGAGAGAAAAAAATTTATTTGTCATAACAGTGCAAGAAACCGAAGGTCACATTCAAGAGTTTCACATTCAACAGTCACTGCACAATGTCAGATTCAACAGCGTATTCCACGCTCACTGCACAATGTCAGATTCAACAGCGTATTCCATAACCGATACATTCAGGTATGCGCAGAGAGGGGAAAACGTTTATAATGCGCAGTCTCTGGCAGTCAGAGAGCGCAGGTATAAGGGCAGCGCAAACGCTTCAAAATGACAGCGCTATTCACAATTTTTTTTTTTTTTTATTAATGTACAGCGCTCAGATAGGACATGTGGAGCAGGCCAACGTTCAGAAATAAAACACATATGACAGACAGGCGTTACAAAGGCAGCGCTGGTGCGCCAGAGAACATCATGGACTGACTGGCGTTACAAAGGCAGCGCTGGTGTGCCAAAGAAAAGGAGTCACGACTATTCTGAGGACTGGGACCTGTGCTCAAGTCAGAATGACAAAGGCCAGTGCTCAGACCAGTTGCACAAAACTACACAGGCCACACATCATGGCTCTGATACCATGTTAAACACACATGGACAGAACAAGAGTGTGAAAGATAAATCAGTGAGTTCATATTTTATTAACATCAGAGATATACATTTATAGTACAATATATGACTCTTGGGTTTCAGATCCCAAGGTCTCTTGGACTGCTTAGTCTTTTCGGCTTCCACACTAACCCTTTAGGATTAGGTGTCCAACAATTTGGAACCAAACAGTTTGTATGGTATTGATGGCTTTGCTCTCGTAAACAAATTGTCACTTGGGCAATTTTTACGAAAGAAATGATAGCACATTATGAGGATACAAAAAGCAACATTTTTTTTAGCGAATTGATAAATCTCAAACAAAAGGGTTCAATGATGGAGCACATTGAGGACTTCCAAAAATTTAATATAAGGGTAAAAGATATTCCAGAGGAGCATAGGATTGATGTTTTCATAGGGACTTTAAAGGATAACATCCAACATGAGGTTCGACTTTGGGAACCTGATTCATTGGAGAAGGCATTCAGGTTGGCAAGAACAATGGAAAGCAAAATTATGGCCACAATGAAGCCTACCACTCACAACTATAAAGATGGAAGTGTTGTTGCCCTTAGCCTTCCACAACCTACAAGGTTGACACCACAACAATTGGAAGAAAAAATAGCAAAATGGCTTTGTTACAGTTGTGATAACAAATACACTAAAGGTCATAAGTGTGCTGAGAAGAAATTATTTTACATAGATTGTGAAGAAGAGGAAGAAAAGGAACAAGAAACATCAAAAGAGGAGGATATACACCAGGAACAAGCCTTAGAGAAAGAAGAATTGAATCCGACCATATCTTGTAATGCATTGGCCGGAATTACCACTCCTCAAACTATCAATATAGAAGGACATATCAAGAAGAAAAAGGTAATAGTGTTGATTGATTCAGGAAGTGCCCATAATTTTATTCATTGTAAGATAGCCAAGGAATTGATTTGCTTCCTATATCGAGCACCAGAGTGTCAAGTGATAGTTGCAAGTAAAGGAACCATAAATTGCTCTAGAAAGTGCCATAATATCAAGCTATCCATGGGAGAATGTGTATTGAATAGCTGAATGCTTTCCATTCCAACGGGTGGTGCTGATGTTGTACTAGGAGTCCAATGGCTACAATTCTTGGGTACAATAGCTTTTATTTTCAAGAACTTTTCATGAAATTTTCTTCGGAAGGAAAGGAAGTTGAATTAAGGGGTATCACAGGGAAACCAGGAAAGATAATCAACTCTAACAGAATGACAAAGTTTCTAAAGAAATAACAACGAGGCGTAATTGCACAATTATGTTTGCTAGATATTCCCACATTGAAACCATCTATTTCTCTAAATCTCCAAAAATTCTTGGACACTCATTCCAAGGTATTTGAGACTCCCAAAAGTCTCCCACCTATTCGTGATCATGATCATGCTATTCATTTGATTCCAGGAATTGTTCCTCCAAACATCAGGCCTTACAGATATCCCTATGCCCAAAAGAGTGAAATTGAACGTATGGTTGTAGAAATGCTAGAGGCTGGTATAATTCAACCTAGTCAAATTTATTTCTCTGCTCCAATATTAGTGCACAAGAAGGATGGGTCATGGTGCATGTGTCCAAATTATAGGGAGCTCAACAATCTCACTATTAAGATAAATTTCGCATTCCTATCATTGATGAATTATTGGATGAATTGCATGGATCAATTTACTTCACCAAGTTGGATATTCGTTCAGGATATCATAAAATCAGAATGAAGACTGGAGACATTCCAAAAATAGCATTTAGAACTCATGAGGGTCATTATGAATTTTTGGTTATGCCTTTTTGCCTTACCAATGCACCTTCTACATTTCAAGGTTTGATGAATTCCATTTTCAAACACTTCCTTAGAAAATTTGTGTTAGTATTTTTTGATGATATACTAATCTATAGAAAGTCTTGGAAGGATCATGTTCAACATGTTGATAGGGTGCTCAAACTATTGGAGGAGAAACAATTTTATGAAAAAACTCCAAATGTTTCTTTGGAGTACAAGAGGTGGAATATCTGGGTCATATTGTATCTCATGAAGGTTTGATGGTAGACTCTAGCAAAATTAAAGTCATTAAAGAATGGAAAATCCCCAAATCCATAAAACATCTGCGAGGATTTCTCAGGTTGACAGGGTATTATCGCAAGTTTGTTAAGAATTATGGGCGAATAGCAGCACCTCTAACAACATTATTGAAGAAAGATGCATTTTTATGGACTCCAGAAGCGACGAAGGCCTTTGAACGTCTTAAAGAGGCAATGTTCCAAGCACCGGTCTTAACTATGCCAGACTTCACAAAAACCTTTATTGTGGAATATGATGCCTCAGGAAATGGAATTGGTGTTGTTTTAATGCAAGAAGAAAGACCCATTGCTTTCGAAAGTTGTCCAATAAGAGGAAAGTATTTACACAAAGCTATTTATGAGAAGGAAATGTTCGCAATACTACATGCACTTAAGAAATTGCGACCTTACCTAATGGGAAGACACTTCAAGGTAAAAACCGATCATGATAGTCTTAAATACTTTTTAGAACAAAGATTATCTTCAAAAGAGCAGCGAAAATGGGTCACAAAGATGTTGGGTTATGACTTTGAAATCATCTACAAAAAGGGGAAGCAAAATGTTGCGGCAGATGCACTCTCAAGAAAAGATGAGGATGTGGAAGCATTGATTTGCGCCATTTCTATTATCCAACCAGATTGGATAAATGAAGCAATGGATGAATGGAAGAATGATGAAGAATGATGAAGAACTATGGGAAATCATTCAAAAGATACAACAAGATCCCAGTACATCTGATCCATTTAGATGGAAAATGATTTGTTATGGTACAAAGATTGCTTATACCTATGTAAGAATTTCCAACTCAAACAAAAGATTCTTATGGAATTGCACACCTCTCCCTTAGGAGGGCACTCAGGATTTTTAAAAACTTACCACATGGTTAAGAAGGATTTTTTTTGGGATGGCCTTAAATTGGATGTTCAAAAGTTTGTGGCGCAATGTTTGGTTTGCCAACAAAATAAAGTTGAAACAATGAAGACCCCAGGTCTATTACAACCTTTATCCATTCCAAGCCAACGTTGGGAGGAGGTTTCAATGGATTTTATCACAGGCTTACCCAAGTCCGAAGGAAAGAGTGTCATCATGGTGGTAGTTGACAGACTTACCAAGTATGCACACTTTTGTGCACTATCGCATCCATTTATAGCCAATACAATTTCTATTGCATTTATGAAAATAATTCAAAAGTTACATGGAAACCCAAAGATTATTGTAAGCGACAGAGATCCCATTTTCACTAGAAATTTTTGTACATAATTATTTTCTTGCCTTGGTACTCAGTTAGCTCATAGCTCGTCTTATCATCCTCAATCTGATGGGCAAACTGAGATAGTAAAAAAATGTTTGGAAGGATATATTCGTTTATTTGTATCTGATAAAAAACACAATGGGTCAAATGGTTGTCTATGGTTGAATGGTGGTATAACACTTCCTTCCATACTGCAACAAAAATGACCCCATTTATGGCACTTTATGGATATCATCCACTGTCCATCACATCATACTTAAGAGAAAATTCTAAGGTTCAAGCAGTGGAAGATCAAATCGAGCATCAACAACAAGTTCTCCAACTCTTAAAGGATAACCTCACTTTAGCTCAGAATAGAATGAAACAACAAGCAAATCAACATCACAGCGAAATAAGTTTTGATATAGGTGACTGGGTATTCCTACAACGACAACCATATAAACAAATGTCCCTCAAGCAAGCTAAGAAGGATAATAAATTATCACCAAAGTATTATGGTCTGTACAAGGTGTTGCAAAAGATTGGTACTATGACATACAAATTGGAGCTTCCTGTAGCTTCCCGAGTGCACCTAGTTTCCATGTTTCATGCTTAAAGAAGGTTATAGGTGACAAACTCCCAGTTCAAACAATGCTGCCAGAACTTGACGAGGAAGGACAAATCATATTGGAACCTGAAGCAATCACAGAAACAAGAACTCGACAGCTACGAAATCGATCAATTTCAGAGTATCTCATAAGTGAAAGAACTTACCCGCGGAAGATTCCACATGGGAGGGTGAGAATTTTATACGGAAGCACCCATAACTACTCAAGTATTGAGGACAACACTTTTTTGAAGGAGAGGGGCATGTTAGGTCCCCATAATACTAGTGATTCCCCCATTACTATTGTCATTGTAGCCCTTATTGTTATTGTTGTGCCCCTATTGTCCCCATATTGTTATTATTGTGCCCCATAGAAGCCCACTATTGTTATTGTTGTGCCCTTATATTATTATTGTTATTTTGGCTTTGATTATATTGTGACCCCTTAGACTCCTATATATAGAAAGGAGGTTTTGTCATTTGTATCATCTAAGAATTGTTCATTTGTGTAATGTAAAGGAGGTTTCCCCCTCAAAGAGGCTGATTTTGAAGGTGTTGATCTATTTTTTCTTCTATTTTGTGAGTTGGTTGCATAATCTTAAACCCTGTGAGGTGCCAAGAACACCATAGACCATGTGCCTGATCCATTGGGCCGATCCTAACCTCAATTTCGCAAATTGTTACCTATTTTTTCTCTAAAACCACTGCAACTGAAACCAAATTGAGAACCTCAAATTGTACATTACATGTTGCGATCTGAAAAGTGATTGAAAGAACTGCTTGAAAATTTGAAAATCAAACTAAGACAAGTGTTTTCCCAACAAGCTTATTGATCACACCATTTCCTACTCTAACCTGTTGAAGAACTGCTAAAATGAAGTAATACAAAAATGACAGTGAAGCCAACCAAGTAGTTGCTGAAATAAGTAGATTGCTTGACTTTGCTTGCACCGTATGGAAATTGGACAGTGTAATGGTTGTGGCAACTCATGATGCATATGGTCTCCATATTGAAAACATAGGTTGAAAAAACCTTCCATATAGTGAGCTACAAGATGATAAAAGACATGATTTATTTGATTATCCTCAAGGTATTCAATGACTGGCTCGCCATGGCCGAATTTTTCAGATGTATTCACCATGTCAAACCATGACTTCTAATGTGTATTGTCAAACTTGTGTTCAAAATCAGATCATTCATCAATACGAAAATCATACGGTAGCACTACCTCGTATTGTTTCGGCTGGAAAAGGTTCTCAAAGGATTGATTTTGACATTGGAAATTGTGGGACTTAATTTGAATCTCTAAGGCTTTAATATCTTTCTCAATTTTTTCAACAAATGATTCTAAAAAATAGCTCATCTTCTTAGAGCATTTTCATAATCTTAAATACCTAGGTAAAAAACCTTAGAAAGCTTCTTCCACTTGATCATCATCAAACATATCAAAATACTCTCTAAAACCTTCAATAGACAAAGGATCTTCAAAATACCATGCCATCTCGATTGGCTAGGAATATTGATCTGCATTTTAAACTCTGAATTTTTTTGATAGTGAAGTCGCCATAGATGTTATGAACTCTGGACTGTTTGGCAATGGAATTGCCTGGTGAATAATGCACAACCTTTTTGTGTCTGATTGTTTTTCACCGTCAGTAATAAGATCTGAAACTTGTTGGTTCTTTCCCGAGGAAGATGAAACCTTTCATTCCCCGGCAATGACGCCACTATGTTAGCACTTCGTAATTCCTCTAGGTTGAGGAGAGGAACCCAAAGGTAACCACAAACCACTTTAAAACTAGAATCTAGCCCTTCGAGCTTCAGAGAGGGCTCTCTCTATATGAATTTTCCGTCACTAGGTCTTGGGCTAGGTATCGAGATCAGAGAGGAAAAATTTTAATAGTTTGATAATAGGGAGGAGGAAAAATCCATTGGGCATGGAGTCATATTAAGCTAATGATTTTCAGTGAGAGGGTGAAAAAATGAGGAATCTTTAGACAGGGGAAGGTAGGCAATCATTAGGTGTTTTAAATCAAATTCGTTGTAGTGGAGTGAATAGACGAATGGTGGAATAATGACATCTAAAGCATCTGACTGAGGATGAATTCTAAATGTCATAATGGAAGGAAACCATCAAATTTTTAGTAAGCTATGACAAAGAACTTTAACAATGAATTCTGAAATAAATGCTTTCTAAACTAAACATGAATACATAAAATTCAAGCATGATGATAACAAGAAAACAAATTTACAACATAGGAGAGCACATCACCATCAGAAACTGACACATGAATCCTTATAAAAGCAGACATCGGTCTTCTTCATTCACTGAAAAAACTTTTTGAAATGAAAAGTACAATGCACAATGCTTTCTTTCTCTAACCTTGACCAACCAACCAACCCTCTACACACTAAAACTCATGAAATATATAAAATTATCTAATCCTTGGACTTAGGGGGTCAAGCTCAACCATTTCCCCAAAGATAGAGTCAGTTACACTAGATTTAGAAATTGTTTGCTATGAAATAGGGACTGAATTTCTAGAAAATATGGGTCAAAGATTAGATCATATCTCTCGAATCATGACAGTGGTTACAAAACTGAAAGAGGTTTTTGTAGATGAATTTGTTCTTAAGAGAAACCTCTCTCAGTTTGGAAAATGATTTTTTAGATCCTCGTAATACGCACCCAAAGATCATGACTAAAACAAGAAATGGAAAAATCCGAAAAATAAATAAATAATAATAATAAATAAATAAATAAAAATAATATATATATATATATATATATATAAATTGTAAAAATTCATTCGAATCTTCCAATCTATAACACCTATTACAAAATTGAAGGAGATTTTTGTTATTCATCTCGTGTTTGACATAAACCTCTTTTACTTTTTCAAAATTCATTTCTGTTCGGTCAAAAACTGATTTTGAAGTTAACTGCTAAAACAGTTAAAAACACAGAGAATCCCTTGCAGCAAAAGCGCAATGAGCTTCTTTTTCATATTAATTGATCAATACTTGAATGATGAACCTACAAGACACTCAAGGGCATTTTTCATAACCATGACAATCAATTTGATGAGGTTTGGAATCGAACTAAAAGGTCAAAACAATGATTGTGTGGAAGCGCAACATATTCGCTAAGCTGCGCTACTTCAAAAGTAGAGCGAATTCACAATTTGTATACTTTTGATCATCCCTTATACCTTTGAATGTGCCAAACATGTGAGAAAATAACTCCTAAATCATCAAATACCTATTAAGAAACACCTTACCAAACTGCAAACCTTCCTTCTTTGAAAATCATCATCTACAGCAGAAGTGCGGTGCCATTTCACCTACATAGGTTTGGCTGAGCACTAGGGTCTTTGAAAGAATACAATAACTTGTTGATGATGTTGAAAGTCTTAACAACCTCCTTGAGCCTCCATGAACTGAAATAGCACAAAAAACCCCATCTTATACTAAGCTTCATGCTTATGACAGTAGCGCAGCAAGAAAGCACACCACATTCAAGTTGTGAGGGTTGCGAGCTTTTTTTGGGCGTTCTTCTCAATTATTAAAGATGAAACTGATAGAATATAATGTGAATTATCTTAGGGAAAATAAATTTGGAACCTGAGAGTGATCGTGGAACAAGAAAACATTTGATTTGCATAAATGCAGCGCAAAGGGAAAGCTCAACAACTTGTAATGATGATGATTTGATGATTTAACCGTGCAACTCACTGAAAAGACACCACTGGTTGTCCCAATGATGAACAACCAAGACTCACTATGACCTCACTCGTAATTTTGTATGAGACATTAATCCTAGACTCACTTAACTCAACCCTTTAGAGAATCGATGACTATCTTTAAATTCTAACATAATTACATCAATAATATAATTTTACATTCTTCACAAAGACTAATAACTTGATCTCTAAGAAATCGTAGCAAAACCTTTACACATTTAACAAAATAATAAAAAGACTAAGCTTGTTTTTTACTACTATAACATAGGACATTAACATTGGCGCCAATGGGGATGGCATCCTCCCTGTGAGGTGCCAAGAACACCATAGACCATGTGCTTGATCCATTGGGCCGATCCTAACCTCAATTTCGCAGACTGCTACCTATTTTTGCTCTGAAACCATTGCAACTGATACCAAACTGACAACCTCAAACTGTAGTGATCTGAAAACTGGCTGAAACAATTGCTTGAAAAAATGAAAATCAAACTAAGACAAGTGCTTGCCCAACAAGCATATTGATCACACCATTTCCTACTCTAACATGTTGAAGAACTGCTAAAATCAAGTGACACAAAAATGTCAGTGAAGCCAACCAAGTAGTTGTTGAAATAAGTAGATTGCTTGACTGCACTTCACCATATGTAAATTGGACAGTGTAATGGAGGTGGCAACTCATGAAGCATCTGGTCTCCATATTGAATACATGATTGAAAACAAAAGATGAAAAAACCTTCCATATACTGAGCTAAAGGGTCAGAAAATACATGATTTGTTTGATGATCCTCAAGGTATTCAATGACTGGCCTGTCATGGCTGACTTTTTCAGATGTATTCACTATGTCAAACCATGACGTCAAATGTGCATTATCAAACTTGTGTTCAAAGTCAAAACATTCATCAAGCTAAAAATCATAGGGCAGCACTAGCTCGTATCATTTCGGTTGGAAAAGGTTCTCAAAGGACTGATTTTGACATTGAAAATTGTGGAGTTGAATTTGAATCTTTAAGGCTTCAATATCTTTCTCAATTTTTTCAACAAATGATTCTAAAAAATAGCTCTTCTCCTTATAACATTTGCATAAATCTTAAATACTTAGGTAAAAAAAGTGAGAAAACTTCTTCCAATCGATCATCATCAAACATATCATCCAAAACCATCGATAGAAAAAGGATCTTCAACTTACCCTGTCATCTCGATTGGCTACGCAACTGGATCTGCACTTTAAACTCTGATTTTTTTGGATAGTGAAGTCACCATAGATGTTTCGAACTTTGGACTGTTTGGAAATGGAGTTGCCCGATGAATAATTCATAGCCTTCTTGCGTTTGATCACTATTCACCATCAGTAATCATATCTTAAACTTGTTGGTTCTTTCCCAGGGAATATGGAACCTTTCGTTCTTCGGCAATGGCGCCTCTATGTTAGCACTTTGTAATTCCTCTAGGCTGAGCAGAGGAACCCAAAGGTAACCACAAACCACATTAAACTGGAATCTAGCCCTTCCAGCTTCAAAGAAGGCTCTCTCTATATGAATCTTCAGTCTTATGCTAGGTATTGAGATCAGAGAGGAAAGAGTTTAACAGTTTGACGGCAGGGAAGAGGAAAAATCCATTGGGCATGGAGTCATATTAAGCTAATTATTTTCAGTGAGAGGATGAAAAAATGAAGAATCTTTAGATAGGGGCAAGGTAGGAAATCTTTCTGGCGTTTTAAATCAAATTCGTTGTAGAGGGGCGAACATAGGAATGTTGGAATAATGACATCTAAAGCATCTGACTGAGGATGAATTCTAAATGTCATAATGGAAGGAAAACATTAAATGTTTAGTAAGCTATGACAAAGCACTTTAATAGTGAATTCTGAAATAAATCCTTGCTAAACTAAACATGAAGACATCACATTCAAGCACAATGATAACAAGACAACAAACTTACAACACAGGAGAGCACATCACCATTAGAAACTGACACAGGAATCCATGTAAAAGCAGACATCGATCTTCTTCATTCACTGGAAAACTTTTTGAAAATGAAAAGTACAATGCACAATGCTTTCTTTCTCTAACCCTGACCGACCAACCAACCCTTTGCACACTAAAACTCATAAAATATATACAATTAGTTCATCCTTGGACTTAGGGGGTCAAGCTCAACCATTTCCCCAAAGATAGGGTCGGTTACATTAGATTTAGAAACGACTTGCTAGGAAATAGGGACTGAATTTCTGGAAAATAGGGGTCAAATATTAGATCATATCTCTCGAATCATGATAGTTGTTACAAAACCAAAAGAGGTTTTTGTAGATCAGATTGTGCTTGAGAGAAACCTTTCTTCGTTTTCAAAAATTCTTCTTCAGATCCTCGTAATTTTCACCCAAAGATCATGGCTAAAACAGGAAATGACGAAATTTGGAAAAAAATTAATAATAATAATAAATAAATAAATAATAAATAAATAAAATTGTGAATATTCATTCGAGTCTTCCAATCTATGACACTTGTTACAAAACCGAAGGATGTTTTTGTAATTCATCTCGTTCTTGACATAAACCTCGTTTACTTTTTCAAAATTCATTTTCATTCGGTCATAAATCGGTTTTGTAGTTAACTACTATAACAGTTAAAAATGCAACAAATCCCCTGCAGCAAAAGCACAACAAGCTTTGTTTTCATATTAAATGATCAATACTTGAATGTTGAACCTGCAAGACACTCAAGGACATTTTTCATAACCATGAGAATCAATTTCACGAGGTTCAGAGTCAAATTAAAAGGTCAAAATGCATCATGCCTAAAACAGGAAATGATGAAATCTAAAAGAAAGAAAGAAAAAAAGTTGTGAAGATTCATTCGAGTCTTCCAATCTCTGACACTTGTTTTAAAACTGAAGGAGGTTTTTGTTATTCAGCTCGTGCTTTACATAAACCTTGTTTACTTTTTCAAAATTCATTTTCGTTCGGTCAGAAACTGATTTTGACGTTAACTGCTAAAACAGTTAAAAACACAACAAATCCGTTGCAGCAAAAGCACAACGAGTTTTGTTTTCATATTAATTTATCAATACTTGAATTTTGAACCTGCAAGACACTCAAGGACATTTTTCATAACCATGAGAACCAACTTCATGAGGTTCGGAGTCAAATTAAAAAATCAAAATGCATCATGGCTAAAACAGGAAATGACGAAATCTGGAAGAAAGAAATTTTTTTTGTGAAGATTCATTCGAGTCTTCCAATATATGACACTTTTTACAAAAATGAAGGTGGTTTTTGTTATTCAGCTCGTGCTTGACATAAACCTCATTTACTTTTTCAAAATTCATTTCCATTTGGTCAGAAACTGATTTTGAAGTTAACTGCTAAAACAGTTTAAAACGCAACAAATCCCCTGCAGCAAAAGTGCAGCAAGTTTCGTTTTCATATTAAATGATCAATACTTGAATGTTGAACCTGCAAGACACTCAAGGGCTTTTTTCATAACCAATAGAATCAATTTCATGAGGTTCAGAGTCAAATTAAAAGGTCAAAATGTTGACTGTGTGGCACTGCGCTACTTCAAAAGCGCAACAAATTCACCATCAGTATGCTTCTAATCATCCCCTGTACCTCTGAATGTGCCAAACAGGTGGGAAAATAACTCCTAAATCATATAATGCCTATTAAGAAACACTTGACCAAATGACAAACCTTCCTTCTTTGAGAATCATCATCTACAACAGAAGCGCAGCGCAATTTCACCTACATAGGTTTGGCTGAGCACTAGGGTCTTTGAATGAAAAAAATAAGTTTATGATGATGTTGAGAGTCTTAACAACCTCCTTGAGCCTCCATGAACTGAAATAGCAGAAAAACCCCATCTTCTACTAAACTTCATGCTTATTACAGTAGCGTAGTAAGAAAGCGCAACGCATTCAAGTTTATGAGGGTTGCGAGCTTTTCTGGGCGTTCTTCTCAATTACTAAAGATGAAATTGGCAACATACAACGTAGATTGTCTTAGAGAAGAGAAATTTGGAACCTGAGAGTGATTGTGGCACACGAAAACCTTTGATTTGCAGAAGTGCAATGCAAAGGGAAAGCGCAACAACAACTTGTAATGATGATGATTCAATGATTTGACCTTGCAACTAACTGAAAAGACACCATTAACTGTCCGAATGATGAGAAAACAAAACTCACGATGACCTCAGTCATAATTTTGTATGAGACATTAAACCTAGACTCACTTAACTCAACCCTTTAGAGAATCAATGACTATCTTTACAATTCTAACATAATTACCTCAATAATATAATTTTACATTCTTCACAAAGACTAATAACTTGGTCTCTAAGAGACCATAGCAAAACCTTTACACATTTGCCCAAATAATAAAAAGACTAAGCTTGCTTTTGACTACTATAACATAGGACTCTAACAAGTCTCACTATAGAGGACGACATGGGAGAGGAAAGTGGTCTCCGTTGTCGCACTCAGTTCTTCCCCTTGTAGTCACATTATGCCTAAGGGGCAAGTGACATGGTACCCTTGGAACTTCAAAGGGAAGTTCTTGAAGGGCGCGATCGATTTGACACCCTTGGCATCATGAAGAAAAAGTTGAAAGATAATTAGGAGTTGATAATTATACAATAATGAGTGCTAATTCACACCATGCAGTAAGTGAGATATTGTAATCAAATTAACTAAATCAAGAGAAAACCTTGAGATAAAGGGAGAATAGGAAGAATTATAAAAACTGGACCAATTGAGTAACTTTACCCTTATGACGTTGGAAAATCTTAGGTAGATATTGTGCATTAAAATAACTCCACAGTATATATTAAGTGTTCTTATAGCAAAAAGGGGAAAAGGACATAGAGTTAATTAGAAACATTAATACAGGGAAAGGGGACATAGAGTTAATTAGAAATATTAATCCAATGATAGCTTAGACTCATTAAGAAAAGAGGGTGGTGTCTGAAATTAAAGAAAATAATTTGAAATTAGAAAATTAATTTCATGGGGGAAACTCCATGTGACAAGACTGCAACACAAAGATCTCCATACAAGAGTTCAAATTGAGATAAATTAGGGTGTAGTTTGGGAACCAAATTTGAGACCTATTAGTTGATTTCAATAATAAACACAAAATAAGAAGTATAAAAGGGATCAAGAGATAACTAGAAGAAGAAATATAGAGTCATGTTGGGGTGAGAGAAATTATGCTTTGTAAATAAGAATTTAAGTAAATAATTTAGGAGAGCCTTGGTGAGAAGTTGACACATGGATGGGTGAATAATAAATTTTTTAGATTAATAAAAATAAGTGTTTTTACATGAAGTGACAAGTATTACCTATGAAACCTCCTATAAAAGGAGCAAGCTATGGGAGAGGGGGCACTTTTTTCCCTACTGTGTGATGACTTGCATAATGCTATTGTGATAGTGGCTACTGAGTTTATAGTGGATTTGGGGAAGTGGAGGTCGTCATAGAGGGAACTCTTGATCTAGGAGTGTTCTCTTCCATTGGCTAGTATTCTTCATCTACTTTACAGCCCCATTGCATCTCGGGGGTCCTTGGGGAAGAAGAGTACCCAAGGAGTAGGCTGGGAGGTCAATCGGTGAGTCGACAATGTTTAGTTAGGACACAACATCTTTTACACATGTACATGAACAACAACAAGGGAGTGAAAGAACTAACGAAGTTGAGATCGAGACTCCACCCCTTTGGTGCACAGTATCTTGAGTTTCCATAAAGTCTCTTACATACTTATTGATTGCATATATTTATTAGACTGTAAAAATTAGGGTTATAATGCATACTTGTAAATTTATGGACTATTGATATATGTGCCTTCAATTATTATGTGATTCTCATGTTCGATGTGCCTTCAATGATTATGAGACTCTCATATTAGATGTTGTTAATGGATAATTAGTCTTAAATGGAAATATTTATTTGCTTATTATATGCAATACAATAACTTACATTACACGACTTATTTGTTAATAAAATGTAAGCATGGTTTTCTACATCTAATAACTTGTTATTATCTTGAGTTTGGTTGAAAACAAATATGTGTCTTTGGGAAGGAACAAAGTAAACTATCAAATGAGAACTGTAAACTCAAAACGAAAACTCTAGCCAAATAATTCCAAAAAAATAGCTTGAAAACGAAAAGTGTTGATGCTGGAATAATGTTTTTTTTAATGGGGTAAATTTTCTACATTGTTTGAAAATGACAGTAAAAGCCAATTTTTTTGTGCAAAAAAACACCCTGAAAACAAAAAGTGTTGATGCTGA
Organism: Pinus tabuliformis; assembly: GCA_031772625.1. Taxonomy (NCBI): domain Eukaryota; kingdom Viridiplantae; phylum Streptophyta; class Pinopsida; order Pinales; family Pinaceae; genus Pinus; species Pinus tabuliformis. Next base: position 1,231,390,174 of record CM062817.1, on the reverse strand, counting down.
CATGTTTTTTTTTTCAAGGTAAATTTTCAACAATTTTTTATAATTATGTTAAAAATAAAATATCATGACTCCAAAAAACCTTAAAATAACAATGATTTTCAAGCATGGCATTAAAGATATATCGTGCCTCTAAAAAGCCTTAAAATTCCAACAATTTCCAGGTATGACATTAAAGAGAGTCTCTGAAAAGCCTTAAAATTCCAACAATTTTTAGCCATGGTGTTAAAGAAAAAATAATTATAATTGTTTTCAACCATAACATTAAAGATAAAATATCATGACTTAGAAAAACCTTAAATTTTGACAATTTTTCAACCATGGAATTAAAACCAAAGATCACAACTACAAAAAATCTTAAGTTTTCAACATATTTTTACCATAGCATTATGGAAAAAATTTATGACTAAAAAAACTATAAAAATGAACATCTGAATGAAAGAGTCATTATATCAAGAGTAATTTCTTTTTTAAATGCTAAAAGTATAACTATTTTAAAATCTTAGCCTAAGACAACTTGACACATTGCAACAAAAATTTAAAAATCAACCATCAAATTGGCACACAATGTAGGGGAACCCGATCCATTGTAATGAAAACTTAAAGACCAACCATAAAATTGACACATTGTGGGAACGGACTTGATCCATTATAACAAAAAAAAATTAAAATCAACTATCAAATTGACGCATAATGAGATCAGGTTGCTAGTCAAGGATTGACATGAACCCTGCAATAATAATGATAATAATAAAAAATAAATATATAAATAAATAAAAGTGAAAAATACAAAATAAAGCAAAAATTAAAACATCGAAAAAAATTAATAATAATAACAAGAAAATAAATAAATAAATAAATAAATAAATATATATATATATATATATATATATATATATATATATATATATATATAATTTTCTTATATAATTCAGGCATCCAAGAAATCTCTGCAGGGTCTTTACATTGGCAATTATATCAGGAAACTTTAATAGATGGATTAGCACATGTGGCTGAAGTTCTACATGTCCTTTTTCATGTTGCCTATCTGAGATATTATATCCAGTCTATGCCTGGAAAAATTCCTGATCTAATTAACCAGTACATAGCAGATCATAAAGTAAATTTGGAAGGACAATCATTTGCAGCTATTCACCAATTGGTTGTCACAAGAAAAGTGAAAGAAAGGTTTCTAAAAAGACAAAGTTTGATAACTCTTGCTCCTGCAAGGCTGATAAATACTTTCCTAAAAAGAAAAAATACTTTCCTTCCAAAAAATCATTTAAAGGACGAAGGGTAGTATTTAGGAAAAGATCAAAACCTTCTAAAAAAGGTGTGTGTTTTATTTGTGGTAAAGAAGGTCATTATGCTAACACTTGCAGAGAAAGAAAGGATAAAAAGCAGATGAAGATAATGAATATCTTTTCTACAATACATGATCCACAAGATTGGGATCTCATATCCCACTCTGATGGAGAATATTTTGAAGTTTCAAGTTCTTCTTCAGAATCTTCGGATAGTGAAATTCCTGAAATCAGGAAATTAACAATTGATTCAGAATCATCTGATTCTGATGAAACCTTCATTCCTGATATTAAAATGTTTAGTTTGAATTCCTCAGGAGAGATACAAGCAAAGATTGCAGCAGTCAAAGCTGATCTAGCACAGTTAGATCCAGTTCAGTTTACGGCAAGAAGAAGATTGACTGAAAAACTTGAAAATCTTGAGAAACAACTGCCATCCAAAAGGAAAGAAAAATTTTCAGAGGAAGAAATAGATGATGACGACTTCATCGAAAAAGAGTTTGATTCAATGTTCAGACCTTTGCAGATTTCAGTATCTCCAGGTATGAATCAAATTGATGCTCTTAAAAAGAAGATCACAGATTTGGAATCTTCAATTCACCATACAAGGTCAGAAATGTTACAGTTGTCTTCCAAACTTCAAATGCTTATTTCTGATTATGATGATTGTAATTCCAAATTAACCAGCCTACTGATGAAAAATGTGCCAGTCATGGAAGAAATATCCCCAAAGAAAAATGTTGAGCTTTTTAATGTTATGGGCATCGGAGATAGAGTAGTTATTCCAATAAGAATTAAAGTCCCTAGCATTAAACAGTATACCTTGGATGCTCAAATAGATTCTGGTGCTATGAGTAGTTGCTGCAAATATAAAGCTATTCCTCATTATTATTGGCAGCCTACTAAACTCCAATTCAGGGCTATCACTGGTGATTTAATGGAAATAAGTCACATAGCTCCTGAATTTCCTATTTTCTTGAACGATGTCCAGGTTTTTGTCACTTTGTATAGTTTTGATACTGGTGCTGATGTTCTGTTAGGACAAGATTTTCTGAAGAAATATTTGCCAGTCACTTTCGGACAAGATTATGTTACATTCTCCACCACTGCTGGTCCTATCACAGTCCCTGCTTCTAGTGACTATAAAATTAATGTGCAACCTGAAGAACAGGATCCTCTCCAGTATAGTCTGCAAGATCTGACCAAGATTAATAAGATCGTAAAAAATGCAGAGTTACATGGTCCCAAAACTTTGCAACAAATTTCTGATAAACTTCGTGCAGATTGTACTTCAAGTAGGCCAGATGCTTTTTGGGCAAGAGAAAAGTATTTTGTTGCACTACCTTACCGAGAAGGATATATTCCTAAGCCACAAAAAGCCAGTGCAAATCATATGAGTCCAAAAGAGCAAGAATTATGCAAAGCAGAAATTGAACAATTGTTAGAACAAAAGCTTATTGAATCCTGCAAGAGCCCTTGGGCCTGCCCGGCTTTTTATGTCAATAAGCATAGTGAGCAGAAAAGAGGCAAGAAAAGGCTTGTGATTAATTATAAGGCTTTGAATGATGCTCTTCTTCCTATTCGATATCCTCTGCCTAACAAAGAATTATTACTTGCCAAAATTGCTAATGCTAATGTGTTCAGCAAGTTTGATCTTAAAAGTGGATTCTGGCAGATTGGTATTATTCCTGATGATAGGTATAAAACAGCCTTCACTGTTCCTCATGGCCAATATCAATGGACTGTGATGCCCTTTGGTTTGAAAAATGCTCCATCTGAATTCCAAAAAAAAGATGGAAGACATTTTTGGTGGGGTAGAGTACATTATTGTATATATTGATGATTTGCTTGTATTTAGCAGAGATGTAAATATGCACAAGATCCATTTAGAACAATTCTACCAACTTGTATATAAGCATGGATTAGTACTTTCAGATTCAGAAGAGAAGTTTCAGATTGGAAAAGTCAAGATTGATTACTTGGGTTTACACATAGAAAAAGGACATGTAGAACTTCAGCCACATGTGCTAATCCATCTATTAAAGTTTCCTGATATAATTGCCAATGTAAAGACCCTGCAGAGATTTCTTGGATGCCTGAATTATATAAGAAAATTTTATGCTAACCAATCAGAGGATACAAATATACTGCAGGACAGACTAAAGAAGAAAGGTGTCAGATGGACAGATGAAATGACAGCAGCAGTAATTAGTATTAAGAGTAAGCTTAATGATTTGCCAAAACTCAAGCTTCCTGATACTAATCTTCCTTTTATACTTGAAACAGATGCTTCTTATCACACTTGGGCTGCAGTTTTGCTACAAAAGCATGGAAGAAAAGAATTGGTTTGTGCCTATTCCTCAGGATCTTTTAATGACACAGAGAAAAAGTATCCTTCTTCTCATAAAGAAATACTTGCAGTAAAGAGAGGAATAAAAAGATTTCGCTTGTTCTTGAAAAGTGTTAAATTTATTGTCAGAACAGATCTAAAGCATATGAAACAGATGTTGGCAAACAAAAGGTTGTTAGAAGAAGGCAGTACCAGAGTACTAAGATGGGCACTATGGCTAGAAGGTTTTGATTTTGATATTGTTTACAAATTTGGTGAAGAAAATTATCTTGCTGACATGCTTACCAGAGAAGGTGCTCAAGAAACCAAGGAGATCAAGATGTTCAGACCACTTAATCAGCACGAAGCTTCTACAAGTCAGTCCAGTCATGTCGAGTCTAAAAGAGTTAAGTATGTTACAGTCTGTAGTAACTGTCATTATGAGTTTTGTCTAGAATGTCTATCAAAACAGGTCCAAGTCTTGCCATTATGCTTAAGACAAATCATTCTGCAAAAATGGTTTGATTCCGAGGAGTCTAGATGGTCATATACAAAAGAGTTACCATATAGGATTAGGCCATGGCGTGTTTATTATGCATTGTCTAGGGAACCAGATCCTGTTTATTTTGGGTGTATTCAAAATACTGACTGGACATGGGCAGACTACTTTTCCATTCACCAAAGAGCTAGGATACATGGTTCGGTTAAGGTCATATTTTATGCTGCCGCTATAGATCCCTCAAACAATTGGTGGAGTCCATGGTTTAAGCTATTCATGTTTAGATATTTGCCTAGAGCTAAAAGCATTTTCGATAGGACTTTTGCTGAGTTTGTCAGAATCTTTCATTGGGAAATGCATGTAGTTGTCCAAAATGATTTCGTCTTAGAGTTTGAATTCATCCACAAACACACAATTGTCATTCCTAATGAAGAAGATGAATCCTTTAAGCTTTCTGTCAGATTCAGAGGATTGATATCAGTGGACCCACATGACAGGCCAACATTCATGTTCACATTTCCATTCTTTTGTTGTACCAGAGATGTAGCACCATATTGGCTAGATGAATCTGTCCCATATGAAGTGCTGGCTCCAAACAATGAAGAGCTAATTGAAGAATTAATAGAACAAGACCAAAACAGGCTTGGCCATAATAATCCAGCTGTTCCAGATACTCATGCACATGATTATGAAGACAGGGCTAACAGTGACTGATTGAAGGGATCAATCAAATGAAATCCTTTCATATCCTGCTTTATTTGTACATATACTGCTCTTCGGTTTCCGTGGGATTTAGTCCGAATAAAATCTCCACTGTGTAATTACTTTATCGTGTTGTTCTTTGGTTTGCGTGGGATTTACTCCGAATAAAATCTCCATTGTGTAATTACTTTTGTATAAGAGCCGACGTCCTAGATTCCGGCCATCTTTTCACTTCAGAGATGTCATGATTCGGTCCCCATATGGCTTAGCCTCCAAGGGATGAGATAACAAGTGGTTGTCCCCACTTGCCCGAATCTTTAGGACTATTCATTACTTTTGTACAAAGTTCTTTAGTGATTCGTGATAGACATCTTGCATGATGATCTAATGAATCTTTTGAAGTTTCAAGTTCCCGGTAAAACCTTTCACCGGATGACCTGCTAGGATATTATAAATACTAGCATTGTAAGCTCATTAGAGGCATTAGAGTCTTGAGAGTTTTGAGAGAGTCTGAGTAGTGTGGTAGTCTGAGTGAAGTCTCCCTGCTCTGCATCTGCGAGAAGTTTTCTCGATCTGCTTGCATCACGGAGGTTAACTCTATAGTCTGTATTGTGAAGTTCGAGTTCTTTGAGTTTAGACAAGACGAGATCTCCCTGCTCTGCATCTGCGAGAAGTTTTCTCGATCTGCTTGCATCACGGAGCGCTAGTCTCGTATCTGGTCTCATATCTGGAGTCTGTAATTATCTGAGAAGCAAATATATATCTTGGCGCATCTTTGCTGTATACCTGGTTCTTATGAATGAGTTTCTCTTCAGAAGCCCGAAGACAGAAAGATAGCTCATAAGAATCGATGGTCTTTTATGAATAAGTTTTTAAATAAAACCAGAAATGAAGATGTTCTCTATGATGAAAAAGTATTAGTACAAGAATTTGAACCACAGCCTAACTGGACATTGCCAGAGATTGATATTGATAAACTCTATAAAATGCCTGTTTTCCAGTTTCGAGCTGCTCAGTTATTTAGATTTACATCTGTGAATATTCCTATTTCCACTGGCCAATCTGTATATCAAATCCCACTAATACAGCCAGAAGATATCAAATGGGGTTTAGAAAATGGTTACAGATATATCCATATCGGTATCGTACAATTTGGAATTAATCCTCTAGTCCGTCCTGGTCTAAATACTTCATGCTTGACATGTGTCCTTGATACAAGAATGAATAACTTCGATGACGCTTTATTGGGAGGATTCCAAAGTCCCCTCAATAATGGCCCTGTTTGGTCATCAGTTATCCCTAGGTATCAAGTTTCATTGACAGACCCTTATATCAATGAATTCTTGAATGCTTATATTCAGTTTTATGGTTTTAATGTTGCCCCACAGTCACAGATCGCTCAGCTCCATGCTTCTACATGCCTGAGATTTGTCTCCACTTCCATGCCTCCTCTGAATCCAAAATTAACTGGTAGAGCTTTAAAAGAAGGTGTTATTGTTGGCCCTGGTAACACTGCTCCCCTACAGATTGGTTTTGCAGAATGTACTCTTCCAGATGAATGGAATAGTACTTATGTTCCACTTTCACAGAAATATCCTCAACTGCAAACCTCTAAAGTTCCTCCGAAATTGTCTCTCATCCATCATCCTGATCAGAATGAAAATGAAAAGCTGCATAATTATACAAACTACCAAATAGTTTGTATGCTTCAGAATATTGATGATATAGCCCGAGATGTTTTAGAAATCAAAGAGCACATCAAAAAGATGCATACTGGTTATGTTGAGACATTGGGGATCCAAGATGAAAACACACAAAAGTTGAATAATATTCAGTCAAACATGGGTATTATCTCCATCTGGTTCTTTGTCCAAGAGTTATTTTAAATTGTCTGGTTCTTCCATTGAGTAGTATTTGTCCGAGCTATTGTCCACGAGTCTAAGTTTGCGATAAGGCACTGGTAGAGAGCTGTGAAGGTGAAGGACTACCGTGTTAGCTTTCCTGGTGCACAAAAGCTTTGATTCTCCTCTGTTCAGGTGCTTACTCATACTTTCTTTCAATGGCTGGTTATATGAATGAGTTTTCTCTTCAGAAGCCCGAAGACAGAAAGATAGCTCATAAGAATCGATGGTCTTTTATGAATAAGTTTTTAAATAAAACCAGAAATGAAGATGTTCTCTATGATGAAAAAGTATTAGTACAAGAATTTGAACCACAGCCTAACTGGACATTGCCAGAGATTGATATTGATAAACTCTATAAAATGCCTGTTTTCCAGTTTCGAGCTGCTCAGTTATTTAGATTTACATCTGTGAATATTCCTATTTCCACTGGCCAATCTGTATATCAAATCCCACTAATACAGCCAGAAGATAGCAAATGGGGTTTAGAAAATGGTTACAGATATATCCATATCGGTATCGTACAATTTGGAATTAATCCTCTAGTCCGTCCTGGTCTAAATACTTCATGCTTGACATGTGTCCTTGATACAAGAATGAATAACTTCGATGACGCTTTATTGGGAGGATTCCAAAGTCCCCTCAATAATGGCCCTGTTTGGTCATCAGTTATCCCTAGGTATCAAGTTTCATTGACAGACCCTTATATCAATGAATTCTTGAATGCTTATATTCAGTTTTATGGTTTTAATGTTGCCCCACAGTCACAGATCGCTCAGCTCCATGCTTCTACATGCCTGAGATTTGTCTCCACTTCCATGCCTCGTCTGAATCCAAAATTAACTGGTAGAGCTTTAAAAGAAGGTGTTATTGTTGGCCCTGGTAACACTGCTCCCCTACAGATTGGTTTTGCAGAATGTACTCTTCCAGATGAATGGAATAGTACTTATGTTCCACTTTCACAGAAATATCCTCAACTGCAAACCTCTAAAGTTCCTCCGAAATTGTCTCTCATCCATCATCCTGACGGATCCACTGGTCTTAAATTTACTACTCCTTCACTTACTAGATCTATGTCATCCTTCCCTAGATCTACAATCTTGGGTGGTAGGAATCCACAGATACCCCCTGTTCCTAGAAATTTATCATCAAGACATTCTGCTCCAAGAGAGGATCATAGAAAATCCACCTCTCAGCTACCTGATGATTGTCAGTTCTGTGTTCCATCTTCATCTTCTACATTCCAGACTGATGAAACTCCTAGCTCTGAAGTCTTTATACCTGATATCAAAAGTTTCTCACTTCCTAGAGCTCAGTCAGAAGTTACTGCAAAAATACCAGAAAGATATTTAGAATCTGGAAATTCTAGAAGGACATTTAGCAATGGAACGAAGAAAGCAGATTTCCAATGGTTATCTATGAAAGCAACTTCTGATCCTGATCAGAATGAAAATGAAAAGCTGCATAATTATACAAACTACCAAATAGTTTGTATGCTTCAGAATATTGATGATATAGCCCGAGATGTTTTAGAAATCAAAGAGCACATCAAAAATATGCATACTGGTTATGTTGAGACATTGGGGATCCAAGATGAAAACACACAAAAGTTGAATAATATTCAGTCAAACATGGGTATTATCTCCAAGTCTTTAGAACATCTTACAAATGCACTCCCCACTCCTGCTTCTCCACCTCATTATAGAGAAGTAGATGTCTTAAGTTCAAAGCTGAAATTCTCCTCCAAATCTGATGAATCAAAGCAAATTCTTTTTAAAGGGATAGAAAATATAGATAAAGCCAGACTTGAGAAAATCAAGAAAGGAATCAATCTAGCTAGAGAAAAGACAGAGTTGATGAAAAATAGACTAACTGATATTCCTTCTGTTGAAAGTCTAAGACTACCAAAGAACTATGTTAGCCTTAGTTCTTTGATGAAACAAAATGGCCAACCATCTGCTCCTTCAATAATGGCCATGTCAGGAGTAACTGGTGAGCAAACACATGGTGAATCAAATTCTAAAAGAGACAGAAGTGATTCATTTTTCCATTCCAACAAAGGGAAAAGAGGTGCCAGTGATACCAATGCACATGAAGCATCAGCATCCAGCCCGTTCAGCAGATATACTGAAAATCTGCAATCTGTACCTATAAGGCTAGACAATCCTGCTTCCAAAGGATATGGAAATTCATTGTTAGTAAATATTGATTGCCTTGATTATAATGAAGTAATTGCTGTTTTGCATAATGTCCATGCTTGGGCATTACAGAGGAAAGCCGAAGCCAAAGTGTCATGGTCTGATGTAGTTACTCAGATTGTATGGTCTTTTACTGGCATACTAAAGCAATGGTGGGAAAGGCTTGCAGAGGAAGAGAAAGATCAAACAGTTGAACATAGTACTGATCCATTAAGAGCACTGTTTGAAGCTTTAAAACATGAATTTGTTGGATTAGTCCCTGAAGATTCAGCCCATCATTCACAGTTATTTCTCTCCCAGAAGTTATGCGACATTGATTACTTGCAAGAGTATTTTTGTGTTATGCAAAAGCTTCTGTATCAGGCTAGTGATCCACATAATGTTGCCTATCTGAGATATTATATCCAGTCTATGCCTGGAAAAATTCCTGATCTAATTAACCAGTACATAGCAGATCATAAAGTAAATTTGGAAGGACAATCATTTGCAGCTATTCACCAATTGATTGTCACAATATTGCAGAAAGAATGTGCAGAGAGCAAAGCCAAGAAGAATTTTTCAAAACAGATGCACTTTAGCACAAAGCTTTGCAATAATTTCAAAGAAACCTATAATTTTGGTTGTCACAAGAAAAGTGAAAGAAAGGTTTCTAAAAAGACAAAGTTTGATAACTCTTGCTCCTGCAAGGCTGATAAATACTTTCCTAAAAAGAAAAAATACTTTCCTTCCAAAAAATCATTTAAAGGACGAAGGGTAGTATTTAGGAAAAGATCAAAACCTTCTAAAAAAGGTGTGTGTTTTATTTGTGGTAAAGAAGGTCATTATGCTAACACTTGCAGAGAAAGAAAGGATAAAAAGCAGATGAAGATAATGAATATCTTTTCTACAATACATGATCCACAAGATTGGGATCTCATATCCCACTCTGATGGAGAATATTTTGAAGTTTCAAGTTCTTCTTCAGAATCTTCGGATAGTGAAATTCCTGAAATCAGGAAATTAACAATTGATTCAGAATCATCTGATTCTGATGAAACCTTCATTCCTGATATTAAAATGTTTAGTTTGAATTCCTCGGAGAGATACAAGCAAAGATTGCAGCAGTCAAAGCTGATCTAGCACAGTTAGATCCAGTTCAGTTTACGGCAAGAAGAAGATTGACTGAAAAACTTGAAAATCTTGAGAAACAACTGCCATCCAAAAGGAAAGAAAAATTTTCAGAGGAAGAAATAGATGATGACGACTTCATCGAAAAAGAGTTCGATTCAATGTTCAGACCTTTGCAGATTTCAGTATCTCCAGGTATGAATCAAATTGATGCTCTTAAAAAGAAGATCACAGATTTGGAATCTTCAATTCACCATACAAGGTCAGAAATGTTACAGTTGTCTTCCAAACTTCAAATGCTTATTTCTGATTATGATGATTGTAATTCCAAATTAACCAGCCTACTGATGAAAAATGTGCCAGTCATGGAAGAAATATCCCCAAAGAAAAATGTTGAGCTTTTTAATGTTATGGGCATCGGAGATAGAGTAGTTATTCCAATAAGAATTAAAGTCCCTAGCATTAAACAGTATACCTTGGATGCTCAAATAGATTCTGGTGCTATGAGTAGTTGCTGCAAATATAAAGCTATTCCTCATTATTATTGGCAGCCTACTAAACTCCAATTCAGGGCTATCACTGGTGATTTAATGGAAATAAGTCACATAGCTCCTGAATTTCCTATTTTCTTGAACGATGTCCAGGTTTTTGTCACTTTGTATAGTTTTGATACTGGTGCTGATGTTCTGTTAGGACAAGATTTTCTGAAGAAATATTTGCCAGTCACTTTCGGACAAGATTATGTTACATTCTCCACCACTGCTGGTCCTATCACAGTCCCTGCTTCTAGTGACTATAAAATTAATGTGCAACCTGAAGAACAGGATCCTCTCCAGTATAGTCTGCAAGATCTGACCAAGATTAATAAGATCGTAAAAAATGCAGAGTTACATGGTCCCAAAACTTTGCAACAAATTTCTGATAAACTTCGTGCAGATTGTACTTCAAGTAGGCCAGATGCTTTTTGGGCAAGAGAAAAGTATTTTGTTGCACTACCTTACCGAGAAGGATATATTCCTAAGCCACAAAAAGCCAGTGCAAATCATATGAGTCCAAAAGAGCAAGAATTATGCAAAGCAGAAATTGAACAATTGTTAGAACAAAAGCTTATTGAATCCTGCAAGAGCCCTTGGGCCTGCCCGGCTTTTTATGTCAATAAGCATAGTGAGCAGAAAAGAGGCAAGAAAAGGCTTGTGATTAATTATAAGGCTTTGAATGATGCTCTTCTTCCTATTCGATATCCTCTGCCTAACAAAGAATTATTACTTGCCAAAATTGCTAATGCTAATGTGTTCAGCAAGTTTGATCTTAAAAGTGGATTCTGGCAGATTGGTATTATTCCTGATGATAGGTATAAAACAGCCTTCACTGTTCCTCATGGCCAATATCAATGGACTGTGATGCCCTTTGGTTTGAAAAATGCTCCATCTGAATTCCAAAAAAGGATGGAAGACATTTTTGGTGGGGTAGAGTACATTATTGTATATATTGATGATTTGCTTGTATTTAGCAGAGATGTAAATATGCACAAGATCCATTTAGAACAATTCTACCAACTTGTATATAAGCATGGATTAGTACTTTCAGATTCAGAAGAGAAGTTTCAGATTGGAAAAGTCAAGATTGATTACTTGGGTTTACACATAGAAAAAGGACATGTAGAACTTCAGCCACATGTGCTAATCCATCTATTAAAGTTTCCTGATATAATTGCCAATGTAAAGACCCTGCAGAGATTTCTTGGATGCCTGAATTATATAAGAAAATTTTATGCTAACCAATCAGAGGATACAAATATACTGCAGGACAGACTAAAGAAGAAAGGTGTCAGATGGACAGATGAAATGACAGCAGCAGTAATTAGTATTAAGAGTAAGCTTAATGATTTGCCAAAACTCAAGCTTCCTGATACTAATCTTCCTTTTATACTTGAAACAGATGCTTCTTATCACACTTGGGCTGCAGTTTTGCTACAAAAGCATGGAAGAAAAGAATTGGTTTGTGCCTATTCCTCAGGATCTTTTAATGACACAGAGAAAAAGTATCCTTCTTCTCATAAAGAAATACTTGCAGTAAAGAGAGGAATAAAAAGATTTCGCTTGTTCTTAAAAAGTGTTAAATTTATTGTCAGAACAGATCTAAAGCATATGAAACAGATGTTGGCAAACAAAAGGTTATTAGAAGAAGGCAGTACCAGAGTACTAAGATGGGCACTATGGCTAGAAGGTTTTGATTTTGATATTGTTTACAAATCTGGTGAAGAAAATTATCTTGCTGACATGCTTACCAGAGAAGGTGCTCAAGAAACCAAGGAGATCAAGATGTTCAGACCACTTAATCAGCACGAAGCTTCTACAAGTCAGTCCAGTCATGTCGAGTCTAAAAGAGTTAAGTATGTTACAGTCTGTAGTAACTGTCATTATGAGTTTTGTCTAGAATGTCTATCAAAACAGGTCCAAGTCTTTCCATTATGCTTAAGACAAATCATTCTGCAAAAATGGTTTGATTCCGAGGAGTCTAGATGGTCATATACAAAAGAGTTACCATATAGGATTAGGCCATGGCGTGTTTATTATGCATTGTCTAGGGAACCAGATCCTGTTTATTTTGGGTGTATTCAAAATACTGACTGGACATGGGCAGACTACTTTTCCATTCACCAAAGAGCTAGGATACATGGTTCGGTTAAGGTCATATTTTATGCTGCCGCTATAGATCCCTCAAACAATTGGTGGAGTCCATGGTTTAAGCTATTCATGTTTAGATATTTGCCTAGAGCTAAAAGCATTTTCGATAGGACTTTTGCTGAGTTTGTCAGAATCTTTCATTGGGAAATGCATGTAGCTGTCCAAAATGATTTCGTCTTAGAGTTTGAATTCATCCACAAACACACAATTGTCATTCCTAATGAAGAAGATGAATCCTTTAAGCTTTCTGTCAGATTCAGAGGATTGATATCAGTGGACCCACATGACAGGCCAACATTCATGTTCACATTTCCATTCTTTTGTTGTACCAGAGATGTAGCACCATATTGGCTAGATGAATCTGTCCCATATGAAGTGCTGGCTCCAAACAATGAAGAGCTAATTGAAGAATTAATAGAACAAGACCAAAACAGGCTTGGCCATAATAATCCAGATGTTCCAGATACTCATGCACATGATTATGAAGACAGGGCTAACAGTGACTGATTGAAGGGATCAATCAAATGAAATCCTTTCATATCCTGCTTTATTTGTACATATACTGCTCTTCGGTTTCCGTGGGATTTAGTCCGAATAAAATCTCCACTGTGTAATTACTTTATCGTGTTGTTCTTTGGTTTGCGTGGGATTTACTCCGAATAAAATCTCCACTGTGTAATTACTTTTGTATAAGAGCCGACGTCCTAGATTCCGGCCATCTTTTCACTTCAGAGATGTCATGATTCGGTCCCCATATGGCTTAGCCTCCAAGGGATGAGATAACAAGTGGTTGTCCCCACTTGCCCGAATCTTTAGGACTATTCATTACTTTTGTACAAAGTTCTTTAGTGATTCGTGATAGACATCTTGCATGATGATCTAATGAATCTTTTGAAGTTTCAAGTTCCCGGTAAAACCTTTCACCGGATGACCTGCTAGGATATTATAAATACTAGCATTGTAAGCTCATTAGGGGCATTAGAGTCTTGAGAGTTTTGAGAGAGTCTGAGTAGTGTGGTAGTCTGAGTGAAGTCTCCCTGCTCTGCATCTGCGAGAAGTTTTCTCGATCTGCTTGCATCACGGAGGTTAACTCTATAGTCTGTATTGTGAAGTTCGAGTTCTTTGAGTTTAGACAAGACGAGATCTCCCTGCTCTGCATCTGCGAGAAGTTTTCTCGATCTGCTTGCATCACGGAGCGCTAGTCTCGTATCTGGTCTCATATCTGGAGTCTGTAATTATCTGAGAAGCAAATATATATCTTGGCGCATCTTTGCTGTATACCTGGTTCTTTGCTATATATCTGGTTCTTTCTATGTTTTATGGTATATATATATATATATATATATATATGGCCAAAACAAAATCAAATATTAAAAAAAATTAAAAAATAATATTAAACATAAAAAATAAAAAAATAAATAAAATTATTAAAGATAAAAAAATTAAACAAAAAATAAATTAAAAAATATTTCCCAAAAAACATAATTTAAGAAAAAAAATAACACAAAAAGAAATAGAAAAATAAAAAACAAATAAATAATATCTCATTGGATAATTAAAAAAAAAAAAACTCCCTAATGGGGGTGAGTCCCAAGACATATGATAGGACAAAAGGCACTCCTCCCTCACACGAGGCAACAAACAATCATGGTATGGAGTAATTGCGTCTTGGGAGCTTGACCGACGAATTTTCTCGACGCAAGCCATAAGTTATTAAGTAGGGTAGCAGAACTGTTTGGTATTCTATTATGTAAAGAAATGAGTCTAGATACTAGGAGAAACAGAGCTTTGTTGAGGATAGATTCCTCGGCTCTTTATCCCTCTTTAGTTGGAAATACAATCCCAGGAATCGGGCGCTATTCACTCGTTGGCTCGTTATAATTCTCAGTCTCTGGTGCAGTCAGTTGTCTTGGGACCCTGACGTGGAGAAAGGTAGACATTGGGTGAATTGTGGCGAGGAGAGAAAGCATGAAGGCATTGTTGAAGAAGTTGGCATAACTATCTACTTGACGTAGGCTTCCTCTCAGGTAATTCCCTATCTGATTGTTTCTTTTCAAGTGTTTCTTAATTGTTTTTGTGTGGAAAGGAGAACCTCCAAGCACTAGGTGTTCCCTAGCCTTGCTTAGGCAGAGAAAAGGAATATGTCCTCTCAACGCTCTCGATGGTAGAGGTTTTTAAACGCACCAGTCCTGTGGATGTATGTTAGTGAAGTCAAAGTCGAGACCTCAATTCGAAACCCTGTTGAATGTGATGTAGTATGTCGTAGCTTCAAGTTGCTCGATGATGTAATAGAAGTTATCCTTGAGTTCAACCTATGCAAGATATTGCCTTCTGGCGGCACGGTAAGAAGCTCGAGGAGAGGTGGGGCGCATGTTGGGAGGAGTTCCTGTGAGGTAGCGAGGAAGGCCATATCGACGGGGTTTCAAGGTGAAAGAAGGTCTTTCCAAATGTAGCGGCAATGAAGACAACCCAGAAGGGGTGGAGGAAATCAGGGAAGAGAAGAGCACGAGGGGGATGGAGAATTGGATCCTCCAATCAGGAACTCACCTGGCTGAGTGAATTTACTTTCCCTTATAATTCTATCGAAGCTCAAATTCACCTGCTCTGGTGCACACTCGATCAATTCTCACAAGATCAGAATGAGGATAATGACGAGCTGGTCAATTTATTGGTTGCCATCCGCTAGAATTAGTGTCGCATCCTGGACTATCAGCCCACACTGAAAAGGAACCAGAGGTGTCTCCAGGCCTGCATGGATAGCTTTAAGACTCGCATGGCTCACATGGAATCTACGAAGCCTTTCACCACCCAAAAAATGCTACCCAAGCAGTAGAGGTCAATCCCGCCCCTCCTCCTTAGATGCATGGATGATTATTGGCTATCTTTATTTTTTGTGTAAGTTTTTGGGTAAATTTTGATCATGGTGGGCTATGGATGTAATGAGGCCCTGTTTTGTAAAGTTTCTCTTCCTTTTGTTTTGTTTGTATATGAAGGCCAACAAAGTCAAAAATAATTTTAAAATGTTAAGTTAGGATATGGATGCAAAATAAAGAAAAATTAAAATGTTAGGACAATTTAATATTTTATAGGCATCCATATCAATAAAATGATAAGAGTTAGCTGCCCTAAATAAAGAAGGCAAAAGAAAAGTAAAATGTTAGGGAAGCAAAAGAAAACAAAGGCTTCATTTTCATAAAAAATAAATGCAAGGGTAGCTAGTCTAAATGTGCCATGTTAAAAAAAATGTTAAATTATGTTAATATATGATTAATTCCTTAACCGGGATTAATTATTTAGTTATAAACTTTGGCGTTTCAAGTTATAATATAAAGTGCATTTAATTAGACCCAAGTAAATAAACGACAAAAATCTCTTGTCGGTTTTGAATAAGAAAGGCGCATGATTCAACGGTTCATATGCCCCTCGCCCGGATCAACGGCAGGGAGAGCTTTCGAACACCCCTCAAACGTTTCTCGTTAACGCGGTGGGGGGGTCCGCAAAGCAGTTTCATCGCGGATGCCCCGACCTTATGTGTTGCCACCACATCACTCAACACCCCCCTGTAAACCACTTGTGGTTTCCCTTCGCCAACGACTCTTTCACCCCGCCAAAGTCCTTATCCCTCAACTAATCTCGAGATGACACGTCACATATCCGTTGCCTATTCCTCCCATCCGTTACCCCTTTACATGCTTATCGCCCCGTTTGTCATGCCTATTATATCCATCCGTTGCAGCCCCACTCCTATGCATTAAAAGCTGCTACGATTATCAATAAAACGGTGATCCCTTCCCACATCTAAATAAAACGAAACCTGCCTCTTTATCACTTTCTTTTGATTATTTTCAATTGTTTGCAGGTTTACAGTGTTGCATAACTTCTTGCCTTTTGCTCAGTCTGTCACTTATAACCACTTTTCTTCTTGTCTACCACCATGGCCCCAAAAGCAAAAACTAAGAAGCAAAGCACAAAGGAAAGTACTGCTACCCCAACCCAGCTTGACCTTGACCATATCCCGCTGGTCGATTCACTGTTCAAAGTTGCAGAAGCCAAGTGTGAGTTTGATTTTCATGAACTACACTTGTGGCTTAAACAAAATTATCTCGACCAACAAGATCTGATTAGGTTTTGGGAATCCTTGTTACCTTTCTATAGTTTCCCAAAGACACATGAATTCCCTGACCTTATTACCTGGTGTCAAGCCAAGTATGATCCTGTGAAAAGGGCAGTCATGGCTCAAAATGGAGACATTCTGATAACTATTTCTGCTCAAACCATAAATGAAATGCTCTTAATTCCTCAAATTGACTCTTTGACTCAGTTTTCACCAGCAACACTTATGGATCTGTACCATAAGTTAACTTTCCCACAAAGAGCCCAAATATTCGAAATCTTTTTGCCTGAGGATGCAGAATTGCCCAAAAGAAATCCACCTTACTCATCTGCCATGTTTCTTGAAGCCTCCAAACATTGCATTTCCTTGCTTTCCTATTTATTAGGATACCCTGATGACCAATCTGTTGATGAGGTTATCATTGGTTTATTATCCATCTTAAAAAATATCAAAAAAAAACATTCATATATAATTACAACCAATTCTTGGCTGATAATATACATGAACAATTCATGAACTTCACTGTGCAGGGAGTGTTCAATTACAGCTCTATAATTGTCCACATGCTGTTGGAAATAATACTCGGGGGGGGGGGGGGGGTGAATTAGTATTATGAAATCAATTATTTTTCATTTCACAATTAGATTTGTATACGCTACTTCAGCTATGGGAAACTGCGTATATACGCTATTGTGTCTAAAGAAACCAGCGTATATCATAAAACTTAAGATTCATTAACTGTTGATCTTTAATTAGTGCATCAGGACTTCATTAATCATAAGAACAGTAAACAGGAGCATTAAAACAGAACATATCATCACACACATGGACACAAAGATATAAGGTGGAAACCCAATGTGGGTGAAAACCACCTGCTGCAATTCGTCTCTATATTCTTTTAATTAGAAACTTCTTTTTACAATGATTTTGTACTGGTGCAGTCTTTTACCAGTACGCAGGCTGCTACCTGCAGAAGGCTACAACCTTCTCTCGTTCTCCAGCTTCTGCTGGAAGGGAACTACAACCCCCTTAGCTCTTGTACTAGCTGAGGTACTAGTACGTAGGTGCTTTCCTATAGAAGGCTACAACCTTCTCTTTTCTTCCAAGGACCACGTTTCATAAATTTTCAGACTGGACCCATGAATAAAATCAATCAAACATCAGGTATATCTGTATCAACCAATCTCCTTTGCACCAAACAAGACTGAATCAAATAGTCACTTCTCTTAATGCTGTACTCAAAAAACAGTAACAGTAACCAGACACCAATTCTGAACCCAGACCACTGCAACAATAAACATAAGTAGCTAAAACATATATCAAGAGACGTATGCTACTTCAATGTGTACAACCTGCGTGCATACGCTTCTGAATTAAGGCCAACCTACGTATACACTATTTTGAATTAAAGAACCAACGTGTATACGCGCCTTTGCTTCGTTGAACCTGCATACAGATCTATAAAAGAAAATTAATCCTTTTCACTTATTCAAACATCAGTTATACTTAGATTATTAGATTTATAGATCAAGTCATACGCCAAAAATAACAGATCAAAATCACACAAAGATATTACTATTTAAGCCTTAAGATTTTGACCCATCAATAGTACTTATCCTACTTCTTGCACTCAGGTTCCTCCTTGATTCAGATCCAACTATGCACCATAACCCAATGACCAGTATTTTAGATTTAGATCTTCATCAGATATTCAATGCTTAAGTCAATGTCCATGCCTAATGATCTCCTTCCCCTTTTATAGACTTATGCCTTACACAATACCATGGTCCAAAACCATAAAGAATCAATACCTTGGACCAAATACCTGGGTTCAACACTTCAGACGAGATACTATGGTCCAAAACCATAGGTCCAAATACCAAGGACTAAATAACATGGACCAAAAATAAGTTTTCCCACACGTACGTGCTTTTTCATGCATGAAAGTGCGTACATATGCATATGCGACTTTTGATCAGCAATCTCGCGTGTATAAGCGACTTCGTCAAAGGAAAGATGCATATATCTCTTTTTCTTTCATTCTGAGAGCCTGAACAGTGATCTGCCATCTGAGTGAGTTGCCATCAAGGACAACACCTGTGTCATAATGCCAACAATCTCCCCCTTTGGACTTGATGGCAACCCCAAGTCACTCAAAGTCATTCTCCCCCTTTGACATCAAGGGCAAAGGGTTATGCTCCCCCTGAGTTCATGTTAAAATCTCTGCTCTGCTGTGCTATCCATGCTCCCCCTGACTGTAGGCAAGGTCTGCAAAAAGATGTTCTACAAGAAGATACATAACTTTATACATCATAAATGAACTTCCTACCACCAAAGACTCATACATACATCCATCTCCCAACCAAGTGGGGATTGACTCATTCACCCAACCAAGTGGGGATACACCAAAAGTTTACACAAGATAAAACAAGAACATTACATTATCCATCCCCGACATAGTGGGGCAACCAAAGTAGGTCGTTACATGACCTTGATAAGAAATACATGACATAGAGATGAAATATCTACAACCAGACTACGATAGTTATCAACAACTATCATCAACAACATTTGTCAATCGTCATTCAAACCAACAACCATGTTCTCCTTCTGCACTTGTTCCCCCTGAAACCAAAACACAGTGATCTTGAACCAAGATCTTCTAGGATAATGCCAACAATGCATTATTAGAAGAATATATATGCTCCCCCTGAACCTGTGCCAGATGGTCTTTGTCAAACCCATATCAGACTCCTTTCATCCTGAGCCTGGCCCACTGTTTGTCTTCAAACCAACATATACGCAACTGTATCCACATAAACTGGCGTATGTACGCGGATTCTCCTCGTTAAACTCGCGTACAACCACTTTTCTTTGAAACAGACAAGTCTCAAAAGCAAGATGATGCATAAACTACTTCTAGCTTTTGTCTGAGGTATTCAAATGTCTCCCTGGGCAGTGGTTTGGTGAGTATGTCAGCAACCTGTTCCTTGGAGGGAACATACTCCAATTTGACCTTTTGTTCAAGCATTTGTTCTCAGAGAAAATGATATTTGATAGGTATGTGCTTGGTCTTTGAATGCATGACTGGATTTTTTGAAATGTTGATTGCACTTGTATTATCACATAAAATAGAGGTTGGTGGAGTACAAGTGATTTTAAAATCTTGCAAAATTTGCATCATCCAAAGGAGTTGTGTGCAACAAGATGCAGCAGCCACATATTCCGCTTCAGCTGTAGATAAATCAATTGAATTTTGCTTCCTTCTGAACCAAGAGACTAATTTGGAACCCATAAAGAATGCACCACCACTAGTGCTTTTTCTGTCATCCACGCTTCCTGCCCAATCTGCATCTGTATATGCATGAAGTGTGAGATCTGTATCTCTAGGATACCATAAGCCATAGTTTTGTGTCCCTTGAAGACATTTGAAAATTCTTTTAACCGCGTGAAGGTGTGCTTCTTTCAGGTTTGCCTGGAATCTTCCAACTATTCCCACTTCATGCATGATGTCTGGTCGGGTACCTATCAGATAGAGTAGACTACCAATCATGGATCTATAGGTTGGTTGATGTACTGCTGCTGAATCATCATTGGCACTGAGGCTGCATCCTGTTACCATAGGGGTGCATACTGGTTTCGAATCTTCCATGCCATATTTCTTCAAGATCTCCTTGAGGTACTTGGTTTGTGACAAAAAGATACCGTCTTTATTTTGTTGGACTTGTAAACCTAGAAAATATGTCAGCTCACCAAGCAAGGACATTTCAAATTCTTTCTGCATCACCAAAGCAAAATTTTGACTCATGGCTTCTTCATTGCTACCAAAGATGATATCATCAACATACATGACAAGTATTAGCAATTTATTATTATCAATTTTTACATATAGATTGCTATCGGCTGATCCTTTTGAAAAACCTTGTTGATGAAGGTATTTGTCCAGACGATAATATCAAGCCCTTGGAGCCTGTTTAAGACCATAGAGTGCCTTCTTAAGTATGCATACAAGTTTTGGATCATTTCCAAGGATGAATCCATCTGGTTGCTCAATATACACTTCTTCTTCCAAATCTCCATTAAAAAAAACAGATTTCACATCCATTTGAAATACTTTGAACTTTTGAAAGCTAGAAAGAGCAAGGAACATTCTTATGGCTTCAAGTCTGGCAACCGGTGCAAAAGTTTCTTCAAAGTATATACCTTCTTGTTGAGCATACCCTTTACAAACAAGTCTGGCCTTGTTTCTAATAACATCTCCATTTTCATTAAGCTTGTTTTTGAATATCAATTTTGTCCCTATGACATTCTTATCGTTTGGTCTAGGAACTAACTCCCAAGTGTTATTATTTTCAATCTGCTCAAGTTCTTCATTCATGGCCTTGACCCAACATTCGTCTTTGCATGCTTCACTTACATTTTGTGGTGATGTGGAGGAGAGCAATGATAGATAGCTTAAAGCTTCTGAAATAGTTCTTCTTGTTTGTACACCTGCCTCTTTCTGCCCCAAAATTTGAGTTTCTGGATGATTCTTCTGAACGTACCTGGATGGAGTCTTTTCTTCTATCCTTATATGTTCTTCTGGTGCCTCATGGGTTTTTTCTTCATCATAAGTCCGATTTGAAGTTGAAGGATAGTCCTCATCATCTTGGAAATCTTCAGATTTTACCTGCCTAGGAATGTTTCCTTCTTCATCAACCACTACACCAATACTTTCAACATTTTTTCCAAGTCTTTTATTGTAACACTTATATCCTTTGCTGTGGGGAGAGTAACCAAGGAGAATGCCTTCATGTGCTCTAGGTTCAAACTTGCCAAGGTTTTCATCAGTCCTTTTGATGTAACATTTGCTTCCAAAAATTTTGAAGTATTTAACCATGGGAGTCTTACCATACCAAAGTTCATGAGGAGTTTGAGTGCTGTTCACCCAGACGTTTGTCTTGTTGAGAATAGTAACCGCAGCAAATGCAACTTCACCCGAGAAGGTTGCGGGAGTTCCAGATTCGTCAAGCATAGCACGAGCCATTTGTTGAACCATTCTGTTCATCCTTTCCACTACTCCATTTTACTGAGGAGTCCTTGCAGTAGATAATTCCATTCTTATTACATGTTCTTCACAAAAATCGAAAAATTCATCCGAGGTAAATTCCCCTCCTCGATCAGACCTAAGGCATTTGATTCTGTGATCTGATTCATTTTCAACCAAGGCTTTGAATGCTTTGAACTTTTTGAAAGCTTCATCTTTATGCTTCAGAAGTCCTATCTAACACATCCTTGAAAAGTCGTCAATGAACAATATGAAGTATTCTCCTCGAGCTGACCTCTTGCTAGTTGGACCACATACATCAGTATGGACAAGTTCAAGTGGCCTACTAGCTGATCCTTCCTTCTCAGGGAAATTAGTTCTGGTTTGCTTCCCAAACTGACATGGTTTGCATATTGTATTGTCTGGAATTCTGATGTCAGGGAGATCACAAACCACCTGATATTTGCATGCTTTCCTTATCTGAGAGAAGCTTAGATGCCCCAATCTTCTGTGCCATAGCCAGTGTTCATCATTCTTGCTTAGATAGCATTGTTGTTGTCCTCCCTTGAGTATGTATAAATTATTTGGTGTTCTTATGCCTTTGATCACTGTTTCTCCTATATCAAGCTCACGAACAATACATCCATTTGATCAAAATATTACCTCATTTCCTTGATCACACATTTGACTGACACTCAATAGATTATGCTTTAAGCCATCAACATACATAACATTCTAGCTTTGACCTTTTCTTTCAAAAGAACAGAACCTTTACCTCTTATGAATGCAGGGGTGTCATTTCCAAATGAGACCTTCTTTTCCTTTTCTAAGGCACTATATGATTGAAGTTTTTCTTTATCACCTGTCATATGTTTCGAGCATCCACTGTCGATGTACCACTGATTTTCCTGCCCTTCCGCATATAAGGCTATACCACATCTTTCTGGTTGCGGTTCTTTCTTCCTCCATGTTTTGGGACTCAATGAAGTTTGCTCCTTCTGAATTGTTTGCCGAAACCTACTCCTGCATTCAGAATCTTCATGACCGAAGTTGTTACAAATAGAACATTCTATTTCATTTTCAAGAGCAGAAAAGTTATTGTAGGTTCTTTTCATGATTCCAGTCACACTCCTTTGATTTCGTGCTTCTCTGGTCATGATGGTATTGTAGGCAACACATTGAGCTGCTTTGTGTCCAAAGTTATGACAAGAGAAACATTGGCCATTGAAGAAATTCCTGCGATTATTAAGCCTTCTATCCAGGTGATTGTAATTTCCATAGCCATTCGTTCTTGAGGTAAATTGAGAATGATTTACCTGCGGTTGGTTGTAGCTTCTGTTCATCCTTTAAGTAGATTTCTCTCGATTTACTTGGTGATCTCTGTTCATTCTTGAAGTAAATTGTCCCTGATTTACCTGGTGATCTGCATTGTGCCTTTGCTGTCGATTGTCAACCTGTTGACTTCTCCTTGTTGCTTCGAGATAACTTTTGGAGGTAGATGGCTTCTGTGCTTGAGATTCTTCTTCAGTATACCCAAGACCTGTCTTGATTAAAGGAGAACGCTGCACTTTGATAATCTCATCTAAAGTTTTAGATCCTTTAGCAAATCTAAGATTAAGAGCTTTTGTTTTCTCAATATCTTTTCTAAGTCCCACAATTTCACATTCTAACTTTTCATTGTGTTTTTCCCTTTGAGCAAGTTGGAATGTCAAAGTATCTATAATCATATTCTTTTCTTCTAAGAAAATTTTAAGTTTAGAAATTTTTTCATAAAGACCTTCTTCATCTATAGCATCCAAGAAATCATCATCTTCAAAATCCATCAAAAGTCTATAATCATTACCTTGTTAATCTTCATCACTATTTGAAAATACATCACTGTCTTCATGAGTATAATAGCTCTTCTTACTTACATTCTGTTTTCTGTTCCATCTAACTGGTTCCTTACCTTTGTCAAGCTTATCTTTATGAGGACACTTGGCTGCATAGTGACCAACTCTTCCACAATAAAAGCATTTAAAAGGTAGCTTACCTTTGAATCTTCCAGAACCCCGTTGAAGGTTCTTGACAAAGTTTGATTCTTCCTCTCCTTCTGACATATGTCTTGACTCATTGTATTCTCCTTTTCCTGAGGCTTTGAATGTAGATTCTCTCATGTTTGATGGTCCCCCTTTTCTCATTTCGAAAGAAGTTAGGATTTCGTGCAGCTGTGACATGGTAATGCTTTGAAGATTCTGCTTTTCTTTTATGGCCAAAACTTTTGATTCAAACCTTAGAACCTTTTCAAGCAAAGTAGCTTCTTTTATCTCTTCACCCAAGTTTTCCATACAATTAACAATCTCATCTATACGTAAGAAATAATTAGCCACACTTTCATCATTGTGCATTCTGAGATTTTCATATTGGATTCTGAGAGTTTGTAGTTTTGCACGTTTTACCTGATCATCTCCTTCATAGCTCAGAACGATCTTGTCCCATATTTCTTTTGCGGTTTTCAGGTGCATATCCTTGACGAATTCTGATTGAGATAAACTCCCTAATAGAGTATTGACAACCTTTGCATTTGTTTCATACTGCTTCTTACCAGCCGTATCTGTAGGAGTCGCTGATGGAAATGTGTATCCTATTTCCACGATATCCCAAACTTCTGTACCAAAGATTGAAGATAGACTGTGATTCTTACCTTCCAATAGACGAAGTTGCTTCCATCAAAGATTGGTGGCCTGATAGATGCCTCCTTTTCGTAGTTGCTCATGATGATAGATCTTCCTTCAAGCGATCAAGCCTCTTCTGAAGGACCTGCTCTGATACCAATTGTTGGAAATAATACTGAGAGCGGGGGGGGGGGGGGGGGGGGGGGTGAATCAGTATTATCAAATCAATTATTTTTCATTTCACCATTAGATTTGTATACGCTACTTCAGCTATGGGAAACTATGTATATACGCTACTATGTCTAAAGAAACCAGCGTATATTAGAAAACTTAAGATTCATTAATTGTTGATCTTTAATTAGTGCATAAGGACTTCATTAATCATAAGAACAGTAAACAGGAGCAGTAAAACAGAACAGATCATCACACACATGGACACAAAGATATAAGGTGGAAACCCAATGTGGGTGAAAACCACCTGCTGCAATTCGTCTCTATCTTCTTTTAATTAGAAACTTCTTTTTACAATGATTTTGTACTGGTGCAGTCTTATACCAGTATGCAGGCTGCTACCTGCAGAAGGCTACAACCTTCTCTCGTTCTCCAGCTTCTGCTTGAAGGGAGCTACAACCCCCTTAGCTCTTGTACTAGATGAGGTACTAGTACGTAGGTGCTTTCCTATAGAAGGCTACAACCTTCTCTTTTCTTCCAAGGACCACGTTTCATAAATTTTCAGACTGGATCCATGAATAACATCAACCAAACATCAAGTATATCTATATCAACCAATCTCCTTTGCACCAAACAAGACTGAATCAAATAGTCACTTCTCTGAATGTTGTACCCAGAAAACAGTAACAGTAACCAGACACCAATTCTGAACCCAGACCACTGCAACAATAAACAGAAGTAGCTAAAACATATATCAAGAGACGTACGCTACTTCAATGTGTACAACCTGCGTGCATACGCTTCTGAATTAAGGCCAACCTGCGTATATGCTATTTTGAATTACAGAACCAACGTGTATACGCGCCTTTGCTTCGCTGAACCTGCGTACAGATCTATAAAAGATAATTCATCCTTTTCACTTATTTAGACATCAGTTATACCCAGATTATCAGATTTATAGATCAAGTCATGCGCCAAAAATAACATATCAAAATCACACAAAGATATTACTATTCAAGCCTTAAGATTTTGACCCATCAATAGTACTTATCCTACTTCTTGCACTCAAGTTCCTCTTTGATTCAGATCCAGCTATGCACCATAACCCAATGACTAGTATTTCAGATTTAGCTCTTCATGAGATATTCAATGCTTAAGTCAATGTCCATGCCTAATGATCTCGTTCCCCTTTTATAGACTTATGCCTTACACAATACCATGGTCCAAAACCATAAAGAATCAATACCTTGGACCAAATACCTGGGTTCAACACTTTAGACGAGATACTATGGTCCAAAACCATAGGTCCAAATACCAACGACTATATACCATAGACCAAAAATAAGTTTTCCCACACGTACACGCTTTTTTGTGCATGAAAGTGCATGCATACGCATACGTGACTTTTCATCGACAATCTCGTGCGTATATGCAACTTCGTCAAAGGAAACATGCATATATCTCTTTTTCTTTCATTTTGAGAGCCTGAACAGTGATCTTCCATCTGAGTGAGTTGCCATCAAGGACAACACGTGTGTCATAGTGCCAAACCTGTGTCATAATGCCAACAATCTCCCCCTTTGGACTTGATGGCAACCCTAAGTCACTCAAAGTCATTCTCCCCCTTTGACATCAAGGGCAAAGGGTTATGCTCCCCCTGAGTTCATGCTGAAATCTCTGCTCTGTTGTGCTGTCCATGCTCCCCCTGACTGTAGGCAAGGTCTGCAAGAAGATGTTCTACAAGAAGATACATAACTTTATACATCATAAATGACCTTCCTACCACCAAAGACTCATACATACATCCATCTCCCAACCAAGTGGGGATTGACTCATTCACCCAACCAAGTGGGGATACACCAAAAGTTTACACAAGATAAAACAAGAACATTACATTATCCATCCCAGGCATAGTGGGGAAACCAAAGTAGGTCGTTACATGAACTTGATAAGAAATACATGACATAGAGACGAAATATCTACAACCAGACTATGATAGTTATCAACAACTATCATCAGCAACATCTGTCAATCGTCATCCAGACCAACAACCATGTTCTCCTTCTGCACCTGTTCCCCCTGAAACCAAAACACAATGATCTTGAACCAAGATCTTCTAGGATAATGCCAACAATGCATTATTAGAAGAATATATATGCTCCCCATGAACCTGTGCCAGATGGTCTTTGTCAGACCCATATCAGACTCCTTTCATCCTGAGCCTGGCCCACTGTCTGTCTTCAAACCAACATATACACGATTGTATCCACATAAACTGGCATATGTACGTGGATTCTCCTCGTTAAACTCGTGTACCACCACTTTTCTCTGAAACAGACAAGTTTCAACAGCAAGATGATGCATCAACTACTCCTAGCTTCTGCCTGAGGTATTCAAATGTCTCCCTGGGCAGTGGTTTGGTGAGTATGTCAGCAACCTGTTCCTTGGAGGGAAAATAATTGAATTTGACCTTTTGTTCAAGCACTTTTTCTCGTAGAAAATGATATTTGATAGGTATGTGCTTGGTCTTTGAATGCATGACTGGATTTTTTGAAATGTTGATTACACTTGTATTATCACATAAAATAGAGATACAAGTGATTTGAAAATCTTGCAAAATTTGCATCATCCAAAGGAATTGTGTGCAGCAAGATGCATCAACCACATATTTCGCTTCAGCTATAGATAAAGCAATTGAACTTTGCTTCTTGTTGAACCAAGAGACTAATCTGGAACCCATAAAGAATGCACCACCACTAGTGCTTTTTCTGTCATCCACGCTTCCTGCCCAATCAGCATCTGTATATGCATGAAGTGTGAGATCTGTATCTCTAGGATACCATAAGCCATAGTTTTGTGTCCCTTGAAGATATTTGAAAATTCTTTTAACCGCCTAAAGGTGTGCTTCTTTCGGGTTTGCCTGGAATCTTCCTACTATTCCCACTGCATGCATGATGTCTGGTCGGGTACCTATCAGATAGAGCAAACTACCAATCATGGATCTATAGGTTGGTTGATGTACTGCTGCTGAATCATCATTGGCGCTGAGGTTGCTTCCTGTTACCATAGGGGTACATACTGGTTTCGAATCTTCCATGCCATATTTCTTCAAGATATCCTTGAGGTACTTGGTTTGTGACAAAAAGATATCGTCTTTATTTTGTTGGACTTGTAAACCCAGAAAATATGTCAGCTCACCAAGCAAGGACATTTCAAATTCTTTATGCATCACCAAAGAAATTTTTTGACTCATGGCTTCTTCATTGCTACCAAAGATGATATCATCAACGTACACGACAAGTATTATCAATTTATTATTATCAATTTTTACATATAGATTGCTATCGGCTGATCCTTTTGAAAAACCTTGTTGATGAAGGTATTTGTCCAGACGATAATACCAAGCCCTTGGAGCCTGTTTAAGACCGTAGAGTGCCTTCTTAAGTCTGCATACAAGTTTTGGATCATTTCCAAGGATGAATCCATCTGGTTGCTCAATATACACTTCTTCTTCCAAATATCCGTTTAAAAAAGCAGATTTCACATCCATTTGAAATACTTTGAACTTTTGAAAGCTAGAAAGAGCAAGGAACATTCTTATGGCTTCAAGTCTGGAAACCGGTGCAAAAGTGTCTTCAAATTCTATACCTTCTTGTTGAGCATACCCTTTACAAACAAGTCTGGCCTTGTTTCTAATAACATCTCCATTTTCATTCAGCTTGTTTTTGAATATCCATTTATTCCCTATGACATTCTTATCGTTTGGTCTAGGAACTAACTCCCAAGTGTTATTCCTTTCAATCTGCTCAAGTTCTTCATTCATGGCCTTGACCCAACATTTGTCTTTGCATGCTTCACTTACATTTTGTGGTTCAGTGGAGGAGAGCAATGCTAGATAGCTTGAAGCTTCTGAAATAGTTCTTCTTGTTTGTACACCTACCTCTTTCTGCCCCAAAATTTGAGTTTCTGGATGATTCTTCTGAATGTACCTGGATGGAGTATTTTCTTCTATCCTTATCTACTCTTCTAGTGCCTCATGGGTTTCTTCTTCATCATAAGTCTGATTTGATGTTGAAGGATAGTCCTCATCATCTTCGAAATCTTCGGATTTTACCTGCCTAGGAATGTTTCTTTCTTCATCAACCACTACACCAATACTTTCAACATTTTTTCCAAGTCTTTTATTGTAACACTTATATCCTTTGCTGTGGGGAGAGTAACCAAGGAGAATGCCTTCATGTGCTCTAGGTTCAAACTTGCCAAGGTTTTCATCAATCCTTTTGATGTAACATTTGATTCCAAAATTTTTGAAGTATTTAACCATGGGAGTCTTACCATACCAAAGTTCATGAGGAGTTTGAGTGTTGTTCACTCGGACGTTTGTCTTGTTGAGAATAGTAACCGCAACAAATGCAGCTTCACCCCAAAAGGTTTCGGGAGTTCCAGATTCATCAAGCATAGCACGAGCCATTTGTTGAACCGTTCTGTTCATCCTTTCCACTACTCCATTTTGCTGAGGAGTCCTTGTAGTAGAGAATTCCATTCTTATTCCATGTTCTTCACAAAAATCGAAAAATTCATCCGAGGTAAATTCCCCTCCTTGATCAGACCTGAGGCATTTGATTCTGCAATCTGATTCGTTTTCAACCAAGGCTTTGAATGCTTTGAACTTTTCGAAAGCTTCGTCTTTATGCTTCAGAATTCCTATCCAACACATCCTTGAAAAGTCGTCAATGAACAATATGAAGTATTCTTCTCCTCGAGGTGACCTCTTCCTAGTTGGACCACATACATCAGTATGGACAAGTTCAAGTGGCCTACTAGCTGATCCTTCCTTCTCATGGAAATTAGTTCTGGTTTGCTTCCCAAACTGACATGATTTGAATATTGTATTTTCTGGAATTCTGATGTCAGGGAGATCACGAACCGCCTGATATTTGCATGCTTTCCTTATCTGAGAGAAGCTTAGATGCCCCAAGCTTCTGTGCCATAGCCAATGTTCATCATTCTTGCTTAGATAGCATTGTTGTTGTCCTCCTTTGAGTATGTATAAATTATTTGGTGTTCTTATGCCTTTGATCACTGTTTCTCCTATATCAAGCTCATGAACAATACATCCATTTGATCGAAATATTACCTCATTTCCTTGATCACACATTTGACTGACACTCAATAGATTATGCTTTAAGCCATCAACATACATAACATTTCCAGCTTTGACCTTTTCTTTCAAAAGAACAGAAACTTTACCTTTTATGAATGCAGGGGTGTCATTTCCAAATGAGACCTTATTTTACTTTTCTAAGGCACTATATGATTGAAGTTTTTCATTATCACCTGTTATATGTTTCGAGCAACCACTGTCGATGTACCACTGATTTTCCTGCCCTTCCGCATATAAGGCTATACCACATCTTTCTGGTTGTGGTTCTTTCTTCCTCCATGTTTTGGGACTCAATGAAGTTTGCTCCTTCTGAGTTGTTTGCCGAAACCTACTCCTGCATTCAGAATCTTCATGACTGAAGTTGTTATAAATAGAACATTCTATTTCATTTTCAAGAGCAGAAAAGTTATTGTAGGTTCTTTTCATGATTCCAGTCACACTCCTTTGATTTCGTGCTTCTCTGGTCATGATGGTCTTGTAGGCAACACATTGAGTTGCTTTTTGTCCAAAGTTATGACAAGAGAAACATTGGCCATTGAAGAAATTCCTGCGATTATTAAGCCTTATGTCCAGGTGATTGTAATTTCCATAGCCATTCGTTCTTGAGGTAAATTGAGAATGATTTACTTGCGGTTGGTTGTATCTTTTGTTCATCCTTTAAGTAGATTGCTCTTGATTTACTTGGTGATCTCTGTTCATTCTTGAAGTAAATTGTCCCTGATTTACCTGGTGTTCTGCATTGTGCCTTTGCTGTCGATTGTCAACCTGTTGACTTCTCCTTGTTGCTTCAAGATAACTTTTGGAGGTAGATGGCTTCTGTGCTTGAGATTCTTCTTCAGTATACCCAAGACCTGTCTTGATTAAAGGAGAACGCTGCACTTTGATAATCTCATCTAAAGTTTTAGATCCTTTAGCAAATCTAAGGTTAAGAGCTTTTGTTTTCTCAATATCTTTTCTAAGTCCCACAATTTCACATTCTAACTTTTCATTGTGTTTTTCCCTTTGAGCAAGTTGGAATGTCAGAGTATCTATAATCATATTCTTTTCTTCTAAGCAAATTTTAAGTTTAGAAATTTCTTCATAAAGACCTTCTTCATCTATAGCATCCAAGAAATCATCGTCTTCAAAAGCCATCAAAAGTCTATAATCATTACCTTGTTCATCTTCATCACTATTTGAAAGTCCATCACTGTCTTCATGAGTATAATAGCTCTTCTTACTGACATTCTGTTTTTTGTTCCATCTAACTGATTCCTTACCTTTGTCAAGCTTATCTTTATGAGGACACTTGGCTGCATAGCGATCAACTCTTCCACAAGAAAAGCATTTAAAAGGTAGCTTACCTCTGAATCTTCCAGAACCCCGTTGAAGGTTCTTGACAAAGTTTGATTCTTCCTCTCCTTCTGACATATGTCCTGACTCATTGTATTCTCCTTTTCCTGAGGCTTTGAATGCAGATTCTCTCATGTCTGATGGTCCCCCTTTTCTCATTTCGAAAGCAGTTAGGATTCCGTGTAGCTGTGACATGGTAATGTTTTGAAGATTCTGTTTTTCTTCTATGGCCGAAACTTTTGATTCAAACTTATAAGACAAAGATCTTAGAACCTTTTCAACCAAAGTAGCTTCTTTTATCTCTTCACCCAAGTTTTTCATACAATTAACAATCTCATCTATACGTAAGAAATAATTAGCCACACTTTCATCATTGTGCATTCTGAGATTTTCATATTGGATTCTAAGAGTTTGTAGTTTTGCACGTTTTACCTGATCATCTCTTTCATAGCTCGGAACGATCTTGTCCCATATTTCTTTTAAGGTTTTCAGCTGCATAACCTTGACAAATTCTAATTGAGATAAACTCCCTAATAGAGTATTGACAGCGTTTGCATTTGTTTCATACTGCTTCTTACCAATCGTATCTGTAGGAGTTGCTGATGGAAATGTGTATCCTATTTCCACGATATCCCAAACTTCTGTACCGAAGATTGAAGATATGTTGTGATTCTTACCTTCCAATAGACGAAGTTTGCTTCCATCAAAGATTGGTGGCCTGATAGATGCCTCCTTTTCATAGTTGCTCATGATGATAGATCTTCCTTCAAGCGATCAAGCCTCTTCTGAAGGACCTGCTTTGATACCAATTGTTGGAAATAATACTGGGGGGGGTGAATCAGTATTATGAAATCAATTATTTTTCATTTCACAATTAGATTTGTATACGCTACTTCAGTTATGGGAAACTGCGTATATACGCTACTGTGTCTAAAGAAACCAGCGTATATCAAAAAACTTAAGATTCATTAACTGTTGATCCTTAATTAGTGAATCAAGACTTCATTAATCATAAGAACAGTAAACAAGAGCAGTAAAACATAACAGATCATCACACACATGGACACAAAGATATAAGGTGGAAACCCAATGTGGGTGAAAACCACCTGCTGCAATTCGTCTCTATCTTCTTTTAATTAGAAACTTCTTTTTACAATGATTTTGTACTGGTGCAGTCTTTTACTAGTACGCAGGCTGCTACCTGCAGAAGGCTACAACCTTCTCTCATTCTCCAGCTTCTGCTGGAAGGGAGCTACAACCCCCTTAACTCTTGTACTAGCTGAGATACTAGTACGTAGGTGTTGTCCTACATAAGGCTACAACCTTCTCTTTTCTTCCAAGGACCATGTTTCATAAATTTTCAGACTGGATCCATGAATAACATCAATCAAACATCAGGTATATCTGTATCAACCAATCTCCTTTGCACCAAACAAGACTGAAACAAATAGTCACTTCTCTGAATGTTGTACCCAGAAAACAGTAACAGTAACCAGACACCAATTCTGAACCCAGACCACTGCAACAATACACATAAGTAGCTAAAACATATATCAAGAGATGTACGCTACTTCAATGTGTACAACCTGTGTGCATACGCTTTTGAATTAAGGCCAACCTGCTTATACGCTATTTTGAATTACGGAACCAACGTGTATACGCGCCTTTGCTTCGCTGAACCTGCGTACAGATCTATAAAAGACAATTCATCCTTTTCACTTATTCATAAATCAATTATACCCAGATTATCAGATTTATAGATCAAGTCATGCGCCAAAAATAACAGATCAAAATCACACAAAGATATTACTATTCAAGCCTTAAGATTTTGACCCATCAATAGTACTTATCCTACTTCTTGCGCTCAGGTTCCCCCTTGATTCAGATCCAGCTATGCACTATAACCCAATGACCAGTATTTCAGATTTAACTCTTCATGAGATATTCAATGCTTAAGTCAATGTCCATGCCTAATGATCTCGTTCCCCTTTTATAGACTTACGCCTTACACAATACCATGGTCCAAAACCATAAAGAATCAATACCTTGGACCAAATACCCGGGTTAAACACTTCAGACGAGATACTATGGTCCAAAACCATAGGTCCAAATACCAAGGACTAAATACCATGGACTAAAAATAAGTTTTCCCACACGTACGCGCTTTTTTGTGCATGAAAGTGTGTGCATACGCATACACGACTTTTGATCGGAAATCCCGCGTGTATACGCGACTTCGTCAAAGGAAACATGCGTATATCTCTTTTTCTTTCATTCTGAGAGCTTGAACAGTGATCCGCCATCTGAGTGAGTTGCCATCAAGGACAACACCTGTGTCATAGTGCCAAACCTGTGTCATAATGCCAACACATGCTTCTTTTTCAACAGGGTGATCTGTTACCTATCAAACTCAGCAAGCAGGATGAACAAGGAGTGAATCAATCAGTGATTCACTAGACAAAAATGGTCAGGACAACTTCTACTACCTCATCATTTGCAGAATTTATAGATGCATTCATACATCCAGTGGCACAACTCCTTAACAGTTAGACAGAGCCCAGGATTGGGGATGAAATTAAAAGGATCCTACACTTAAGTGAACAAACCAAAATTGGTGACTGGTATTTATACCATAACTACACTAAGATAAGAATATATGGTTGTGAGCTTGCACCATACAAGCTGCCTAAATATGTTCCTTTGAGAATATTTTCTCTGGAATATATTAGGTAGATGATTCACATGGATGAGCTACATTTTGTGTCAGGTAAAAGAAAGTCTCAGTTCAAGCTTAAAGCATAGATTGGGTCATTTATTTGCAACACCATATCAGCTAGTGTTGAGGCAAATATATTATTGATAAAGATGAATTTCCAGCCTAGTTTCACCTGGTCCTATGATCCTTTTGGCATCATTTTTGCTTTAAGGGTTAGTTTCAAGATGACTCCTTATAACCATACTCCAAGGCCAGAAATTGAAAAATTTATGAATCAAGAAACATGGGTTGATGGGACTCTTCAAGAAGAAAATGAGCAAGTTGTGTCTACTCCAACTGAACAGACTCCAGTTGCTCAAAGCAAGCAACAAAAAAGGATTAGCAAGGAAACTTCATCCAATGAAGATGTTCTCAAAGGGTTCATTTTTCGACAAAAGAAGCCTAAAGTTAGCATGTTCACATCAACACAAGACACTCAACCAGTGATCATTGATCTTGGAGATCCTGAAGTGTCTACATCAGCAGGAGTTAGTGCTTCAACCACTCCTCCCACAGTTAGTGCTTCAACCACTCCTCCTACAACTTCACCTTCTAGAGAGCCTCTAGAAATTATTCAGTCAACAGGAACCAACACTTCGGATGATCAAAACATATTTTCAAGGTTCCTAGAAATTAAGCAGAAAAATGAGACTTTAAAGTCCAATGTGTATAGTTAGTTCTGGAAGCAAACTTCAACCTCCCAACATAGGCTCCTTTCTGCTTTTGACAGTGAAAAAGGTAGGATGCAAATGGCTTTCTTACAAGCCCAGATTCCATTTCCTAAATCACCATCTGATTACAAAAAGACTGTGTTTTCATTTGACACCAGTCAAATCCATCCAATTGACCAGATGGATATGCACAGACAGATTGGTGAGATGTTGTTTTCTACTATGACAACTACAACCATGTCTCTTTCTAAACTTAGGACTGCTCTATCAAATGTTCAGTCCCAACTTAAGTTAGAAAATATTTCTTCTCTAGCTAAAGACAACAGAATAAAATCACTAGAATATTTTGTGATTAAAGTGGGATATGATCCCAAGGATGTAAAAGCTGCAGAACTACTCCTTAAGAAGAAAGATGCAGACATTGCTACATTGAAGAAACAGTTGAAGTTGCCTTCAACATAAGATCCTTTGACAAATGATATGGCAGAAAGTGAACAACAAAAGGAGGATATGCTCAAGCTTATCATTGAGCAGAATATATAGTTGAAGAAGATGGAAGAGAAGATTGAAGAGCTATTGAAGGAGAAGGAAACATCACAACTTGCCATGGTGCCCATCACAGCAGTCCCAATAGCAGTTGCAGGTACAGAGCCTAGTTCGTCATCTACAGCCATTGAGTCTACATCAACAACAGTTGACCCAACCAGATTAGCACAAAAAATGTCAATACAAACGCAAAACAACCATAAACTACTTCAGAAATTCCAAAATCTAGAATTGGAGAAAGTGCAAAATGATACTTTGTATCTGCAAGAAATGCAGAAGAATCACAAATTGGAACTTAAAATCTAGAAGTTGGATAGTGAGTCCCTGATGGCAGACACTATGGCTCATGCCAAGGAAAGTATTTGGACGAATCAGCCAATCCATGACAGTAATATGGCCATCCATACAAATTATATCTGAGCACCAAGAACTCATTACTAGATGCAGAGCAGTGATTGAAGAACAAAGAGCATCCTTGAAGACCAAGGCAGCAGAAGCCACATATATGATCAAGGTTTTAAATTCAAAGAGCAAAGAAGAATTAGAAGAAATAAACATTTCTGATAGAACAACTACCATCTTAGAGATCAAGAAGGTATTACAGAAAAAGAATTTGATCACTCAATTAGAAACCAAGTGTCAAACCTTGGATGTTTCTCTCAAGAGATTTCATTCAAAATTTAATGTTTTAAATCAGAAAGTGTTGGCAGGATTAGTGGGTTTGAATGATAAATTGATTAGATTAGATGATTATTGTAAAGGATTATATGTTGTGGCAGTAGACATAACCAAATTTGCAGGGGTTAAAGGAAAGATAACAGGGAAGGCTTTCCTAGAAGCCTTGGAGTATGATTTAACCATCTTACATGAAATCAAACACATGTTTCTCACCAAGCCTAATTTCGAGAGATACACAGATTTGGATGAAACATTTAGAAAGATGGTAAATGTACAAATTCCAAGTGAACAAAGATGGGATCAATTGTGTGAAACAATTGAGTAATTTCTCATTTTTAATAGCAGAATAACTCATCAGTGTTTTCAGGATAGCTCATCAGTGTTTCCAGGCTAGATCTTCAACAGATCCCCAAAGGATAGAGCCACCTCTTCAACAGTTTTTTGGTTCCTATTATATTGTCCTATTTTCCTAATTTTGTACTATTTTTCTATTCTATTCCAAACAGATTGTAGATATTTTGCAAAATTTTGTATAAATAACTCCCTCTTTGAGTCATTATGGGTTGAACCCTTGAGAAAGTTATCAAGAAGATTTGTACTAAGCTGGAGAATTTTTTAAATAATAAAAGATTCTGGATTTACCTCATATGGTTTGTCTCTCAGTGAGTTGTATTTCATCTCGTCTATTCATTATGTTTTCTTCATATAAACTAAGTCTTTTGCAGTTATCCGGTTTAAAATTTAATTGAATTTCAGTTTCGTTTTGAATTCTTTGTGAAGTTGTAATTTAAATAAGAGAATAATTTACAGAACTATTTGCTATTGTAAGTCCCTCTTTGAATATAAATTACATTAGATCTCTGTAATAGTTTGATTATATTATGTTGATTAAGAAAGCATCGTTTTCTTAATTTCTTCTTGTAAATGGTTGAATATTCAGTTTGAATATCAAATCAATTATACCTCTTCATACTCTACTTCTCCATCACATTAAAATCAAACAAAACATGCCTATATAAAGAACAACATTTTATTTTACTTAAGAATATATCTAAATTTAAAGCACCTATTTATAAAATAGTTCACTAGTCATCCAATCACTCAAAACAACAAAACATTATAGATGCTTTGGCATAACTAATTGACCTTAGGTTATCTCAAAGGACAACATCAAATTGATGCCATTGTCGGGGAGTGAAGGATTGAAAATTAACTTTTCCCTGGGGCAGTGATTTTCCCTTTTCCTTTAAGGTGAATAAAGGATAGGATATAGGTCAAAATCTTTCACGTGGCAATTCCATTGGTCCAACCTGGCTCCTTTTAAGCATACTAGATCAAGTTCTGATTCTGAGATTGTTAACCCTCTACCAGATCCAAAAAGACTTATTAGGGAAGCCTCTTCAAGGAGAAGACATAAAACCTCTTCTTCTTCTTCAGCTTTACACCCTGAAGACATACCATCTGTACATCCTTTTTCACTGTGTCATCCAACCCTAATTGGACAGAACTACCTCCTAGGGTTTTTGAACTCCATTCAAGAGGAGTAGATCTTCCACCAACCTTTTTAATACAATCACTTGAGTCATATCAAGTCCCATCCATTCCTATAAAGTCACCTTCATCTGAGGAAGAATTGGGTTTACATTTACATGAATTCAAACCTACAGACTTCATTTCTCCAACTCCTTATTCTGTTCCATCAACTTCTACTAATATTGAAGAGACATTCTCTGTCTATTCAAATCCTTTGTTTGATAATAAGGAAGACTTTCCATTAGGAGTTCCGAAGTTGGTTATCAAAACCCCTTTGAAATCTTCAAGGAGGTCTCCTCCCTCTTTTTCTCCTCCACATACTAATACCCCTACCGACTCCTCTTCATCACCTTCATCTTCATCATCTTCCTCTTCCTCATCATCATCCACTCACTCACCCCAGACTCCTCCTGCCAATATGGCTTTTCGACCCATTGTGCAAGCAAGGTATGCTGCTCTAGTCCTCCCTGGAAACTTGGCAAATTTTCCTAATGGATATCTAAAGAATTTACCAATATTTAATGGAGAAACAGGTCCCTCAGCAGAGGATCATGTATCAACTTTCCTAGATTTTGCTGACAATATGAACATAGAACAAGAAGATGTTTATATGAGATTATTTGTGCAATCCTTAGAAGGAAATGTTAGGATCTGGTTTAGGCAACTTAGAGCTGACTCTATTACAACATGGAATGAGCTCATAACTATCTTTAAAAATAAATGGGGCTTAAAGAAGGATCATGTTTACTTTCTCACTGAATTTGAAGAATTGAAGAGAAACCCTGGTGAACCAGTTGCTGAATTCATCAAGAGATTTAATAAACTCTATCATAAAATGCCTACTGATTGTAAACCACCAGTAGCAACTACAAAAGTCAAATTTTCCAAAGCATTTGAAGATGAATTTGCAGTCATGCTAAGAGAAATGGTATCTAACACATTGGAAGACATGCAAACAAATGCTATAGAGGTAGAAGCTAATAGGTCTGCTTCTGGAAAACTTAAAGCTAAAGCAAAGAAAGAAGAAAGAAAATTAAAAGCTAGGATTGATGACTCATCTTCTTCCAAATCTAAACTTGAAGATCAGAAAATTGATGAAATTACATCTTTACTTAGAAACCTTTCTAATAGGATTTCTAAAATTGAAACACAACCTAGAACTACTCAACAAACTGTTGTCAGACCTCAAGCTCAAACTCAATTCCAAAGAACTCCTCAAATGCAGATTCTTCAGAGACCAGGTTCTGATCAAAACGTTCAACCACCCTTGTTGATTGATGATCAACAACCACAAGATACAGGCCCTTTAATCACTGAAGATATCAATAATATTGATTCTTCAACAGTACAAATGGCAATAGTTCCTTCATCTTCCCCTCAGTCTTTTGAACAAGAACAAGGAGATGCTCAACTTTCAAAATACCAAGCATTCTCTGAATTTCTGATTGCAGAATTAAATAAGAGGTATGATCTAAGACCTAGATCAGGCCCAGGTAGACCTTCAAAATCTACCACTATAATTGAACCTGCAATAAAATCTATTCAAACACAAACTCCAACACCTCAAACTACAGAGTCATCCACTAAAACCTTTTCATCTGACAAGACCATTTTGACAACTTTCAATATTGAAAAGGAATTGGAAAGGGTCAAGATTCCTATACCTTTAGCTAAACTTTCCAAAAACCCAGGTTATAAAAATCAAGTGTCTAAATGGATACAGTCCTCTAGTGTAGATGTTGAGGGAGATGTTATTAGTTTGCAGGATGAAAATCCCTCGATAGTGTTTGGCCCTAGTTCTGATATGATTGATGAGATTGTTCCACCATTTTATGTAACTCTAAAAGTCCATGACTTTCTTTTGTATAAATGCATGCTGGACTCTGGAGCTTCTCATAACCTTATGCCAAAGGTAATTATGGACCAACTTCAGTTACAAGTTACTCATTCTTATCATGATATTTACACCTTTGATTCAAAGAAAGTACCATGCCTAGGATTGATCAAAGACCTAGTTGTGACCTTAGCCCAAATACATGTCAAGAGTATAGTTTTAGACATAGTTGTCACTGATATTCCTGCCAAGTTTGGCATGCTCCTGTCTAGATCATGTTGTGCTAAACTTGGAGGATCACTTCAGATGGACATGTCTTTTGCTACTATTCCAGTCTATGGAGGTGAACATTTAAGGTTATATAGGGAAGTCAGATTCCTTCATATTGTTTGTAGGTCTGATCAAGAAAAAAATCACCCTATCTATGCAGTAGATCAAGATTTTGGTTGCTTTAAGTTATATTTACAAAATTCATCAAACACCCAACTTGCCATTGAAAATATAGTTTCCAAACTTAAAACTGTAGAATCAGATATCTAGAAACTTTATTTTGATGGCTCTTTCTCAAAGGAAGGAGCAGGAGTAGGAATTGTTCTAATTTCACCAAATAAAGAAAACATAACTCAGTCATGTAAAATTGAATTTGAGGTCACCAATAATGTGGCTGAGTATGAGGCTTTTCTTCTTGGTCTTGAGCTAGCTAAGAGTCTAAAGGTTCAAAACTTGAGTGTCTTTTCTGATTCTGAGCTAATAGTGAAACATGTTAGAAATTTGTGTCAAACAAAACACCCAAGACTTAGGTCCTATAGAAATGAAGTTTGGGATACAATTGAAAATTTATTCCAAGGATTTAACATAACTGTTATACCCAGGGATGAAAATATGCATGCTGACTCACTTGTTGTCTCAGCAAGCTCTTTCAAAATCCCTGAGCCAGTATTGTTAGAGTACCAGATTCAAGTCAAATATAGACCATCAATTCCTGATAACCTTAAACACTAGCAGATTTTTTTGGATGATGAACAATTAAAATCTTTCCTTCAAGTTATTGATGAATTTTCAAACATGCAAATTGAAGAATATCAAAAAGATGTTCACGAATCAAATTACCAAAGCCCAGAAACTTCATTCAGTCCTAAAATTCTTGATCATGATATCATCCAATTTGTTGGGCGATTTAGTTATCTGCTAAATCCCTGTCATTTAATTTATCAATCCGGGGTATCGTAAACTTAGAAGCAAACCAAAATATATGGGACCTTAGATGAAACAGGTGTAGGAAGTTTGTTTAGAATGGAAATGCATATTACAAATCTAAACTATCATATCTATTTTATGAAAGCATAAAAAATGTTTGATCACTGGAATTATTTTACTTTAGAAAATAGAGAAGAGTCTCTTGTTCAAGAGTCCTGATTGTCCTTCTACAATCTTCCTATAATAACATTACCAAACACCTAAGAAAGCAAGAAAGAAAGCATATAAATGAAAGCAAGTAAATATTGTTTTCAGTTCAATTCTTAGCTCATGGAGAAGAGTCTCCTAACTTAGGAGGACTTGATTGCCCTTCTCACATAAAACTATATTCTGAAAGGGAATCAATATTCACATAAATGTAATCTAGGAAAGCATAAGAGAAAGTATATCTTATTTCAATTTAATCTAGCTCATGGAGAAGAGACTCCTAATTTAGGAGTTCCTGGTTGTCCTTCTCACATCAAAACTAGCTACTGAAAGGAGATCAACCTTCACACAACAAAACATGGCCACAACATGAATTCATACTAAAATATTCTACAAGTATTTACAAGAAAGAAATAAGATGAACATCATAATTAAAATTAGTATATTCACAACATTACTTTACAACAAAGTGTACTTATCTCAGTATGGGGATCCTTCCATTCCTTAATGAGCACACATGAACAACTATCACACCTTAAGAATCAAACAACACTCATAACTCATGATTTGGAGAAAGTGGTATTATTCATGTTGAATGAACATAAATCTAATGCTAATGAATGACTGATAATTGTTTTCTCTCCCTCCTTCTTTCCTTTGAAGGATGCTCCTCTTATTTATACATGAATTAGGGATATCTACTCAATAAATGTAGATCCCTTAAATATCTACTAGACCCATACTTGTCTCAACTTATCCCTAAATACTAGATACAAATCCCATGACACATCAAAATCTCCATGATCTTTCTCCTTGGAATATGGTCCACCTCTTGAGTTGAAATTCGAATTTGATCTTGGGAGGCCACATAAGGGTGCCTTGGAAACTTCCAAATGATCTACACATGTCATCAAACTCAAGCCACTTTTAGGTATAAGCAAATACATGTTATTTCTCTAACTTTTAATCATAAATTCACTCTAAATACATGAAATTAATAACTTTGGAAAATGAAAATATAAACTCATATGGTAATGGAAATATAGGGTTATGTAATGATAATATGATGAAATGAGGTGACAAAATGAGGAAAAAGGTGAAAATGGAGTGAAAATTGATGTTAATTTGGCGGCCCAACACAATTATCTAATTATTTTATTCCCAAAGGATTAGTTCCATTGGAAAAATTATTTGATAATAATGATGTTTCTAAAAACCCCTTGTTTAACTCACGTGAAGAAGAAATCAAAGAATGCAATATTGGGACTTTAAATGATGTGAGAAATGTTAAATTGTAATCAACCTTGCCTCTGGATGTAAAAATCAAATACTTGAATCTTCTTAAAAATTACAATGATGTTTTTGCCTTGTCTTATAATGAGTTAAAAACTTATGATACATCTTTGATTGAGCATAAGATTCCTTTGAAACCAGAAGCAAGACCCTTTCAACAAAAAGTAAGAAGAATCAATCTCATACTACTTCCAACTATTGAGAAAGAACTTAAAAAGTTGCTTGATGCTCATATCATAGTACCTTTAAGGTATTCTGACTGGGTAGCCAACCTAGTTCCTGTTAGAAAGAAAAATGGTGAGATTAGGCTATGTGTAGACTTTCGAAATCTGAATAAATCATCTTTAAAGGATAACTATCCATTGCCCAAAATGGATGATCTACCTCATAAAGTTTCAGGTGCAAATAGGATTTCTATGCTAGATGGATTTTCTGGTTACAACCAGATCATGGTAAGTCAAGCTGACCAATACAAAACTGCTTTCACCACTCCTTGGGGTACATTCATGTATGCTAGAATGCCATTTGGGTTGACCAATGCTGGAGCAGCTTTCCATAGAGCCATGGATCTAGCAAGGGTTTTGACAGGTGCAAAAAATTTGGCATATCCATCAATCCGAAGAAATCTTTATTTGTTGTAAAGGAAGGGAAATTACTAGGGCATATAATTTCCAAGGAGAGAGTTATAATTGACCCAAAGAGAATTTTAGTTATTCAAATCCTATCTCTACCAAGGAATAAGAAAGAGATACAAACCTTCCTTGGGAAAATAAATTTTCTCAGAAGGTTCATCCCTAATTATGTAGAGATAGTAAAGGATATAACTGATATGCTAAAGAAAAACAATGAAGTAAAATGGACAGTTTCTGCTAGATATGCTTTTGATCGGATCAAAAAGGCTATATCTGAGGCCCCTACATTAGCCAGTCCTAATTATTCTTCACCTTTTAGCATATTTTCTTTTGCATCCGAGACAACCTTAGCTGTTGTACTTTTACAGAAGAACACAAATGGTGATGACCAGCCAATAGCCTTCTTTTCCAAAGTCACGAGGGATGCTGAGCTTAGGTATGATATTATTGAAAAACAAGCTTATGCCTTAATCCAAGCCCTCAAAGCCTTTAGAACCTATGTCTTGCATTCACACATTACAACTTATGTCCCTAATCATGTTGTTAAAACTGTTTTAACCCAGCCTGATATTGATGGAAGAAGAGGAAGATGGATTGCTAAAATCCTTGAATTTGACCTTGAAATTAAGACCACAAAGCTAGTAAAGGGTCAAGGCCTGGCCAAATTGTTAGCTAAATCCAATTTCAAAGTATTGGAGATAAATCTGGTTTCTGAAATTTCATCTAAGGAAAATCCACAAGAACCTTCTCCAATTTCATCTAAGGAGAATCCACAAGAACCTTCTTCAATTTCATTTGGGGAGAATCCACAAGAACCTCCTCCTCTCACAGAAGGGGAGAACCCACAAGAACCTCTTTCTTCAGACCAAGCTATTCTTGTTCATATAGATCAGAAATATCTACTCTCTAATTGGTACTCTAATATTGTGCAGTTTCTTAGGGATTTTCAATGTCCAGCTGAACTTGACTTGAAGCAGTGTAAAGCCCTGAAGCTTAAAGCAGTAAAATACTGCATTATCAATGCTAATATATATTGGAAAGACCCTCTTAATATCCTTCTTCTTTGTTTAACTGAAAATGAAACATAAGGAATTATAGATCAGTTCCTGTTGTGGCCACAACCACCACCCTATTAAAAACTTGCCTTGGTGGCAATTTTGAATGGGTCCCCTAGAAGTCTGATCTTTCATCTCTCCGAATGATATGTTTCATCCCAGTGATTTTAACTCTATGAAGAGCCAAATCTTCCACTCACAAATGGTTAGAGCCCCTTAACAAATCCCTCGCATACAACCTCGTTTAAGCCCTTCATTCCTATGCTCATCAGGATTTGTTTAACTCACAAAACCCCCATCGCATCATTATTCCCATCATGGCCTTTTATAGTGGAAATGCTCAAAACATGCATATATCCTCCCTTTTTGCTTATCACATATAACCTTGGCACATAACGCATACCATAAGGCATCGGACCCGATGACACTATTAACCATACTTCATATATATGTCGGGTCCAAAGCCCCATCGCATATTGCAATCGGCCAAGGTCCAAGGTTTATATATATATATATATATATATATGGCATGCCACTGGCCTCCAAACTCGACGGAATTATCAACCGCATTGTATACATTATCGGGTCCGGCTCGCCATCGCATATCGCATATCGGCGGAGCCCAGGCCTTATACACAATGTGCACGATGATATGGCAGACCCACCGAGCTTATCAAATATGATATATATATTTTCGGGTCCAAAGCCCCGTCGCATATCGCAATCAGCAGAGTCCTAGGCTTGTGCATATTGCAATATGCGATATTCCGGACCCGACGATATTTATAGGCCCCGATACATAAAATTTGAGGTCCGGCCTGAGTGATCGGGGCGGGATTTTCTTTGTTTTCCCGTGTTTTCAAAAATTCTCGATATAACAAAGGGAGCGGGTTTTTAGTGTAAAAGGCGGGCCTGTGGAGTCCCGATAGTGTAATCGCACATCGGGGAAGTGGAAGGCATGGGTACTGCGACCCGCGGAGGGGCCAATACCCGATTGCGATTAAAAGAAGCCCTCGAAAACTATGCCAAGCCTATGGATTGAGCGGGAAATTGTGTGTTTCTTGTGTTTTATGCGTAAATCCTTTTCACACTTGTTCCCGTAGTTTTATAAAAGTTAATGAAGGCAGCGTTTATGTTTTGTTTAAACATTTCTGTTATATTGTTCACAATCATGAAGCTAATGATAACTATCTTTGCAGGCGAGA
This sequence comes from Pinus tabuliformis, assembly GCA_031772625.1. Taxonomy (NCBI): domain Eukaryota; kingdom Viridiplantae; phylum Streptophyta; class Pinopsida; order Pinales; family Pinaceae; genus Pinus; species Pinus tabuliformis. The sequence continues at coordinate 1,231,345,383 of CM062817.1, read as the reverse complement.
AATAAAGGACACAGGAGTGGATTCAAAGAGTCATGTATGCAGAAGCATTGTATTTAAAGGTCCGGCCTCAAGCGTTCTGGGTCGGAACCCCACGCGTTGCCTGTACATTCCAAAAGCAAAGTTGTCCCGGTTTTCATCATGGGAAGGCGACACACAGTCACCCTTTTTACCAACATCTGTTCACTTCCTCAGGAAATGAATCGCTCCAGCAGATATGCTTTCTACATGTCAGCGGTTACGCTGACGATCCTATCCCTATATACTCGATTTGCATATCGAAAACAATGGGGAAGATGAAGAGGTAGGGTAGACCTAGAGTCAAGGGCTTTTGCATAAGTATTACCTCCAAAGAGGAGAAGGGGCTTTTTGTTTGGATAAGAATAGTTTTGATTTATTGTGAATAAGGAGGACTGTTTGGTCGAAGAAGGAGCCTGTAGTTTTTGATTATTTTGCTTTGCTTTTATGTGTTTTGAAGCAGAGTGTTGCCGTTGGCATAAATATAAATGTGATTTATGTTTGTGCATATTGATGGCATATTGTTCATGATTAGTCTTGTTTATTTGAATATGATTCAATTGCTTGGTTAACTTGTGAGCGATCACTGATTCAAAACCATATTAAACACCAGTTGTAGGTTTATTTATGTAGAAAGGAATGTGTATTCCTGTATGAGTAATCTGATTGCAATCAAATCTAATATAGCCTTGTTCGTCTATGAACTCAGTAATTGATTCTTTGGACTTGGAATTTATTTTATGGTGTTTAATCTCTTTTATTATGCTCCTACAGGATAGACTAGAATAGTTAAGTTTAGCATAGGAAAGTAGAAGTAGTGTAGATAGGATTTAATACATAGAGGTTAGCTGTTTTGTTTTGTTGATTTAATTGAAGTCTTCCTCTCGGAAGCAATCTATCAACACATTTAACAGTTTACGGGGTCCTTTAAAACCCGTTGGAACTAGCCATTCCAAACGAAAGTAGGCCTAATTGGGCTTGCAATCGGGCTAGTTCGCTGTGTTGGTATAGCGAATATTCGCCATGTCAACAGTTCCATGGAGGGTTTTGTGGTGTACACTATGCTTGGAGAGCAACAACCTACAAAATTTTAAAGGCAGGTTTCTACTGGCCCACACTTTTTGAAGAAGTTGGAATAAGAGTGAGAAGTTGCACACCATACCAATTAGTTGTAGGGAAACGAAATTGTCAGCACTTCCTTTGGTTCCAGTATTGGTTCATGCTCCTTTTCTATAGTGGGGGTTGGATTTTATAGTGGAAACTCATCCACAATCAAGTAATCAACATAGATGGATTTTAACTGCTACAGACTATTTTACGAAGTGGGTAGAGGCCATACCTGTTAAAAATGCAACTGATATTGTTGTGATTGAATTTCTTGAAGAGAATATTTTATCCAGATTTGGATGTCCTCAAAAGATTGATACAGATAATGCAACAACTTTTAGTAGTGTTAAAACGATTTAGTTCTGTCAAAAGTATTCAATCCTACTACACCATTCTACACCATACTATCCACAGGGTAATGGGCTAGCAGAGTCCTCCAATAAGAGCTTAGTTAAGGTCATTAAGAAGACTCTTGAAGACCATAAAAAGAGTTGGGACAGTCACCTAATCCATGCAATTTGGGCAAACAAAGTTTCTCCTAAGAGGTTAATAGGAAAGTCTCCTTTCCAATTAGTTTATGGTAAGGAAGCCATTTTTCCCACTCATTTAGCTTTACCTGTTATGAGATTCCTACAGGAATCCTATGAAGAAAAAGATGATTTCTCAAGAAGGATAAATCAAATCATTGAGTTGAATGAAGATAGGGATGAAATTCAGTACAAGCTAAGGAAATATCAAAATAAGATGAAGGAACTGTTTGACAGAAAGGCTAGAGAAAGGAATTTCAAGAAGGGTGACCTAGTGCTTAGATGGGATACAAGGAGAGAGGATAAAGACAAGCATGCAAAATTTGAAAACCTTTGGTTTGGTCCATTTAACATTGTAGAAGTCAAAGGGAACAACACATTCATCCTACAGAATTTGGAAGGAGAGTATTCCTTATTGCCTGTCAATGGGAAATACTTGAAACATTATATTCAGTATTAATTTTTCATTCATTCATTCATCATCTGTAAATATCTGGAGATTTTATTTTATTTTGAAAATTTTGCGAGTGTTTGTTTCAGCAAAGACTCCATAGCCCAATGAGAAGGCACTTGGACCTGCTTGTTCTCTGCATCCCACAAGGGGAAGCAGTCCCCAGCTGGAGCCGATGTTGTAACATTATTTGGTTTTGATAAGTTAGTATATTAGTCAAAAATAATTTTAAAATGTTAAGTTAGGATATGGATGCAAAAGAAATAAAAATTAAAATGTTAGGACAATTTAATATTTTATAGGAATCCATATCAATAAAATGATAGGAGTTAGCTGCCCTAAAGAAAGAAGGAAAAAGAAAAGTAAAATGTTAGGGAAGCAAAAGAAAACAAAGGCTTCATTTTCATAAAAAATAAATGCAAGGGTTGCTAGTCTAAATGCGCCATGTTAAATAAAATGTTAAATTATGTTAATATATGATTAATTCCTTAACTAGGATTAATTATTTAGTTATAAACTTTGGCATTTCAAGTTATACTATAAAGCGCATTTGATTAGACCCAAGTAAATAAACGACAAAAATGTCTTGTCAATTTTGAAGAAGAAAGGCGCATGATTCGACGATTCATATGCCCCCCGCTTAGATCAACGACAGGGAGAGCTTTCGCACCCCCCTCGATAATTTCTCGTTAACGAGATTTGGGGGGGGGGGGGGGTCTGCAAAGCGGTTTCATGGCAGACGCCCCGACCTTACATGTCGCCACCACATCACTCCGCACCCCCCGCTCAAAACCACAAACAACTCACTACCCCCCCCCCCCCCGCAAACCACTTGTGGTTTCCCTCCACCAACGACTCTTTCACCCTGCCAAAGTTGTTATCCCTCAACTAATCCTGAGCTGACACGTCACATATCTGTTGCTTATTCCTCCCATCTGTTACCCCTTTACATGCTTATTGCCTCGTTTTTCATGCCCGTTATATCCATCAGTTTTAGCCCCACTCCTATGCATTAAAAGATGCTACGATTATCAATAAAATAGTCACCCCTTCCCGCATCTTATAAATAAAATGAAACCTGCCTTTTTGTCACTTTCTTTTGATTATTTTCAATTGTTTGCAGGTTTACAGTGTTGCAAAACTTCTTGCCTTTTGATCAGTCTGTCACCTATAACCACTTTTCTTCCTGTCTGCCACCATGGCCCCAAAAGAAAAAACTAAGAAGCAAAGCACTTAGGAAAGTACCGCTACCCCAACCCAGCTTGACCTTGACCATATCCCGCTGGTCGATTCACTGTACAAAGTTGCAGAGCCAAGTGAGTTTTATTTTCATGAACTACACTTGTGGGTCAAACAGAATTATCTCGACCAGCAAGATCCAATTAGGTTTTGGGAATCCTTGTTACCTTTCTATAGTTTCCCAAAGACACATGAATTCCCTAACCTTATTACATGGTGTCAAGCCAAGTATGATCCTATGAAAAGGGAAGTCATGGCTCAGAACGAAGACATTCTAATAACTATTTATTCTCAAACCATAAACGAAATGCTCTTAATTCCTATAATTGACTCTTTGACTCAGTTTTCATCAGCAGCAGTTATGGATCTGTACCATAAGTTAACTTTCCCACAAAGAGCCCAAATATTCAAAATCTTTTTGCCTGAGGATGCAGAATTTCCCAAAAGAAATCATCCTTACCCATCTGCCATGTTTCTTGAAGCCTCCACACATTGCATTTCCTTGCTTTCCTATTTATTAGGATACCCTAATGACCAGTCCGTTGATGAGGTTATCCTTGGTTTCTTATCCATCTTTAAAAAATATCAACAACCAACATTCATGTATAATTACAACCAATTCTTGGCTAATAATATACATGAACAATTCATGAACTTCACTGTGCAGGGAGTGTTCAATTACAGCTCTGTAATTGTCCACATGCTTCTTTTTCAACAGGGTGATATGTTACCTATCAAACTCAGCAAGCAGGATGAACAAGGAGTGAATCAATCAGTGATTCACTGGACAGAAATGGTCAGGACAACTTCTACTACCTCATCATTTTCAGAATTTATAGATGCATTCATACATCCAGTGGCACAGCTCCAAAACAGTTAGACAGAGCCCAGGATTAGGGATGAAATTAAAAGGATCCTACACTTAAGTGAACAAAACAAAACTATTGACTGGTATTTATACCAGAACTACACTAAGATAAGAATATATGGTTGTGAGCTTGCACCATACAAGCCGCCTAAATATGTTCCTTTGAGAATATTTTCTCTAGAATATATTAGGCAGATGATTCACATGGATGAGCTACATTTTGTGTCAAGTAAAAGAAAGTCTCACTTCAAGCTTAAAGCATAGATTGGGTCATTTATTTGCAACACCAGATCAGCTGGTGTTGAGGCAAATATATTATTGAGAAAGATGAATTTCCAGCCCAGTTTCACCTGGTCCTATGATCCTTTTGGCATCATTTCTGCTTTAAGGGTTAGTTTCAAGATGACTACTTATAACCATACTCCAAGGCTAGGAATTGAAAAAATTATGAATCAAGAAACGTGGGTTGATGGGACTCTTCAAGAAGCAGATGAGCAAGTTGTGTCTACTCCAACTGAACGGACTTCAGTTGCTCAAAGGAAGCAACATAAAAGGATCAGAGAGGAAACTTCATCCACTGAAGATGTTCTCAAAAGGTTCATTTTTCAACGAAAGAAGCCTAAGGTTAGCATGGTCACATCAGCAAAAGACACTCAACCAGTGATCATTGATCTTGGAGATCCTGAAGTGTCTACATCAGTAGGAGTTAGTGCTTCAACCACTCCTCCTACAATTTCACCTTCTAGAGAGCCTCTAGAAATTATTCAGTCAACGGGAACCAGCACTTTGGATGATCAAAACATTTTCAAGTTTCCTAGAAATTAAGCTGAAAAATGAGACTTTAAAGTCCAATGTGTACAGTCAGTTCTGGAAGCAAACTTCAACCTCCCAACATAGGCTCCTTTCTACTTTTGATAGAGAAAAAGGTAAGATGCAGATGGCTTTCTTACAAGCCCAGATTCCATTTCCTAAATCACCATCTGATTACAAAAAGACTGTGTTTTCATTTGACACTAGTCAAATCCATCTAATTGACTAGATGGATATGAACAAACGGACTGGTGAGATGTTGTTTTCTACTATTACCACTACAGCCATGTCCCTTTCTAAACTTAGGACTGCTCTATCAAATGTTTAGCCCCAACTTAGTTAGAAAATATTTCTTCTCTAGCTAAAGACAAAATAATAAAATCACTAGAATTTTGTGATTAAAGTGGGATATGATCCCAAGGATGTAAAAGTTGCAGAACTACTCCTTAAGAAGAAAGATGCAGACATTGTTGCATTGAAGAAACAGTTGAAGTTGCCTTCAATAGAAGATCCTTTGACCAAGGATATGGCAGAAAGTGAACAACAAAAGGAGGATATGCTCAAGCTTATCATTGAGCAGAATATACAGTTGAAGAAGATGGAAGAGCAGATTGAAGAGCTATTGAAGGAGAAGGAAACAATGCAGATTGCCATGGTGCCCATCATAGCTATCCCAATAGCAGTTGCAAGTACAGAGCCTAGTTCGTCATCTACAACCATTGAGTCTACATCAATAGCAGCTGACCCAGCCAGATTAGCACAGGAACTGTCAATACAAAAGCAAGAAAACCAGAAACTACTTCAGAAATTCCAAAATCTAGAATTGCAGAAAGTGCAAAATGATACTTTGTATCTGCAAGAAATGCAGAAGACTCACAAATTGGAACTTAAAATCCAGAAGTTGGAGAGTGAGTCCCTGATGGCAGACACTTTGGCTCATGCCAAGGAAAGTATTTGGACAAAAATCAGCCAATCCATGACAGAAATATGGCCATCCATACAGATTATTTTTTAGCAACAAGAACTCATTACTAGATGCAGAGCAGTGATTGAAGAACAAAGAGAAGCCTTGAAGACCAAGCCAGCAGAAGCCACAGATATGATCAAGGTTTTAAATTCAAAGAGAAAAGAAGAATTAGAAGAAATAAACATTTCTGACATAACAACTACCATCTTAGAGATCAAGAAGGTATTACAGAAAAAGAATTTGATCAATCAATTAGAAACCAAGTGTCAAACCCTGGATATTTTTGTCAAGAGATTTCATTCAAAATTTAATGTTTTAAATCAGAAAGGGTTGCCAGGATTAGTAGGTTTGAATGATAAATTGATTAGATTAGATGATTATTGTAAAGGATTATATGTTGTGGCAGTAGACAGAACCAAATTTGTAGGGGTTAAAGGACAGATAACAGGGAAGGCTTTCCTAGAAGCCTTGGAGTATGATTTAACCATCTTACATGAAATCAAACACTTGTTTCTCACCAAGCCTAATTTCGAGAGATACACAGAGGTGGATGAAACATTTAGAAAGATGGTAAATGTACAAATCCCAAGTGAACAAAGATGGGATCAATTGTGTGAAACAATTGAGTAATTTCTCATTTTTAACAATAGAACAACTCATCAGTGTTTTCAGGATAGCTCATGAGTGTTTTCAGGCTAGATCATCAACAGATCCCTAGAGGATAGAACCACCTCTTCAACAGTTTTTTGGTTCCTATTATGTTGTTCTATTTTTATAATTTTGTACTATTTTGGTATTCTATTCCAAACAGATTGTACATCTTTTGCAAAATTTTGTATAAATAGCTCCTCTTTGAGTTATTATGGGTTGAACCCTTGAACAAGTTATCAAGCAAATTTGTACTAAGCTGGAGCATTTTTGAAATAATAAAAGATTCTAGATTTACCTCATATGGTGTGTCTCTCAGTGAGTTGTATTTCATCTTTTTTATTCATTATGTTTTCTTCATATAAATTAAGTCTTTTGCAGTTATCCGATTTAAAATTTAATTGAATTTCAGTGTCATTTTGAATCTTTTGTGAAGTTGTAATTTAAATAAGAGAATAATTTACAGAACTATTTGTTATTGTAAGTTCCTCTTTGAATATAAATTACATTAGATCTCTACAATAGTTTGATTATATTCTGTTGATTAAGAAAGCACGGTTTTCTTAATTTCTTCTTGTAAATGGTTGAATATTCAGTTTGAATATTAAATCAATTATACCTCTTCATACTCTACTTCTCCATCACATTAAAATCAAACTACCCATGTGTAGATAAAGAACGGCCTTTTATTTTACTTAAGAATCTATCTAAATTTAAATCACTTGTTTATAAAATAGTTCATTGGTCATCCAATCACTCAAAACAAAAAAACATTATAGATGCTTTGGCATAACTAATTGACATTAGGTTATCTCAAAGGAGAACAAAAACATTTAAAAAAAATAAAAATAAAAAAATCGAGACCCTTGAGCCCTAGGCGGGGCTTGGCTGATTCTAGGAATCGGCCTCGCCCACCTAGGCTTACGACCCCATGGGCCTTGGGCAGAGACAAGGCGAGTTCCGGGAATCCACCTTGTCTCCGCCAAGGGCTTAGTTTTTAATTTTTAATTTTTAATTTGTAATTATTTTTTTTAATTCTTTTTGTTTTTATTTTTTTAATGGTTTTTAATGTGTTTTTTATTTTTATTTTAATGTTTTTTTTTCAATTTATTTATTTTAATGTTTTTTTTCTTAAAAAAATTGTTTTAATGTCTTTATTTATTTATTTTTTAAAATTCTTTCTTAATGATTTTATTATTTTTTTATGTTTTTTTATTTTCAATGTTTTTTATTTTTAATTTAATTGTATTTTATTTTTTCTATTTTAATTTTTTTTAAGAATTTTTTTTAATTGAATGTTTTACTTTTATAACCATTTTTTTGGAAATTTTATTTGAATCATTTTTTTTTGGGAAAATAATAATAATAATAATAATAATAATATCATCATCACCGGATACAAAATTCATAAAATTTGCTATTTCTCCAACTTTTTTTTTTCAATTTTTCATAAAATTATTTTATTTAACATGCAATTTTTATCGAAAATGTCATTTTTAAAATTATATCTATATGCAAAATGTGTATTTTTTTGTCGAGCATTTAAAGTTTCTATTTTTTTAGTGACAATTATTTTATATGTATTAAAGTATTACTTAACGATATATAAATATATAAAAAATCCTAACTTCAAAATATTAATGTTGTTATTTTTTTAAACTCTGCAAAAAAAGAATTAAAAATTTCATAAGAAAAAAACATTATAAAGAAAAACAAAAAGAACACATATTTGGAAAACCCTTAAAAATCAAACATCTTAGGCAAAAAAACAAGAAAATGAATAAATCAACTTGAAAAATGGTTAAATAATCAACATTTTAAAAAAAATGTGCATACTCAGGACATAAAAAAATTTGAAGTGTCAAAAATATGCCTTAAAAAATGTTGATGTTTTTCAAAATCCGCATGAAAATCACCAACATTTAAAAATCTCATCCACACTTAATACATTAGAAAATTTAAAGTGTCAAAAATAAGCCCTCTAAAAAAAGGGGTTGATGTTGGATCAACATTTTTCAAATCAACATGAAAATCACTAACATTTAAAACAAAATGTTCATACTTGATACATAAGAAAATTTAAAGTGTCAAAAATATGTTAAAAAAAAGTACATTTTGAATCAAAACTTTTCAAAATCGGATGATTTTTTGGTACTTCAAAAAAACGAGTACTTGGTACAATTTTCGTTTTATAGTTTACTTTGTTAAGGTCCCTACAATCTTCTAAGGTAGCATTGTATACCAATGTATCATCCAAATAAACAATAACAAATGGATTTGTAAAACGATATACTATATCATTCATTAACCCATGAACATAGTTGGTGCATTGCATAGTCCCAATGGCATAACTAACCACTCACAAAAACTTTATCTGGTTTCGAATGCAATCTTCCAGTTATCCTCTTCTCTAACTCGAACATGGTGATACCCTGACTTTAAGTCAAACTTGGTGATATTTGACTTGCTGCAATTGGTCTGACAGATCATCTATCTTAGGCAGGGGGTCCCTATTCTTGAATGTTATTTTGTTAATGTCTTACAATCAATACAAATTTGCTAAGTCCCATCCCTCTTTGGCACAATGATGATGGGTGGCCCACATGACGAGGTACTTAGTCGAATGACACCCTGTTCCACTAGATGTTGCAATTACTTTTTCACCTTGTTTGCCTTTACAACGAATTGCCTAAATAACCCAATGTTTGTGAACAAGTCTAACAACAATTTGATCTCGTGCTCCACTTCCCACTTAGTTGGCAACCCTTTAGGCTCCTAGAACAAACCCTAATATGTATGTAGCAACTCTTCCAATTACTATTTATGTTCCTTCGTGCACCCCCTCAAGGGATGACTTAACTCTCACAGACTCTTCTATAGACCAATTTTCTCTTAAAAACAACAAAATGTACTTCTTGCTAGAAATGATCAACTTTTTGGCCTAGTTGGCACTTACTAGTGAGATCTTTGACTTGCTCTTATGCACATTGATGATGAATATTTTTCTATCCTTTATGAGGTGGTATTGTTTGGCTCTCTACATTAAGATTGCATCTCGCATGTATATATAAGGACTCTCAAATACAAACCCACATGCATCAAGTGGAACTACATCCAACTCTACTTCATCAATAAAATCAACATTAATAGCAAATTTAATTTTTCACTATTTGTTTACATTTATCTTTATCTCCTTGTTGACCCATGCCAATGGATATGGGCTAGGGTGGTTGTGAGTCTACATTCCCAGTTTCTTGACCAAATATGTTGCTATTGGATTCCTCTTTGATGTTGAGTCAAATAAAGCATCTATTTTTGTCTTCTTGACACATATCTTTATATGGAAGAGTTTGGTCACTTCCTTCTCTTAATCTTGTTAAATGTGACTAAGATTCACCCCCTTCTGCATTGATGTATAGATAATCGTTTCATCCACATCAGAGCTACTTTCCACCTGATTACTCGAATATGTGGCCATGAGATTTTTCTTCTTAGCATCTTTCTTTCGGTTCTTTGGGTTTAGCTCTAGATGCAACTTCCAATGCCTCTCATTTATATGCCCATCAATGTTACAATGATTACAACGGTTGTTGGGATGTTTGCACTGGTGTGTTGTGGTTGGTGTCTTTGTATCTTTTTCCCCTTTCCACTTCTTCTTCCCCTAGTTAGGTCTTCATAGTTCTCCTTTTGCTTTAACCCACTTTATTTTCCTTTCTTCTAGTCTATGTTCTCCAGGTATTGTGCTTGTACACAAGCCTCATCCACCATTCTGGGTTTCAACAATATCACTTGCTTCCGCAGTTGGATCTGTAGATCCCCTGATACTTAAGGAGTACCTCTAGTTTCTTTTGGGATATACCCAACATTATTATCATCTTCTTAAATTCATTGGTGTACTTCTGTACAGATTACCTATGTCTCTGCCTAAAGTGATGCCATCGAATTCACTGGCCCTCTACATACTCGATATGATAGAACTATGATTTTATGAGGGCTTTGAAATCCTCCCACTTAGTAACTAGAGGATCTCCCTCTAGTCCTACAGTTTTTGTGTGGCTTTCCCACCAAGTCAAGGGATGGCCCTCTAATTTCAAATGTGAAAATGAAATTTTTTCTTCTTCCTCTATGTGGTGAACACTAAAATAAACCTCTAACTATTGCAACTAGTGATTTAGCTTCAAAGCATCAATTTCACCTTGATATGGCTTAATGTCAACCTTGGCTTCCATCTTAAACAAGGATGGTGAATGGTCCACAACACTCGAACTTGGTTGTTCCTTTTCAGGTTTTGTCTTAAGCTCCTTGTTGAAAAGTGTAGTTTGGGAGGTACTCCCACAAGTCCTAGGTACTTGACTTGTGAGGATTTGATCCACCTAGTGGGCAAAGTACCCAAGCCAGTGAGTTTTAAACCCAAAGTCGTGGGCTTAAAACCAAAAGAAATCAATTTTTTATTCTAACTATTATGGACAAGACACTTTAATGGAATTAAGGGCTCCTAAGACAATAATTGGAGAGTTATATATTTGTAAGGGCATGAGAGGTTAAACACAACATAACATCTCATCCTTATGTGAATAGTGAAGCCAAGAGTGAGCCACATGCCTTTAAAGAGAGTCGAGCTAGAGTCTTTATGTGGACGTGGACATCTCTAGAAGAAGGCCAAGTTCAATTATGTTTGTTTTTAAGCAGACTGAGTCATAGTAGGTGCTGGACGAGAGTCTTTTCTGTCCAGGAAGGAGGGTCGAAGCCCTGAGGAAGAGGCTAAGACCTCAGCTTTCTTAGAATAGCTCGAAAGGGCCTCAGACCTACCATAAGAAGAGGCCGAGAGGGCCTCACGCAGAGCACACTACGGTCGAAAGGCCTCAGATTGGGCATATCATACTGTGTGAAGGTCATGACCCTTGTGAAAGCTTGGAACATTAAACAAAATTAAGCTGAAGTCTATGAAAGAGTTAGAAGGTTGTTATTCTGTGTTGGAAAGGTGTTGAGTGTTCATCAAAGGAGGGTTGGACAACAGTATTGGAGGCTAGTTATATAGTGAATTTGAAGGACCTAATTTGTTGTGAGTAGTTGCTTGTATAGAGATCTGAATGGGGCCAAATCTTTGTGAGAAGGAGGCAAAGGAGAGCCAGGTAACAAGTGACAAAGGAGGATTGAAAGGATTGGTTATGAAGGGATACATCAAAAAGTAAGTAAGATTGGTTTTTCATTGTTTTGGGCAAATTGAAGGTCTAAAGGAATTGACCTCAAGCCCCACTTGTATATCAGTCTTGTATTAGGTTTCATAAAGGGCCATGATCCCTGGTACGGGAGCCCTATGTTTGTTTTATTGATGGACTAATAATAACAAATTTCGGGCCTACAAAAATTATGTACTCCATTATTTCACTGTTATTATATTTATGTGACAAAGTTGTTCATGGTTGAGCACTTCTAGTGTGTTTGTGTGCTAGTCTAGCCATAGACCAAACCTAGGGTGTAAGGATAATTCAATACTTCTTTGTTTCTTCCTGATCCCCCAATCTCCCCTTTGATCTGAAATATGGTTTAGAACCTCCATCTTTTCTCAATAGCCCAAGCTTATTGGTTAGGGTTATCATGAGGAGGCTCACATTATGATTTATATTTGCGGCTTGTGTTTCCAGTCACACAAACCTCTCCTCTACGAGATCTTGAGGATTATTAATAGATTCATTGTACATAGCTAGGGTTTTACAGACTTTTGCTTAAATTAATCTAGATCCCTTGCACCCTTCAACAAAAGACCTACAAACACCTACTATGATACCAATACAATCCATAAAATTCCATGGAAATTCCACTAGATAGTTCGTCACAACAAATATATTAAACTATATTTGAAAATTTGAAACATACAATACGAGGGTTAATTTCTCCTTAGATTTTTGTATTCTTAAATAATTGTGTTATGCTTATGCATGCAACAGATAAAATATGGAAAATAGAGAACAACAAACTAAAACTCACAAACCATAATGAACACGAAATATGTTCTGGGAAACCCTTTCGGGAGAAAACCGAGCTAGAAGGTGAGACTGCTTTGCTCTCTCTTTCTCTGAAAAGAAATGGATGCAAGTATAAAAGAGTGAGACTTGTAGACCATGGGATACTACTGTACAAAAATCCTCTCTGTTTTTTCTCTCGATATCCACTCTCAGGTGCTTTGCTCATCTATGGAACAAAATCCGCTTGAATAAAATGGAACCCATTTTCCTCCTAGTGGCTCGGTTATAACATAGCTTGATAGAGCACTAATGGTTAAATTTGAGTCCTCCAACTCCTTACTATAGTTACCATATTGAGTTTTAGAGAGTTTTTTTCATCACGATCATGTCACTAGCCCATTTTTCATGAATAAAGGGAGTTGACATGATATCCTCTCGAATCATGGTGGTCAAATCAGGAAGGTCAATTTCTAGGTGGCATAAATTTTGCATACAAACTTTATTTGAGGTATTTCTTGCACCGTTGAAAATGAATTTGTGTGTAGACTAACGCTAAGGGGGTGTTGTGCTTAAGTGGAAAAGTTTTACCCAACAAAAAACATTGTTTGATGCCTCAAACTACTTCTTGAATATTTCATATCCTAATTCGCTAAACTGGAAACCGCTGGTAAAAATGGTCCTGTAAGCTTATTCCTCCAATTTTTCCACTTTGAAAGCATCAAGATGGATGAAAAATAAGATAATGATCCAATTCAGATCACATATGTGAATTATATTACAAATTGGTATTAGAGCCTTGTTTGGGCGTAATTACTACTGTACCAAGGAACTAATGAGCCACGTTTAAAGAATTATAAAATATAGTGTAAAGAGAGTTAAAATTTTAGTAATGTGGCTAGAGGTGGGGTATGGGCACATTACATTCTGGTATCATAGCTTTGGTTCCAACGTTGGACCTACATTGGTTAGAGCTAGAACACATGTATGAAATGGTTAGTAGGTCTACAACTATTTATCAATTCTTTGTTGCTCTTCTGCTCTTCATCATTCACATATCCTGATGATGGATCCCATTTGGGATTTGAAACGTTGGTACAAAAATGTTAAAACTGTGGATTCTCCGGTCATGAATTCAAAAGATTCAAGCCACAGATCTCTGAAATCCAAAATTTCTTAACTAAAATTTGGTGAAATTGAGGAATGAAGCCCAAATTTTGAAAAAAAGATAGCGGAAAATGGATCCATGGAGGTTAAATTGATAGTTTCATGGTCAATTTGGTCAAACTCAAAGGATTTACATGGTTTGCCATGGGGATTTTTGGGTAGAATCCTAATTTCTAAGCAAAGCTAAGATGAAAATGTGCTTAGAATCATCATCACAAGGATGCTTAGCCAAGACAATTTGATAATTTCAACATCAATTTCGGCTTAGGAGTTGAGAATTGAAAAATTCATGGTGGCCCACATAGATTGAGAATTTTTTAAAATTACAAATGATTGAGAATTTTAAACCTTTTTTCTATATTGATGACATGTATGGTGATGTGGAATATCATTTTGGCAAGGTCACAATGACAAATGGCAAGGGTTGAGGTGTAGATTGCAAGGCCCACAAGGTTGCACGACCATGCCAACAAAGCTAGTTATCGGCCTATGTAAAAGTGGTTTTAGTTCATGTGTGTTTGCACCATAACCAATAGTTTAGTACCATGTGTCCCCAATAGAAATAATTAGTGGCAATTAATTACAAATTAATGAGGAGAATTAACTTGGGCACTACGTGTGATCCCATAATAAATCTTCATTGTTGATTGATGATCAACATGTAGAAAAATGTGTGCCAGGGAAACGAGGATGGATGGGACCCCCTACCAATCACATCATTCTACATAGAGGTGCCAAGTAGAGATGGGATGTTGTGTTGGATGGGTTGGTAGAAGGTGTGGGCACCATAATATCTAAGTGATTTATGAGCCCAAATGATGGTGATATTGGATTAGGTTTTTTTTTCCAAGGAAAAAAGTGTAATTTTCATTAATAACTTAAGAAAATTACATATTGTATCTTCAACATGTATGAGATGCAGTGAGTTGTGAACAGAACAGTCATTATTCAATACAATATTTACAGATATCAACAGAAATTACATAAAGTAAATAAGCAGTATTAAATAAACCATACAAAGTACATAAACTGAGTAAGACAAAAAAACAAAAAACCATGGAATGATCATGAGGATCATTCTAAAAGATTTCCATCCATCTCGATGAATGGACAATGGAAAAACTGGAAAAAGGCACCATCTCTAAATTCCTGAATTATCCATTGCCCCCTGTTCAGTTGCGCGACCTCTTTGGAAAGACGATCAACAATCTCATTCCTTTCCTTGTATATGTGAGAGCATACAATAAAATCAAAATGTGATTTTAGAGTGATGACATCATCCAGTGAATCCCTGAGTGTGTGCAAGTGACAATGATATGCATCGTTGATCCAATTTATAACAAGTTGTGAATCCCCAAAGATCTATATCCTGTGACAATTTTGTTCCAGAGCAAAATGTAGAAGGTGTCTTAAACTGTTTAGCTCAGCAAAATTATTTGTGCCCCTCCCTAGCCCCACTTTGATTCTGAAAGAAAGGTGCTCATTGATGTGGAGAATAGCCCCCCCCTGGCGAACAACCCATAGCCTGTTCTGAGCCATCAAAATAAGCCCAAGGAGATATTTTGTCAATAATTTCAGGTATGATGACCCGAGTGCGCTGACAATCAGGATCGTTAGGTATCAAGTTGTAGTTGGCAGTGATATTGTTACAAGTGACAGACCAGTTGATTTGAGCATTTTGAAAGATAAGGCGGTTCCTATTTAGCCAAATGCCCCAGCAAACAATCAAAGGAAGATTCCTGGCTTTTTGAGAGGGAGCCTCGGACCACGAACGAAGCCATACTCAACATTTTGACCCTCCCATTTCTTCTTCATGTTGAGGGAGATAATAATGGAGGACCAAACTTGTGCGGTAACTAAGAAGTGGAGAAATAAATGGTCCATATCCTCGACGTCGGTATGGTAAAGGCAACATCTACAGGGCCCTTGGAAAGCCCGTTTCATAAGGTTTAACTCCTGGAATCTTGTTCGAGAGGATACATCACATGAACAACTGCGATTTATGAGGAGCTTTTAGTTTCCAAAGTTGGCACCACCACCAGTAGATAATTCCCATGTCATGTGCATTCATGACGGTCGTGTATCCATCTTTTGGGGAATACTGACCATGAGGGGCAGAGGCCCAAATGATCTCATCCTCCCTCGTTGATAATATAATGTTGGCTTCCTCCAGCGCACCAATGAAACGGTGTCAGACTCTACTCCATCTATCTAGAATACCCAAGATCCTATAGTCCAGCCATTGCTACGGAGCCCAGGGAGGGTGCCCAACCTCAGCAATTTGAGCAATCTGGGTGATACCGGTCCTTGAAAGAAATTGTCTCAAAGCCCTTGAGAGAATGTGAGCATTGCCACATCCAAAATAGGCATCAGTGCCTATTCTAACATGTTTTTCGTTCCCAATACTCCAAGCCATCCTTGATTATACTTAAAGATTGGGTAATGGCCTTCCAGATGATGGATGCACCCAGCAAAGACTAACAGGGTCTGCAAATCCAATCAATTATTGATAGGGGATGGATGTACTTAAATTAGACCACCCCTTTCCATAGGCTCTCAGATTTGAGAATTTTCTAACTCATCTTGGCCACCAAAACCTTTGCAAAAATCTAGAGGTCCTTTATTCCTCATCCACCCTATTTTTTTGGCTTACCAATCCTGTCCCAATAGACCCAAGCAAATGTTCGCCCCACATTTTGTCCCCGCCATATGAATCTACAGCAAATCTGTTGTATCCTATTGAGAATACCTTTAGGAATCTAGGCAAGAAACATTCAATAAACCGGAATGGCCTCCAGCACCAATTTTATTAAAGTAAGCCTGCCAGCTCTATAGAGCCATCATTGTTGCCAGATGTTTATGTGGCTTTCAATTTTTTCAATAAGCCAATACCAGTCGGCGATGCAATACCCATTTGGCTTCAGCCTGAACCTGAGATATTTAAGGCCTGTATCCATCTCTTGTTTGACGAAAGAAAATTTTTGTAACGCATACCTTTCCTCATTTTGAAGGAACGACACAAAAATGATGGTGGATTTGTCATAATTTGGCTCCATACATATAGCTTTACAAAACAGTGATAGAATGTTCTTGAAACAAGAGGAATCATGGAAGGAACCATTTTAAAAAAAAGGAACATTGTCTACAAACAATAGATGAGAGAGAGATATCATGTCTGATATCAGGACTCCCTCCAAAGCTCCAACAGAGCAAGCATTTTTTATCAATCTGCTTAAAAATTCCATGATAAACAAAAAAAGCATGGGGGATAGTGGGCATCCCTGTCTCAGACCACGTTCAGCATGAAAAAAACCAGAGGCATCCCCATTGATGAGAATACTATAGGATGCAGAAGAGAAACAACACATGATCTAGTTAATGAAGGAATGAGAAAAACCGATATGAGTGAGGATAAGTTGTAGATAGGACCAACTAGCCCAATCAGATGCTTTGGAAAGATCGATCTTAAGGATAATGGACTTTTTGTTATGTTTCTTGATCAAGTGGAGGCCTTCCTAAGCGGTCCCAATGGCTTCATGGATCTGGCGGTGGCTGAGGAAAGCAAACTGCTCCTTGTAGATCATTCTGGATAGGATTGGTTTTACATGAAAGGCAATGATTTTGGATATAATTTTGTAGATGCAGTTGCAGAGGTATACAGGATGATAGTCATCAAAGGTAGGGGGTTTTTAAACTTTTGGGATGAGGGGCGGGAAGGTCGAGTTAAACCCCTCGTGCATCCTACCTATAATTTTGCATTCCTCAATGGCCAAGAGAAGATCCTGCCCCATGAGCTCAATAAAAGTGTTGTAGAATTACATGGGCCACCCATCTAGCCCTGAGCTTTTGTCCCTATTGAAACATTTCAAATTTGCTTCCAATTCCCCCGTTGAAACAGGCTCGTTTAAAGCCTCCACTTCTTCCATCTCAACGAATCTAGGGAGAACTTTAGCAATGCGAAGGATCTCAAGGAGGGTGGCACCCCTAGGAGCCTTAAAAATATGTGAAAAATGATGCATTCCCATATCAGAAAGTTGATTGAAAGTGCTAGCCTCCTTGCCCGAATGATCTTGCAGTTCTCGGATGGTATTAATAGACTTTCTCCCTCTGGCATATTGTTGAAAGAACTTGGAGTTCTCATCCCCTGCCTTTATCCAAATCGCTCTGCTTTTTAGGTGCCATGTCTCCTCTTTCTGTCTCAAAAGTCTAATCTTTTCCGATTCCAGTTTGATTAATTGTTCCTTTGACTCAGTGGTTGCATAACTAGAAAGCCCTGTGTTTTCCAATTGTTTGAGGACCCCTTCAATCCTTTTAAGCTCTACCTCGTCCTTTTTTTGCTTGATCCTCGCCCAACTGATGTTTTTCAATTTTTATCAGGTCAAGTTGTTTGTAATAACTTCAGTTGGGGAGGATTGGTTATCAGGGTTGCAATGAGTCCAATTTTCTCTTACTAAATTGTGGAACTCTACTTCAGTAAGCCAAGTCGAATTGAACTTAAAAGGCAAGTGGGGTTTATGGTTGGCATCCTGAATCTCCAATAAAATCAGGGAATGGTTTAATATCCCCACAGAACCCATCCATTAACGAATGCAATCCAATATGGCTAACAGAGGAGCCCATATGAGGAACCGATCCAGTCTTCTAGCCAAAGCATCCTCCCCAGTCCTATTCCTCCAAGTCGCCATTAGCTTTGTCGATTCAATGTTTAGAAGGTCATGAGAATCCATCAAAACTTCAAAGAAGGTCATTAAGGGGTTAGTATAGGCCTTGTTACCCCAGGATTCCGCAAGCCCTAAAGAGAAATTTAGATGACCTCCAATGATCAAATTTTCAGATTGCATGAAATCAGCTTCCAAGAGTCTTTCCCAGAATAACTCCATGTTATGGAAAGGCCCATAGATGTTGATGAGCCTGAGGGGAGTGATGATATCAGTTGAGGTAATATCGGCGCCCAGGGAACCCTCCCCTCCCCAAACATTAACCATTCTTATCCATATTTTTTTATACCCCAGGGCACAACCTCCCGATCGCCCTCTTACATCTAGAAAATGAAAAACCCAATCCGGGAGAAATTTCATGAGCATATTGTTTAAGGAGCTCCCTTCCCCCAAATTCTCTTGTAGAAAAATTACATCCAAACGCTCTAAATTGCATAACCTTTTTAGTGCCAGTTTTTTGTCTGGGTTGGCCAAACCCCTGCAGTTGAAAGAGAGGCACTTCATGGGGTAACCTTTGCAGGGTTTCCCTTTTCTCTAAGGACCCAATCAATGGGAGACTGTATGCCCGAAGCCGCCTCCATGCCAGCCCTCCTAATGGCTTTGGATAAGTGGGATTGTCTGCCCCCGGGGGGCTTCGAGGGTAAGGATGGGAGGGGGTCCTCATCTAGGCCAAAGGAAGAGGGTTGTGACATAGGTAAGGATTACAAGTTGTAGCGGTGAGAACCACTAGAGATAGGGCTGCCTTTAGGAGCCAGAAGAGGGGCATCCTGAATAATGGTCGAGGAGGAACTGAGGGGCAGAGGAGGAGATGATACCACAAGACAGTTTAAGGAACACAATTTGCTAACCCTAGTGCCCGGACCCAAAAAAAACATAGAAGCAGATGCAATACCAGAAACCAAACAATCATGAGAAAACAAAGGAGAGGGAGGAAGAGTACCCAAAAAAGGAGTAGATTCTCTGGAGCGTGATATGGTGTTTGGTGTCGTAGAGGTCCCAGATTACTTCCGTGAAGGCATCATTCCTAAAACATCCCGACTCGGCATAGGAACACAAAGAAGGACCACCGGAGAAGAAACCTCCACCTCCATCATTTGGGTGCTTACCAATACAAGAGTCCTCGGAGGATCCGGTTGTTTCCCTGAAAGCATAGAGAAATCTTTGTACAAATGACCAAACTCATGACACCACCTGCAACGAAAGGGAATGCCCTCATAATCTAATATCTGCCACCTGGTGATCTTGCCCATATGAATCTGGTATCTCTCCACCAGTCCTTCCCGGGTGTCTAAATGCACCAGAATTCTAGCAATTTCCATACAGCCTATATCCTGGTAAGGTTTGTCATGGTCCAGGTATAATCCCATGTCAACACCAATGCATCGAAAAATGTCCTCTGCCCAGAATTGGAGAGGGAGTCCAGGGAGACGCACCCATATTGGTATCGCTCCCATGTTTTCCTTCTCTGGATCAAACAGCGGCGACCAACGTTTGAGCAGGATTGGTGTCATTTATGTGTGCCAATACCAATTCAAGACCCAATCCACAACTCTGGTTGAGAGAAAATGAGGGCGAACTAGCCCCTTAACATTGTGATGATGGCAGGAAGCTGCTCCATCAGGTTCCCCCAAACCTCTGCAGTCCATTGTTTTAAGCGTGTTGGGGTGTAATTCTGGACACGGACCCTACCCACCATAACCGTGCTCTTCATTAGCCTGGCTTGGGCTATGTTGATACCAGCCCCGAAAACAAGAAGTCGACCATGTTCCCGAATCTTTGATAGCTTTGATATCCCCCCCCCAGGTCTGTTTTGTGGGCTTAAGGGTTGTTGTGCTCCCTTTTCCTGAGGGTTTTCATCCAAGTCTGAGGCCCTGTTTTGTATTGGATTAGGTTATTTCAGCCTATAACCATTAATCATGTGCCATGTGTCTCCAAGTGAAACCACTTAAGTAAGAAATTACAAGACCTTGAAGAAAATTATCCACTGAACAAGTTAATGGATCGTAGAAGATCTCAGTCATAGATTTGAGATCTACAACTAATAAGGTGCATTCCATCTAAGATGTTAGCATAGGTGGGACCTATGTCGGACCAATGGATCACATCATGCCACATGGAACACAAGGTCAGATGGGGCCATAGGAAAATAAAAGGAAAAGGAAGAAGAGAGAGAAGGAGGAGTCCTAGAAGTGATGGAGCATTCAAATGGCCTAGGGTGGTGACATGGCAACATTAGAGGATTCCATGTGGAGACTAGTTCCACATCATCAAGCATGTTTCATCAATGTTAGCAATGATGACACATTAGCAAAATAAAGGTATATATAAAAATAAAAAATAAAAATTCGGACCCAAAAACTCATTTTGGCCATAAAAAAATAGATTTTCTCATATTCAATTGAAATTTTAGGGATAAATCCACAATGAGGCCTAATAAAGTGCCAGCAAGGGCTACTGGTCAATTCTACTCCATTTTTTTAGAAATTTCCAATTAGGATATTTTGAAGAACAAGGTGGTACTCTTTGATAAGGGCCCTATTATTGATGTTTTTTAAATAGTGAATTTAGGAAGTAGAGATGAAAATGCCCAATGGAGCTTGTGGCTAAGGTTTTGGAACGGGGATGCAAAAACAAGCCAAATCAGCTATTCTAGGGCATTTTGGGGGATTTTTAGGATTTTCAAAGGAAAAGGGACTCCATATCACAAATCCAGAAAAATCGTATTACTCGAGCTTTTACCTCCTCGTCAATCTAGACAAAATTTCCTTAGTAAAGGTTTTTTATATGTCCTCAGTTTGGAAGATCACGATTTCAACTTAAAACTAAGTTTGGGAAAAGTGAAAAAAGGACAAAGTTGACAATTTCATATTATTGTAGAATTTGATTAGAGAAAAAATTTACAAATATTAGGGTAGTTATGTGCTTGCTACCATGAATTTTATCTATACCCAATACAAAAGTTTTCTTGGTTCTTGACTTATTTTCTTTTACAAGTGGCAAAATATTACCTCTTAGCTAGATTGGAATAATAAGAAAATGACATAATTAAGTAGAAATGACAACTTCAAAATCCCATAACTTTCTACTCAAAACTCATGATTGAGCAAGAGAGTAGTCTTTAGAAATCTATTGGAGAGAAAATCTAGTAATATGCCTATAATTTGGATTTGAGCAATATAAATTCTTAGGAAATCAAAGAAGGCAATTTGTGGCCTTAAAGAGCAGAACATATGCATAATTTTCAATATATGTTGACTCATTTTATCTAAAAAATGTGGTTGATTCCACGCACAAGTGAATTAGGGGGATTTCAACCACAAACCTCCTCACACATTATAATTTATTTACACAGCCATCACCAATTGAGTTGCTCCCTTGGGTTGAGTATAATCATATTCATATAAAGTTGTTACGAAGTCTAAATAATTTGCATAGGAAAATTCGTAAGGAGTTCAACATACTCCTCCTGATTGAAGCAAGCATGTCCCCCATTGAAATAATAGCCATGACTAGGTATCTTATGTATCTTATGTATAAGAAGAGGTTATACAACATGGACACCAAGAGGTTTCATAAATTGGCTTCTAACTCTAGCCAAAACCCCCACCTTTGGCTCAAGCGAGGGTGGCATAAGGATGCCCAGTCTTGGTTGGACCACTAGGGGATAAAGGAGGACATCATCTTGCATAATATAAGTTAAATATGTGTGTGTGTGTGTGTGTGTGTGTGTGTGTGTGTGTGTGTGTCAATTGGGGTTATCTTGGGTGGTTGTGGGGAAAGAATGAAGTCCTCCCTATCTAAGTTCAATTCTCGCAAGTGACATGACAAATGTCGATAGTATTGATAGTAAATGTATATTCCTCATATGGAACATACAACATTGTACCTATATATATATATATATATATATATATATAATCAGAACGCAGATTTCTGGAGAATAGGTAACTTTGAAATATCGGTTGCCACTATTACACTAAATACAACTATTTCATAAATGCCACAAATGGGCCAAACACAACATGCCTCTAGAGACTTGAAACCATGCAGCTATGGAAACAAATTGTTCACCAAACCACTCAAGTAAGATCCTTTGACTTAATTAAAAGGAGGATAATGGGGTGGGATTTGATCCACTTATGTGTGCACAAGTCATGAAACCATTTAATATGGTCTCTCTAGGTGTAACCACATGTTTGATCAACACCTCAAGGTGCCCTCATGGCTCCAAGGAATGCCTCATGGGAATTGAACCTTGCCCAATGGTGAAAAAATCCTCACTTTCCACCGTTTGATCCAACCCCTTTGGGCAAAATAAGAGTAATATTAAAAATATTATTACTTCCAAATTTAAAGAGAAGTTGTGGGGCAATAAAGAGTTGATGGAAAATGAAACTAAGATAATAACAAGGTGATTAACCTCAATCTTGAAAACAAAAAATATCTTTCTGCCTTGATTAGTGTTAAGAAGAAAATGAACATTGCTAAGATAAGAACTAATTGCCGTGAGCTTCATAGTGAAATTGGATGTCGGTCAATTCCTAAAACAACATGGGATGAAAGAGTTTGTCACTTGTGCGACCCCAAGAAGGTTGAAGATGAAAATCACTCTCTTAGATTGTCCATCTTATACTCACATTCAATCTATTTTTCAAAATATTTGTTACACTACCAACTTTCTTAACATTTTAAGTTAGAAAATCCATGGTGACCTAGGAATACTTCTCTCACTTCTTTTTTAGCATAAAAATAAACGTTACTAATCGTCATAAACTCAAATCATATATATATATGAAATGAAATGCTATAATTCTTTTATTTATTAAATGGTAAAAAGCATTTCACAAATGAATTCAAATAATTTTAAAATATCCAAATTAATAATATAATTTGTTAAATTATGCTTATAATTTTACAATTTTATTAAGAAAATTATAAATATAAATAAATAACGAAGAATTAATTAAGAAATACAAGTAAATTAAATATTTAATATGATATTCATTTTTTAGTTTAATTAGATGGTTAGTTTAATAATATTCTGCACACTTTTATGGATTAGATGGTTCATTTTATAAAATTTTGCACATTGTATCTCATTGGGTTAATATCGGTTAAATTTGTCTTTTAATTATATTTTTATCAAAAAAATATTAATTTGTTTTTTAATAAGTATAGATTAATCTTTTTATTTCGAATTTATTAAAAATTGAGAAGGGATTAAATATCTCAAAAAATAATTCTATGTTTTAGTGTAAAACTTGAAAAAAGGTTTACACATTAAAATTTCAAAATTTTTGAGACATCTCAATATTTGACAAATTTAAAATAAAAATGGGTCAATATATATATATATATATATATGGATATCACATTTCTAAATGTAAAATATTTTTTTTATTAAAAATTTTATATTAATTTTGACATGTGTTTTATATATATATATGAAAAAGTGTCTATTAAGAGTATTAAGTTTTTATATGTTTATTAATTAAATTTAAATCTAGAATTTTAAAATATCATAATTGCAAATATGGATCATTTTATTTTAATTTATATGACCAACCTAGATCCATCTTAACCCTATATCTATCAAGCGCCCAGAGGGATCCCATCTCTCAAGGAGAAAACCTCTTTTTCGAGTGCAAAACTTGAGGAAAGGTTTGCACCTTGAGATATTTGATCCCCATCAGTGCTTGATAGATCCGAGTTAAGATGGACCTAGGCTAGTTATATCATAATATATAATATCTATATTTGTATCTAAGTGTCTCTTTCTTATTCCCTCTCTCTATCTCAGCCCCCAAACATACACACTCTCACCATATCTATCTCTCTCTCTCCCCCTTCCTCATCCTCTTTGCCTCTCTCTCTCTCTCCCTCCTTCTTCCTCTCTACCTCTCTCTCTTCCCCTTCTTTCTCTCTCTTCTCCTTCTCTCCTCTCTCTCTCCATCACTCCCTTGTCACTCCCTCTCTCTCTACCTTTCTCCCTATGTCTTTCTTCTTCTTTCCCTCTCTCTCCCCCTCCAACTCCATCTCTCTCTCATCTCTCTTAAGTCTTCTCTCTCCATTTCTCTCCCACGTCCCTCTATCTCTCCCCCCATCTCTCTCTCTCTCTCTCACTATATCCCTCCCTCTCCCCTTCTCTCTCTCCCCTCCTCTTCTCTCTCTTCCCTCCTCTCTTCTCTCCCTCACTCTCTTTCCATCTCTCCCTTGTCACTCCCTCTCTCTCTCCACCTATATCTCTCTATGTCTTTTTTCTTTCCTCCCTCTCTTCTAACCCCCCCCTCCCCGTCTCCCCCTATCACTCTCTCTCTCTCTCTCCACCCTCCAGCTTTGTCACTATCTCCCTTCCTCTCTCCCCCTCCCCCTCTCTTCCCTTCACTTTGCTTGTTGTCATTACTTGGATCCTTATTTAAGATGGATCTATGTTGCTTCTTACTAATACTATTTATATTATATAAATTTCACATCTTTATATATAAAAGTATTCTCATTTTTATTTTATTAAAACCTCAATTTAATTTCTATGGGAATATTTTTAGTAGTCGTGACGAAAGAGGGTTTAGATATATCTCAAAACTAATTATAACCTTTTTTCTTTTAGCTTCAATTAAAAAATTGTTCTAAATTAAATTGAAATAAAATATTTTTATTGTGAAATAAGTTATGGTTTTTGGACATATGGTATTAATATGCCATGGTATTTGTTATCACTCAAAACTTTTCCTTAGAAGTTTTGGAAGAAGGGAAGGCTTCGAGGTAACCACAAACCAACTTTTAAGCATAGGCTCTAGCCAACCTATGGCTCAGAGAGGGCTCTCTCTATATAATTTAGCTATGTTTGCTTAGATATTAGGCTAGTTCTAGAGTTCAGGGGGGTTTTTATTTGTATGAAGATTTGGTGGTGGAATCTTTAAAACATAGGTTGATGCCTTTAGGCCATTGGGCAATGGAGTCAAAGAAGGGGTAGCAAAGCTGGAGTTGAATCACTAAAGGGAATGTTTCAAGGGGAAAGGTAGCAAAGTGAAGTACAAATTCTTGGACTAAATGGTGAAATGAATCTTAACGAGGGTGAGAGGGCAATCAAGAATCCTCAGACCAAGGCTAAGATGGGGGAACAACAATGAATCATGAGTAAAGGGCAATTAAGAATCCTTTACTATAGACCAAAGGAGAAACTACGGAAGCTAACGAGAAGTTAAGAATTCCCTAACTAAGATAGTTTAAGAGAAAACATTAAGAATGTATAACAGTAACACGGAGTGCAGTTAAGCAAATTCTGAAATAATATTCAAGTTAAACATTCAGAATCCTGAAACATTTAAGATTATGAAACAACTTTAAGGGAGATAAAACAACATAAGAGAATTACTCATTTTTACTCCGCTTTACACATGAATCCCTTGAAATATCTAATCTTTATTCATCAATCCAGCATGCTGGCCCAGTCAGTGATACAAAAGCTTTTACAGCCTTTGAACAAAATTCTATCGAAAGTATAAGAACCCACCCTACATACTTCGATTTGTGAAGTATTTATACAAAATGTTTATTACAAAATATCCCAAACTAACTTGGGAATTAATCTAGGAAATTCAAAATATCTTCTTGTAGAAAGATAATGACAGCTATTGAATTGTTTTCTTGTTGTCCCTTTTATTGTGGTTTAGCTGGAAGTTTATGGTTGGTATGCTCTGTGCTGGCTAAAGGATGTTGTCTTTTATACTGATATTCTTTGACACAGATACTCTTTGACCCTGTAACCACATGACTCTGAAGTTCTTTTACCTCGTTGACTGTGTGTTTGACCTTTAACTGGGTTCTACTATAGTAAGTCAGCAACTTTTCCCATTCTTGATCTGTTGGTAACCGGATACTCAGCATTCTCCGGTAAGTTTCATCTGCCTCAGTGTATTTGGCAAATGAAGGATTATTTACAAACAGATGTTTTACCTAATGCTAGAGGTAAAATATATTTTCAAAAGCACTGTACAGTACCTTTCCTGTTGCCATTCCTGAAACCTGTGAAGTAGCCACTTGTTGTCTTGCTACATCCCTGAGTTTGTTGTTGTAATCTCCTTGTTCCATAAGTTTATCATGAATGAATAAGGGATTAGGTAATCCCTTCTCTTTTAGCTTATCAAACTTAGCCATGAACCTGTCAACGGCTACTTGCATTTCCTTGCTCTTTTCCTCTAACTTTTGCATAAGGTCCCTCTTGGTGAGGACTTTCTTTACCTCTAGAATAGTAGCAGTCCTGTCTTCAATTTCCAGTTCCTGTAATTGGTACTTGTTCTTTGAATTTAAGAACTGGATGAGCCTGGTAGCCTCTCTAGGCCTATTGCCTAATTCTATCTTCACTTTCTCAATAGCCTCTGTTATTAATGCTATGAGATCAATCTGCTTGAATATGACCTGTATGGATGGCCAAATATCATTGACAGAGTCAATGATATTGGCCCACAGTTTTTCCTTGGCTTCTCCAAGAGGCTCCTTTAGTGTCAAGTCTCTTTCCATTGACTTGAGCTTTTCCTTTATCCTGGCAGCCTTTTGTTCCTCCTCTTTCTGCATAATCTTGGCAAGCATACAATTTGCTTCTAAGCTTGCCACTTGTTTCTTTAGCTTGTTTATCTCGTTGTCTGAATAGACATTTCTTCCATGGCATGAACAAGCTTGGCTGCTTCATCTGTTGTTGTACCTGCTACTGTTGTAGAAGCTGTTGATGTAGATGTTGCAGTGGTGATGGGCAAGGCAGTTCCTAAAGGAGTTTTTGGAGTCAATGTAGCTGCCAATGTAGATGGTACTACAGTAGTCACTGCAGGGATTACAGTTGCTGGTGTGGTCCCTACTTCACCTTGCTTCCATTGGATTAAGGCATCCAATTCCTTCTCTATGCTTCTCAATTGATCATTCAGCTTGAGGACTAACTGTAACACCTCCTGTTTTTTTGGATGATGCAAGGAGGGTATCTTTAGTTGCTTCTTCAGTGAAGAAATGTCCTTGTTCTTTTGTTTTATTAACTCCTCTGTTGCTTTGATATCTTTTGGATCATGTCCCATCTCTATGATCAAGTCTTCCAAAGACTTGATTTTGTTGTCCTTGGCTTGTGATGAAGCCTGTTCAAGCTGATATTGAGCTGAGATGTTGTTTAGGGAACTTTGCAGTTGATGAAAAACTATGGACTTCCCTGTCAGGGTGGAGTAGATCATTTCTCCAGCCTTCTTGTGAAACTCTATTTGGTCCACAGGGTGAATATCCCTAGCCAACACCTCAAAATCAACTTTCTTATAGTCAGTGGGGGCCCTAGGTTGTTGCACAGTTGGTCGAAGGATTCCCCTCTTTGATGTCAAAAGCTGACATCAATCTATTCTGACATGGAGTAGAAAGTTTGAAAAGTTGAGCATATGTCTCAGCTTTCAACCTTTCATTCCTCATTTTTATCTCTTTGAATCTGTCTTTGACACTTTTATCCTGGTCTACTGGCCTGCTGAAAGATGAGGCCTCTACACTCATCTGTCTCTATATCATCTGGGTTCCTGAGGATGATGGGGGTTGTGTTTCCTTTGAAGGAGCAGTACCTTTACTCCTTTCTGGCTCAGAATCAGTTATTTCAACTGAGCCATCGGTGTCTTCCTGTTCTGACACAGGATTGAGTCTAGGTATTTTGCTTTGGCCTCTTTCATATTGAACATTGAAGGCTTGTGTCCCTAAACTTGATCCTTCCTCCCTGCCCCTTTTGGGATTTTTCTCCTCATTCAGAGGAGTCTGCATGATAGGGGGAGTGCTCATTGTCCCTTCCTGAGGTGGTACCTGCAGAAATGAATTCTCATCAAGTTGATTTTCCAGATCCAATAATTCCACAGCAACTTCAGTATTATCCCTGTCCTCTAAAGTGTTTTCCACCCATTGCAATTGGTTGGCATACTTTTCTATCTCAGGGATGCGATGATGGATATAGGGAGCCATCTTGCTTTTCTGCCTTCTTTTGCAGATGAAATCCAAGGGATCATATCTCCATATGAAGCTCTGTTTTAATTTTAATCTCTGAAGGATCGGGTCTGCCTCCTTTCCAGCTTCTCTTCTATTACAAATAAAAGGACCCAATTGGTCTTTGATTTTAAGCTAGGCCTTCTTCTTGTCTTTAACAAAGTTTACCTCATCTAAATTTATTATCTGCCTGTAGTACTCCAGGGCAAATAACCTCATTGGGAGGCATTTAGTAGTTTGTATGGGGCAAGATGGCACCCATAAATCCTAATTTCACTGTGTTTTTGGTACAAGTACCAATCTCCCACTTGATGATTGATGTTTAGATGAAGGACTCTCCTAATCTTAGGACTGATTCTTGGTGGAGGGGTTCCACTAAGCATGGTCATCACAGGGTGGACAAAAGAATCTATGAATTCATTGTATGAATAGGGGGAGGAATATTGATGAATCAATGGGGTCCAGAAGATGATTGATCTTGGTTGGCCCTTGGTGTCCAAATTTTGCAAGGTAAGTGGGAATTTATTTGCTTGGAAGTAGAGGAACATGTGGTATAGTACTGAGGAGTACTTGAAAACCCTTTCATTTCCCATTCTTATGAACTGCTCATGCATTATGTCAGCTATGAATGTGGCAAAGTCATAAATGGTTGTAGGGGGATCTCCTGGGGTATAGATGGACATGAAATCTAGGATGATTTCATCAATTTATTCACTTGTGGAGTAACCCAAAACACAAGATATCGTCGATACAATATTTCTGCCCCAAGGAGAAAATATAATTGCTACATATGGAGGGGGGTCTTTGGGGGTATACTTTTCTTCTATGATGAAGGTCTGGATTAATTGGGCCAATCTTGCAGGGCTGAGTTTGGGATATAAGTCCAACAGGTCTCCAGTTGAGAGGGGAGTTAGGTTTGACCCTGGTTGGAGCTGTAGCATCTCATTGATGGACTCAGGAGTGATGGTGAAAAGGACTTTCTGGTCCTGAGACATGATGGTTCTATGACTGGGGACGTAGCAAGCATAGCACATATGTACAATTTCAGGGAAAATGTGGACTTGGGGGAACTGGTACTTGGGAAAATTTGACTCTCAAAGGCCAATTTCATCAACATGGTTCAGGAACTTGTCCCTACTTTGGCTTGAGCAGGAGCTCTATGACAAGGGTATCTTTTATCTAGAAATCTCTATCAGCTAAGGGAAGGTGGTCCAAGTCTAAATGGGGCGTGGAGATGGGTCTCATGTTCAATGCAGTAGGGGTAGCCATAATTCGATTCTTGTGGATTCGAATTAGGCTTTCTCAAGGTTGAATTGGGGTTTTCAGAGGTAGCTGGGCAGTTTCGGGGTTTGAGTATTCAGCAAGGTGCAGTATGGAGTCTATTAGAGTAATTTTAATTAAGTTTTATGTTAAAAAACACTCAATGGCTGGTCTAACTTGAAATTGACAGGGAACTTGGTGAATTCAGGTTTAAATACCTAAAACTGAGGCAAATTGACTCTAAGCAGGGTAACTGGTAGTTGCAATTGGTCGAAGGGTGCTCGAGGAAGTTGTACAGTTGATTGGGTGGTCTGTGGAATTCTCTGAAGTGAAATTTGCACGTAGATTGACGATTTCGATGTTTTGCAGGTGTCATGCATGCGTACAGAAGCTTGTAGGCAAAAATTCAGCGAAAAAGACATTTTGGGGCTTTTTGGTTTTTATATGGAAAAATGTTTTTTGGCGGGTATGGGTCAATAGCGACTGATTTGTCATGTAGCAGGGAGGTGGTAAGCAGTTAATTTCACACCGCTTATGGGCATCGGGTGGTTTTTAGGAGGGGCCGCCCGATTCCACTCAACGACTGACACGTCGCTAGGGCGGTCTCGTGGAAAACAACATTTTCGGGTGTGTATCGTCCGGCGGATGATCCCACCGAAATGGTTTCGGGACGTTGGATCTGGGCCTTCAGATCAAACGGTAGTCGTGGCGCGATTGCATGCGGAGGTTAATGGGGGGCCCAGCAAGCACTCTAAATATGGCGGTATCGTGATTCATGGTGGATTAAGGCGGGATTATGCCATCGGGGTTATTAGCAGAGGGCTTAATCATGGTTTTGCCTAACTTAATCGTTGATCGATTAGTTAGTTGGTTTTTGTCGGGTTTGATGTATCTTATAGTTTATATTTTAACTAGGGTATAAGAATAGGTTTATATCAGAAATTAATATATACGGGAAAAGGGTTATTAATGGGAATTAATATATATTGGTTAGAAGTTAATATGAAAAACATTGGAAATAAATAGCGCCAAGCAGAATATATTTTCTGTGATTTGTTTGTTTTTCGCATAGATGCATTATAACTTAGGCTAAAGTATTTTTGTGGGTTTTTTATATGAAAGGGGAATTTACTTGGGGGTGATTACTTCCCTAGGCAAATAATGTTTTAACCTTAGGAAAAGGGGTTTTATTCAGGAAATGAATGAAATGAAGGGGGGATGAAGTTTTATGAGGGGAATTTGGTACTTGGTATCTATAAGTCATTAAGCTGAGGGTCTGGTCCCTCCAGAAGTCAGAGAAATGCTCTGAGCCCCTTTGACTTAGAGTTTCTTAGTACTTAGAACTTTATCATGGGAAATTAGTTAAGTAAATAGGTAAAATGAATGGGGGGAGTTAATCAATTGACCTTGAAATCTGTCTTCACGCTTGATTGACCATTTAAATTTGAAACTTATGATGAGAGATGATAAATATGCTTTTTTCCCTATTGACATCATATTTCTACAACCTTTCTTCTACTTACCCATCTACTTGTCCTACATTTTTTCTCCACTTTATTAGGGTGCATTTAGACTAGCAAACCCTTATTAAAACATTTTCTTTTGTTTTCTTGTCACAAAGCAAACTATATAATTCTATCACTATATCATCCAAGGGCTCAGATTAAACTGATGAGATCCTTTTATTTTACTCTACCTAATCTAATGATCTACCAAGATTAAACAGTTTGGTCAGATTTTACTCTCTAACTATCAACCTGAAATTTAAAGCATGGTATAATCAAGATTAAATAGTTTGATTACCCTCGATTTTGGCAGGAATCACAAGTTGCACATAATCATTATTTTTCATAAAGTAAATAGTAGTGCCATTTATACTTGCACACTTTCATGGTCTCCTTTTGTTTTTTGGGGTTCATATTTTTCACTTTTTTGGACCTCTTTCTTTATTCTTTTTGTCCTTTAATTTTCGTTTAGGACATACCCTCTTTTCATTTTTTATTTTTCAATATGGAAAACATTTGCAGGAAGCAAAGGTATGTACATATTACAAGCCTTAACCTTATCCATTCAAAATTATGACTCCTATTGGTATAGGAACCTAACAGTGGCTCCACTTGGGGATGGAATTTCCTTGTGAAATGTCAAGAACTTTGAGACCAATAGCCTTGGAATTTTGACTTCAGTTACCTTGTGATTTGTCACCTTTCAACTTTCTTTATTCATACTTATGATAATAAATCCTTAAAAGCTTAGGGCCTTCTCTCTGGGCTTCAACTCTAAAGGTTTACTATCCAATCCAAACTAGACTTTTCCAAAATAAAATATACACACATGGGAAATAACAATCAGTAACTAGGTTCTATGTAATGTTTGAGCATTCAACCATTCACTGGTCCTCCTCCTTCTTCAGTACCATCGAGTCCTTTAAGGAAGAAAGCATTATTCCCTCTTTAAGCATAGATGATATAGGGGCCTTTCCATAGGAAATCAAATTTCCCATGCTTACACTTATCTTCCCTTCTCCAGTCCCACTTGAGTAATTTTTCACCTAAGTAGAAATCATCTGCCTTGGTCCTTCTATCAAAAATCTTTTTGATCCTTTCGTACACAAGTTGAGATCTGATGTAGACCTCTTCTTTGGTTTGTTGGAGATGAATAGTCTGGTTTATTCTCCTCTCGATATCATTTGGTTCAGATTGCAGTTCTTGGATCATCTTCATCATTGGTATTCCCAAAGAGGATGGAAAGACAGCTTCCATGCCATACACTAGCTGATAGGGGGATGTACCAATTGACTTCTTGGTGGTCAATTTGTCAGCCCATAAGGCTTTGACTAACTTCTTATTCCATGTCTTCTTATTATCTTCCAGTAACTTCTTAATAATGTTCACCAGGCTTTTACTTGCCAGTCCATTTCCTTGAGGGTAGTACGTTGTAGAATGACCTAGGGTAATGTGATACTTATTGCAGAATTCTATCATTCGTTTGGATTTAAAAGTTGCTACATTATCAGCAATGAGCTTGGTTGGGCATCTAAATCTAGACAAAATGTTGGCTTCAAGGAAGTTAATAATAACAATATCTGTGGCTTGCCTTGAAGGTATGGCCTCTATCCATTTTGTGAAATAATCTGTGGCTGTGAGGATCCACTTATGTTGGACAGAGATGGGCGGCTGAATTTCACCGATGAAGTCTAAACCCCATTGTTGAAAAGGTACTTCAGCAGTGATTGGTTTAAGGGGTAATGGTAGAAGTTTTCTTTTTCCTTCAAAAATTTGACACTTGTGACAAGAGGTCACAAATCTCTTGACATCAGAGAATAAAGTTGGCCAGTAGAAACCTGCCCTTAAGATTTTATCTGCAGTGGTTCTCCAATAGAGGTGTCCACCACAGTCACCTACATGAAAGTCTTGTAGAACTTTGTCAGCCTCATCTTTTATCAAACAATTAAGGAGAATTCCTTCATGATCTTTCCAAAACAAAGCATTATCAAGTATACAAAATTTCAAAGATTTCATTTTTAAGAACCTACCTTTGGTTCTAGATAATCTAGGAGGAGCTTGTAAGTTTTGTAAAATGTAGATGATATCAACATACCATGGTGATTCAACAAAGGCTTGACTGATAGGTGGAGTCGCCATCTCCTATTTTTCATCTAGTGCAGCAATAAAGTTTATGTCCAAGGTCTGACAGTTCAACTCAGCCATAAGTTTAGCTAAGCCTTGGCCTTTGATTAACTTTGTGGGTTTGATCTCTATATCATACTCTAAGATAGTAGCAATCCATTTTCCCCTTTTCCCATCAGGACCTTCCTGAGTTAGGATGTCTTTGACTACAGAATTGGGAACATAGGCTACTACATGAGAATACAAAATATATACCCTAAAATCTTTGATAACTTTGACTAAATCCAATGCTTGTTTCTCCATTATGTTGTATTTTAAGGGAGCATCTCTTAAGGCTTTGCTAAAGAAAGCAATGGGTTGTTCATATCCTTGGTCATTTTTCTGCAGTAAAACTACAGCTATTGTATGCTCAGAAGCAAAGGAAAACAAAATGAAATCCCTATCAAATTTGGGACTAACTAATACCAGGGTTTTTGTCAAGGCTAGCTTGATGTCTTCAAATGATTTCTTAGCTTCGACAGTCCAACTTAGGGTCGAATCTTTTTTCAACATATTATTTAGTGCTCTAATTAACTCTGCTATGTTAGAAATAAATCTTCTGAGGAAGTTAATCTTTCCTAAAAAGGCTTGTAGTTGTTTGATATTCCTAGGGTGTTGTATCAGCAAGATGGCTTCAATTCTTGCAGGATCTATTCTTATGCCATCTTTGGAGATGATATGTCCTAACAATTTGTTTGATATTCCTAGGGTGTTGTATCAGCAAGATGGCTTCAATTCTTGCAGGATCTATTCTTATGCCATCTTTGGAGATGATATGTCCTAACAATTTTCCTTCTTCCAATCCAAATAAAGATTTCTTGGGGTTTAAGGAAATGCCATACTTTCTGCATTCTATAAAGACCTACCTTAGATGATCTAGATGTTGATTGTCTGATTTTGAGAAAACAGTAATATCATCAAGATATATTACAAGGAAATCATGGATTTCTTTGGAAAAGGCTATATCCATAGCCCTCTAGAAAGTGGATCCTGCATTCATTAGCCCAAAAGGCATTTTGACATACATAAAGGTGCCCCAAGGAGTGGTAAAAGCAGTCTTGGATTGGTCGTCAGGGTGAACCAAAATCTGATTGTAACCAGAAAACCCATCCAGTAATGAGATTTTGGTTGACCCAACTACCCTTTGTAAGATGTGGTCCATTTTGGGAAGAGGGTAGTTGTCTTTAAGTGATTCTTTATTTAGGTTTCTGAGATCTACACAGAGTCTGATCTCACCAGTTTTCTTCCTGATTGGGACCAAGTTTGAGACCCATCCAGAAAACCTTATTGGTGTAATTATCTTGGCATCATACATTCTCTTAATTTCTTTTTCTATTGAAGGTAATAAGATAGGATTAATTCTCCTAAGCTTTTGTTTGAAAGGTTTTTTATTCTCTTTGAGAGGAATTGTGCGTTGGATGATGCTAGTGTCATAGGATTTAAGGTCCTCATAGCTCCAAGCAAGGACATCCTGAAATTCTTTCAATAACTCGATGTATTCACCTTTTCTATTGAAGGGAGTGACTTTGACAGTTTGATTAGCTTGGGATTGTCTTCAATACCGATGTTACACTCTTCAATATCAGATTTTAATGGTTCCATTTTAGGCTTCCTAGGAACATCATTTTAATCGAATAAGTCTTCCAGAGGGGTTAAACCTTTTAGTAAGAAATTATCCTTGAGATTAATTAATTCGTTTCGTCATTAATTGTTTCATCAATCTCAACCTGTTCTAGGTTGTCTATATCTGACCTTGTGAATTTAGTGGGATTAAAACTATCTACTTCATTACCTTCTAGCTCATTTATTATTACTTCATCCCTAGAGTTAAGATCTATGGATGTATCAGTGTCTAGGTTACTATGTGCAAATTCTTCTTCTAAAGTTAAGAAGTTGTTTATCTGTCTATCATTTGAGAATACTTGCCAGTTCTGCACATTATCTGGGATTTAAGGTATGTGCCTGACCTCAGCAGTGTACTGATGGTTAGGTTGGAAGGGTAACCTGCAGGTACTGGAAAACATTGCTAAACTATGGGCTTGCATATTGTGCTTCCTAGGAACTACTGTAAGCTGTGTTTCTAGAAAAGTATTGAGTATTTCTACAATGGTTCCTCTGTAATAACCTAATATAATGTCTTTAGTCATATATACACCCTTAATCTGATTTACAACTAGCACCTAAATTCCTAACTACCTTGAGACCTAGAATCAAATCCTCATACTCGGCCATATTATTGGTACATCTGAAATTTAACCTATAGGCATGGCCCTCTGAGTGATTGTTTTCTAAATTATAAATCCATACTCCTGCTCCTGCTCCTAACTTATTTACAGAGCCATCAAATTCTAAATGCCATAAGATTTCATGTACATAGTTCTCATCATCAGTATCCCATTTATTTTTATTTCTAGCAACCTGATTACTTTCTTTATTGCACAATTCTGAAGTTTCTTTAGATTCATTAGCAATGGAAACTGCAATTTCTTTTGGTTCTGCAACAACATTGTTAGGAGTTTCGTTTGGTGTTTGATCAATGTTGAACATAATAAAAGAGTCTACATCTGAATGCATGGAGTAGATGGGATAGTTTTGAGGTCGATCTTGGCTGCTTACCATGTATTTCATGAAAGTTTCTCTGTACAGTTTCTTGGGTTGTCCAAACATAGAAATTGTGGCATATGACATATCCAGTTGGAGGGATCCTTGAAGCTTGGCTCCCCAAGATCTGGATAACAGCATGCCATATTTTGGTGGGATATCAGCCACTACAATGTCCATGAGGATGCTCTTGGCAGGATATTGGACTAAAGTAATACACAAATCTTTGATTAACCCTAGACATTCTACTTGACTTGAATCAAAGGAGAACAAGTCTTTGTAAGGTCTAGTAATGTCTAGTTTCAATTTTTCCATCACTAATTTTGGCATTAGGTTGTGAGAAGCCCCAGAATCTAACATGGCATTGTGTAGTATTTTATCATGAATACTAAGGCTAATGTAAAAAGTTGGAACTCCTCCTTGCGGTTTACCATTAACATCTAGTCCAAATATTAATTTTGGTTTATCATCAAACAAATTAACTGAGTCTTCGTTTTCAGTAATGTTCAAGGTCTAATTTACCTGTGATTTGTAAGTTTCGTTTTTAACTAGTTCAGTCAAAGGGACTGAAATTTTCAGCTTGGATATCTCTGCTCCCAAATTGAATGATGAGGAAGGGTTGTAGACCTTTGGAACAGGGTTTTGAGTGGAATTATCTTCCTTTTGTTTACTTGGGATTTCCTTATGGGGACTTTCAGATCTGGCATTATAGGTGTTTTTCTCTGGTTCTTTAAGTGGAACTGATGTGGATGGCTGCTCAACAAAGGGTTGATTGGAAGTTATTTCTTCAATGATGGGACTTGGGGGATTTTTGTTTGGTCTAGGGAGGATTTGAAGCACTTCCGTAACATGAACTTTATTTGTTATTTTGGGTTGATTCGCCATTGCTTTCTTAGTTTGGTCAGGAGGACCAGCATTATTTTTACTTCTCAAATTATATTGTTTGTGCACTTCAAATATGGCAGAGTCATATCCCTGTTTATAGTCAAATGACTCTCCAGACTGGGTTTGAAGTTGTTGTAACATATGCAATTCTTCCTCATCCTGGGAGAGGAATACAGGGTTTTGATCATCTAATCCCATTAGATTGATTTGGGTATCTTGTTCTGGATCATCAGGATCAGATGATTCTGCATAGTTTTCTTGAAAAGGGGGTCTAATGTTTTGATCAGGTCCATTCTTTCCTATGTTTTGGTTTTGATTTTGGTTTTTTCTGAAATTTTGCATTCCTAACTGGGGGTACTTGTTTATTATCCCATGTTTTTCTATCTAGGTTGTCAAGTCTATCCATGATTCTTTCTACAGTTTTGGCCAAAAGATCTACTTTACCATCAGACGTTGAAGCTTCATCAGCAAATCCTACTCTCCTTTTTACCTTTGCTCGAGCTTTTTTGGTTAAAAGATTAGCCTCTACTTTTACTGCATTGGTTTGGCTTTGCGATAGGGTTGTGGGCTCTCTTTCCCTAAGTTGGTAGGCCATATCTAGATCAAAACCATCAAGGAACTTCATCATTTTGAGATCAGGAGGAGGCTTAAGGTTGGCAGGGATGGCATTGTAAGTGTTATTAAACCTAGTGCAGTAGTCTTGAACTAATTCTTTAGGACCTCTCCTAATGTTCTCATACTCATAAAGTATCTGCAATGGGTTTTTCTTCCTCTCCCATCTCTTGATGAACATCCTATGAAAGTTTGTCATATCTGCAATACTACCAGCAGCTAAGTTTCTAAACCAGGTTCTAACTTCCCCAGCTAATGTTTGGGCAAAAAGTCTCATTCTTACATCTGCATCATCTATCTCATGTAACTCAAAATAATCGTTCATTCTATTAACATGTTGCTGAGCAGTGTATAGGCCTGTAGCATCAAATAGTTGAATTTTGCTTTGATAGTCCTGAGGTAAGTCATGTAACTGACCAGGTAACACCAAAGGGGCATATCTATTAGCCAAGTCTAAAGCCTTGGCTTGGCTCAAAGATAAGGGAAGATTAGTTTGGGTTGAGGTGGAGATGGATGAGCTAGCAGTGCTTATCGTTGAAAATGAAAGATTGCCCACTGAAACTGGAGTATTAACAGTGGAATTTGAAATATTAACAGCTGAAGTTGGAATATCTACAAATGAAACTGAAACATAAACAGTGGATGAAGGGGTTTCTATAATGGAAATTGGGATAACATGGACGGTTGTGTGTATAGGGGAGACGGAAGTATCTATAAGTGAACTCGAAGGGCTGATGGGTGAAGTGGGAGTGTCTATAGGTGGAAACAGGATTCTAGGTTGTATAGGGAGTTGTGGAATGCACTGTAGTAGAAATAATGGATGGTGTGGTAGTGATGGAAGGGGTATTAATAATGTTGGAGGATTGAGCAGAAAGTTCAGCAGTTAGAGTAGTATTAATGGATGATAGTGGAGTATTCAAAATATATTCGTCAATTGATCTATTAGCTCTTTGAACTTCAAGGTCTGCAATAAAATCAGGATCTAGAACAGTTTCATTAAGCACACTTTCATATTTTGTTCTAAACAATGAGAGATCAAATTGCACATCGAAAGGTAAATCTTCTAAAAACAACCACTCATTAGGACATGAATTAGCTTTAACTAATGGTGTTTTATCAGCTGAACTCTCTTCTTTTTTGGATTTCCTTATAATTCTGTCTAGATCATCTACAATAACAACAGGGTTTGGATACGGGCTGGCCTTGGTATAATGAATTTTCCTGGAGGCCAAAATTATAAATTTTTAAATGTTTTTTAGTGTAATTTTAAAACTTCCGTAAAAACTGACTTTAAGGGGCTCAAGATGATGATTAAGATTTCCTTAAAGTTTTAGGAGACTGAGGTTTGCGTTCCCCAGTATGGTCACCACTATGTTATCACTCAAAACTTTTCCTTATAAGTTTTGGAAGAAGGGAAGGCTTCGAGGTAACCACAAACCAACTTTTAAGCATAGGTTCTAGCCAATATATGGCTCGGAGAAGGCTCTCTCTATATAATTTAGTTATGTTTGCTTAGATATTAGGCTAGTTCTAGAGTTCGGGGGGGTTTTTGATTTGTATGAAGATTTGGTGGTGGAATCTTTAAAACAGGCAAATAGGATGATGCCTTTAGGCCATTGGGAAATGGAGTCAAAGAAGGGGCAGCAAAGCTGGAGTTGAATCACTAAAGGGAATGTTTCAAGGGGAAAGATAGAAGAGAAGTACAAATCCTTGCACTAAATGGTGAAATGAATCTTAACGGGGGTGATAGGGCAATCAAGAATCCTCAGACCGAGGCTAAGATGGGGGAACAACAGTGAATCATGAGTAAAGGGAAATTAAGAATCCTTTACTATAGACCAGAGGAGAAACTACAAAAGCTAAGGAGCAGTTAAGAATTCCCTAGCTAAGATAGTTTAAGAGAAAACATTAAGAATGTATAACAGTAAGACAGAGTGCAGTTAAGCAAATTCTGAAATAATATTCAAGTTAAACATTCAGACTTCTGAAACATTTAAGATTATGAAACAAATTTAAGGGAGATAAAACAACACAAGAGAATTACTCATTTGTACTCCGCTTTACAAATGAATCCCTTGAAATATCTGATCTTTATTCATCAATCCAGCATGTTGGCCCAGTCAGTGATACAAAAGCTTTTACAGTCTTTGAACAAAATTCTATCGAAAGTATAAGAATCCACCCTACATACTTCGATTTGTGAAGTATTTATACAAAAAAATTTTACAAAATATCCCAAAATAACTTGGGAATTAATCTAGGAAATTCAAAATATCTTCTCGCGTGAAAATAGTGACAGCTATTGAACTGTTTTCTTGCTATCCCTTTTATTGTGGTTTAGCTAGAAGTTTATGGTTGCTATGCTCTATGTTGGCCAAAGGCTGTTGTCTTTTATACTGATATTCTTTGACATGGATACTCTTTGACCCTGTAACCACTTGACTCTGATGCTCTTTTACCTCGTTGATTGTGTGTTTGACCTTTAACTGTGTTCTGCTATAGTAAGTCAGTCAACTTTTCCCATTCTTGATCTGTTGGTAACCGGATACTCAGCATTCTCCGGTAAGTTTCATTTGCCTCAGTGTATTTGGAAAATGAAGGCTTATTTACAAACAGATGTTTTACCTCATGCTGGAGGTAAAATAGATTTTCAAAAGCATTGTACAGTACCTTTCCTGTTGGCATTCCTGAAACTTGTGAAGTAGCCACTTGCTGTCTTGCTACATCCCTGAGTTTGTCGTTGTAATCTCCTTGTTCCATAAGTTTATCATGAATGACTAAGGGATTAGGTAATCCCTTCTCTTTTAGCTTATCAAACTTAGCCATGAACCTGTCAACGGCTACTTGCATTTCCTTGCTCTTTTCCTCTAACTTTTGCATAAGGTCCCTCTTGGTGAGGACTTTCTTTACCTCTAGAATAGTAGCAGTCCTGTCTTCAATTTCCAGTTCCTGTAATTGGTACTTGTTCTTTGAATTTAAGAACTGGATGAGCCTGGTAGCCTCTCTAGGCCTATTGCCTAATTCTATCTTCACTTTCTCAATAGCCTCTGTTATTAATGCTATGAGAGAATCTGCTCAAATATAACCTGTATGGATGGCCAAATATCATTGACAAAGTCAATGATATTGGCCCACAGTTTTTTCTTGGCTTCTCCAAGAGGCTCCTTTAGTGTCAAGTCTCTTTCCATTGACTTGAGCTTTTCCTTTATCCTGGAAACCTTTTGTTCCTCCTCTTTCTGCATAATCTTGGCAAGCTTACAGTCTGTTTCTAAGCTTGCCACCTGTTCCTTTAGCTTGTTTATCTCGTTTTTCTGAATAGACATTTCTTCCATGGCATGAACAAGCTTGGCTGCTTCATCTATTGCTGTACCTGTTTCTGTTGTAGAAGCTGCTGATGTAGATGTTGCAGTGGTGATGGGCAAGGCAGTGCCTAAAGGAGTTTTTGGAGCCAATGTAGCTACCAATGTAGATGGTACTATAGTAGTCACTATAGGGATTACAGTTGCTGGTGTGGTCCCTACTTCACCTTGCTTCAATTGGATTAAGGCATCCAATTCCTTCTCTGTGCTCCTCAACTGATCATTCAGCTTGAGGACTAAATCCATTAAGTCCTCATGCTGAGTTTGAGACTGTAACACCTCCTATGTTTGTGGATGATGCAAGGAGGGTATCTTTAGTTGCTTCTTCAGTGAAGCAATGTCCTTGTTCTTCTGTTTTACTAACTCCTCTGTTGCTTT
Source organism: Pinus tabuliformis (assembly GCA_031772625.1). Lineage (NCBI taxonomy): Eukaryota > Viridiplantae > Streptophyta > Pinopsida > Pinales > Pinaceae > Pinus > Pinus tabuliformis. Next base: position 1,231,304,150 of record CM062817.1, on the reverse strand, counting down.
GATATCTTTTGGATCATGTCCCATCTCTATGATCAAGTCTTCCAAAGAATTGATTCTGTTGTCCTTGGCTTGTGATGAATCTTGTTCAAGCTAATATTGAGCTGAGATGTTTTTTAGGGAACTTTGCAGTTGATGAACAGCTATGGACTTCCATGTCAGGGTGGAGTAGATCATTTCTCCAGCCTGCTTGTGAAACTCTATTTGGTCCACAGGGTGAATATCCCTGGCCAACACCTCAAAATCAAGTTTCTTATATTCAGTGGATGCCCTAGGTTGCTGCACAGTTGGTAGAATGAAGGACACCTGCATCTTCCCCGCTTTGATGTCAAAAGTTGACATCAATCTATTCTGACCTGGAGTAGAAAATTTGAAAAGTTGAGCATATGTCTCAGCTTTCAACCTTTCATTCCTCATTTTTATCTCTTTGAATTTGTCTTTGACACTTTTATCCTGGTCTGCTGGCCTGCTGAAATACGAGACCTCTACACTCATATGTCTTTGTATCATATGGGTTCCTGAGGATGATGGGGGTTGTGTTTCCTCTGAAGGAGCAGTACCTTTACTCCTTTCTGGCTCAGAATCAATTATTTCAACTGAGCCATCGGTGTCTTCCTGTTCTGACACAGGATTGAGTCTAGGTCTTTTGCTTTGGCCTCTTTCATATTGAACATTGAAGGCTTGTGTCCCTGAACTTGATCCTTCCTCCCTACCCCTTTTTGGATTTTTCTCCTCATTCAGAGGAGTCTGCATGATAGGGGAGTGCTCATTGTCCCTTCCTGAGGTGGTACCTACAGAAATGAATTTTCATCAAGTTGATTTTCCAGATCTAATAATGTGTTTTCCACAGCAACTTCAGTATTATCCCTGTCCTCTAAAGTGTTTTCCACCCATTGCAATTGGTTGGCATACTTTTCTATCTCAGGGATGCGGTGATGGATATAGGGAGCCATCTTGTTTTTCTACCTTCTTTTGCAGATGAAATCCAAGGGATCATATCTCCATATGAAGCTCTGTTTTAATTTTAATCTTTGAAGGATCAGGTTTGCCTCCTTTCCAGCTTCTCTGCTATTACAAATAAAAGGACCCAATTGGTCTTTGATCTTGAGTTGGGCTTTCTTTTTGGCTTTAACAAAGTTTACCTCATCTGAATTTATTATCTGCCTGTAGTACTCCAGGGAAAATAACCTCATTGGGAGGTATTTAGGTAGTTTGTATGGGGCAAGCTGGCACCCATAAATCCTGATTTCAGTGTGGTTTTGGTACAAGTACCAATCTCCCACCTGATGATTGATGTTTAGATGAAGGACTCTCCTAATCTCAGGACTGATTCTTGGTGGAGGGGTTCCACTGAGCATGGTCATCACAGGGTGGACAAAGGAATCTATGAATTCATTATATGAATAAGGGAAGGAATATTGATGAACCAATGGGGTCCAAAAGATGACTGATCTTGGTTGGCCCTTGGTGTCCAACTTTTGCAAGGTAAGTGGGAATTTATCTGCTTGGAAGTAGAGGAACATGTGGTATAGTACTGAGGATTACTTGAAAACCCTTTCATTTCCCATTCTTATGAGTTGCTCATGCATTATGTCAGCTATGAATGTGGCAAAGTCATAAATGGTTGCAGGGGGCTCTCCTAGGGTATAGATGGACATGAAAGCTAGGATGATTTCATCAATGTATTCACTTATGGAGTAACCCAAAACACAAGATATCGTGGATACAATATTTCTGCCCCAAGGAGAAAATATAGTTGCTACATATGGAGGGGGATCTTTGGGGGTATACTTTTCTTCTATGATGAAGGTCTGGATTAATTGGGCCAATCTTGCAGGGCTGAGTTTGGGGTATAAGTCCCATAGGTCTCCAATTGAGAGGGGAGTTAGGTTTGGCCCTGGTTGGAGCTGTAACATCTCATTGATGGACTCAGGAGTGATGGTGAAAAGGACTTTTTGGTCCTGAGACATGATGGTTCTGTGACTAGGGACGTAGCAAGCATAGCACATATGTATAATTGCAGGTAAAATGTGGACTTGGGGGAACTAGTACTTCGGCAAATTTGACTCCCAAAGGCCAATTTCATCAGCATGGTTCAGGAACTTGTCCCTACTTTGGCAGTGTATTTTGAGTAAGAGCTCTATGATAGAGGTATCTTTTATCTGGAAGTCTCTATCAGCTAAGGGAAGGTGGTCCAAGTCAAAATGGGGCGTGGAGATAGGTCTCATGTTCAATGCAGTAGGGGCAGCCATAATTCGGTTCTTGTGGATTCAAATTAGACTTTCTCAAGGTTGAATTGGGGTTTTCAGTAGGTAGCTAGGCAATTTCGGGGTTTGAGTATTTAGCAAGGTGCAGTATGGAGTCTATTAGAGTAATTTTAATTAAGTTTTATGTTTAAAAAAATACTCAATGACTGGTCTAACTTGAAATTGACAGGGCACTTGGTGAATTCAGGTTTAAATACCTGAAACTGAGGCAAATTGACTCTGAGCAGGGTAACTGGTAGCTGCAATTGGTCGAAGGGTGCTCGTGGAAGCTGTACAGTTGACTGGGTGGTCTGTGGCATTCTCTGGAGCGAAATTTGCATGTAGGTTGACGGCTTCGATGTTTTGTAGGTGTCGTGCATGTGTACAGAAGCTTGCAAGCGAAAATTCAGCGAAAAAGACATTTTGGGGCTTTTTGGTTTTTATATGGAAAAATGTTTTTTGGCGGGTACGGGTCAATAGCGACTAATTTGTCACGTAGCAGGGAGGTGGTAAGCGGTTAATTTCGCACCGCTTATGGGCGTCGGGTGGTTTTTAGGAGGGGTTGCCCGATTCCACTTAGCGACTAACACGTCGCCAGGGCGGTCTCATGGAAAACAACCTTTTCGGGTGTGTATCGTCCTACGGATGATCCCGCCCAAAATGGTTTCGGGACGTTGGATCTAGGCCTTCAGATCGGACAGTAGTAGGGGCGTGATTGTGCGCAGAGGTTAATGGGGGGCCCAGCAAGCACTTTAAATATGGCAGTAGCGGGATTCATGGTGGATTAAGGCGGGATTATGCCATCTGGGCTATTAGCGGAGGGCTTAATCATGGTTTTGCCTAACTTAATCGTAGATCGATTAGTTAGTGGGTTTTTGTCGGGTTTGATGTATCTTATAGTTTATATTTAAACTAGGGTATAAGAATAGCTTTATATCGGAAATTAATATATACGAGAAAAGGTTTATTAATGGGAATTATATATAGTGATTAAAAGTTAATATGAAAAATATTGGAAATAAATAGCGCCAAGCATAATATATTTTCTTTGATTTATTTATTTTTTGCATAGATGCATTATAACTTAGGCTAAAGTATTTTTGTGGGTTTTTTATATGAAAGGGGGATTTACTTGGGGGTGATTACTTTCCCTAGGCAAATAATGTTTTAACCTTAGGAAAAGGGGTTTTATTCGGGAAATGAATGAAATTAAGGGGTGATGATGTTTTATGAGGGGAATTTGGTACTTGGTATCTATAAGTCATTGAGCCGAGGGTCCGGTCCCTCCAGAAGTTAGAGAAATGCTCTAAGCCCCTTTGACTTAGATTTTCTTAGTACTTAGAACTTTATTATGGGAAATTAGTTAAGTAAATAGGTAAAATGAATGGGGGAAGTTAATCAATTGACCTTGAAATCCGTCTTCACGCTTGATTGACCATTTACATTTAAACTTATGATGAGAGATGATAAATATGCTTTTTTCCCTATCATCATATTTTTGCAACCTTTCTTCTACTTACCCATCTACTTGTCCTACCATTTTTTCTCCACTTTATTAGGGTGCATTTAGACTAGCAAACCCTTATTAGAACATTTTCTTTTCTTTTCACAAAGCAAACTATCTATTTTTATCACTATATCATCCAAGGGCTCAGATTAAACTGATGAGCTCCTTTTATTTTACTCTACCTAATCTAATGATCTGCCAAGATTAAATAGTTTGGTCAGATTTTACTCTTTAACTATCAACCTGAAATTTAAAGCATGGTATAATCAAGATTAAATAGTTTGATTACCCTAGATTGTGGCATGAATCACAAGCTGCACACAATCATTATTTTGCATAAAGTAAATAGTAGTGGCATTTAGACTTGCACACTTTCATGGTCTCTTTTTGTTTTTGGGGTTCATATTTTTCACTTTTTTGGACCTCTTTCTTTATTCTTTTTGTCCTTTAATTTTCTTTTAGGACATACCCTCTTTTCATTTTTTATTTTTCAATATGGAAAACATTTGCAGGAAGCAAAGGTATGTACAAATTACAAGGTTTAACCTTAGCCATTCAAAATTATGACTCTTATTGGTATAGGAACCTAACAGTATTGACCCATGGTATTGTAAAAAGTATATTTACAAGTTAATAATATCCATGGTAAATTGGGGGTGAATATCCATGGTTAAGAATCTTGTCATATTGTTATAAAATATTTTGATTGTGAAATAAGTTATCATTTTTGGCATGTGGTATTGATAAGCCATGTTATTAGCCCATGCTATTGCAACAAAGTCTATTCAAGAGTTCATAATATCAATGGCAAAGTGAGGGTGAATACCCATGATTAAGAATCTTGTTATATTGTTATAAAATATTTTGATTGTGAAATAAGTTATGTTTTTTGGGCATGTAGTATCGATAAGTTATGGTATTTGCCCATGGTATTGTAACAAGGTCTATTTACAAGTTAGTAATATCCACGGTAAAGTGGGGATGAATATCCATGGTTAAAAAATATTTTGATGGTGAAATAAGTTATATTTTTTTGGCATGTGGTTTTGATCAGCCATGGTATTGTAACAAAGCCTTATTTTTACAAATTAATAATATCCACAGTGAAGTGGGGGTGAATATCCATGGTTAAGAATCTTGTCATATTGTTATAAAATATTTTAGTTGTGAAATAAGTTATGGTTTTTGTGCATGCCGTATTGATAAACCATGGTATTGGCTCATGGTATTATAACAATGTCTATTCACAAGTTAATAACAAAATCAAAATATAACAAATTGAATTTTATTATTTTTATTACTTCAACTTTTTGCACTCGTCACTTTTAACTATTTTTTTTTAGTTAAGCTAACATTTAGAATTGTTTATAATTTGGATTTATAATTTGTAATTATTTTTTTTCATTTTTTATATATTTCATTTAAATATTTTTATTTTTAATTTTATTAAAATTCTCATAACATATATAATTACTTATATGCTTGCATGGTATTTTTTCACATGTTTTATAATTTTTTAAATTTAATTTTTCAATGTGATATACAAAATATTTAAAAAGGAGTTTATAGTAAGTATTAAGTTTTTTATATGGTTATTAATTAAATTTTAATTTTAAAATACCATGGTTATGTTTAATTTTTCAATGTGATATACAAAATATTTAAAAAGGAGTTTATAGTAAGTATTAAGTTTTTTATATGGTTATTAATTAAATTTTAATTTTAAAATACCATGGTTATGTATATATATTGTTATTATTTAAACTTATTTTAAGGTCATCTGCATATTATGATTTTTTGGGAAAAAATTATTTGTAGTTTTATTAACAAGAATAAAATTGCAATATATGAATTCAAAATTAACCAACTTATTATTTTTATTTAACATTGTGTTTTTTATTAAAATTCTCAAACTCTATCACTATCTCGCTTTTCGGATGGGTTGACAAAGGGAAGAGAGAGTGAGAAGGAGAGAGGGAATGGGCTAGCCATGAGTTAACAAAGGGATATTATATAATATCCATATTATTTTTTTCACATGTTTTATAATTTTTTAAATTTAACTTTTCAATGTGATATACAAAATATTTTTAAAAGAGTTTATAGTAAGTATTAAGTTTTTATATGGTTACTAAATAAATTTTAATTTTAAAATACAATGATTATGTATATATATTGTTATTATTTAACTTTATTTTAAGCTCATTTGCATATTATGATTTTTTGGGAAAAAAATATTTGTAGTTTTATTAACAAGAATAAAATTGCAATATATGAATTCGAATTGAACCAACTTATTATTTTTATTAATAAGCGTAGTGAAAGAGTTGAAGGGAAGAGAGAGAGAGAGAAAGATGGGGGGAGGGACAGAGGGACGCGGGAGAGAAAGGGAGAGATTTGAAGGAAGAGAGAGAAGGAGAGAGAGTTGGAGTTGGAGGGGGAGAGAGAGGGAGGGAAGAAGAAATACATAGAAGGAGAAAGGTGGAGAGAAAGAGAGGGAGTGACAAGGGAGAAATGGAGAGAGAGTGAGAGAGGAGAGCATGAGGGAAGAGAGAGAATGTGTATGTTTAGAGGGTGAGATAGAGAAAGGGAATAAGGAAGAGACACGTAGATATAAATATAGATATTAAATAGTATTATGTAACCAACCTAGATCCATTTTAACCCTAGATCTATCAAGCGTCGAGAGGGATAAAATCTCTCGAGGTGAAATTATTTCCTCAAGCTTCACACTCAAAAAATAGGTTTGCACATTGAGAGATTGGATCCCTCTCGAAGCTTGATAGATCTGGGGTTAAGATGGATCTAGGTGAGATATAGAGAGAGGGAATAAGAGAGATTTGACCCCTTTAAAAGAGAGAGGGAATATGGATATTATTCCTTCTCTCTATATCTCACCTAGATCAAACCTACATTTAAAAGAGAGAGGAAGTGACAAGGGAGAGATGGATAGAGCGTGAGAACTGGGAGAGAGAGGGACAGAAGGGAGAGAGAGAGAGAGGTTTACACTCTATATCTCAAAAATGAGGTTTACACTTCGAGAGATTTGATACCTCTCAACGCTTGATAGATTCGAGTTAAGATGGATCTAGGGGATAATGGAGGACATCATCTTGCAAAATAAGAGTTAAATATATGTGAGTGTGTGTGTGTGTGTTTCAATTGGGGTTATATTGGGTGGTTGTGAGGAAAGAATGGAATCCTCCCTATCCAAGTTCAATTCTCGCAAGTGACATGACAAAAATTGATAATATTGATAGTAAATGTATATTCCTCATATGGAACATGCAACATTGTACATATATATATATATATATATATATATATATATATATATATATATATATAAAATTGGAATGCAAATTTATGGAGAATAGGTAACTTCGAAAGTTCGACTGCCACTATTATACCAAATACAACTATTTCATAAATGCCACAAATGGGCCAATCACAACATGCCCATTTCTTAGAGAGAGTGTGTAAGTTTGGGGGTGAGATATAGAGAAAAGGAATAAGAAAGAGACACATAGATAAAAATTTATAATCCCTCTCAACACTTGATAGATCCGGAGTTAAGATGGATCTAGAGTTGTTACATAATACTATATAATATCTATATTTATATCTATGTGTCTCTTTCTTATTCCTCTCTCTACCTCACCCCCCAAACATACACATTCTCTCTCTCTCTATCTCACCCCCAAAACATACACACACACTCTCTCTCTCCCCCCCCTTTTCTCCCTCTCTCTTCCCTCCATATTATCAGAGCAATAATATGGATTTATAATTTGTAATTACTCTCTTTCTCTCTCCGCCCTTTTCTCCCTCTTTCTTCCCTCCATATTGGCAATAATATCGATTTATAATTTGTAATTACCCTCTCTCTCTCTCCCCCTTTTCTCCCTCTCACTTCCCTCATATTATCGGAGCAATAATATGGATTTATAATTTGTAATTATTTTTTTCATTTTTTATATATTTCACTTAAATATTTTTATTTTTTATTTTATTAAAATTCTCATAACATATATAATTACATATATGTTTGCATGGTATTTTTTTCACATGTTTTATAATTTTTTAAATTTAATTTTCCAATGTGATATACAAAATATTTATAATAAAAAAAAAAAGAGTTTATAGGAAGTATTAAGTTTTTATATGGTTATTAATTAAATTTTAATTTTAAAATACCATGGTTATGTATATATATTGTTATTATTTAAATTTATTTTAAGGTCATTTGCATATTATGATTTTTTGGGAAAAAAATATTTGTAGTTTTATTAACAAGAATAAAATTGCAATATATAAATTCCAATTGAACCAACTTATTAGTTTTATTAACATTATGTTTTTTCATTATTGTTTAATTAAACACTAATCTATTTATTTGATGTTACTTTTGCTTATTTAAAATAAAAAGAAACACCATATTTTAGAAATATATTATTATTTTTTATTTTTCTTTGTACCAAGCATATCCACTTGAAGGGATGACTTTGTGCCAACTCAACCACGGATCTTAACCCAAAGAGTGTTGAGAGAATTGAACTTGTGACCTCTCAATAGCAAAAGTGTTATAATAACAAGAACTTGACCAAATGAGCTAACCCTCAAAACTAAGATATTATTATTTTAGAAAAATAAGATGTTAATTTTTAATTATAAGGATGGTAGGCAATAGCAAGGCCTCTAAAGCTACACATACATTGAGACCCACAAATGGCACTTGTGGGGGCTTTTATATATGTGGAAGTAGACAAATTTCTATTTTAGTGTAACTATTTCATTTCTACAATGCATTTTGCTATTACCCCATATAAATTAAATACACATTATTATTATCTGAACGAGATATGTATCTTATGATTGAATAATGCTTATGCACTTGCTTATTAATCTCCAATGAGTGAACTATATAGGATGGTGTATACATGCATGGTAAAGTTAAAGGGAAAAAGAGCTTCCACAATTTTACATATCTTTGTTGAGAAGAAGTGGTTGATATAGTTACTAGTATACATCCATTTTAACCACGGATCTAGCAAGAGCCTAAAGGGATCAAATCTCTTGAGGTGTAAACCCTTTTTATAGTGCAAAACTAAAAAACATTGCACCTCCAAAGATTGCATATCTCTCTCTCTCTCTCTCTCTCTCTCTCTCTTTCTTTATAGATATCTATATATATATAGAGAGAGATATATATCCAAAGGAAAAAAACAACAATCTTTTATTGAAAACAAACAAGTGTTACATCTACAACATTGGCCTGCAAAACCATTCCAACAAAAAAAGAAACACAACATGTAACCACATCGCTCCTACATGTGCCATCAGGTAGGGTAAACATTAAAAATTTGGCAATTACAAAAAGGAAGGTTGAGTCATAGGCAAACGCCTCACTTTCTAGTGAAAAGGTCAGAATGCCACCATAAATAACCTTAAGGAGATGAGCATTCAAAAGCCTGAGTTGCTAGCAAGGGAATGATCCACTACTGAGAATGGTGCCATTGATATGCAGCTCATAGAAAATCCTCCCAATAGGCACAAAGGGTCCTCTTTTAGACATCCTATCCATAGGGGCATTCTACTCCCGGTAGATATGGAAAAAATGGATGGATGCGAAGGAGGCCTTTAACACATCAACTTTTTCCATCCAATCGAAGAGAGTAAGTTCCTACAGAGATGCCCTACCAGTAGCTCATTCAATCACTATCTTTGAATCCCCTACCACCATGATATCCTCAAGTGCAAGCCTGATCTGAATTTAAGCAGGAACGCAATAAATTACAGAGATAACCATAAATACAGAGATGCGATAACCATAAAAACAGAGATGCAGCAGAAATAATACTTCATTTCATTAATGGAGAATACTGAAATATGCTTACAAATAGAAATAACCCAGCTAGGGCGATGGTAGCTTATCTCTGAGAAGAGATGTGTCGGCTACATGCCTCTGAACTGTTTCGAACTGTGTTTAGAATGAGGCTCGAAGGCCTATTTATTATTGAGAAACAATGGAAAACCCTTAACATTCCAAAACCTAACCCTAGAAGATGAAACGCCAAACTATGGGCCCCGTTTCGGTAAATTGGTACATCAACTTCCCGGGGTCGTAACTTTGGCATACGATCTCTGTTTGACGCGCATGATAGCCCGTTGGAAAGATCTCTCCGAGGACTACGACAAAAAATACGATTTTTTATCTAAAAAATCGCGGAGGTAGATTTCCCAAAAAACATCGTTTAGGGCCTCAAAACGGCTCCGGAAGTTTAGGACCCGAAAAACTGCTAAAAATAGTAAACTGCGCTATAATTAAGGAAACTAAAAAACTGAAAGAGACAGTTGTGGGGGTCCAAATGGGATAGGTGGGTGGCCACCAACATCCACCTGGATCATTCCTCCCCCCTTAGGAAGCAATGGTCCCCATTGCGTTGAGTTCCTCCTTGAGATGAGGAAGCTTCTGCTGAGATGGGTCTCCAGTGAGCTGTTTTGCAATCTCTGATGTGTCCAGAAATGGTGGGAATCATGGTCGACGATGGTCCACATTGAACAATCGATGCAAGCGAAGGAATGGAGGAATGTTGTGCTTCAAAGCATTGCTGCCCACAGCCTTGTTACTGGTGTAAGGACCATGTCGAAACGGTTTGAGTTTCTGATGGGTTTTGGTAAGGCGTTCTCTATGCAGATGTAACCAAACTTTTTCGCCCACCTGAAACTTGTGTGGTACCACTCTAGGTAAGGAGAAGTTGTTCCTGTGTTCTGTCATGACTGTATCCCTATGTTGCTGCTGCTGCGTGGAGGAACCCTTTGCGGGGGTCATGGATGTAGCAACGATCTTCCCCTTACTTTGGGAGCGAACCAGATAGAAAATAAATTTCCTAGTCTGTGAGATGAGCTTGATGCCTTTCTTAGCAGTGATCGAAGAGGTGGTGGTAGGTGGAGCTACCTCTGGTATCCTGTATAATGAATTATCCAAAGAAATAATGACAGCGCGAGGCCTTGACTCATACACAGCATTTCGCCTCCACAAGTATGGCTAGCCTAATAGTACATCACAAACATCCAGAGGTGTAACATCACACAATACCTCATCTGTGAAGGGCTTGATGTTGTAGGGAAGGCGGCACTGCTGGTGAACTTTGAGATCTCGTCCTTCGTGAAGCCACCCGATACTGTACGGTTGTGGGTGTGGCGTAGTTGGTAGGCCCAACCGCTTCACGACCTCTGCTGAAACGAGGTTCTTTTGGCTGCCACTATCGACAATGAATTGCAGCGGCGAACCCTTCACCCACATCTGTGAGTGGAAAAGACGTTCCCCCTCCTCTGGCTCTTCGGGCTCATTCTTCTAGATCTTGGCAGTGGCAACAGTGGCACTAGGATCTGCATCACTGATTTGCTTCCCTATGCCATCCCCCTTGTCGGGTTCCAGCTCAGAGTCAGAACATGCATCTGATTCAGAAGCCTTCAACTCGGCCACCAGCGACTGCTTGGTCCGACACTCACTTGTGTTATGAGTGGGACTCTTGTGGAACTCACACCACTTTCCTGTGTCCTTCTTCAGCTTCGTGGTGTTGTTCTTTTCTTGCAGCTTAGAGGGGTTGTCTTGGGTCACCCCGCCTTGGCTTTGTCCTTTGGGCTTCGGATTTGCAGATCCAAAGTCTCGCTTCTTCTGTTTGAACTTTTGCTCGATTTTGACAGCATATCGGTATGCTATGCCGAGTGAGGAGATGTTCAAGAACTCCATCTCTTCCTGGATGTATCTGTGTAGGCAGCCGCAGTATTTGAGTACCAGATGCAGCTCAGAATCTTTGATACCCAACTATGTGCGAAGGGTATGAAAAATATTTGTGAACTCTGGTACATCTTGGTCTCGTCCCTACCGCAGTGTGGTCCATTTGATGTATTTGTCCTCATAGCTTTTGACAGGGTAGTACTGCTCCTTGATGGCATCCCGGAAGTCATTCCAAGTGGGGGCGGCTGAAAGCAGTGAGCCTGTACTTCCATCCTTCTGCTCGCAGTATGTTTCCCACCAGTCCTTGACGTGGGGGGCTGCTTTGAGAAGAGCGAAAACAATCTTTTCCCGACTTGAAAATTCATGAACAGAAAAATACCCATCTAGCAGATTTAACCATTTATCTACGGCATCTGCGTCTATTTGACCCTCGAAGATGGGGATTTCAAAATTAACTTGCACCTTAAACGGTGTGGCATTTCCAGAGTAGCTGTTGGAAGTCGATGTGTTGCCTCTGGGTAGCCGCTGAAGGATCTGCGCAAAGCTATCCATCATCGCGTTCCTTTGCCGCTCGAGGGCTTCTTCGAGCAAGATTCTGATAGGATCTCCTACCCCCTCATCTTTCTTCTCATCCGCCATGGGAGGTCGTTGAGATTTGCGAGGCTGGTCTTGCAAAGGTTCGACCAATTCAAGCTCTAACTCCTTATATCCCAACCTCGTTGGGGACATGCAAAGAAAAACAGAGAAAAAGCAGACCGCTCTGATAGCACTGATCCGGATTTAAGCAGGAACGCAATAGATTACAGAGATAACCATAAATACAGAGATGCGATAACCATAAAAACAGAGATACAGCGGAAATAATACTTCATTTCATTAATGGAGAATACTGAAATATGCTTACAAATAGAAATAACCCAGCGAGGGCGATGGTAGCTTATCTCTGAGAAGAGATGTGTCGGCTACATGCCTCTGAACTGTTTCGAACTGTGTTTACAATGAGGCTCGAAGGCCTATTTATTATTGAGAAACAATGGAAAACCCTTAACATTCCAAAACCTAACCCTAGAAGATGAAACGCCAAACTATGGGCCCCGTTTGGGTAAATTGGTACATCAACTTCCCGGGGTCGTAACTTTGGCATACGATCTCCGTTTGACGCGCATGATAGCCCGTTGGAAAGATCTCTCCGAGGATTACAACGAAAAAGGCGATTTTTTATCTAAAAAATCGCAGAGGTAGATTTCCCAAAAAAACGTCGTTTAGGGCCTCAAAACGGCTCCAGAAGTTTAGGACCCGAAAAACTGCTAAAAATAGTAAACTACGCTATAATTAAGGAAACTGAAAAACTGAAAGATACAGTTGTGGGGGTCCAAATGGGATAGGTGGGTGGCCACCAACATCCACCTCGATCAAAGCCATCCAGCACAAAGGAGTACCCCCCATAGGTCCAACACTTCAGCTCTTTTGTTGGTACCTACACCCCCAGACCAATGGAAATGATAGGTCATGGAGGGACTAGGGGAGATGATGGCCCTACAACCGCATAGTCCATTTGCAACAGTTCCGTCGAAATATCCCACTGGTTGGGTCTCTCTCTCTCTCTCTCTCTCTCTCTCTATATATATATATATATATATATATATATATATATATATATATATATATATATAATTGCATTTTTAAATGCATAAATGGATTTAACCCCTTGAAAATCCCTTATTCCAATAAATATTTGCTCCATTCAAAATTAGCCCTTAATGAAAAAATCAAAATGTAAAATAATGATACTTGAAATGAAATAATAATAAGAATTTAATTGTTCAATTATTTATATATAGACTTATTATTATTATTATTATTATTATTATTATTTTAAACCATATATAATATGTAAATTGTTGACATTGAAATAATTCAATTAACATGAGATATTTTATTTATGGATTTCTTTTCCGTAATTGTAGAAATTGTATTCCTTCATAAAACATGAATTTACATGGCTTTACATATAGATCTCCTTGGGGTGAAATTTTCTTTACTACGTGCCCAAGAGCTCAATTCATACTCAGAAAATCCCATACAAACCCCTTTACTCAACCCTAATACCCTCAGAAATCCCCAAAGCAGGGTGCTCACACCAACATAAAACAAAGACATGTCCTCTATCAACAGTTGAAATCCCCATATACCCAACTACAAATCATGCTTTCAATGAATTAACTCTCAAGACAAGACCCTAGTTTTTCTTTTTACCCTTTTCGCCTTTGAATGTTGGTCCAGCCTACTGAATTATAAAGCCCAATAACAATTGGTTTGATGACCTCATTATCCTGAAATTATTCCAGTGGCATGGAATCAACCGTGTTTGTCATTTCATTGTCATTGTCAAAAGGATATGATTCATGGGTTCTTTTGTACCCACTTGTTGCTACCACAATTATGGCTAAAGCTCTTTCTTGCTCCTTCGAATGGTTCACCCCTGCTGGGGAATGAGACAAAGCTCTTGGAGCCCTAGTGAAAGTTGTAGGGGTTGACTTAGCTACACCTAACTCTGGATTTTGTGTGTTGTCTCTTCCCTGTCTAGCTAAATCTTTGGATCCCTTTCTTTCCTTAAGATCTCTCTAACCACGGTTGGAGTTCTTAGACGCGTGCAAGGAATAATTCCCTATCGGAAAGGGACATACATTTTGAAGGTGACCATCCTATTGGCAATTCCTACATCGAAAAGTTGTATTTTCATAATCCAAGGGTTGAGAATACACACATCCCATCCACTTGAACTCTATTTTATCTTACACACCTTTATTGACATCTACCTCAACACATATGCATACTTGGGTGAAAATGTCTTTTGAAAGTCTTTCCCCATCTACTTTAACAAATCTTCATATTAAATTTCCCACTTTTTCTAAGAGGTTTGGATGGGTAAAGTGAATGGGAAAATTGGGCATTCTTACCCAAACTGGAGTAGTCACTGTTGGCATGGTGAGAGGATTGGAGTTTTGTAATGTTCCTATATAGGAATTTAAGTGATAAACCAATTAAACAAACAGTGCAACAGTGGAAAATTAAAAACATTTAGCAAACACCCATGAAACATTGTAATATTAGAACTGTTGAGCCATATATTATGAAATATGAGAGCATGAGTACAATATATAAATGGAGTAGTGCACCTAGGCTTGTCTCAAGGACAAGCTAGACCAAACCCAGGTGGTAGAATAGTTGGAAGATGGTTGTTTAGCTGCTGCTCTACTATGCTCTGCGTTGTCCCAATAAACCACTGACCTGTTGACTTCCACCTGCTGGAAAGTGCCCAAAAACTACCCAGACAATTCTGCCCTTTAAGCCTTAGACTCCTTGGACAAAACCCAGAAAAACCCAGAAGGGAATTTCTCTAATTTTGACTTTGGATTTTCGACCTCTTAGGAGCTCCTCTCCAGCTACATCTGTTGACTTTCAGCCTGCTAGAAAGTACCCAAAAACTGCCTAGAAAATTCTGCCCATTTAGCCTTAGACTCCTTGGACAAAACCCAGAAAAAACCCAGAATGGAATTTCTCTGATTTTGACTTTGGCTTTTCGGCCTCTTGGGAGCTACTCTCCAACTACATCTGCTGACTTTCAGCCTGCTGGAAAATGCCCAGAAAATTCTGCCCTTTTAGCCTTAGACTCCTTGGACAAAACCTAGAAGGGAATTTCTCTGATTTTGACTTTGGATTTTCGGCCTCTTGGGAGCTACTCTCCAGCTACATCTACTGACTTTCAGCCTACTGGAAAGTGCCCAAAAACTGTTCAGAAAATTCTACCCTTTTAGCCTTAGACTCCTTGGACAAAACTCATAAAAACCCAAAAAGGGACTTTCTTTGATTTTGATTTTGGATTTTCGACCTCTTAGGTGGCTAAATCAACCTCTGTGTATTTCCAGTTGTCCAAAAAACATGCAGTCCCTTCCTCTGCGTGGCTAGCTGAGATGTGAATCGTTGCTGGAAACTTCTGTAATCTCTGTGAAACAGTCTCCCTAGGGTGGGCATGGATGATCCCCCAAAGTAGAGGTTGAATCTTCCCTGCGGAAGACTCGTGGCTAAACAGCCAATAGACTCGCTAAGCAGCAGAGCATACAAGAGTGAGTTTGTTTATCAAATATTCAGAATGAAAACAAAATTAGAGTTGATCTCTCTTTATAACTCCTTGGGTCCCCTTAGACTCATGTGTGCCCCTCCATCCACCCATTTGATTTTTCCTCCAAGCATATCTAATGGCTAATTCAAACTCCTATGTGGGTGGCCCCCACATTCCACTAGCAGCTAAATAAATTCGATTTGGCCCCTAAGTCCCTAAGTCGAAAGTGTGGGGCCCTCTTCCTTAGTAAAAAATGTGACAAATTGTGTAGCAACACCTTGTTACTAATGTGTTTGAGAAGGGACATGACAATTTTGGAAACCACGGCTTCACTAAAAGACCAACACGCCCCCAAATCCATGGACCTTGGTCAAATATTTTTTTCTTATCCTCAAGGCATTTGAAGATCACCATAAGAAATCCCTTTGAGCGTAATATCAATTCCAGATTTTGGGTCCAATTTTGATAGACCCAGTCCCTAAGGGTAGATGACGAGGGCTAAAATCCATTGAAACAACATATGATTGCCTTTCCTGAATATTCTGCAACCTTTATATTGGTGCTAACATTTGTCGCTTCCAGGCTAGGATGTCCATAGAGTGCTCAACCACAAAGCTCGTGCTTGAGAGATCCTTAAAATTCGAAGAGTTGGGACTAGGATTGAGGGCTTCCTTAAAAGACATAGACTTGGTGGCAGAAGGAGACCCCCCTTCCATGGCTCCCCCTTTCAGCTCTGTAATTAGGGTGATTGAAGCCTCATTTTTTGTGCCATTGTCACTTATGAGGAGTTCCTATTTTAGTATTCTTCCTTTGTACAGAAACCCCGACAGAGTAGTCAAAATACCTGTATGTTCCTGGAGTTTGGTAGCCAGCATTGCTATAGATTCAATTGTTGACATCGTGATACAGATAGTCCCTTGTGAAATCAATTTTACAAATATTGTGAAATGTTGTGGGTCTAAAGCTAAAGATCCCTACTTTGCAAGTTCTTTCTGTGGGAATTGACAGACATTCTAGTGATACATTTTTACAAACATATCCCAAACATCCACAACACTTCCCCACCTATCTCGTTTAGGTATTTCTTCGAACATGTTGCTAGAAACAAAAGAACTTGCATATCTGGGAAGAAACTAGGCATATTTGACAACTACATTACAGTGGCTCCCATACCCTGAGTGGCCATCTCGATCCATCTTTTCCAAAAACATTTTAAAGGGTTCATAAGATATCCCAAGAGCTCCATTCACGAGGAATCCCTCAAAAGAGTGGCCATTATTGAAGCCCCTTTCTAACAAAACTTCCACTACCCACCAAGGAGCACCATTCCCACATTATGCAGTAGAATTTTGTCGGCAAATCAAAGCCCACAATAACTCCAACACCCTGGGCCGTGGTCGAGACCAATATGCTCTCAGAAAATTGCTTTCAGAACTATTGTTCAAGAGGAAATGGACCTCAAACAATTATGGCCACCAATGCCCAACTTCCTCCACATGATATTTACCAACCCCAGTGCCACTACTAGCGATTTGATGTGTGACGACGACATCAAACCCAGTTCTGTGAAAACAGGAAACCCTAGAGCTCCTCTCAACTTCCATCGCGCATTTCCAATCTTAATATTTTATTTATGGATTACATTGTCCACATTAAAACTATTTTTTCTATTAATATATTGTTAAATACATTTCAATATTACTTTCAATTACTTCTTCTCTTTGCACATTGAAATATTTTATTGTAGTTCATATATATTAATATAAGTTTATTTTTTTGTAAAGTTGATATTAAAATAAATTAGTTAACATGGATATTAAAATGGTTTATTTACATATCCAATTGAAATATGAAAATATAAATAATATTAACTTTATTTGTTTTTTTGTTTTAATTACTTTTTTTTTTAAATTGATATAAAATTATCTTATTTCATATGGACATGGAAATATTTTATTTATAACTGAGTGAGAGTGAAATATTTTTACCATATCTAGGTTGTAATATCAACAACCAATAAAGAAAGCACAGTTAGAGTGGGACTACGTTTTATAATATTTTTAAGTAAAACTAACCAAATATGTATATTTGTTCTTTATTTTGATGGACTACATTTTATAATGTTTTTAAGTAAAACTAATGTATATTTATTCTTTATTTTGACTATAGCTGACAATATTTTTTAGTTTAATGAATATTTTATTTTTATTTTAAAAGGGACATGTGTCAACTCCACGTTGAGCATGGATGGAATTACACATCTCCCTCATATTGGGTTGTCGAATGAGCCTGTCAACTCAATTATGGATAGCAAGGTAGTTATTATAGGTAGAAAGAAAATAGACTGAGGCAATCAAGAGAGGCAAGAAATTTAAGCTAGTTGTGGGGATTGTATTATTTAGGTTAATATAAAGAGTTTTATTTTTTTTGAAAGAGGCAACATGAGAGGACACTTTTATAGTGAGATTAAAATCCTTTGTATAATTGAACAATGCTCCTCACAATTTTGATTTTCAATTCCAATGTCTCTATATGATCTTTCGTGTGTCCTTGTGATTCAACACATGTTCATTCATTCATATCTATCAACTCCATCTACTCACTATGTTAATCTTGATGTTAATGAATTGAAGAAGCAACATTTACCTCCTTGTAAGAGGGATCAACAAATGTGAGGAATTGTTGCCAAATTGAACCACAAGCAAGTGCCCACAATAAAAGCCATGAAGGGTTGCATGGACACATATATAGATGATAGAAATAATTGGGACAACTTAGCCATGATTAGAAATAGTTGTCATGCCTAAGATGTGGAGAATGATCTCGATTGATTTTTTTTATGCTAATGATTAGAAATTGTTAGGACAACCTGGTCACGATAAGAAATAGTGAAGACAGTCTACCTGCCTTTTTAAGAGGATAAATGAAAAAATGATTTAGATTAAGATTTTGAATTTAATCTCATCACTATATATATATATATATATATGGAGAGAGAGAGAGAGAGATTTTATTAAATCTTGGCCACCCACAACATATTTGTTATAAAAGAAAACTATAACTTGGCACTTTCTTTCTAATAGGCGGATGCCTAACAATGTAATTATTATTTTTATAAATTAGAATATTTCATTATGTGGAACAAAGAGATTTCATGAAACTATTTCTCTAATTCATATAAAAAATTAGTTCCCTTTATGACTTTCAATCTATCACCTTCAAATTTATAGTTGGTCAATGTAGATCCTTCTTTAGGTGCATGGCACAAGGCAACAAAGAAGAAGGGGAAAGAGAAGAATTGAAGATTATTTTTAAAAGGACTAGAAGTAATATGTATATTTGATTCATAATTTTATTCATGTGTTGTTATAAATGTAATTTGCATATGTATTATTGTAAATGTCTTTAACTAATGCATGATTTTTTATATTGTACCATGAATACTTGAAGACTGTGGATTTTTTTTTGTGAGTTTTTCTATTAGTAACAAAAAGTTACATGTTGGGGTGGCATGAGGGGGAGGGATTTTCATTAATCCCGAAGGAATCATTGAATATAGATATGCTTGGGGACTTGGATGGAAGAAAAACAACCAAGCTGAAGCGTATGGATTGTTTCTGGGCCTCACCTGGGCTCAAAAGAAAGGAATAAAAACCATGTCGGTTATGGGAGACTCCATGATTATAATATGGCATATGAACTATGCCTCATCTGCAAAAAACACAATTTTAAACCAAATTAACAAGAGATACCAAGGGATGATCCCATCCTTCAATTCGATGACCTTATTCCATATTCTAAGAGCAAATAATCAAGAAGTCGAAAAACAGGTTAACCTTGCTTGCCAGTTGATAGAAGAAAAGAGTGTGGTGAACGGTGTCGTGGGCACAAATAGTATCCCATAAATTAGTTAATGATTTACAATTCCTGGATAGTGGAGGTTGCTCTAAGCCTTGCTTGGAAGATAACAAACCTTAGAATTAAGTTATTTGATTTTAGATTTACTGGGTTGACTTCATGGCCTGCCCTCCTAACCGTTATCCCTCCCCCTCCACTGCCCCTTTTCTCCCCCTCCCTTTTCTCCCCCTCTCCCCTATATATCCTTCCCATCCCTTCCCTTCGACATTCCCTTTCTTTTCCCCTGTTGCTCCCCTCTTCTATTCTGTCTCACCTCCCCTCTCTTTTGTCATGCTCCTCTTCCTTTCCCACCTCACCCCTTGCCACTTGGGTCCTGCAACTATCTCCTTACATTCCTTGGCTTGTTCAAGAGCCTCGTGGCAAGCGAGTCCTATGTTTTCACCCGCAACGTGTATGTTATCGTGACATAGGTACTATATTTATTAATAACAGGATCTCTTGGTACGTTTTCAGTTCCCTCGCCCTGTTTATTTGTGCAGAATAAGGGGAAGAGAGGAGCAACATTTATTTCCTTAACACAAATCGATCTTGAACACTCATGGGAGGAAACTCATAAGGATAATGACTAAGAATGATCAATGCTAGGAAATTAAGGCAGATGGATGGGAATTAATGGAAGATCATCGAGATCATAGCCCCATCAATTTCCTCACTAGGTACTGAAACATCTCACGGCACAGTTACTGTTATATAAGGAATAACAGTCAGAGCAGTTTGCATGGGTTAATGCTCCTTCCTGTTCAGGTGACCTTTGCGCAGACCTTGAGGCTAAAGTTGAGGTCGTTGAGTGTTTGTAGTGGGGACTGGGTTGCTGGAAAGAATCCCAGGGGTCCCGATGAGTTGTAACTTTTGGGTGGGAAGTTACAGGAGTTCGCGGGTCTAAGTGTTGTGGTTGGTCTAAGGGGTAGCGCAGAGTTGGGAATTGTTATTTTGTTGAAATCAGAGGATACTCTGGATCAGACCCTCAGGAAAGATTTATAAGTCGACCCGCGGAGGGAGGATCGTCGGAAGTCGGAAGTCTTTGATACTACAATTGTTGTGAGACCTTGGAGTAGTGATTCCAAAGGAGAAACTTCGTGGTGTAGTGGGCTTGAGTGTAATTGACGGGAAGGGTGCAGTTGTTGGGGCTGGTAATGTTATTCCACTGAATTGGGATGTCTGGTTGATCTCGATCGGCTCTGAGTCTGCAGTTGGTGAGAAGGATTTTATTCTTCTAGTTTGTGAGGGGGTCTTGGGACATATCCTTGGGGTGGCGTGGCTGGCCTGTGAGGTGGACTGGTGGGTCAAGTACATCCCGGACTTGAGCGGGGGGAACAGAAGAAATTGCAACATTCTGGGATGTCAGAATATGGATCTGAGGGGGTAAAGTGCATATGACAGTCCTTGGTCAATCTCTTGGGGCAGTCGGAGGTCGAGGTCGGGATGACAGTGGGCTAGAAGTCTTCAAGCTGAAAGGAGAAATCGGCCAACCTGCACCACTTGAGAGAAGGAAGACTTGGAATTTAGAGAAGACATGGCGACTTTGCAGCGCAGCATTTACTTTCAACAGTAAGAGAATCTCACAATGCAGGAGAGATAGCTGGAGAAGAGGGAACAAATCCGCGAGCTAGAGGATGAAGTGCAAGCACTACGTCAACAAATTGAGCAGCTGAAACTCACAGTGGTGGAGAGCGGCAAGAACAACGAGAAGGACTCCATTGAATAGGACTTATACAAGAATTCCAAAATAGTCTCCATCGGTCTAGACCTGAACAGTCCAGCGCCTATGGACTTTTAGTCTTTTTTGTTCTCTCTTTGTTTTCAAATGACAAAATGCAAATGTAAATTTTTGTTACTTCTGTTTTGTAGAATTTACAGTTATAAGAGATCTATGAATGGGAATTTTTGTATGCACTACAGAGAACACTTATATAGTGGGTATGCAAACCAAATGTTGTATCAGCTGCCCTTAGAAGGCTGGAAATCACTATGTGAAATCCCAGTTTTTTTGCGAAAGGGCATGCCATATTTAAATAAAAAATATCTACTCATTCTGGTTAAAAATAAAAACTACATGTACCATCAACTGCTATTTATTAGTGGCTTGCCGCTAGGGAAATCAAACCATTGATATAATAAATGCTACTAGTTTGCAAAGAGAGATTGTCCATAAGTTTAATAGTACGAAACAAAATAAATTGTAAATGCATATGGGCTACATGATATCCATCTACATATATCCTACTAGCCTTTTTAGGCCTACAATTGAATAGCAAAAATTACATTAGAGTAAATCGTAAGAAAACTAGGTGGAATTGGAGGCATTGACCTCAATTGGCATAGGATCCCAAGGGATGGGACAACTTGGTCCAAGGCCTGGACCTACCATGTCCTCAATACACATAAGCTTATCGTTCATTTCGTTCAACTACAACATTATGTCATCCAAAACCAAGAGTATTTCACCTTTGGAATCATTGTTAAGCAAAACACAACCAAGGAGAACTTATATGCCAATAGAGATCAATAGTGTACATATATTAATTACATTGTCCATGGTGTACCCTGCATCCAACACCCGCACTACAATTGCATCAAGAACCACAAAGTGAGATAGACAATTGTGCTCACTAACTGAATCTGGTTCGACCTCACCTAGTTGCTCGCAAATGCTTTGAGGGATTTGTTCTCTATAAATGCAAGTCAAGGTCTTCGCTCACGTGTGAGCCTGAGAACCCCCCAATGAGCCATGACAACCACTACCTTGGCGAAAACAAGCTCACTAAGGAACCATGGTCATTATCCAAAAAATGCAGTGAGACTAGAGGCCTAGAGAGCAACGAAGCATAGAACAAGAGGCACAATGGAGAAGCAAAGGAGAATGGAGGAAAACTAATAATAAATCCAATAATGAAAAATCTAAAGAGGAGGAAGGAAACTCGGAAGCCTGCATACCACTAAAGAGTGTGCACACAATTGGCTAGAAGAAATAACAAGAATGGTAAGTTTGTGCTAGGGTGACTACCTTTGAAGCCCAACATTCAACTAGTATAATTGAATTGAATGTTGGTGTACTTGAGGGGGTGAATGCGGTGATGGCATGAAATCCTATTGCGAGGATGAATGGTTTAGTTCACGCATGGATCACCTCTCAAAAATGAACCAACCCTTTAGCCATGAGAACCAACATATTATTATAAATTCCCATGCCACATGTAACCACTTTATCACAAAGCATGGTGTGGGAGGGAGGCACGTCAGCTAGAGAATGTGATTCTTTTTTTTTAAACAATATGATAAATTGTATTATAAAAATCTGTGGTTGGCTCACAATAGGTGCATCAAATACAATTATTTAAATTGTTGGCTAACTGATATAAGACGAAGATAGTAACTTCCACCCAACAAGATATTTTTTTCTGCCAACTATAACTGACCACAAAAATAAAATTCTGGAAAGTGAACACTTTATAGTATACTCCCAAAAATTTCAAAACCTTATGCTCCATATAATTCAAATTTTATAAGAGAGGATCAAATAATCTTGGGCATTGCTCTGTATCTGCTTCCAACAAACAAGTTTAGTTTTACAAGGGACATTGGCATGTGGCACAAACCAATTACTATCCAATATGTTTAAAATAAAAAAATATCATGAGTGAAAGTTGTGGGATGGGGCTGAAAGTGCCCTATCCATTAATAACTATTTATCCAATTGTTAACAAGGTTCCTTTCTCGGCTATGGAATATTCATCTTGATTACTATACTAGAGAGTATGAAAGAATTTTAAATAGGAGAAATAGTCCTACAGTCCTACATACTTCTAATTATCTTGATCAAATGGCGTATTTTATTTTCCTGTGGAATATTATTAGCATCAATATATTGAATGATCAACTAAGAGTCTCCAAACACCAACAAGGACATTATACACATGCTCTTTGCTAAGGAAAGGCATTGTAGGAGAGCATATGCTTCTGCTAGATTATTACACAACGAGCCTAGACCCCAAGCATAGTCCAAATATTTGTTTCCTCTTAGGCAAAGATCACCCCTCGGCTCTTGCCACCCCTAAATTATTTTTAGAAGATCCATCAAAGCAAAGGATATGTGAATATTGTGAATTAATCCAGTTTGAAAAATCATCTTTTGACAGGCATAGTTTCCATGATTTTTTAGAGCGAATATGAAAGTAATATAGAGGAAAGGAAATATGAAAAATATTTTCTTTTCACCATCCAAATTCCTGCTCATCTAATGAATTGGAATAAGGGCATGGTTGGTATTTATGAGACCAAAATTCCTTGAAAAGGGATAGGGCATTGATAGCTTTACTTTGTGGAGAGAATTCATGATATTGAAAGATTATTTTATTTCTAACTATCCAAACTTTCCAACAAATATATTTAGGCAAAGCAACCCAAAGATTCTTGCTGAAATTTTTACCTTGCATTGATCCTCGATATTGACAATCGCAAGAGGTGAAGTACTCACTTATTCTAACTAGCCAAATGAATCAATTCTCCAGAGGTTACAAATCATTTTTCCATAATGAATGAATTAAGAGACATTCCAAGAACAAATGAGAAATAGACTTTTCTTGAGAAGAACAAAGAGGGCACCGAGAAGGACCAATTATTCCACTCCTTTTTAGATTTTCAACAGTTAAGATCTTCTGATGTAATAAAGTACACCAAAATATATTAATTTTAGGGGGATTGTTTGGAGTCCAAATATTTGACCACATGCAATATTTTGGAGGGATTCCTACTGGGAAAAGTAGTTGTAGATATCCTTGTTTAACAAAATATTTAGACGCTTACCATCCTCTTGTGTATTTCACCTCCTTATGCCCAAGAGAACAACCAGCAAACCTGTTTTGCAACAAGAAAGCTAACTTTTGCAAGGGCACTGACACATTTTGAAGATACCATCCTTTCCAACTACCTTTGTGCATCCTGTTAGCACTCCAGGAAACTCTCCTATGGTTGCAGCTCGGAGATGCCTAGTAACATATAATCTTCAATATTGTTCTTTGAACTATTGAAATGAAAGATGGTTTGGATCAAGCCAGATTAACCATTTCAATTCTGTTTTTACTCAAGACATGCACGAACACCCTCAACTTTACAAGGCTTTAGACCACTAATGCTCAATAGTTTGTAGATTTAATGAATGGATGGAGAATACCTACTATACCAGTAGATGCATATATAAACACATATGAATGGCCAACTACAGGAAGTAAAAGAAGCTTGCAAATCTAATTTATCAATGCAGAGATAAGATGACAGTTATTTGGCATTAGACACAGAAGAAACATGAAAAACCTGTTCAAGTGCAAGCTTGGAACAGAAGAGAAAATGGAAATTGAACATATATTTATCAATGCAGAGATAAGATGACAGTTATTTGGCATTAGACACAGAAGAAACATGAAAAACCTGTTCAAGTGCAAGCTTGGAACAGAAGAGAAAATGGAAATTGAACATATAACAATAAAAGAAGCTTATATTGCTAGAATGAAGATGAGAAGCTTGAGTAGAAAAGTCACAATAGTCTCCAGAAGTTGAACCCCTGTTACATCTTGTTTTCAGCTATTTATAGCTTGTTTACAATGGTTCTGAGCCTTTTGAGGCTTCAGGTGTCTTAATCTATCCCTCTGTCTTGTTTAACTAATTGATTCCCTCAATAGGCAGGCATGGCTCAGCAGTTTTCCTCTTCTGACAAAGGAATAACCGCATTCAGATATTTTGGGTAGTCGTTGCGCTTTCTGGGAGCTCTACCGTGCCAAAGATGCCCCACAATCATTCTGTTTGTTTGCTGAGCTGTGTTGTCGATGCCCATGATTGCTTCTCGGCCTCTGTCTCCCGGAATTTATTGCCTGACCTTTGTTTATGTGATAGAATTGGTCTTCGGGCCTCTATTATCTTCTAAATGCAAACGGGGACTGCTTTCTGTTATAATGGAGAAATGATGCAACTGTGAGAAATCCTGCCAAACCTTCAATGTTTCAAACTTCAAAAGTCCTTAAACATGGCATATATATCTATCAGGTCCGCCCTTTGGGTCGCTGTCACCTATCGCAAATGGCATGGTCCCTTTGTTCCCTTTGTTCCTTTTGTTCCTTGAAATACTTGAAAAAACACAGGAAATACATGAAAAAGGCCTCCCTCCGGACTTCAAAAATTATAGATTTCATTTCCGAACCCTTTCGGGTCTGAGCTTCATTGCTATCGACGCTATCGAGTTCACCTTTGTATTTCATTATATAATGAAATACATTGAAAATGCATTGAAAATGGGCTTTGGTGGACGTGAAAGATTATACATTTTGCTTCTGAAACCCATCGGGTCCGGGTATTATCGCATCACGCACATATACATGTAAAGGTTGTGCCCCTTGGTTTTCCCGATCGCGATATCCGTCGATGCGATGTGGGTCGTCGATCTGAGCGCGCAATCGACGGTCTTCGTTTAATCGTCGATCATCGTTGCCCTCACCCCTTGGTTTCCGCCGATTGCGATCCGTCGATGCGATGTGCCGACCCGATCATCGACGATCGCTGATCGGCGATGTCTTGCACCTATTGCCACTACCTACTTGTGCCGATTGTGATTTTCCGCTTAGATCTGGGCTGTTGAACGGCCAAATCTAACGACTACTAGATTTGGACTATTTTTCATGGATTTTCATGGTTTTGGAGTGTTTTCACCTCCCGATAGTGTATTTCCGCCCTTCCAAGGGCTCTTGGCATGCAATGGTCTTGACTTTGAATGGTCCTTAAGAGGCTTTTGAAGACTTCAAGAGCATATATGGGTCCATTGGCATGCTTTTAAGCAAATTTGGAGACTTTGGGGCATATTTGGATCCATTTTTTGGGCCATTTTCCAACAAGGCTAACATTGGCTCCTTCTGGGGATGAAAGCCTCCCTGTGAGGTTTCAAGAACTGCAGAGCAATGCCTTTCTTGTAAAACAAAATTAAATTCTTCCCCTAGTGTTTCATTGGGCATGGAGTCTTTTTAGCAGAACATAAAAACTAAAAGAAAAAGAAAAAAAACATATGTACAATAATAAGGTTTTCGAGCCTTAAATGAAATAGAGTTTCAGGAACCGCCTGTTTACCGGGCTACCAAAAGGGTCTTCTCCTTCTCAATTGTGCAGGATGAATGTATTGTTGCGTTGAACTTGAGCGATGACAAAAGGACCAGTCCATAAGGAGTCAAACTTGCCATGATTACCTCTCTTTTCCTTCAATGCATCCCATTTGAGCACCCAATCACCAACTTGGAAATTGTCCACTTTTGCCTTCCTGTCAAAGGTTCCTTTGATTTTCTTCTGATGGACCTGTGACTCCTCAACCAACTACTCTCTGATCTGTTGTAATTCGACTAGGTTATTCATTCTTCTTACTAAGTCATTCTCTTCCTCTTGTTATTCTTACAAGAACTTAGCCACAGGGAGGATCAGCTGGATAGGGAAAACAGCATCAGCGCCATAAACCAGTTTAAATGGAGAGTTCGCTATGGACTTTTTGATGGAAACTCTGTCAGCCCATAGTGCAAACTTCAACTTGGAATCCCAGCTCTTTTTGTTGTCTTCTGACAATTTTTTTATTATCCTTACCAAACTCTTGTTAGATGATTTTGCCAGGCCATTGCCTTGAGGATAATATGAGGTAGAATGCACCACTTTAATGCCCATGGATTCAGCCATGCCCATCAATTCTTTTTCCTTAAAAGCTGCTACATTGTCAGTGGCTAGTTTGGTTGGGCAACCAAATCTAGTGAAAATATTCTCATTCAAGAACTTTATGACAACTTGATGATTGGCATTCTTAGTGCGTATAGCCTCAATCCACTTGGTGAAATAATCAGTGGCTACTAAGATCCATTTGTGTTGGCCATTGGAATGTGGGTTAATCTCACCTATAAAGTCCAAGCCCCACTACTGGAAGGGACCATTGACATGTATTCGCTTTAAGGGCGGAGATTTTAGTTGTTGTCTTCCTGCAAATCTCTGACATTTGTCACAAGCTTTTACAAAAGAAAACACATCAGAGAACAGTGTAGGCCAATAATACCCAACCCTCAAGATCTTGTGAGCTGTGGTTTTCCAATAATGATGCCCACCACATATGCTAGAATGAAACTGGTGTATGACCTCTACAGATTGTTCTTTATTTAGACACCTCAAGAGGATTCTTGATGGGTCTTTCCAGTAAAGCAGATTTTTGTCGATGTAGAATTTGGTTGATCTGAGTCTAGTGGTACGAGCTTGACTTGAAATAAGCCTTGGAGGAACTTCCAAATTGTGCAAGAAATGAACTATGCTGGCATACCATTCGCATGTGGCTAGATTTTCAGCCACGGACTGATTCTGCTTTTGCTCTTCTGATGCTCCCCTTGTTTTCTCATCATCTGAAGTTAAACCCATGAAATTTATGTCTAACAAGCTACAATTTTCTTCAACCATGAGCTTAGCCAAGCCCTGGCTTTTAACAAGCTTAGTGGGCTTCACCTCTATGTCAAATTCTATGAATTTTGCAATCCATTTTGCCCTCTTTCCATCAATATCTGGTTGAGTCAAGACATCTCTCACTGAGGCTGAGGGCACATATGCAATTACTTTGGAATGCATAATATAAATCCCGAATGCTTTCAAGGATTTTATGAGAGCATAAGCTTGCTTCTCAATAAGGTCATATCTTAGTTCAGCATCCCTTAGAGTTTTGCTGAAAAAGGCCACGAGGTGCTCTATGCCTTCATCATTTTTCTACAACAAGACTGCTGCTAGTGTATCATAAGAGGCAAAAGAAAAGATGCAAAACTCCTTAGTGTAATCTGAGTTGATTAGAGTGGGAGCCTCCATGATAGCTTGCTTGATGGCTTCAAAAGAGCTTCTTGAAGCGGTTGTCCATTTTATCTCTGATCCTTTCTTTATCATGGAAGTGATGTGCGTTACTAACTCTACAAATTTTGGAATGAACCTCCTTACAAAGTTGATCTTACCTAGGAAGGATTGGATGTCCCTTTTCGACCTTAGGATGGACAATGTCTGAATGGCTTGAACCCTGGCTGGATCAATCTTCACAGCTTCAACAGAAACAATATGTCCCAAAAGTTTGCCTTCTTCTAGAGCAAACTGTGACTTCTTTGGGTTGATTGAAATTCCGAACCGTCTGCACTTCAAAAAGACTTTCTTCACATGTTGTAAATGATCTTTGTGGATACTGGAGAAGATTGTTATGTCATCAAGATAAATAAGGACAAACTTTTCCTTCTCTCCCACAAAGGCTATGTCCATGGCCCTCTGAAAGGTAGCCCCAGCATTCATCAGTCTAAAAGGCATCTTGGAGTACATGAAAGTGCCCCAAGGAGTAGTGAAGGCGGTCTTTTCCTGATCTTCAGGATGTACAGCAATCTGATTGTAGCCTGAAAATCCATCTAGGAAAGACATGACTCTAGCCCCTGAAACTCTTTGTAGTAAGTGTTCCATCTGAGGCGGGGGATAATTATCTTTTTTAGAGCACTTGTTCAGATTTTTGAAGTCGACGCAAAGCCTGATTTCTCCATTTTTCTTCCTTACCACCACCAGGTTGGCTATCCACTTCGAATATCTTAGGGGAATTATGATTTTGGCATCCAACAGCTTCTTGATTTCTTTCTCAATCAAAGGCAGTAAGAGAGGGTTGACAGGTCTTAATTTATGCTTAAAAGGGGTGGTGTTCTTTTCCAGTGGGATCCTATGCTGAATAATGTCTGGGTCATAGGTTTTAAGATCGTTGTATTCCCAGGCAAAAATATCAGTGAATTGCTTCATGAGGGAGCAATACTCAGAATTTTGGGTAGGAGACAAATGAGTAGACAGATTGATGAATTTCGGATGGGCTGGGCTCCCTATATTATGTTTACAAACGGCAAAATCATTATCTATTTTGTCCGGCTTGTAGGACACGTCATTATGATCGAAAAGCTTCTCTAGAGGCACCAATCCCTTTGGTATGTGATTATTGGGCAACTGGATGTTGCTTTCTTGGCCGATTTCACTTTTTAGCTTGGACTGGCCGACTTCTTCCACGCTTTGATTTTCTTGGTCGATGTGCATTTCAACAAATTATTCAATGACTTGTAAAAACCTGTTAATTTCCTCATCGTCTTCAAAAAATCTCCAATACTTGACATTGTCTGGCAGGGACGGTCTGTATTTTACCTGAACTTCATATGTCAATTTAGGAGGCAAAGGGGGAACAAACGTGCTAGCAGAGACAGCAAGGGAGTCGGCAAGTTGGTTCTTCATTCTTGGAATATAAGAAATGCTAAAGACTTTGAAAGAATCTTTAAGCCTCCATACCTCATCCCTATATTCTTTCAGCCTTGGATGCTTTGCTTGGAATGTTTTATTTACCTGTTGAATGATGAGGTCTGCATCCCCAAACACTTGCAGACCTTTGATACCCATTTCCTTAGCAGCGCTTAAGCCCAGAATCAAAGCTTCATACTCTGCTATGTTGTTTGTAACCTGAAAGGCTAATTTGAACGACAAATGAATGTATTCCTGTGTTGGGGACACGAGGACTACACCTGCCCCTGCAGCTTCTTTGGAGCAAGCCCCATCAAAGAACATACCCAAAATCTGCGGGTTTCCATCCTGCGTGATCTAGCAAACTAGCTTTTTAAGTTGCATGGAGGCCAACTGAGACTCTTCAGTATGAAGAATACATGCTCCAATATCAGTATCAACAGCGTATATGGGATGATTAGTGGGATTCTTCTCATTGCTGATGATGTAAGCCAATTGTGCCTCTCTGTATAATCTCTTGCTCTCACCTCTGAAAACTGGGACAGTAGCGTAGCTCAGATCATTTTGTAATGATCCACCTAGTCTCTTGATCCAACCTATGGAAAGTAACATGCCAAGATTGGGAGGTACATTTGCTACCACAATATCCATCATCAGGCTTTTCATAGGCAGCTGAGACAAAGTGATGGCTAGGTCCTTGATTAATCCTAGACATTTCATTTTTCTAGAGTCGAAAGAAAACAAATCATGATAAGGCTTAGTGATGTCGAGACCCAACTCGTCCATGACAACTTTTGGCATTAAGTTATGGCTAGCTCCGGTGTCCAAAAGGCAGTTGTGGAGGATTTTATCATGAATGTTCAGAGAGACATAGAATGATGGGGAGTTGTCCTCACCATTTTCAATCATTGGGCTGAGGATGACAGCTGGCTTGTCATCTTGTAGATTTACACAGTCGATGGAGGCTTGGATGGCTTTAGGCTCAAGGGCTTCAAGGATGGATCTTTTGAAGGACTCACTTTTCACTAGTTCAATCAGAGGCATAGGTATTCTTAGCTTTTGAATTTCTGATTGAAAACTGAAAGGAGAAGGGAACTTGTCAAGGCCTCTTACCTCATGAGCTGGAGCTTTGAGCATGATAGGGTCAACTGTCGGTTTTTTTTGCTTATTAGCTTGTTGTACTGCAGGGTCAGCAGCTTTTTGAATTGGAGCTTCCTTAGCATTATTTATATTCGACCTCAAATTATATCTACGCTGATCTTCAGCTTGTAGAACAGCTTCCCCACCCCATTCTTGGTTAGTCTGGTCATTGCATAATGACTTTTCATAGGCAGCTGCGGTCAAAAAGGAAGAATTTCCTTTGTCTTCAAGGCAATGGATCTCATCATCTTCTTCAAACTGCTCTTCCTCCATGACTACATTCTGGAAAGGGGTCTTGACCCTTTGATCTTCGTTGGCATATTTGCTTCTTTGCAATATCTGCAACTGTTCATTAGCTCTTCTATATGGATTTGGATTTCTAGGAGCAAAGGTATTGGGAACTCTCCCTTTCCCAGGGTGTTACTCAACCTTTAATTTGGAAATTTCAAAGGCTAATGACTCGATCATTTTGGTCATTTTATCTATCTTAGGATCAGAGTAGGATGAAGACTCACCCCTCTATCTTCTTCTATAAGAATTTTCCTTGAGTTTTTTTGCAGCCATGATGTTTGATTCTACTTTCAAGGCTGCATCCTACACGTCAGCCAAAGTAGCACACCGCCTCTCTCTCAACAGTAGGCAGAAGTCAGAATCAAAAGCATTAGCATAGGTGAGTTTAGCAGAGGTAGTAGTGGGCTTCACTTCAGCTGGTATCTTGTTGTACATGCAGTTAAATCTCTTATTAAAATCGAACAACAGTTCACCATTTTCTATCTTTAAGTTCCCAAACTCAGTGTGGTAATAGAGGAGATCCTTCTTATCCCCCCAATGTTTTAGGAATGTATCATCTAAAGCTTTGATATCCGCTATAGATCTTGGGGCTTGTTCTCTGAACCATTTTCTAGCCTCCCCATCCAGGCTTTGGACAAAGACTCTCATCCACACATCACCTTCACCAATATCTAGATTATCAGCATAGCTATAAAATGACTCAAGGTGTTCTTCAGCAGTGACACCTTCAGTCCCAATGAACTTAGGCATATACTTCTGATACTCTCCAGTGGGCATAGCATTCAAAGGAGTGGGTAGTATTAGAGGTCCATACCTAGCGGCTATGATTCTTTCCATTTTGGTGGGTGCTTGTGGACCTGCCATAACTGTGGTGACTAAAAGAGTACTAGAAGTCTGAATGACAGAAGGCGGAGGAGTGATTGATGAGACCAAAAGAGTATGGTGAATAGGAGGTGAGGTTCCCTTTGGGCTAACAACAAAAGGAGAAACCAAAGAATAAGGAGCTTTATGAATTTCTGAGAGCTTTTCTCCATTGCTAGTATTAGAATCTGTACTCTCAACATGTATTTTTTCTATTGCAAGATCTTCTTGAAGAGATATAGAATATTTTTTAGGTTTACCTGAACCCGATGCTCCTTTCTGCAATACTTTCTTCTCCTTGATGGTCTTTTCCAGGTCAGATACTGGGTCAGCTTGCGATTTCTGAGGATTTCTCCGAGTATGCCTCACAAACTGAGCCAGAATTATGAAGTGGAGTCGCCAAGAGGTTCGGCCTCCGGTAGAGTCGCCAGATAGATGATTACAACCAAAAATGTGCCCAGACTTTGTCTATCATCAAAGTTGGGTCTGTGTCGTTTCCCAGGGAAGTTGAGCTTCAGTTTCCTCTCCCCGGCAACGGCGCCTATTAATGTTAGCACTCTAGGAAACTCTCCTATGGTTGCAGCTCGGAGATGCCTAGTAACATATAATCTTCAATATTGTTCTCTGAACTATTGAAATGAAAGATGGTTTGGATCAAGCCAGATTAACCATTTCAACTCTGTTTTTACTCAAGACATGCATGAACACCCTCAACTTTACAAGGCTTTAGACCACTAATGCTCAATAGTTTGTAGATTTAATGATTGGATGGAGAATACCTACTATACCAGTAGACGCATATATAAACACATATGAATGGCCAACTACAGAAAGTAAAAGAATCTTGCAAATCTAATTTATCAATGCATAGATAAGATGACAGTTATTTGGCGTTAGACACAGAAGAAACATGAACAACTTGTTCAACTGCAAGCTAGGAACAGAAGAGAAAATGGAAATTGAACATATAACAGTAAAAGAAGCTTATATTGCTAGAATGAAGATGAGAAGCTTGAGTAGCAAAGTCTGAATAGTCTCCAGAAGTTGAACCCTTGTTACATCTTGTTTTCAGCTATTTATAGCTTGTTTACAATGGTCCTGAGCCTTTTGAGGCTTCAGGTGTCTTAATCTATCCCTCTGTCTTGTTTAACTGATTGATTCCCTCAATAGGCAGGCATGGCCCGGCGGTTTTCCTCTTTTGACAAAGGAATAACCGCATTCAAATATTTTGGGTAGTTGTTGCGATGTCTGGGAGTTCTACCGTGCCAGAGATGCCCCACAATCATTCTGTTTGTTTGCTGAGCTATGTTGTCGATGCCCATGATTGCTTCTCAGCCTCTGTCTCCCGGAATCTATTTCTCGGCCTTTGTTTATGTGATAGAATGGGTCTTCGGGCCTTTGTTATCTTATAAATGCAAACGGGGACTGCTTTCTATTATAACGGAGAAATGATGCAACTGTGAGAAATCCTGCCAAACCTTCAACGTTTCAGACTTAAAAAGTCCTTAAACATGGCATATATATCTATCGGGTCTGCCCTTTGGATCGTTGTCACCTATCGCAAATGGCATGGTCCCTTTGTTCCCTTTGTTCCCTTTGTTCCTTTTGTTCCTTTTGTTCCTTTTGTTCCTTGAAATACTTGAAAAAACATGGGAAATACATGAAAAAGGCCTCCCCCGAACTTCAAAAATTATAGATTTCATTTCCAAACCCTTTCGGGTCCGGGCTTCATCGTTATCGGCGCTTCCAAGTTCCCCTTTGTATTTCATTATATAACGAAATACATTGAAAATGCATTGAAAATGGGCTTTGGTGGACGTGAAAGATTATACATTTTGCTTCTGAAACCCATCGGGTCCGGGTCTTTTCGCATCGTGCACATATACATGTAAAGGCTGTGCCCCTTGGTTTTCCCAATTGCGATCCGTCGATGTGATGTGGGCCATCGATCTGAGCGCGCAATCGATGGTCTTCGTTTAATTGCTGATCATCGTTGCCCTCACCCCTTGGTTTCCGCCGATTGCGATCCGCCAATGCAATGTGCCGACCCGATCATCAGCGATCGCTGATCGGCGATGTCTTGCACCTATTGCCAATACCTTCCTGTGCCGATTGCGATTTGCCACTTAGATCTGGGCTGTTGATCGGCCAAATCTAACAGCTGCTGTAATTTTGACTATTTTTCATGGTTTTTGAGTGTTTTCGCCTCCATATAGTGTATTTCCGCCCTTCCAAGGGCTCTTGGCATGCAATGGTCCTTAAGAGGATTTTGAAGACTTCAAGAGCATATATGGGTCCATTGGCATGCTTTTAAGCAAATTTGGAGGCTTTGAGGCATATTTGGATCCATTTTTTGGGCCATTTGCCAACAAGGCTAACACATCCAACAAGAGATATCTGCATGTGAATGTTTACCCTGAGAGGACAACCAATCTCAGAGAGGCCTAAGTTCTAGATTTTAGGCTAGCAGAGGGTTGCCAAGGATCCCACTACCCTATATATTTATATTCATCCCATTACCCAGAATATAGGTTAGATTCTCCTTAATGAGAAAGATGGTTGATGATACAAGATTCCAAGTGGGGTAACTTCCTTGATCACCAATAGGAGAATCCAAACATTGCAACTATTCCCCATAGAAATATTTAAATTTAAGAACCTTCTTCCACCAATCATAAGACTAAGATACTAACCTCCAAACAAAATTTGCCCCAATAGCCATTTTCACTAGTGATGGATCTCTAATACCTAAGCCACCATGCAATTTGGGAGTGCGGACAATGAGCAATTTGACCAAATGAAATTTTTTGACATTAAACTTGCCTCCTTGCTATATAAATTTGTGAATCTCTTGAGACATTAGCTTTTGAATTCCTAGTGGAGCTAAAAGGGTTGAGAATTGATACAATGGAAGTGTTGACAAAACAACTTGAATAAGAATCACATGTCCAGCTGGATTAAGAAAATGAGCTCCTCATTGGTCAAATTTAGACTTCAATTTAGAAATAATTGGATCCCAATATTTATAAGAGTGAATTTAGACATCTAGGAATACCCAAATACTTAAACTCCTGTGTAGTGTCTACTATTAAAAATCACAAAATATGTTTTATTTGGCCAAGAGGGCTTTGTTGACATTCCATGAATATATTTGACTTTTACCTTTGTTAATATTCCCTCTAGAGACTTGAATAAATTTATCCATAACTAAAAGAAATCTAGAAGCTATAATAATTGAGGCACACCCCAATAATAATGTGTCATTAGCAAATTGAGCATGATTTATATTTTTAATACCTGGGCCAAATCAGATATCTATAAGCCTTTCTCTTTGCAATTCAAGGTCTAACCTTTTACTCAAGGAATCTACCATTATGGTGAATAAAAAGGGAAAGAGAATAGCCTTGTCGTTGGCCTCTTAAAGCTTTAAAAGAAACTATGGGTCTCCCATTGACCAAAGAAGAGATCCAAAGGCTTGAAACACGAGTTGAAATCCACTGTAACACCTATTCTTCAAACCTGAAGTTTCTCATCACTTCAAAGAGAAACTTATGTCGAACTTGATCAACAACATTAGCTATGTCAAATTTAATAATCATCCATTTTTCACTTCGAGCTTTACTTGAATGCATTGCTTCTTGGAAATGGACTATGTTATCCACAATTGTTTGCTTCCCACAAAACCTCCCTCGTTTTCTGATATCAACTTTGATAAGATAATCTTCATTTGCATTTTTAGAATTTTATAAATCAACTTGTAGGACATATTACAATGGGAGATAGGTCTAAAACGAGAGGAGGAAGGGTTGACCTCTTTTGGGACCAAATCGAGAAAGGATGAGTTAATACTCCCTCCAACATACTTATACTTGATGGAATAATCTATCATTTTGCAAAGGTCAAACTTAATGATATCCCAACATTGTTGATAAAGATATGCTAAGAAGCCACCTGAAGCTGGAGCTTTATCTGGGTTGAAAGAAAGTAAGACATTCCACACCTCCTATTCCATAATAGGGCATAGCAATTCCTCATTATCCTCTTTGATGTTGATTTTTCAAGTGCAATAGATATAACCGCTAATTTCTAAAATATTAATAATTACTTCTAATGATGGTGATATTCTTTTAGCAATTCCAATTTATTATTAGGCAATTACATTTTAAAAATTCAACCATAAAAACATAGGGACAACAGATATCACAATGTACAAAGAGAACACAAGATTTACTTTGGGAAAACCCACTTGGGGGAATAACCCAACAACCTTTTCCTTAGAGAAATTCTTAAATTCAAAAAGTGATACATCTAATGCAGCTAGTCAACTATGAGGTCAAACAAACCAACAAGCTATGGTCAAACCTAGTCAATTAGCCCTATAGTAAAGTCAAGTCAAGGCAAACTTTTTCCCTTCAAACTTCAACCCTTTTTTATTTTTCTAGGCCAAATTTCGGCCTCCCAGAATATGCCCAGAGACTTGGCCTTCCTAGAATTTCGGATTTCCAAGAATATGTTGTCCAAAAACATAAGTGTGAGATAGGAGATAGATAGATATCCACATAAGCAAGTTAGAGAGATGATCTTCATGCTTCTTGTCCTTCTTTCCCTTTGATTGGATGCACAGAAGATGTCTTTCTTGTGTGATATTGAATGGTGCTTTGTGGAGGAGGTCGAATGCCTTTATATAGTGTTCTTCCTTTGTGAATGGGTGTGTCTCTTCATTGGGGCCAACTTGACTTGAAGGAGGGCCGACTTGACTAGTTTGGAGCCAAAAATTCAAAATTTGAAATTTGAAATTTTCTCTTTTAAATTAGACATGAAGAACATGTCTTATAATAATTCTTTTAAGGACTAAACAATGAAAATGACATGAAGAGCATGCCTTACAAATTCTTAATGCATTACAAGGGCTGGAATATAAATTATGAAGACTCGCCATAGCTACAAAATTCAATACTCCCTCTTAGCTAGGTAGGTGTCATAATGACTAAACAAATTTTCTTCATGTTGACAAATTTCTCTAATAAAAAAGTTATAACAAATCATTACCATAATTGGGTCACAATTGTGGCACATGGTAAACCAATAGCATCAACCAATTACCATAATTGGGTCAAGCATCTTTGACACATGGTAGATCAACAACATCAACAAGTTGTCATAATTCAAGT
Source organism: Pinus tabuliformis (assembly GCA_031772625.1). Classification (NCBI taxonomy): domain Eukaryota; kingdom Viridiplantae; phylum Streptophyta; class Pinopsida; order Pinales; family Pinaceae; genus Pinus; species Pinus tabuliformis. Next base: position 1,231,266,868 of record CM062817.1, on the reverse strand, counting down.
CAGTACCTCAAACCTATGGTATGTCCTTACCATAATTCGGTTCAGTACTTCAAACACATGGTACATCATTTAACATCAACTAGTCACCATAATTTGGGTCTATCTAAAACATGGTACATAGACTAGTCTTGGTTCACCATCATTTGGTTCAACATCTTTGACATAGTGAATTTCCAAAGGCCACACTCTATCAGAGTAATTTGGGGCTTGATGCTAAATGAGCCTGATGCTCCAAGACCATTCTTCCAAATTCCGGTCATACTAGAAACAGGAATAATGTTAGTCCTTTGCTGGACCATTCTCCCTAATTTAGGTTAATGAACTTGACACAGGGAGAATGTTAGTCCATGATGTTGTCTCATCACCACTCCCTCTCAATGAGAGAGGCATTCCCAACAAGTCTAAGCTTCTCTCTAGTGTATACAAACTTCAATTAGGACAAAGGCTTTGTAAGAATATCAACAATATTCTCATCAATATAGACATATTGGAGCTTCACTGCTCCCTTTTGCACCATGTCACAGATGAAGTGGTACTTGATCTTGATGTCTTTCAACCTGTCATAGAAAATTGGATTATTTTCCAACTTCACACAACTTTGATTATCACAATATATCATGGTCGACTCGAGCACATAATCAAATAGTCCCGTGAGTAACTTCTGAAGCCACACTACTTCACAACTCGTTAAAATGGATGCAATATGTTTTGCTTCAACAATATTGAGTTCAAAAAATGTTTGCTTCCTACTCATCCACGAAATCATGGTGGATCCCAAACTGAAGCAACCTCTAGATGTACTCTTTCTGTTTTCAGCACTTACTACCCAATCTGCATCTGTATAAACCTACAACTCTATATCATTTTTTGAGACATATCTCAAACCATAGTCAACCATACCACACAAATATCTCAATATGTGCTTTTTTACAATCCAATAATCATGTCTTGGTTCCACCTAGAACTAGCTCAAAGTGTCCACTACAAAGCAAATGTCAGGTTGGGTATTAACCAGACTTCACCTTATGTCTTCATGAAGTAAATCCAAGTCTCACAAGAGAAGTCATCAATAAAGATTACATAGTACAAAGAGCCTCCAAGAGATTTTACTGACATTGGACCACATACATCAAAATGAACTAGATCCAAAATTTCCTTAGATCTACTTTCACTGCTTGGAAAAGGCTTCTTGACATTCTTTCCCAATGCACAACCTTTACATACTCCTTCATGCTCTAACTGCAAATCTGAAACACCTCAAACCATTTATTTTAAAGCGAGCAAAGCTCTATAATGAAGATGTGCATATCTTCTATGTCAAAGCTCACATGGATTAATGTCATTATGTATTAATGCTTGAGCAGGTTGTTTCCAAAGTCTATACAACCTTCCTTCACGAACTACAATTACTCTAGTGGAATCTATATTAGATAATTTGGGCCAACCAGGAATAAATGCTACTATATCTCCTTTAGATTCCAAGCCTGAAATAGAAATCACATTCCTTTTAAAACCTGGTACATATAATATGTTGCTAAGATGGACGTTTTCACCTGATTCCGACTCAATGGATGTTTTCTCAATTCCTTGGACTGCATAATAATTTTTGTATCCAAGCTCTACCTTTTGATATAATCTTCTTTCCATTAGACTTGTGAGGTTGTCACGATCTCCTATCATATGCCTTGAAGTGCCACTATATACTAGCCACAAATCATCGTTATCTGGAATAGAACCTGTAAGAGCAGAAAAGCAGAAGAAGCCTTTGGTACCTGAATATTCATTCTTAGGTTTCTTTGGAAGTTCATCAATGTCTATTGTGGTAGCATGTTGCTTTCCCTTTCTCTTTCTATCATTTGATCTTTCAGGACAATCATGTCTAAAGTGACCAAATTTGTGACACTGATAGCATTGAACTTTCGACATATCTCTCTTCCCTTGAGGAGCAGGTATTCTACCTTCATGTCTTCTTCCTTCATTTCTTCTTTGTAATCCAAGCTTCTTTCTTCCTCCAGCCTTCTTGAAATGTGTTGCATATGCTTGAGAATTGCCTTCATCAGATCTTTGAATCTTTCCCTTTGATATGAGCCCAGATTCTTCTTGAGTACATAGGGTCCATAATTCTTCAAACTTTGGAGCTTCCTTCCTACCACAAATACTTGATGCAAACGAATCCCATGAATCAGGTAATCCATTAATTGTTGTAGTCACGAGTTCCCTTTCAAATATTACTTCATCAGTTGCTTGAAGTTGATCTCGCAATTAAGAAATCCTCATGAAATATGATGTTATGGTATCATTTCTTGTCATTATAATATCACGAAGTTGATTCTTCAAGCTCATTGCTTGACTAATATTGTTGATAGTGTATAATCCAACTAGGGCATCATACATCTTCTTTGAAGAGTCAAGATTTGTGACATAAGGAATCAAGTGATCTCTAATGGAGTCTACAATTATGCTTCTAGTTTAATGCCATCTTTCTCAAATTTTAAATTTTCTTTATCTTGTTTTAGTTAAATGACCTTGCCCTTCACACTACCCAAGAGTTCATTCTTTGCAAGAAAGGGATCAATCCTTGTTTTCCAAGCCCTAAAGTTTATATCTCCTTCCAATTTGTTTTATGCCTTCATATAAGAACCCATAGTCATAAACAAGCAAATAGATCTTAAATGAGGTATTCTTTAATGCTCTTCCCTTTACCAAAGCTTTCCGAAAGTGATCTCAGTATCCTTTCCTTTACCAAAACTTTAATATCATGTTGATTTTGCAAGTGCAATAGATACAAGCACTAATTTTTGTAATACTAATAATTACTTCTAATGATGCAGATCTTCTTTTAACAATTCTAGTTTATCATTAAGCAATTACACTTCATAAATTCAATCATAAAAACATAAGGGCAATAGATATCACAATGCACAAAGAGAAAACAAGACTTACCCTGGGAAAACCCATTTGGGGGAAAACCCAACAACCTTTTCCTTAGAAAAAATCTTCAGTTCAACAAGAGATACATCTAATGCAATTAGTCAACTATAACGTCAAACAAACCAACAAGCTATGGTCAAACTTGGTCAAGAAACACTCTAGTCAAGTCAATTCAAGTCAAACTTCAGCCCTTTTTGATCTCCCTAGGTTGAATTTTAACCTCCTAGAATATGCCCATAAACTCAGCCTTCCTAGAATTTCTACATGCCTAGAATAGGTTGCCTAAAATTTCTACATGCCTAGAATATGTTGCCCAGAATATGTTGTCCAGAAACATGCATGCGGGCTAGGAGAGAGAGAGAGATATCCACACGAGAGAGTTAGAGAGATGATGTTATGAACTAGCTCACAAAAAGATAGAAAAGATAGATCAATGACTTCAAAATCAGCCTCTTCGAGGGGGCAACCTCCTTTACATTACACAAATGAACAATTCTTGGATGATAAAAATAACTAAACCTCCTTTCTATATATAGGAGTCTAAGGGGTCACAATATAATCAAAGCCGACATAATAATAATAATAATATAAGGGCACAACAATAACAATAGTGGGCTTCTATGGGGCACACTAATAACAATATGGGGACAATAGGGGCACAATAATAACAATAAGGGCTACAATGACAATAGTAATGGGGGAATCACTAGTATTATAGGGACCTAACATGCCCCTCTCCTTCAAAAAAGTGTTGTCCTCAATGCTTGAGTAGTTATGGATGCTTCTGTATAAAATTCTCATCCTCCCATGTGGAATCTTCAGCGGGTAAGTTCTTCCACTTGATGAGATACTCCGAAATTGATTAATTTCATAGCTGTTGAGTTCTTGTTTCTGTGACTACTTTAGGTTCCAATATGATTTTTTCTTCCTCGTCAAGTTCTGGCAATATTGTTTGAACTGGGAGCTTGTCACCTATAACCTTCTTTAAACATGAAACATGGAAAACTAGGTGCACTCGGGAAGCTGCAGGAAGCTCCAATTTGTATGCCATAGTACCAATCTTTTGCAACACCTTGTATGGACCATAATACTTTGGTGATAATTTATTATCCTTCTTATCTCGCTGGAGGGACATTTGTTTATATGGTTGTAGCCGTAGGAATACCCATTCACCTACATCAAAACTTCTTTTGCTGCGATGTTGATCTGCATGTTGTTTCATTCTATTCTGCGCCAAAGTGAGGTTATCCTTTAAGGGTTGGAGAACTTGTTGTTGATGCTCGATGTGCTCTTCCACTGCTTGAACCTTAGAATTTTCTCTTAAATATGATGTGATGGATGGTGGATGATATCCATAAAGTGCCATAAATGGGGTCATTTTTGCTGCAGTATGGAAGTGTTATACCATCATTTAGCCAGAGGCAACCATTTGACACATTGTATCTGTTTATCAAAGGCAAAGCAACGAAGATATTCTTCCTAACATTTTTTTACTATCTCAGTTTCCCCAACAGATTGAGGATGATAAGATGAGTTATGAGCTAACTGAGTACCGAGACAAGAAAACAATTATGTCCAGAAATTTCCAATGAAAATGGGATCTTTGTCGCTTATAATAATCTTTGGGTTTCCATGTAGCTTTTGAATTGTTTTCATAAATGCAGTAGAAACTGTATTGGTTTTAAATGGATGAGATAATGCAGAAAAGTGTGCATACTTGGTAAATCTATCAACTAACACCATGATGACACTATTTCCTTCGGACTTGGGTAAACCTGTGATAAAATCCATTGAAACCTCCTCCAAATTTTGGCTTGGAATGGATAAAGGTTATAATAGACCTGGGGTCTTAATTGTTTCAACTTTATTTTGTTGGCAAACCAAACATTCTGCTGCAAACTTTTGAATATCTAATTTAAGGCCATCCCAAAAAAAATCCTTCTTAACCCTGTGGTAAGTTTTTAAAAATCCTGAGTGCCCTCCTAAGGGAGAAGTGTGCAATTCCATAAGAATCTTTTGTTTGAGTTGGGAATTATTATATAGGTATAAGCGATCTTTGTACCATAACGAATCATTTTTCCAGCTAAATGTATCAGATGTATTGGGATCTTGTTGTATCTTTTGAATGAGCACCCACACTTCTTCGTCATTCTTTCATTCATCTCTTTCATCGTTTATCCAATCGATTGGATAATAGAAATGGTGCAATGCATTACAAGATATGGTCAGATTCATTTCTTCTTTCTCTAGGGCCTGTTCCTGGTGTATATCCTCTTCTTTTGACATTTCTTGTTCCTTTTCTTATTCCTCTTCACAATCCATGTAAAATAATTTCTTCTCAACACACTTATGACCTTTAGTATATTTGCTATCACAACTGTAATAAAGCCATTTTGCTCTTTTTTCTTCCAATTGTTGTGGTGTCAACCTTGTAGTTGTGGAAGGCTAGGGGGAACAACACTTCCATCTTTATAGTTGTGAGTGGTAGGCTTCCTTGTTGCCATAATTTTGCTTTCCATTTTTCTTGCCAACCCAAATGCCTTCTCCAATGAATCAGGTTCCCAAAGGTGAACCTCATGTTAGATGTTATCCTTTAAAGTCCCTATGAAAACATCAATCCTATGCTCCTCTGGAATATCTTTTACCCTTATATTCAAATTTTGGAAGTCCTCAATGTGCTCCATCATTGAAACATTTTGTTTGAGATTTATCAAGTGGCTAAAAAAGTTGTTTCTTTTTGTATCTTCATAATGTGCACTATCATTTCTTCTGTAAAAATTGCCCAAGTGACAATTTTTTTACGAGAGCAAAGCCATCGATACTATACAAACTAATTTGATTCCAAATATAAAGTTGCAATACGTGCCTTTTGTGTGTTTTGCACATTATGGAGATCGAAATATTGCTCCATCTATAGTATCCATGTTACGGGATCTTTGCCATCAAACTTCCTCATATCGATCTTTGGAACATGGTGGGTCTTCAATCCAACGTTAGAGTCTATGAAATCATGTTTAACATTTCTTTTGTTCTCATCATGAGTTTCCTTTACTACCCTTTCACCATTAGTAAACATTTCTTGTTGCAACTTTGTCAAATCTGTGTTCAAATCTTCCATTTTGCCTTCCATCGTAGCTTCTGTAGTGTTGTTTTAATCAATCTTAATTGACTCGGACTGCAACATTAGTTGTCAACCCAGGGTAGGTCTTGTTGTTTCAATGGAGTTCACATTGTCTGTGTCGATATACTCTAGCCAAGCATAAGGAAATGCAGAAAAATTGTAAAAGATGTCGCTAATCTAAATTGTTGAATCAAACCATGTGTGTAGATACAAAAAAACACTCTACAAAATTGAATCACAACTTGCAGCTATTGAAGTAAAGGCGCGCCGCACAAGAACTAGCATCTATTCCAGCTGGTTATTATTAATTTGTTGATTAACTCTGTGTAACAGCATAAGATAAATAGAAACAGCAGTGAATGCAATCCACGATTTGTACAGCAACAGTGAGAAACCATAAATCAATGAACTAAACTGAAATGTACACTACCTAATCACTGCAATCCCTGCTAAAGAGGAGGGCCCTTCCTCCTTAGCAGGGCGCAAGAAGAACACAAAAAGTGATTAACAAATCAGTTGGAAAGTAATAACAGCATCAACGTGCCAATTGATATTAAATAAGTTCAGGATTACATAAACAAAGTAACGATACTCTTCTATATGGCATCTGTTGATACATAAAAATTCGAGTCTTTTATAATTATTACAACTTGAAAATTAGAAAAATAGATGAGTCATGAGAATCTCTTGATTCTCATGCTGATCAAAAATAAAGAAGTTACAACCTATTGCTAAATAAATATACGTCAGTTGAGTCTTGTTGCTTCAAAAATAAACAATCCTACTGCCGACAGTTGTTATGTGGAATAGTACCCACATTTCCAGCTTGGGTGCAACAACATTGAGCAAATGGTGTTTCACGATGACGCGGCATAACTGACGACAGCACTGTTGATGTGACGGCGGACCCACGCGAGGTGTAACAGCATCTGATGTGTAATAGCAACCTGTAACAGCATCCAAAGTGTAACAACAATTTGTAACAGCACTCAGGGTGTAACAACGAACCATTCTACACTTTCCTGCAGTTAATCCCTGCTGCCTGTCTGCTTCATAGCTTTGTTCTCATGAGCCAACACCTGAAAAAGATGAACTTCCCAACATACTCCTTCAATGCTCTCACAGATAGCCACAAAAAAGGAATAAAGCCTCGTATTATTCGGTAAAATACAACAAAGTAACATGACAGTAAAATGGATTAAAAGGGTAAGAAAACAAAGAGTTTGGTCATATAAGGGCACAAGATTGGAGGACAGAAAGGTCAAAACAAGGGAAAGAATGTGTAGAAAATAGGTAAAAATCCACACCCAACAGCGTCCACGTCATTCATCTTAGCTTCCACGTCTTTCTTTAAACCATCCATCTTATCTTCCATGCCATCCATCTTAGCTTCCATGCATTTCTTTAAACCGTCCATCTTACCTTCTGTTACTTTTTGGAGAGTGAATTTTGTTGCACTTGGTCTCGTAATTTTGATATATCATGTTGCATTTCTTCCTCTTCTTCATGAGTCATGTTAGAGCTTTCAGGTTGCTTACTAGGTGTTTCCATTTTATTTCTTCAGGGCATCAAATAATGATAAATATGCTTCACTATGCCCTTTTAATTCCTTCAAACTAATTTTTCAAACCAAACTTATGAAAAAATTTTAAAAAACCACACACCTTTTTTCACTTTGTAGGAGTTCGATATTGAATATGATGTATCTCTGAAATTTCAGATCTCCAAGGTCTGAAATTGCAAACTATGGTAGCCCTCTGAATCCCCTTTCTGATGCCACTAGTCGTCCTCTTTCCAACGCCATCATTCTGATCGAAATTGGATTCTTCAAGAAAGAGTTATGCCCAATCTCCCAAGATGACCTGATTATACACTTTTTCAGTAGAGAGACCTTGTACGAAGTGCCACGTGTCACTGTTTCAACCTTCGGACCTGACAATGATGGAAATACAACTACAGTCTGTCATATTTCTGTAACTTCTTACGAAATTTCAATCTGATACTCAGAGAGAAAGTTATGACGATTTTCCCAAGGTCACCTGTTTGGGATGTAAATCGGGAGCCTACAAAAACCCTAACTTCCTCAGATCATATCTCCAAAAATATAGTGAGACGAGATCTGAAATTTGCACTCAAGGATCATCGAGATTTCAACTCAAAGGGGCTTTTTTTAGCTTCTGAAACGTCGCAGAAAAAAGTTATAGTGAAAATGCCACGACGACCTGTTTGGAGCAGCGAAACCCTAGATTCTAAAGCTCTCATACCAAATGTTATGAGCCAACTCACAAAAGATATAAAAGATAGATCAACGACTTCAAAATTAGCCTCTTCGAGGGGGAAACCTCCTTTACATTACACAAATGAACAATTCTTGGATGATACAAATGACTAAACCTCCTTTCTATATATAGGAGTCTAAGGGGTCACAATATAATCAAAGCTGACATAATAATAATAATAATATAAGGGCACAACAATAACAATAGTGGGCTTCTATGGGGCACACTAATAATAAAATGGGGACAATAGGGTCACAATAATAACAATAAGGGCTACAATGACAATACTAATGGGGGAATCACTAGTATTATAGGGACCTAACAGATGATCTTCGTCCTTCTTGTCCTTCACTTGGATGCCCAGAAGATGTCCTTCTTGTGTGAGATCGAATGGTGCTTTTTGGAGGAGATCAAATGCCTTTATATAGTTATTTTCATTTAAGAATGGGTGTGTCTCTTTATTGGGGCTGACTTAACTTGAGGGAGGGCTGACTTGAGTAGTTTGGAGCCAAAAATTCAAAATTCAAATTTCGAAATTTTCTCTTTTAAATCTGACATGAAAAACATGTCTTATAACAATTCTTTCAAGGACTAAACAATGAAAACTACATGAAGAACATGTCTTACAAATTATTCATGCATTACAAGGGCTAAAATATAAATTATGAAGATCGACCATAGCTACAAAATTCAACATTTGGAAACTGGATGAGGAATATTCCTCAACATGTCATACACAATGTTGTCCTCCTGGTGACTTGGTTCTTCATAGAGATAACCAAAGTGATAAAAAATGTCCTCTTTGATCTATGAGAAATATGAAATTAGTTTCCCATCTACATGGATTGAATTTATATTATCTTTCCATGTTCCCCCTATATATATATATATATATATATATATATATATATATATATATATATATATATATATATATATCGTTTATCTCTTTCTTGAAGCCACAAGCTACGTGATTTGAGTCGTCATTCTTGATTTTCTTCTCTAAGAGCCTTGAGATATTTATAAAAAGTTGTTGTTTCCTCCTCTAGGATCTCCTTAGAGATGGGTCGCTGCTCCATTTGTTGTGTTATTTCCTCTAACTAATTTTTATGAATAAAAACTTGATTTTTTATATTTGAAGAATTTTGCTTGGTTCATTGTTTTAAAACCACTTTTAGATCTTTAGTTTTGTAATCCCAAATAAAGATTGGAGAACCTATTATCCATTTCCCCAAATCTTATTGAACAAGTTCCTGAAATCTAGGCTTATGAAGCCACAATGGATTAAATATGAAAGGTAAAGGGCCATAATCCATTACAGGCTGAATTCCCGAAGAAATAGGATTAGGATCGAAACCACTCCAAGAAAATATTTTAGAGGAATTTTTTATATTTTGATTTAAGAAATATCTGACTACATGAAAGTGATCCAGACTCATTGTTATGTGACTTGGGTCCATCCTTCAATTACTCCATGTATACTTGTTCACGTGAGGCTTGATACCTATCAAACACAATTTACAGGTAAGGTCTTTTATCTGCTCTTGAAAAGGGTCTCTAACCGGTGATACTCCTTTCTTTTCCCATTGATGGAGAGTAGTGTTTAATTCACCTCCCATAATACATTCTAGGATTCAATATGAGTCCTCTATCATTTGTAAGGAAGACCAACATTCTATTTTTCTTGACAATGGACTGGCATATAAATATTGAAGAAACAATGTTGGGTCCTTCGTTTTGGGGACAAAGTTTTTGACACATTTTGACCAATTCTGACCAAAGGGAAGTTGTGGAGGAAATGGTCAAGGGAAAGAGAGAAAATCTGCCAAGATCCGTCAAACATTGAAATTGGAAAGCAGAAAATATGGGTACATGCAAGCATGACCAAGCCGCAAATGTCATCAACGAGAGATGGAGCAGTTGCAACCGAGCTACAAAAGCAGCCAAGGATGAAAGTGCATGGCATCTAAGGAAGATACTCGTATTCCATGCAAGCGAAGTTAATAAAAGTTGAAGAAGAAAAAAACAAAGGGATAGGAGAATCTCACATACCGATTTGCTTCCACTGAGTCTATTGGACCTCACCTCATTCTATGTTTATCTAATTCTAAGCTACCTTCTATGTTGATTCTTTTTTTCCTATCTGAAGGGTCATAACGCCAAAATGTAATGATGTTTTAAGTTTAATGGGAATAGTTGCGAGATTGATCTATGGTTTTGAATGTGCTGCTTTGCATGGGCCTCTTTAAAAAAAATATTATGAATGAATGTGGATGTCTTCTGTCTCTTTGGATGCTTTGTAAGTTACACTTTGCTATGGTTATATGTCAGATGTAATGAATTCTAGAGTAAATGGGAATAATGTCCTTTGCACAACTCTCCTTGATGCTTGGTCCTAATCCCTATCCTAGTAAGGTCGTGACACGCCTCGGGTGAGACGCCTTACTCTTCTTAAGTAAGGTGAAAATGTCAGTGTTATGCTAGACTACAACAGATCATTTGTTGGCCCCTATGTCTACACCTAGGGTATCTACCTTTCACAATTTTTCGCAAATAAATGGTTCCGTTGTCGGGACCAAAATTTCTTAAAGGAATTTGGAACATGGTGCTAAGGATTTTTAAGAAGGTCCTTCAAAATTGGTGGCATGAGCAAGTAGAACGGTCTATTTCTAAGTAATCGTAACTCTGTCACAAAAGTACGAAGTGAGTGAAGGGAGAAGTTTTGTACATAGAGCTTGCAAGTGATAAGTACGAGATATTTTGGTGTAAGTTCCCAGAGGATATTTACAATTGGCTGCAAAGGTTGTAGACAAAAGAAAATATTCGCAGTCATAGTAGAGCCCCTCACACCTAGACCTAGGCTGACCTAGTCGAGTTACACCGGCTCGATACGGACCTAAGTCGGGTCATTGATTTCAGGGTAAAAGCTACTTTATAAGGCTACATTATCGAGTTTGTTATAGAAGGCCATATGTCTTTTTCCAAGTTTGAGGTTGTTTTCAAGTTAGGGTTGCGAGGAATATTGTTCAAGGAGATTACGTTGTGGGTTAAAGTTTCAATGGTGGAAGAGAACTTGCTTCTAGTTTAGGGCCAGTCCATGGTCACTTAAAGCCCTAGTACTGGGGGAGGGGTATAGTGGGAGGAATGTTGCCCGGCTACGATCTATGAAAATGCTAGAGAGATGGACGCAGATGACTTTCAAAAGGAAAGAGATCTGAGGGCACAAAGGAGGGCACAGATAGCTAAAGAATGGTGGAAGAAAACTTTGTAGGAGATCCATAGACGACAAAGCGAGTTGCACCAAGTGGGAGTGATTTTGAGTATCCTGGAAGCGTGAGAAGAAAGAGGTAGCTAGTTGGAGTTGTGGAACAAAGGGGATAGTGATAAAGTGAAGCATGCACTAGCAAGAGAGCCGAGAATGCTATGGTGATGTAGGGTGAAAGAAGCAGTAGAGATTTCCTCCCGTCTGGATAGATGGAGACGCTAGATGGATTGGGCCCTATAGGAAAAGGGGAGGGACCAGATGTTGACATGCATTTTGCTATGAGGAGGTTGTTTTCTAAAGATGATGCATCTCCCGAGAATAGTAACTTGTTGCCCAACAATTCAGGTAGCACTTCCCCTGACCTTCCCTTGGTACTTTATCAAAACCCTGTTCAATTTCTCTCTAAGCTAGTTAAACTTATAAAGGTTCACAAAGTACATAATACCTACAAGACCGGTATCTCTGGTAGTAGAAATAGTAGTTGTAATTTGGGTCTCCAAGGGTCATCACAACTCAGTTCACTGTTGGAATTTCTAAGTTTAACCCATTAGAAATTATTCATGTACTATTTGGTTTATTTCTACCTACTTGTTTAATTACTTAACAAGTTATTTACCATGTAAATACTGAAAATAAACACAAGTACAGTGTTAACATCTACAGATCATCAACTAAAAGAAAACAAGCACACAAGTGACACCGTTACTTTTGGACCAATGTCCCCAGAAAAACCCAATGTGGAAAAATCAGTGCAGCTATTCAGAGGGTTTTATTATTATACAGTTTTCATAATACAACTAAGGTGCCAGAAATGGCTCAACCAACATACAATTCCCTTAGCAGTAGTACCTCTCCTCGGAGATAGATATTTCGGTTGATTAATCACCAGATGAACAATCGTACAACAACAATTGCATCTTCCACTGCTCTGCGTCATTCTAATAGGGACTGTGTCACCCTATCTGGCTCACCAGCACCCAGTCTACCCCACGAAAATCCTCCTAGTTTTCCCTCTTGGCCCTGCGTCAGATCTGCTAGCCTCTGCGCAGCTAATGAAGCTTCTGCATCAGCCCTTAGACTCTCTGCGTCACCCACACTGGCCTCTTCTAGGTATGTGCAGCTCCCAGCTACCTCTACGTAGCACCCAGCTGCCTCTGTGTCAAACTCTCCAAGCTCTACACTGTCTCTCTGGTACTAACTCTGCCTATCTGTAATGTATTCACTCCCCCTCACTGCTGATCACTGGTTCTCTTTTGCTTAGCAACCCCACTCTAGCAAAATGAATGATTGATCACTCTGGTGTGTTCTCCAACTAACCCTTAAGCCTCCTCTTATATTTTTCTCGTTGGTCCATCAACGGTTGAGATTAAATCTCTAATCAATGGATAAGATTAGATTTGATTTGATCCATGACTTTTAGAACCTTCTAACCCAGTTTTATATTAATACCCATTAATATTTTATTTTTCCTAAGTTTAGACTTAGGAACTCCATTAAAAATATTAATTATTTTAATATCTCCCAAACCAGTTAGAATCTTCCCAAACCATTTATAGGTCTTGGAGATCTCATGTGCTTTAGCCTCTCCACCAATTTTCATGGCTAGAGCACATCTGATGCTACCCCAAATCAACACTCCCTCTTAGCAATGATTGTGCTCTATTAATACTCCACAGTAAGCATCACCCTGATTATCCAGCATGAATCCCTGTGTTGATGCTAGGCCTCCCCGCCCAACATCCTTTGCATTGTTGCATCTTGTACTACTGCCCATGGCCCTGCCACTATTGCATCTGTACGACATCTCCCTCTGCATCCGTGTTTTTGCTGGTCCATCCTCCCAGCACTGCATCTACACTGCATCCCCTCTCATCATGTTGCATCGTGTTGCCCATAGCATTGCCACTGCTAATTGTTGCACTGCAACTCAGTTACTGAGAAGTAAGTAATTGATCCACCCAACTCTAACATCCTTGTCAAGCTAGAGACACTCCTGATGCTGAAGCTCCCTCTACCACTAACAAGTGCTCCCTCTACTAACCTTTGCGCTGCTGCAACAACTACATGCATCTTGCATCATTGTACACCTCTCTGTGCCATCCTGCATTGGTACAACACTCTCGTGCCTCTCGCGTCATTGCAGCCTGATAGCCTCATGTTGTCCCGGGATTCCCGCACTGTAGCACTCTCTACCACTCCATCTGCATCCTTCTCTACCGACATCCGTCAGTCCTACTACTCCTCTTCGAGGCTCCTGTAGCAAGGTATAATCCAAGAGGTTGGGTACCTCAAGGATCCTGCCCCTCATCGCATGTAGCCCGTCTAACTACAGCTCAATGTCTCCCCACTTCTTCTCAAGTGGCACATGAGCACTCATGGCACAATCGTCGTCTGCCTCGACTTCTTTCTCCTCCCTTTGCTGGCACTGCCTTGGTCTTAGAAGCCTCTCCCTTACTCTTCTTCCTAGGAGACTGGTTCGCAAAATGACCTAGTTCCCCACAATGGAAGCATTTGACCTTGGAGAGGTCCTTCTTCTTCCTCTTCTCCTGCTTTCCCCCAGATGTTTGAGTTGAATCCTCTTCTTCCTCCTTCTTGATTCTGACCCCTTTGTCGCTACTCCCCACCTTGGTCAACCATCTGATGTCTTCTTGACGAAGAGCCACGCACATTTCCTCCCAATCTGGAAGGCTCGACCTGCCTAGTATGATTTGGAAAAATACCTCCCAATCCTTTGAGACTGTGTTCAATGCAGTCCTCACCATCAATTCCTCATTCGGCGTGGCCCCTATGGAAGTTAGCTGATCACGAATCTCCTTCAATCGACCGAGGAAGACATATATCTGCTCTCCGTTTTGCATCTAGTATGACTGCAACTAATTTTCAAGTAACATCTTCCTCTCCATGGAAGTATGCTTGTACGATTTCTTCAGGGCCTACCACATCTCATTTTCCATGTCCTTCTCGGCAATATGCGACACCACGTGATCCTTGACCTCATCAACGATGATGCACTTCGCCCTATCCATTGCCTCCTCGTACTTCTCATTTTCAACTGGGTCAACTGGGATCGCCATCACTTTCAAGGCGAAGTCCTTTATGTGAGATCTATCTAAAATGGACAAGATCCTAGCCTTCTAGACCACAAAGTTAGATGCTCCATCTAACCTATATTGATCTCTCAGTCCATTCATGGCCATTTTGCTACTCTTCTTTCGACTCCTCTGAGTCTCTCTACTTCCCTCCTGGAAGTCCTCTGTTCGACTCCAACTGAGTCTCTCAACTTCCCATCTGGAAGTTCTTGGTTCGAATCCCTCTGAGTCTCCATTTCCCTTCTAGAAATCCCTCTACCAACATCAAGTTGCCCTACTCCGATCATCTGTGCAACTGCACCACTTATCCAGATTCCTTGGCTAGAAATCCGTCTCGACAACAACTCCCTCCACCTTGGTCTTGCCCTGTTATGTATTGTTCTGACCACAGTCCCCACTAACTTTGCTCCACAAATTACCCACAACCTCCTATACCCTAGCAACTGAAGGATTGAGCCACTTGGCTCTACATAATCCCAAAACCTGCAAATCAGCTCCCCTAGCCAACTGTGTCAGCCCTTTGAGCATCTATGTGAGCCTGATTCTACCTCCCTTAGCTTCTGCACTGCCTTTCTCTAGCCCAGAATGATGAAAGCAGTCCCTCTACGTCACTCCTTCCTCTGTCACCTTCTGCAAGGATCAGCTCTGTCATTTGGGACAGTTGAATCTGCTGCAAATTCTCTGCTCGGCTAATGCCTTCAGTTTTCCTATGATCTGCAACCATGCTCTGATACCATGTTGGAATTTCTAAGTTTAACCCATTAGAAATTCTTCCTGTACTATCTGGTTTATTTCTTCCTACTTGTTTAATTACTTAACAAGTTATTTACCATGTAAATACTGAAAATAAACACACGTACAGTATCAACATCTATAGATCATCAACTGAAAGAAAACAAACTCACAAGTGACACCGTTATTTTTGGACCAATTTCCCCAGAAAAACCCAATGCGGGAAAATCAGTGCAGCTATTCAAAGGGTTTTATTATTATGCAATTTTCAGAATACAACTAGGGTGCTAGAAATGGCTCACCCAACAAAGAATGCCATCGTCAGTAGTACCTCTCCTCAGAGATAGATATTCAGGCTGATTAATCACCAGATGAATGATCCCACAGCAACAATTGTAGCTTCCACTGCTCTACGTCACTCTGATAACGATTGCATCACCCTATCCATCCACCCAGTTTGCCCCAGGAAAATCCTCCCAGCTCTGCCTCTTGGCCCTGCGTCAGCTTTGCTAGCCTCTATGCAACTACTGAAGCTTCTACGTCAACCCTTAGACCCTCTGTGTCACCCACGTTGGCCTCTTCTGGCTCTACACAGCTCCCAGTTGCCTCTGCGTAGCACCCAGCTGCCTCTGCGTCAACCTCTCCAGGCTCTGCGCTGTCTCTCTGGTACTAACTCTACCTCTCTACAATGTATTCACTTCCCCTCGCTACTGATCACTAATTCTCTTTTGCTTAGCATCCCCGCTCTAGCAAAATGAATGACTGATCTCTCAGGTGTGTTCTCCAACTGACCCTCAAGCCTCCTCTTATACTTTTCTCATTAGTCCATCAATGACCGAGATTAAATCTCTAATCAACAGCTAAGATTAGATTTGGCTTGATCCATGACTTTTGGAACCTTCTAACCCAATTTTATATTAATACCCATTAATATTTTATTTTTCCTAAGTTTAGACTTATGAACTCCATTAGAAATATTAATTATTTTAAAATCTCCCAAACTGATTAGAATCTACCCAAACCATTTCTCGGTCTTGGAGATCTCGTGTGCTTTAGTCTCTCCACCAATTTTCATGGCTATAATAGATCTGATGCTACCCCAAATCAACACTCACAAGGGTTCATACTTGTCACGCCAGTTTAACCATGTATGGCTGGCAACATGGCAAGATCTTTTACTCGGTATCTCGAGTTCTCTGGCAAAGGGAATGAGGATGTCAAACGAAATTGGTACTTGTGTGAGGCTATCTGGAGGTCTCGTCAAACCCCAAATACCATTAAACTAATTGAATTTTAGACCAATCTTCGAGAAAGAGCGTTGAGGTGGTTCATCAAGTGGTCTGTCCTGCAGCAAATATCACAATAGATGACGTTCAGCAAGAATTTGTTCAAGAATTAAAACTTCCATAGACTAACCAATCAGGGTTATTTGAATTGTGGGAAATCAAGCAGCAAGAGGGAGAAACTGCGTGGGAAATGATGCAAAGGTTTAAGGATGTCATTAGCAAGTTGAGTTACCCCATTGATCCCAATCACTAGTGGGATTGGTTCATCAAAGCATTGTTTCCACTCATCCGCACGTCACTAACTCAATAGACGATTAACACCCTACAAGATGCACTTGAACAAGCAACCAGGATCAAGTCTATGGCAGGATATCCAAATGAATATTGACAAGGATCAGTTTCCAACGATCCTCCTCTCATAGGGTTGCAACATTAAATCACAGATCTAACAGAGAAGTTGAGGGACATGCACCCATAATGACATGCGCGACCTCACATGTGGTGTACCAACTGCCACACCAAAGGGCATCATGCCACGACATTCCAAAGACTGAGGGGGTTGAGCACTCCCTCTGTAATAGTGGGGCCCTCTACATCCTTACCCATCGCCGAAGTTACGCAAATTGGTATGCAAGGTTTATATCCAGGTCGCACACAGCTCAATGCCTTTCCTAACCAATAGGATGCATCTCCGAACAAATATTGTGAACTCTATCGAACATATGGAAATCTCCCACACCTTTTTCCAATCTTACAGAAATATTCGAATGTCTCGAACAATGTTTTCTGTGAGTTATGTGGCTCGCTGACTCACCACATTGATCAGTGTAGAGCATTAGATGCTCTAACTGACCGGTTGGATTGTTCTGCCTTTAGGCTTAATGAAGCTCCTCGAGGGTGAGGAGGTGGAGGAACAAGGGGGGCAGAACAAGAGGCAGAGGTCCAATCCATTACTATAATTATGATCAGGAGTGGCATGTTGCAAGATATTTCTCACTACCCAGAAGACTTTGGTGCTCATAGTGTAGATTCAATGCACACGCAATAGAGGATTGCCTAGAACTAATCACCAGATGGGAGGAGGGAAACCGACAAAGGGGAGAAAATTTGATTAATGCATAACCGCGAGAACCCGAACTAACTTCGATGTCAAACATTAACGTAGTCACCCCGAGGGGGCGAAGAAGACTTGAGCTGACTCTAGGGCCATCGAACAACCAAGGATCAGAAAGCCTTCCTCGCCAAAGCGTACTTATGATTCCAACCAGCAGAATCAGTGCTATAAAGATGCCACAAATATATTCAACCAACTAGTTCCAACTTATGGCACCCAAGGGGAGCAACCATAACTTTTGAAGGCGAGAAGCCCAAAACTACCATAGAATAATTCCCAACCTATAGTGGAATGGTTCCAGCTATTCTTTCAGATCATGAATAACGAGCAAATGTCTGGGTAGTTGCAGAAGAAGCTTAAAGTCATTGTCAAAGATGAGGAGCTCATGGTAGGACTCATTTCTACCAATTTTCCTGATACGAATTCTAGACGAGTGTGGAGGAACAAGAAAAGGGCGAGGAGGGAATTTTGAGTCGATGCCTAGATCACAGGATTCTAGATCAAGGACACTATGCTAGATTTAGGTTCAGATGTGAACATTTTACCAAGGAAGACCTGGGAAACTCTGGGAAGACCTAAGTTGGCATTCTCCCCAATTGAGTTGCGCATGGCGAATCAATATTGTATCCTCCCAGTTGGACACCTAGAAGATGTGGAAGTAGACATAGCAAGAGTAAATATGTATGCAGACTTTGAGGTCATAGACATCATGGAAGAAAAAGACCCTTATCTGACATTGCCGGGGATAAATTGGGCCTTCGAAAACTATGCAGTGATTGACCTAAATAGGGAAACAATGATTTTCAAGGTGGATGGAGTCAGGTTGATTCAACCCTTGGATCCCTATCAAGGCCCTAGGTTCACTAAGCCAGTGGACGACAAGGAAGAACCTGAATTACTAGATCAATTATACTGGCTCATTGCAAAAAAGAGGGAAGACTACATCAATCCTATAGCGAATGGGTCAATTCGTTGGAGAAGTGTTTAGGGATCCGAAGTCAAATCAGAAGTTGCAAGGGATGTTTGGCAGCAAGGAGTCCATGAGATCCGCTCAAGGCGATGCACAACTATTCACCGTATCCACTAGGTTGGCACAAAGGTACATAATTTCCTTGTTTTTAATGGGGTGAGTTATGTTATTGATTTTATCGATGAAGTTGATTCGAACATTTTGGAAGCACACAAGGTACCCTTACTGGATTTCTCCCTTCAAGCGACGTCGGCAAGGTGGTGGGGTTCCCATCACAACCATCTCAAGGGGTGGGAGACAGTTAAATCTACATTGATATGCATATTTGGGTATTTAGAAGATTGCTCGCCCAATCTCATTAAGTACAAAGGGTACATTGATCCTCACCAACATATACAGAGTTGTAAAGATAGGTGGACCAAGGAAGGACTTCCTAAGAGTCTGTGGGTGCATATCTTTATCCACACTCTAGGAACATTCCCCCATGCATGGTACCTTAAAGAAGAAATAAGGAGGCAGATCAGTGAGTGGGACCACATGACAACCCAATTCATCTGTGATTTCTTCGTTGTTGACAACGACAAAAGGATAGCAGTTGCCTTGAAAGTGTTAAAGAGGGTCTTGTTCCCAGTAGGAGAGCTTACTAAGGAATATTGTGACCATGATGCCTTCAATCTTATATATGAATCCAGATTTCATGAGGTTGCAGCTTACAGGGAGATAAATCTTAAACTTGACGGAGATGACTTAGAATGGTTAAGCCATTTGATCTTTAAGGAATCTGAAAGGGAACGAAATGTAGAAGATGTAGCCCACAACTACAACCTCTGAAGTTGTGAAAGCACAACATTGACACTGAAGAGAAACCAAAATTGGCTTCCATCAAGGACTATTGGGATGAATAGACCACCAAGGAAATCTCGATCTCCTGAAGGAGTATGAGGACCTTTTCCCTTCATTCGTTGCAGAGCTCAAAAGAATTAAAGGGGAGTTGGGAGAATTTAAGATCGTGTTAAAACCATTTGTGAGACCAGTGAAACATCGCCCATATTGGCTGAACCGAAGGGTTAAGGAGAAGGTGAAGAAAGAGATTGACAAGATGTTAGTAGTGGGACTCATCTTCCCAGTTGATAAAGTTGATTGGGTCAGTCTAATTGTCATCCAGAATAAGAAAGATTTTGAAGAAATATGGGTCTGTGTAGATTACAGGAGCTTGAACAATGCCTATGTCCATGACCCCTTTCCTACTTGATTCAATGACAAATTCCTTGATGATGTTGCAGGTAATGAAGCCTATGCCTTCACGGATGAGTTCTCTAGCTATCACCATGTTCGTATTGTAGAGGAATATAAGAAGAAAACCACCTTCGCGACTGAATGGGGCTCTTATGCCTACCATGTCATGTCATTTGGGTTTGTGTTAGCAGTATTTTCAAGGATCATAATTATTGCCTTTCATGACTATATTCACATATTCTTGGAGGTTTATATGGATGATTGGACAATGTATATCTTATTGAAAAGACACTCCATCTTGCTCAAAGTGATGTTTGATCGCTATAGGCAACTGCAGATTTCTTTGAACTTGAAGAAATGCATTTTCATTGTCCCTTTTGGAATGCTACTAGGGCATATAGTTTTCAAAGAAGGAGTGTGTGTCAACCCTACCAAAGTTGTGGTAATTTTTAATATGCCTCCATTAACTAGTGTCAAGCAGCTAAGATCGACTCATGGCCACACGAGATACTACCACAGGTTCATCCATAATTATGCTCTGATTATTGTACCACTGGAGAAGCTACTGAAGAAATCTGAGCGGTTTGCCTGGACAGATGAATGTGAAGCTGCCTTCAATATGCTAAAAGAGAAGCTAGAAAGTGCACCAATCTTGGTTTACCTAGATTGGAATAAAGAATTTCATGTCCATATTAATGCATCAAGAATCGCTCTGGGAGCTATTTTGGCCTAGCCCAGAGACGGTAACCTAGATCACCCGATTTATTTCTCTAGCAGAAAACTTTCCACTATGGAAAGGAACTAAACGACTACTAAATAGGAAGCTCTTATGATAGTGTACTCATTGCATAAATTCAAGCACTGTCTTCTAGGTGGTCCATTAATTTTCTTTACTAACCACTCTGTAATGAAGTACCTGGTAAATAAGCATGTGCTTGAAGGGAGGATTTGCAAGTGCCTCCTACTATTTTAGTATTTTATATTCAAAGTCATTGTGAAGCCAAGAAAGATGAATGTAGGGCCTGATCATCTCTCTTGGCTAGAGTTGGGCGAAGTTGTGGTGTCAATAGATGACCAACTATTGGATGTTGATATGTTTCAAGTTGAGGATATCCTCAACTATTTGTAAGACTTCGCTTCATTTCTAACCACTGGAAAATGTCTAGAAGAGTACACAACAACTCAGACAAGTCATATGGTGGTTCGAGCTAAAGATTACCAGCTGATTGCGGGTCAATTGTAAAAGATGGGTCTCGACCAGATCTTATGACGATGTGTCCTCAACCATGAAAAGCAATATGTGCTATGGGAATGTCATTCGGGATTTGTGAGAGGACACATAGGGGAAAATCCACCATGAGAAAAATACTACAAGCCAGACTCTGGTGGCCCACGCTTTTCTGGTATGCAAAGGAGTACGTCAAGAAATGCGATGTTTGCCAACAGATGGTACGACCATCACATTGGGATGAATTTCTTCTACAGGTTGTACATGTACTCCAGGCGTTCAAAAAGTTGGTTGTGGACTTTGTGGGATCTATTAATCCACTAACGCTCACTCACATGCCAGGTACATTATTAATGTTACAGACTATCTCACCTGATGGGCCGAAGCTGCACCAGTTAAAGACTGCACTGCAAACACCGCTACACGGTTCATCTTCGATAATATCATCACTCGATTTCGATGTCCCGGAGCCTCTCCAGTGACCATGGGACCCACTTCATTAATGAGACAATTGTCATATTGTTGTTGTAATATCCCTGGTGAAAATTCCATGTAATAAAAGTTAATAAAGGAAAAATAATAACCACGGTTGATGGGACACTTATTCCAAGCTTAATGTTGGGAAAAATCCTGGTGATGTGAATCACTTGTGATTGTTTAATGGCTAAAGAAATTGGAAAAGACAATGGCTAAGGCTTTGGAAAGGCAAAATGGCATTTTTGGCACATTTATTTATGAAAATAATGGAAATTAGGAGAAAAGGGAGGTGAAAGGTCATAAGTTGCATGTGAGGAGGAAAATGAAGAAAATAGAGGCCTCATTCATAAAAAGGATTCCGAGGATCAGTTGGTAACCTTCTGACAATTTAGTTTTTGAGCTCTCTCATTATTCTCTCTCTCTCTCATATTCTCGGAGACTTAGAGTTTTCTTGGAGCACTCTTGGAGGGTGTGGCATACTTGGATTCTTGGAGTAAGAAGGAAAAGGAAGAGTAGGAAAGCACAAGAGGACATTGGGGTCAACAACTACATCGTATTTTTCTTGCAGATACCGAGTTGCGTGTATGTTTTCCTCACTAGTTTTGGCATGCATGGCATATGCATGTGATTTGTTGATTGTGATCTGTCATGGGCATGGAAGATGGTCGTGATTAATAGTGGATTGCCTAGCCTTTCCATTTCCTGGACAGCCATGGAGATTGTGAGTTTATTTCCTTGTTTTTTTTTTTTTTTTGGTTCTCATGTTTCCTTAGGTTGGGTTGAATTACTAGTTCCTGGAGCCTTGGTTGGACAAAGACTGTAGAGCCCTATAACATCTTGGGTTGAGTTACTAGTCTTGTAGCCTTGGCTGGACAAACGATATGGGGCCCTTGGTGGTTGAGTTACTAGTCCAAGAGCCTTGGTTGGGTAAACGCTCTAGAGCCCGGTAGCAGTTGTGGGTTGAGTTACTAGTCCTGGAGCCTTGGTTGGAACAAATGCTCTAGAGCCCTAGATGGCTGGGATAGAGACCAACCTGATGATGGCTTTGTGATGTCCAACTATGAGGTGGAATCACTGTTTGATGGGTTGAGGTGGATGGCCTATGGAATCTCTAGATGGTTTTGGATTGATGTGTTCTATGAGATTCCACATTCATGCTTGGAATATGGCATGAGGGTGAATGGTTGAAGAGAGATTTGGCTCAGCCATTCTACGGTCGGGTAGAACATGGAAGTCCCATCCCGGGTTTGGATTTTGCATCATCAACATGAGGTTATTTCTCCTTGTATTTCTATGAGTATTATACTAGATTATATGTGGTTTATATAGCTGTGATGTCATTGGTATTTTTGTTGCTATTATGTTGGTTATATATGTGTTTTATGACAATAGCTATGTATGGCTCTCATCATGTTTTTATTTGTAAATCAATGGACAATCATCTATAGCCTAATGGATGAAATGGAAGTTGATGTGTTGAGGCATCAATGCTACTTAGCGATTCTCGGCTAAGTATGAGACCCCTATGCTCAAATCTGTTATTTAAACCTGTAGATTACATATTTGTGATATGTTTGACGAAATACCTGTCATGGCTAGTAGGGGTCCAGTCAAGGTCTCATTCATGCAATTGCATTTATACTATCATTTCCTTGTTATTTTTTTGTTCTAGAGATCTGATTCAGTTCTGGGCAGTGACCTGGGCTCTGGGCCTCAAAAAGTAGCTCAAATCCTAGGGGTGTTGGCACAACACTGACAAAAAGAGTCCTTGGACACTGGCTTGCATGCCTGTGAGAACGTCTAGAGGTCCCCGGACACTAGCATTCCCATAACATGAGATTGTCTAGAGGCCAAGTGGTCCAAAAGCTCAATGGGACCCAGGGGCTAGTTGGAAAAAGTTTGGATCGATTCTTGAGGGTCCTAGTGCTAATGTTAAATTTTTTTATTGTGTGTTTCCATCGATTCCACTTCCTTGATGTGACTTAGGAGGTAGAATCATATCATAGTGGCCTCTCGTCGCATGTTTACCCCGATTGGGCGGTTGCTTGGGTAGATGTGGGAAGAGGGTGTTCCAGAGTTGTATCAGAGCATGGTTCACCCCTCGGACTGGATGGGTTGTGTGTTGGTCATGCATGCATGTCAATTGCATGTGTGTCTCTTAGCCTTTCATTCCATGTGCTTGTTGCATTTGCATGATGTTGATCATTGTTGTAGTGATGTTGTCGTGTGGAACTTGACGTTGTTATTGTGGAGTGTATCATCATGAGTGTATGATTGGTTACATGTTGTTATATGTCACTTACATGTATCATTCTTGTATGCTTGGTTACATTCTTGTATTTTTCGTTGCATTCTTGTATGCTTGGTTACATGTATCATTCTTGTAGGTTTGGTTACAAGTATTGTTCATCTATGCTTGATTACATGTGTTTATGCATGTGTATGGTTGGTTACACATTGCTTATGCATGTTAATGTTTGCATGTGGTCAAGTGTGCAGTGATGTAATGGTTGTTGTCATGCATGAGGTCGTGGTGTGTGTTGTTGTTAAGGTCATGCATTGATGACTGGACCCTAGCTAGAATGATGGTTGCATGGTTATATGCTTACGTGTTATGTTTCTATATATTGTCATGATTATGTTATACATGTATCACGCTTATTTGTTGATCTTACAGACAAGGTATCCTCCCCAAGCTATACTAAGGAATGTTGGTTTATTGTGATTTATTTTAGCTTACATAATATACCTTGCAAGAAGAAATTCCAAATGGCTAGCAAGATGGTAGACTACAAAGACTCTCCCTATGAATCAAATGAGCAGTATGGTGTTGGGAACTCTTTCGATTTGGCAGATACATTGATAAGCTTAAAGGAAGAAATAAGGACTTGCAAGGAAGATAATAGCATAATCATGCAAGCACAGGAGAAACAAGTAGAGGTAAATGTAGTGATACTTCAGATTTGTAGCGACAAGGACCACGTCGAATCAGCTATGAGCAGAATGACAGAACTAATGGGGCATATGGTAGTAGGTCACATGGTGGTCATAGGTCAGATAGAGATGACACGGTTAGAGATGGAAGATTGTTGGATACTCCGGATAGGAGAAGGGATAGACACAAGTATTATTCTAGTTCTGATTCAGATAGGCACTATGATCGTCATCGCTATCATCCTTACAGGAGAAGTGATAAGGGATACTTGCCAGACGAGTTTAAGAAAGCAAAGCTACCTACTTTTGATGGAGAGATGAAGAAACCACAGGATGCAGAGGCATGGTTTCTTGGCATGAGGAAATTCTTCAGGTTACATGATTATTCAGAGAACATGAAATCTAGAGTAGCTACATTCAGTCTCAAAGGTAAACTAGACATTTGGTGGGAAGATGTGGAGAATGTCAGAGGTATGCATGAGGAAGATTTGACTTGGAGTGAGTTTGAGTGGCTATTCAAGAAGAAGTATTTGTCGGAGAGATAATTTAATGACAAGGAAAAATAATTCTATGAGCTAAAGATGGGATCGATGACAAATGAGGAGTACACTAGCAGGTTCTTGGAGCTACTGAGGTATGTGCCTTATCTCACGGAGGAGAAGGCCAAGATTCAAAGGTTCATTAGTGGATTATCGGTTGCATTCAAAGACAGGATTGAGTTCGATGAGCCTAGATCATTGGAGGAGGCCATTCAAAAGTTAAGGCATTGCTATGAACAATCGAAGTGCATATCTGAGACTAAGCCATACTAGAATGGTAATGCAAGGAACAAAGGAAAATGGGACAAGAAACGAGCAAGACCTCAGGGTACAGATAATAAATAAAATGTTGCACCATCTAAGAAATTCAATGCATCAGATAGAGCACAGGGACATCGATCTGAGGAGCAGAATAAGGAGCCCGTGCGGTGTTGAACTTGTGGAGGGTATCATCACAAGAGAGATTGTCCACAGTATCAGGTGGTAGGCCTTAGATATATAGTGCAAAGGACACATAGACTGTTGGGGATGTTGGTCAGAGTGTTCCTCATATTTATGCAGCATTAGATAACAAACATGTAGACCATCAAGCATCTATCATTGAGATGGATGGTAAGATTTGTGATTAAGTTATTTCTATTTTGATTGACCTTGGATATAATTATAGCTATGTTAGACCTGACTTGGTGGATAAGTGTGGTTTGAGTAAGGAATTTCAGGCAGAATCTTGGTTATTTCAGTTGGCTACAGGTACAAAGAAGTGAGTTCACCATTGGGTAAGAGCTTGTGCATTTGATTTGAATCGTATGCCTACCGCAACACATTTGAATGCATTATTCTTGGGATCATATAGTATGTTGTTGGGCATGGACTGGTTGTACCTTCACAGAACCAAGGTAGATTGTTATAACAAAGCAGTTGAGTGTGTGGATGACATTGGGGAACCAAGAGTCTTGCAGTGAAAGAAGAAAGTCACATCAATTAGGATGGTAACCTCTATGCAAGCAAAGCATAGTCGCGGGAAAGGGTTTGTGTTATTTGCAGTGAACATTTCTAGTGACAAGGGTAAGGAAGTTGAGGATGCAGATGTTTTGAGCAAGTACCTAGTTCTACAATAGTTTAAGGATGTATTTCCTCAGGACATTACAGAGTTGCCACTTCACAGGGAGGTATACTTTTATGTTGAGTTGGCATCAGGGGCAGCTATAACATCAAAAGCACTTTACATGATGAGAACACCTGAGTTGGTTGAGTTGAAGTTGTAGTTAGAGGAAATGTTGGACAAGGGATACATTAGACCAAGTGTATCATCATGGGGTGCACCGGTATTTTTTGTGAAGAAGAAATATGGTACTCTCAGATTATGCATTGACTACGGGTCGTTGAACAAAGTGATAGTCAAGAACTAGTAGTCGTTACCGAGGATTGATGACTTGTTCGATCAGTTGAAGGGAGCAACAATGTTCTCGAAGATTGATTTGAGATTTGGATATCAGCAAGTATGCATCAAAGAGGAGGACATTTACAAGACAAATTTCTGGACCAGGTATGGGCATTATGAGTTTATTGTAGTTCCATTTGGCTTAACTAATGCTCCAACTACATTTATGTGTTTGATGAATAGTGTGTTGCGTCCGTATTTGGATAAGTTTTTTATTGTTTTCAGTGATGACATATTGGTATATTCTAAAAATGAGGAAGAGCATGTCGCGCTTTTACCAACAGTGTTGAGATTGTTCAGAGAGCATCAGTTGTATGCTAAGCTCAAAAAGTGTAGTTTCTTTCAGACTGAGGTACACTATTTGGGGCATGTTCTCTCCAAAGAGGGCATTACAGTAGATCCATAAAATATAAGGGCCATCATAGAGTGGGTAGCTCCCAGGAATGTAGATGAGGTGAGATTTTTCATGGGGTTGGCAGGCTATTATAGGAGGTTCATCAGGATCTTCTCATAGATTCCTTATCCTAGTACGTCATTCAAGAGGAAAGGTAAGAAGTTTGAATGGATAGAGGAGTGTGAGGCTAGTTTTGAGCAGCTTAATCAGTTGTTGACACATGCACCAATGTTAAATATTGCAGATTCGGACAAAGAGTTTGTAGTGTGCATGGATGCTTGCAAGAAAAGACTTGGTGGAGTCCTTATGCAAGATGGACAAGTGGTATGCTATGAGTCGCGGAAATTGAATGAGCATGAGCAGAACTACCCCACGTGTGATCTTGAGTTGACAACTATTATACATGCGTTGAAGATGTGGAGACATTATCTTCTGGGCAGGAGGTTTACATTGATGAGTGATTACAGTGGTTTACGATATCTATTTGACCAACCTAATCTGAATGGTAGGCCAGCTCGATGGTTAGCTACGATCAGCGAGTTACATTTCGAGATCAAATATATCAAAGGTAAAGAGAACGAGGTGGCAGATGCTCTTAACAAGCGGATATACTTGTAGCGAGAGAATGAAACAACTGGAAGTGGACCACATAAATCACTATGCCGAAGTTGTAAAGGGGTTGATGTGTGCCAAGTGGCACATTTTTCAAAACTATCTCGATCATGTTTTTTGAGTCCACATCTGGAACAAACACCATCTCTACAAGATACCATACAAAGACCTGTCACCATTTTTTTTTACATAGATTTTGAAGGGAGCAATAGTTTAAGTGACCAAATTGCTCATGCCAAAGTTTGCTCACTTCATCATTATGAGCAACAAATACCAAGGCAAGAGTTGATAACCCAAAGTTGTTAAACTTATACAACCTTGTATAATCATCAGCAATGTCAGTAGCTAAAATATGTTTAGGATCTCTTAGGTGCTTAACTACAACATCATGAGGTGAAAATTCAACGGTTTTACCTTCACCTGAATGAGTTATCTGATATATAGATAAAAGGTTGCAGGATAAGGTAGGAACACATAATACATCATTAAATCGACCATTGTCTAGATGAATAGTTCTAGTCCCTACAACACTAAGAGATCTATCATCACCAACATATATATTTTTGGTGTTACAATCATTTAAAGAAGAAAACATGGCTTTGTTTTTCGTCATGTGATAATAAGCTCCAAAATTAATGAGCCACTCATGAGAATGAGAAGAAGAAGATACATTTAGTGCATAACCAGAACGAGATGCTTGACAACCACATGCAGAAAGTGTTATTCCTGAAGATGAAGTTGAAACTGAAGAGTGCTCCAAATGGATGTTATGCTTCTTCATTGCTACTTCCAAGGCTTCCATCTTCTTAAAGCATTTGGATTCTAAGTGGTCATCATGATTAAAAAAGTTGCAATGTCTATCAGTCTTCTTCCCTTTTTTTTTCTTGTCTTATCATTTTGTTGAGTTGATTTTTTGTTGTGAGACTGAAATTTCTTAGGACCCTTTTTGGTTTAGGACCATTCTTTTTAGGATGCTGCTTCTTAGGGTTCTTTGAACTTGGTTATTGCTTGGCTGCTAAGGCCTTCTTAGAAGAGTTCTAGTGTTAAGAAGACCAAGATATAAGAGTTTGTCTTGCTCTCTTATTAAAGAATCACAAAAGGCATCAAAAGAGGGGGCCTTGTAGTCTTGTCCTTGAGAAATAAAGGCTTCTCTAGTAGAATGGAAGGTGGAAACAAACACAGAGTAGACTGGTCCTAACTTATTAAGAATGGAATAGATAAGACTCATCTTCTTTCTTAACCTTAACACCTTCCAAGAAAGGTCTAAGGGTCTTTATCTTGGACAAAAAATCTTCAATGGAAGAAAAATCATTGGGGTCCAACGTAAGCAACTCATTTTTGCGTTGATGGGCTCTAATTTCATTCTTAATTCCAAAAACTTTATTGAGTTGTTTCATTGATTCATCGGGGGTATAAATTGATGCGATATGGAATCTAAGGTCTAGAGAAATAGACATCCCTATCAACCCACATGCTTGATCTTGTTTATCTTCCCATTTGGG
Organism: Pinus tabuliformis; assembly: GCA_031772625.1. Lineage (NCBI taxonomy): Eukaryota > Viridiplantae > Streptophyta > Pinopsida > Pinales > Pinaceae > Pinus > Pinus tabuliformis. The sequence goes on along the minus strand of CM062817.1, from coordinate 1,231,237,718 downwards.
TTGCTTATCTTCATCTTTAGGTTTAGACTCTTGGCCTGAGGCTATTTTATAAAGACCTTTACTTCTAAATAAATCCATAATGTAGGATAGCCATTGGAAGTAGTTGGCTTTGTCAAGAATAACTGGGCATGAAATTTCCATTTTAAAAGAAATTGAAGTTGTAGATGTTGAAACTAAGTGTTCCAATGGAAAGATCTCGAAAAATTAAGCCGATTAAAAAAAAAGACTCTGAAAATGGCTTTAGAAAGAACAAGTTATGGTTTTTTGAAGAAAAATTGTTGAAGATGTCGACGAACTACGTGAACGTTGGGAAGTGAATGATAATGTTAAAAATCAGAATAAAAATCCACCCCTTTCCAAACTTAATCCAATTAGCTCACTTTAAAAAAAAAAAAAAAACTTTATGTGACCCACTTTTATAAATAAGTGAAAGTCACTCTTACAATGGCATTTTATGAACTATCCACTAAATTGTAACTTAAATAAAAGATAAAGTGACTTTAGAATTATAACTCACTCACTTTTTATAATGGGTGAGAACACTTTTACATAAAGTAACTTTAAAACATAACTTGCATGTGTTTTTTGAAAAAGTAACTCAACAAAGACCGTTATTCTCATAAAGTAACTTTGGACCAAGTGAGCTAGTTTAAAATGTTAGTAATTTTTGGAAAGGAGTAAAGGCAATTTTTTTTTTTTGCTCACTAAAGCTTTGGGGTGCATGCTTACTTCAAAACACATTTTTGCCCGCAAAACAAAAAAAAAACCACACAAACCGAACGAAAAATTAAAAGCATTACGGCTTAAAGTTAGATTTCACCGAAATCTATATGTTTTCCTCAATGTTTCTGGTTTTCCTAAATCACAATAAGGTGCAACGAAAAAGATCATACGTACGAGAAAAATCATTTCTTTTTGTTTCTGGTTTGCCCAGATCGCACAGAGTCGTGGGGTAAAGAGCATACGCAGAAATGAAAGGTATAGATCCGGTAATAAAAAAAAATATAGAAGACAAAAAACCAAAATAAACAGAGAGATAAATAACTATAACTGCTAATAAAGACTCTATTCTCAAGGTCTTAAAAATGATGTATCTAGGGCTACAGGAAATCTTTTCGCATGAAACAAAAGGGGTTCCTCACTGGAACAGATGCTCCTAACACAATAAAGCAGTCCTTTCGGCTCAAAAGCGGTAAGAAACAATAGATATAGGAAATGACAGTCAGATGCAGTTGTACCAACTTCAGATTTAGATCACCAATGGATGCGGCCCTTGAATAGCTCTGATACCATGTAGGAATTTATAGGGTGAGTTCCTTAGATAGAACACCAAAGGACACTGCTCACAAATAGATCACAGATTAATACATCAGTATTCTTGACGTGGTTAAAACCCTCAAAGAGGGAAATAGTCCACGGCCTGAGCCAACGCAACCACTTCAGGAAATTTATTAATGTAAAAGAAAGAAAATTTGAATAAGCTTCTCTCATGAATGGTAACCTAACAAATGACCCTCCATGCTCTTTAAATAGAGATCATGGACAAATCGGGTGTTAAGCCACGGATCAAGTCTCAGTAATATCGAGGAGAGAATGAACCGTAGGATCACTTCATGTCTAGAACATATCGTGATTGTCAGATTGTAAGTTACAAAAAGTACATACTAATGAAACACTCTTTACCTAACTATACACTAGACCAAGTTGTACTTAATTATTTCCTATGTGTCGGAATATCCTAACAGCTACATGGAAGATGGCGGATCAAATGCGGGCTATGTATCCTTCCTTGTTTTTCGATTGAGGCAAAGCAATTTTGGCATGTTGTTTTGATATATGTTTTGGTATATGTTTGGTGATTTTTCTATATATACATATGTATATGGATGTAAATACTGCCATGAGCTATGTTATAAAGCTCCAATAAGTGATATGAGTGTCATGTCATTATGATGTTATGTTTGTTATGTTTTCATGTTGGTTTGCTTCTCAGCAGGTTGATCATTGTAAATAATGCAACGATCCAAGTTATAAAGCTCCATCGACAGTATGTTTTGTAGGTGTTGTTGAACACTGAGGATGGTGTTCCCCCAAGGGGAAAGGTTCTGTAATAGCCCTAGTGAAAATTCCATGTAATAAAAGTTAATAAAGGCAAAATAATAACCACGGTCGATGGTACACTTATTCAAAGCTGAATGTTGGGGAAAATTCTAGTGATGGGGATCACTTGTGATTGTTTAATGGCTAAAGAAATTGGCAAAGGCAATGGCTAAGGCTTTGGAAAGGTAAAATGGCATTTTTGGCACATTTATTTATGAAAATAATGGAAATTACGAGAAAAGGGAGGTGAAAGGTCACAGGTTGCATGTGAGGAGGAAAATGAAGGAAAATAATGGAAAATGAAGAAAATATACGCCTCATTCATAAAAAAGTATTTAAGGATCAGTTGATAACCTTTTGTCAATTCAGTTTTGGAGTTTTTTCATTATTCTCTCTCTCTCATATTCTTGGAGACTTAGAGTTTTCTTAGAGCACTCTTGGAGGGTGTGGCACGCTTGGATTCTTGGAGCAAGAAGGCAAAGGAAGAGCAGGAAAGCGCAAAAGGACATCAGGATCAACAACTACAGTGGATTTTGCTTGCAGATACCGAGTTAAATGTATGTTTTCCTCACTAGTTTTGGCATGCATAGCATATGCATGTGGTTTGTTGATTGTGATTTGTCATGGACATGGAGGGTGTTCGGGACTGACAGTGGATTGCCTAGCCTTGCCATTTCATGGATAGCCATGGAGATTGTGGGTTTATTTCCTTGTTTTGTTTTGGTTGGTTCTCATGTTTCCTTAGCTTGGGTTGAGTTACTAGTTCCTAGATCCTTGGTTGGAAAAACACTTTGAAGCCCTGTAACAACTTGGGTTGAGTTACTAGTCTCGTAGCCTTGGTTGGACAAATGCTCTGAAGCCCTTGGTGGGTTGAGTTATTAGTCCTGGAGCCTTGGTTAGACAAACACTTTGGAGCTCGGTGACAGTTGTGGGTTGAATTACTAGTCCTAGAATCTTGGTTGGCACAAATTCTCTGGAGCCCTAAATGGCTAGGATAGAGACCAATCTAATGATGGTTTTGTGATGTCTAACTGTGAGGTGGAATCACTATTTGATGGGTTGAGGTGGTTGGCCTCTGGAAGCCCTAGATGGTTTTGGATTGATGTGTTCTATGAGATCCCACATTCATGCTTGGATTATGGCATAGTGGTGAATGGCTGAAGAGAGTTTTGGCTCTGCCATTCTACAGTCGGGTGGAACATGGAAGTCCCATCTTGGGTTTGGATTTTGCATGATCAACATGAGGTTATTTCTCCTTGTTTTTCTATGAGTATTATACTAGATTATATGTGGTTTATATGGCTGTGATTTCATTGGTTTTTTTGTTGCTATTATGTTGGTTATATATGTGTTTTATGACAGTAGCTTTGTATGGCTCTCATCATGTTTTTTATTTGTAAATGAATAGACAATGTATCTATGACCTAATGGTTGAAATGGAAGTTGATGTGTTGAGGAATCAATGCTACTTAGCGATTCTCAGCTAAGTATGAGCCCCCTATGCTCAGATATGTTATTTACACCTATAGATTACATATTCGTGATATGTTTGACTAAATTCCTTTCATGGCTAGTAGGGGTCCAATCAAGGTCTCATTCAAGTGATTACATTTATAATGTCATTTCATTGTTATTTTGTTGTTCTGGAGATGTGATTCAATTATGGGCAGTGACCTGGGCTCTGGGCCTCAAAAAGTGGCTCAAATCCCGGGGACGTTGGCACAACACTAACAAAAAGAGTCCCTTGACACTGGCTTGTAGGCCTGTGAGAGCGTTCAAAGATGCCTGAACGCTAGCATGCCCATAGCATGAGAGCGTCTAGAGGCCAAGTGGTCCAAAAGCTTAGTGGGACCCAGGGGCTGGTTGGCAAAAAGGTTGGATTGGTTCCTGAGGGTCCTAATGCTTATGTTGAATGTTTGTATGTTGTGTTTCCGTCTGTTCCACTTCCTTAACGTGACTTAGGAGGTTGACTCATATCATAGTGGCCTCTCGTCGCATGTTTACCCCGGCTGGCCGGTTTCTTGGGTAGATGTGGGAGGAGGGTGTTACAACTACGAAACTTCGTGTTCCAGCACCATAAAAGCAACCCCTACCACCCTCACGAAAACAACACTATTGAAGCTTTCAACCAAATCCTAGATAAGGGCCTCACCAAGATCTGTTTTGCCAACCGAGACGACTAGGATGAGCAGGTAACAACTACCTTGTGGGCCTATCGTACCACCGTCAAACAATTGAATAAATATACATCGTTGTAGCTTGTTTATGGATGATAAGTTGTAGTACCTTCCGAGTTCATCATTCCCAACCTCTTTATTGTGTAGGCAACTCAGACGTCAGAGGATAGGTCAATTGCAAAAAGGTTGGACAAACTATGGTAGTTGGATGAAGCTAGGTTTCTCGTTGATTTTCACTAGACTATTGAGAAGGAGAGAGAAAAAGCATGGCACGATGAACACATTAAGAGGAAGTCCTTCACAGTGGGGGACAAGGTTCTCCTATATGACAATAAGTTTCTGAAACATCCTGGGAAGCTCCAAATGCACTGGTTGGGACCATTCATTATTGTGGAAGTGTGAGAGTCTGGAGTTGTTAAACTTGCGCAACTGGATGGAATCCTATTGCCTGGTTGGGTGAATGGTGCACAAATGAAGCCCTTCCATGGCCCACCCACTTCTTAATTAATTGATTTGATCTCCGAAAGGGGATCATAGTTAGGTTTAGGATAGAGTCAGTTAGTTAAATTTGAACTTGAGTTAGTTATGTCAGTTACGAATAAGGTTACTTTTGTCGTGTCTGTAAATTAGTTGAGTGCATCCCTCTGCAACTAATTGTGGCCAGGGAAACACATGTGGCAGTAGTCTTATCAATCATAATTAGTAATAATTACCTGCACCTTTTTGAATTTGGTTTAAATCTCTCCTGTAATATCCCTAACACATTCTAGTTATCATCATTTTTGTTTTGTCATCATCTCGTAATAATTGACCATCATGATTATCTGACTTTTGAGTTTTTGCATCATCTGGATCAAGTCTAGGTCACGGTTGTCGTTAATGCCACGATTTGAATCAAGTATGGCAAATTGTCATTTTCATTAGTTAAATGGTCTAATCACAAGCAACGTGTCAATTCTTTCTATATAGTTTGCATGGAAAGATTAAGCTCTCCATTGTAAAAGCTTAGGTGGTCGAACTACTTGCTCTGGCTTCAATGTCGAATTCCCCTGGTTCTCAGTCCAAATTCAGTCTTGTGTCTATTGTGTACAGTCGACGAGTTACAATCATGACTGAAGTATCCAACATCAATATTCCCACCCCTCCGACCGACCCAGAATGAAAGAACTTGAGAGTCTTTTTGGTATATACGAGAAGGCCACGCTCGTCAACAACAATTTATCAAACTCCTTCCATTTCCCCGTGCTAAAGCGTGAAGTTTTCACAAAGACTGTAACCAGACAAGATGGAAACCACTCTTATAGGATAAAAAGGTATTTCTGAGGACTACAATGATCCATGTTGATGAATTAGAGGAATTTACAAGTTTTTGGCACTTAAGTGTGACCATGTAATGTACCAAGTTCCTTATCAGTCGACTGCATGGAGGTTCCCCCTCGCTTGACAGTGAGTACCCAATACACGCTAGTGACATCCAACTATTGACAGGGTTCTCTGCTGCAGAAGTCACAGTGTTGCTTGCATTCCAGACTACCTCTAAGCACGGGAAGAAAACATGTGACAACAACTACTATACTAAGTATGCTACTCAGTGCGGCAACAAAGGAACCACCATTGACCTTATTAATGTTCCCTCCATCAAATTCATGTGTCACATAATTGCCGAGAAAATCATGCACCATTACACAAAGGGAGAATTCTCTTTGGATACCATCTCGGTGGCAAAAACCCGTGAAAAGGGGGAACAATTGAACCGGTGCAGTTATTTGCTGAATGAACTTTTTGAAGCCTGCGAGGATGTGTACAAGCGGGCGACATACTTCATCTATGGATATATAGTCATATCTCTGGCAATGATGAAGTGGTGCCAACCCGAAGACAGGGAGTTAGCTCCAGTATTTGAGGATCAACCCCTTACACTCAGGTACTCCCCATGGTGGACCTCAGGGGACCTAAACAGTAAAGAAATCAATAAGGCCTCCTTCGCTGGATGGTATGACAAGATGATCATTGTCACCAAAGTCGTCCCCAACATACCAAAATTTCTTTTAGATGACTATTAACATGCCATATGGTTTGGATTTCACCACAACACCACCTAGGTTCGCCCTAAGATAGTTAACCCTGACACATTCCATATGCGCACTTTGCCTTTCAATCTCTTAGAATAGGTGTTCCACAATGAAATTTTTTCTTGGCCAGGCATTGTTGGGGATGTTCGGGAAAACAAGTGAACATTTTATTTTGAGGGGATGATGCCATGTCTGCTACCTAGTGAGAGCCCCTCCACCTCCCGGAAGCGAGTAGCAGAAAAGATGCTCAATCTTGTCTTGAAAAGATTCAAGACAACTGTGATATCAGTCTAAAACACTCTGGAAGCTCTCAGGTCATCAGTAACTTCCCTACCAATGTTTTTTGAATTTCTTAATGTTAGTCCGATCAATACTCTATCATTCAGCCCAATGGTTTCCTCCCTCCCCCACAGTGGGCTCTCATTTTTTTATTGAACCCAAAATTCAAGACACACATCCAATTGCTACCCGAAATCCCTCAGCTTCTCGAAAACCTGTTCTAGTTACCTTTTCCTAGGTCTTCGATCTCACCGACGAAGAACCACACTCTCTCAAAAGCACCCAAATTATCGAATAAATCTCGTAATCCACCTCCACTGCATCCCCAGTGTCTCACAACCCCTCACCCCACACAACCTCCCCCTCCGCAACCATTCAAACCTTCCTCCAAATGGAAACCTCCTCAATGTCCAAACTGAGATGGAGGTTAATTCCATAATTCAATCCATCATCAACATTGACCAAGTGTTACGCAGTATTTTGTCACACCTCCTGCACTTCCCTGTGACATACCTTGAAGTGCCCGAAACATGACCATTATACAGTATACTCATCCATGTATACAGCTCAGATCCCTCCTAAGACTTTGATTGGAAAATGCCCTTAGCTTTCCCTAAAGAAATAGCTCTTAAAACCCTAAAATGAGAGTCATCGCTCTTATGAGACTTAAAACAATGATGGTCGTCTGTTGCACTGTACTTGACCCGCGATGATCCCAAAAAGGTAATTTTCCCAAAGAGGATGAGAAGCTTCGTGATGTAGAAGCTTCCAGAGTGGCGAGCTCGAGGTTGTTTCACATAAATGAGGTTGAATCCTCCCAACTTGACCTTTTTGTCTTATCCTTATGAGCTACCTCTTTGAGATGAGGGCCTAATCCTATCTTTGGAGAAGTCATAACTCCCTTTCCCAGCATATAAATTCATCCTCTCCCATTCCCAAATGGTTGGTCTATGTCTATTTGCACCCTTATGCTAATATTATGCCTAGAGTCTATTCATTTGACTTGGAGAGTTCTTGGCTTGGACTTGCATTACCACTCAAGGAGAGCCTTTCAACATCAAGGCTTTGGTTGTAAGCTTCCTTTTATTTCCTAATAATGTACCACTGCTGGTTCATCTTCCCAAAATGTATATGTTCATGTATCATTTAGCTTGACATTCCTTGATTAGTTAAGTAGGTTGTTATTGGATTTTTTATTTGTTTTTGCATGCTTTGTTGTGTCTTGATCACATGTGCAAGTGCATAAACACTGATAGAAGCAGGAAAAATCCTGTGACACAAGCGGTTCAGGGTCCTCAACAAAGGAAATCGAAATAGCATCAGGATGAGGTAGGCCATCTCTTTCGTTCTTATTCTCAATTGTGACCTAGGAAGATGTCTAGTTGATCGCCATTTTCTTAACAAGGTTAATCCTCTCTGCAGACAGAGATGATCCCTCTAGCCCAATGAGTGGGTCTAGCAACACCTGCAAAATGCGTAAAAGAGCTAGAAAGGCTATCAGACTGCACGGTGCTCATGATAACACGAGACTGCTTTCATCACCTGGCCTAACAGCCGACACAGTCTCGCAGATACTCCTACTGTGTGTCTCTGCTAATGCAATGGAACATCATCAATAGTGGCATACTCTGGGACTCCTCAAGTTATCACCTCCAGGTTGTGCTCCATCTCAGCTAAGGGGTCTGCCCCTTCTTCATAGTCTGTGCCCACTATCTGATGAGCAACTCGTCGTGCTATTGGTGACATGCTAGGTGGTCTCTCTGGTCCCACATCTGCACATTTATCACAAGTTGAGTCTCAATTTACACTTTTACAAAAAATCATAAAAAATCCAAAAAACAAGTTTTTACCTGCATTGGTCCACTGTTCTCCTGGTGGCAGAGGTAGATCTGGATCCCACCTGAAATCCGTGCCAGCATAAGCATAGTCGTCTACCACGAGTAGTTGGCATTCTAGCCAAGCGAAAAATTGTGGTGGGTAATGCATATGCTGACCCGTTCCTCCTCGAGGCATGAGTTAACTCCATTTCAATAGTCTCAGATCTCGGGGGCGGTATTTGGTACCTTTGCCCACTGATACCAGAATAAGCGCACTCGCTCTAAAAATAAGGTCACCAGTATTGATCCAAACCCGAATTGCTTTAGGTGTCCATGCTTCCCCTTGGTCAGTTGTCTTTTCATATTTGCTAGAAGGCCTCCACACCAGTTAAATATGGTGGGAGTCAAACATGCGATAGCATACTGGAACTAGGATTTTGAAGCTTCATGCAAGGCTTGTGTGCCAGATACACACGCCATAGTGCACAAGATCGTTCTAAAGACGAGGTTATTGGTGATTGTTGTTATCTTCACCTTCCATCCAATGGTCATTTCAGCACCTGGACAATGCCTCTGGACTAGAGTTCTGGTACTTTCACCTCCTGAGCGAGATCCAAAGAGTTGGATCGATTCCCCTCATCGAGACAATCCCATGATGAATTAATATCTGCCTTCTATGACGAATATCTCTCGGTCTACATCCCAAAGACTGATCAAATAGGGCAACAATTCCATTTGGGCCCTTAACCTTGTGGTCCTCAAGAACTTTAGTAACCCACAATTCCTCAGAGCATTTATGCATTTAGGATTCTGAGCTGCTTTGTGGTCTTCGGGCTCATGGCCTCTTTCTTTCCATTCCAGAACCATGATCTCTTGCAAAACATCATTTAACACCAATTAATGCTTTTTTCCTGGTGTTGTAGCTTATATTGTGTTTAAGCTTTATTTATCAGTTTTATTACAAAACAAAGCAAAAAATCAAAACAAATGGAAAATTAAATCATTGTTTAAAGTTTGATCGCATCGCAAATATCCATGGGACCTGTATCGGCGGAAAGAAATATGACAGGTGATATGGCGAACCCGATAAAGTATTGAGCGCGGCTTTGATATATTTGAAATCCGGAAGGTTATGTTTATTCGCATATCGGAGGAGTTGGAGGGGCGTATGTGAATGTGACCCTCGGAGGATGTGATTGCAATTAGCGATAAAGATTGCTTCGAGAAATGTGCATAGACACGGAATAAACGGAAAAAGGTATGTATTATGTGTATTTCCCTTTTGAAGGGTTTATAATAGAAATAAGCGTTGATAGGAGGTTTATGTGAGTTAAGTCAAAATAAGAAGGTTATGGGGCTTGGATATATATATGCGGCATAAAGCATAATCAAAGGGTTAATAAACATTAATCGAAGGATTAGTGAAGAGGAGTTATAAAGTCCCGATAGAAAAGAAAGGTTGGGTTACATGTATATGTTTTGGTTCCGCCGATTCGATTTGCGATGACAGACCCAAAAAACATATATATCGTGTTTTATAATTTCGACAGGTCCGTCATATCGCATAACGTATTATATATATGGTTCCGCCAATTGCGATATGCGATGGTTGGACCCGAGAAATGATATATTGTGTTAAACTCACATGGACAGGAAAACATTAGGAAAGATAAATCAGTGAGTTCAATTTTTATTAACAAAAGATGTACATTTATAGTACAATAGGTGACTCTTGGGATTCAGATCCCAAGGTCTCTTGGACTGCTTTGTCCATTCAACTTCCACGCTAACCCTTTAGGATTAGGTGTCCAACATTCCCCCCCTTAATCCGAAGGGTTATGTATGAGTCCAAGAAGAGAGCTGTAATACAAAATGTGCAAAAAATGCATGGCAGCACTAGGCTGAATGTGCTCTATGAAATGTTGGTAAAAAGAAGGGCGGTGGTTTAAGGATGACCACCAACACTGGAACGCTTAGTGCAGTTCCCGGAACTCTTCCAAAACTGGCAAGAAACTAAAGTTTTCTGCTAGAGGAAGTGATCCTATTGTTTTAAAGAGGGAAACCTTCAACCATAAAAGGGAGGTCTCACCCCGCATAAAAGGTAAAACTTCAACCTGAAAAGGGAAGTCTCAACCTGTGATGGTTTAAGGATAACCAACAACTCTGGAATGCTTAATGCAATTCTTGGAACTCTTCCAAAACTGGCAAGAAGCTGGAGTCTTCTGCTAGACTCTGGCTGCAAGAAGCTGGAGTGTTCTCAATCTGTTCACGGGCATCTTTGTCTCTGGCTGCAACTCTGAAACTGGTGTGGCAGGTTGTGGCTCAGGCTCGCTTGATGTGACTTTGAAGCTTGTAGATGACCATCATTTCCCCCCCTGTCAGATACAAGGTGAGATGATGGAGGAAACTCAACTGCAAGACTGTTCAATACTCTGGAACAAGTTCTGACATGTGTTTGGAATATCTTCTTGGCTGTTGATGCCCATTGCCAAGAAGCGATCCATCCAAGATGAATCTTTGTTCTTGCAGGATGTTTGTTTTTGAAGCATCTGTTTGAAGAATGACTGGTTTTATGACAGTGCTTACATGGATGAAGATCAAAACAATGATCTTTCAAATGGCCAACTCGGTCACAGTGTTGGCATTTCACGATGTGTTGTTTTTGTTGTTGTTGTTGCTGTGGAAGAGGGGCAGAATCTGGAATAGCTGAAGCTAAACTGTCATGAAGAGCAGGTGAACTGTCAAGAATGAATCCAGCACTCTGAAACTGAATGGGCTTGGCATAGTCTGGAATATGAAAGGACAAGTCCTTGTCATATCCAAGACCAGTTCTGTGCTTGTTGTGGACAAGCTGTTCCCAAGGTCTGATGATGGGCTTGGGAAGTGCAGACTGAGTTTCTGCATCTGCATTTACAACTGCTATTTTATTGAATACTGAATCTGAATGAACTTGAACAATATTGACTTGCTGTTTATGGGAGTCTGCTTCATTGTTCTGAACAGAAACAGGTTCAGAATGATGACTCCACTGGTGTAATTCTTCCTGCTGTAGCTTTGTTTCCAGCTGCAAAAACTCAATATTTTCTTGTACATTTTTCAAACAGATTTGAATGTTTGCGACAATGGCTTTATCAATCACAATTGTATTGTCCGTGGTAGAATGTATTAGAGTATTCAGTAATTCTAATACAACACTCATTCTATCCATTTCACAATAATATCACTGGTTACACAATGAGATCTCTTCAAAAATCTAAATCAATATATGACAACCCAAACATTTGCAGAAGTCATAACACTTGTCTTATAACTTGAATATCTGTGTATTTCAGCCCTCAGACTTGAATTTCAAAAAAACCCCTTCAAATAGGAAGACCAGTGTGAAGCTTTGAGTCTGCTAAAAGAAGCTCCTCCAAATGTGTCTGCAGCTCTACCAAAAGATCCTATATATTTGTTGTCACTGATTTTATCTCAATGTCAAATTGAAGATGAATGCATTCATAAAGTGCCAAAGCTCACTGTTGCTATTATGAAAGCATACAGATCGGCTGCAGAGAGTTCACAAAGACATTATTACAGCAATCTCCTAAGCCATGCATTGGAAGTGATTTCATACGTGATTCATAGGCTTACATCTACTGATATTTGGGAGGTTCTAACCACTCTAGATGGCCTCCTTACCACTGGTGATTCAACCTTGGATGAGGCGCCAAGAGAATTTAAACCAGCACTTGCTTCATTTCTTGCAAGTTTAAGTGCGGTGGAAATACATGATAACTACCAGTTAATAATACTCTATTTTTTTTGCCAAGTAAAACTTACGACAGAGAGAAATTAAGAAGCCAGTTCACCGCACAGGCTTGCCACATACATATGCCATAGAGAAACACTACGAAGCTATGCCACATAACAACAGGGAACACTGGAATTAAATTTGGTCGCGAAGTTGATGCTGGTGCAGAAAAATTAGTGTGAAGAATGGCGGTCTTGTGGTAGGCCGCTGCCTGCCTTGATTGACAAGTAATGACAAGTAATGACAAAAATGTGGACGCTTTGATATTTATCACTTCATATTTGAGAGAACGACATTGGGCTGGTGTATTGAGAGACCAAGATGATACCAACTTCCAGCAGTGCAATCTCCAGGTGGTCGAACCCAACGATAATGCGTGTTATCTCCACTGATACGGTCTCCAAATGAGCACTGCAAACACGACGCCACAAACACACAAAGCCAGCAAGGATATATGTGGAGCCTTAGACCGATATGCAGATTACAGAGGCTTCATTATTTAAATGCACAGAATGTAGCCGGACCAATGGTTTTCATGGGTTCGACCCACGACCCTTTAAAAATTTTATTCTATAATGATAAATGCACCAGAAACGAACCCACAGAACAGTCGATGGATCTAGAGCTCACAGGGCGAATTGAGTTTAGGAAAATTGGTGCTGGATTGGAAAACCTCGGCAATACCTGTTTTCTAAATTCGGTTCTACAATGTCTCACTTACACAGAGCCTTTGGCTGCTCATTTACAGAGCGGTCGGCATAAGAAAATTTGTCGTGCATCTGGATTCTGTGCAATGTGTGCAATACAAAACCATGTCATGAATGCTTTGGCTTCAAGTGGCAAGATTTTGGCACCTTCTCATCTGGTGAAGAACTTGCGTTGCATATTTCGTAATTTCCGCATTTCAAGACAAGAAGATGCTCATGAATATATGGTAAATCTGATGGAGTCCATGCACAGATGTTGTCTGCCTTCGGGAACTGATAGCTCTTGGCAGGGAAGACGAGTGGACAGTGGAAGAACTCGTCAAGAATCCCCGACTCTAAGCCTCCAATCAATGTGCTGGGACTTCAGAACTCTTCAACCGAAGAGATACTCCTCCGGTTTCAGGAGAATGTAGAGGCCAATCGTAGGGCGCTTCGAGAATTGCTATTTACAACTCCTGGTGCTCTGCAGTATTTGAGTGGAGTTATTTTCTTTGAAGAAACTCTTTACCAGAGCACAGCTAGTGGAAAACTTTTTGTCCAGGTCCTTCAGGAAGCTGGAGTGGTGCCCGGTATCAAAGTGGACAAGGGAACAGTAGATTTGGCTGGTACAAATGGGGAAACAACCACACAGGGATTAGATGGGCTTGCTCAAAGGTGCCAGCAGTATTACAAGGCTGGTGCAAGGTTTGCTAAATGGAGGGCAGTATTAAAGATTGGCCCAAGTGAGCCCTCGGAGCTTTCAATTGAACAGAATGCTCAAGGCCTGGCTCGTTATGCAATAATTTGCCAAGAGAATGGTCTGGTTCCAATCGTAGAACCTGAAATTTTGACCGATGGATCTCATGATATTCATAAATGTGCTGCAGTTACTGAAAAAGTAATGGCAGAGAGCTATGTTCTTCTATTTTACTGCGTCGAGAGCACTGGGCACATTCTCACATTCTCTGCGTCACTGGGCTTGAAGAAACCTTCAAATTTAATGCCGATTCTAACCTTCGTAAACGCCATCCAAACGCACAAACCAGCTGAGTTAAATATAAAGCGGACAGAAAATCTTAAAACTGCAGAAACAAGGATGAAACGTAAATTTCCACAATACCAACTTCTTCACCCACTGCACCGGACTGCTATTCCTCAGCTGAATTAAAGATAGAACGGACAGAAAATGAAACGCACTAGCCCACAAAACAATTTCACTCAACCATAACGGTTTTGGAGTCAGAGCGCATTCAAATGAATATGTCAGGGCAGCGCTCAGGTTATGACAGCGCTCAGAGGTTTCAATGCCAGGATGACAGCACAACAGAAGCGCAGGGCGCAGTTCAACTACTTCCAAGCGTTGGTTTACACAGGCCACAAAAACAAGTGGCTCACACAATATTGAGAAGATTATGAACGTACCAGCTCCGATACCATGTTAAACTCACATGGACAGGAAAACATTAGGAAAGATAAATCAGTGAGTTCAATTTTTATTAACAAAAGATGTACATTTATAGTACAATAGGTGACTCTTGGGATTCAGATCCCAAGGTCTCTTGGACTGCTTTGTCCATTCAACTTCCACGCTAACCCTTTAGGATTAGGTGTCCAACATATTGCATTTTATAATGTCGGCGGGTCCGTAAAGCACTGAATGCATATGTTTTGGTTCCGCCAATTGCAATATGCGATGGTCGGACCCGATATGGTATATACATTATGTTTAATACTCCGGCGCATCCGTCATATTGTAGTTTGTTAAGGATTGGGTTAATACAACTTTTGAAAGCGCCAATTGTGATCTGCGATGGGAAATCAATGAAACGCTGAACACGCGGATCCGATGGATTTATAAAGTAGATTTAATTCTTTTTTAGTTCTGCAGTTACCAAAGGTTTGCGTTAATTTTGCTGGGTAAAAGGAAGAATTAGTGCTAGAGCCGAATCCGAAGAAAATGTGATTGGTCGGGTTTATTTATGTTTTGCCAATCAGAAAACTCCCGACATATATGTGGCCCCCTTTCAAAGCTTTTGGCGCAATTTTACATTTGTTATGAGTTTCATTATTTTATATGTAATAAAGCTGAATAATCTCAAATAGGAAGTAGTTTTGTAACTGTTATAAAGCAGTTTATTGGCTGTTTCAGGAAATCAGTTTCCAAAACTAATTTGATAGAAGAGATAAAAGCCTGAAAAGGGAATTGTAAAAAGGGTTGTTCGAATTTTGGATAACTCGGAGACTAGGCCACTGTATTCCTGATATAACTATTGATTTATGAAAGAATCAGGAGTTTCCATGAATTGTTGGGTATAATTTTGTAACTTCTCTGTCATGTGTCATCTTATGTTTTCTTCTTTCAAGTATAGTAATGAAGTTGCAGGTCTTTACTTGCTTATGTATATAAAGTTAAAATTCCTTAAAAGAGCGCTCCTATACTTGAAGTTTTCATCTTCCTTTCTAAGTTATAGATAATAGTTTCTGTGTAAGACAACATATTATCTTTAACTTCTCCAAGAGTCACAGATAGTAGTTTCTGTGTCAAGCAACATATTGTCTATGATTCAGTTCTCATTTTCATAATTCTTCTAAGTGACAGATAGTAGGTTCTGTGTTAAGTACCATATTATCTTAAACTTCTCCTTCAAGCTTTCCTCATTCATCATTTATATCTAGCAACATATGGAATTCTGAGATTTTCCAGTCACATATGTATTAAGGGTTAAAGACCAAGTTTTCCAAGTCCTTCATTTAAGAATACAACAAACAATAAAGTGATAGTAATTACAATCATTGCTTTCTTAAGCATAATTTCTCCATAGCTAGGAAATTGGTTTCTTAAGGTACAACATTAATTGGTGTTGTTGCCGTGGAGAGAAGACAAGAATAATTTCCCCTGGGTTTCAATATTTTCCTCTGGTTGTTCAGCGAGGAGGGAATGTTTGGCTATTTTGAATAAAAGCAATTAAATAATAGCACTTTTCCTTGGGTTTATTAAGTTTGAAGCTGATTCTTGAGAATGGCAATTTTCAGCAGTTGGTTGTACATTCACACCTGTGATTTTCATTTACAACATTGATTGGCGACTCCACTGCACTTTGAAGTTTTCTTTTCTGGGTTTTAATGGCTCTCCCTGCATTCTTAGTCCATAAATTTGATCCATTTGATTTTATTAGGATCACCGGCTATCCTCATGATATGCCTAGATTTTGTGCTTGGAATGAGTATCTTCCAAAATTCAGTAGAAAGGAATATGAAGATCCAGCTCAGCACCTCCAAGAGTTTCATGAATGCATGGAGCAGCAGGGCATCATTCATGAAGATATGAAGATGAAGTTGTTTTTGTTTTCTTTGGACCTAGAAGCTAGGGTTTGGTTCAGGTCTCTGCCTCATTCAAGCATTTCATATTTGAAAGATTTCCATTCAGTATTCAATTCTTATTGTAGAACTTATTATCCTCACAATTTTCTTTTTGAAGGTTGTTGAGAATATTATGATGCTAAAGAAACTTTAAAGACTCAAGATAATCTTGTTGATGAAACTAATTATTTTGTTGATAATATATCAAGAATTCAGAGAGGTTATAGCCAGATTAATCAGATCCAAGCAAACACATTAGAGATAGAGGCAAATTTGGTGGTTGCAGGAAAAGCACCAGAGACACAGCCTATCCAAGACAAGGGAAAGGCAAAGATGGAACCCTTTCAAAGTCAAACATTGGAGGATATCTGTAGTATAATTAAAACTTTGTCAGATAGGTTGAATAAGTTAGAGTTAGAAAATAAGAATTCTCAGAGACCTACGTTATATGCAGTAGATGAAGATGAACTTGGTATCGAAGGAGAAGAGTATGAATATGATGAAACAAATGCCATTCATGATGAAAATAAAATTGATGAATATTGGGAGCAATTCTCTGATTTTATGCAGATTGAACTACATAAGAAATATGACTTGAGATTGAGGAAAAGATCAAGAAGTCAAGAAAATAAAAGTGAGCAGCAAGTTTCAACTTCCTCACTAAAGGCGACTCCACAAGAATCTCAACCTGCAAAACAAGTGAATAAAGGAAATCAAGAGAGTATTCAAATGGAGGAAAGTTCAAATATGCATCAAGAATTTCTGCTCAGCAGTCGAAAAGAGGATGAAATAATTAAGTTGCAAATAAATCCCCAGAGTTCCTATTTTGTTAAATTTAATGATCCTCCTATCTATAATGAAAATGGTTTAAATGGGGAATAGGACGAAGCTCTTAAAGTTCATTAGTTAGGTGTTTAACATACAAGGAGAAATCAGCAAGTGGGATATGTTGGACAGCAATATATTGAGCCATCTATCATAGCAAAGGAGGCTATTTCATGTAAAAAGAAAGCTGATAAAGATATTGTATATCATTGCATTGAAGAACATAATGATGCCCATGAATCAGAGGTAAACAATCTATTTGAAGTTGATCATATGTCATATAATGATGTGAAAGAATTTCTTTTTCTTCCTGAGGTTATTATTACAAATTATTTTCAATCAAAGCTTAGAGATGAAAAGTGGAGACATGAAAGTGACATAGATCATTTTCTTAAAGATGTTGTTGATTGTTCTGTTGAGCATATTATCCCAACAGAAGGTCTATTTGAGCAAGAACCTTCATACATAGAGAATTTCTTTTTTGGAGCTGATCAAGAACATATTTTTATTTATACTTTTAAAGATCCTGTGGCAAATTACATGGAAGAATTTATCAGCAGTCTACACATATCATTTTGTGGATATACTCCTAATTTTTGTTGTGAGCTTCTTTTATGCATAATTTATTTTTTGTTCAGGATGAATTG
Source organism: Pinus tabuliformis (assembly GCA_031772625.1). NCBI lineage: Eukaryota > Viridiplantae > Streptophyta > Pinopsida > Pinales > Pinaceae > Pinus > Pinus tabuliformis. Next base: position 1,231,219,962 of record CM062817.1, on the reverse strand, counting down.
CATTTTCAAGATTCACTAGCAGAATAGATTAAGAAACCAAACGCTAACCTGGTACCATTGGAAGATTGACTTCACTTGATGGAGATGAATCATGTCCATATGTAGGAACTTGTATATAAATAAGCTCAGGTGTTGAGCATTTGGTTTCCAGTTGCAGTTCTTTAGTTTGACCATTAGTTGATGAATAAAGGTGACTTTCCCAGTTGGAAACTGGTTTGCAGAGGTTTCAGACTTCAAGATTGTTAGGTTCCAGTTGTCAAATTTCAGGGTTTTCACAATTTTGGACTCCATGCCTGAGGAGAAGGCACAAATCTGCAGTTCTTAGTGCTTTTGTGGCAAAAGCACTATCCGCAGGTGGAGCCAGATGTTGTAGCTTATATTGTATTTAAGCTTTATTTATCAGTTTTATCACAAAACAAAGCAAAAAATCAAAAGAAATGGAAAATTGAATAATTGTTTAAAGTTTGATCACATCGCAAATATCCATGGGACTTGTATCGGCGGAAAGAAATATGACAGGCGATATGGCAGACCTGATAAAGTATTGAGCATGACTTTGATATATTTGAAATCTGGAAGGTTATGTTTATTTGCATATCGGAGGAGTTGGAGGGGCGTATGTGAATGTGACCCTCGGAGGATGCGATTGCGATTAGCGATAAAGATTGCATCGAGAAATGTGCACAGACATGGAATAAGCGGAAAAAGGTATGTATTATGTGTATTTCCCTTTTGAAGGGTTTATAATAGAAATAAGTGTTGATAGGAGGTTTATGTGAGTTAAGTCCAAAGTAATAAGGTTATGGGGCTTGGATATATATATGCGGCATAAAGCATAATCAAAGGGTTAATAAACATTAATCGAAGGATTAATGAAGAGGGGTTATAAAGTCCCGATAGAAAAGAAAGACTGGGCTACATGTATATGGGTTCCGTCGATTGCGATTTGCAATGACGGACCCGAAAAACATATATATCGTGTTTTATAATTCTGGCGGGTCCGTCATATCGCATAACGTATTATATATATGGTTCCGCCGATTGCGATATGTGATGGTTGGACCTGAGAAATGATATATTGCGTTTTATAATGCCGGTGGGTCCGTAAAGCACTGAATGCATATGTTTTGGTTCCTCCGATTGCGATATGCGATGGCCGGACCCGATATGGTATATACATTATCTTTAATATTCGGGAGCGTTTGTCATATTGTAGTTTGTTAAGGATTGGGTTAATACAATGTTTGAAAGCACTGATTGCGATCTGCGATGGGAAATCAATGAAATGCTGAACAGGTGGATCTGATGGATTTATGAAGCAGAGTTAACTCTTTTTTAGTTCCGCAGTTACCAAAGGTTTGTGTTAATTTCGCTGGGTAAAGGGAAGAATCAGTGCTGGAGCCGAATCCGAAGAAAAGGTGATTGGTCAGGTTTATTTATGTTTTTCCAATCAAAACACTCCCGACATATATGCGGCCCCCTTTCAAAGCTTTTGGCGCAGTTTTACATTTGTTATGAGTTTCAATATTTTATATGTAATAAAGTTGAAAAATCTCAAATAGGAAGTAGTTTTGTAACTGTTATAAAGCAATTATTGGTTGTTTCAAGAAATCAGTTTCCAAAACTGATTTGATAGAAGAGACAAAAGCCTGAAAAGGGAATTGTAAAAGGGGTTGTTCGAATTTTGGAGAACCCGGAAACTAGGACACTGTATTCCTGATATAACTGTTTATTTATGAAAGAATCAGGAGTTTGCATGAATTGTTGGGTATAATTTTGTAACTTCTCTGTCATGTGTCATCATATGATTTCTTCTTTCAAGTATAGTTATGAAGTTGCAGGTCTTTATTTGCTTATGTAGATAAAGTTAAAATTCCTTAAAAGAGTGCTCATATACTTGAAGTTTTCATCTTCCTTTCTAAGCTATAGATAATAGTTTCTGTGTAAGACATCATATTATATTTAACTTCTCCAAGGGTCACAGATACTAGTTTCTATGTCAAGCAGCATATTGCCTATGATTCAGTTCTCATTTTCATAATTCTTCTAAGTGACGGATAGTAGGTTTTGTGTTAAGCAGCATATTATCTTAAACTTCTCCTTCAAGCTTTCTTCATTCATCATTTATATCTAGCAACAAATGGCATTCTGAGATTTTCCGGTCACATATATATTAAGGGTTAAAGGCCAAGTTTTCCAGGTCCTTCATTTAAGAATACAACAAACAATAAAGTAATAGTAATTACAATCATTAATGTCTTAAGCACAATTTCTCCATAGCCAGGAAATTGGTTTCTTAAGGTACAACACATGGATTAAAATAAAAAAAAATTGCTTGAAAAGAGGGTTTTTCTTCCAAAAACTTTGCCTTGGCACCATCGTGCGAGCCTTTGGGCTCAAGCGCAATCATCATGAGTCTGATGACCATACCCGCGATGATCGTCAACGCCCTAAAAATTAAAAATACTCCTTTATAACATATAAATTACCGTTTAAAATGCATAAAAAGGTAATCAAATGCAAGAGTAGGGATGGGCCTCTTACTTGTTGCAGACAGTTCGTGAAATAGCACTCTGGATCTCTTGTAACAATTCACTTGAAAATTGAGAAAATTAGGGCAAAAATGCACTTTTAGAGCTTACTATGGTAAAATGGTAAAAAATAAAATTACTTTTGGTTATTTATAAGTTTTGCAAGTCATTTTTGTCAATATTTTCATGATATTTTAATATTTTTCCTCGATATCAGTGATGGGTGTGTTTCTTTGTGCAATTACAGGTACCTTTGAGTGAAAAATGATCATTATTGACTGATTCTTGCGAGTTTTATTTTATCTCTTTTTTGGACTCATTAAATAAACGAAAAAGGAACCCCCCTGGAGTCATCTTTGAGCTCTTTTCTGACTCTCGAAAACTGAAAATATTACCGAGTACTTGTCATTTTGAACTTGTTAAAGTAAATGAATCGACGTCACCTCAGTATACATTTACCCCTTTTTCGGGCTGAGATTGACTACTTACGAAAAATGTACACCTTGATCGACATGGTCAAGAGGTTCTCTCGGATATTGTTTTCTACCTTTTCAGATTCGAGGGACAAATTACGAAAAAGGGATATGATGGAGTTTTATTTTCTATCTCTTTTCAAACTCTCTAAATATGAAAAAGATATCGAGTTATTCTTACGTCGGACTCGTTAAATTTTTACGACGAAAGACTCGTCACCATGATGAGACTGAGCTTCTCCTTCCTAGGGCTCGCAAAACTTACTAAGATGGATTCATTTGAAGAATGAAATTACATGACAAGCATATGCTATCCCCTTCAAGCTTGTGATAAAAATAATTGGGGTACTCACTAGAAATAGCAGGGAAAAATGAAGATGAAACATCCTTTGTATAGGCAACATGTCGCTCTTGAACATGACACTCTTTTGCTCTCGTTTCGGGTTTGGGATATCCTCACTCAGTCACTTGTCCTCCCGGGTTTGGGGGATCCATTTTTGCCTCTTATTCGACTATTCCATTTTGTCATCATGACCTTTAGTCCCATGTCGAGTCAGATGCTGCCACACTACGGAGTCGTGTCGCCAATGTTCAAGAGAAGTCCAATCTGCAGTTATTTACCTACACATTGTTTGATTCATTGTTACAATCCTAAAAATTATTCCACTTTATTCCTTTTTTTGTGTTGATGATGGGGGATTCATCATTGCCCTCCTTCGACGGGTCACTTCTTGTCAACTTCAACTCATTATCCAGGAAGATGACTTAGAAACTCCCTTTCAGTACCTTAGAGCTGGCATGCCCTAATGGCCAGTTCTTCACCATCAATGACAGGTCTTCATCATTGCCCTTCGATCAGGTGATTCCACGAGTGTTCGACTTTAGTTTCATTATCACATTCATGGATTGTATTATTGTACCTTGAGATCCATTGTCATTATTGGTGGTTTCTCTTGTATATGTTAACGGTCCACATCATTTGTCTGTAATCAGGTGGTTTTCTAACATGTTCGACTTCAACACATTCATTCGCATGTTAGAATTCTTACTTTGATCGGGTCGGGATGGAATGTAAGACCTTTAGTCTTGTCTTATATGACTTAGGTTGCGTGGAGTTATATGTTTTTCATGATTGTACACATGTTTCTACTATACAGATGGCTGTGACCATACCGTGCGACTTTATATTTATGATGATCCCCGTTATCTAGATGGTTGTGCTCATACCATGGGTCTTTTCATATAGTATTTGTAGAAATTTTGAATAATATGACACTTATTCACAGAGATTATCCTGATTATACACTATTGCGGAATACATGCATAATACATAACCTCCTCTACGTTGATCATCAATTTAGCAGCATTAAAAACAATGAAACATCAATCACATGCACACATTAACACAGTATGTAACCCGGGGAAAGCATACAGCTGAAAACCCCACACTATCTGTATATTATAATGATTAAGAACATGTAACAATACAAAGTACAATACTCCTCCCAAGTACTCAGTACTATCTTCACCTGTTACACACAAAACTAGCTCAGATTCGAACAAGTCATAGGTTCAAATCTCCTCCGCTGCTTTGCCTGCCTCCACTGCACAATGCAAAGTGAAAATCACGTGAGCACAGGCTACAATTGCCTTGGTATTGACCCACACTACGCAGTCCTCATTGGCATAACTCAATCCCATTGATTGTGCAAGATCTCATGCACAACTATAGTCACAACTGATAGCAATCTCAACCTCTAAAACCTGTCTCCACTGAACTGTACATGCACTGAGTTAACTGATGTATTCTTCAGTTGCTTTATGAGTTAATAATTAGTGAATCAATTAATAATTAATTCACACAACTCATCACTAGTGTATTCTTTAGTTAGACTAAAATACAACTAGTTCAACCAAGTCAAACTGAACATAACTCCATCAACTCCACAATCAACTCAACCAAACTCAACCACATGAGTTCTAACTGAAGTCCTACATGCAATAGCTCAACTGACCCACAAAGAAAGCGTATTTCCTTCTGACAGCTGCATGTGCCACATCTGTAATTCAAACTGAAGTGCTCCAAGAGGATAAGATAATGTTTATAGTCCAAATATTATTATGAGACAATAATATTCGACTGTTCTATTTTAGCCTGGTAGTGTAAAAATAGAAACCTGCCCATATGTCTAAAAATAGAAGTCCATCTATTTTTACCAACATGACCAATCATCCACAAATAGCATACTGCAACTCATAGACCATGATCCATATGTCTAAAAATAGACTTTGCGCCAAAAATAGCCTGCGGGCCCACTTAGTGAAGGCAACTTCTTTCCACTAAGCTCCATCATCTTGTTGCATTCTCAACACTCCCTCTCAACAAGATATGGATTATCAGCAACCCCTATCCTGTCTCGGTGGTATTTGAATTTCCTCCTGGTGAGCGCCTTCGTCAAGATATCAGCATCCTGATCCACCGTTGGAATGTATGAAAGTAACATGATTCTCCGCTGCACACAATCTCTGATATGATGGTACCTGATGTCAATGTGCTTAGATCTATCATGAAATACAGGATTAGCCGAGAGTTTAATGCAACTCTGGTTATCACAGTAGGCTCCAAGTAAGAACCGAACGACCCGACCATGATCTTCCTCATCCATATAGCCTCGCATGCAGCCAAACTTCCTGCCATATACTCGGCCTCTGCTGAACTGAGTGCCACGGATCTCTACTTCCTGCTATACCAAGAAACTGTTGTCGACCTGATACTGAAGACCCCTCCAGATGTTCTCTTTCTGTCCGTTGGGCTCCTTGCCCAATCTGCATCCGTGAAGCCACATAGCTTCACCTCATCCTCCTGTCTGTACCACAAACCATATCCCGATGTGCCTCTAAGATAACGCAATACATGCTTGCCTGCCTTCCAGAAGAGCTTGGTTGGCTTAACCATAGCTTGTGAAAGCTGGTTAACAGCATAGCATATATCGGGTCGTGTATTGACTAGATACATAAGCGACCCCACCAACTGTCGATAAACAGTGGCATCCACTTCTTCTGTTGAAGTGGCATCCTCCTTCCACCAACCTCCAAGAAGAGGAGTATCAACAGCCTTCCAGCCATGCATGTTGAACTTCTCCAGTATCTCGCGGGCATACTTACCTTGAGAAACAAATAGTCCATCACTACGCTGCCAAATTTCCAATCCCAGGAAATAATGAAGGAGGCCCAAGTCCTTCATCTCAAACTCCTTAGCAAGATCATCCTTGCATGAAAGTATCAACAGCTCATCACCCGTTAGAATCAAATCATCTACATAAAGTACAATGATAAGCAACTTACCCTCCACCACAATCTGGTATAGGTTAGGATCCACCTCACTCTTAGAGAATCTAAGTCCGGTGAAATAATTGTCTATCCATGTGTACCAAGCACGTGGTGCTTGCTTCAACCCATACAGCGCTCTCTTGAGCCTGCACACATGCGACTCGCTGCTGAAGATCTCGAAACCTTCGGGCTGCTCTATGTACACCTCCTCCTCAATGACTCTATTGAGGAACGCAGTCTTCACATCCATCTAATGACTGTGCCATCCCATCTGTGCTGAGAGAGCAAGAATCATCCGTATGGAAGAATACCTTGCGACAGGTGCAAATGTCTCCTCATAATCGATCCCCTCTATCTGTGAAAAGCCTCAGGCAACAAATCTTTCCTTGTACTTCTCTACACTTCTGTCAGCTGCCTGCTTAACTTTGTAGATCCATCTCGAACCCACCACTGATTTCCCTTCCGGTCTAGGAACAATCTCCCATGCACTGTTTCTGACAATCAAATCATACTCTTCCACCATGGCGTCTACCCATGTGGGATCCTTCACAGCTTCCTCGAAAGAGGATGGCTCAGTCACAACACATTTTCTCACAAGAGCCATGTATCCAGTGTACCGATCCGGTGACTGTCTCTGCCTGCGTTGGCTGTAGGTGGTCCTACAACTTTCTTTGCATCATGAGCCAGTCGCTCAGCTTCTGTCAAGCACTTTCGCCCTCTGATGGTTGGCGTTGCATGAGTGGTCTCTTCCACTCCATGAACTTCGTCCTGTGGCTGATCCACATCCTGAAGCTCATCTTTAGGAACCAATAGCTCCTCATCTGCATGCAAGTGTGGCTCCCTCTCAAGCGAACACTTCATGGCTTTCTCCTCCTGAAATTTTATATCTCGTCGCACAACAGTCTTACCACTGTCTGGCAAATACACGCGATAGTTGTGGGGCGTATCAGTGTACCCCACAAATATCCCAACCTCTGTGGTCGGCTCCAACTTCTTCCTGGCATCCTTCGTCACATGCATGTAAACGTTAGCAGCAAAAATCCTCAAATGAGAAATATAAGGTCTCTTACCAGAATAAGCCTCCTTGGGTGTACTCATGCCAAGTATCTTGTGAGGACAACGGTTCTGCACATATACTGCAGTATTGCATGCTTTCGCCCACAAGTGAAGGGGTAGGCCTTAATCATGCAACATCGCCCGTGCAGCACCCACGATCGTTCTGTTCTTTCGCTCAGCAACCCCGTTATGTTGTGGGTTATGGGGAGCTTTGAGCTCTCTTTGAATCCCTTCTACACTACAGAAACCCTTGAACTCGCCAGAGATGTATTCACCACCATTATCGCTCCTAAGAGCCTTCACCTTCTTCCCCGACTCCTTCTCAACCAGTGCTTTGAACTCACAGAACTTTGAGTATGTCTCGCTCTTCTTTTGCATAAAGAAGATCCAGCACTTACGAGAGAAATCATCAACAAAGATCACATAATACCTGTGTTTTGCTATCGAAGCTACTGAGAAAGGTCCACACACGTCTGTGTGAATTCTCTCAAGGATCGTCGTGGCGCGACTATCCTTCTCGTGAAAGGTGGTTTTCACAAACTTTCCCAAAGTACACCCCTTGCACTGATCTGACTGCGCAATAGTGCCTTTAGGAAGCCCTGTAGGGATCTGCTGCAGTATCTTCAAGGCTCCATGGTGAAGGTGACCCAATCTCCTGTGCCACAGCTCGCCATCATCCCGGCTCACCGATCCTTCTGCCTTGCATGCCATTGCTGCGCAGCCATCTACATGCAACTGATAAAGGTTCCTCACTCGAACCCCTATCTTCCAGGTTTCTCCAGTTGTCTTACTGCGTAGGAAAGCCTTTCCCTCGCTGAAAACAACATCATATCCCTTGTCTTCTAACATTGCCACAGAGATAAGATTCTTCTTCAATCCTGGAACATGCATCACTTCCTTCAATACGAAGGGTTTACCAGACTCCCTCTAAAAGGAAATGGTACCGATACCGGTCGCATTGTATCTACCATCATCACCCATCTCGATGTGCACTCCAAGATCTTTCTCCTCTAGATCAGAAAACAAATCTCGATCTCCTGTCATGTGAAAAGACGCACCATTGTCCAAGAACCACGCCGATCCCATCACACTTGAAACCAAGCATGCGATCAATGAAAAATCAAGCTCAAACTGCAAGGCTAGAGCCTCTCCTGCTACAGATCCAGTAGCTTGCTTGTTCTTCTTCTTCTATGGACAATTGGTGGCATAGTGTCCATGCTGGTGACAGTGAAAGCACTTCACCTTGGACATGTCCTGCTTCTTGCCTTTCGCACCAGACTGAGAAGCTTTCTTGTTCTTCCCATTCTTTGCTTTGGCAGCCAAAGCGCAATTTTCTTCATCAGGTACCTTTGATGAAGATCTGTCCCTGGTATTCCACCTGATCTCCTCCTATACAAGATCTGACCAAAGTCTCTCCCATCCTGGCAGTTTCTCCCGACCATTGACAGAGTCCTGATAGGAATGCCAACTCTTCGGAAGACCAAGTAGAGCCAAGCTCACCAAGTCCTCATCATCGACAGTCACCCCCACACTTCCTAGCTCATCCTTGCATTGAGTGAACTTCGTGAGATGCTTGGGCATACTGTCTCCCTTCTCGCATTTAATGTTTCTGAGTTTATCCTTGAGCGCCAGCTTCCTCTGATCGCTCTTGCTTTGCAATAGATCTGTTAACACTTTCCACATCAACTATGGAGAAGCCTTTCCATGCAGGCTGGACACAATGTGATCCTTCATGCCCTCCAACAGAATCCTTCAACACTTTGTTGTCTTCTTTTGCCAAGCATCAACCTGTGCAGTATCAGTAGGCTTTGGGACCTCAGCCTCTATGAACTCCTTCAGCCCATTATCATCCAACACCACCTCCATCCTATCCTTCCATGCAATATAGTTTGAGCTGCCCTCAAGAGCCTACTCCAATCGCAATCCGTTGAAAGACATTGCCACGTTGATACCAAGAAAACACTGCTGCAAATTCGAATTCCACCAGCTCCAAACTCAACCGCCTCTGATCTAGAATTCGTGAGAACAAATTATTTCTTGTATAGAGATTGACTGTATGGGCTTTTACCGGATATCTCACCTTCCAAAGGAAGGATGAATCCAGAGGCTACCTGGCCCATTTACAAACTCTGCCTGAAGAAATAAAATGTAAACACTTTCTTAATAATAGATCTGATGATCAACTGCTCTGATACCATGTAGAAATTTTGAATAATATGACACTTATTCACAGATATTATCTCGATTATACACTATTGCGGAATACATGCATAATACATAACCTCCTCTACGTTGATCATCAATTTAGCAGCATTAAAAACAATGAAACATCAATCGCATGCACACATTAACACATTATGTAACCCGATGAAAGCATACAGCTGAAAACCCCACACTATCTGTATATTATAATGATTGAGAACATGTAACAATACATAGTACAATACTCCTCCCAAGTACTCAGTACTATCTCCACCTGTTACACACAAAACTAGCTCAGATTCGAACAAGTCACAGGTTCAAATCTCCTCCGCTGCTTTGCCTGCCTCCACTGCACAATGCAAAGTGAAAATCACGTGAGCACAGGCTACAATTGCCTTGGTATTGGCCCACACTGCGTAGTCCTCATTGGCATAACTCAATCCCATTGATTGTGAAAGATCTCATGCACAACTATAGTCACAACTAATAGCAATCTCAACCTCTAACACCTGTCTCCACTGAACTATACATGCATTGAGTTAAATGATGTATTCTTCAGTTGCTTTATGAGTTAATAATTAGTGAATTAATTAATAATTAATTCACACAACTCATCACTAGTGTATTCTTTAGTTAGACTAAAATACAACTAGTTCAACCAAGTCAAACTGAACACAACTCCATCAACTCCACCAAACTCAACCACATGAGTTCTAACTGAAGTCCTGCATGCAATAGCTCAACTGACCCACAAAGAAATCATATTTCCTTCTAACATCTGCATGTTCCACATCTGTAGCTCAAACTGAAGTGCTCCAAGAGGATAATATAATGTTTATAGTCCAAATATTATTATGAGACAATAATATTCGACTGTTCTATTTTTAGCCTGGCAGTCTAAAAATAGAAACCTGCCCATATGTCTAAAAATAGAAGTCCATCTATTTTTACCAACATGACCAATCATCCACAAATAGCATACTACAACTCATAGACCATGATCCATATGTCTAAAAATAGACATAGTCTAAAAATAGACTTTGCGCCAAAAATAGCCTGCGGGCCCACTTAGTGAAGGCGACTTCTTTCCACTAAGCTCCATCATCTTGTTGCATTCTCAACAGTATTCACCATCTGGATGGCTGCGTCCATGTCGTAGATTCATGTCTTTATCTCAAATATGTATATGTATATGCGTCCTTTATCTACAGGTCTCCTAATAGTGCATGTCCTCGTCCTTGCAAGAGCTCGTAAAGCATCTCAACCATCACTCCTTGTTCTGCCTTCATGCTTTAGGGGGCATCTGTTACACAGTATTTTGTCACACCTCATGCACTTCCCTTGACATACATCGAAGTTCCCAAAACATTACCATTATACAATATACTCATCCACGTATACATCTCAGATCCCTCCTACGACATTGATTGGAAAATGCCTTGAGCTTTCCCTGAAGAAATAGCTCTTAAAACCCTAAAATGAGAGTCATCGCTCTTATGAGGCTTAAAACAGCGATGATCGCTTGTTACACTATACTTGACCAATGATGGCATCACTCTATTCCCTTGCATACCCACGATGATCCCAAAAAGGTAATTTTCCCAAAGAGGATGAGAAGCTTAGTGATCTAGAAGCTTCCAGAGCGGCATGCTGGAGGTTGTTTCACATAGATGAGGTTGTCTTATCCCTATGAGCTACCTCCTTGAGATGAGGGCCTAATCCTATCTTTGGATAAGTCCTAACTCCCTTTCCCAGCCTATAAATTCATCTTCTCCCATTCCCAAATGGTTGGTCTATGTCTATTTTCACCCTTATGCTGAGCTTATGCCTAGAGGCTATTCATTTGACTTGGACGAGTGCTTGGAGAGTTCTTGGCTTGGACTTGGATTACCACTCAAGGAAAGCCTTTCAACATCAAGGCTTTGGTTGTAAGCTTCCTTTTATTCCTAATATATACAACTGTTGGTTCATCTTCCCAAAATGTGAATGTTCATGTATCATTTAGCGTGACATTCCTTGATCGATTGAGTCAATTGTTATTAGATTTGCTATTTGTTTTGACATGCTTTGTTGTGTCTTGATCACTTGTGCAGACGCATAAATACTGAGAGAAGCAGGAACAAGCCCGTGACATAAGCGGTTAAGGGTCCTCAATAAAGGAAATCGGAATAACATCATAACGAGGTAGACCATTTCTTTCGTTCTTATTTTCAATCGTAACCTAGGAATATGTCTAGTTGATTGTCACTTTAGTTGCTAGACCCACTCATTGGGCTAGAGGGGTCGTCTTTGTCCGTAGAGAGTATTAACCTTGTCAACACCAAGATGCCCTTATTGTTCACCCTACAACTATGGATTCAGATATCATAACTCTATTATCCTTGTTACTAGCATCAAGTCCTCAATCGACAAACGACTAGCATATCCACTCTATTCCACATGGCCAAGAGGTTATAAACATATTACCTTAGGCATCCAACCCAATTCCCATTTCACCACCAGATTTTGTTCCAGACCACACCAACACCCACACTATAGAGACCCTACAACGGGAAATATCACTCCAAGGAAAATCCAAGAAATCAGTTGCCAGTGGACAGCCGCTGCAAGCCTGATACCCTCCACTTGCTACTATGACACCCGATGATATAGGTGGATATTGGTGGCCACCCTCCTATTCCACTTGGACCCCCATAATTATTTCTTTCAGTTTCCTTAATTGTGGCACAATTTACTATTTTTGCCATCTTTTTACGTCCTGAACTTCTGCAGCCTTTTTTTAATAGAAAACGGGCAACCCATAGTTTATGGTAAGGGTTTACAGTCGAAATTTGTAGTAATTGGATATATCTTTCTAATGAGGTATTGTACGTGTAAAAAAAAGATCATATACCAAATGTACGGCCCCAGGAAGTTGATGTACCTATTTACCCCAACAGGGCCCACAGATTTTTGGCGCTTCATCTCCTAAGGTTAGGTTTTTGGATATTTCAGGTTTTGCATTGTTTCTCAATAATAAATAGGCCTTTGAGCCTCATTATAACACAATTTAGAATGCATGTAGCCACCACATCTCTTCTCAGAGATAAAAAACCATCGCCTGAGCTAATTTATTTCCATTCTGCATGTAAACAATTTTATGTATTTTGTTATCAATGAATTGAAGTTCAGTTTTTGTTGTAGCTTTGTGTTTCTGTTTAAATTTGTATTTCATTTCGTTCTTGCATAAATCTAGATCAGTGGTATTAAAGTGGTTTGCTCTTTCTCTATTTTTCTTTGCATGTCCCCAACGAGGTCGAGGTATAAGGAGTTACAGCTCGAACTGGTTGAACCTTTGCAAGATTGGCCTCACTGTCCCGGACAGGCTCCCATGGTGGAAGAAAAGAAAGCCTAGGGAGCAGGGGATCCTTACAAAATATTACTTGAAGAATCCCTCGAATGACAAAGGAACACAATGATGAACAACTTAGCCCATATCCTTCAGTGAATACCCACAAACAATGCATCTTCATCTAGCAACCACCTTAGAGGCGCCACTACCTTTAAGGTACAAGTCAACTTTGACATTCCCATATTTTAAGGCTAGATAGATGCAAATGTCATAGGTAAATGGTTAAATCTGTTAGAAGGATATTTTTCAGTTCATGACTTTTCCAATAGGGAAAATATTACTTTTGCACTCCTCAATGTCGCCCCCCACGTCAAGAACTGGTGGGAAACCTACTGTGAGCAGAGGGACGAGAGGGAACCCTTACTGTTTTCAGCGACACCCACTTGGATTTTTTTCGAGACACCATCAAAGAACAATATTAGCCTGTCGGGAGCTATGAAGATAAGTACATAAAGTGGACCACACTACGACAGGGAAGGGACCAAGACATTTCGGAGTTCACAAATATTTTTTATACCCTTCGCATGAAGTTGGGTATCAAGGATTTGGAGTGGCTTCTAGTACTCAAGCACCACAGTTGTCTACACAAATACATCCATAATGAGATGGAGTTCCTGGACATCTCCTCGCTTGGCATTGCCTATCGATATGTTGTCAAGATCGAGAAAAAATTTAAATAGAAGAAGTGATACTTTGGATATTCGAATACAAAGCAAGGGAAAGGCTCCCCCAAACCACAAAACAAAGGACAAATCCAAGTTAGAGTGACCTAGGACAACCCGCCAAGGGCGAAGGCAAAAAACAACACCATGAAGAAAAATAAGGACATAGGAAAGTGGTGTGAATTCCATAAGAGCCCCACTCCCAACACAAGTGAGTGTTGAGCCAAGCAGTCACTGGTAGCCAAACTGAAGGCTTCAAAACCAGATGCATGCTTTGACTCTAAGTTAGAACATAACAAGGGGAATGATAAAGGGATAAAAATCCCAGCGCCACCGTTTCCACCACCAAGGTCTATATTATCGAGCCCGAAGATCCAAAGGAGGGGGAGCGTCTCTTCCACTCACAGATATGGGTGAGGGATTCTCCGTTGTAGTTCATTATTGACAACGAGAGCTAAAAGAACCTCATTTTAGTAGATTTCGTGAAGTGTTTTGGGCTACCGACCACACCACAATCACAATCGTACACTATCAGGTGGCTTCACGAAGGACGAGATCTCCGCGTCAGCCAACAGTGTCTCCTTCCCTACAACATCAAGCCCTTCATGAATGAGGTACTATGTGATGTTTCTCCTCTTGAATTTTGTGATGTATTATTAAGCCAACCATACTTGTGGAAGCGTCATGTTGTGTACGAGTCTAAGCCTCACACTGTTATTATTACTTTAGGAAATAAGTTATACAGGATACCGGAGGTCACTCCACCTACCGCCATCTCTTTAATCTCTCCGAAGCAATGTAGTAAGATCATCTCCCAGACCGAGAAATTCATTTTCTTTTTTATTCTCTCTCAAAGTAAGGGGAAGATCATGGTCACATCCATGGCCCCTGGGAAGGGTTCCTCCACACAACAGAAGCAGGTGGATAAGGTCGTGGAAGAATACAGGGACATCTTCTCCTCACCCACAGGGGTACCCTTGCACTGTCAGGTCAAACATTTGATTGATTTGACTCACGAAGCACTTCTACCCAATGGGCCAATATATTGCCACTCCATTTTGGAAAATGAAGAGATCAAGTGGAAAATCCAAGAGTTGTTAGAAAAATGGCACATCCGACCAATTTCCTCACCATTTGAGAGCCTGATTGTACTTGTACAGAAGAAGGATGGGACCTGGAGGCTCTGCATTGATTATCGGGCACTAAACAAAATCGCTATTAGGAACAGGTATCCAATCCCATTGATTGATGACCTTCTGTACTAACGCAAGGGGGATAAGTATTTCAATAAGTTCGATTTGAAGTTTGGCTATCACCAGGTTCCAATAGAGCCCACAAATGTATGGAAGACTACCTTCAAATCCAAGGAAAGCCAAGTTTTTGAATAGTTGCTCATGCCCTTCAGATTGACAAATTCCCCTGCTATTTTTATGATGTTTATGGATGACATCTTGCGGCCATCAACTAACTTGTTCGTGGTTCTTTATCTAGATGACATCCTCATCTTCAACAAGAGTCGGGAGGAGCACTTGCAACACATTTGACATGTCCTTCAAACCCAGCGACAACAAAAACTATGTGCCAACTTGGAGAAATGCACCTTTGGCATGATCCAGGTCTAGTATCCAGGTTACATCATAGATGAGCAAGGCATGCATGTGGATCTGACTAAGATCCAAGTCATTCAGGATTGGCCAACTGTTATAGACATTTTTGGGCCCTACAACCCCAAGCATGAAATGTCCATAAACCAAGGGCTCCTAAGTCCCTAAAAGTGTTGTTCTAACCCCTAAAAGAACAAGGTCAACAAATTACAGCTTCTCCTAGAAGTTCTCCATGAAAAACTACTTAGAACTGGTCAAAACTGGATCATTGCACTTGCTCCATGGCCAGAGTGCGATGCATTGCACCTTGTACACACGGGAAGTGTGTTGCATTTCAAAAAGCCCTTCTATGGGGTGCGATGGACGAGAAAAGACAAGTGGCGGAGACAGTTTGCGAGGTGGATGATCATGGAATATTCCAGAAACTTCTCCTGGGACACTTGCCTCTCAGAATCGCCCAAGGATGAGTAAGAGATCAATGAGATCTCCAAGTGGCACCAAGAACTATCAGAGAGAAGACACTAATCAAAAACCCAAAGCTGACTCACACCTCTGCAAATATCTATATATAGATCTCTCATCCCAGAGATCCAGAGGTTGGAGAGGCTGGAATTTTGCATATTGTAAGGAATTTCTGTTGGTTTCTAGAGACAAACATCAGATTGTTGGGTGATTTATGCTTTGTTTGAGGTGAAGAGGGGCTTCTTTGCTGGGTCGGAACCACTAGTTGTAACTCCTCCTGGATCTTTTCTTGTTTATCAATAAAAACTATTTGAGTTTTCCTCCATGCTTTTGTATCATTGATGCTTGTTACATTTTATATGGTTAACTTAAATCTGATCCTAAGTTGTTTATGAATATAGATCCATGTCTTTGTATAGTGCTCTTCTTTTGTGATTTTACAGGTACTTTGTGAAGCTAGGCAAGCAAGGGAGCAGGTAGCTAGAGACTATCAAAGAAGAGAGGGATTGGATCAAAGGATTAGCGCAAGACACAGGTTGGTTCTTTCTATTCCTCTCTATCTATAATTCATAAAGGAAATACAAAAGTAGTTTTTCTCTATTTGTTTCTAAGGCAGCTGTAACACCTTAGTGGGATAGAGCAGTTCTAAATAGACACTTTTCCCGGTAACAAAATGGCGACTCCGCTGGGGAATGTCTAATTAGTTTGTTTGTGTATCATTCTTTGTTGTTTGTTTCATAAACTTATAAGTAGCTTTCGAACTGCATTTGCCATAACAAATGCAAAGTAGATAATTGCTACTTCAATCCATTCACTGGATCTATTTATGATTTAAACAGCTGATTCACAAACTATCTGATTGCCCTTGTGATAGCTCTTAGATCCTCCTTAGATCTACCCCTGATTGTTGCATTACTGATTGCTTTTTACTCGGCCAAAAACCAAGGACTGAACTGCAAACTGTGACCCGGAACCCGGACAGAGTCTCGTTTCTGGCCCAACGCAGGTACTGTTCAGAGATCCTGAATTTCAGCGCACTTCCCGAAGGGGCAACCTGCGCTGCATTTCAGATTCTCTGTGTTACAGGTGCGCTGATCAAACTGGCTCTGTGCAGTTGTGGTTCTTGTGCTTCATTCTTTCCAGTTCTATCCCTGAATTTTGCTGCCTGTGATCAGTATATGTCTATTTGAAACCCCTTTTCCTTGCTGTTATTCCGCCTCCTTTGTACAAAATAACTGTAGATGTTTTTGTGTTTTTATTGAGTCATTTGCAGTTCTCCTTTGCAAAAGTAGCATAGTCGTACTGTCGTCCTTTGATTTGAATCTGTCGCAAGTGTCGATTTCGATCGTAGGAAAAGGTTTGATTACTGTTGATGGTCGATTATCCTGTTACTATTGCTTTTGGTCTGAATTTGTAATTTTCTAGTGCCAAGAACAAGTATTCATTTCAAAATCGTAAGGTGTTGTAATCGTCTCCATTTTTTGATTTCGAAAAGAAGCTTGTTGATATTTGTCGCTTGAAAAGAAATTCATATTTGTGCATCAACTTTTTTTTTAGCATCCATATACTAAGAAAGTCGAAAACAAATACATGCATGTGCATTTGCATATAGACAGTCTGATTGGCTCGATTTAGGAAAGTGCATTTAGAGTGTGCTCTTTGCTCTTTGTGAAAAGATTATGTCTTTCTTTTCCCTAGTAGCTAGGATTTTCATTGCATAAAAGAGATAAAAAGTTTGTTTATCATCTTAGATTGCATTTTAGGAATTACATCTACATCTCGTGGTGAACCCGAAAGGCAAACTTCATAAACAAGATCAACTTAAAATAAATTCAATGAATCTAACAATGCTTTGGAACTTAACGCACAACATTTAGAAGTATAGGCTAGAGACGCATTCCGGCCTCGTAAAGCCTGGTAACTGTTGTTGTCACTGATGGTTGGGTGATTCCTCCACTTTGAGACGATAAGTGCTAGTACGGACTTGTTCTCCCACGTACCGTCGAGCATATTTTGGGAGACCCCAATAGGCTTAATCCTTTATCCATAGGAAGCCGTGTCTGCCGCCCTATCGATCGCAATGCATTGAACACAGCATTCAGGAAGATTGACTGTCGTACCGTAAAAAGTATTCTGCAGTTTTGCGATTGGTTTGGTACTCCCTCTACCTAGATTTCCAGAGCAGTCCCTTTCGTTCCTTTTCAGACTCCTTAACGGAAAAGGTCCATCTTAGCACTTGTCACTTCAGGCTCATTAAAAATCGAAGGAGACTAGAGTCATCTTTTGTTTTTTCTCGACTCTTAAAAACTGAAAAAACAAGTTGTGTCAAAGCGTCTAAAATTCATCTAATTCGGAAACATATTTCCCCTTGATTTTTAGTTGATCGAGTAATCCGTGATCATGGAAGAAAGTCAATCGAAATCGCTAGAAAATCTTCTGGATAGACTAGATATGTCTGAACAACCGTCGACATCTAGGACTGTGTCATCCGACACAGCAGCAGCAGAACCTCCTGTTGCTACTCCAACGATGTTCGTCGGTATACCATCTGTCCTGGCAAGTTGTCAACAACAAGCCGGAGTCCAATCAGGGACTGTTTCGATGACATGGTCAGTTCCTATTTCTTCATCCGGATTATCATCTGGTATTTCTTATGTTGAAACTCAACAAATCGATCCAATGTGTCTTCAAAGGCCAATCTACCCTTTAAGTACTGGATTGCCACCATATGGAGGGCAGTATGCCTTTTCATTATTCCCTCCCGGAGAACAACCATGTGGGAGTTTACAACAAAGTTCAGGTGAAACTGGAATTACATCCAGCGGTTGGGTACCAATACTGCCTCAGCAACCAAGGGTTGTATATTCAATGCAACCAGTCCACCCTGTGTCGAATATTCCCACTATACCTGCTATGGTGACTACGTCGCAAGTACAAGCGCTACCTGTTGTATGTCAACCCCAAGTTTCTCAGGTTGCAATACAATAGCCTCTTGTCTCAACGACTCAATCACAACCTCAGGTTAATGCCTCCTTATCTGGAGCGACTCAGGCTCAAACAAGTACTATGACTTCTCATATTGGTCAATCATCCAGTATTGGGCAACAACAAATGGTCCAACAACCATGGTTGATTCATTCTCAACAACCGCCATTCCAACAATCATATCAAGGACCTGAGCAACAAGTCTTTGTAAGTAATGGGCAATCGCATTTCCAAAGCGGTTATCAACAACCATATTATAATGGTTATGCCCATCAACCTTGTCAAAGTTGCCAACATCAAATACATTATGCTGGTATGCAAAGACCCACTGCTCAGGCGATTCCATCTTATCCTGGGTATGCTTCGCCTAACCTGAATAAACAGTTGCCCTTTGTAGCAACTCTAGAATTACCAGATCTAAACTGGCTGACGAATGATCCAATTGCTTATGCCCCTTGGTGGCCAGCGATTTCGCATAAACTTCCATAAGATATTCCTAAATTTAATGGAAATTCGGGTGAAGATCCGTCGAATCATGTGATGACCTTTCATCTCTGGTGTTCATCAAACACCTTAAATGATGATTCGATTAGGCTTCGCCTTTTTCAGAGGACGTTAACTGGTCCGGCAGCAAAATGGTATATCGAATTGCCCAGAGCTTCATTTGACAACTTCAGTACCCTAGCCACAACCTTTTTGACCCATTTTCAGTTACCGATAAGGTACGAAATGGGAACGGAACTTCTTACCAATTTCAAACAAACAACGACCACTCACATATCTGATCATATACATGAGTGGCGACGTCGTCGTAGAATGGTAAAAACGTATGTCCCCAATCAGCTCTTAGTTGAATGGTTTATCAAGTCATTAGTGCCTTCCATCACGGAAGATGTGGCAAAGGGGGGAGTCGTAACAGAAGAGCAAGTTATCACTCGTGCGCAATATCTGGACTTGATTTACACTCAGTCCGGCACGCTCTACGATAAAATAACTGACGCCCCTAGACCAGAATTCTCAATTCCTCCTCCTCCTAAATCAAACAATGACTCTCATGCCGGCGATGGCATGATTGGTGCAACAGACACGAAATCGACAAAGGCTACATCTAAAAAGGCCCGTAATATTTCCAATCAAAATGAAAATGAGGAACTTCTTGCCTCGGAAGTAAATGTCGTGTCGACTGACAAAGGCAAACAACTGAAGCAACCAGGGGGCAAGAAGAAAAAGAAAGGGAGAAAAAAGAAGCAGGATGAGTCATCTCCTGGAAAACCTTCTACAAACCCTTCTGGGCAAAGGAAACCCCCTGCGGGATGTCATATATGCGATGAGGATCATCGGACGAGAGATTGTCCACATAAAGCTGAAGTTAAGAAACTCTTTAAGAGTTCAAAAACCTCAGCAGTATTGACTGATCCATTTCCAAACCCGGGAACCAAATTGGTTGCTAATCAAAATGCTTCCCGATCCCAAGTGCTTATGTTGTCTATCTCAAAACAACAAAATGATGCTTTGACAAGGAATAAAGATTACGGGAATCCACAGCTGTCGAATAACAAGGCTAATGAACAACCTAGTAGTTCGACAACAACTTTGACCGAAGTTGTGCCACCCATCATTCCTGAACCAATGATAAAGCCGCCAAAGGGAATAGTACACAAATCGACATTTAATCCTCGTGCCAAAGTAGCACAGAATTATAATATAGTAGAGGACCTAGCCCAATCACGTCCGCTATGTCGACACTTGAGGTACCGCAAAATTGCCCCTCCCAAGAGCAAGATTTATTATCAGCAATAGGTGGAATTGACCCAATGGATTCCAATCTTGTGGCCTTTGATCATAAAGGATATGACCCTCAGTTACCGGCTCAACTAGCTTTCCTTGTTCAAGTGAAAGCCCTCAACAAAACTGTTCATCGAACAATTATTGATGAGGGGGCATCCACATGTATTATGTCGTTGAGTTGCTGGAAAAATTTAGGCTCACCACCCTTGTCGCGATCGTCAACAATGTTAAAAGCATTTGATGGACGATCATACACTCCATACGGGATTTTAAGTAACTTGCAAGTTGAACTAGGGGGCAAAACAGTAGAAATTGATGTTGAAGTAATCGACGGAAACCTCGATTACAACATCCTACTGGGAAGGCCCTGGATATATGCCATGGCCGCAGTTGTGTCGACCTACTTCAGGAAGATTGCATTTCCCTTCCAAGGAGGAATTACAATCGTCGACCAACAAACATTTCTCCCCAACAGTTCACAAGTTACGGGAAGCATTCCAATGATCCATGGAAGCAATCATTCGCTTCAAAATATTGGAGTAGGCCTCCTAAAAGACCCTGCCTTACTGGGTACTTTTGCCCTATCGCCTCCGAGTAATTTGGAGGAAGTGGCCACAGTGGAAACCTGCAATATGAAATCTTCTATATCTAATGGATTTAGAATATTCCTAAACATTTTGTCAAAATGGATCATCGCCATTATAGAAATATTGTAGCAATCAATTTTCTTGGCTTGGGGGGCAAACCCAAATCAACGCTCATCGAGTGTTTGGATAGATAGGTTTAAGGAATATGGCACCTCTTCAGGTCCTTGGTTGCATGTATATTCTACAGACCAAGGAATCATTCAATCAATGATGATAGGAGAGGCACCATGGGAAGATCACCACCATCGTTCCCATCTCCCAGATTACAACGAAGATTATTCCAATGACCTTAATCATCCATCAGTTTTTGATTTTCTATCAAATACTGTAAATACGGTGGAATTCGAGGATGGTCCTTATCTCGTGTCGACCTCGTTAAAAAATGAAACAAGGAGTCATGAGGATAGTTCTTTTACTATGTCAACCTCATTAAAAAAATGAAACAAATCCCCTTTGCAAATCTCAAAGGTAAACCTTCATTCCAACCACCGAGTTGAATGCAATGAAGCTTGGGGGGCATGCACCTTGATTTGCGTTATTATGCTGGGGGCATGCAAACTTATCATGAGCAGTGTTACTACAGGGTTCAAGCTCGTTAAAAAATAAACCCGCAACAAGCAATGTTACCACAGGGTTCAAGCTCGTTAAAAAATAAACCTGCATCGAGCAGTTTTAGCACATAGTTCAAGCTCGTTAAAAAATAAACATAAGACATGAGCAAATGTTTCCACCCGCGTTTAAGCTCATTAAAAATGAACTATTCCCCGGTAAATAACCATCGTGAATGTAGTACTTCAGCCATTAAAGCCTTGGTCGTGTTTGCACCATCACCTCCACTTTTTCATTGGCCGATCATTCACCTCCATTTGATTGTTTACCCATTTTGAGGAACAGCTGCGAAGAGTGATTTCACTAACCATCCTTGTGACACTGCCGTGATTAGAAAATTCCAAACCTTACCTGGAATCAGCTGCTACCCGTTTTATCACTCGTTCCTCAAAAGACGAGTCTCCTTTAAGCTCTTTTCAACTGACTCGTAAAATATGAAAAGATTGCCGAGCCATTAGCCTCTCCAGCTCGTTAAAGGGACAGGAAGTGCTATCCCTCCTCTAGATTTTAATCTTTTTGGACCTGAGGGATTATTACACAAAAATATCGAGCGCTTGTTTTGTTCGGCTCGTTAAAAGTATCGAAAATTCATCCCTTCTGTATTGTTTTATACTTTTTCGAACTTAAGGGATTAGATGACGAAAAAGGAATTTTGGAGTTACCTTTACGTTCCTTTTCAGACTCTCTAAAATTGAAAAGGACCGAGTTATCTTTGTCGTTAAACTCGTTAAAAAGATTAATGGCGACAAACTTGTCTATAGACGAGAACGAGTTTCACTATCGCTAGGCTCGTTAAAACATAGCGATGGGTTTGCCCGAAGGGAAAATTATAGAACAAGCATATGTTATCCTCCTCAAGCTTGACAAAAATAAAGAGGTACTGGTCAGCAATGACTGGGGAAAAATTGGGAAGAAAACTCAAAGAAACTTTGTTGGTAGCAAGTCGCTCTTGAACATGACACTTCCACTCCGTGTCCGAGTCGGGTTGGGTTGTTTCATTCACCGGTCACATCACCATGGTCACGCCATACCATCCACATTTTGGGTTAATGCTACCAATCCATCACATCAGTGTCGCCGATATGTTCAAGAGAAGTCATCCAGAGAAGTCACCTGTGTCTCACCCACTACCATACATTATACTCCATTCTTTCATGACCGCCACCCTGAACCTTATATCACCAGATCGTTTTCACCTCCATCAAAATCATTTGCTCCGTTCCGTGTCATTGATGTGGGATTCATTAAGGCCCTCCTGTGACGGATCACTTCTTGTCGACATCAGCTCATTATCCAAGAAGTTGATCTAGGAACACCCCATTCAGTACTTTGAAGCTTGCATGCCTCAATGGCAAGTTTCTCACTTCCGGCGACAGGTTTACATCAATGGCCTTCGACCGAAAGATTTCGCGTGGTGTTCGACGCCAAGTCCTTTATTCACACCACGTGAATTGTACTGCAGTACCTTGAGGATCATTATCATTATTGGTGATTCCTCTCGCGCTTGTTAACAGTTTACATCATTGGCTGGTAATCGAGCGATGTCTTTCCATGTTCGACTTCAGAACATTTCTCACATGGATCGACTTGTACTTCGAGTGAAGATCGGACGAGATTGAAGACCCCGGATCTAGTTTCATCCATCCGGGTTGCGATATATATTCAGGGAAATAAAGACATTAAATGTACAACATTGCAGCACATATAATCATCCTATCAAAAGGATGATGGCTCTACCAGAATCATCAGTCTACACTCAGACGATTGTCTGTCCTATGTACATGAAAATGAATTTATAAAGCTGAGCATGGGAATGCCCGCCTCAGCTAGATCATGAAAATGTTATGAAGATAATGTATTATATTGTATCTTATTACAGGTCTCCTCCCAGCATTGAAAGAACTTCGGATCCTCATAATAAAGCATTTCACCCAACACCAAAAGATTAACGGCCTCATACTTTAGGGGGCAACTGTTATAGACATTTTTGGGCCCTACAACCCCAAGCATGAAATGTCCATAAACCAAGGGCTCCTAAGTCCCTAAAAGTGTTGTTCTAACCCCTAAAAGAACAAGGTCAACAAATTACAGCTTCTCCCAGAAGTTCTCCATGAAAAACTACTCAGAACTGGTCAAAATTGGATCATTGCACTTGCTCCATGGCCAGAGTGCGATGCATTGCACCTTGTACACACGGGAAGTGCATTGCATTTCAAAAAGCCCTTCTATGGGGTGCGATGGACGAGAAAAGACAAGTGGCGGAGACAGTTTGCGAGGTGGATGATCATGGAATCTTCCAGAAACTTCTCCTGGGACACTTGCCTCTCAGAATCGCCCAAGGATGAGTAAGAGATCAATGAGATCTCCAAGTGGCATCAAGAACTATCAGAGAGAAGACACTAATCAAAACCCCAGAGCTGACTCACACCTCTGCAAATATCTATATATAGATCTCTCATCCCAGAGATCCAGAGGTTGGAGAGGCTGGAATTTTGCATATTGTAAGGAATTTATGTTGGTTTCTAGAGACAAACATCAGATTGTTGGGTGATTTATGCTTTGTTTGAGGTGAAGAGGGGCTTCTTTGCTGGGAGGTTGATGCTGGGTCGGAACCACTGGTTGTAACTCCTCCTGGATCTTTTCTTGTTTATCAATAAAAACTATTTGAGTTTTCCTCCATGCTTTTGTATCATTGATGCTTGTTACATTTTGTATGGTTAACTTAAATTTGATCCTAAGTTGTTTATGAATATAGATCCATGTCTTTGTATAGTGCTCTTCTTCTGTGATCTTACAGGTACTTTGTGAAGCTGGGCAAGCAAGGGAGCAGGTAGCTGGAGACTATCAAAGAAGAGAGGGATTGGATCAAAGGATTAGCGCAAGACACAGGTTGGTTCTTTCTATTCCTCTCTATCTATAATTCATAAAGGAAATACAAAAGTAGTTTTTCTCTGTTTGTTTCTAAGGCAGCTGTCACACCTTAGTGGGATAGAGCAGTTCTAAATAGACACTTTTCCCGGTAACACCAACCCCAATCAATCTAACAAAGCTTCACAACTTTTTAGGTCTTGCAATTTTTTATTGGAGGTTCGTGTTGGGATTCTCCCATATCACTTGGCCTTTCACTCAAATTACCAAGGGAAGAGAAAAAGCAAAGCTTTCCTGGTTCGAGTCCCAACATAAGGCATTCGTTGAACTAAAGCACGGCCTCTACTCTACACCTATACTCACATTGTGAGACTTGTAGCAACCATTTGAAATTAAGACAAATGCCTCCGATTATGCTATTGGTGCAATCCTCACCCAACACGAGCATCCAATGGCCTATCATAGTGAGGCACTTTTCGATATAATTCAGAAGTACCCCACCTATGATAAAGAGATGTATTCTATCATGCAGGCTTGCCGACAATGGAAACATTACATTATGGGGAAGGAGATGGTCATCCACACCGATCACCGACCTCTTTAGTTTATACAGACACAAGGGAAGTTATAGAATGATCGCCATTAGAATTGGTCTACATATCTGCAACAATTCCACTTGAACATTAAATACAAAAAGGGTAACACCAATCACGTTGCAAATTGCCTCAGCCGACCCCTAGTTGCAGCATTGATTATTTCTCTCAACACTTGTGGCCATGAGACTTCTGGATGGCCGCAAATGTACAAAAATGATCTAGAGTTCACCACCACATAGTAGATGTTAGTGGACGGAAAACAAGTTCCCGATTTCCACCTCCAGGACGCATTATTGTGCTACCTGGGCCACCTTTGTGTTCCTTCAAGTGAGCGTGCCAAGCTGATTTGGGAGGCACACTACAATCGAGTCGCGGGACACTTTGGTGTGGAGAAAACTGTGGTCGTACTCCAAAAGTACTTTTATTGGCCAAAACTCCAATAAGATGTTGGAAGATATATTAGATCCCGCACTGCCTATGTCACCGCCAAGCCTACCATCAAGAAGAAAGGCCTGTACACTCCTCTGCCTACTCCCAACCAACCCTGGGAATCCATCTCCATGGACTATATGTCTGGCCTCCCTTCTACCAAGCATGGTAATGATTGTGTATTTGTGATCATGGACAAATTTTCTAAGATGGCTATATTACTGGTCTGCAAGAAGAGGATCACAATAGAGGACATTGCTAAACTCTTCTTTGAACGAGTGTGGGTACATTTTGGGGTCTCGCAAACCATTATATCAGATCACGATAACAGGTTCCTGAGCACATTATGGTCGATCCTATGGACCTTATTGGACACCAAGATCACTAAGTCGACTGCATTCCATCCCTAGACTGATGGCCAAATATAAGTCGTCAACATGATGATAGTGCACATATTGCGCATGTACAACTCTAAGCATCCACGAACCTGGGATGAGAGCCTTCCCTATGTGAAACACAACTATAACAGAGCTCTCCATAACTTGACTAGTCGTAGTCCCTTTCAAGTGGATCTGGGATTTCATCCATTGTGTTTGATTGATGTTCCCATGCCTCACGCGACTAAACAGACATAATCCACACATGTACAGTTCGAGGTTGATAAAGCAACCAGGTTTATTGAATTCATCTAGCACCTCCGCCAACGTGTTAATGACTTCTTGGAGAAGTCTAATTCCAAGTACAAGTAGCGACATGATCAACATCGGGTGCCACACAAGTTTTAGGAGGGCGACAAAGTTTGGTTGTATTTGCAGAAAGAACACCTTACCGAAGCCCATCGAAAGCTCATGACACTTTGATATGGGCCTTACACCATCACCAAGGATGTGGGAGACAATTATTTTGAGATCAACATTCCCCCATTCCTTGGTCTGCACCTAGTGTTCAATGTGGACAGCCTTCGTCCATACTTTCCACCATTACTGAACACATCAGACATTGCAGAACAACTCACACCAATAGAGCTAAACCCAGACTGCATGCAACAGACCATAATTGATTGGATCATGGACACACAAATCAAGAGCACTTGCCAACAGAAGATCCAACTGTATTGAGATGTCAAAGTTGGCCAACTCCTGCACCAAGGTAAGTGACTCGCCAGGGACCAAGTTCAATAAAAGTTTCCCCGTCTCATTTAGGAACTAATAATAATGGGGACCATTACTTTCTAAAAGGAGAGGACTAATCCAGGTGGATATTGGTGGCCACCCACCTATTCCACTTGGACCCCCACAATTGTTTATTTCAATTTCCTTAATTGTAGTACAATTTACTATTTTTGGCAGTGTTTCAGGTCCTGAACTTCCAGAGCCATTTTGAGGCCCTAAACAACATCTTTTTTGGAAAATGGGAAAACATGTAGCTCGCGTCAAAGGTTTGTAGTCAAAAGTTTTAGTCCTAGGATAGGTCTTTCTAATGAGGTATCGTAAGCGTCAAACGAAGATTGTATGCCAAAGTTACGACCCTGGGATGTTGATGTACTAATTTACTCCAATGGGGCCCACAAAATTTTGAAGCTTCATCTCCTAGGGTTAGGTTTTTGGATGTTTAGGGTTTTCCATTGTTTCTCAATAATAAATAGGCCTTCAAGCCTCATTGTAACACAATTTAGAAGACATGTAGCCGCCGCATCTCTTATTAGAGATAAGCTACCATCGTCTGAGTTAGTTTATTTCCATTCTACATGTAAACAACTTTTTGTACTTTGTTATCAATGAATTGAAGTTCAGTTTTTGTTGTAGCTTTGTGTTTCTGTTTAAATATGTATTTCATTTCGTTCCTACATAAATCTGGATCACCCTCAAAACTAGTCATCCTCTCAGTTATTTACTTTTATTCAACTGGTTTCTCCCCAAGCAAAGGCACTGCACAATACCTTGATAGTCAAACATGAGCAATAGCAACAACAACTTCTCTCCATTACAGCCAAGCGCAATCAACTTCTCCAAGAAAATCAAGCGCTACAACAACAGGTTGATGATATCAACACCAAATTCCAGGCTCTTTAGCCTACCATTGTTGAGGTAGTACCAAACGCACCAGAGGACTTCTCAACCTACACCCTCTCAGAGTGTTGTGACCACATCAGAACTGCATGTGACGACCTTGTTTCAACAAACAAGGAGCTTTAGAAAACTATCGTAGCCTGCCAAAGGGTGCTCCCTGATCTAGCCATCTTGTATGCCAATGATATTGAGCAGATGATCACCAATGTGGCTTCTGTGAAGGCCTCCCTTCATCAGACTACGAGAGAGGTGAAATAAATTTTCACTCAGGTTCATGAGTGGTAAGGGTTCCTTGCAAACAAAAATCAACCGGTCTATACTCTGCGATAACAAGCTCACCAATTGTTCAACCAAGCCTTGACCACATTTGACCATGACTAACAAAAGGATATTTTCGCACAAACTAACATGCTCGAGAGGCAGATCCAACAAATTGAGGATGAATCACACGCCACCAAAGCTTTACTCAAACCTCAAACCACCAACACAGGTCCATTTCCAGAAATTGCAGCAACTTAGGGTAGAAGCAGATACTCAGTGGAATTCTCTCTTGAATGCAAGGCCCGACCAACTGATAGTTGAACTTATCGTGCAATTTATTAAGCAAGTTATCACTCTGACGGATCCCTGGCGGTCATCCCTTACTGAATATACCCAATTCAAGATTGCAACCATCCAATCTATCCTGAATTTGGGTCCTTCATTTGAAGGAGAACCTAAAACACACGAAGAAACAATTAAAGAAGAAGCAATAGAAACAGGAGCCCCGCAACAATAAGAAGAAAAAACAACATCAGCCAAGGATTAACTCAGGATGAGTTAATCGATTGTGGTCAGGGCCTGTTGGGTCCTTCGTTTTGGAGACAAAGTTTTTGACACATTTTGACCAAGTCCGATCAAACGGTAGTTGTGGAGGAAAAAATCGAGGGAAAGAGAGAAAATACACTAAGATCTGTCATACACTGAAGTTAGCAAGCATAAAATATGGGGACATGTAAGCTCAACCGAGCTACAAAGGCCGTCAACGAGAGATGGAGCAGTGGCAACCGAGCCACAAAAGCAGCAAAGGAGGAAAGTGCATGGCATCCAAGGAAGAGATTGGCAGTTCAGGCGAGCGAAATTTATAAAAGTTGAAGAAGAAGACAACAAAGGGAGAGGAGAATCTCACATGTCGATATGTTGTCGCTAAGTCTATTGGATCTGACCTCATTCTATATTTATCTAATTCTGAGCTACTTGTATGTTGATTCTTATGTTCCTATCTGAAGGGCCATAGCACTAGAATGTAATGATGTTTTAAGTTCAATGGGAAGAGTTGTGGGATTGATCTATGGTTCTAAATGTGTTGCTTTGCATGTGCCTCTTTAAAAACTTTTCTTATGAATGAATGTGGATGTCTTTTGTCTCTTTGGATGCTTTGCAAGTTACACTTTGTGATGATTATATGTCAGATGATATGATTTCTAGAGTAGATGGGAATGATATTCTTTATGCAACTCTCCTTGATGCCTGGTCCTAATCCCTATACTAGTAACGTTGCGGCCCGCCTTAGATGAGACGCCTTACTCTTATTGAGTAAGATGAAAATGCCAGTGTTACGCTATATTACATCAGATCCTTTGTTGGCCCTTGTGTCTGCACCCAGGGTCTCTACCTTTTACAATTTTCCGCCAACAAACAACATCTCTTTTGAGAATGTCAATTCGAAAGTTGAACCGCGAGCCAGTGAAAATTTGATTGACAAGAGAGAATATGAAAGTGAAGAGAAGACCACACATTGCACAAATCTCTTGAGGCTCCATGAGAATTTATTGTCTGAAATTCACATCCTTCCCATAAATTTGAACATTTTCGGAGAACATTTTGTTCCCCCAAGTTAGTCTCCTAGAGAAGGAGGACCGGGGGTTTTTCTTTTTTAACCAAGCTCTTAACTTCAGCCTTTTTTTCTTTTTTTGATCCTAATCCTCTACAATTCTAGGAGAGTACTTTCATCATTTACTTGTGGATTTAGAGCTCCCTTGTACAAAGGTAGGGCCTGCTTTTTTAGTTTTCTTGAGAGTCTTCGATAAAGTTACTTCTAATGACCTTTGGAAACCCAACTCTTTATGTCTCTCTACCCATGTGCTTCTCACATCTCGATTTGTTCGTCGTCCCACTTTCTTATGCAATTTTTCTATACTTTCCCTTTCACCTTCTGATTTCATCTATCGATCCAAAGACAAAATATCCTTGTGCGATTCTTGTGTTTTTGCGGGAGTGAATGACTTCCTCCTCCTCCATTTCAACTTCTTCCTTTGTATCAATTTGTTCCTGAAAAAGGATATCCTCTAAGGGAGGCATGCCAACATTTTGGCCCTTAGAGCTGATGCGTTAAGAGTTTGCTAGAGGAATCTCTCAATGGATTGAATATGAAATTTCCCCATCTTCATCTGTTAGGTTCAAGGATTCAAGTTAATAGCAAATTAATAGCAACATGTTATTAGATGCAAGAACCATATTCACATTTTTATAACAAAATAAGAGGCATAATCTAAGTTACTGTATTGCAAATAATAATGCAATATAAATATTTCCTTTTAAAACCATTCATCCATTAGCAACCTCCAATATGAGAATCACATAATAATCAAGGCACATCAAACATGAGAAGCACATATTAATTTTAAGTCACATACATCAATAGTCCATAAATTTACAACTCAAACGTCATATCCTTCACTTTTACTATATGATAATTATATACAATGAATAAGCATGTAAGAGAGCTTTACGAGAACCCAAGGTATTGTGCACCAAAGGGTGGAGTCTTGATCTCAGCTTCATCAATTCTTGCGCTCCCTTGTTGTTGTTTGCATACATGTGTGAAGGATGTTGCATCTCGTCCAAATGTTGATGACTCACTGATTAAACTCTAACATACTCCTTGGGTTCTCTTCTTCCCCATCGACCTCTGAGCTACAATGGGGTTGTAAAGTAGACGATGAATACTAGCTAGTGGAGGAGAGCACTCATGGCTCAAGAGCTCCCTCTCTAATGGTATCCACTACACCAAACTCAATATAGACTCAGTAGTCACTATCACAATAACATTATGCAATTCATCTAACAGTAGTTAAAAAAGTGATCCCTCTCCCATAGCTTGCTCCTTTTATAGAAAGTTCCATAGGTGACACTTGTCACTTCATGCAAAAATATTAATTTTTATTAATCTAAAAGTTTGATTATTCACCCATCAGTGTGTTAGCATCTTACCAAGGCTCTCCTAAATTATTTATTTTAAATTATTATTAAAAAACCTAATTTCCCTCATCCCAACATGACTCCCTATTTCTTGTCCCAGTTTTCTTGATCCCCCTTTTATACTCTTTATTTTGTGTTCATTACTGAAGTCAATTGACATATCTTAGATTTTCTTCCTCAACTACACCCTAGTTTATCTCAAGTTTAACTCTTAGATGAGGGTTTTGTGTTGTGGTCTTGCCACATGAAGGTTCTCTCATGAAACTAAATTTCTCAAATTTTATATTATTATTCTTTAATTTCATACCCCACCCTCTTTACTTAATGAGGTTGAACTATCTTTGAATTAATGTTTCTAATTAACTTTATGTCCCCTTCCCGTTTTACTATATGAACACTTGTATACTTTGGAGTTATTTTAATCCACAATATCTACCTAAGATTTTCCAAACGTGAGTAGGGTAAAGTTACTTATATGGTCTAGCTTTTATAATTCTTCCTATCCTCCCCTTATTCGAAGAGTTACTCTTGACTTAGTTAATTTTGTTATAAACCTCACTTATTATGTGTTGTGAATGAATGCTCATCATTGTTTGCTTATCAACTCTTAATTATCTTTCAACTTTTCTTCTTGATGCCAAGTCAGTCGTGCCCTTCAATAATTTCCCTTTGAAGTTCAAAAGGTGCCACACTGCTTACTCTTCAGACACCAGTGACTATTAGGGGAAAAATCTGGGCACGACGACAAAGACCATTGTTGTCTCCTGTGTTTCCCTCTATAGTGAGACTAATGGTGTTGGGGATCAATGAATCTGCCTTGATGCTTGCCCCCTAGGAAATCCTCACGAGGGATCCAATTTGGGGTTTGGCCTTGCGACATTGTGATCTTCAAGGTAAAGGTATCCCAACATCTTCCAACACAAGTCACGATGGGACTGCTAGCGGGTGAAATTAGGGATGTTGTCCCACCCCTCCCATGAAGTTCCATTTATATGTACAACCCCATCACCCATGTGTGAGTCATTTGGCTAAGCAATTGACCTGTGCTTGTAGCCACTAACATGCCATTAGTAATCATAGCAAAATATTAATTTGAACTTTAAATTTTTGAGACAATAGTATGCAATTCAATCAAACTAGAGGTCGTCGAATCATCACATGCAAATACATTTTGGTGGTCTCTTGCCACACTTAATAATCATTAGGAATATATGTTCATATTGTTAGTCATTGGTATAATTGTGTATGCTAAATCATCATCCTGACATAATTATCATAATTACTAACTATACACATGAAGCTAATGTAAACAAGACAACATAATGAACCCATCACATGATTAGACATAGTCATTAAACAAGTCCATCACAACCATTGTCATCAAAACATCAAATTGGCATATCATAATTATTATCACATCCACTAACAGTAAAAGTAAAATAACTGAATCTTAGACTTGAGGTCTTCAAAGAATAATGTATAAGCCCTAAGGTTATGTCAAGGCTAATGTAATATCAGGGTTAGTCAACCAGATCGGGGCACTACAGAGTTTACTTGAGGAAGATCCTTCACTTATAGGAGGCCAAAATATTTGGAGAAGAGGGGGCTTTAGATTTTGAGTCATTTCGTTACTGAGGTTTTGCAACTACACTCTACTTCAGAGCTCCCTTTCTTCATTTTAACTATTGCCACTGATCACTCTCTTCATTATTTTTCTGGGTCTCTTCCATATTTGGACATCTACATGCAAAATTCCCATATCCATGGCAAATCTTACATTTGAATGGTAACTTTTCATAATCTACCTATTAATAATGAATCCAATTGTATAGTTGCAAATTGTTTGCTATTGGTAGCCCATTATCTAGTTCCACTTCAACACAAATTCGAGCGCAATATCACATTCCTTCTCATCACTCAACCTAAACAATATATCACCCTATAACATTTCCAATATTTTCAAAGGTTCCTTCATTCCAACAATGAAGACGAAAATATGGAAGCTTAACCCAAACTGGTACAAAAGTTAAAATAAGACTCCAATGATCCAAATACAAACCTGGAGCTCCCATGAAGTAAGGCCTATTGTGAGAGATCATATCATGATCCTCTTTTTATTCAAAGAAGAAGGTGAAAACCCCCTTTCAAAAAAGGATACCGAGACTTGTCCCTCTATCTTGGGCCTCCAATTTTTATCCACCCATTGATTCAGAGAGCGCGACGATAACTACAATCCCATAAACTAACCAATAAGACCCCTCTTAGCTAGCCTAAAGGTCATTTCTTTTAACTTATTGGCATGGACAACAATTTTTGGGACATCATCCAACTTTTTCACAAATCATGTTGGCTTCGATCTTTGAAATCTTGGGTCTGTTATCACTCCAAGAAACTCTCCTAGGTTGTAGCTCGGAGATGCCTGGTAACATATAATCTTCAATATTGTTCTTTGAAAAATTGGAATAAATGATGGTTTGGATCAAGTTAGATAACCGTTTTAGCTCTGTTTTCACTCAATTCATGCATGAACGCTCTCACCAATACAAGGCTTTAGACCACTAATGCTCAATAAGTTATAAATTCAATGGATAGATGGAGAATACTGACTATACCAGCAGATTGCATACATAAGCATAAATCAATGGCTAGCTACAGGCAGCAAAAGAGAATACTGACTGTACTGGCAGATGCATATATGACCACATATGGATGGCTAGCTACAGGCAGCAAAGAAGCTCGCAAACCTAATGTATCAAAGCAAACATAAGATGACAATTATCTGGCCTTAGACACAAAGAAAACATGAACAAACTGTTCAAGTGCAAGCATAGAACAACAAAGAGAATGGACATTGAACATATAATGGCAAGAGAAGCTTATATTGCTAGAATGAAGATGAGAAGCTTGAATGAACGGAGGAGGAATAACCTCCAAAAGTTGAACCTTTATTACATTTAGCTTTCAGCTATTTATAGCCTGTTTACAATGCTCGTGAGCCTACTGAGGCTCGAAGTCTTAATCTATCCTCTCTGTCCATTTAACCGTTTGATGTCTTGACTAGGCAAGCATGGGCTTGGAGGATTATTCTTCTGACAACAGAGTAACTGTATTCAAATATTTTGGCTACGCTGGCAGGACTGTTGATGCTCCATGATCAGTTGTTGTTGTGGTTGTTGCATTGTCTGTGCTCCCTCATCTTTCTGTTTCGTGCTTCAGCATGTTGTGGCCCTTCTCTTTCCCTTTCCGGTCTCTATTTTCCGATAGCTTGCCTCCTGGACTCGACCATGTAGTGGAATGGGCCTTCGAGCCTCTGTAACCCTTTAAAGGTTTCCTTTGACTGTTTCCTGTATTTACATAGAAAAACGTTGCAATCAAATGATAAATCCCACCTTCTCTGTGTGTTTCGGACTTCAAAAGTCCTCAAGTATGGTTTAATTAGCTATCGAGTCCGCCCTTGGGGTTATCGCAAGTCGCTCTCGGCCTGTTCTATGATTCCCTTTGTATTTTGTAAATACATAAAAACTATGAAAAACATTGAAAATGAGCTTTACGCGGATTTTAAATATGATATATTTTCATTTTGGAAACCCATCGAGTCCGTGTTCCACCGTTACCGCATTGCCTTGGGCTTCCTTCGTATTTCGTTATATAGCGAAAATATGCAAAAAAAAATGCCTAAAAACCAGCCTTTTATGGACTTGAAAATGTATATATTCTACTTCCTGGACCCTTTCAGGTCCGGGATTCATCGCAACTGCACTGCCCAAAGGATCCCTTGTATTTCGTTGTATAACGAAATACACGAAAAAGCATTAAAACAAGGCTTTGGCGTGGAGTTGAAATTTTATAAGAAAACATTTATAATGTCGTCGGGTCTGCAAAATCGGGTCACTCGTATGTATATGTAAAGGCCCCACTCATTTGGTTTCCGCTGATAGCGATCTACCGATGCGATGTGGGTTGTCGATCCACGCTCGCAATCGATGGTTCACGTTGAATCGACGATCACTATCGATCAGTCCACACAACCTGCGCCAATACCCCCGCCGATAGCGATCATCGGCGATCGCTGATCGGCAGTGTCCAGCTTCGATTGCCGCCAATTTGGGACCGCCAATTTGCGATTTGCCGCTTAGATCTGGGCCGTTGATCGGCCAGATCTAACGACAACTGTGCATTTTTGGGTTTTAAGCCTGCGATAAGGGTTTTTTTTACTGATTTTGAAGTGTTTTAGCCTCCCGATAGTGCATTTTTGCTCTTCCAAGGGCTCTCCACCCTTGCTTGTTTCAATCTTGGGATGATCTTAAGCACTTTTGAAGATTCCAAAAGAATTTTTGGATCTCTTTGCATGATTTAAAGCAAACTTTAGAGACTTTGGGAGTATTTTGGATCCATTTTTGGGCCAAACGCCAACAAAGCTAACATTGGCTTCTTCTGGGGATGAAAGTCTCCCTGTGAGGTTTCAATAACTACAGATCAATGCCTTTCCTGTAAAAAACAAGATCAAATCTTCCTCCTAGTGTTGCATTGGGCACGGAGTCTATTTAGCATGAAATAAAAACTCGAAAACAACATATTTACAATACCAAGGCTTGAAAGCCTTAACTGAAATAAAGTTCGAAGAACAACCCATTGAATGGGCCATCAAAAACATCTCCTCCTTCCTTTGATGCATTCCTTTTGAGAAAATAGTCACCAAACTGAAAATTGACCCTTTTTACCTTTCTATGAAAGGTTTCTTTCTCTTGGTTAATGTGTATATCAGCCAATTCATCAAAGACTTGCAAAAGCCTATTGATTTGATCCTCTACTTCAAAAACTTTCCAGCATTTGACATTATCAGGTAGAGATGGTCTATATTTCACTTCATCTTTGTATGCTTTTAGCCTTGGATGTTTTGCTTGGAAGGTTTTGTACACCTGCTGAATAATAAGGTCTGCTTTATATTCTGTTGTGTCATTTGTGACCTGAAAATTTAATATAAAAGATGAATCAATGTATTCCTCTATGGGGGACACAAGGCCTTCACCTGTTCCTGCAGCTTCCTCAGAGCAAGCCCCATCAAAGAACATGTCCCAAATTCGTGGGCCTTCTTCCTCTGTGATCTAGCAAACTGATTTTTTAAGCTGCGTAGAGGCCAACTGATAAGGCTTGGTAATGTCAAGACCGAGCTTATCCATGAGAGCCTTGGGCATTGAATTATGGCTGGCTCCAGTGTCTGGAGGGTGATTGTGAAGGATTTCATCATGAATAGACAGATAAACATAGAATGATGGTAAGCTGTCTTCACAATTTTCAATCATTGGGCTGAGAATAACAATTGGTTGGTCATCTTGCAGATTTACATAGTCAGTGGAAGCTTGGATGGTTTTAGGCTCAAGAGCCTCAAGGATAGATATATTGAAGGACTTATTCTTCACTGGTTCAATCAGGGGCATAGTTATTCTTGGCTTCTGGATTTCTGATTGAAAACTGAAAGAAGAAGGGGACTTGTCAAGGTCTCTTACCTCTATGGCTGGAGCCTTAAGGATGATAGGATCAACTGCTGGTTTCTTCTGCTCATTAGCTTGTTGTTCTGCAGGGACAACAGCTTTATGAGCAGGAGTTTCCTTGATATTATTCATCTTTGAATTTAGATTATATTGGTGCTGATCTACAATTTGTAGAATAGCTTCACCATCCCATTCTTGGCTGAACTGGCCATTGAATAATGACTTCTCATAGGTAACTTTGGTTAAAAAAGTGGCGTTGCCTTTGTCTTCCATACAATGGATCTCATCATCCTCTTCAAAGTGCTATTCCTCCATGAATACATTTTGAAGAGGGGTCTTCACCCTTTGGTCTTCATTGGCATCTTTGTTTCTTTGTAAAATCTGCAACTGCTCATTTGCTCTTCTATATGGATTTGGATTTGGAGGAGCAAAGGTATTAGGAACCCTTCCTTTCCCAGAATGCTGCTCAACCTTTAATTTGGAAACTTCAGAGGCTAATGACTCTATCATCTTGGCTATTTTATCGATCTTGGGATCTAAAGATGATGAAGGCTCGCCCCTCTGTCTCCTTCTATCAGCATTACCTTTGAGCTTTTCTACAGCCATGATGTTTGATTCTACTTCCAAGGCTGCATCTTGCATATCAGCCAAAGAAGCACATCGCCTCTCGCTTAACAGTAAACAGAAGTCAAAAGCAAAGGCGCTGACATAGATGAGTCTAGCAGAGGTAGTGGTGGGTTTCACTTCAGCTGGTATCTTGTTGTACATACAGTTAAATCTCTGATTCGGATCAGACAACAGCTCACCATTTTCCCTCTGTAAGTTCCCAAACTCAGTGTAGTAGTAAAGGAGATCCTTCTTATCCCCCCAATGCTTTAGGAATGCATCATCTAAGGCCTCAATATCTGCTATAGATGTTGGGGCCAGTTCCCTGAACCATTTTCTAGCCTCTCCATCTAGGCTTTGGACAAAGACTCTCATCCACACATCATCTTCACTAATGTCCAGATTATCAGCATAGCTATAGAATGACTCAAGATGTTCTTCAACAGTAACACCTTCAGTCCCAGTGAACTTAGGCCTATATTTCTAATATTCTCCAGTAGGCATGGCATTCAAAGGAGTGGGTAGTATTAGAGGTCCATACCTAGCAGCTATGATTCTTTCCATTTTGGTGGGTGCTTGTGGACTTGCCATAGTTGTGGTGGCTAAAAGAGTATTGGCAGTCTGAATGATAGAGGGCTGAGGAGTGATTGATAAGACTAAAGGAGTATGATGGATAGGAGGTGAGGTTTCCTTTGGGCTTACAACAAAAGGAGAACCTAAAGAATAAGGAGCTTTATGAATCTCTAATAGTTTTTCTTCACTGCTAGTATTAGATGTTATACTCTCAACATGTATTTGTTCTATTACAAGCCTTTCTTGAAGATATATAGAAGATTGTTTAGGTTTACTTGATCCTGATGCTCCTTTCTGTGATACCTTTTTCTCTTTGATTATTTTTTCAGGGTCAGGTATTGGGTCAGCTTGTAGCTTCTGAGGGTTTCTCCAAGTATGCCTCACAAACTGAGCCAGAACTATGAAGTGGAGTTGCCAAGAGGTTCGGCCTCCAGTAGAGTCACCAGATAGATGATTACAACAAAAAATGTGCCCAGACTTTGCCTATCATCAAAGCTGGATCTGTGTCGTTTCCTAGGGAAGTTGAGCTTCAGTTTCCTCTCCTCGACAACGATGCCAATTATGTTATCACTCCAAGAAACTCTCCTAGGTTGTAGCTCGGAGATGCCTGGTAACATATAATCTTCAATATTATTCTTTGAACTATTGGAATAAATGATGGTTTGGATCAAGTTAGATAACCATTTCAGCTCTGTTTTCACTCAATGCATGCATGAGCGCTCTCACCAATACAAGGCTTTAGACCACTAATGCTCAATAAGTTATAAATTCAATGGATAGATGGAGAATACTGACTATACCAACAGATTACATACATAAACATACATCAATGGCTAGCTATAGGCAGCAAAAGAGAATACTAACTGTACTGGTAGATGCATGTATGACCACATATGGATGGCTAGCTACAGGCATCAAAGAAGCTTGCAAATCTAATGTATCAAAGCAGAGATAAGATGACAATTATCTGGCCTTAGACACAAAGAAAACATGAACAAACTGTTCAAGTGCAATCATAAAATAGCAAAGAGAATGGACATTGAACATATAATGGCAAATGAAGCTTATATTGCTAGAATGAAGATGAGAAGCTTGAATGAACAGAGGAGGAATAATCTCAAAAAGTTGAACCTTTATTACATTTAGCTTTCAGCTATTTATAGCCTGTTTACAATGCTCCTGAGCCTACTGAGGCTCAAAGTCTTAATCTATCCTCTCTGTCCCTTTAACCGTTTGATGCCCTGACTAGGCAAGCATGGGATTGGAGGATTATTCTTCTGACAGCAGAGTAACTATATTCAGATATTTTGGCTGCGCTGGCAGGACTGTTGATGCTCCATGATCAGTTGTTGTTGTGGCTGTTGCGTTGTTTGTGCTCCCTCATCTTTCTGTTTTGGGCTTCAGTGTGTTGTGGCCCTTCTCTTTCCCTTTCTAGTCTCTATTTTCCGGAAGCGTGCCTCCTGGACTCTGCCATGTAGTGGAACGGGTCTTTGGGCCTTTGTAACCCTTTAAAGGTTTCCTTTGATTGTTTCCTGTATTTACACAGAAAAAGCTGCAATCAAATGATAAATCCCGCCTTCCCTGTGTGTTTTGGACTTCAAAAGTCCTCAAGTATGGTTTAATTACCTATTAAGTTCGCCCTTAGGGTTATCGCAAGTCGCTCTCGGACTGTTCTATGATTCCCTTTGTATTTTGTGAATACATAAAAACTGCGAAAAACATTCAAAATGGACTTTACGCGAATTTCAAATATGATATATTTTCATTCCGGAAACCCATCGGGTCCGAGTTCCTTCGTTATCGCACTGCCTCAAGCTTCCTTCGTATTTAGTTATATAACGAAAATACACAAAAAAAAAAAAAAATGCATAAAACCAGCCTTTTGCGGACTTGAAAATGTATATATTCTACTTCCCGGACCCTTTCGGGTCTGGGCTTCATCGTAAACGCACTGCCCAAAGGATCCCTTGTATTTCGTTGTATAACGAAATACACGAAAAATCATTAAAACAAGGCTTTGGCGCGGACCTGAAATTTTATAAGAAAACATTTATAATGTCGTCGGGTCCGCAAAATTGGGTCGCTCGTATGTATATGTAAAGGCCCCGCCCCTTTGGTTTCCGCCAATAGCGATCCGCCGATGCAATGTGAGCCATTGATCTGTGCGCATGATCGACGGTCCATGTTGAATCGGTGATCGCTATCGCTCAGTCCACACAACCTGCGCCGATACTTCCGCCGATGCAACCCGCCGATAGCAATCATTGGCGATCGCTGATCGACGGTGTCCAGCTCCTATTGCCATGTTTGGTACCGCCGATTTGCGATTTGCCACTTAGATCTGAGCTGTTGATCGACCAGAACTAACGACAACTGTGCATTCTTGGGTTTTAAGCTTGCGATAAGGGTTTTTGACTAATTTTGAAGTGTTTTAGCCTCTCGATAGTGCATTTTTGCCCTTCCAAGGGCTCTCCACCCTTGCTTGTTTCGATCTTGGGATGATCTTAAGCACTTTTGAAGATTCCAAGAGCATTTTTGGATCCCTTTGCATGATTTTAAGCAAACTTTGGAGACTTTGGGAGTATTTTGGATCCATTTTTGGGCCAAACGCCAACAAAGCTAATAGGGTCATTGGTGACCAGGGCGTTGAAGGTAGCA
This sequence comes from Pinus tabuliformis, assembly GCA_031772625.1. Lineage (NCBI taxonomy): Eukaryota > Viridiplantae > Streptophyta > Pinopsida > Pinales > Pinaceae > Pinus > Pinus tabuliformis. Next base: position 1,231,179,691 of record CM062817.1, on the reverse strand, counting down.
ATATCAGGATCAAGAGATGGAGGAGAAAAGTATGCCCCCCTAGAGCTAGAAGCTGTCGACAACAACGGAAGGGCGACACTGCTAGGGTTTTTTAGAAAAAAGAATTATTTTTTCAATAATATAAATTTCAATTTTTTTTATCTTCTTAAAAAAGTTGAATGTTTCTTATTTAACTTTAGTGATTTTGTAATTAATATTTCAATTAGAGAAAATCAATGACATTAGAAACTATGCAACTAAATAATACTTTTTCTTTTTTTCTAGCTATGTTGAGCCTAGGCTGGTTCTAGCCCTAATGTTGGAAGTAAGAACAATCTATCCACCTATGAGATGCTATCACGAGGATGCTTTGTGGATAGTTTTTATTTCCTATAGATGGCTTCGACCCTCAACACCTCCCCATGAGATTTAAACCAATAACTTGATGTATTACTAGACCTGTTACACTAAAAAATGTCACCATGACTATTTACAGTTAGTATGGCTCTATCAACAGTCATGCTATCCTCTTAGGCAAGTCTTATGCCTTTGCTCTCCATGTCAAACTCCAAAAAGAGAGAAAGTCTTTATAAATGTATTTATCTCTGGGTACGCAGGTTCTCTCAACCTTACCTGCGGGTACGCACCCAATGTTCACAAAAGCTGCGTCTTGGGACGCTCTGTATGTAAAGGGGCAGGTGCGTCCCCCTGTAAAGGTCAAAATGCGCAAGTTTCATCTTTAAAAAGTTACTTGTGGTCATTTCTAGAGCATTCTAGAAGGTTGTTCGACGTGTATTGAGCGCCTCCAGATGGTTCATGTACCCCTACCAAAGAGGAACTTATCCCATCAATAAGGGAGCTATCCCATCCAAAGAGGGGATTATCCCATTGATGGTGGACCTGAATAACTTCCTCTTGAGCACTATAAATACAGGCATTGGGCCAGAAGGAGGGGGGGTTGGAAGCTATACATTTCTAAGGGTAGATGCTGCTGGAATTAGGACTCCCATTTAGAAGCTTGTGAGGAGAGATTGCCATCTTTGCTTGTTCTATTTGGAAGTGGGTGAGCTTTGTCAAAGTAAAGGAGAACTCTTGATGGACCCTGGGAGGGACTTGCACAACACCAAGGCTCAGGTTGTATTTGTTCCTTTTGTTACCTATTAATGCAAATGAGTCCATTCTTCTCAATAACTTGTTATTTATGAGTTGTTTCATGTACTCCTTGGTCTATGTGTTAAATATGTTTTATTCTATGAGATTATCAAGTGCTGTTTAATCGTTTGATTGTTAGTGCATGCAGTTTTCAAAGTGAAGGAGGAGCTCATCTGGATCAGCGGAGGTGGACTGCTACAACAGCGTTGTATTACAGGTAGGATCTAAACACTTGATTTCTTATATAGTAAATGCATGTTTAGAGAAGGATTGCTCTTGTTTGTCTTGTTTGTCACTAGAGAGTCTTAGGCTCCTAGGGAGGTTGGTTGTGTCCGCACAATCGACTCTTTCCGCCTGACAAATTGGCGACTCCACTGGGGACTCCATTGATGTGAAAGTCTTTTCCTTTGTATGAACTTTGCTCTGAGAAAATTGGTTTATTTTTCTGGTTTTTGGCTCTGTGACTTTGTTTTTGGGTGGGTTAGCTTAGGGTTAGATTCATTTTTGTTTTTCTTGAATTTTCCAGTAGGACGCACCCTCTGAGTATTGCACAGTGCGTCCCTGGACGCACTGTCGCTGTGTGCACAGAGCGGGCCCGCACCTGTCTTAACGGGTTGCCTGCGTCCCCTGCTAAAATTTGAGAAAATTCAATTTTTTGCATTTTTTCTCTTAGATTTTGCTTTTTCTCAGTTTTTACTGCCCAGATCCATTAGTCTCTTGTCAAAGATCTTCACCTGAACTTGTTTCGATAGCATTGAGTGTTTTAGTGGATTTCATAGAAGTTTAAGCCCTAGGGTTTGATTTTTGAGTAGGTCTTGTAGTGACTTTGGCGGTAGAAGTTGTCAAGCCTTAGATCTCTCTGGTTTTGTCAGCATTCTTAGAAGTCAGACCTGTCATAAAGTCTACCTGTGAGAGCAACTTACCTTTGAGTTGTTTCTTTGGCAAATTTCGAAGTGCTTGTTGATTGAGTATTGAATTCCATTTTACAAAAAGAACAAAAAGATTTGAGTTTTGTTTTGACTAGTCTTTTGATTCTGCATTAGCTGGTCCTTGACTTGATTTTGGTCAAGTAAAACAACCTAGAATCATCTTTGTAGGCTTTTGCCTCGTTAGGTTTGCTTAGAGTAATTTCCTTTTTGATTTGCTTGTGAGTGAAGTTTTCATAGATTTTATAGCTTTTGAGATTGATTTTTGTTAAAATAGATTTATATGCTTTATTAAATAAAGAAAAATACAAAAACATCTCCTTTGAAAAGTTTTGTTTCAAATAGCTTTGAAGAGTTTTGAAAGAAAAAGACTTTTTCGTGCACGTAAGGAGTGGTCATGTTTGTATGCTTGAAAAGATAAAGAGAATTGTTTCTTTGATTGTCTTTACTAAGAAAGTTGTTTTCTATAAAATTTGCATCTCTCAACTCTCTTAGTTAAGAATTTCATTGAAAAAGAAAAGTAGTGTAAATCATCTTAGGTGCATCTTTGTAGTGGTTTGAGTCGAGTCTACACACCATTGGTTTCACTTCCGCTACCTTTTGTCTTTAAGAAAAACCATAAAATTAACGCTTAAAGTAAAATCAACGTAGTAACTTTTATTTACTAGGGCTCTGAAACACCAATTTAGATCAGGCTAGTGTCTTGGAGTAGGTGAGTAATTAACTCTCCAAGACAACAAAACCAAACAAGTAGCTTATCTTGTGATAGAATAAATCCAATTGTCTCATTTGTACTCTGGGAAAGCTCCTCTTAAAGGAGAAGCACGAGCTCGTGTCCGAACCAGTGAGGGGATCAATCCCCCCTCGTTGGGAACGATGCCAGACACGCACGTATTACAAACGGTAAACCTCGGATTAACCATTGTCGAGGAGCCAGGGGTCACTTGTCGGTAAACCTTGGATTATTGTCAAGGAATCGGCAAGGGGATTGAGCTTGATACTCTGCCCTTGCGTGCTGTCGGAGTGTAGACTGTTCCCCCAGGTGCATTTGTTGCGGTTGGTAACTTTAGTGACCATTATCTTTAGGATTCTACCGAGGTGACGGTGGAGGGAAGATCCCACTGTACCTGGAGCAGACGTCGGCTAGACTCACTTGGATTTTCCGGGGGGTTCACTTCACTCGAGACGGTTAAAGTGGAGGAACTTGTGCCGGTCTATTCATTAAGCAGGTTGCCGGGGTAACTGTTCCACCCGCCACTTCTGTACTGAATCCGGCGATGTTGGGTTTCATCACCAACTAGCGCTTTCGGTCTGGAAGGCTACTGTTTGTGCTTGGTTTGACGCCCTAGATTCTTTAGGCGTGTGATTCAAATTTGTTTGGTTCTTTAGAGACTTTAGGTGTTTTGATTTGAGATTTTACTTTGTTTTCGTGTGTAGTAGTTAAAAGTTTTTAGCTGTGGCGGAATTACCGAGACAGTCCCGTAGACTTCGGGGCCAGTCTCCTGAAGTTGTTTCTGTGGCCGAATTGTTGAGAAGATCCCGTAGACTTAGGGGATCACCTCCTCGAGACGACCCCGGTAATCTAGAAGGGTTAAAGGTCCTTGTAACTCCTCCTAGTGGCAGTAGAGTAGGTTCACCTGAAGAAGGAGAATCTTCCTTGGTAGTCCATTCAGATTACCAAGGCTTAGAGACAGGTTATAATCCCGAAGCTGTTACAGTTTCCGAGCTTGTTCGTAGTTTTTCGTCTGCTAGTGATACAGGCGAAGAACCTGAAATATCTGAACCTGTTACTCCGACTTCTAGTGTTCCAGATTCACCGAGAATAGAACGAGTTATCACCGAAAATCTTCCTATTGGTTTGATTGCTATCGAAGAACTTGCTCCAGAGGAAGAAATAGGTGTCTCTAACCTTGAAGATCAACTTACTATTGATCTAAGGGAGCGTGAATCCATCTTTTACAGTCCTCCTAGAAGTACTACTTGGTACCTTTCGTTAACCAATTATTTAGACAACTCAGGGGTAGGTTTTTCTACACCTCGTACTCCTTTTCCACCTGGAGGTATTTATACTCCTGTAAATATGTCTGGTCAGTCGTCCGTGTTTACTCAAAGTCCTGAATCTTTCTTACACGGCGGTCCTTCTGTTCCCACCGGGTATCAATCACTTTCTGGTACCTTTGCGGGAGCATCTCCTCAGCCCGTTGATCATGGGTTATTAGCTGGAAACAGTGGTAATATACCATTGGGTGTAGGAGACATTTACATGATGTCAGGTTCAGTTCCCGTTTCCCAACCTCAAGGTGGCCAATTACCGCCTGGGGGGCAACCTCAGTTAACGCCTGGGGGGCAACCTCAAGGTACACAAATCGTGTCTGGGGGGCAACCTCAAGGTCAGTATGCTCCTATGGTGCAATACATGCCTCAAGGTCAACCCCAGCCTCAATATGTACCCCAGGGTCAACCTCAGTATCAATATCAACCTCAAGGATGGCAACCTCAAGGATGGCAACCCCAAGGGTATCAACCCCAGTATCCGTATTTACCTCAAGGTTATCAACCTCAAGGTCAATACTCAGGTCAAGGTTATCAACCACCTCAAGGTCAGTCATATGTTCCAGGTATGGGAACTGCACCTTACAATTATCAATCCTATCCTCAATCCGGTTATGGATCTCAGTATCCTCAACCTGTTACGGGTCAATACCCCGGAATGTTAGTGTGGGATCCATCACAGGGTCAACAGGTGTTGCAGCCAAGTTTACAGTTGGTACCTCAAGCTGGACAACCCGTAGTTTCTGGTCCACCCCAGCAACCGCAACCTGTCCAGTCAAATGTTCAAACTTCTGTAACTTCGGTAGTTACTCAGCCGCCAATTGCACCTAGTACTCCATCTCAAACGGCTGCTGCAACTACCGCTACATCTGCCGCACTTACTTCTGGAGTATCGACAGCTCCGATTTCTACTGTCTCTGCGACCACGCCTCAGACATCTTTACCGTTGTCTGGATCTACGATTCAAACCACGGTCCAGATGCCTACAGGTCAGCCTGGTATAAGTACGGTTGTCACTACTCAACCTCAATTTGTCCAACAACCGTACCAGGGACAGTACCAACCTGGGCAAGCTGTCCAACAGCCGGTTTACCAGTATCAACCGTATCCTGGGTACACTTATCAACAACCTCAACAACCCCAGTACGGTCCGGTTAATCCTGGTTTTCCAGGAGGATATAATATCCCAAATGCGACTCCTGTTCCTAGTTATCCTAGATATCCTCCTCCTGGGACTGGTCTTGTGACCCAGAGTTTTAGAGATCCTAACCGGCAGTTACCGTTTATCGCAACTTTGGATTTACCAGACTTGACGCGCCTAACGAACGATCCAATTCAATATCTTAAGTTCTGGCCGCCAATGCCAAATAAGTTGCCCAGTGATATACCCAAGTTCGAAGGTAAGTCTGGAGAGGATCCGTCCAATCATGTGATGACTTACCACCTCTGGTGTGCTTCAAATTCTATCTCGGATGATTCGATCCGCTTACGTCTTTTCCAGCGTACACTCATTGGTCTCGCGGCCAAGTGGTACATTGAGTTACCACGGGCCTCTTTTTACAACTTTAGCCAGTTAGCTACCTCGTTCTTAACTCACTTTCAGTTGCCGGTCAGATACGATAACGGCACGGAATTATTAACTTCACTAAAACAATCGACGTCCACGTATATTTCTGATCACATTCATGAGTGGAGGCGTCGAAGAAGGTTAGTGAAAGTTTTTATCCCGGACCAAATCCTAGCTGAATGGTTTGTTAAATCATTATTACCGAAGATTACTGAAGATGTAGCTAAGGCCGGAGTAGTTACTGAGGAGCAAGTCATTGCTCAGGCGCAATACCTTGACTTAGTTTATACTCAGTCGGGTACGTTACACGAGAAGATTCCGGATCTTCCAAAATCGAATCAAATCGCTGCTGCTCCTTCGGGATCTCATGCCGCTGATGGTATGATTGGTATCGTGAATACAAAGAGCAAGAAGAAGTCTTCCAAGGCTTCGACTACTCCTATAATCACTTTGCCCGATTCCCCGACAGGAGAGTCTTCTCCTGAACTTACCGCCGATATTCACGCTGTAGAGTCATCTACGGCCAAATCAAAAAACGGTGGAAAGAAGAAAGGAAAGAAGAAGACTAAAGCAGACAAGGCTCCGAAGGAGAAAACGGAAAAGTCGGAAACCAATGACGAAAAGCGCAAACCTCGATATCCTTGTCTTATTTGTGAAGAGGATCATTTTACAAGAGATTGCCCTCATCGGGCCGAGGTTGTGAAAATAGTCAAAGGTTCTCCCACTCCTGCTGTGTTAAAAAATCCATTTCCGGAGCAGGAGAATAAGATGATAGGTTCTTCCTCGAATGCCAGTGAAGAACCCATTTTGATGATGTCTCATGTGAGGATTGCGACTCGATCGCAAGATTATGGTAGTAAGAATCCTGTTGATGGTAAGGAAGCAGAATCTTCTCACTCTAACCCATCAACCTCAGCTCCCTCCGATCCACACAGATCGAGAAACCTAACCCAGACTTAGTAATTAAACCGCCCGCCAAGGGTGTACTTCGAAGGTCTGCTTTCAATCCGCATGCGAGAGCGGCCCAGAATTACAACATTGTTGAGGACTTAGCTGTTTCACCCTCAGCAATGTCGGCTTTAGAAGTGCTGCAATCATGCCCAGCACAACGAAAATTACTTTTGTCGGCTATCGGAGCTGTTGATGTTCAGGACCCGAATCTAATAATCTTCGATCTAGAAAATAGTACACCGCGTCTCCCCCATCAAATGGCTTTCCAAATTCCAGTGATAGTCAAAAACAGGCCTATTCATCGGACTGTGATTGATGAGGGAGCTTCTACGTGTATTATGTCGATTCAATGTTGGAGATCGCTTGGTTCTCCTTCATTGAACCAATCCCCGACCATCCTTAAGGCCTTTGATGGCCGTGGGTTCCGTCCGTTTGGTATTCTACAGGAATTGCCTATAGGGGTAGAAGGTAAAACCGTTAGTCTGGATGTGGAAGTGGTTGATGCCCCTCTAGACTACAACCTTCTTTTGGGTCGAAGTTGGTCATATGCTATGACAGCGGTCGTTTCATCGGTCTTCAGAGTAATTAAGTTTCCATATAACGGTAAGATCGTGACTATTGATCAGCTGACATACTTTTCATCCGACCCAGCCTCTTCAGAGAGTATCCAGCATGTCGGTAAGACGACAATCCCTTATAGGGACGTTGGCGTAGGTTTAGTTAAAGATTCCGGTTTACTGGGAACTTTTCCTTTCCCTCCAATCAACGCAGACCCTTCATTTGCATCAATTCATATGATTACATCAGACAACATTATTTATGATGATCCTTGGATTGTCCCATCTGAATCTGAGATAGACTCATTCGGTGATGCTATGCCTTTGAGTCCATATGAAATTGCTTATGAAGCTGTCATGTCTTTTACCGACTCGCGTTCAACCCAGCTCGACCAAATGAATGTGGTCAGTGAAGAATCACTTTTCACCTCAACCTTAGAACGGATAGCGTTTCCCGAAGTCGTGTCATCTGACGAACAACTTCGTGAAATCCTAAGTGTAGACGATCTACCATGGGAAGATCTCCATCACAGATCTTCGTTTTTACCTAAGGATGATGCTTTTGAAAATGATTTTTCATCTATCTTTACCGCTGAATATGTCAAAGACGCTCAGAATCCAACGAAACATTCTGATTCAGAGTTGAATTTAGGGAATATTTCTCGCACTATTCCCATTGATATTTCAGTGAAGCCCGAAATTGAGGAAAACATTCATATAGGTGCCTCATGTACAGAAGATGAAATCCAAACTTACAAGGCCCTATTCCAAGAATTCCGCGATGTGTTTGCCTGGTCTTACAAGGAAATGCCGGGAATCGATCCTGCCATTGTTGTTCATGAAATAAAGACCTACCCGGATGCTAAACCCGTCCGGCAACGGTTGCGTCAGATTCACCCTCGGAAAGCGGCTGCGATTAAAGCAGAAGTCGAGAAGCTGTTGAAAGCAGGTTTCATTTATCCGATCCCGTTAACGGATTGGGTATCGAATATTGTTCCGGTCAACAAGAAACAAGGAACAATAAGAATCTGTATCGATTATAGGGATATCAATCGAGCTTGTCCAAAAGACAACTATCCTACGCCTTATATCGATCAAATTATTGATGATTGTGCCGGAAGTGAAATGTTTTCCTTTATGGATGGTTTTTCGGGCTATAATCAAATCAATATTCTACCTGCCGACCAACCAAAAACGGCATTCATTTGTCCATGGGGGACATTTGCTTATTGCAAATTACCTTTTGGGCTTAAGAATGCCGGGGCCACTTTTCAACGGGCGATGTCTTATGCATTTCATGACATCAAGCACATTGTGCAACCGTATCTCGATGATTTGCCTGCTCATTCTTTACATCGAGCTGATCACCTTGTCCACTTACGAGCAATCTTTATGAGGTGTAGGCATTATCGAATTCGGTTGAATCCCCACAAGTGTGTTTTCTGTATAGAGACGGGTCGATTGCTGGGATTTGTTGTTTCAAAAGCCGGCATTCGCGTCGATCCCTCGAAGGTCGAAGCTATCATCAAATTGCCTCCTTCGAGTTTGCGCCAACTCCAAAGTTTGCAAGGGAAAGCGAACTTTTTACGCCGATTCATTCCAAACTACGCCGAGGTCACTAAAGGTTTTACACGGTTGTTGAAACAGAACACTCAATTCTTTTGGGACGAGATTGCCCAACAATCTTTTGATGCACTTAAACACGCGTTGACCCATGCACCGTTGTTGCATCCTCCCAACTACAACCAGGACTACTTCTTATACCTCGCAGCTTCGCATTCCACCATTGGAATGGTGTTAGTTCAAGAAGATGAATTCGGAGCGGAACATGTGATATATTATCTTAGTAGGACCTTAAATCCCACTGAGTTAAAATATTCGCATGTGGAGAAATTGGCCCTGGCAGCCGTTCAAGCTGTCCAGCGTTTTCGTCACTACATTCTTCTCCGTAAAACTACAGTTATTTCCGATTGAAACCCTATGATTTATATTTTGACCAAACAACTGCTAGGGGGCAAGTACTCTAAATGGATCGTTATCCTGCAAGAGTTCGACTTGGAGTTTGAGAAGTCCAAGTCTAAGAAATCCTTAGTTTTTGCGGAATTGATGTGTGATTTCCCGCGTGCTGACACAGAAACTGTGGCAGAGGAGTCCATTGCGGACGAATCTTTGTTTCTTATCAGTACTTTAGATCCGTGGTACGGGGATATAATCATCTATCTCCAAACCCAAACCTTTCGGCCTGAAGCTTCAAAGTCGGAACGTCGAAAAATTCGGTTTCAATCCCAGCAATACAAAATTATTGGAGATACACTTTATCGCCGGGGGGCAGACTTAGTTTTTCGACGTTGTTTAACTCACGAAGAGGCTGAGAAGGTTTTGAATGATTGTCACTCTGGAGCATGTGGCGGTCATATGTCTGGGTATGCCACAGCTCAGAAGGTGTTGCGCGCTGGCTACTTCTGGCCCTCCATGTTCAAAGATTGTATCATTGCAGTCCGGAAGTGCCACAACTGTCAAGTGTTTGATCGCAAGATGCGCGCACCACCTGCTCCTCTCCACCCTATAATTGCCGTTGGTCCATTCGCCAAATGGGGTATCGATTTTATTACTTGTAACCCTCACTCGGCCGGGGGGCATGCGTATATCATCCTCGCGGTTGATTATTTTACTAAATGGGCCGAGGCGATGCCTACATTCGACGCAAGCGGCAAAACAACTGCAGTTTTCGTATTCAATCATATTATAACTAGGTTTGGTGTCCCACAAGCAATCATTACTGACCATGGGAGCCATTTTCGAAACATCATGATGACTGAGCTTACAAGCCAGCTTGGTTTGCGCCACGATAGCTCTACTCCTTATTATCCGCAAGCCAACGGTTTGGTTGAGTCTATCAACAAAGTTCTGGTTATCATGATCCGACGAACCATTGGTATTCATCGGTCGAATTGGCACAACATGTTATTTTCAGCGCTATGGGCATACCGAACCTCAGTGAAAACTTCAACAGGGTTCACTCCTTTCCAGCTAGTTTATGGCTTGGAAGCTGTGTTACCCATTGAATGCGAAATCCCATCACTTCAAATGGCTGTCGAATTACTTCCAGCTACTTCCGAAGAGGAGAAACGTTTATTATACTTAGCTAAATTAGATGAGACTCGACGTGACGCTGCATTGGCAATCGAGACTCACGCGAAGCGAATGAAAGCTCAGTATGATAGAAATGTGACCCCTCGAAGTTTTTCGGAGGGAGACCTAGTGCTATTATATGATCAAGCTAACGATAAGCTAGGTGCTGGAAAATTCGTTCCTATGTGGCATGGACCCTACATTGTAAAGCGAAAGCTAGCAAAAGGGGCTTATGAGCTGGTAGATTTTGATGGGGACTCTTTGGGTAAACCCAGAAATGGACTTTACCTAAAGAGGTATTATGCTTAAATGGTGGGTATGGAGAATTTTTAGTTAGGTTAGTTTTTCTTTCTAGCTAGTGTGATTTGTTAGTTTAGTCAGTGTGCTTAGCTTAGAGAGTGTGTTTTTCGTCGTTATTCTGGCTTATCTTGGTTTTACTCTTGATATTGCAGATGTCGACGCCTCTCCAAACATACATTGGATTTGCTGATGGTGCTTGTCGTAGTACACGGAATATCTCTTCCGCAGCTTGGGTTATCTATTCGCCCTCTGACGAGTTAGTTTCTATGCATGGGGTAAGCCTCGGTCAAACAACGAACAACATTGCAGAATACAGTGCAGTGGTTGAATTATTATCCGAATCTATTTCATTTGGAATTCGACGTTTGATAGTGAGGTTAGATTCTGAACTTGTTGTATTACAGCTTAATAGAGTGTATGCCATTAGAAATCCTGTGTTATTAAGGTTGTTTTTGAGAGTGCGTCTCTTGGAACGTGAATTTGATTACATTGAATATCAGCATATTCCAAGGTCTTTAAATACATTAGCAGATGCAATTGCTTCTCGAATGTTGGACAGACATTTACAATAATCATGCAAGTAAATTTAAAAACATTTCATCACATATGTTAAACAAGATAAGCCGGTAATAGTGATATATATATAGATAGGAGTGTGTCAAAAAATATACATCGTCTTCGATCATAGGTTGAAAAACACCTTATGATCGGCAAAAATGATAAGTACAAAAAGCCAAAAATGTCATATGTGTCTACAAAAGTGACTAGCCAATCACTGGTGGTGCTCCCTATACGACACCACTGCATGGGCTACCTTACACAAAAATCTCCTAAACGGTCCAGGGACTGCGACTACATAGCGCTGAAGCCTGATAGGAATATCATCTATGGTAGTCTCAGGTATATCCACCGTCAGACGCTCTAGATCCTGCTCCAACTCAGCTAGTGACTCTGCAGCCGCGTCCTGTGGGACCGGTACCGGTGCAACTGGATGTCTCCTCTCAAAAGGCCGGAGGTTGGCTGGGCGCTGTGGACCAACATCTGCATTTTGAAATTTTTACTGTCAGTTTTGAGACGATATATATAAAAAACAAAAAAATATATACAATTTGAAAACTTGTGGAAAATAAAGTACCTCTGTCGTCCCATTATTCTCCCTGTGGAAGAACCATGTCCGGATCACCTCGAAAATCTACTCCGGCATACGGAAAGTCCTGGATCGAAAAAACCTGGTCCTCTAACCAGTGAAAATAACTATCAGGGAATCGAACAATCGCCGCGCCCTCGTCAGGATGCCGGGCCATCACCGTAACCCATCGTATCAGCTTTGGCTCCCGAGGACCCAAGACTTCAACAGTGAGTTGCTGAGGGATCAGCATCGGAACTCTCTCTAAGGCAAAGCTCACAACTAGAGGCCCATATCCAAAGGTCTTCAGTTGTCCGTTCTTTGCCCTAGTCAGTTGGCTCTTCATATTAGCCGACACATCATCACACCAGTTGAAAATGGTGCCTTGGAAACAGTCAATCGCCATCCGCATTTGGGACCCGGTGGCAATATGTAAAGCGGCTGCACCGCAAATTCTGGTAACCGTGAAAGCTATAACCTTGAGTTCACGCAGAGAGATGTGTTTGATTTCTACGCCTTTCGCATGGTGTGCATTGGGTGTGCACCAATCTGCCCGGAGACTAGCAAGGGATTGGCCACCCGGCCTAGTCCCGGCTAAATTGAGTTGCTCGCCCCTATTTGGCAAGCCAGTGAGAAAGTATATGTCAGAGGGCTCTATCTCGAGCTGGTGCCCTCCGATGTAAAAGCATTGCTCATGAATGTTCCATCTCTCAACCAGCCACTCCAAGAATCTCACCTGAGCCCTCATGCCAGGTATGGCCCAGTATTTATATAGTCTGCATGCTTTTAGGGCATCAATGGAAGGTTGATGATTAATTGCGGCTAAATCAACGTCCTCGTGCTCTCTTTCTCTCCAATCCAACATGGTGAGTGCCCTACACACCAAGAAACAAAGATTAGAATTAGTTTGGGAAATTTTAAATGGTTGATTTGGGGTTTTCAATTTCCGCCTTTCGCGGGGGACGCACCCCGCGTTTAGAACACAGAGTGTCGGGACGCAGCTGGCCTGAAGGTGGGTTGCGTCCCCCGACCTTTTTCCTGTGTGGGAAAAAGTCGGGGGACACAGGTCACCCTTAGGGCACCTGCGTACCCCGCAGAGCGATTTTTGAAACCCAAAACCCCCCAAAAATCAAAACTAAAACCTAAAACAAAATTTTAATCGGATGAAATTGAAGAGGAGGATGTTGTGAAATACCTGGAGGAGACGGCGTTCGATTCTGACGGTCGGATTCTCCGCAGCGACCACGAGAAGTTTCTTGCCAAAAGCCCTTTTTTCAACCTCAACAGTAAAATGGTAAAAATGACATGGTAAAAAGTCTTTTTATAGGTTTTTTGGATGGATGAATGCTAGGTTTGTTCATTTTTCACCATGGAAGGATATTTTTCAATGTATTTTTGCCTATCTTAAACATGTATGAGTAATGTGTCGTTTTTGTGCAGGACAAAGGGATTTAGAGGGAAAATTGTCATTTTTCACGAACCAAAATATCAGAGTCATCTTTTAAGCCCTTTTCTGACTCCTAAAATATGAAAAGATTGCCGAGCGTTTCTTTTACACTCGTTAAAACGGAATTAAAAGACGGTCCCCTTATAGCCCTTTTCTGACCGTAAAAACAGGAAAAGATTGCCGGGTTTTTGTCGTTTCAAACTCGATATTGGAAATAAAACGACGTGTCCTTGATCGCTTTTTACTTTTCAGGTCAGTGGCACTAATTATGAAAGTACTCCTTGGTCGCAAGATCAAGCGGTTCCCCCAGGTATTATTTTATACTTTTTCGGGCTTGAGGGACACAAATCTACGAAAAAGTTCAACTTGGAGTCTTCTTAAGTTTTTCAGACTCTCTAAAATTGAAAAACACCGAGTTTTTCCTATACTGGGCTCGTTAAACATTTCACAGTAAAGGACCTGTTCAATTACAAACAGGAACGAACCACTCCTTCCTAGGGTTCGAATCAAAACTAGGTTGGACTCATCCGAAGGATGAGCTTATAATCAAGCATATGTTATCCTCCTCAAGCTTGTTAAAAATAAAGAGGTACTTGCCAGAAATGGTGGGGGAAAAGAGAGAAGAATGAACCTGTTTGTTATCTTTTGTCTCAGAAGAAACTTTATTACCACTCTTGGACACGACACTTTTCATTCACCTGGGTTGGGAAATTCTTTTACCTCACAGTTGATCAAACCACTTTGAAAGTCTTCAGCCGGGTTCCGGGGATTAACTTTGAGTTATTCATCACCAAGCCATCTGTCGTGTCGTTATGTGTTCAAGAGGTCTGCAAGCAAAACTTTCATCTGCAAAATACTTGTCATCCATTTGACCATCCCTGAGTCAGTCCTTACAGCAACATTTCTTCAACTTGAACAATGATTTCGTGTTTTGGGCTTGCCTACAACGGGTCACTTTCTATCGACATCAGCACATTATCTAGAGAGATGACTTAGAAATCGTCAGTACCTTGAAGTCTGCATGCATCAATGGCAGGTTCCTCGCCTTTGACGTCAGTTTACATCATTGACTTTCGATCGAAGGATTCTGTGAAATGTTCGACATCAACTCATTCATTCACATCTTATGGATTGTACTGGGTACTTTGAGAACCATTGACATTACTGGTGGTCTCTCTCACACTTGTTAACAGTTTACATCATCGACTGGTAATCAAGTGGTTTCTACCATGTTCGACATCAACTCATTTATTCGCATGGTTAGAATTGTACCAATTCGGGAAGTAGAAATAAAGACCCTGGATCTAGTTTCCACCATCCAGGCTGCGAGGAGTTTTGTATTCATTATCTAAGTAGACTAATCATAAACAGATGGTTGCGCCCATACTGTGTCTACAAAAGTCTATGATTATGATGTACTGCAAGATCATTCCTATATCAGAGTAGTTAGTCTGTTAGTTAAAGTTTTGATCTGAGTATGGGAATGCCTACCTCAGTGATGATATAATCTTATACATGTATTTTGTGTTGAAAATTGCAGGTTCTGACCAGGCTCTCCACGAGATAATCCTTGAAATGATAAAGCGCTTCACCCTTCCTAGATAATACAAAACCCTAATCTATTACAGGCTTCGCACTTTAGGGGGCAATCTGTTACACTAAAAAATGTCACCATGACTATTTACAGTTAGTATGGCTCTATCAACAGTCATGCTATCCTCTTAGGCAAGTCTTATGCCTCTGCTCTCCATGTCAAACTCCAAAAAGAGAGAAAGTCTTTATAAATGTATTTATCTCTGGGTACGCAGGTTCTCTCAACCTTACCTGCGGGTACGCACCCAATGTTCACAAAAGCTGCATCTTGGGACGCTCTGTATGTAAAGGGGCAGGTGCGTCCCCCTGTAAGGGTCAAAATGCGCAAGTTTCATCTTTAAAAAGTTACTTGTGGTCATTTCTAGAGCATTCTAGAAGGTTGTTCGACGTGTATTGAGCGCCTCCAGATGGCTCATGTACCCCTACCAAAGAGGAACTTATCCCATCAATAAGGGAGCTATCCCATCCAAAGAGGGGATTATCCCATTGATGGTGGACCTGAATAACTTCCTCTTGAGCACTATAAATATAGGCATTGGGCCAGAAGGAGGGGGGGTTGGAAGCTATACATTTCTAAGGGTAGATGCTGCTGGAATTAGGACTCCCATTTAGAAGCTTGTGAGGAGAGATTGCCATCTTTGCTTGTTCTATTTGGAAGTGGGTGAGCTTTGTCAAAGTAAAGGAGAACTCTTGATGGACCCTGGGAGGGACTTGCACAACACCAAGGCTCAGGTTGTATTTGTTCCTTTTGTTACCTATTAATGCAAATGAGTCCATTCTTCTCAATAACTTGTTATTTATGAGTTGTTTCATGTACTCCTTGGTCTATGTGTTAAATATGTTTTATTCTATGAGATTATCAAGTGCTGTTTAATCGTTTGATTGTTAGTGCATGCAGTTTTCAAAGTGAAGGAGGAGCTCATCCGGATCAGCGGAGCTAGACTGCTACAACAGCGTTGGATTACAGGTAGGATCTAAACACTTGATTTCTTATATAGTAAATGCATGTTTAGAGAAGGATTGCTCTTGTTTGTCTTGTTTGTCACTAGAGAGTCTTAGGTTCTTAGGGAGGTTGGTTGTGTCCGCACAATCGACTCTTTCCGCCTGACAAGACCCCATACAAATCAATAGGTCTACACCTAATGGGTAACAACTAAGTTATACCTACATAGAGCATGATTACCTTTTCTTAATGAAAAGCTTAACACATCAAAATTGAACCCTGATAAATACTATCATCACCCCATTTTTACTGATAACTTATGACATAGCAGGAGCTAAGACATCACGTGGGTGGGGGCGCCTACTCTTCAAGATTTCTCACAACGAACCAAATATGTCCCTTAGAATTGAACATGGGTGGATGAGAGAACAAACCATGCTTCCAACCATTCAAACTACCAACCTAGGACTATCATCACCCCACTTAATCAAACAATAAAATTAATTAGAAAAACGTAATTATAACTTAAATTAAAACTTCAGCAAAGAATTTTAAATGATTTAACATCTATGAATTTTAAACTACCTTAAGAAAAATGTCATTAAAACTACACATAAAATTATACAGCTAAACGTTACTTAAAATGCTGGTAAATGTCAATAGACATCAATCCATAATAAGCATAAAAACACTTACTTCATCATACATCTCAAGTTGCCAATATTAACTAAATTATAACTTTATTTAAAAATATTATTATTATTGATTAATGGTAAAAAAAATTAATATATAAGTTAACATATATACATTTTATAAAACGCATGTAACAAGATTTTGAACCATGGAGATTCACTCCCACTTTATCATGGGAATTTTTAATCTGTAAGTATAGACTTTGTGTTTTTTTTTTAAACGAAAACGGTTATACTTTGTATTAAAATAAAGCCAAAGCCTGTTGGCCAGTTACATTCAGGAAGCCCAAGAATCGGTTGTCCTCATCATATAGATAAACTAACACCGTATCCCTAATGTTCTGGATCTTCTTAACTCCGTTAGCCGAGTCAATTTCTCGAATTTCCCCATGCTTGTGAATACAAACAAATTGCTGAAGTAAAAGACAGTAATACATGAGAAACAGAATTAAGGGATTGGATCCCAATCTTCAACCCCGTCTCTTATCCGAATGCCAATGGGAAGGAGGACAACTTTGTTAGCTTCCGCATCCGCTTCCTTATTGTTCTGCCGAAGTATATGGAAGAAATTCACCTGAAGAAAGGAGCCAACTAACTTCCTTATTTTGGCAACCACTCTTGCTAGCCGAAAGTCCCTAAGGGACGTGTTATCCACTAGAATTCGAGTCAAGGATTAGGAGTCACCAAGAATAATGGTTTTCTCAATACCAAGATCCTGTAAATGCTTAAGGCCCTGCAACAGGGCCATGGCCTCAACTTGCATGTTGGAACTATGATCCAAACCCCAGGCATACCTGTTCTCTATGCTGCCATCCTCATTCCTCATGACACCTCTAACCCCAGCAATTCCCGGATTGCCTTTGGCAGCCCCGTCAAAAAATAAGGAGGGATTATCACGCTTATGGAGCCACATGCTTAAATCGCCCTCAGTAAGCCTGATCTGCTAGTCTTTCATAATTTTGATATGTCTCTCACCATCAGAATACTGGAGGCCAAGCTTATTCCCCCACACCAGTTCTTGAGAACTTAAATTTTTGTTTTCCGGCTTCTCAAATTTCTCATCGAGGAATTCCTTGAGCAGGCCATTGGATTTTGACAAAACAAGGTTACCCTTTTGACCTTTCTCTTGAAAAATTCTATGATTGCGCTCAATCCAGATTTTCCATAAGATGAATTTTGGATAGGCCAGCCAGGCTGCCTTGAACCAATTGTTTTTTGGGAACTTTCCGGGATAGAGGTGAGCCCAATCAGCAAAGTAACGAGCAATCGAATTGGGCAGACTAACAGTGGATCCCCGTGGGGAAACACGTCAGCCTAAATACTCTTGGCGAACCTGCATTCAATGAATAAGTGAGAGGCATTTTCTAGGCAAAGGGTACATTTGGAAGGGCCCAAAAAGCATTTATTTTTAAGCCTGTCCTCTGTTAAAATGCTGTTGTGACACAATAACCAGCTGAAGAAATCGATTTTTGGCACACATTTCAGCCTCCAAAGTCCTCTCCAAGTCGCAAGGCAACAAGGAACATGAGGAATTTTTTTGAGTTGTGCATTGCCTTGTGCAGCTGTATATGAACCAGTTTGAAAGCCCCAACCTCTCTTATCTTGTTTTCTAATGTTAAACGGGCTCATTCCTTTCAGCTTAGCCAGTAGGAATGACCACGCCTGATCTAGAGCATCCGGCATTTGAGGTTTCTTCTAGCCTGCCCACGCATTGTCTTTCCAACTAGAGATATCCCACAAAGTTTTGATGCCGTTGTTCAATATCCAACTTCGAAGCTCAGAGAGCTCTTGGACATCACCTAAAGGTTCTTCGTTCATGACTTTATTGATCCAGATATTAATAGCTCGCCATTACCCGAGATCCAAAAGGAATGCTTTTGTACCACTGGTAAGGCCTGCATGCAAAGCCTGTGAATTTGAGAACCTTTAATGGTGGGGGTGAGGTCATCTAAGCTTCATAACCTCTGACCCCTGAAATATTTCTTCCATAACGCCTTTTGAGCCCAACCCGGCTTTGGGGCTATTTGTCTCCACAAAATCTTAGCCCCCATAGCGATATTTTGTGTCCTCAGGTCCTTGAAGTTTAGACCTCCTTCTAGTAGAGGCTTAGCAACTTTGTCCCAACTGACAAGGGGGATCTTCCTGTCATTTTGCTTGCCGCCATTCCAAAAGAGCCTCTGAATCCACTCCTCCATCTTCTTGAGGATGCTGGTGGGAGCCAACATGGCCGAGAATTGGAAGATAGGCAGGCTGGTCAGAACAGACTTAATAAGCACTGTCTTCCCAGCAAGGTTCAGCCATGAGAAACCCCAAGACTGAATTTTTTTTCTTAAATTTCTCAACCATTGGGAGCCAATCTTTACTAGAGTGCCTCCTTTGGAAGATAGGGAGGCCCAAATAGATGAAATAATTCCAAGAAGTAGAGCCAACGAAGCACAAACATCTGGAAATTGAGGAAAGATCGCTGTTGGAGATATTCCAGCCATAAAAATGACATTTCCCTTCATTTAGTTTACTGCCCGAAATACCACAGAAATCGTCCAACACTTTCCTGAATTTGGAGGCAGAGTATACAGAGGCAGCACCCAGCAGAAGAGAATCATCAACGAACAATGCGTGATTAATATCCTTGACACCTATAGCAATCCTAAGACCCATAAACTCTTGGTCCACTTGGCACTTTTCTAAATAAAAACTCAGAACTGAAGCTTGCAAAACAAAAAGAAGAGGAGAAAGAGGGCAGCCCTGGCGCAACCCTCTAGAGGCTTTAAAGAACTCCGTTGCTCTTCCATTCACTAGAGGGGCAATCCAGGGCTCAGAGATGCAAGCCCGGACCCATCTAATAAACTCCTGACCAAACCCAAACTTGTGCATCACATCAAAGAGGAAATTGTGATGAACTCGGTCAAACGCATTAGCTAGGTCCAGCTTGACCACCATACCTTTTTCTTTCCACTGCAAGCTAGAATGAATAGCCTCTTGCACGAGGATTATGTTGTCCACGATCTGCCTACCCTGAATGAACCCCCCTTGATTTTCAGGAATAATGGAGGGCAAGAGGACCTTCAATCTGTTGGCAATCACCTTTGTTATGAGCTTGTAGCCAATGTTGCATAGCGAAATCGGACGAAACCTATTAAAAGTGTTGGCTCCCTTCTCCTTTGGGATGAGGGTGAGAAAGGAAGAATTCGTGCTGCCTCCAATTTTCTGGCAGTATTGAGATTTTGAAACCATTCTATGCAGGTCCTTCTTCACTATTTGCCAACAGACTTGGATGAATCTGGCTGTGAAGCCATCCGGACCCGGGGCTTTGTCCGACTCCATTTCATAGAGCGCATCCTTTATTTCTTTTCTGGTAACTTTAGCTTCCAGCTGTTGATTCATATTTGAAGAGATCTTGGGGGATAACATCCAAGAACATAGTGTCCTGACTCATTACCTCAACTTCACTATATAGTTTCTCAAAGTGAGAGAAGGTAGCCCCTTTGATACTTGTGAAGTCCTTGTGGGTAACAAGATCTTCTTTTATTTCAGAAATTGTGTTGAAGGACCTTCTAGCTTGGGCTTGCTTGTGGAAGAAGGAGGTATTCCTATCTCCCGCTTTCAACCACAGGCTACGGGATTTCTGCCTCCAATATTCTTCCTCTTGCAAACAAGCTTTGTGGAATTTTTGCTGCAGATTTCCTTCTATGACTATGGATTCCTTCGTGGGGTCCTCCTCTTCCATCTGCAATTGGTGCTTCTCGAGGGAGGCATGAGCCATCTTCCTTTCATCAGCTGGATTCAGGAGAGTTTTAGCTGAGCTCTTTAGAACAACCTTTACTCTTCTTAATTTTTCTTCCCATACAAAGAAAGGAGACCTCGTGATAGGTCGATTCCAGCTTTCTTTAACCTTATCCATAAAATCTGGGTGCCTAATCCATAAAGGACTGAATCGAAAAGGAATGGGCCCAAAATTTCTGTGTGATGAGAGCTCCAACCTTATGGGTTTATGATCCGAAATGTTGCATGGCAGAATGAGCATCCTAGCTTCTAAACCAAGGAGAAGATAGGAACTTTGAACAAGAAATCTATCTAATCATGCAGCAATATGGCCAGGACCCATTCTTTTGTTTGACCAAGTATACTTACCTTTCAAGGGCTTGATGTCGAGCAGGTCCCAATCTTGCATGATGTCCTCCACCCATTCCCTCGCTGGGTCTCTTACTATGCTGCCACCTCTCTTCTCGGAAGAGCTTAAAGTTATATTCAGATCCCCTGCGATGATAATATTTCTCAGCGTTTCTTCCTCAGCCATGAGTTTGATTGAGTCCCAACACTGCTTCTTTTCCCCTGCGTTTACCGGCACATAAACATTAAAGAGACTAAAGGTCTCCCTTGTCTCTCGACTTATGAATTGCATAAGCTGCCAGTGAGTATTTTGCTTTCCATTGACCAATTCCAACTTGGCTTCATTCTAGAGAGCTCCCAACCCTCTCGATGCACCTCGGGCTGAGACAGCCAACCCTCCACTTTTTCTCCAAAAATTTATGCTTACTTGGAGGAATCTCTTCTCCTCCAGCTTAGTCTCTTGGATCAGTAGGATATCTGGGGTTTCTATGCTAATCAAGCTTCACATTGCTTCCTCTCTTTGCTTGCTCTCCAACCCCCTGCAATTCCAGGAGACAATATTCATTATTTACCTTTTCTGAGCTTGGGTGGCCCCTTTGGCCCCTGTCCATGACTTCTTGTAATCTTTGGTGTTTTTGCTAGCAGCTTCTCCAACGTTGGCTGACTGCCTTGGAGTTTGTATTTATATGTTTCTCGCTCTCTTTTTTCCCGGTCAGACTTCCTTCCTCTTGTCGATCTGCAGGACAATGTTTGGGAGTCACCTATTTCTCCTTCCTCCTCAGATTCTTTCGAATCTTGGTCTTCCTCTTCCATATCTGTGGCCTTTCCCTTAGGGCTTACTGCTGCACTCTCGCCTTGCCTGGAGTTTTCGAGAATCTCTTTCTCATTTGCCTCCTTCTGCTGTTGTTCTGTTTCTTGCACTTCGATTGAGGCTGAGGAAAGGGGGGCAAACACATTCTCTTGTGCCTTTGGATGTTGTCCTTGGCCACTAGAAGAAGGTTCGGCCCTTTCCCCTTTGAAGCTCCAAGAGGGTTTGAGGGTTTAGGGTTAGCCCTTGATCTTTTGACCTGCTTCCATCCTTCTTCCTTTCCTTGCACCGCCTCTTCATTTTTAGTACAGTTCTTGGCAAAATGTCCGTATTCCTAACACTTGTGGCACTTGAAAGGAAGTTGCTCATAGTCGAGCTTTTGCACATGAGTCTAGCTTCCTACATTTATCTTTATAGCCTCCGGCAGCCCCACTTCTAGATCCACTTCGACACAGATCCTAGCGCAGTCATATTGATCCTTGGTACTTGCACGATCTATGAATTTGCCCAGTGCGTTGCCTATATGTTGGAGGGAATCCTAGTTCCAGCGATGTACAGGAAGATTCAGAAGTCTTACCCACATTGGAACTGCCGACAAAACATCTTCAGCTGGATTAAAATCGGGAGTCCATCTGTTCAAATAGAGACCTTGAGGGCCCATAAAATAGGGTCCATTCCTGAAGATTAGATCCTTGTCTTCTTTTGAAATAAACTCGAACAGGAAATAGCCTCGCCCTAGAAAATACGAGGTGACACTTTGCTTGATTAACGGTCTCCAGTTCCTGCTTAGCCAGGCTTCTGTGGCTTTGGGAGAAGGCCAAAGGCCAGTGAACTGTCCTACTAGGGCCCTTTCTGCGAGCGATAGAGCTACCTTGATCAGCCCCTTCGGAGGAAGGGAGACCTCCGGTATATTTTCTAGCTTTTTAACAAACTTCGAAGCAATCATTTTCTTCTTGGCTAGCATCGAAGCCAAAAGAGTCTTGAACGCAACATCTTCAGCCTTAGGGGAGGACGGAAGACTGATAGGAGGAGCCTGGGACGAGCCTAGCTCATCCATGGCAGAGGGGGCGCAGCCCTAGCGCGACCAACCAGCTCGTGAGTGCACTCAGCAGTTTGCAGAGCTCAGGGAGGTGGAAAAAAAGAATAAATATAGACTTTGTTATAATACATACCATGGTTTATAAAATACCACATGCCAAAAAAACCATAATTCATTTCATATAACACTTGTTCATATGACAGTTTTTTAAATTAATGGATTTATTCAAAAGGAAAAATATTTATAACTATTTTGGAAATAAATTTGTCTTTGATTTTTTTTTTATTTTTTTTTTTCCGAAGAAAAAGCGAACTTTTTATTAAGAAAAATAAAAAGTTACATTGCATATGCTGTAAGCATTTCTGATACTTCTGATGATTGGTATCAATTTTCAACCTTTTTGACTACAAACATAAGAGAAAAAAACTTTCCAGATAAACTATGACCAGCTAACCTAAGTCTTTCGACCCTTCTTTTTTTCCACTTTTCGCCAACCATCTGTGTTGTGCATGGAATCAGTAATAGCTAGCTGGTTTTCCTCTGGATTCATTTGTTGTTCTTTATCTGAATCTGATCCTTCAGGACTGTGACTACGCTTATTCCTGCTTATTTCCTATTGAAGATCTTCTTCCTTTTCTTCAAAAATCTCTTTTTCCTTGCTGTCCTGGTCTTTCTCCTAAGTTGTATTGTGTTCTTTCTTTTCAGTATCTCTCTTCTTTGCGACATCATCTATATTCTGCCATCCTTTGGGCTTCCTTTGTTGTGTCTTGCTCTTGTTGAGATTTTTGCATGCATTGTACAGATGACCTGTTTGTTGACATCCCCTGCATCTGAAAGCTGTATTCTCATAGTCCAATATTTGTTTCCACTATGAATTATTAAAGTTCAGAATTATACTTTCAGGTAATCCTTGGCTGAGATCTACCTCGACGCATATTCTGGCAAAAGTAAAAATTCCCTTTATATGTCTCTCTGCATCAATCTTTAACATTTTCCCGAGGGTATTTCCAATAGCTATTAAAGCCTTGGAATGCCAGAAATGTAACGGGAGGTTATGCAGCCTAACCCATACTGGCATCCTTGATACCACCAAAGTATTGGCATCAAAATCTGGGAACCATGGAGTAACAAAAAGTCCAGCACTGCCCCAGAACCATGGCCCTTGGTTGAGAATTTTTTCCTTTTCTTCTTCTGAATGGAAAATTACTATGAAGAAACCCTTAGAACATAGGTGGATTTGGCAGTTTTTTGTCCAAGCCGTGTGGATCCATTGGTATAGTGCATCGGTTCTAGGCCAAAAACCGTTGAATCTACAAATAACAGCATGTTTTTGTAAATCTGAGTAAATGTAATTTACCTCTGGTATGTCCAAGGAAATAGATGGGCTCTCCGGCATTTGATCCACGATATACTGCCCTGGGGGTTCATTAACAGTTGTAGGTTCTTTCCCCTTTAGAGGTTCTTTCCCTTTGGCTGCATCACGGTAAGTACCTGTAGATTTTGAGGGAGCTCCCTTGGATCCACCTCGCAATCTGAGATTAAGAGTGATGGTTGAGTCCTTTGCAACCCTGTAGTGCTGGAGTGTGTGTTGATCCTGCAAACAGAGCCCTGAAAATAATAGATTTTGTAATGCAGCTGGAATTCCCAGTTTGTCCTGGATCTCTTTTTTTAGATCCAATACACTCATCCATTTCCAGATCTGCACATAAACATGTCTGCCTTCTGTTGTTCGAATAAAAATTTGCTTCAGATCCACTAAGTCTGCCTTATCCAGTTCCAGTTTTATGGATTTGGTTTCTGGATCTGGCGGGTTCCCACCTATCTTCTGCCTGGATCTGGACAGATCAGATAGATCCGTCCTGGATCTGCAATATTTGGCCCGATCTATTATGGGAGGGGGTAGATCTGCTACATGCAGGCCCCTTTCTTTGATTGCCGTTTCCAGGTCGGTGTAATCCTTCCCAGATCTACCAGATTTGGCCCGATCTGTTGTGTGAGGGGGCAGATCTTCTGCATTCGGGCCCCCTTCCTTGGTTGCATTTTCCGGATCTGTGTGAAAAACTTCAGATCCCTTCTTATCGTTCACATGGCGGAGCCTTCTCCCTCTCTTGTCGTCGTAGGCATCAGCGTTTCTGGTCTTCCTCTGACCAACCTTGGTGGCGTCGCTCCTCGGAATAGGGCCGAAACCCCCTTTACCCCTTCTCAAGCGCAGAAAGAGATGGATCTGTGGGTACCAGCCGACGCGTCCATCAGTCGGAGGGGTGTCTTCGCCGATCTGGCAATTGTCCGATACGATCCTCAAAAGCTGCGAGGGGGTTTTGATCTGATCCAAAAACCTGTCCTTCTGATCCGAAGCCGCACGGAGAGATGCAGAAACCTGCATGCATTTGGTTCTGCCATCCAAACCCTTAACGAAGAAAGGATGCATGTTTCTCGGAAGTCTCACGATCGAAACCTGGGAAACTCGTTTCGTTCCGCCGCCAGTACTCTAAAATGTTTTTAAAAATAAATAGCCAAATTTGTCTTTGATTTGTGTATACTACTAAGAATATTCCATGGAGTTTAAATCCTAACCATCCACCTAATACTTATTGATAATTAAAATAAAATTATGGAAACCTATTCCAAAATAAAAACGTCTATCTGTAAAATTTCCTGTAGATTCACAAGCTTATGCAATGTGCTAAAGCACAAGACACGAATCTACTTCTACTATCAACCAACAGAAGCCAATAGATCGATGAAAACAATATGAACAAGAAGAAGATAAATCAATGACACATAACACAAGATGTATCTGGGGAAAGCCACTGGGATAGCCACTGCTCAAAACCCCGCTATCTGTATTACATATATAAAAAATATGAGTGAAGATATACAAAGCCTGTTCTCACAAGAACAATTCCACACAATTATGCTCAACTCTCTACCTCACAAGCAAGCTCTTGGCCAACACTTAGCCAATTCTGCAACTCTCCAAGCCCCTAATCTCTTGCGTAATTCCTAAGATGAATAACCCATATTTAAAGAGAATTTGTGCTTCAAAAACTGCCCAATCCAAACATAGGTCCTTCTCTGATTGCATGCATGATATTTACAACTCAATAAATCACACAACTGATAGTACACCTCTAGTCTCAACTGGGTATTTCTCATAATCGATATACATGAGTTTGGAACTAGTTTAATTGAACATAACTCAGTAAACTGAGTTATCTAATAACAACTCATAATTAAACTCATCTCGGACCCCTAAAACTTAGGGAGAACATATGCATGACTTCAGAAAGACTTCCAACTCGAAATTACTAAGCTAATTAAGTTAATTAAACTTAATTAACTATTTACAAGTTGCTAGAGAATAGAATTCGATTTTAATTCACAATTTAAATTCAAGGACAAATTTTAAACGGGAATTTCTTGTTGCCATTTCTCAACACTATCAACATAACTACACACAAAATTGTACAACAAACTTAACTGGTCTATTTCAGCGTAGACCTTTCATAATTTTAATTTAATTATCAGGTATTAGTAAGTGGATGATATAAATTTAACTTCCATGAAATATGCCAGAGTATTAATGTCATGCCAATTCGTGTTATATTGGGCATTTGACATTAATAAGCCATAGTATTCTAATAAAAACTATTTACAAGTTATTTTTCTTAATAATAAAATAAAGGTGAATCTCCATAATTAAGAATATTCTTTAAATCATATATTAATTATTTAAAATAAGATTATAATTTAGTTATTTTTTATAAATTTTTAAAATATAAACAATGTAAGATATATAAATATTTTAATACTTGTTGAATGGAAGCTCTGCTCAAACTATTTAGCATGCATAGCTGGATCTGTTTCTTCAACTTGTCCTGACGATGAGCCACACTGGTTGGTTCGTTGACAAATGTCTCTCTTTATGTGATTTACGCCGAAGTTCTACTTATAAATATTTTAATACTTATCGTAGATTCTATCAACATTTACTAGCCATTAGATTTATATAACTGTATTAATTTATTAAATATTATCATCACCCTATTTAAGTAACCAAATAACATTTACATGAACAATCAATTAATTTATTAAATAGTATCACCAAGCTCACTTAACTAACCAACAAAATAACGGTTACATAACAAACACATTAATCCCACTTTAAGACCATTTAAATTATTTAGCGCCCGTGAGTATTCCCACCATGTAAAACATATTATATTTAAAGCCTTGGCTCTTGATTTTTAAGGGATAATTTACATTGTGGATAGCCTGTCCTTGAGATGTGGCCACCAATATTGCTGCAGTCAACTAAGTATTATCCACGTCACAAAAATATATACACGTGGCTGCCACGTGAATCAGAACAATAATTCAGATAAAATAGGAAGGAGAAATTGGCGAAAAACAATAAATTGGAGGTCGACCTCGAAAACACAGAACAAAAACAGAGATCAAACAGACACCAGGGGTTCGGCGGTGGTGATTCATGACGAAGGTTCTACCGGTAAATAATTAGCGGATCGCAGCCTTTAAAATAAACAGAGTTTCAATATGATCCCAGGATTGTTACTGGCAGTTTTCTCCCTGGTAATTTGGCTTCCGCACTAATCCCTCCCTTAATACCCCCAGTAAAATCAGTTGTAATTTCATCTCCGGGGTGGGGAGATGGCTGTTCAATTTAAGTTCAGAAGCGCGGTGGAGTTTAATTCGGTGGGAGTTGAAGGACCCTTCATATCTGTAGGCGATCTGAAGCAAAAGATTGCAGAGCACAAGAATTTGAGCAAATGCAAGGATTTCGATCTCCTCATCACCGATGCTCAAACCGGGGAAGGTACGTCTGGTCTGTATTTCGGGTTAAAATTGTTGATAGATGCGAGCACATAATATGACCGGGGGAAATTTATGGCGGTTGGTGTAATTAGGGTTTTAAATCCACCACTCAATTAATGTTAATGGATTAAATCGTGTTAAAACTCATAAAAGATTGTGTTACGAAATCATCTCGATTCACACAGTACAATATCACACAGAATTTGAACAAATCATTGTATGTTTATGTTTTTCGTTCAGATTTTGGGCGGAAGATGGGTTGTAATTTACTTATAGATATGGATTGGATTTCACTTTTCATTGGTTGTTCCCAAAATGGTGAATCTTGTTTTTGACTATTTAAGGGCAAGTGGAGTGACGTCTCTATTTAGGCCAATTCTATGTCGCTGATCCTGTTCATGAAATGCAGAGTATAACGACGAAAGCATCCTGATACCGACGAATACAAGCGTGATCATAAAAAGAGTTCCAGTTGCGCGACCCAAGTCAGCTGTTGTGTTGTAATTTCTTAAGCCTCGAATTTATTTCGATATTATTATTTATTTCAAAATATGCTTCTTAAATTTCATAAATTATAAATTGAAGTATAGATAACATCGCATAGCGAAAAAATGGCGGCTGCCACCATAATGCTAATTCTGGGAGAAGTAAGAGATTTCACTGTAGAATTCCACAGTAAATACATATAGATTTATAATCAATCACAATCTGCCTCTGGCATTAAAACTATGCATATTAGAGATACCATAAAGTCTGAAATTATATGCCTCAACGGGCAAGCCATAACATCACATTATCATAAACATATACTAATTTTTGAAATTGGCAACCAATTTTGGCTGCCCCTCCAAAAGGAGAGATACTCTAGAAGTTAACAGCATTGAGGTACGGCATGTATACAATCCTCAGAGTCAATGCATTGGCAATAGTCATTGCCATGTAATTGATTTCCAATGTTTAATTGCTCGAGCCTTATGTTCTACCTCTGTTGAACCAACTAGATGAATATCCGCAACAACCACTTCATTCATATTTAGAATATATTGCATCACATACTGCTACACTTCAATCAACCATGCACTTAATTAATTTAAGCAAACACAATCATTCTCAATACTATTAATGAAGCTTCCCAATTTAGGGTATTGAAAATGATATGAAAAAAAACCAAAGAGAGAAAGCAAAAATACATGCATGACTCAAACGACATGCACTTACATGGATAAAACACTTGTAGCAACAACAATAGAGCAGGCTGTGGTTTTTTCAAGAGTTGTGTGTAGAGAATCATTGTGATTGGCCAATCTCTACATCTTTCTCTCATTTCTGTACATGGCTAAACTCACTCTTGGGAAGTTGGCAATGTCAATTATGAACACGTTACACAATTGTTCCTTTGTTAAGACTTAATTATACAATACAAAGACATCACTTCCTAAATTAAATAATTCAACATATCAATTCCCATTTTATTACAAGAGGATGTTCTAATTTAGCCCAAGGGATGAGCTTAATTAGTTGTCAGCAATGTTGTTGGGCATTTGGCTAGTTCCTTGCAGGCATGTGCCTAGTTCAAATACCCTTGGGTAAGGTGAACTAGCCTAATTCTATAGGTCTACTGGGGATCCCTTGGTTTTCTTCACAAGGTTTTTCTTGGAAAAAAAATTAAAACACTACTGTATAGATACAACTTTACCACTAACATCTATTTCCTCCCCTTCCAAATATAAATAAGTTAAAAATAAGGTATATATTCATTAGAGGGAATACAAGTAGAAGCAAGAACATAAACCAACACATGGAAGTGCATTTGGAGTAATAAATGTTGGTCTAACGATAGCATTATTTTTGTTTTTTGGCAGACATTGTTGTTTAGGAGGGAGCAAGAGAGTTGTTGGATGAGGCACATGTCTTGCTCAGACTTGACAATGAATTGACAAACCCACCCAGGAGAGTCAACTCGATAATTTGGGAAAACTCGACTATAATCCAACATATCAAAAGAACGTAAAAGATTTAAAATTTCAAATGAAAAAATTCATTGATTGTCCATTTTATGACGAATCCATAAGATTAGATTGTACAACATAGACAAAAGATCATGTAGAATCTAGATGCTGAAATAACTTCCTTGATGCCTCAGATCCATCGAATTGATGCCTTCAGATTTTTCCACGAGAGGATATATATATATATATATATCTATAGATATGAGTCTGGAGGGTACCTTTAACTGGGGCCGACTTGAGCAACAGAATGATATTTTTATGAATGGACATGACTGTATTTGAAGCCGACCCGATGAAGATGAACCAACCTGTTTAGAGGAGACTTTAGGACACTTAAAAAATCAACTTTGTCTTTTATATAATCTTTTTTTAGGGCTGATTAGGGCACATAAGTTTAATTCAACTTAAATTATAGATTTTGACCTTCATCTAAAAGCTGCAAACAAGTGATAACGGGAGATATTCTTGGGGCAGAAGTACTAGTGCTAAACCCATCTTGGGGGCATCAGACTTCAAAAATTAATATCTCTCCAACCAGGAGCATCCACAAAATGTGCCACCTATCAAACAAAATGGCATGACAAGGGCTACCAATCTAGGAGGTCCTTGTAACCAAATTCACTGGATTTGTGCATGCAAATCATCAAATGAATGCTGGCCCATACACCCTTTGACATCACTGTCAAATTTTCCAACAATAGATACTGGTAAAGGCAAAAGGAGAGGTCATAGGATGAGTGTGTGAATGTGGTGGTGGAGGTGTATCACTAGCACTAATTAGGAAAATAGGTGAACATCCTTGAAAATAACTTCTATATTTTGTGTTGGGCCTCCTGTGATGCTAAATCTATTCCCAATGCATCTGAATGAAACTAAATGATACCTTCCCACCTTAGAGTACAAAATGAGATCAGATAGGTACTAGTTAAGGCAAAAGGAGAGAGTATAGGAGTGTGTAAATGTGGTGGTGGAGGTGTAGCACTATCACTAACAACAAAATGGGTGAAAATGCTTCAAAATACCTTCATTATTTTTGTTGGGCGTCCTCTGATGCTGAATCTATTTCCCAATGTGTCTTACAAAGAAAAAAAACACTGCTTGAACAGTTTATGGCCTGGATATGCAGCATCTGTACTCCCCAATGACTGTTTAGTTTCCAAAGGCCACAAAGATCTTAAAAAGCACTGGTTTATGGTCTCTAAGTGCACTCCAAAGCACTTCACCGCTGGAAGCCCTTGCTCAAAGTTGAAACAACAGACAAAAATGACAAAGAATAGTGAAAATCCAAAAAAATCAATGTCTTTTATTATTTTATATTGCCAGTGGTTGAGGTAGCAGTACTGGCTTGCTGACTTATCATGAAACTTTTGGGGCCTGGTCAAAGTCGCCGAGTTTGATTGAAACCTAATGAGTTGGCTGAAAGTTTCAACTTGTCTTGGGAAATGGGCATGTTGAGTTGACTGGCCATATCTCACCAAGTTTTGAAGTCCTGTGACTATGCCCTTGACTTGACAAACAAGCATAGGATGTTTTCAAAAGATGAGTTGTTTGTGTTCAGTTCATCTTGCTGATTGGCTGAGGTACCATATTGCACCATTTGTTCGAAACCAAGAATCTTGTCCTGGAATTCTTTTAAAAAACTGTATTCATTTATGTTATCTTCTCTATATGTGCCCTCTGTGTATCCAAACGTTTGTTTCAAATTTTTATTTTGCTCATTGATCTGTGTTACAGAGTTGTTTGTATTTGAACTTTCCCCACTGTTCACGTTTCTTCTCTTGATAACTCATATTCTGTTGCAAGGTGGTCACTTGTTGCTGAAGCAACTTTGCACACCTCATATATCTATATGAATATCATATTAACTTAGGTTTTATGCTCCCAACTTTTCCCACTGATCCTAGTAAGCCTGTCAATAAGCATATTTATGTTTATAGGTTTTATATGTCCCTGGTGCACATGTGGAAGCATATCACAAATATTATTTTGTAGGCTTTACTGCAACTTCATTATACCAGAAGCTCTTTTCTCCCTGGGTTGAAATTACCTTTTGGTATCTTCCATTAAGACCTCAATCCTTATTTCCCAGTTCTAGGACTAGCTTCTTCGAACAGTTGGACCAACTGCTTCCCCAACTACAAAGCTTTTTTATCAAATGGCTAACAAGTTCATCCAAGTTCAAGGCCAGGGCAAGTATACCTATCGGAGGGTTGATGCAAAGGAACTGATAATGACAGTGCTGTGAATATTGAGGAAACCATTGGGAGATATGACATTTTGAGTGCAAACTGTAAACCAAACTCCATCAAATTTTAGCTTTTATTTAATGACTTCCTGTTTTGTGGAAATAATAGCTTGAGCACTTTTGTTTAATGATATATTTTCTTAAGCAATTTCACACTATAAAGAACTGTTTTCAAAGCTCACTAGAAAAATCAACCTGAATATTTGCTCCACAAACTTGTGGTCAAATTTGTTCTCTTTGTGGATTTTTGCTTGGTTCTCTTGTCAAACTAAGTCACCTGACATGGGGACACATGGACTTGAGTGTCTAACACAGGTACGTAGACCTCCAAAATATGATGCACAGGATGTTGATGTTTTGGGTAGCATCCGGAGTATTCTCATGTGTGGGGAAAGTCGGCTAAGTGATGGGGCTTTGCACCCATAGACCCATGGTATTCTAATGACCCATGGGGTGAGTGATTCATTCGTGTGCCTTGGCAAGAGAGCTGAGTTGGCCGAGAGGGCCCGAGGAAGGCCAAGAGGGATGGAAGGGTTGAGCAGGGTACGAAGGCGTGCAAGAGCAAGATACATTGAGAGAAAGATTCTCTCAGGTAAGCAAGAGATCTGCATGAGTAATATTGCAGGTTTGCTGTGAGTGAGATATTCAGTTGTGTTGGGTCCAAGGAAAGAGCACAGAGCAACAAAGGAGATCCAGATCAGCCAGATCAAGGACGGATCTAGGGCTTGATCCACTGGATCAGATCCATTGTAGTTGTTGTATATGTAATTTCCTCGAGTGCCATTATCCTTTGTATGAGAGCCCTAGATTCTTGTTGAAAGACTAATAAAAATTCTGTTTTTGAGGCTAATTTTTTTGTGTTACTGTGCATGATCTAATTGCTAGTTTTAAAGTTTCTGCTGTGGAAAAGTTAGATGCATCAATGTGTTTTAGTTCATTAGTTGTGTAAAGTTGATAGGAAATTGTTACCAGATCTTGTGTGTGTGTGTGGGCGCACTATGTTTAGTGCCCAAAATCTAACACATGATCTCTCTCTCTCTCTCTTTCTATATATATATAGAGAGAGAGAGGAATCAAGGTGTAACTTATTTCAGCATTTACAAAATAGAACTATATGAAAAGTTCAAACACAACAGAATGAAGCATAAACTCATGAGTCAGAAGTTCTGTAGTTTTCTCATGGGCTATATCTTGTCCTCTTGCATCTTATACCCATATTATCAGGAAATACATCTCACATCTTTCTTCTTCCCATCAACTACTCTTCCCTCGCCATCTAAGTTGCACTGAAACGGATACGCAATGGATACAGATACGGGGTTTGAAACGGATACGACAAATTTTCAAAAAATCTAGATACAATACGGCAGGAAACGACACTCACACACACACACACATATATATGACAAAATAAGATTTTCATATTACCATTCATCTTTTAGAATCTAGATTCTATATCTAAAAATACATAATCAATTATCATCTATCATCATCATCATCAATTCAACATAAACATGGTCATCATCATTAATGATTATTATAACATTCATGATTCAACATATCATCAAGTTTTTGTTTCAAATTTCAATCATCAACATGACAAGTTACAACATCATCACAAAAATTAGTAATGCACACTACATAGTACAAAATGAACTATGATTGACAGTCTGCTATCATTATTCATAATTCATATGATTGTTCAAAAGTTTAAAAGTTAAAACATCATAAATTACATTTATATATCATCAAATATGTCTTCATTCCTGTCACTAAGAAAATCCACATCCTCTCCAGAAGTGGGAGCATTGCTACCATGTCCTCTTGAAGATCCACCTATTGGTGACTCTGCATCAAACAAAGTCATATGAAACTTGACATTCAACGTCATATCCAAGTCAGATAACTCAGGTTCCACATCCCATAATTTGGTAGCCCCAAATTTGTATTCCTCTCTCTTGTGTGAGAAAAGGCGAAGGTTTGAATGAACATACACTAGTTCCTCAGCCTTCTTAGAGCCCAATCTATTTCGCTTCACTGAATGGATGAAGTCGTATGTACTCCAGTTCCTTTCTGCTGAAGAAGAACCAACAACTTGTGACAAGATCTTGATGGCCAATTTTTGGATATGTGGAAGTTCCCCACCATAGTAGTTCCACCAATCAATTGGACTCATTGCCCTCTTGTCCCGCATATAATCAATATCAAAGCCCCAACCCTCAGATCTCACAAAATGAGCAAACTCTCCATGAATCTGAAGCCCAATTTCAGGATCTACAAAAAACTTTCTAAAAGCCTTTTTAAATCCTTGTGAGACTTCTGGGTCTTTGCTTGGTGCGGTTCTTTCTAGATCACTTAGCAACTCTGCAGCACAATATTTTGGATTCACTGCATAGGCCAAAAGATGCAATTGGGTGGTCATCTTGTTCCACCTTTTAGTCAATATATCTTTTACTTCTCTGTAAAAGAATTCATCTTGGTCATTCTCCTTGGAATTTATAACTACCCTTATCTTCTTTATCATGGAATCAATGCCTTCATACACATCTCCCAAATTAGGCATATCATTAACAACCAACTTTTTCACTGCTTGTGCTCTATTAGATTGGGATTGCCTCCATTGATTCCAAAGAGAACTACATACCATTAATTATAATGCATCTTTCACCCGCGTAAGCCTTGTTAAGACTATGATGTGAGAAGCAAAATGAGTCTCGGCAACCTGCAGGTGCCAAATTGCCAATGTTTCAATAAATTAAAAATCATAATTTGATTGAATAACTATTATGATTCACAAATCATGACATTTGAGAATCCAATTTACATATGTGAATTTAGAGTCATAGAAATTAGAATTTATGAAATAAACTTAAAAGTTTAGGTACCTTAAGGAGCTCCAACTTCGCAAATTCCCTGTAGATGCCTTGGGACATGTGGTGGTTTGTGATGAAGGCTTGAATTTCTTTTGCCTCTTCAAAAATGACTCGAATCCACTCAATTTGCTTCCCTATCTTGCTTAACATGAGGTTCAATGAACGTACAACACAAGGGGTCCAAAAGATGTGTTGATATTTGCCTTCAATAATTAAGCCTGCTGCTTTACACATCGTTGCATTGTCAGTGATTACCTGGACAACATTTTTTGGCCCCACCAATTCAAATGCTTCAATCAAGATGTTAGCAATGAATTGAGAATCTTTCATCTGCCTCTCACAATCCACCGCCTTAAAAATGTTGCCCCTTTGGGCTATGAGCAATCACATTGATCAACGACCTAGTCCTTTGATCTTTCCATCCATCAGAAATGATGGGCACCCCTGAAATGCACCATGAATTACGAATGGGGCTTAATTTAGCCTCCAAATCTAACTTTTCAAAACTCAACATTATGGTGCAAACCTTCTCATATCCAGGGCTTTTGAACCCTTTTGGGGCTTCATTCACTGCTTTTATCATTTTTGCCCAGTATGGAGATCGCACAAGGTTAAAGGGAAGGCCATTTGCATAAATGCATTGACCTATAGCTGCGATTGTCGTCTCTCGAGCATCATTATTAAAACTCCTTTCAAGTGGTTCCAAATTAGACTGCTTTGAACCAACAATTCCATGAGAATGAAGTGGAGGCTTTGATGAAGATGCTCCCAACCTTGTTGGGTGTTTTAATTGAGAGGCAGGATTTGCCTTATTTGCTTTAGCATCTTGCCTCGTCTTGTTCTTTATGATATTTTACAAGTTTTGCCTTGCTTAAACCATTTCCATCTGCCACATTCTCTTTAGGTGGGCCACGACATATTCAAACTCCATTGCCTTTTAACCCAAGTAAATGTGCTTTAACCCATGTGTATGATCCCTTATACTCCTTTTTACACTTATTGCAAACCCATGCCAATGATGCCCCTCCTTGGATCTTCCCAACAATAGTTACATATTTCCAAAGTGGTGACTTTGGATAAACTTTAGGGGCATATTCAATTTCATGTTCCACTTCCTCTGCCTGACGAATGGCTGAACTTGAAGTTACGATAAATGATGATGATGATGTAAATGAAACTACAAAATAAAATTGACAAATATGTATTTCAAAACAATTTACAAACTTACAAGCCTTGAAAAAGAAAATCATTATTAAAAGTTAAAAGTTTGGTAAGATGCTCCAATAAAAAGTTCACAAGAGGTCTTAAGACCCATTCTGTCAGGTCCCTTGGGGTTACCAGTCACCTTTGCAGCTCATCCATCCATAAATTCCAGGGAAGATGGGAGAGGTTTCCTGTGAGCTTATATCTTCAGAAAAAAATTATAGTTCCCTAATGTACTTCTTCCTATCCCACTATATTGAGGCATTGCATCACCATATGATCAACTAAACAATAAATTATTCTCTCTACATATTGCATCATTGAATAATCAAGTAATCAAGCATTGAGAAGATGCCTTTCAACATATATTAGTAGAAATGATTCCAGAAAATTTAAGAAGTCTAATAAAGAGAGCTAGCAAAGTTACCAGACTTGCCAGCTTGACCCAGAACCCCTAATTTTATCCAGCCCGACCACTAAAATAGGTTGGTTAAGCTCAAACTGCATTTGACCAATGGACTTAGAGGGGTCATGAAAATCCAACCAAGTTTTTAAAAACTTGCCAACGCCTGAAAAGTCCACTAAACCTTAAAAAACGCACCATCTCTGGATTCAGAAACAATGGAAACATCAAAAGCAAAGAAAAAATCGGAAATATAAGGAGAAATTGGAGATATTTGCAAGATTGGTATTTACCATTGCCACCATGGTCAGTGTTGCATTTAGAAGTGGTCTCTTTTTTTATAGAATTTTAAATGCCCTTTTGTTATGGCTGCTTGACACAAGTGTATTTTTTATTCTTAGGAGTAGCATAAAAGTAGATGCTCTTTTTGGAAGTATATCTTATTAAAAATGTTATAGGCAAGTAGTTTATAATTGACTACGAACAAATGTTGCACCGTGAGGTAGGAGATAAGTTATAAAGGCTTATCGTGTCACGATTGATTAATGCAAGAGGTGCAGAGGGCTTTTAATCAAATATAACAGATAGGCTTTTAAGTTTTATGAGTTTCTCCTACTGGACCGATGATGACTCCTCAAGCTCCAAGCTCCAAGACTCTTTCAACATGTGGCGACGATTCCTGGTCCCTGGACTCCAAGCTCAAGACTCCTGCAACGCAATGTGGCAATGACCGTCTGACGTCGATGTAATGTGCTGCTATGCACAGTGTGACGTGAATGAATAAAAGTTAAAACGTGAATAGTGAAAACCCTAAAGCTTAAACGCCGATTTTTTAACCGAGATAATAAATGATGCATTCCCGGTGACCCTTTGCGTGATCCGTTCCCGGAAATTTGGATATGGATCACAATTTTATCGGATCCATACCTGGATTTCCGGAAATAGATAAAAAATTGCCAAAAAAACCAAAACGCGGGAGAAAACGATTTGCCATTTTCGACATCTTTAAAACACCACAAATACGTTTTCCTTCTTTATCCATACCGTTTCGTACCAAAAGCTGTTTTTGATTCTGCGAACAACGTTTCTAACGCTTTTCCTAGGCATTTCCGGCAACTTAGCTCGCCTTCTATATCCGACTAAGGTTGGTGTGTACATACGCCAGCGTATTATCTTTTGGATTGCTATTAATTTTAGATAACAATGGTATGTTCTATGCTCAAGAGCAATTTACTTCAATTTTTCTTATTAGCCCAATATCAATTTCCAGTTTAGCGATCACATTAACATGATAGTAAATGCATATAGAACATAAATAAAAAGTAGAAGACAAGCCAAGACAAGCCAAGACAATATTTGGTGGATGCCAGGGAAAAACCCCAATGTGGGGAACCCTTTGATCAAGTCTTCTTATTATTCTTCAAAAAGCAGAGAGAGCTAGAGAGTACAATATACAAAATTCACTTGCCCAATCACAGTCAAATCTGTCCCGTCAAACTGCAATCAACAGGATGCCCTAACCAGAAAGCCAACGCTGGTCAACTTAGCATAAATCTTCCTCCAAATTAGCTCGGTCAAACCCAGTCAATTTGACCTCCAAGGATAGTCCGAATCAGCCCAAAAAAATCTCGAAAATATCAGTCAAACTCGGTCAACGCAGATTCAAACCTGCAGTCAACTTCCCTGCAGTCAATGTTGGTCAAACAATTTAGGATGCCTCGATTTTCTATGCCCAAAAATGCGGCTTGCCCAAATAGAATTTCTCCAAGAAAAATCACAGTCAAATAGGGTCAGTTGCTGCCCAGTCAACGTTGGTCAAACTTACTACAACTTGGTCAACGTTGGAAACAGAAAATCACAGTCAACCCTTCGCACGTGTGGAGGAGAAGAAGGCTATCGTGAAGTTGTACAACCCAATTAGATGAGGAGAGAGAGATATGTGAGAGAATGAATGATGTCCAAATGAGGTAGATGCAGCTTCTATTTATATGCAATGTTGAGGGTGAAGAGACATGTCTTTTGGGCTTCTGAGCCTTACATTAGATTGCTGGCCGACCTTGACAATTTGTCCGTAGAAAAAATAAATTCATAATTCCATTTATACATGTCAGAATGAGATGGTCTTTAGATCAATCCTACACCTCTCGGAAAGAGGAATCCAACAAAAATATCATCTCCATCATATGAGCTGTCCAAGGTGAAGTTTTGGCCCTAGTTGCCAAATTTAACACTCCCTCTCAAGTAGGAAGAACTCCACCTGCCAAATCACTTGTCAAT
This sequence comes from Pinus tabuliformis, assembly GCA_031772625.1. Lineage (NCBI taxonomy): Eukaryota > Viridiplantae > Streptophyta > Pinopsida > Pinales > Pinaceae > Pinus > Pinus tabuliformis. The sequence goes on along the minus strand of CM062817.1, from coordinate 1,231,141,471 downwards.
CTGTACCATCTCTGCCATCCCTGTTACACTCTGCTCTGCTCTACTGAACCATGAAGAAATAATGAAGAAGAAATGATCGAGAATGTGTCATACCATTCTCCACTGACCCGAAGTCAGTCTCCAATAATCGAGAGTGTATCATACCACTCTCCACTGACCCGAAGTCAGTCTCCATTGATCCCAGATCAATATCAAACATCCTAGCATAGGGAGTACAGTAGTACATGATGCATCCATTAGTAGTACTATGGTCACTATCCTCATTGGCCAAATGAGAGGTACTTCCCATGAGTCTCGGACTGCATGGTTAGGATGTATCGGTAGGAGAAGGTGAACCACTCACCCTGTACGTCGCGCACCACTAGGGGAAGGTGAACCACTCACCCTATGGTCGCTCATCGCTCCAAGAAGTACCCCAAGCCCCCCAGAGCTCCCAAAGCTTAATATCCAACTCAAATGGGACCCTCATAAGGGGGTCTCTCCACGACTCCAAGTCGTTCAGGGAAGGTTAAGAATTTGACCTTCCCCAAGGGCTTCGTAAGAATATCTGCGACCTGATCATCAGTCCTAATGTGATGGAACCTTATTGCTCCCTGTTGTACCATACCCCGGATAAAGTGGTACTTGATATCAATATGCTTGGAGCGGTCATGAAACACGGGATTGTAAGAAAGACGAATCCCACTTTGGTTGTCGTAGAAGATCACGATGGTATTTAGCATCTGTCCAAACAACTCACTAAAGAGCTTCCTCAACCAAACAACTTCATAGGAGGCCATACTAGCAACAATATATTCAGCCTTGGCGGTGCACAAAGCAACCGATTTCTGCTTCCTGCTCATCCAAGATATCGAAGCAGAACCTTGTGAGAAGCAACATCCAGATGTGCTCTTACAATCCACCACACTACCAGGCCAGTCAGCATCAGAATAACCATGGAGCCTCACATTCCCAACAGTGTATCTCAGTCCATATGTGATTGTGTCCCAATGATATCTCAAGAGATTCTTGGCAGCAATCCAATGAATGTGATGAGGCTCAACCATAAACTGAATCAATGTGTTCACTGCAAAGCATATGTCCAGACGAGAGTTCACCAAGGACATTAGGGCCCCCACGAGTTGACGATACTTAGAAGGATTTTCCAAATCAGGCCCAACAACACTTCCACATAACTTCTTGAAGTTAAGTTCCATCGGAGTAGTCACGGACTTGCAGTCCACCATCCCAAATCTCTCAAGTATATTCACAATGTAGTTTCCTTGAGAAAGGAAAATCTCACCTGTCTTTTGCCAGATCTCTAACCCTACGAAATAGTGCATCAGACCTAGGTCCTTCATTGCAAACTCGGAAGCCAACCCCCACTTACATTGATGAATAAGAGGGTCTGCATCTGTCAGAAAGAGATCGTCCACATAAAGTACCAAGATGAGAGGTATGCCATTCTCAACCTTAAAATAAAGGTTCAGATCAGCTTCACTTCTTGTAAATCCTAGCTTCATCAGATAACTGTCGATCCTCTCATACCAAGCCCGGGGAGCTTGCTTTAACCCATACAGGGCTTTGTTCAACCTGCATACATGTGTCTGATGATCTTGAACTCCGAACCCCTCAGGTTGTTCTACATAGACTTCCTCCTTAATTGAACCATTCAAGAAGGTAGTTTTGACATCCATCTGGTGTAGGTTCCATCCTTGTGAGGCAACAAAGGATTTAATTGAACGGATGGTGGTATATCAGACAACGAGTGCAAATATCTCAACATAGACCACACCTTCCTTTTGAGAGAAGCCTCGAGCAACAAACCTGGCCTTGAACTTTTCAGGACTTCCATTAGCTCCATGCTTGATCTTGTAGAGCCATTTCGAGGTGACAACAGGTTTGTCCTTGGGTCTGGGGACCACATCCCAGACATCATTCTTCATAATCGACTCATACTCTTTGTTCATAGCATCCTTCCAAACTTGGTGCTTCACAACTTCTTTGAATGTTGAAGACTCATTTTGAACAATGGTTGCTCATGGCAGTTAAGTACCCTTGGTACCTATTCGACTTCTTACTTTCATGAAAAGTTCCCCAAGGAGCAATATGATTCTCGACATCTTCGAGAGTTTCCCTAAGCCATGAGGGTCTCCTTTTTGAGGAGGAGAGCTCTTGAGGAGGCGGATCAATGGGATCCATTTGTCCTTCAACATCGGGCATTGGCTCATCCGGCGGTTCTCCCTGCTTTCCTGTATCTGCTTCTTTGTCCCTCCTTGGAATAGGAAGGTTACTAATCTTCCCAAAGGCAACATCTTCATCAAAGGTGACATCATGACTTATCTCCACTTCTCTTTGATCAGGTACATAGATTCTATATGCCTTAGAAGTTTCAATGTAGCCCACAAATGTTCCTTTCTTCCCAGATGCATCTAATTTGCTTTTCTTTTCTTTTGGCACATGAAAATATACGGGGCTACCAAAAATTCTAAAGTGAGAAACATCAGGTTTCTTACCGGTGAAAACTTCTTCGAGTGTTTTGGAGTCCAACACTTGATGATGGCATCTATTTTGAATGTTCACAACAATGTTGGCAGCTTTAGCCCATAAGAACTTCGGAAGGCTTTGATCATGAAGCATGGCACAAGTGGCTTCTATAATAGAAAGGTTCTTCCTTTCAGCAACACCATTTTGCTCAAGAGTATTTGCGGTAGTAGTCTCCCTCTTAATGTCAGCTTCTTTTCAATAGTCATTGAACTCATTTGATTCATATTGGGTTCCATTATCGGGCCTCAATATTTTGATTTTCTTCCCGGTTTGATTTTTGACCAAGACTTTGAAAGAATGTAACTATGAGAATACTTCATCCTTCTTCTTCAAGAAATATATCCAAGTTTTGCGAGAGAAGTCATCCACAATGATAACATAATATAAATATCCTACCAAAGGATGTCATAGGCATCATACCTGATAGATCAGAATGAACCAATTGCAAAATGCTGGTAGTCTTGCTATCATTTGAGGGGAATGGTCCCCTTGTATGTTTTCCTTCAGCACATCCCTGACAAACACCTTCATGTTCTACTTTAAATTCGGGCATACCTGTCACCATCTTCCTCACATCGGGTAGAGCCTTATAATGTAGATGAGAAAACCTCTGGTGCCATAATTCGGATTGAAGAGATGTGTCGCAAGACATAGCTCCCAATGGGATTCCTCCAACTTGATATAGGCTACCAACCCTGAATCCAAGAGTAAATGCTTCTTTGAAATTTCTTTTCCAAACATATACCTTTCCATCGATGAATGCCACCTTGAGTCCTTTATCTTCTATCATCGAGATAGATACTAGGTTCTTCTTTATATCAGGTACATATAGTACTTCTTGTAGATGAATGGTGTTACCTTGATTCAATTGAAGAGTAACATTCCCAACTCCCTTCACGGGATAGGTGGCATTGTCCCCAAGAATGATTTCCAAATTTGTATCCTTTTCTATCAGATTTGAAAGAGCTTCCTTATACCCAGTGAAGTGCCTTGAGGAACCACTATCAATCAACCAATTTCCCAAGGTATTTGGAGGAGAGGCAGTATAGAGGGCAGATATAAGGTAAAATTATTTTTGCTTGTTATTTACAACATTAGATTCATCATACCCGGAGATTCTTGATATTTTGAGAGGTCGACCATTTCCATGTTGATTAACGGGAGCATTCCTTTTTCCTTTGTTGTTGAATCTGCCATTCCTTTGATTGTTATTGCCCCTGAAATTGTTGTGGTTGTTGTTGTCATCATCCCGAGGTGTATCCCTTCTATTAGGACACTCCCTAGCATAGTGACCAAACCTGTTACAAATGAAGCATCTTCCCTTTCTTCCATCTTTGAATTTCGGTCTTCCTTGACATTGCTTCTATGAACCTGTATTGTTCTTCTTTTTAGCATGACCGGAGAATGCATTAGTATCACTTCTTTTAGAAGGCATGTCTCTCTCCATCATCTTTGTTTCTTCTTCAGTACATCTAGTCAACAATTCATCAAAACCTGGAATCTTGTCATTGTTGAGGATAGTAGTGTTGCACATGCCATTCACGAGGGAGACTTCCAAGGGCAACAAGAGTGAGCTCTCTACCAACAATAACTTCTCCAATTGAAAGAAGATCATTTTTGATCTCGGTAATCCTCATGAAGTAGGATTGGATATCTTCACTTCTTCCCTTCTTTATGTCTTTCAACTTGTTATTGAGAAAGAGGACTTGCTTTGCATTGCTAACTTTGAACATGCCAACCAACCTGTCATACATCTCCTTAGATGTGTTCAAATCAGAGATGTATGCAGCCAAATGCTTGTTAATAGAATCCCTGATGATCTTCTTAACTTTGACTTCACCTTTCTTGTACTTTGTCTTAGTGGCAGTCAGTGCACCTTTTGAAGGAGGTTCAATAATCTTTCCCTGCATATAGTCCATAACATCCTGCTCTTCCAAAGTCAAATCAAGAGACATCTTTCATGCATGACAATCAGACTTATCATTGAGCTTGTCATTGGGTTTGAAGTAAGATGCGGAGGCCATTGAATCTTGTCCTTGTCCAACAAATCTCGGTGATTGCTCTTTTCACTCTTGCTTGGGCTTTGTCTTCACCTCAACTCTGATACCATGTTAATTTTAGATAATAGTGGTATGTTCTATGCTTAAGAGAAATTTACTTCAATTTTTCTTATTAGCTCAATATCAACTTCTAGTTTAGCAACCACATTAACATGATAGTAAGTGCAGATAGAACATAAATAAAAAGCAGAAGACAAGCCAAGACAAGTGATCCAAAATGGATCTAACATAGACTTCTAAGTCTATGAATTTTCCTCACAGAGGAAAAATGAAAGTCATTGGATGATTTTGAAAATAGTCTCATTTCGTAGATTGTTTCATTCTGAATCCAACGCAATTTGAACAGGCCAAAATGGACTCCGGATGAAGGAGTTATTGTAAAAAGAAGATTTGCCCAATGTCCTTAGAAAAGGAGGCATTTCTTATTAAATTTGGCCTAAGGGTTAATATTAGCCTTATGCGCTAAAAACCTTTGTTAAGCGCTAAACCTTTATAAAGCACGTTTTACATTGAAAAGCACGTGGGCAGTCTTGGCCAGGTGGATCTGAAGAATTTATATAAAACGAGCTAAAACCTTTTGAGTTCCGAAAGGAAGGCGGTAAACAGTATTTCGGGCAGGCTCCAGGCGGTAAATGGTATTGGAAGGGTTGAACCCGATTCCATACACTGGCCGACACGTAGCAGGCCGCAGGAGAGAGAAAACTGCTTTTTCGGGTGGGTAATCTCCGCGCAAGTGGGCCACCCGAAAAGACTGTCAGCCGTCGGATTAGAGATCGCGGATCAACGGTGGAGATTGAGCGGACTACTTGCTATTTCGGGTTTAGTGCGAACCGTCAGATTAAACGGTAAATCGACGAACAAGATTAAGTCGCGATGTTTTAACCAAAGGCCGAGGGCATTGCGATATGCGATAGGCCGATTGCGATGAGCACTTTGAGCCGTCGGATCGGAAAAGGAATCAACGGTCAGGATCTGATCGGAGATCGCTGATCGGGAAAGCTTAAGGGTTGCGGACCATGGAAGCAATGACCGCCGATATGCCGAAACAACGATATAGCGATGGGCCAATAGCGCTGATCAGAGATCGGATCGCAGCAATGCAAAGGGGAGCATTGGGCCATGCGACATGCGATTTGCGATGAAGGCACGGACCCGATAGGATTAAAGGGGCGATTGAATTCCGTTTGAAATCCGGCTTTGCGGATTTTCATTGGATTTCTTTGTATTTCCCATGTATTCCATTATTTGGGTTTTGTTCGGGTTTAGCTGTGGGCAATGCGCAAAGCGACTTGCGATATGCGATGAAAGGATGGACCCGAGAGGATTATAGATGCGATTGAATTCTATTTGAGTTCCGACTTAAAGGCTCATGATGTGTTTTTGTGAGTTTTGCCTGTGTATTCCGTTATGTGTCTATTCCGAGATTAAGGCAGAAGGAAGGCCAAACGATCGGGTTGCCTGCGCATGCCGGTTCCTTTTCAATTATGAAACCGTTTCTAATTCAAACATCATTGTTCCCCACCGTAAGGAAATGATGAACAGAACATGTCATGAAAACACGAATTAAAACACAGAAGGAGGCGAAGAGACGGACAATCGGTTTCCACGCTTTAAGCGATTGTGGTAACAAAACGTGTTATAAAACGCGATGAACCCAGAGATGCTGGAGGGACAGAGGATAGCCACCAGAGCCGCAGAGCCAGAGTGCTTGACAAAGGCAGAGCCACCAGAGGTTGGAGGCAGAGCCGCAGAGCCAGAGAGCTCAAAGCAGACTTCTAAGAGCCATGATGCTATAGTGAAGTTGCAGAACAGCAAAGAGATCAAATGATCAAGCTATTGCTGATGTCCAAAGTGTGCTGAAGACAGAAGAAGGAGTTCCAGAGACAGTTAAGAGAGTTCTGAGGGAGTTGGTGCAAGCTAGAGCTCAAGATAGCTCAGAGCACTAATTGAAGGAGTCTAGTCTAGAGAAGCCTAGATCTGTCTGCAGAGTAAGGACAACCAGGGGTAAGATGGCATTCTGAGCCCATTGGTTCAGTTGTAACCCAATGGAGTTAAGTGTAGCACTTGTAAAAGAATTGAAGCCATAATCCCAAAGAGCCTAATCGAGTTGATTAGTGCTCAAGGAGACGTAGCCCAAGATATCAGGGTGAACTCCATATTATATTGTTGTCTCCTATGGTTTGCTTATTTGCTGCTTTATTTACTATTATATGCATTTCATATCAGTTTAAGCAAATGAACATAAGCACTTAACAGTTAAAGGCAAACAAAGACATACACCTACTTCAAGTTCTTTTAATTTTGCATTTATCAATTATAAGCATAGATCTTGGAAATATATAAGCTTTGGAGTGGGAGAGGTTCTTGTAAGTTGACAAGAAGCCTTTAGTGCCCCATTTCAGATCAACAAGAGGACACAATATTTGGCAGATGCTAGTGAAAAACCCCAATGTGGGGAAGCCCTTTGATCAAGTCTTCTTATTATTCTTCAAAAGTTCAGCACAGAGAGAGAGTACAATATACAAAATTCACTTGCCCAATCACAGTCAAACTTGTCCAGTGAAACTGCAGTCAACATGATGCCCTAACCAGAAAGCCAATGCCGGTCAACTTAGTAGAAATATTCCTCCAAATTAGCTCGGTCAAACCCAGCGAATTCGGCCTCCAAGGATAGTCTAAATCAGCTTAAAACAATCCTGAAAATCTCAATCAAATTCGGTCAACGCAGAGACAAACCTGCGGTTAACATTGGTCAAACAACTCAAAATGCCTCAATTTTTGTGCCCAGAATGCGGCTTGCCCAAATAGAATTTCTGCAAGAAAAATCACAGTCAAACAAGGTCAACCGTTGCTCGGTCAACACTAGTCAAACTTCTCGCAACTTGGTCAACGCTAGAAACAGAAAATCGGAGTCAACCCTTCGCACGTGTGGAGGAGAAGACGGCTATCTTGAAGTTGTATGAGCCTATCAGATGAGGAGAGAGAGATATGTGAGATAATGAATGAAGAGGGTGAAGAGACATGTCTTTTGGGCTTCTGAGCCTACATTACATCGCTGGTCAACCTTGACAATTTGTCCATAGAAAAAATAACTTCATAATTCCATTTATACATGTCAGAATGAGGTGATCTTTAGATCAATTCTATGCCTCTCAGAAAGAGGAATCCAACAAAAATATCATCTCCATCATATGAGTTGTCCAAGGTGGAGTTTTGGCCCTAGTTGCCAAATTTAACAACTGCTCAAGCACATGTTGGGACTTGGACTCATATGCACACCTCTTAATTTTATTTTTTTGTTGTTTTTGAGTATTGACATGCCAGGACATGCGGGGTGAGTGTCTGACATGCGTGGGACATATGTTCTTCACCAGACACATTTCCCGCGCATGTCAGACACGTGGGACCTATTACCCCTCAAACTAGCAGGGGTCCTAAAAGGGGATCCTTGAAGGGCCACTACAAGGCTAAGGGCAACAATGGAGTGATAGCCCATTGTCACCTCCTCTAAGGCTCCCTACTCTTTACGGAATTTCACCGATGGGAGGAGACCGTTATGATAAGGATCAAGAAATGGATGGACCAATGATAGGGCGAGGGGTGATCGTGGGAGCCTATTCACAAAAGAGGCTCAAATATGTGGCTTGGTTGTCTTGGAAGACAAGATGGAAGGCTCTCAAGGAAGGGCTTGGGGAGAATTTCAAGGGTTAGGTTTTGAGTATGTCTTATAAAAGAGATCCCTAAAACCTAGAATTCTTGTGGAAACTTGGATTCCAGGTGATCTTTGCAGAATTAACCTTGATTGTGCATGGGACCACACGGGAGGCTCTCAAGAGGTCGAATGATCAATAATACATGTCGTTGGGCCTTCTAAGAAGCCTGATGAAGTCCATAAGTGCCATAATGATGAGCAGGACTCCCAAAAGTAGTGGACAAGGTGTTGGCCCCATATTTTCCAAATAATAAACCTGTGGTGCTCCCAATGGGTGTGGGGGTACACAAGTAATCTCATGGGTCTCCAAGTAGATCAAAGATGCCTGTAGACCATCTGTAATGGCTCAGATGATAATGTAAGTAATGCCACATCAACATACAAGTACTGGGTCATCTGCCAAGTGCATGATACAACTGTGGGGTTGACTGGGCATGGTGAGCCAATTGCATCTTCCTCATCCAATAGATGAAACTCGAGCAATCTTTCAACATCTCTGGGGATCCATGTAATGCTGTCTACTGCTGTGGAGGCCCATGGATCTCTACACACACCCTACATGTGCCAGTGTAGCTCTCTGGAGGGTTAGGACCCCATATAGGGAGACCAAACCCAAAATGGAGACTGTCTGTAATTCTGCATAAAATCCAATGCGTCCCCTTGCCTTTTAGTACAACAAGTCATTTAAAGAAATCGAGTTAAAGAGCTTACAAACCATGGACAATAGGTGGGCACTTGATAATGGCATGCCCTTCCATAGTAGGCTTTGGCATGTGCTAATGTCTCCAAACTCCAAGGGGGGGGTTAACCAAGTGCGCTATTAGGTGGTTTCTACTTTTAAAGGGGATGATATGTCCAAGGTACATCCTTCGATGGTGGTGGCATGTGATAAAGTGGTGGAACAAAGTAGGGTATGGAGGGGGCAATCCTAGATTACATGCCAGGTACCAGGGTAGCTAATAAAGGGGAAGCCCACATTTGGGTATATAATGTATAGGAGGGAGAAATTGTGGTACATGAGTTGCCCTGACCTTGATTTTTCCACCCTTCTTCATATGCCTTTTATGATCTTTCTTTGGTTAACTGCTCAGGGCTCAAGGAGTAAGAGCATGATATGTAAAGTATAGCAGTGGATACCTCCTTTGAGGTGGGGCGGTTCATTGCCCACTAGGGGTTGGGACAATCATGGGTTCCTGAATGATAAAAGGGCTCATCTAGGGCCTATAGGAACCAGGGTGATGGCCATGAAAATGGGGTAGAGCTCATGCAATGGCTTTTTCCCACATGCTAAATGTGTTTGTGACTCAACTTTGTCCCGACCATATTTTGCATTTTGTGGTACATTTTTTTGTTGAATGTTGCCAATTATGCTTTTACTTTTCTTTTTAGTTGCATCAACTTCCAGGGCATCGTTCCAGGCCCGACCAAGGTGTGGGCGAGTGGAAGGGGAGACTAACCCTATGTGGAACCAGTGGAGGAATGTGGACCTAGGTGGGAGAAATAATGAATGGGGTTATAATGAGCGGAGGGTAAGTAATGTATGTGGATGAGGGAGCAAGACCACGCAACCAAAATCGGGGTTTCCCATGAAGTACCATCCCGAGAGCCCAAAGGTCAGTAAAAGAGATCCCACGGGACTAGGGTCCAAGGTTAACATCCAAAAAAGGTCTAGGGGACAAGAGCACAGACCTAGCCCACTCTTTCCGCAAAATCTCCCCATTAATCCATGCCCAAAAGTTTCCATGATAAGTAAACCACAATACTCAATTACCAAATAACAAGGCACACCTTTAGGTTTGGGAGGCCCATCTTCAAACATACGATCATGACAGATGGGCGAGGGACCACATGGCTGGCTCAAGTGGCGAAGAAATGGCGCAATGAGCTAGTTGGTAGCTGCAAGGGGCTGCCGGCTGAGGACCATCTTGGAGAAAAAAATTTCTCCTAGGGATATCACCCACAATATGGTGGGTAACAGGACCCATGTGCCCATGAATCCACATGTCCAACACATGTTCGGGACATGCAGTTCCTATGCAACATGTTTTATTATTAGTTGTCCAACCATATTTATTCATGGTTTTTAAAGCATGTCATGGTAGTGATATTTTTGAATTGAGAAAAATTCAAATCACTTGTCAATTACTATTCTTTTTTGATTTGATTGTGTGGCCTTTATTATTGCAAATGGGTAAGGGTTTGGAAAAGTCATCAATCATAGAGAAGCATTTCTATAACAAGGCCAATACAAAAATAAGATTATAGAATTACTGGGCAATTGTGATGATGTTCGTATGAATTGTAAGTAGTAAATGATTAATGTTTTCCTTATTAAGCTGTAACATAAGTATACAGAGACTGGCTTATGCTAAGAAAAATTCAGAGTAGAACTAAGAGAACAGCATTTAGAATAATTAACCTGCAGTGGACAAAACATAACTTTTTAAAATAAATATGATGTTCATTGCAGTGGTTAGGTTCTAGTTTGGTAACCTGCATACTTTTGATGCATAGGCAGATAACTTTGTGTGATCTATAAAGCTCAAGAAACTAGACTCTCTAGATTGAATCTGAAGGCAGAGGAAATAGATACTTGGTGGATGTGAATCAATTTTTTTTAGGTTCTCTATTTATCTGTCTCTGAAGTTAATCCTCTTAGACTGCCATTTATATTTTGAAGCATCTCAAGTAGAATTATCTCTTAAAACAATTTATGTAAAATTGTAAATGATTCATTGTCATGTACTTTAAACGCTGTACTAGCAGGTCTGATGTTGATTCAGTCATTAAAGCTTCATCAAGCAAAAACACAGACAAAGATGATGTATTGAAATCTCCATTATCACCTGTAAGTATTGTGGACACTCTATTCATTGGTCAAATCTCTATTTGATGTTGAGCTTAGTTTACTATTTGCTGAGGTAATGAGGCTTCTGTTTACGGGCAGATGCATTTGTTTGGGTTATATTTGCACAAAAATAGTTTTGATGTGTAATCCTAGTTACTGGGGAATTTCAACATGATAAATGTATGGGAGTTTGAGCCCACTTTTGTTCTTCAATTGTTACTTATAGCATGTGACCTCTAGAAAACAATAGTAGCTAATGACCTTATGTGAACAGGGTACTACAAAGCTCTATTCTTTGATGTGTTGCTATTTCCCTGCTTAAAGTGGAGATAATGGCATCTGCATACATACACTTTACATAGACATATGTTGTGTTTTATTTTGGGTCACCAATGGCCTCTGCGAACATAAATCTCGCATGGACAGATGTCTTCTATTTTGGATCATTGGTACTTGCTATTTTCACTGATCCTGTTATTATTCTATCATTGAGAAAGTTAGGCAGCTCTCTTCCAATGTTTTCTGTTGTTACATAGATTTTTGGAGGGCTTTTGTCTTTGTACAGAGGGACTCTTTGTTTCAGAGACTTTGTGACATTAGCATCTGATTCTCTCATCATGGCTGTTATAAGGCTTTATGAGACTGCTATTGCCAGACTTGTTATCCTTAGGGCCTTTTTGATTTCATACGGGGCATGAATGGAGTGACGCAGGGTTGTTTCATGCATAGTTTTCAAACTCCGACTCCGACTCGGCCGAGGATCGACTCTGACTCCGACTCCGAAACGGTAATGACTTGGTCGGCTCGATTTCAATGACTCGGTCGTTGTAAAAAATACATTAAATATTTATTTATTTATAAAAAAACATAATTTTAAAGATTTTCATTCATGTTTTCAAACACACAGCATTATAATATAGATGGAAGACAACATATGATCAAAGTAGGCTCATGAACCAATCCATTATATCAAAATGGTACCCAATGGCAATACATAGTCAACTGTCATACATGATCAAAGACTCAAAACAAAAAACACATAACCAAGGAGGCTAGAAATGGCCTCTACAACAAAAGTAATCTGTGACTAGACTCTAGTACTAGTACTACAACTACTTGCTAGTAGCTACTGCCAGAGGAGCCAAGATCATGTCGATCAATCTCTGGAATCTGGATCATCATCAGAGTCAGATCGGGGGCCCCATGGCTCCTCATCATCATCATCATCATCTCCAACTGCAGCTGTAGAAGTGGTACCACTAGCAAGCTGTGCAATTGCAGCAGATGCAAGCTGAGATAGAGTAGATATGCGGCTGTGCTTCTGTCGTGGCTGAGTAGAGGAAGCACCTACAACTGGAGTCCTTGCTGGCTGTGAGATTGAGGCTGGTGGATTGGGATTTGCATTCAACTGAACAACATGTTCAAGTTCAACTGATGTCTCGATATCTAAATCTAAATCAAGATCCTCATCAGGATCAAACTCTGCTGGACGACTCTCCACTACCCAATCTGATGTTGGATCAATGTCTTCCAACACAATGGGATCTGAATCAGGTCTTTTGTTCAGCAAATGGTTTCGTCTGAGCCGGAGGTTGTATTGGACATAAACTAGATCATTTAACCGTTTTTGATCCAAACGGTTTCTCTTCTTTGTGTTACTTGGGAGTAGGAGTGAAAACGGGAGCGGGAGCGACATTTTTAGAAGCTCCTGGGTTGGGAGCGAATCCCAGAGGAGTTCGACAACCAATGTCACTAACATCAAGGTACATAGAGGGATTGGTGCTCTTGATTAAATACGAGTTCCATACCCTAATACATGACAAATTCAATGGAAACATTGCAATCCTCCAATCTTGAAATCCTGAAAAACTGATAAGTCTACTGGATTTTGAATGAAATCTAAAATTCTACTTTCTCCATATGAAATCCAATGAGGCCGAAACCACTCTCAAACATCTTGAGTCATTTCATGGTAATGTTAAAAATTTAAGTAAAAGGATGAAAATGAAGATTAAGGAGAATGTCACTTTTACTTTAAGAATTTAACATTACCATGAAATTTGAATAGCATATCAATAGTAGAGAGCATTTGAGTGTGTTAAATAGGGTTTCGGAGGGGGAAATGGACCCCAAATAACATTTAGCTAATTCATAAAACACCTTGAAGTCCAAACCAATCAGCGAACCCCTTAAAATTTTCATTAAAATAATGTTAAATCGTTGTTTTAGTGGGTTATGGGCCACTGTTTATGACTCAGCCGAGTCAGTACGGGAAACGGCCGAGTTGGCCGAGTCAGCCATGACTCGGCCAACCAAGCCGTTTTTTGTACCGAGTCACTCCGGAGGGCAATGGAACGGACCAACTCGGTCGTTTCCGTTTCGAAACGACCGTTTTTTAAAACTATGGTTTCATGTTGCCAATCTCTTGTGGTGCCTACATTGCTGATCTAGAGACCTACTTCAGGGAGCACTCACATGCTGATGATGGTTGCGTTATACATCAGGTCTTGATTCTCCTAAATCTTTTATGTGGACGACGCTGTCCTCCTAACATCAACCCTCGAGCTCTTATAAAGGCAACTAGATGTCCTTGTTGGTTTCTGCAACTGTAGGCCTCAGCAAGACTAAGGTCACCCTCTTAAATACAGTAAAAAAATGCCATAGCAGACCTTTTCTTTTCTAGAGGACGTGAAATGAGATCACCATAGTTTATTAGTACCACTTATTTGGTGGTCCACTTCACAGGCCCCTAGTTGCCAGGTTTTGTTCGAGGCTTTCTCTGAAACCCCAACTTAGCAAGGTGTTGTCTCTGTTCATGCTTGAGTGGCAAGCTTCCACACGTATGTCTAGGACATCTTGGTTAAGATGCATCTTTCAACACGACTATCAAGCCATTCTTTCTCTATGGGGTTGAGATTTGTGGCTATATCTTGCTACCTACTAGGTGGGCACGCATTAAGTATAGTGTCTCATGTTGCTGTGGAGGATCCAATGCAAGTGAACAACCTCACAAGCCATTGTACATGCTGAGTTTGGTGCCCATCCTACTCCTTGACAATGTTTGAAGACTGGTTTCCTTCTCATCGGGGTTTTACCATGGCTATTTCAATGTCAAGATGTGATAGATACCCTTACCTAGCCCTTTGCTTCTCGATGGAGATTGTCCATTCCCTTGCCCTTTTCTCCGTGATAGAGATCAGCGCCACTCCCTTGGGATAACAAGTTTGGGTCTCTGAAGCCTCTTCATTGTGTCAATCCATTGAACGTCTGCCCCCTTAAGTTATTCGTTGGATGGTCCTGGTCTTCTTATTTCTCTCCCTGTGGAGATCAGTAGAGTGATCCAAGATGACATTTACTGACAACATATACAAGGTACTTAGGTCTCCCCTTTCCCAGCTCTTGGTCCTGGGATGGTCTTCCACTTAAGCAATTTATGAGCTCGAGGGATGGTCTCATTGTATGTCTCATATATAATTGATAGCATTGGTCTCATGGCCTCAACTTCCCATATCATGTAGTTCAGGGTAGGCTCTCATCAACATTGGATTGAGTTTGAGCATTGTATCACACGAGAGTAGAGGGTATGTTAGCTACGGTGTTTGTAGGTGGAATCAGAGGAACATTTCGTTTTCAGATGCCCCATTTGTAACAATCTAGGGCAATTTTTTGCACTAGGGTTTTGTCGGATTTCAACAAAATTCTTATTTCAATACATAGTTAAGTCCATACAAGTAACATTCTCTTCAGTAAATAGTGCCAATTTCTTCAAACTAAATAGAGCAATGAATTTTATAGCAGTAAACCTCAATAATGCAATGTATTGTTTATAGATCCATTCTGATAGGGTAATATGATCCACATTCAACAATCTGCAACAATTTGACAAAACCCTAACCAAAAATTTAACTTCTTCTAACTGCTAAACCCTAAATGAAACCTAGACTGTTCAAAAAATTACTGAGTTTGCCTCAGATCTGGAGTAGTTCTCTGTCTAAGTCCTTAGAATCGCTTCCTTATTCTGTTACAGGATCTGTCCAAACTCCCTATAATTGCTGGCCACAAAACCCTGTTATAGGATCTGTCCTACGACTTCCGCAACGAATGGTCTGCTCTTCTTCAAGAGTCCACGAAATGATCATAGAGGGACCCGCTTCATTCACAAAAAATCTCGCTTCACTAGCGAAGTCACTACAGAAGCTTGCCAACACTTTCGGTCTGCCATAGAGGCCTTGAATTCGTCCTCACTTAATTTCAATACCCTGATCTACCCTAGAAGTAATTGCTCCGAGAGGCGCTCTACAACCCAGTATAGGGTAGATGTGTAGGTGTAATGTAAGAAAGTTTGTAAACATTTTTACATGTTGGCTCAATATGTTGAATTTATAAAAGGTAACAGATTTGTTAAAACTAATATAGAACCCAATATGGGCTAGATGTTGTAGTGTTCGTAAAATGTTAAAAGTGATAAAAATAATAAAATTTAATTTTTTTATGTTGTAATTTTGTTTTTATTCATAAAATTATGAATAACCTTTTAGATAAAAGAAAATCATAATATACATATCACATTAAAATATATAACATATAAATAGTAGCTATAAGTTAAGATCCATTTACTTTATAAATTAAAATAATGATTATCTAACCATATGTAAATTTAATTAATAAGCACATAAAAACATTAATACTTACAATATAATAATATTTTTAACCATGGATATTCATGCCCACTTTACCATAGATATTATTAACTTGTAAATAGGCTTTGTTACAATACTATGGGCCAATACCATAGCTCACCAATACCACATGCCCAAAAACCATCTCTCATTTCACAATCAAAATATTTTATAATTACTTTCGAGATATATCTAAACCCTCTATCACATTAAATTATATAAGATATAAATAATAGCTATAAATTAAGATCCATTTCACCATATAAATTAAAATAATAATTTTGTAACCAACATAAAAACTTAATACTTACACTATAATAAGATTTTTAATCATGGATATTCACCCTCATTTTCCCATGGATTTTATTAACTTGTAAATAGGCTTTGTTATAATACCATGGCTTATCAATATCATATGCGCAAAAACTATCTCTCAATTTTCAATCAAAATATATTATATATTTTTAAATTTAATTTTATTACATTTTTGCATGAAGAGGCACTCTCTAGCCTAGTTTAGAAGAGATGTTGTAATGTCCTACTATGTTATGTTATCAAAACATTTTGACTTGGTTAAATTACATAAAAATAAAAGTAAAAAAATAAAATTATTAATTAAAACATTTTGGCAAAGCAAAATTACACAAAAATGAAAATTAAATTAAAGAAAAAATTAATAAGATTATTAAGTACAATTTTTAATTATTAATACTAAACGGATTCGTTCAAAAGGGCCGACATGTCGCGAATCCGACGAATCCGACATGATTCGTGCCAATTCGTGTCTGGAAATCGGACACAACGGACGTGTCGCGAATCCGTCGAATCCGACATGATTCGTGCCAATCGGGACATGTCGTGTTTGATTGGGGCACAATTGAATCCGGATCGTGTCCCGATTTCTGGAAACGAATCCATAAAATGTCACCCGCGTGGCGTTAAAAGACGAATTTGTTGTTGTTTTTTTTCACTTTCACTTCTCTATTTTGCTGTGGGTTTGCTGTGAGAGTTTTGGAGCAAGGAGCAAAGGGTGTGGGAATGTTTTCAAGGAGATTCAAACAACAGGTAAGTGAATTTCCTCTCTATTTTTTTGCATTTTTATTACAACAATTTGCATATGCATTTCTTTTACAAATTTGTGCATTTTTTGTTTATTTTTTTATAGTGTTCATCGCTCAATCAAGGGAAACAGGGAAGGGGCAAAGGAAGGGGAAGAATGCCCCCATTGGAGATGCCCTCCTCTCCTAATTTCATCATAGTCTGCTGCAAGTACTCCCTCTATTGCAAGTAATGTCGAGGGAAGACTTCCTCCTCAATGTAACATTGAGAAATATCCCTTGTGGAAATATGTTACAAGAGAACAAGGTGAAGGGAGGAGGCAATGTGAATTGGAGATGAAACTTTTGCCACAATACTTTCACGATCACATATTTCCGTGTGAGAGGCCATTTGTTGGCTTTACCAGGTTGTGGAGTTGGAGCTTGTACAAAAGTGGCTTTACAAAAGAGGAAAGAAATGGAAAGAGAGTCCAATGTTGGTATGGCAAATGTGGCTGCAAAATTAAAAAAAAAACCAAGAACGATGACTCCTTTCCATTTTTGAGGAAAGGCAACAACAAATTCCCATTTGAGAGTTCTAGCGGGGGACAAGCAGCGAAAAGAAAGGCAATTTCACTTGGTCCAATGGACAAGATTCTTCAAAAGGAGAGACGAGAAGAGCTTGATCTCACCATTGCCTTTTTTCTATCAAAACTTCATATCCTTTAATGTTGCACGTTCACCTTATTTATTGAGATGTGCCAAGTTCTAATTCAAGGGGCTCCATTAGGGTATGTATATCCTTTAATGTTGCACATTCACCTTATTTATTGAGATGTGCCAAGTTCTAATTCAAGGGGCTCCATTAGGGTATGTGTCTCCTGGTTCAGAGAAACTTAGAACCACATTGTTGACTAAGGAAAAAAAAGAGGTGCAAAAAATGCTTGAGCGTATTAAAGCATCATGGCCAACATCTGGGGTTAGCATTGTTTTTGATGGATGGACAAATCCAGCACGACACCCACTCATCAACTTCATGGTGTCTTCCTTGAATGGTCCAGTTTTCTTGAAAGCAGTGGATGCACTTGGAGAATACAAGGATGCACAATATATGGGTGAGTTGTTTATTAAAGTTATTGAAGATGTAGGTGTTGATTCTTGTGTGCAAATCATTACAAATAATGTACTTGTTTGCAAGGCTGCTGGCATGATTGTGGAAGCTAAATATCCACAAGTGTTTTAGACACCTTGCATTGTCCATTCATAAAACTTAGCACTGAAATCCATTGCTTCTGATATGCTTTGGATTGGTGACATTATTGAGGATGCACGCCATATTCGTAACTTTGTACAAAATCATACAAATGCCCTCACTATCTACAAGGAGTACAACAATCTATCATTGTTGAAGATTGCGGATACACGGTTTGCCTCTTCATTCATCATGTTGAAGAGGTTGAGGGAGGTCAAGACCGCTCTTGAGGCCATGGTTATTTCAGATTTTTGGTCTTTTTGGAGAAAGACAGATCAAGTTGCCTCTAAAAGAGTGAAGGACATAGTGCTAGATGATGCTTGGTGGGAGAGGTTAGATCTACTTATTTAGATCATGGACCCTATCATTTATTTGCTTCGATTTGCAGATACAGACCAACCCATCTTAGGAGAGGTTTATGAGGGATGGGATTCCATGATTGAGTCCGCGAGGAGCATTATTTTACAGAGTGAGTGCCCCGAGTATGAAACATCACTAGAGGCCTTCTTCACCTCTATACAAAATATTTTTGTCAGCAGATGGGACAAGAATTGCACACCTTTATGTTGTTTGGCTCACTCATTGAACCAAAAATACTACAGCTATGAGTGGCTAAATGGTGGACCTTCCCGTAGATTCCCTCCTCACATGGATGGTGAAATCTCACAGTGGAGGAAAGATGCATTCAGGCAGGTTTTTCAGGATAGAGCATTGCTTGATGGGGTGGAGGATGCCTTCGTAGAGTTTTCCACTGGCACTAGTCGATTTGCAGGATATGATTTGATTAGAGACAGGGGGGCTAAGAAGCCCTATTCTTGGTGGGCAAATCATGGGGCAACAAGCCCTCTCTATAGTAGTTAACCACGAGGCTCCTCAGGTGACTTCATCCTCTTGTTGCGAGAGGAACTGGAGCACATATGGGAATTTGTATAGTGTTAAGAAGAGCAGGCTTGAGCAGTACAAGGCAGAGACAATGGTGTATGTGCACACCAACCTTCGTCTTATTTACAAGCATAGGGATGAGTGGTTGAAGGGAAAGACAAAGATGTGGGATGTCTTTCCTGATGATATGGGTCTGGACAACAGTGTTGAGTTGGCATTGGCCAACATGGATCTCAATGATCCAGTGCTAGAGCCTGTCAGATTTGATGATGGTGACACTGTAGAGGGGTCATCCTCCACACCAACAGATGCAAAGATGACCTTGGATACAGGGGAGGAGGATGCAGCAGAGGAGAGCAGTGGTGACCATGATGATCAGGACAGTGATGTTGATTTTGATGATGACTATGAGGATTGATGACTCATGAGTCATGAGCTACCCACTGCCTTGAGGCTTGGATACTTGTACTTGTTTTGTATTTTCTATTTTTATATGCCATTGGCATTGCACTACCTATGTAACACATTTTGATTTTGTTGACTTAATGAGAAAACTACAGTTGTCAGTATCTTTATCTTACTATCTTGTCTTTCTCCTATTGGATCATTGATGAATTGAATATGTATTATGAATTTATGATTTATCATTTATGTGACATGTCACAAATTACAACTGTATTTGAATTTTGTATGTCTTATGCATAATGTTACTTTGTAAACAGTAAAACTTACATCTAGATGAAGATCTATGTTTGAAATCAATGAATTTGTATCATGAATGAGAATTTGTGTAATAAATATATAATTTTTAATATGTGTGTATATATATATTTAATAAAATAATATATAACCTATCCGAACGGGCCCTATTCCGGGGGGTCAACGTGCCCGTATCCGACACTCGAATCCCTGTATCTGTTGAATCCCGAATCCACGTGTCAGGTGACTTAGATTAATAGTTAAACCAACTTAGATCCATCTTAACTACGGATCTATCAAGCTCCAAGAGGGATCAAATCTTTCGAGATGCAAACCTTTCCTCAAGTTTTGCACTCAAAAAAGAGGTTTGCACCTCGAGAGATTTGATCCCTCTTGGTGCTTGATAGATCCATAGTTAAGATTGATCTAAGCTGGTCATAAGTCAATTATCAAAACCTCGCATGACTAGATGTGTACCTGATTTGTCCCTTACTTGATTTCGGTGTGCTACAAGAATATATAATATGCCTGCTTCAATGTTAGTCTGCTCAGAATTTAAGATTAACTCGCATGGCCCAGAAGTGAATTCAGATAGATGGGTTTTGCTTTAGAACGAAATTGCTTGTCTTAATGAACATCCTTAGACCAGAGAATTCACTTAGTAACCTTGTTCCAAAATAAGTAGAGAATAGAAAGAATAATTTATTAACTATGGTGGAATCTTTAACCACCTAAATTGATAGGAGAGAAGGGGTCTTAAAACCCTCAGAGCTAAGCTCAAGAAAACAGATCAAATGATTCACAATTTATGATGATTCGATCTCAACTCCTCTCTTATTTATACATTTCTTCGTGGGCTTCAAGATGTGAGGGATTGTGGGTGCGTTTTTACCCCTTTATCAAGATATGCTGATCCGTCTCTCAATAATCCTCAATTTGAAGAGGACATTATAGTCCCCCCTTCCCGAAATTGTTTTCCCTCAAGCAATTGAAGATTTGGGTGCTGTGAAATTTGTTCTCCTTCCCATGCGACGTCCTCTTTTGGTAAATTCTTCCATTTGATAAGGTATTCTAGAATTACTCGTCCTCTTAACTTCTTTTCTCGTACGACCTTGATTGTTTCTAGACTCAATTCTAGTTGTCCCTCATTTAATGGTGGCAATTCGATAGAGGGGTAGTAAACTGTTGTCCCACAACCTTCTTGAGACATGAGACATGGAAGACATTATGGATTCTGTTGTTTCTTGGTAATTCTAACTCATTTGTCACTTTGCTAATCCCTCGGAAAACATTGTAAGGTCCATAAAACCTTGGTTTCAACTTTTCTGCACCGCTTTTATTTAGTGTAGATTGTCTATAGGGCTGCAATCTCAAGAAAACGAGGTCTCCCACCTCAAAACTGTGTTCTGTTCGATGCTGGTTTGTGTACATGTTTTTCCGATTTTGAGCAGCCTGCATGTTTTCCTTGAGTACCCTGAGAATGTCCTGACTCTCTTGTATCTAGTCTTTAGCAATTGGTGCCTTGCTATCTCCAAAAATCTTGTCGATAAAGGATGGTGCATCATACCCATATAGTGCTCTGAAAGGCATCATCCCAATGGATAAATGGTAAGTGGTATTGTAGCAATGCTCCCCAAGGTACAACCATTTGATCCATGCTTTTTGCTGACTTGTCACCTAATTACATAAGTAGCCCTCAATCTACTTATTCACGATTTCTGTCTGACCATTTGTTTGTGGGTGGCAACTAGTGCTAGGGGTTAATTCTGTTCCCATTAGCCTAAAAAGCTCTTGTCGGAATGCACCCATAAATTTGCTATCTCGATTGTTGACTATATTTTTAGGTAGTCCATGCCACATGGAGTTTGAAAACTTCTTTGAAAAATAGTTTTGCTGCTTGTTTGGCCGACTAATCAGCTGAGATTGCAAAGAAGTGTACGAATTTTGTCAACCTGTCCACCATGGTGTAGATACAATCTTTACCTTGTGCTTTGGGTAGCCTTGTGATGAAGTCCATTGACATGCTCTCCTATTTTTGTTCTAGAATTAGTAGAGGTTGGAGAAGACTTGCAGGATGTGTGTGCTCGACCTTATTATGTTGGCATATCACACATTCCTTGACATATTTCA
Organism: Pinus tabuliformis; assembly: GCA_031772625.1. Taxonomy (NCBI): domain Eukaryota; kingdom Viridiplantae; phylum Streptophyta; class Pinopsida; order Pinales; family Pinaceae; genus Pinus; species Pinus tabuliformis. Next base: position 1,231,119,646 of record CM062817.1, on the reverse strand, counting down.
TCACATCTTCCTTGACCTTTCAATGAAAATCGTTCCCTAATTTGTCGGTAGGTTTTGAAGAACCCCTGATGTCTAGGTGATGGAATGTCATTCGTAACTTTCAAAATTTTCTCCTTGAGTTCGGATTCATGAACCAAGTATATCCTATCTTTATAGTGAATAATATCATTGAATCTTTTGTAACTGTCATCTTGAATGAGTCTCTCGGCCAGTGCACATGCAAACTGTTTTTTGGCATATTCTGCTAAGAGATGAGCCTTCCAATCTTTTGTAAGCTCCATGAGGGAACATATTGCCGGTTTCCTGGAAAGTGCATCGGTCACAACATTCTTCTTCCCCTTCACATACTTAATATCAAAATCGTAGGCTTGGACCTTACCACTTCTGTTGTCGTTCGTTCAAGTCCTTTTGCTCCAAGAAATGATGCATCCTGTTGTGTTCTGTCCTGACTATGTACCTGTTTCCCACAAAATATTGTCTGAACTTTGCCAAAGCGTGCATTATAGCTAACATCTCCTTTTGTATATGGAGTAAAGATTTTTTGCATCCTGGAGCTTTTGACTTTTGAATGCAATGGGGTGGCCACTTTGCATTAAGACAACCCCTTTTCCGTTTCCCGATGCATTACATTCTAATACAAAGGCTTGACTAAAGTTGGGGAGGGCCAAGACTGGACATGAGGTCATCACTCCTTTGAGCTTGTTAAATGTTTTGTTTGATTCTTCCATCCACCTGAATGCTGCTTTCTTTGTCATTTCTGTTAATGGTGTGCTTAATTGAGAGTATCCTTTGACAAATCGTCAGTAATAGCTGCAAATCCCAAAAAGCCTCATAACTTAGTCAGATTCTTGAGTGTGGGCGAATATAATATTGCCTGAATCTTCTCTTGATGAACCTATACTCCCTTTGCACTAATTATATGCCCCAAATAAAGAATTTCTGTCATTTTGTTGAAGATTGTAGCCATGGTTGACATATCCATCAATAAAAATTAAAGGAAGAAAAAGAAAATCAAAATTGTAAATTTGAATTTATTATTTTCCGTCCAAATTGCCATGTCGACCTCAAATTGTCTTAGGTTGGCTGGGCCCTAAGAGGCACCCATTCGACCCCCATGAAAGTCTATATAAAGAGAGGCTTCCTCCATCGTTTGGACACATCAATGTCTCTTATTGAGCTCTGATCCAGCGAAGGTGGGAACAAGAGGAGGAGGCCGGAATTTCAGGAAGGGCTGAACATTCAGGGAGGGTTGAAATCTTAGGAGCTTGGATTTTGCCTTGGCATTTCATCATGATCTTTATTACTAGTTGGCTATCGTCTTGCTATTGTTATTTATGATGTATTGATGTACTATGAGCTCTCTCTCTCTCTCTCTCTCTCTCATAAGGAAGATTTTTTCTGGGTTTTCCCCTTGCCTTAGGTCTAATTTATGTGTCTCTTGTTTCATGGTTTATTTTATTGCTCTTTCATGGTTTAATGGTTGATTAACAGCTTAATGTTAAATGGAAACTAATAATGATCATGTCAAGCTATCAACTGTTCAAGCAAATTTGTTTTAATTATCCCCTAGCAAAATTTAACATGGTATCAGAGCTGGGGGGCATTGAATAACAATCATTGAGCAGTTTGAAGTCCAATTTTATCATAAGAAGACACCGAGTAAAGGATGTAAGAGAAGCTACAGCGAAAAGGTGATTCTGTTCTAGGTCCGAGTTTACTGTGGTTTGGAGGTATGTCTTCTTTGTATGCATTCGGGTTAACTCAAGGTTTGTAGCAGCCAAGTTCTGTTCTTGTTTCGGTCTAGAATATCTCTGTTCTGCGAGGTTTTATATCTGTGATTGTAGTCATGTATTTGGCCTAGAAGCAAACCTAATCTATCTCAGTCAACGAAGGAAGGCTGAAAAGTGCGAGTTACTACAAGTAAAGGCCAAGGTATCTGTCGCTGATTTGGTAGGCCGAGAGGCCTGTAATAAATTTGAGATTGAAGCCCGAGTTTCCTTAGCTGGTGCAAAGAGGAAGCCTGGAAGGCAAAGAAGGCTGCTATAGGTACGGAGATGATGCGCTAGTCCAGTGACGAGTTGGCAGGTCGCTAAGTTCAATACAGTATATAATGGTTGATGTTTTGTAGAAAATTTGCTGTGGTGATTGGGTCTGTCCTTATCCTAAATTGAAGTTCAAACAATATGCGAATTCTATGGCATCAAGTGAGCATCTTTGCGGTATTGTACGCAAGTCTCTCTTAGGCACATGATCTCTGTGCCATCCAAATTTCCTGAGGCTCCTCTTCCCTGATGATATGCGAACTATTATGGTTCCCATCCAGATCACTTGAATTTTCGATTTCTATGATTAGTATGTGATCCTCTCTGCGAAGATGATCACCTATTTCAGTGTGGACCTAAGGCTATGGGTTATGGTTAAAGGCAAAGTCCGAGTGGCAGCCGAAGGTAAGTAATGACACCTTTCTGCGATATTTGTCTTGTGCAAATATGAAGCCTACTCTTTTGTGGACAACTAGTGATGATTGAGCTCCAAGTATTATCATAATGTGAGATCTTTGTGCATGATTCAAGCCTTATGTAAAGTTGACTTATTTATGTTCCTACCAGAATCTGCTTGTGTATTTCTTGTGGTTTGGCAGTTGAGATCCCTTGAACGAGAGGCCTAAACCAATACTTACTCTTTGCGTCCAAGGAAGGCTGTACTTTAGAGTGGCATTATAAAAATTGCAAGCTGCCATTCTTTTGGTGGGGAACCTAAGCCTTCTCTATGAGAGTCCCTATGGATCTGAACTCTATGGGACGTTACTCTATTATGCATGTGAGGGAGCCTTAGATAGTCATGTAAGCAGGCCTCTTTTTTTGGCTCCCTTATGCTAGATCTGTGGCATCTTGTCTCTCTGAAATGGTGCGAAGTAGGGCTGAGCAAAGGTCTGTAGCAGAACGTGCAATGTAAGCAAGTCTCATGAAACTGTGAGCTATTTTCTATGGTCTATTTCCACTCTAGTCAGACGAATCTTCTATGTTTCGTTCCATTATGATTCAAGTCCATCTTTATGTGAGCTTATCTGAAGAATATAGCATGAAGACTGAGGCTCATTTCACTATATGCAATCTGTGGCCTATTTGTCTGTGTTTGTGGCCTATCCTTAGATCTGTGACTCCTTGCAAAAATCTGAAGTTTGCGGAGCCTTGTTCTCTGAGTCTAATTGTAGAAGAAGCAGTCCGTGATGCATAAAACTAAAGTTTGTACATCCTTATTGAGGTTGAAGATCTTCTCTGTATATGATGTCACCCAAATCTGAGAAGATTGAAATCTATGGCCTGCAGTTTGAATCCATTGCTGTTACAGATCTATGGTTTTGAGACTGCTTAGGGGTCACCCTATTATATTCATATAGGACGTCATCTCTTTGAACAATTGGGTCAAGGCTGACCCGATTGCAAGAAGCCGACAAGGTCTATCCTCCTCTCAATGCGATCAAGATTGTTGAAATTTCTCAAAATAGTTTATGTTGGATGCCTCTATATCTCATTGGTTATTCAAGTGTATTAAGTCACTGCTTTTGTTATGCCTAAGATCTGGTAGAAAAGGAGCATTAACATTGACGTTGTAGTTTTGAAAGAAAGGAAGAAATAATAAAAAGGACAAGATCCCTTTTAGAGCTTAAAAGCCTGGTCAAATTGCTGTTAAGGATCTAAGATTTGATCAGGTTGCAGCATCTAGGGTTTGGAGCACTGAATGTCTGACCTGTGTTTTGGATACCCTTGTAAGGATCTGATTAGGAATGCCCTTAGGTCTATGATCAAATCTCTTCTAATGCTGTCAGTATGGGTAGTGAAGTTGGTCAAAAGGCAAGGGTGTATGTTTCATGTCTAGGTTTTGTGAACCCTAGACCAATTTGAGAAATTATTAGGGTTTGGAGTTGAAAACCCTAACTATACATCTCGCAAAACCCTAGCCAATCAAACGTTGACCCTATCTAGCCAAATAGGGTTTGAGAAATCCTCGGGTTTATTACCTGATTGCTTATGCTTAAGAAGACTTGACATGCTGATATGGTTGATTTGCAGGATGATGCTAGAAGACTAAAATTAAGAGGGTGCTGTCATGCCCTCAAAGATTGACTCTCTTTAATAAAGTGGACTTGGGCTCCTTGATGAGTTGAGTGAGATTGACTAGACTTATGAAGACTAAGGTCAAGAGGGAGCTGACACACTCTCAAGAGATAAGTACCTTTCAATTATTTCTATTATTTCATTATGAGTCTCTTTCTCTCTGTATATCTTGCCTGGCTGTATTTGTTCTTCCATGGCCTCCTAGTGAGGATTGCAGGTGCATATTGAAGACTGCCAGGGCTGTGGCAGCAGATGAAGGAGGTTGGAAGAAAAAAGACAAGAAGACTCATGATTGGATGAGTTTTTGGACTTAGAGGGAGTAGATAAGATCAACCACTGTTTTAAAGACAAGAAGACTCATGATTGGATGAGTTTTTGGACTTAGAGGGAGTAGATAAGATCAACCATTGTTTTTTATTCATGAAGAAATGAAGTCTGTCACGACTTCCAGGATAAAGATGGCGATGAGTTTGAAGAGCAATTTTGATCCGAATCTGCTGGAGATAAACATGCTATCTGCTCATGACATGTTTTCGACAAAAGCTGAGGACCTCTATGCCTAGTTAAGAGTGAGTTGATTGTTCGTGAAATTGAATGTGTGGCATAATGGACTAATGAAAATTTGTAGAAGCTGCGAGGCTCTGTTATTGACTATCTCTGGATCAGATGAATTCTGGGAGATGTATTGGTTTGAATATCATGGACGGTCCTGCTGCATGTAGCACGCTTGAAGATGGAAATGTAGCTGATTTGTGAAGTTAGTTGCTGATAAGATATTTGCTTCTGTGATAAGCTTCTTATTGTCTGCTGGATTCGACGATGGTTGCTGATATTTATGAGAAGCCGATGGATTCAACCATGGCACACTATTCTGCTGACAAGTAGGGTGATATTTGCTTCTGTGAGAAGCCACTTGTTATTTGCCGGGTTGTTTGCTTCTGTGAAAAAGCCCCAACTAAAGTTGAATGAATGGCTGGATGTTGCTGTCTATTAGAACGTTTGATAAAGCGTTGAAGATTGCCATGTCCAACTTTTCTGCTGTTGAGCCGGTTGCTGATGACTATGTGATTGGGCTGTGAGTGTTACTCATCATGGAGGGCTGCTTTAGCCTGGGATCTGCCATGATTTCTTGAATGACTAGGAAGCAAAAATCTGTACAACCGAGGTAGAGTATATTGCAGCTAGTATGGCTAGCTATAAGGCAGTGTGGCTGTGAAAGCTCCTTGCAAAGTTGTATGATCGTGTGCTAGATATGATTGTGATATGCTGTGATTGAAGAGATATGCCATTGCTAAGTAAACCATGAATGTTGTGAACAAGAAGATGTTGTTTTAGTATGGGTCTTGCTTTGATTTCCTGATGAGCCGATAACAGACTTCCATTGCCCTTAGTGGCCGATCATATTGTAGCTTGTATGTCTAAATTGCGAGTAACGTGGCTTCAAAAGCTATCCATCCACAAGATTGTCAGACATGGTGCTACTGATGGAGCATTGAGGCTCCAACACAGAGGGAGTGATGAGGCTCTAGCATAGAGTGAGTAGTGAGGCTCCAATAGTGACTTGTTGCAGAACCGAAGAAGTGAGGCTTCAATAGTTGAAGCAACTTGCAGACATTCTCACCAAGCCTTTGCTGAGAGCAAAGTTCTTATTCTTCAGAGAGCAACTTGGAGTGCAAGAGAATGTATCCCTCCTTGAGAGGGAACAATGCTGATCGAGAACATTGAGCATATGCTCTCCCCTAGTCTTTCGACTAAACATGGACTTGGTGAAGGGGGATTGAGCAGCAAGTCTCCTGGGTGTGAGGGTACTACTTAGAGCCATGGACTTGGCTGAGTACCTACCCCAGTATGCATCCTACCCGCAAGTCACCTTGTGTCTTTATTGACCAAGGGCCATGGACTTGGTTAAGCTTGCCAGGATTGCCACCCATTTGGCTAGTGGGTGAGGAGACTTAGGTGTGTGTGATCTTTACCTAATGTCAGACGCGACTACCATGGACTTGGTTATGGTAAATTGGTCTCCCTAAGTATTAGATGTAGGTGTTCTACCTATTGATTACTGAGGATCAAGTTGGGTGAGGGTCAGTCAGTGGACATAGGGTGTGTGTGATCTTTACCAAGGTCATTTATGATTGCCATGGACTTGGTTGTGGTAAATCGATCTCCCCTATTGTCATTGTGGATCATTCTTCCGAGATGAGATGAGATGATGACACAGTTATCAATTTTCCTTATGTTGAGACATGTACATCTGAGATGAGATCTATGATATACTCTTTTAGGTCATGGAGTTTGACCTGGAGACCAGTAGGGTGTATGATATTTTCCAAGGTCAAATGTGACTGCCATGGACTTTGGTTGTGGTAAATTGATCTCCCCTATCATTCGTTGAGGATCATTGTTCAACCTAGATGAGATCTATAGAACAACTGACAGAATACCTCCCTAGCCGAGAGGAAGTGTTGAAATTGGATTGTGATGCTATCTACTTTGCTTATGATGACATAATGAAAACACCTCCTTGGCCAAGAGGAAGTTTTGAATATTGTAGCTATACTTGACATTTCCATCAATAAAAATTAAAGGAAGAAAAATAAAATTAAAATTGTAAATATGAATTGATTATTTTCCCTCTAAATTTTCATGTTGGCCTCAAATTGTCTTAGGTTAGCTGGGCACTAAGAGGCACCCATTCGACCTGTTGGAAAATCAAAGATATTATATTAGGGTTTGATTCTCCTTTCTTGATAATTACTTGTGAGTGTGTTGGCTTCTTTTACTTCTTTATTATCTTATCTTTCATCAAGCAATTGTACATAAATGAAGATCACAAAACAAAAGACACAAGATATAGGCACATGCTAGGGAAAAACCCCCCTTGAGGGGAAAACCCAGTCAAGATAATTCTTCCTTTCAATAGTATTCTTTGAGACTCTTCACCCTAGACCAAGACCAGACTTTCCCTCCACACCATGTCAGCCTTCCAGATCTTCGACCCCTTCTAGCAACTTTGACTAGGCAGCAGTTTCCAGCAACATGCAGCAACAAAACCCTAGGGGACTTCGATCTCCTAAACTAGACCAGGAAACAGAGAGAGAGAGAGAGAGAGAGACCAAAAGATTGATTTTCTTCTTCTCTAGAGACTCCCCCAAACTCGCACTCCTTTTCTCCTTCCAGCAGTAGACTTCGCACTTCCCAGCTCTTCTAGAGATATCAAATTGCTTGAGAGAGTGAGTGCTCCAAATGACTTCGACCTCCTTCAATATATAGGCTTCTTGTGGGTCTTTAGGTTGACTTGATCTTCCTTAGGCCGACATGATGTGGAGGACACATAATTCATATTTGACTTTATACAAAACCTTTTTACATGATCTGAAAGCCCAAGAAGGGTCTCTTCGAATGTCCAATGACTCTATAAACCCAATATTAATCCTACGAGTACACAATGGGGACTTTGACTAATATAGTGATGACCCAAGCATGAAACCCATGCTTTAATAGGTCATTGTTACAATAATAAAAAATCTTTTCTTTATTCTTTTGATAAGTACATTACATAATGACTTAAGTACATTATTGAAGACCGAACATAGTTACTTTTTCCAACGCTCCCTCTTAACTAGGGAGGTATTCATAATGTACAAATACAGTGGAAGATCTCAAACTATATGAAAACATGAAGAACCTTTAGGCACTGCAATGCCATGGACTAGATTCCTAACTAGGGCAATCTATCCAACCAGTCACTCAACAATTTAGGCACCGCAATGCCATGGACTAGATTCTTGACTAGGGCAATCTATCCAACCAGTCACTCAACAATTTAGGCACCGCAATGCCATGGACTAGATTCATGACTAAGGTGGACTCAAGCTTTCAGCCCTTCTAGGTACCATCATGCTTACTTGCTAATCACCAACCCAAACATACAGGTGTGTATCCAAAACTGAGCTTAATTATCAACACCATCTTTTCAATTTCGGGATTCTTGACATCAACTCAGAGTGCCGACTTGATGTCTCCCTAGGCAATGCTTCACTCGCAAAGCCTCAACAAATCTCTTCCATTTCTTTATCATTAATACAATCGCCAATATCTACCATACCCAATAGGTTCCTTAGATATTCAAACTTCTTATTAGGAAGAGCCTTTGTCAGTATGTCTGCAACCTGTTCGTCTGTCGGAACATATTCTAACTTCATGATCCCAACCTGCACCAAGTTCCTAATAAAGTGGAGCTTATTATTGATATGTTTCGTCCTTGAATGAAATACGAGATTTCCAGACATCTTGATACAACTTTGATTATCACAGTTAATCACAGTAGGATCTAGAGGCTTTTCGAACAAATCTGTTAGAAGCTTCCTTAACTAAACAACCTCTTTTCCTACTTCACATGCAACCACATATTCTGCCTTGACACTACTCAATGCAACGAGATCTTGCTTCGTACTCATCCATGAGATCATAGTAGCTCCCAGAATAAAGCATCCTCTAGTAGTGCTCCTTCCATTGGTCTCACTGCCACCCCAATAAGAGTCTGTGAAGCCAATTAGCTTGACTTCCTTACTATCATACTTTAGGCAATGATGTATAGTGCCACGAAGATACCTCAATATATGTTTGGCAGCTATCTAGTGATCATGACGAGGCTCCAACTGAAATTGACTAAGAATGTTTACTGCAAAACATATATCTGGCCTAGTATTTACCAGATACATCAGGGAACCCACCAACTGATGATATGAGGTAGGAGCCACGAGACTTGAGTTGGAGCTCCTCAACTTCTCGAGGTTGGTGATCATAGGAGTAACCATCGGCCTGGAGTTCATCATCTCAAATTTTTGCAATAACTTGATGATGTACTTTCCTTGCCCCAAATATATCTCCCCAGGTATCTCCCCTTGAAGATATTTCTTCTTCCTCCCCCCAATGCATGTGTTATTCATTGTCGGAGTTATTACATTTGAATTATTTAATTGGCGTTGAGCGTTAATCTAAAAGCTATCTCTATCTCGACTGGAAGGGAGAGAAAATTCTCTTTGTAACTTGTTTATCCAAGATGTTTAAGGCAGAAAGCAAGGACAATAACCAAGACAAAATATATAATCAGTTAGGTTTTAAATAGTCTCTAATGTCCAAAAGACAACATGCTCCAAGCTACTAGCTTGGTACATATCACTAATTAACATGTTCAACCATCAAGCTCATCACTTCTACTAGAAATGGGATCCTCAACATGTGATATAGGACCATCGTTTGGGTTGGACTTGTCGGACTTCTTGAGGAGATATACAACCACAATAGTAGAACTAGTAGAAGCAAGAGTAGTGCCTGCGATGCCTAGTGCTACTCCTACTAGTGTATCTGAATCCAAACCAATTTGTCACATGTCATTAATATCAAGATCAAACTCTATCAAGGAGCATGTCCTCTACCCATTGTGAGCCTTGATCTTGAATCAATATCATTCAATACATTGGGATTTGTATCGAGTATTCTATTCAGTATTCATATTTTGGAACTCCTATCTTTTAGGAGTCAAAATTACTATATTTAGGTCTACATTTCATAGGGCATGTGGTAGAAGACAAAGATAACATTTGGTGGCTTTTGATGGTTTAGTGGGTTTGTCTTTGGTTTGGTGTAATTTAACTAATCAAAATTACACAAAATTGCTAAGTTTGTTGAATTTTGGATGGAATGTGAAATTCTATTTTCATCATATGAGGTTTGATGAGGTTGACACCCCTCTTAAACTTGTTGAAGCAATTAATGACAATATAAAATTTTTAAGTATATAGGTAGAAAGGGAAATATAAAGAAAATGAAAATTTTTAGGCTATCATTCTAGATTGGCTTGTGTCTTTATGTGAAGCAAATTGTTTTTCTCTCTAAAAGGGTATTGAGGATTATTGGTGTTGAAAATGGTTGTTATTGATGTCAAAGGATGTCCAAATGAAAGAGGAAATTACAAAGTCAAATAGCATATTTCGAGACCTTTTGAACGGTATATGGCATTTCCTCTAATTCCATAGGAATGAGGAGATATGCAATATTTTGTCAAGATGATCCAACCAAAGTGCAAGCATGCCACATTTGGATACCCTATCTTTGAAGGCATTTTACTCCAATTACCTAGCTTAAATGGGAGCATAGGATATACAGTTGGAAAGCTTATTCAGAGACCTTTCCAACGATACATGGCATGCCTTCTAACTACTCACGGCCGAGGAGAAATGAATTTTTGAATTTTCACTATAAATTTTGCCAATTGCACTAGTCGATCTAGCCATGGACAAGTCGACCCTAACCCAACGTACTATACATAGGCATGAGAAGGAGCATTTCTAACCACTCGACTCAAGAATTCGGTTCTGTGTTTTAGAGTGCGAAGAAACAGGTTCGAAGTTCATACCTCATGAACTAAGAAGTGAAGTGAAGCCTAGTTGAAGCAACTTTTTGTGGAAGGGTTTTGGAACATATTTTGAAGGGTTTTTGACATTGTTCTTGGGAAGGGTTTATGGTTTGTTTGAGATCTATTTTTCAAGGTTGAGTACTACTGTTTGAAAGCAAAGTTTAAGGGGACGAGTTCTGCTGTTTGAACGCCGAGTTATACTATTTGAAGATCTAGTTCAGGCTTGGTTTGAAGGCCAAGTCATGGTGTCTTGAAGGCCAAGTTCAAGCCTGATTTGAAGTCCAAGTTTTGGTGTATTAAAGGCCAAGTTCAGGTTGGAGCCTGCAGTTACTGTAAGTTGGTGCTTACTGAGGATTGGTGTCCTCATATTCTTGACAGTTTGGAGCTTGAATTTAGTTGGTGCTTACAGAGAATTGGTGTCCTCACAGGAGATTGTAATAATTTAATGATTGTTTTCAAGTATTTCTTCTTGAAATTTTGATTTGTACTTTAATCTATTTGTTCATACATTGTGGATGATTGATTATGTGATATTAATTCAGTTTCAAGATTAACTAAGTGAAAAATTGTAAGAAGTAATGAAACACTTATTCACCCCCTCCTCTCAGTATTTCCAACAAATGGTATAAGAGCAGGCTTCTTTAAGAATAGTGTAACACCTGGAGAAAGATTATACAAGGGGCCACAACTAGTCGAGAAGCATCAATAAAAATTCCCTTCTTTGATGGAACCAATTTTGTCTTTTGGAAGTTAAGAATGAGAACACACTTGATGTCTCTTGGTGCTAAAGTTTGACATTTCATTATAGATGGATATAAGGTGTCATGCTCTCCTTCAACTGATCAAATGGGAGAGTGGCTTATTTCTCCAATGCAAAAGCTATGAACTCCATTTTAAGTGGCTTGTCAGATTCATAATTTGTTAAAGTCATGTAGTGTGAAACAACTAATGAGATGTGGGACAAGCTTACAAGCAACTATGATGGAGATGACAATGTAAAGAAGGAAAAACTCCAGACTTTGTAGAGACAATTTGAATGCCTGAAAATGAGTGATGAAGATGTTGTTGATTATTTTCTTTGAGTAGCTGAAGTTGTTAATTCTCTCAAAGGATTTGGTGAAGAGGTTAAAGAAACAACATTTGTTCAAAACATTTTGAGGTCTCTCCCTGTGTGTTTTGATACCACGGTCTCTGCCATAGAAGAATTAAGAGATTCGAAGAATCTGAAAAGGGACGAGCCTCACGAAATTCTCACTGCATACAAAATGAGGATGGGAAACTCATCAAATAAGGAAGAAGCATTTAAAGCATCTATGAAGTCAAGAAAATGCAAGTCTAATGATTGTTCTAGTGATGAATTTGATACAAAAATGGCTTAGCTAGTCAGAAAACTAAAGAGAAAATCCAAATTCAAAGGTAAGTTACCTCTCATTTGTTTTAACTGTAGTAAGATAGGACATTTTGCTGCTAAGTGTCCTTACAGGGAAGATAGCGATGGTGAAGAAGAATCCGAAAAAAGGGTATTCAATGGAAAATCTTCGAAAAAGAAATATCTCTATTCCAAAGAGGATAATGATTTTTCTGAAGAAGAAGAATATGATTACGATAATGATAGAAGAGAGATCCTATTTTTAGCCACAAATGAGGAATCCAACATAGACAAGCTAGAGGAGCAAAAAGAAAACGCAGAAGGAGAAATTGTTTAAGGCATAGTGGATCTTGAAGCAAAACTTACAATGCATTAGAAGAAAATGATAACGTCAAGAAGAAGAACAAGAAACTATCCAAGGAAATTATCTTCATCAAGATTGAAAGAGAGGAAGCAAAAAGAGTGGTGTTACCCACCATTTTGTGGGTGATATCCCTAGGAGATTTTTCTTCTCCAAGATGGTCCTTAGCCGGTAGCCAACAACCCCTTGCAGCCACCAACCAGCTTGTTGTGCCACTTCTCCGCCGTCTGAGCTAGCCATGTGGTCCCTCACCCATCTGTCATGATCGTATGTTTGAAGGTGGCCCTCCCAAACCTAAAGGTATGCCTTGTTATTTGGTAATTGAGTGTTATAGTTTACTTATCATGGAAACTTTTGGGCATGAATTAATGGGGGGATTCGGCGGAAAGATTGGGCTAGGTATGTGCTCTTGTCCCCCAGATCTCTTTTGGATGTTACCCTTGGACAATAGTCCTGTGGGAACACTTTTACTAACCTTTGGGCTCTCGGGATGGTACTTCATGGGAAACCCTGATTTTGGTTGCGTGGTCCCACTCCCTCATCCACATACATCACTCCCCCTCCGCTCATTATAACCCCATTCATCATTTCTCCCACTTGGGTCCACCTTCCTCGACTGGGTCCACATAGGGTTAGCCTCGCCTTCCCCTTGCCCACACCTTGGGTTGGGCTTGGAACAATACCCAAGAGGTTGATGTAGCTGAAAAGAAAATAATTGGCCACATTCAAAAGGAAAATGTACCACAAAATGCAAAAGATAGATGAGACAAACTCATTTAGCGCATGGGCAAAAGCTAATGCATGAGCTCTACCCCATTCTCATGGCTATCACCTCAGTTTCTATAGGCCCTAGATGAACTTCTTTTATCATTCAGGAACCCGTGATTGTCACAACCCCTGATGGACAATGAACTGCCCCACCTCAAAGGGGGTATCCACTGCTATACTTTACACATCATGCTCTTACTCCTTGAGCCCCGAGCAGTTAACCAAAGAAAAATCATAAAAGGCAAAAGGCATATGAAGAAGGGTGGAAAAATCAAGGCCGGGGTAACTCATGTACCACGATTGCTCCCTCCTATACATTATATACCCAAGTGTGGGCTTCCCCTTTATTAGCTACCCTTGTACCTTGGCATGTGACCCAGGATTGCCCCCTCCATCCCCTACTCTGTTCCATCACTTTATCACATGCCACCACCATTTGAAGGATGCACCTTGGACATAACCCCCCAAAAAGTAGAAACCACCTAATAGGGTACTTGGTTAACCCCCCTTGGAGCTTGGAGACATTAGCACATGCCAAAGCCCACTATGGAAGGGCATGCCATTATGAAGTGCCCACCTATTATCGGTGGTCTGTAAGTTCTTTAACTCGATTTCTTTAAATGACTTGTTGTACTGGAAGGCAAGGGGACGCATTGGATCTTATGTAGGATTGGGGATGGTCTCCATTTTGGGTTAGGTCTCCCTATACGGGGTCCTAACTCTCCAGAGGGCTACATTGACACATGTAGGGTGTTTATAGAGAGCCATGGCCCTCCACGACAATAGACAACATTCCATGGATCCCCAAAGATGTTTAGAGATTGCTTGAGTTTCATCTATTGGACGAGAAAGATGCACCTGGTTCACCATACCCAGCTGACCCCACAGTTGTATCATGCACTTGGCAGATGACCCAAGACCTGTATGATGATGTGGCATCACTTATACCATCATCCGAGCCCTTGCAGATGGTCTACAAGCATCTTCGATCTATTTGGAGACCCATGAGGACACTTGTGTGCTCCCACATCCGTTGGGAGCACCACAAGTTTACTATTTGGAGAACAAGGGACCAACCCCTTATCCACTACTTTCAGGAGTCGTATTTCACATTTTGGCACCTATGGACTTCATCAGGCCTCCTCTTAGGCCCAAGAACATGCATTATTGATCATTCGACCCCTTGAGAGGCTTATTCTTTTGTTTATGAGTTAGTTTGGTGGCCTTGTCACCAAAAAATAGTTATTTTGTACATTACTTTATTTTAGGGGCTAATTGGGCCTAATTAGCTAAATCAAACTCATTTGAAGTGTATAAATACAAGTGATGTGAATTCATTTTAGCATCATCACTTGGATTGGACTTGTATCTCTCTAGAGAACTTCGCTATCCTTCTTGGAGGACAAATTTTGGAGTATGGAATGAATTTTGATGTTTGGATTATTTTCTCGTCTTGGAGCTTCTTGATTGGAAAATTCTTGATGGTTGGACATGCTCTTAATACATGTAAGTGCAATTTAATCCTATTTTCTCTTTCTATTTTTGTCATACGTTGTTGCTGAGATTTCACTATACTAGGGCTAATTTACTACATCCATTTATGCGAATTTGTGGAAATTCGGTTTCTAGATAGTGATGCTTCATGTATGGGCCATATATTATGAATGAATGTTCCTAGAGATGCTCGTTCATTGAAATCCATCCGTGAAGGAAGACTTTATAGTTTGTGAACTCCCATTGCTCAAGCCTTGGTTCACATTGAAGTTATCCCATATGAACTTTGGCGTAGAAGATTTGGTCATCTTCACTACAAAATCTTACCAACCCTAAATTCAATGTTGAATGGCATCCCCGAATTAGAAGAAGATCATGACAGAGTATGCAAAGGATGTGCATTGGGTAAAAACACCAATAAACCATTTGGACGCAATGCTTCAAGGTGAAAATAAATTTTGGATCTCATTCATTTCGATGTCTGTGGTCTTATGACTCCAAAATATCTTAGAGGTCATCTATACTATGTAACACTCATTGATGACCATTCAAGGAAGACTTGGGTTTATTTAATGAAATCCAAGGATGAAGTATTCATCAAATTTCAAGAATTCAAATCTGAAGTAAAGAACCTTACAGAAATGAGAATCAAGATTTTAAGGTCTGATAATGGAGGAGAATACACATCAAAGGAAATTATAGCCTTCTATAAGGAGTCTGGGATTAAGAGGCAGTTGAAGTCCCATATAATCCCGAACAAAATGGAGTTGCAGAACGAAAGAATCGATCTGTTATGAATTTAAAATTCATAACAATTAGATATTTTAATATTATTTTAATTAATGCAATAATAAATAAATAATTTTGAATCATTAAATTAGTTGTTCTAAATGAAGAGACAACAGTCCCAACGGACATGTCTCGCTGAATAGGCATGGCCAGTCAACTCCTATTTATGGAGCACCGCCACAGCCTTGTAATCATCAATTCATTTTCAATAAAATATATAATAATTACATAAGTCAATTATGTTTCAAGTTACTGAGGTCTAATAACGAAGTGTATAGATCTTAAGTTCCAGTGGTATCAGAGCCAACAACGTCTAGTGACACCCCCCACATCACCCTGCTGGACGTCAAGTCTGGTGGGCCTCCCATCTACTAGTCCTCAGCCCCTCTGCTCCTGCACATCTCCGCCGCGTCCACTAATCCACACTTCACCCTTGTCGTGCTCCACACTGCTGCCTCCCTCCACATTCTTGTTACATCTACCACACCACACCGTGTGTCCACCTCACCCTAGCATTGTGGTCTGCGAGTTTCCCTGTGCTCCGTGGCGTGGAGAAACAATCGTGCTGTCTTCGGATTCTGGCGTGGAACAGTGGTGCCACCATTAGCGTCTGTCTGCGTCGTTCAGGCTTAGGCGTCCGAAAGATCCCTTTTCATAGTTTGCGTCGTTCAGGTTCAGGCAACCGGGATTCCCTTTTCACAGTTCGATCATTTGTCGTCAACGCCTGATACGTCGTGACTGTTTCGTCAAGCGATCGTACACGGTGGTGGGGTCGTAACATATTTAAAACGTATATAAGGTTTATATAATTATAATTATATAATATATATAAATTATAATTATATAATATATATAATTATATAAAAAAATTATTATTATTTAATTTTGTTTTAGTATTTAAAAAATAATTTGTATTACTATTTAAAAAATAAATAAATTATTATTATTAAAAATTGGGTCCAATAGGAAGAAAAAGAACAAAATGGGTCATGATGATAATTCAAAAAAAATTCAAGAACTCCTCGATAGGCTGCAGAAACGCCTTGATGATGTCGAAAGGAAGCAAGACGATTTTGGGAAGACTCAAAACAACATGGCACAAAATATCCGAGACATAAAAGACATGGTGAGACAATCTAATAAAGGAGCCAATCCACCTTCAACCACGCAAAGTCCCCGACCTCGGAAGGAGAAAATTCACTAGATCAGGAGTTCCAGATGCATGGAAAGCTGCGAATTTCGGAAATACACTTTGAAGGAAGCCAATACTATACCAAATCTTTCGAAAGGAACCATCTTAAAATAAAAAATGAATTACCTAAGTATGATGGTAAGAACTATAAAGGCGCTGTCGTATGGGTAAATAAGATGGACGTCATTTTCTTAGCAAACCCCCCACTCGGCGAGCAAGAAAGGGTCATGACTGCATCCAACTACCTAGAAGCTGAAGTGTACGATTGGTTTTTGTGGTGGTTGTCTAAATGCACAGGTTGCTTGTACAATTGGCAAAATGTAAAAAACGCCCTGCTAAAAAGGTTTCATGAGGAGGAGGAGGATGATGTCTATGAGAGATTCGTTCACCTGAAACAAAAAGGATAAGTGAGTGAATACACTCACGAATGGGAAGTATTAGTAGTAAGGTAGAGAGGGTTCTCAGGTGAAGAGCCGTTAAAAATGTAATGCTGTGGCCTTAAAGATTACATTCACGAAGAATTAAAATTGCATAAACCCAAAACCATTGAGGATGCCAGACACGCAGCTATAATTATCGAGCAGAAATATAAACCCCACAAGGCACCATATGCAAGTAATGAAAGAACTAACAACTATTCCAAGGGGAAGTCAAGTAAACCATCGTCAAAGAACACTAGCAAGTATGTTCCACCACCAATGCGAAATGAAGGAAAACAACAATCTAGTGTTGAAATGAAAAGGGGTGGCAAATGCTGGAAATGCAGAGACAAGTATTCCGCAAGACACAAATGGGCAACGGAAGCCGAACAAGAAGAATAATCTTCAGAAGGTAGCTCTGACGAAGAGAACAATGAAGAAAATGCAAACCCTAGCCCAGAATCAGAAGAAGATATGCCTTGAATTTCTTTTGGCAGCGATCACAGGAATAGTTCAGCCACAGACACTAAAGCTTAAAGGTCACATCAAGAAGCAAAACGTTATTGTTCTAATAGACTTGGGGAGTACGCACAACTTCGTAGATGTAAATGTTGCAAAGAGATTGAACATTTTTGCTTACCCTGTAACATATTTAAAAGTTACGGTAGCAGATGGAAAACATATAGATGGAGTAGGCAACTGCCATAAAGTCAAGTTGCAACTAAGCGAATATGAAATGGAGTCCAGTTTCTATACAGTCCCCCTAGCAGGAGTAGACGTTGTTTTAGGGATACAATGGTTACAAACACTAGGCACGTATTCAACAAATCACCAAAAGCAGTTCATTAAATTCAAATTAGATGGAAGGAAATATAAGCTGTTTGGGTTTCAAGCTCCACCAACTCAAGTCATCTTCGCTTAGCTGATGAAGAAACTTATTCGCAAGGGAGCCCCAACATTTGTCGTACAATGTCAACAGTTGGAGTTATTATCAATAGAAGGGACTCACTAGCCATAAGAAATCTCATCCTTGATCCAGAAATATGAGAAGGTTTTTCTAGATCTGCCAATGAAATTACCCCCTGAAAGGCAAATTGAGTACATCATCGAAGTCAAACCAGACTCGACGCCGATAAACGTTAAACCATATTGTTATCCCCATCACCATAAGACAGAAATAGAACGATTAGTACAAGATCAGTTGAAGCATGGAATCATTACGAAAAGTAGAAGTCCATATGCTGCACCTGTAGTATTGGTCAGGAAGAAGGATGGAACCTTCCGATTATGTTTAGATTACAGAGGGTTAAACAAAATCACTATCAAACATAAGTTTCCGATTCCATTCATTGATGAAATGTTAGATGAACTACACGGTGCAAAATACTTCTCCAAATTAGATCTAAGATCAGGTTACTACCAAATACGAGTAAGACTAGAAGACATCGAAAAGACAATATTCAAAACTCATGAAGGACATTATGAGTTTAAAGTTATGCCATTTGGATTAACAAATGTGCCAACCACCTTCCAAGCAACCATGAATGATCTTTTTCACCCAAATTTGCGAAAGTTTGTATTAGTTTTCTTCAATGATATTTTGGTCTATAGTAAGACATGGAAGGAACATCTCAAGCATCTGGAAGAAGTATTGTTTGTATTGGAGAAGAACCAGTTCTACGCTAAGCTATCAAAGTGTACGTTTGGGCAAAAGGAAGATGAATACCTAGGACATGTTATATCCAGGGAAGGAGTCCAAGTGGATCCCAACAAAATCAAGACAATCAAAGAATGGCCCAAACCCAAGAACATGTCCAAGCTAAGAGGATTTTTAGGTCTAACCGGGTATTACAGAAGATTTATAAAAAACTATGCACATCTGACAGCACCCCTGACCAATTTGTTAAAGAAGAATGCTTTTCAGTGGAATGACCAAGCAGACAAGTGTTTCGAGAATTTAAAGTAATGTCAACCACACCAGTACTAGCGACTCCTGACTTCTCCAAATCGTTCATAGTCGAATGTGAGGCTTCAAGATTCGAAATTGGAGGCGTATTAATGTAGGACAACCACCCTATAACATTTGAAAGTAGGAAACTTAATAAATGAGAAGGCTTAAAATCAACATGCCAAAAGGAGATGCTTGCCATCATACATGCTTTAACGAAGTGGCACCAATACTTGCTTGGGAGTAAATTTTCAATCTGAACTGACCACAACAATCTTCAATTCTTACTTTAGCAAAAGACATTATCAACAAAACAACAAAAGTGGATGGAGAAGTTGTCAGCTTTCGACCTAGAAATATTGCACAAGAAAGGAAAGGAGAATGTCGTAGCTGATGCACTCTCACGTAAGGATGACGACAACACAACATGTGCCACTTGATAGTTGTTCCAGAATGGCTAGATGAAATACAAGCCGAGTATGCCAAGGATGAGGATTGTGATTCCATGTTTAGGAATATCAATCAACATACCAATTTCGAGTGGAAGAATGACATAATGTGGTACAAAGGTAGAATTTACCTAACACCAACATCCAAATTTAAGTTGAAAATTCTTAAAGAATCTCACAATTCACCTGTAGCCGGACATGTCGGGTTCTACAAGACTTACTACAACGTTCAACAATCATTCTATTGGAAGGGCATGAGCAAGGAAATTCAGAGATATGTTGCAGAATGTGATATTTGTCAAAGGAACAAGAGTGAAAATATTCAATCCTCAGGTTTGTTACACCTGCTACATATTCCC
This sequence comes from Pinus tabuliformis, assembly GCA_031772625.1. Classification (NCBI taxonomy): domain Eukaryota; kingdom Viridiplantae; phylum Streptophyta; class Pinopsida; order Pinales; family Pinaceae; genus Pinus; species Pinus tabuliformis. The sequence continues at coordinate 1,231,099,962 of CM062817.1, read as the reverse complement.
AGCCAGAAATGAGAAGAGATTTCGACGGATTTCATAGAAGGACTACCTGCGTCTAACGGTAAGGACAAGATATTTGTTGTAGTCGGCAGACTCACTAAATATGCCCATTTTATGGCTATAAAAAAAGCAGACACAACTAAGCAAATTGCGGATATGTCTTGTCAAAACATCTACAGACTGCATGGGTTCTCCAAAGTCATAGTGAGTGATAGAGACGCAAGGTTCAAAGGCAATTTTTGGCAGGAATTCTGCCACCAGGCAGGAATATCCCTCAAAATGAGTTCAACTTATCATCCCCAGACAGATGGTCAAATTGAGGTCGTGAATAAGTGCTTGGAAACATATCTTCATTACTTCGTCATCGATAAACAAGATAAGTGGACTCGGTGGCTACACTTGGCGGCATGGTGGTATAACACCACCTACCATACATCAGGTAAAATGACACCTTTCCAAGCTCTCTATGGTTATGAACCACCCAGATGGAAGGATTTTGCACTACTTGATTCTAGGGTTCCAGCGGTCAAAACCCACCTAGAAGAGAACCACATGATCATTAACTTATTAAAAGAGAATCTAACGATGGCACATAATAGAATGAAACAATAGGTTGATAGACATCGCATTGAAAGGGAGTTTGAAGAAGGAGAGTGGGTCTTTGTTAGAATTCAACCATATAAGCAGTTGTCATTAAAACAAGGAAGGAATAAACTATCAACTAAATATTATGGTCCATAATACATATCAAATAATAAAAAAAATAACTAGTGTGGCTTATGGGCTTGTTGATGCCTCTAAAATCCTAGCACCAACATTGGGGATAACCACCCGGTCCGGACCTTAGTACAACTTCTTTTCCGTTTGGTATGGTGGCTTCAATTGGATATTATGGGACCAGTTTCCTAGTAATGTATGATTTGATGGATGATTGTTTTATAATGTATAATAAAGATGATAAGTGCTTTAACCTATAACTAAAAAATATACAAATATACTTATTTAACCCGGGTAATGTATTAACAATGCGATTTCTGATTATTCCTAACAGACAAATAATCATATAGATGGCTTACTTATCAATAGAAATATGCATTCATATATAATGATTACTTTGTTTAAGAAATTAAACAAAGTAATTATAAAAAACATATCGCATTCATAACAATGTATATTGTTGACATATATCTTTAAAGTATAACAATTCTAAATCTTCAGAAATGACATGATAAAGAATTGTTTGAAGAGCATACATATATCAACAATAGCAAATTTTAAAAGGAATGCTTCATCACATAAGGAAACAAGACAAAAGAACAGTGATAGAAATACCGCATGCATTTGAGTCTTTCCAATGTAAATAACACTCCAATTCCACTTTCTTATTTGAGAAAACTTCCAGGAGATACAAAAGTGCAGGTCTTGAAAAAGTTTCTTCACAAAAATGTAGAACCTTGATCCACTACTGATAAAAATATATTCAGAAGTACAAAAGTGTAACTTCTCAAGTCAAGTTTTATACAAATTGAGGACCCTTTCTTAAAAGACATGAAAGGGTTTAAATAATAAAATAAAAACTAACTGTCAATAAAAATCGCTTTGAGTTGTTGAAACTACAAACATGAAAATCTGGGATTTGATTTATGAAAATAATAGTGCGATAGCCTTTGAACTGATTCATTGTATCTACTTCTTCTCTTGCACTCGCAGCTGACAAATTGAGAGCATTTCCTGAATTTCTGGAGGATGACTCAGCCTGGAATGTAGTTGACCTATGTATGTGGCATCTGAAAGCTCGGGAACCATGCGATTGACAGTGTCGACAAGGCATTTGGTGGCCATCTGCTAGCTGTGCGGCTTGACTAGGAAGAACCAAAATGCATCCCAAGTCAAGTTTTGCACTTTGCCAATTTGTTCTTCTCTGCTGGCCAGATCCTGTCTCCATTGATTTTCTAGCGCTTTTGCCTTCGGGAGCTTTCCTAGGGAGCAATCGGAGATCAAGTTAGCTCCATATAAGCTATCATTTACCAACTCGATCACACTGTTCATTGTATCCCTGGCTCTGGAAGTAGCTCTTTCGGCCTTTATTAACTGTGATTCCCACTCCGAAAATAAGTCTTGTTTGTGGGATTCTTGGATTTTCGTTAGATTAGCAGCCATGCCTTCTTCTGTACTTTGCCAAGAGATAAATCTTGTGACCTTATCATCTGCGTCTTCAAATTCTAACCTGGTGTTAACTGCCTGTTCAATGAGTGATGCAGTGATGATGCACAATGGGTCAACCAATGATATTTTATGGCAAAGGATATTCAGTTGTCGAGATAAGGCTTTAGTCACTTCCAGGGCTTCTTTCTTGAATTCATCAATCTTCGGATAACCTTTGAATTTCTTTATCTGTAATTGCGGTTGTGCGATTCGTTATTCTTTGGCCTTCTTTGCCTGCCACTTGAAGCTTGCTGAGTTCTTGAGACAACTTTTGTTGTTCCTGGAGAGCCTGCTGATCGATCTTTTTTCTATCCAGATTTAACTGTTCTTTCAGTTGCTCATTCTGCTGTTTTTGCTCCGCTAGTTGTTGCTCAAGCTGACCGATCTTCTGCTGTTCCACTGCCGTTTGCTCTTCAAGTTGGGTGATCCTTAGATCCTTTTCTTTGATCAGTTGGCTAACTTCAAAGGCCTTGTCCATTGTAGTGGCTGTATAGGCACCTGCATATTGAGATAACTTAGTTAAATCCTCAGAAGGATTGACTTCTGAGTCTTTCCATACCACATTCATAAGTTCAGCTTGAGGAGTTGAGAATGGTCCTTGGTCAATTTTCCTCTTTTTCCTCTGTCTTTTGACCACAACCCTATGCTTTGGACTGTAAAATACATCCAGGGGTGGTATTTCCTCAACCTTCAATACAATCTCTTCAGAAGGATTCTCTGGAATTATTTCAATATCATGCTGAGTGTTAACTGTGTCGACTACCCCTTCAATTGTAATACTAGTAACAATAGGCTCCTGTGTTGCAGGCGATTTTGGTATAATGATGTTTTGGGAGTCATTCTGGTTCTTGATCTGCTGATCGAATTGCTCCCATTCCTTGATTAAGTTGGCATCAATATGCACATCAGTATCTAGGAGCTCGCTGGTCTTTTCATTTGTCTACTCCTTTTCGGGAATCTTCTCAGTAGTGTGTTCTTCACTGTGGCCTTCTTGCTGCACCATAGGGGTAGTGTTCAATAAATCCAGAGGTAGTGTTTGTAACCTCTGTGTCCTGAATTGCATAAACTTATCTATCTCCCTTGCTCCCAATTTGATCCCTGCTAGATGTTTTACCTGTGAAAACGACTTAGCCGAAGCGAACAAGTCATCATAGTCATCTTTCTCATGTTCAAATTTGGCAAGTTTCACCTGAGTGGTAAAGTTGTAAGCCACTTCTTTTGGGTCATATTGTCTCTTAGGGATGACTGCTAACTTCAGAATTTTTATCTTCTTTGCTTCTTTCTCAGCATGTTTGAAATCATGCAGTGAGTAAGTACCACAGCGGAGGGGAAATGTAGGCCACATTTGTTTCTTGGACTCTTTGAGGTTCCTGGACATTCCTTTCTCCGTTATCTGGTAAGCTATTTCTCTAGCCAATAGCTTATCAGGAATGTACAATGGGAGAACATGTGGATCTGTGGTGCTGCCAAAAAGTCTGACATAGGTGAACTTTTCTTCACCAAACCAACTGCCGATTGATGTTAGGTCAATGCTGGCCTCATCGGATAACCGAGGAGCAGGTCTGTTGAATATGGTTTGATGGACAGGTAAAACAAAACCGTGGAAAATTCTATATATATGATCTTTATAATGGGCCTTCCACAAATACTTATGATAAATGTGAATAGGAGTTGGGCCTTGAGGAGTCCATTTCCAACCTAGAATGGGGAAGTCAGAATTGAAACAGATGGTATCCATAATTTAGGCGCTCACATAGAATGGGGGTACTATCCGGGTAGTTACGTACCTATTTATTCTATAATCAAGGATTTGGTTGGCCATTTTATTTGATAAAATGGTTGCCCAATCCATGATAAAAGAGTTAATTGTTGCTTCCATTAAAGGCACCATTTCTATGGAAAATCTAGCTGAATCAGAGGCTCCAAAGAGTCTACATATCATAGCACTAGCATAGCAATAGCGAGATGCTAAGGAGTTCACGGAGTACATACCAGAGGATTCATGCTTATGCTTGTTTGGGAAATGTCTCCATTGCTTGATAGGGTTCGACTCTACCTCGTTCTCCTTGGCGAAAGCTTCTAAAAATGCCTTGTTGTAATGTTTCTCGGGGTCTGGCAAATGATACATCTTGACATCTTTTGCCTTGAATGTCCCGAACATCCTTCCATCGGCTGTAAAGAATGCTTTGTTGGTTATGTTGATACTCTCTATTACCCATCTCACCAGGTCATTGTATGGTAACACTTTCGCACGGGCTGCTATTTTGTGGAGGAAGGAGCTGGCTAAATCCTTAAGAGTATTTTCTGATTTATCACTTGAATCAACCGTTCCTCCTTCTTCTTCAATTTTGGTTGGATCCTCGGCTTCGAGTAGATTATATATGCCCTCCCATGAAGTCTTGCCAAGGCCTAGACAGGTAGTATCAGTGATCAGCACCAACTTTGCTAGTTCATCTTTCGCTATGACGGGGACCTTTACTTTCCGAGATTTCTTAGACATTTTTTCTGGATTGATGATTTCAGATTAGCTCTGCAAAATGAAACAGAAGGACGTAACAGTAGAAAAACTTGTTAAATGCTAATACACAGCACACAAGACTAACAACAATTAAGCATAATAGATGCTACGAATCTAGGATATATTAAGCCACCACGGATGAAATCTTTGAAGGATTCAACCATAACTGCTCCTTAATGATTTCCCCGTAACTTCCAACGTGAAACTTTAATGTCGTGATGGTATGTCGCATCGCAACTTTATAACGATCCTTTTTTAGAATGGGTATCGTGACTTCCTGATCGGCGATTAGCGATAATCGCATATTGCAGATCGGGACTTACAAGTGCCATGCTTAAATGGTTCCTCTGCATGGTTGCGATTGCGATCAGTGGTGAGCTGGCATGGGGAGGCGGCATGCTTTAAAATTGATAAATCGTTTAAATTTTCTTTATAATTGACTTATAACTTTAAACTGCACATGTTCACAATACTTCATATTTATATCCTTTATCGAACGTGTGGTATACGATAATGAAATCGCATCGAAAGATTTCAAAGGAGCTTTCAGGATGTGTCTTATGATTTTAGTGATGCGCGATTGCGATTGGCTTATCGCATCGGAGGTTTTCCATGGAACACTTGGGACTTTTTCTTAAAGCGTGGCGATATGTGATTTTCGATAGAGTTATCACATCTTTATTATACATTATAAAACAATCATCCATCAAATCATACATTACTGGGAAATTGGTCCCATAATATCCAGTCGGAGCCACCATACCAAACGGAAAAGGAGCTGTACTAAGGTCCGGACCGGGTGGTTATCCCCAATGTTGGTGCTAGGATTTTAGAGGCATCAACATTTTTGGCACTAGAAGGAGGGCATGAACTGTGAATGGCGAGCGAATCCAAATCCATAGGCCATTCTAAGAGTAAAACTCCCTCACCATCTCCTCCAACTTCTCCTTTGCATTCTAAATCTCCTATTTTTAAGCGAGAAGTTGAAAAGGAAAATACAACACCCACTGTTGAAAACTTAAACACACCTGACAATTCTTCTCTTGAACCCCCTGAAGTACAGTCCTTGATTCATAAACTCCAAGGGTTTTCGATATCCCAAGAACAGTCTGAGTTATCCCAAGGCAGTGTGACTTCACAATATATTCCATCCCAGCCTCTTACTAGAGCACAGAGTGAAAAGCTTGGTATTCCACCAACTGAATTTCCTTTGCCAAGTTGCAAAAAAGCTAGGAAGACACCTTTAGAGTCTAACAGTGAGACTCTTTCCTCATCATCATCCATTCCATCTAAACCATTGCAAAGTCATCCATCTGTTTCACAACTCCAAATCATAGTCCAAAAGGGTACAGGTACTCCAACATCCTCTACCCAATCACTTTCAACTGCCTCCTCACCTTCTTCTACTATTAGTGCAACAATGGCACAACCTCAACCAAGGCCATGGACCAATCCAGGAGCTATCGCAATGCCTGCACCTTTGAGTCAATTACCAGCCCATCCTGAAAAATGGTTACCAAAATTTAATCCTGACATTGGCATATTAGCAGAAGAACATATAAACAATTTTATGTTATCAATAAACTTGAATGGGGTAACAGAAGAAGACGTTGTTGTTAGACTATTTCCATACACTTTACAAGGAGCAACTGGATCGTGGTATTTTTCATTACCACCAGGATCCATCAATAGCTGGGATGCTTTTCAGGAGCAATTTTTAACCAAGTTTGGAGACGATAGGTCCACAACGACTTTGATTAATGATCTCTCCAATCTGAAATCTGAATCAAAGGAACCCATCAAAGACTTCAACTCCCGATTTAATAAACTGCTGAATAAAATTCCTGCAACATCCAAGCCTAGTGAAGAAGTCCGAAGCGAATGGTATATCTCTGCCTTGCCTTCAAACATAGCCATCTTCGTTGATAGGGTTGCCAAACCCACATTAGCAGAAAATATGAAGGAAGCGATCGCTGTTGAAAAATGTATCATTGCTTTGGAAAAGAAAAACGCTCTTGAAGAAAGAAAATCCAAAAAGGTTACTTTCAAAGATGATTCAAAAAAGAAAGTAGTTAAAGACCCATATGACATGGAAGGTTTACAAAAGGTTCTGAAAACTATGTCCAATGAAATGGTGGAAATAAAAAAGCAGGTAGCTGAAACTTCTACTAAAAAACCATTTAGAAACTTTAGAAGAAATCAGTCAATTGACCCTAAACCACCTAATGCTATATCTAATGCGGAATCAAATCTAGATGATGATGAAGATGAAGACAGAGTTTTATCATCAGAGGAAACGGAAAAGGAGTTGTACTAAGGTCCGGATCGGGTGGTTATCCCCAATGTTGGTGCTAGGATTTTAGAGGCATCAACAGGGCTGAAGTTACCTGACAACTGTCGAATCCATAACACCTTTCATGTATCAAATCTGAATAAAGTACTAGGGCAAAACCAGGTATCTCAAACAGAAATACAAGAGACCGATGAAGAAGGAAGAATTGTCCTAGAACCAGAAGGTATACTCGCTACCCGAGAAAAGGTGTTGATAATATTAGTATCGGGAAAATATCGGCGAGGGTCCAGAAAATATCTTATCGGCAATATCGAAAATATCGGCAAATATCGGCAAGCATAAAAAATGCATAATATATTCATTTTTTTTTTTAGATTTTTAAACATATAAAGCAATAACAACATGAAATAAACACATTGGCACATAAATATGAAGAAAACACTGATATATATGATTTCAAATAGAAATGATATATCAAAGGCGATACCAAATCCTGCTGATCGCTGATAATTGTCCATTCAAGGACTCAAATGTGGAGAACCAATACAAAATAACATCACATATATAAAAGTATCTCATCATCATGAGTTACATGTAGCATAACAAATAAAACTAGCAGCTATCTATCTACTGCCCTCTCCCCCTTTTACGGGAAAACATGATGGGCTGTTTGCCAGGCCTGCCCCTAGTAGTAGAAGGCCTTGACCCTGCCTCTGCACCTAATGTCAAATAATGAGCGCTAGGCATGGAGCTATGCTCTCCTATATCTATAGCAGATGGTGTTGATGCTGATGCTCCCTCAGTGTCCTCCTCCTCCTGCTCCTCCTCTAAGTGCTGCTGCTCCTCTGACTCCGAGTCCTCCTCTTGCTCCTGCTCTGCGACTCTCTCATGAAGGTGATGGGCTCCTCAGACTCCACCCTCCACGGAGACAATACATCAATATTGTCTAAGGAAATGGCATTTGGATCCATTGGTGATTCTATTTGCCTCACTCAAAGTCGGATGTTGTAATGCACATACACCAAATCATTGAGGCGTGCGAACTCCAACCTGTAAGAGTGTCAAAAAAAGTAATGAGTCTTGACTCTTGACTCTTGAAACTTGAACGTCATAAATTAAAAATTAAAAATTACAATAAGTGTAATTGCTCAACTGAAGGCTTGAGTTCAAAGTTATACCTGTTGCGCTTTTTGGCGTGTATTTTCTCAAATACACTCCAATTGCGCTCACACCCTGAAGAGCTACATGTTTGACTCAAGATTCGTATAGCCAATTTTTGCAAATTTGGTGCCCTTGCACCATAGCTTCGCCACCAAATATCTACAACAAAATAATGAAATAAAAAATTCAAAAACTTAAAAGTTAAAACATAATTAAATTCAAATATCTAATTTCTAATGAGTGATGACTTGTCACTTACGTGGCATGAAGAGGGCCCTTTCCCTAATGGCATCATCAAAGTCAAATAGGCCAACACAATCCTGATAACACTGTATCTCGCGATTGATTTTGCTACGAAGCTCAGGATCAGGTACCATCCTCTGAATACAGGAATGGAGCCCTTCCATCACCTCGCCATCAAAATCAAAGTTGCATTTGTATGAAAATGCGGGGTTGAGGAAGAGTGTTGCTGCATGAATGGGTCGATGAAGCATCCCTGTCCACCGACTATCGATCACATCCCATAACATCATCTGCCTATCAAGGCAACCCTTGTTTGCATAATAGGAACGAATGGCCTCCTTGGCCCTATCCATGCCCTCATACAAATAAGGCATTGCAGGCTTCTCTCCATCCACCAATCTAAGAACCTTTACTATAGGTTCGCTAACTGCACATGCTTCTTCTACTCCACGCCAAAATGTCTCAGAGTACACCATTTTTCCAATGGCTTTCCCATCAGGTCTCCTGTTGTATCTACAATTACGCCAATCATCAGACGCAAACATTTGCTTCAACTCGAACTGACATCGAAGCAAAGACTGAAGAGTAATAAAGGTTGTGGCAAAACGTGTGATGGCAGGACGCCGCAACTCCTTGTTTCTAGTGAACCTCCTCATAAGGCTAAGAACAAAAGCATGGTTATAAATAAACTTGGGGATGCTCCTAGCCATATCAACTGCCTCCTTGATGAAGGAGAGTTTCCCCATATCCTCAAGCAACAAATCAAGACAATGCGCTGCACATGGAGTCCAGAACAATGTGGGATGCCTCTCCATAAGCATTCTGCCGGCAGACACATAATTAGCTGCATTGTCTCTTATGACTTGCACCACATTCTGCACACCAATCTCCCGAATGAACCCATCTAACAACTCACATATCGTTGCTGCATCTTTGATATGTTCTGATGCATCCAACGATTTAATAAACATGGTACCTTTAGGACAATGTACCAAGAAATTTAGAAGGGTCCTACCCTTCCTATCTGTCCAACCATCAGACATCACTGTGCATCCATTGACTTCCCATGTCTTTTTCAACTGCGCCAATCTAGAGTCGATGTCCTGTTTTTCTGCTTGAAGAATTGGCCCCCGCAACTCCTCATATGTGGCACGTTTGTACCCTAGGCCCACAACAACAATAGCATCACACATTGGCTACCAAAATGGATTGGTTTTTGTGATGCTGAGAGGTAAGTCGCTCCAAAAAATACACCTCCCCATGACTCTATCTGCTTCTTGCTTCTCCTTTTTTTTAACAAGCGATTTTATGCCAGGTTGTGCTCCAGCTCCTGTTCGTGGAACAAAAAATGATGGCCTCGCACTCACACTTGCAGTAGCATGTGATGGTGTGCTAGTTGTGGAGCCCCTCCCACTAGGGCCACTAGGCCCACTACCCTCAACACCAAAATCAGGAGAAGATATCCCGAAAGATCTACCTGCACGTTCAGCTTTGTTTCTTTCCGCCTCTTCCTTCTTTCTGTCCTTTTCTTCAATTGCCTCAAGAGATTTTTGTATAAGCTCCGGACTAGAAACTGTACAAACCCCAACATCATGTCCACTGAGTCTAGCAAGATGGTATTTCAGTCGTGTAATCCCACCTGTCATCTTGTCCCCACACAATTTGCATGTAAGATATGCACGATTTGTCCCACCATCAGGGCTCCCATACTCCCAAAATGGGTCCAAGGCTTTTGGCATATTTGTATTTTGTAGTGGGCTAACTCAAAAGGAAACCTAGAGCACCAAAAAAAAATTGGAATTAGTAACTTAATAAGTAATACGAAATTTTCAAATTACAAATAACCACATCATTTTACAAAACAGTTTTAACTTTTTTTGCTACATTATTTGCAAATTTGCAATTTTGCAATGGGCATGAAAAAAGAGCAGACTTAAAAGTTAAGAGGGCAGTGAGCTTGTATCATGCAATAATTGCCACTTTAACCAAAGATGCCAACTTCCAAGCAATGAAAGAGCCTAAGTTCTAACAATGCAAATGATATGCCAAGGAAATGAGGTGACTGTATATCACTGTTACGTAATTAATAATAATTAATTATTAATTAATAATTATAGTTATAGTATAACCAGGCCTAGTCATAGAAGTGTAATACAAGTTGACTGTTGAATACTCTTGAACAAAAGAGTATGAACATGTTGTAACGTGAGGTATCCAAATGGCAAATGAAACACATAGCAAATTGGCACGGAATGAGAACAATTTCTTTCAGAATTATGCCAAGCATGGGAAAAATATATAACTGTTATACCACTGCTGTAGGTGCATAATGCATTATTAGACTTCATAGCACAGAGAAAGTTACATCTTTAACCAGCAAGGCAGGGTGCAATCTTTGAAGAAGAAGGCAGCACCTTTTGAGCTGATGGAGGGAGGATTTTGATGATTGCATCGATATGGGAGAGAAAAGATGAGGTTTCCAACAGTACTTCTTCAAACTTTGATACTTATCCATGACAACATGTTTTTAGCAGTTGAAAAGGTTTGGATCTTTGAGAATATCATCATCCTTCTCTTCATCTGAGTTTTTGTAAGCGTTATCATTGGCTTCTAAGATCCATCAGGTAGACATTCTTGAAGTATGTTGAAAATAGAAGAAGTCAGGAACTTAGATAATTGTGGGCATTCTATTAAAGTGTATAGGCCTGAAATTTTTGTTCTTCGAGGGTAATCAAATATTTGACGGTTCAATATCCCCATGGGCCAGCATTATACCTATTGAGAGGTTTTAGAGGCGTACAAGTTAGCTAAACGTTGTCCGTAGTTTGCAAATGGTTTATACACTTTTTCATTCCATTCATAAACTTGACATCACATTACTGATGGTTTATGTAGTTTGCAAATGGTTTATAACTTTATAATTTAGACCTGCTGTAGGTGATACCACTGCTGTAGGTGACCACTTTTGTATTTGTAATATTGTATTACGGTTTACCTTGACAGTGATATCAATATGAAGTTATTTTCTATAAATATGTGTGGTATTGCTCAATGCTAATACACCATTTCTCTTGTGCAGTTCTGAGTTCGGTGAAGTTGCACCAGATTTATTGAAAGATTATAACGTGCCACATTTGTTTCAAGAAGACCTGTTTGATGTTTTGGATAATTCCAAACGGCCCCCATTTAATGTTTGGATTCTTGGAATATATGTTTGTTCTGAGAATCACTATGTTTTGCAAACCCTTGCAATTTGAAATGCAAAACAAAAACCAAGCAAAATGATTGTAGGGAACCGGAAGAATGAGAATCGAGATTGTCTTACTGTTCTTGGCACTTGCAGCTTAGAGAAATCTTCGTTGTTGGTGGCAAATTGGCAATAATGGCTTCAAACCCTCCTTGGCAGCAACCACATTCCTTCTCCAGCGCTCAGAAAAACAAAATGACTTGAAAAAAACCAAAAATCGAATTATATAGGCCGCGCGGAATGATTTCAGTGTCACCGGCGATATTTTCCGTTGCGCGATATTTTCCGAGATATCGCCGAAATATCGTAAATCTCGCGAGATTTTCAAAACCCTAAAATATCGCGATATTTGGTCGGCGATATTTCGGCTCGCCGAAAATATCGCGATATTTCAAATATCGCCGATAGCTCGGCGATATTATCAACACTGGTACTATGTTCCAAGTCAATAAAGGAGTACCTCGTCAAATGGAAGAAATTACTAGAGGAAGATTCGTCCTGGGAGTCAGAACGTTTTCTTTAGCAACACCCGACGATACCCATGCTTTGAGGACAAAACATTTTTAAGGGGAAGGCAATGTTATGAATTTAAAATTCATAACAATTTGATATTTTAATATTATTTTAATTAATGCAATAATAAATAAATAATTTTGAATCATTAAATTAGTTGTTCTAAATGAAGAGACAACAGTCCCAATGGACATGTCTCTTTGAATAGGCATGGGCAGTCAACTCCTATTTATGGAGCACCGCCACAACCTTGTAATCATCAATTCATTTTCAATAAAATATATAAAAATTACATAAGTCAATTATGTTTCAAGTTATTGAAGTCTAAGAACGAAGCGTCCAGATCATACGCTTCATGATCCATTAAAGAAAGTATAAAAGCCATGTTACATGATCAAGATTTGCCGAAGTTTATGTGGGGTGAAGCTACTAAGACAATTGTATACATACAAAATCGAAGTCCCCACAGATCACTAGATAACATGACTCCCGAAGAAGCATTCACTAGGAAGAAACCAAGTGTGGACCATCTTTGAATTTTTGGCTGTCCTGTCTATATTCATATACCGAAAGACAAGAGAAAGAAATTGGATCCTTCAGGCATGAAAGGAACATTTGTTGGCTACAATAATACTTCAAAGGCATATAGGATCTACATAAAAGGACACCGAATAGAAGTTAGTCGAGATGTGATATTTGATGAAAGTATTGCATTCAAGAAATCAAAGGATCTCCTGATGGACTCTGATGATGAAGAACTTCCTATATTTGAAGAGGAAGGTACAAGGGAGGAAGAAGAATCAAATCATGAAGATGAAGGTCCCAGTGAACTAGTGCAACCAGTGGTCATCCCTGAAACTAGAAAGAGACCTAACTGGTTGAAGTCTACTCTACTAGATGCAGAAGGTCATGGAGCAGTCAAAGGCACATTCAGGGAAAGTAAGAAGCCCAAAAGATATTCTGGATATGTAGCCTATATGATGAAACTGATAGAAGCAAAAACATCCACCTTTGAAAAAGCTCTCGCACACCTAGAATTGAAGGACGCCATAAATGAAGAGTATCAATCGTTAATGAAAATTGGAGTTTGGGAGATCGTGCTTAGGCCTGAAGACAAATCTATGGTAACTTCCAAATGGCTCTACAAGATTAAACATGCAGCGAATGGAATTATTGATAAATATAAGACAAAATTTGTGGCTAGGGGCTTCTCTCAAGAAGAAGGCATTGACTATGAAGAGACATATGCACCCACAACAAGGTATACAACTATACATTTGTTGGTCTCTTTGGCAACATTGATGGGATGGAACATCCACCAAATGGATGTCAAGACTGCATTTCTGAATGGCACCATTGATGAAGAAGTCTATATAGAGCAACCCTTGGGATTTGAAGTCAAAGATAGAGAGGCTTATGTTTGCAGGTTGAAGAAGGCATTATATGGCCTTAAGCAAGCACCAAGGGCATGGTATGCTAGGATGGATGCATACCTACAAAGATTGGGCTTCACAAAGAGTTTTGTTGATCTGAATCTCTATATCAAGGTTGTGAAGAATGAGCCTGTTATCATTCTTCTATATGTGGATGATCTTCTCTTGACAGGTGTGGAAGGTTGAATCCAAGAGTGCAAGAAGCAACTAGCAACAAAATTTGATATGAAGGATCTAGGGCTGATGCACTACTATTTGGGACTGGAAGTTTTGCAGGGCCCTGATGAGATTTATCCAGGTCAAGGAAAGTATGTGATTGAGATGCCTACGAGGTTTGACATGATGTGGATCACAAACCTATGACAACCCCCATGATCACAAATTTGAAGAGGCTAAGAAGTTCCGAATCAAGCCCTGCGGATGTGACCAAGTATAGACAACTAATAGGCTCAATGATGTTCTTGGTGTATACTTGACCAGACATATGTTTTGCAGTGAATGCTCTCAGTCAGTTCCAAGTTGAGTTGAAGCATGACCATTGGATAGCAGCCAAGCATATACTGAGATATCTGCAAGGAACAATCCACTACTTCCTGAAGTATGATAAGAGAAATGATATCCACTTGATTAGATATACAAATTCCGAGTGGGGGGGCAATGAGCAACATGGAAGAAGCACTACTGTAGGATGTTTCCGTTTGGGATCCTCCATGATCTCATGGATGAGCAAAAAGCAATAATCAATCTATTTGAGTAGTGTTGAAGTTGAATATATTGCAGTCTGTGAAGCAGAGAAGCTGTCTCTGGTTGAGGAAGCTGCTGTCTGACTTGTTTGAAGGACCAATGGACCCTAGAGTGATAAATTGTGACAACACCAACTATATAAGGTTGTTTGAAGACCCAATATTTCATGGGAAGACAAAGCATATAAACAACAAGTATCACTACATTTGAAAGGTGGTACAGGATGGTGTTTTGCAACTACGGTATATCTTCATTGATGAACATGTAGCTGACATCTTGACAAAATAGCTTCCTAATAAGAAGCTTGTGTATTTGAGAGACAAGGTTGGATTAATTGATATGTTCTCCCTAGTTGAGAGGGAGAGATAGACACATCATTCTTGTCTTCACTTGGGAAGAAAGAATGGAGGATTGGGTAAGCATCTGACATCTGATACTCTTTGAGGATGAGATATGGCATCCAAGATAAGAGTAGTCGTAGAGGACCGATATTCTTTGAGGACTGGGAATCCAAGATAAGAATAGTCTTGGAAGGTCATAGCCTGTGAACACCCGGGTAGGGTATGTACCTTGAGAGACAATGATGAAGGTGTCTATAAATCATTGGTCTTGCCAGCATTGTGCTCTGATCTTGTGGAGAGATAAAGCTGTTAGTCAAGGCCTTGCTATGTGACAATGCTAGTTGATATGATGCTAAACAAATAGGTTACCAATCCGACTCTCCTTATGAGATCTCTTGAGATTGAGAATGTCCATGTACCATTTATGAATACCTCCCTAGTTAAGAGGGAGTGTTGAAAAATGTGTAGCTAGGTTCGGTCTTAATAAATATGAAATGTGCTTTTGATTCTTGTATATTGTAAAATGAAAGAAAATTTATTATTGCTATTTTGAAGCATGGTTTTCATGCTCAATGTCTTTTATTTTAGAGGTCAAGCACTGATTGAGTGCTTCTAGGGTTTGTCTTAGGTCAAGAAGTCAAAAGAGTCATTGTCATATGTTGAAGACCCCGTTGGGCACATTATAACTTGTAAATACTAAAAAGAATTATTAACACCATGGTGAGACTTAATGGTGTTAAAGAGTGACTCCATACAGGTTGGTTGAATTTCAAAAATATTTGTGGAAAAAACCTGTTATCATTTAATAACCAACGTTTCGGACTAACTAAGTGAGTCCATCATCAGGGCTGTAATCTGCATTTTGAGAAGAGAGAGCGTGAATGCTTGGAGCAATTTTAGCTCTTGAGATTCTCATCTTCTCAAATTTTAGTGCAATGTTCATTATGTCTTTTCCATGGTGAGACTCAATGGTGTTAAAGAGTGGCTCCATACAGGTTGGTTGAATTTCAAAAATATTTGTGGAAAAAACCTGTTATCATTTTATAACCAACGTTTCGGACTAACTAAGTGAGCCCATCATCAGGGTTGTAATCTGCATTTTGAGAAGAGAGAGCGTGAATGCTTGGAGCAATTTTAGCTCGTGAGATTCTCATCTTCTCAAATTTTAGTGCAATGTTCATTATGGAAGAGACATAGGGATTCTGTGCCCTGTGCATTGTCTGGATTCTAGGTTGGCCGCTGTCTATGTTACAATTCTGGAGATGGTGATATAGAAACACCAAATCCCAAAAAAGTGGATACCATCCATGACGTCTTAGAACCATCATTACTTGAGCTGTGGAGAAAAGGAATGATTCCGAATTTAATTGCCCTGCTCGTCCACACACCCTCTGCTGCAATCCTGGTTTGGTCTAAAGATCTCCCACTAGTCTTTTCTATGAGGGGTCAACGTCATATTGATGTCCTTCCAGGTTCACCCCACAAACCTTGCATGAGGCACGTCTCATTAATTTACTACTCTAGCAATTAACCATATTTATTCTAGCACAGTTATTGATACGACAGGTCCTACAAATGGAATGCTTTAGTCGAATAAATTTAAGAGGTTGTTTAGTGCCTTTACAATAACAATTTCCTTGTCACTTATACATTCCATCTTACAAGAAAAAGGAGACGAATCACAAAAACACAAAAGAAGGTAACAAAAACCTTGGGATGATTACTCTTTAGAGAAGTGCCAACATAGCATTTGTTTACTTTTCTAGATAAGGTAAGGAAATATAACTATATTATGTTTATAGGTGGCACAAAAGAGTAGGTTAATGGGAGTAGAAAATATAGCAAGTCACATACATGTGGGATTGACAAGGATACTCTTGGATGCCAAAATATAAATAGATATTGTAATATTTCTAATAAGAAAATACAGGAAATAACAGAGGCTATGAACTAACTACAAATTACAATCTCAAAAACATGCAAGCACATGAATTAAACACCAGAAATATAAACCAAGCTCTGAGCCATTTTATTAAATATGAGCAAAATGGGTACAATATATAGTAATAGTAGAACCTGGGTTTGCTACAAGCAAGCAAGGCAAAACTCAGTTGATTATAATGAAGCCCAAGTGTTGTAGAAGCTCCTCCCCAATTTTTGCATTGACCCAATAAATTTCTGTTGCTGCTGCTAGATTCGAAATGGAAAATTTGCCCTCAGAAGTGCTCATAAAATTTTGAGAAATTAGCTGGTGCACTTTCTCAACAAGGCCAACAAAACCTAAAAAGGGATTGGCCCCAAACCAACTCTCCAGGAAACCAACAAAGTGGTGCAAATTGCCAGTTGACTAGTAAAACACACTACTGAAAGAAAGTGGATTTCTAGCCTAACTACCGCCTGAATTAGGCTAAAAGTGCAGCCATAGACTCCTCTCCAAATACCCACAAAAAAAGGTTTGGGTTGACTTCATGTGGCGAGAGAGCCAACCAAATAGTGCGAGTGGCCCTTTGGTTGACTACATGCATTGTTGTGAAATAATTCTTCAAAAACTCCCAATTCCTCCATTGAAATGCCACTAATTTTCCACACAAAATCCCTTCCTGAATCTACCTTCTCCTCCAGCGAATCTCTTTCGGAAATTAGTTTCCCTCTTCCCCTATGCAAGCTTTCTCTAGTGAGCTCTGCGCACTGCTAGAATGGATAAATTCTGCCCACCAAATGGCCAAGACTTCTGCCCTGCAAAACACTACCAAAATTCCGGTCTTAAGGTAGGAAGTCTCTTTGCAAATCACCAAATCTCTCGACTCACTCTTGCCAAAGAAATTTGTGCTCCACAAATTGCCTCTACACCTAGGAAGTGCACAGAACTGGGTGAACACCTGCAATAAAGCTCTGTGGAATTCCTCAATTGGACTCCCCAAATTTCCTCACTAGGGAGACAGTCGGAGTTCTTCGAAATGAGGGTGGAATTCCACTTGGAACTCTTGTGCTAAACAACACTTCTCCTCTTGTGCTAAACAACTCCAAGAGATAATAATCTAATGTGAAGTGTAATAGAAAAAAATATAATCCACAAAATGAGTCCATCCTCTTATTATTTCTCCTCATGCCTCTAGACTCCTTTTTTAATATTATTTTATTGGTGGGGGCCATTTTCACTAAGTTACTTTTGCCACCATTTAATAAAATAATAATTTGCCGCTATTCTCCAATAAAATAATACTAGCCTCCTTTCTCCAATAATATTTGCCCCTTTTTAATTAATATTACTAAAATTGGGCAAAATTCGTTAGTGACTCCCATTCTCACAAAATTGGGGATATTATAGTCCTCCTCACCAAAAATTACTTGTCCTCAAGCAATGCTCGGACAAGCGCTCCCTCTCTCTGTTGACCTTAACTGTCACTGCAAACAATACTGGGGTCCCAAATGTGCCACTGAGTCACCCTAAATTCGTGCACCATCCTGTCATAAATGAATCCCTCGATACTAGGGTCTCATGCTAATCTAAAAAAGATGCCACCATGTTGACGCTGTGCCACTCTAATTACAACTGGCTGCCCATCGTGCACATACCGTATCCTCCTCTCTTGGAGCGTGATGGTGAAATATTGATAAAGACCAAATACATCTTGCCCAAGCATCTCCACGATGCCAACACCTACCCATCCAAAGCTAACCCCGAACCTATGCAACAACAGGGAAAGCCTGCCTCACCATATGATTAAGGTCTCCGCGAACCCCCATCTGTCAACCCAAGAGTGAACTAGATCACTCTCTGCCATGACTCCGCTCATCACGAGACAGAGTGATCTGTCAACCAACTGAATCCCTAGATCCCATTAGCAGACCAACTGCAGCACAACTTTGAGAACTGTTGGAATCCATTTGTGCCTCGTCTCTAATACCTGCATGCAATCAATATATAGGCTCCATATATCATGAACTAATTTGATGCATGCTAAACTGCCTTGTGCTTTCCCATTGTGTAGTATTGTGGACCACTGGAAACCACATGTGCCAATTAGCTACCCCCTGAATGGAACCAATAGATGGGGTATCTGATGTTCGCAATCGACTCAGTGTATATGTATCCATCCTGCTCTTGCCAACCATCATCACTAAGTCTACCATCTGCCCTCTCGATAATGTGCCAATACAATGTCTGGAGCTCGAACACCCACTGGAAAACTACCTCAGTCATACACAGTATCCTGTGCTCATGCAAGATTCCAACATGCCTTGTCGAAAGAGTGGCACATGTCTCCCTCGTGACCATCTCCCTAGGTGTAGGCTCAATGATGAATGGTATGCCACCCCTAGAGAAGATCACCTCATCTCCCAGCCTTTGGCTATCAACTCAAGCATTGACCTTTCTCCTCCACTAGAGAATATCTATCGTGCCCCTGAGGCACCGAATCTCATAGCGTTGTCTTGGGAAAATCCCTCAGGTCCTGCTATCCACATCGTGGGTCTGGATTGAATACAATAAGGCTCCCCTCAATCGCACGTGGTGCCAATGATTGGAAGATGCGTGGGTTCCGATGGGCATGATCAAGAACCCGTGTGGATGCTCCCGACCCATGCTGTGATCCGATGGGCATGATCAAGAACCCGTGTGGACGCTCCCGACCCATCCTGTGACCGATCTGCTCTCCCAACCTGGGTATGTCTACCCCATGGCATGTCTGACATCCTCGTCAAGGAATCTCCTTGCTAGTAGCACTCCCTCAGTCCTCAGTGTAGCCCTGCACACTACTGCATATAACCATGTATCCTTGTGTCCCCTTGCGTACAATTGCACCTAATCACACATCTCTGTGCACCGTTGGACCCTGTTACATGTTGCTGCATCATCCCAGATCAACTGGTATTCCTTCTGTATTGATGTGTCTTTCACTCTGAGGAAATGCACTGTGATGTGAACCACTCCTACACCACGGTGCAACCCTGCACACCACTGCACATCTCTGTGCTCCTCCGAATAGTGCTACACATCGCTGCATACCCTTATATACCCATGGATATCAAGGTCGAAGACTGAGTCCATAAGCATCAACCCACATCTTGTCAGGGTCGCCATCTCTACTACCACACCTCCATAACCTTGGATGAGTGGACCTTCCCTCCTGATCCTCTCATAGAGATCTGACAGGAAAACCTCCCTAAGTGCCAGTGGCGGTGTCACTAAGGTGTTGCTGCTCTATGATCTCTGTGCCACACATATTCGTGGAAAATACTCATCCCCATACAATGCTCTATTTGGTGGTCGACCTATGCCACCTCCTCCAATTAGCCCTTGCCAGAGTCTGCTGATCCTCCTACGACCCCATGTCCGGCCAACCTGCCATGGCAACTCACGGAATCTACCTGCTCCCCTGCCAATCCATGCTGTCAGTAGGGTTGTCCAAAATTCCGATGGAAATATGAAAGTGTGTATGCGCTCAAGCACTGGATCCATCACAAAGTTGTTGCTATCACTGACCAAATCCCTGATGTGATGCGGGTTCCCACCTGGATCCCAGTAATAGTCTAGTCCTGGAGCCCCTCTAGTAACCCACGACCCTTGCGGAACTATGGCCAGGGATATATCCTGAGTCCTGACACCTCACCCACTCCACAAGGTATCAACATAGAATCTCTCACCATCCAAGCCCAAGCGAGGAATTGAATGCACGAACTCCTGTACACAAAACAAGCCCTCCATCTTGTGAATGTTGCACCCTGCACAACTCATGTTGCCTCATCTCACGATCTTGGTCAACACATAAAATCTGTTGAGGTGACGTTGCCTCTCCCTCTACAACGTGCAGAGGCAACCTACTAGTGCTACAAGCCCCATTTATGTATGTTTGAAAAGGGCTGTTCTGATGCTGCAATGTGTACTCTAGTTGTACCATTAAGGAATCCAATCTCTCCTCAACATGAGTCAGTTTGGTCGCTGACTTGGCACAAACTGCTCTCATGCCCTCCATCTCCTTGTTCTACTATAGAATGGCCTCTCGTACTGTCATGGCCTTCTTTTTCAATGCTAGAAGGCTGGCCTGGAATTGATGAAACTGTTGTGGGCGACTATCATCTGTAAACTCAGTAATATTTTTGGACCCCTCTGTGTCTTCTAGCACCTTGTCTACAACAAATATGTCTCCAGGCACCTCATCAATTTGTTGTGGGCAACCATCATTCGAAAATTCGGTCATAGTGCTGGGTACCTCATCAACTTTCGACACCTCATCCATGGGTGGCACCTCCTCAATAGATGGCCCTCTGAGTGTATGCTCTACTCTCTCCACTAAGGTGTCAACCGGAGCTAGCAAGGGGATCTCCAACAAGGGTGACACCCGCATCTCACTAGGTATATCTACATGCTCCTCATACCCCTGCATGTCCTCTGCCTCATGCTCAACCTCCTCCTCAGGCTCCTTATAACTAAAGCTAGGTCTCCACTAGAAGAAGCACCCTCTAGTCTCACCCTCTAGCTGCCCCTGCCTTGTCCACTTCGTTTGAGGAAGTATATTTCCCTGATTTTGTCAACTTTCCCCGCATAGTGTGAATGGCTGCACCTCATGGCCTGCTGCACCTCTAGTGTCACTGCTGTATGGATGTGGTTGGCTTTGGTTTGTCACCTTCCTTAACTGGGCCAACCTCTTGTCGTTCCAGTAGATTCCACCCTAGAATTCTTGCATACTAAATCTTCCTTGAGCCATGGGTTTGTCTAGGGTTTCACCCATCATTGTGCATACATGCTCAATACCTTCATGATCTTGCTAGCTTCCCCACAATTGGCCAAGATCATGCTCTGATACCATTGTAATATTCCTAATAGGAAAATACAGGAAATAACAATGGCTATGAACTAACTACAAATTGCAATCTCAAAAACATGCAAGCACATGAATTAAACACCAAAAATATGAACCAAGCTCTGAGCCATTTTATTAATATGAGTAGAATGGGTACAATAGATTGTAATAATAGAACTTGGGCTTGCTACAAGCAAGCAAGGCAAAACTCAAGTGATAATAATGAAGCCCAAGTGCTATAGAAGCTCCTCCCCAATTTTTGCGTTGACCCAATAAATTTTTGTTGCCGTTGTTAGATAGGAAATGAAAAATCTTCCCTCAAAAGTGCTCAAAATTTTTAGAGAAATTAGCTAGTGCACTTTCTCAACAAGGCCAACAAAACCCAGAAAGGGATTGGCCCCAAACCAACTCTCCAAGAAACCCACTCTAGTAAAACGCACTACTGAAAGAAAGCAAATTTCTGGCCTGAATACTGCTTGGATCACGCTGAAAATGCAGCCACAAACTCCTCTCCAAATACCCACAAAATAATGTTTGGGCTGATTCCGAGTGGCGAGAGAGGCCACCAAATAGTGCGAGTGGCCCTCTAGCTGGCTAC
The DNA here is from genome assembly GCA_031772625.1 of Pinus tabuliformis. Lineage (NCBI taxonomy): Eukaryota > Viridiplantae > Streptophyta > Pinopsida > Pinales > Pinaceae > Pinus > Pinus tabuliformis. Next base: position 1,231,077,866 of record CM062817.1, on the reverse strand, counting down.
ATGCACTGCTATGAAATAATGCTCTAGAAACTCCCAAATCCTTCGCTGAAATGCCACTAAAATTCCACACAAAATCCCCTCCGAAATATACCTTCTCCTCGAGCCAATCTACTTTGGAAATTAGTTTCCCTCTTCCCCTATGCAAACTTTCTCTAGAGAGCTCTGCGCACTGCCAAAATGGAGAAATTCAGCCCACCAAATGGCCAAGACTTCTGCTTTGCAAAACACTACGAAAATTTCAGTCTCAAGGTAGGAAATCTCTCTGCAAATCACCGGATCTCCCGACTCACTCTAGCTGAAGAAATTTGTGCTCCATAAATTGCCTCTGTGCCCAGGAAGTGTGCAGAACTGGGTGAAGATCTGCAATAAAGCTCTGTGGAAATCCTGAATTGGACTCCCCAAATTTCCTCACTAGGGAGACACTCGAAGTTCTCCGAAATGAGAGCAGAATTCCACTTGGAACTCCTGTGCTAAACAACACTTCTCAGAAGATGTAATGTGAAGAGTCATGGTGAAAAAGGTAATCCACAAAATGAGTCCATCTTCCTTCTATAATTTCTCCTCATGCCTCTAGAATCCTTTTAATATTATTTTATTGGTGGGGGCCTTTTTTTCTAAGTTACTTTTGCCACCATTTAATAAAATAATAATTTGCCGCTCTTCTCCAATAAAATAATACTAGCCACCTTTCTCCAATAATATTTGCCCCTTTTTAATTAATATTACTAAAATTGGGCAAATCTTTTTAGTGATTTCCATGCTCACAAAATTGGGGATATTACAGATACAAAGTCAAAATGAAAGAAAAGTGAGTAAGAAAGGATGAATCAAGAAGATAAACCCTAAAAGGCCTTTCTCCACACTAGATATAGAGGTTGAGATAGAGAAATGTGCAATGATTCATCATGTCCATTAAAAGGTGTAATGTAAAGAAATAAAGTGATTTGTAGAAGAATCACAAGAAACTTGCCAAAATATAAATAGATACAATGTCAAAATGAAAGAAAAGTGAGTAGGAAAGGGTGAATCAAGAAGATAAACCCTAAAAGGCCTTTCTCCACACTAGATTTAGAGGTTGAGATTGAGAAATGTGCAATGATTCACTATGTCCATTAAAGGTGTAATGTAAAGAGATAAAGTGATTTGTAGAAGAAGAAGAAGAAACTTTCCTATAAATTAGAGTAAGTATTATAGAGAAGTAGGTACAAATTTGTCTAGTGGCACTGGCATGTGCAGTCCTGGTATAATAACTTCTTGGTTTACAAAGTTCCTGGGGCAATGCAAATGTATTTGGCTGGTGAACTCTCAAAGAGTAATTAGACCAAAATGTTTGTTATTTTTACTACTAACGAACATGTGCTTATGCTGGTTATTTTGCTTGAAAGGTGTTCTTAAATTGTTTGTGCTCAACAAACTTGAGATATTCTAGTTGAAAGTAATCCCATAAAACAGGAAGATGTATTTGAGTTTGATGGACAAGTAAAAAAGAACAAAGCAGTCTAATAAAATAATGTTATAACAATAACAAAAACATGTATTATACTAACATTATTAATCGGTTCATAGATTCCATAAACATTATGGTGGTTGGATTCATCTATGCATATGACTTATGGCATTCTGGTAAATAAAATTTTAGATGGAGGTTGAATATATAGTTTGGTGATGTATGTCCTATTGATCGCAAATTAGAGTTTTTCTTGCCTATGAAATATCTTTTAGACAGCTTTTTTATTGCACATTTTTAAATAAGTCAGTAATATCGACTCTGGTGTTAAAGATAACAGAGAATAAAGTTGGATTTTGCATGTCCTATTGAAATTGCAAATTGCATTTTTTTTTTCTCCCTTTGAAATATCTTTTAGATAGCTTTTTTATTTTTTTAAACGTTCTTTTAATAAATTTGTAATATTGACTCTGGTGTTAAGGATACCAGAGTATAAAGTCTTCATTGAATAGCTGCACAAAGTAATGATGTTTATCGTGTAATATTACCTAGTTCCCTTCTAGCACCATTTTGATTACAGCCTTATGTTTGGTGTAACAGAATGCAGACATTGATGGCTTTGGTGACTTTGGTGTAGATGTATATGCTGATTCTGAACCGTGCCTTCCTGAAACATGCATGGATGAAAGTGACATGGTGGGAATAGTCAACAAAGAAGATTTGGATAGGGACAGGCAAAGGTCGAATTCCTATTTGTTAGATATTTAGATATATTCTATACTGAAAAGGAAGAGAAAACCAAGCTAGGTTCTGTCTACAGAATTTCCTGATTGTTACTAAACTGCTTTGTCATCTTCAGAGTCAGAGGCAGTTGATGGAAAAGAGATTGGCTTAGAACTATTTACTACTGCTTAACATCAACATGGATAATTTCCTTTAATGTATAGTTCCTGAGTTATTTTATTTAAATAAGTTGGCTTTGACCCACGTGGATTTGAACCTTGAATCTCATAGTTTTACATAATACTATCGCCAACTGCCCCCCATGTGCAATGTATAGTTCTTGTTGATGTCAGGCTTTGTTTGCAAATCCTTTGATGAGGTTATTTTTTCAGCTTAATAATGCTTTGTAGAGTGACATTCTTGAGCTATTAACTCAGTTTAAATTTAAATATTAATTTGGGATAGAGGCTAAAGATGGTTATGAACTGCAAAAGTACAAGCACCAGACTGGGGGAGTGTCAAAGACATCTTTAGCAAAGAGTAATAATGGGAAGTGTAATGATGCAGATTGTACAAGGAATATCGTGAAGCACCAAATAACCAAAAATGGTTAAAAAGTAGTGAGGATGAGATGGATGGAAGCAACGTACAATGTCAATCAGAAGCTTTGCTAACATCTAAGCCTGGTTTTACATAATACTTCATAACATGGAGATCGCCAATTGAGCTGCCCCCCATGTGCAATGTATAGTTCTTGTTGATGTCAGGCTTTGTTTGCAAATCCTTTGATGAGGTTATATTTTCAGCTTAATAATGGGAGGTGTAATGACATCATTAGCAAAGAGTAATAATGGGAAGTGTAATGATGCAGATTGTACAAGGAATATAATGAAGCAGCAAATAACCAAAAATGGTTAAAAAGTAGTGAGGATGAGATGGAAGGAACCAACTTACAATGTCAACTAGTAGCTTTGCTAACATCTAAGCCTGGGATGAAGTCTGTGATGAGATTTGTTTAGTCAATTGGTTAGGGTCTCTGAGTTTTACACTGCCTAATCAGTCTTATAGTGTTTACTTGTTCACAAGGCCTATTGTGGGCATGAACTGCCCAGCAGTTAAAAGGAGATGATGAATTTGAAGCTGGCAGTTTTGGATGATCTATTTTTGGGGATTGTTTGCCGACAATGTAACATCTTGCATGGGATTAGTGTAAGTCATCCTTGTGTTTGAGGATTAATGCTACAATACTAGGAGTCAAGTTTGCAAAGAAATCCAAAAGAACCTTTTCCCTTTCTGCTGAAGCTACAAGAGTGGCACCATAATATTCAAGAATCCCTCTACAAACCTGTTTCATATCCAACTAACCCAAGAAACTGTTAACTTTTCCTTTATTATTATTTGGGGGCCAAATGGCCTAGGTTTCAATCTTCTAAATCAACCTATTACCTCCTAAACTCTCACTTATATGTGTAAAAGTCCCAAGCACAAAGGGAAAACCCAGGGGAAACTTAGAGGAGCTACCAATTGTCACCTCAGTAACTTGCACTCTCAGTTTAGGTTCACTCTCCTCCAGCACAAGGGGGGTTATTTCCAAGTAGGATTGCTAAGGCTATGACAAAGAGGCTCAAGGAGTTGTGAAGAGATAGCTTAGCAAAACATTGTTTTCATAGCATAGAAAATAAACGGGGTGATGGAATGGTCAGAAGATTAGTGACTATACAAACAAGGGTAGATAGAGTCAAGAGCTCTATGACCAACGCCATCCTTCCTACGTCGGGAACTAGACATTAACACAAAGTGTCGGCCATATGTCCTCCCAAGCAATGTCTTACACAAAGCCTCAACTTCTCAATCGGTAACAAATCCTCCCTAATCGAACAGATCGACAACAAATCTCTCCTATCAAACTGATTGACAACACTTCAGCATGTGAAAACATGCCATCAAACTTCCGAGATATTTACCTGTACAAACACAACCCCAATCAGTGACAAACTTTCAAATGTATAAATAGATACAAACCTTTGGGGTCTTCCAGACAACTTGATGTTGCTTCTCATCTATTCACAGTAGGACTTAGAGTTTTCCCAATGAATCTTGACAAAAGATTCCTCAACCACGCAGCTTCCTTTCCTACTTCTCATGCAACAACATATTTCATAAATCGATTTGGCTTTTCTTATCTTAGCAGCCCTTCAAAATACATTCTCATATTTCTTCTATCAAGGTGTCCATCATGACTATGATATGACCTCCCTTTCAACTAGGGAGATTCCTTTCATCCAAGCTCCCTCTTAATTTAGGGAGATTTCTTTCAATCAAGCCCCCTCTTAACCTAGGGAGATTTCATCCAGGCTCCTTCTTAATTTGGGGAGTTCTACTTCTTTCTACGAGATTGGAGAATTTGTCATGGCTTTCATCCTTCTCATCAGAGTTATCATGATCATCATTATTCACATCATGCTTATCATATCAACTTTACTTTACGAACATCTTCAAGATTGTGTACCTGCACAACTTAGATAGCAAGTACAACCAAATCTATAGAAGCATGAAGTTGACCATATCAAAATCACAAAAGCATTCAACTTTATATATCAGATGCTCAAACTTAATTGCAAACAAGAGACACATACTCTTCAACTTCTTGCTAGGGTTTTTGTCATAAACCCTAGACTACTTCATCAAGACCTTGAGCATTTCATTACAACTTTCACTATATCTAGGGTTTCAATGTTTCTTCCAGAGGTATGACATACCCTACTACAACATATTGCAAACCCTAGAAACAATTCAAACAAATATAAATCTACAATGTATCTAACAACTTTCAGAATTCATATGTTAGACTTCCTACTAGGATTTCATACAAACCCTAGATTTCATACATGAGAATCAAAACCAATCACAGCTCAATCAACAACATGACTAGCTTCCACTAGGGTTAGTTGCAAACGTTAGATTTTTCTCAAACAATCAAACATTAGTCATAACTAAAAATCAGATTTCAACAATCCTACACAAATCTCAAATTGTCACATTGTCATCATATATTAGAGATTTGGACTTCTACTAAGGTTTGATTACAAAACCCTAGAATTCACAAAACTATCATCCTAGAGAATCAAACTTTGACTAGGGCTTAGTTCCAAACCCTATGACTCATGACCACCAGCAAACAGGTCAACTTATACATCTAGGATTTCATCATCATACATAGGCATCTCATAACATGTGTTAATTAAAGCCAACTTCACTAATATCAATAAGAGTTAGACATATAACAAACTTGATTAGATTAGGGTTTGATCGGGCAAATGCACATATCCCAAGGAAATCATTTCCAAGACATTATAATGGTCTTGCTTATACACCCTACCAAACCTTAATGATCTAGGGTTTCAATACAAAACATAGCAAACCCTACCAATACTTCAAGGGTTCAAGATTTGAGAAATTACCATTCAACCATAACAAGTTAGGGTTTCCATAACCATATCAAAACGCCAAACATGACTTCATTAAAACATCAAACATTTTCTTGACTTCAACAATAACCCTAAGTAGGCTAGGGTTCCACACACTATCATCATCATACTCTTAAGTTAGGGTTTTCACAACGAACCTTTCTGGGGTTCCACAGGAATAATCAAAGATATAAGGAGGGTAGATTTATCTAATGATGAATCACCCAATCAAGAATCTTTAAGATTCAGGAAAGCTAGACAAAAAGATGTTAGTAATAGTTTATCAAGAATGAATATGGAGAGAGCAAAACTTGTAATTCAAAACATACCTCTTGTTTCTTAACAAACCTTGTAATTCCAATGCTTTGTTTTTGTGAGGCCTTCTTCCTTGAGTCTTCAACAAGTTTTCCTAAACAAGGAAAATAAGAGTAGAAATGTGATTAGTATTTAATGCAAACAAAACTAGATAAGGAAAACTAAAAATGAAAATGGTAATAGGATACTTATCTTTGGAGGTTGGTGAAGGCTCCCTCCAAGCTTGAGGGATACCTATACCCTTAAGAACAAATAAAAATGTTTTTCCAAAATATGTTAAATCTAAAAACTAGAAAACAAAATGAAATAACAAAATCTTAGATCAAAGGACTTCGATCCAACAACAGTAGGAGCAACAACTTTGTCCAAACCTGGAGAACTTTGATCTCCCTTGATACACCTCAGAACAAGGTGAGCGTTGTCCCAAAATTTTTGATCTTGAGGTTTACTATCTCCTTCCAGAAACTCGCACTCCTTTCCAGCCCTTCTTCTAGCCCTTTCTCAACTTCGCACTTTTCCAAGATCCAGTTTCAGAAATCGAACTATGTGAGAGAGAATAAGATGCTTCAAATGAATTTGAACTCCTTGTATATATAGCCTTCCAGGGAGGTCGAATTACTTGTCTTGAGGCCAACTTGGTGTGGAGGAGAATAAATTTATTTTTGACTCAAAAATAATTCATTTTACATGATTTGAAAGCCCAAGAAGGGTCCCTTTTAATGTACAATGACTCTAATGAGTTAGAGTAAATCCTAGAAGTCCTCAACGGGGACTTTGACCTAAAACATGTGACCCAAGCATGAAACCCATGCTTTAATAAGTCATAAAATAATAATAAAAATATTATCTTCATTCTTTTGATAAGTACATCTCAAATACATTTATGAAGACCGAACCTAGTTACAAATTTCAACACATTGCATAAATAACTTGAATGCAAATTGAAATAGAAACAGTACAGGATTACCTCTACTTTTCTTTTACTTTTCCGCTGATAAGAAACATTTAACAAGCACACACATAAATTGAACACAGTTATTATTGGTCAAACACTGACCTATCAAAAACCCACAAGGGGTAAACCAGTTATAAGGAGGATTTTATTCGCTAATCTCAGAGAATTTTTTACACAACATTTAATATACTTCAAGTACTTATCTCTCCCTTGAAGTATGTGCCAGTCTCCTAGGAAATTGAACTGCTGCTGAGAAAGATGTGCCTTAGTCAGACCTTTTCCTTCCTCAGATTTCCTGCCACAGGTTTGCAATAATTACCTCGAGTTTTTGAGCTCTGCTCAACTGTTATTACTCTCCATTTCTGCATTGGAACTCTGCAATTCTTCCTCAAACTATGTGCTCAGAAAGACAGCTTCCTCAGCCTTTGAAATTCATGCCACAGAGCCGATATCTCTGCCACAAATTATGGGCCTGTCAGAATCATTTAATACTGTGAGAATCCCCTCAAAACTGCACAGATTCTTTGTCCTCAGCCACCTGAAAATCATGCTGAGGAAGTCTGAATCTTCTCATGTTTTTTATCAACAATCTCTGCCTTGGGATTCGAGCCGTAACTCTCTTCTCTGTTGTACGTTTTTCTCTCCTTCAGCTACCTGAGCTATCTCAGCTTCATGCCCTCTCTTCTTCCTTGCTCTCCTCCTCTTCTCCTACAAATACACATGAAGAATGAGAGCTCTCTATGCCTTTTTACCCTTTTTAGTCTCATTATGTTGAGAGAAGCCCTAACCTTATGATCAAGGGCTGAGATTAGATCTCAGCTCTCCTTGATCAAGGGTGGAGATCTAATCTCCCATTGACCCCCTTTTTTATATCGCCCCCCTCATTAAAGAGCTCCCTAGTCACTTTAATGTTGCTTTTGTAGCTTTTACCTTTTTCCACGTAAATTCAACTTAAAAACGTAAAGTGATTTTTATAATATTAAGTACATAGTACTAAAGTACGTCCTAAAGTGACTTTAAGAAACATGAGTTTAATAACTCATAAAGTCACTTACTAAAAATGTGTTCTCATTTCTTTTCGTAGGCAAAAAGGCAAAAGCGCTAGGAAAACACCTCCTTGGTACCTTTTTTCAATACTCCATCTTACCGAGGAAGGTGTTTCAAACCACTCCCATTTTATCTGTGAAATACACATGCTTTCCCCTTGGCAATGACTTGGTGAGAATGTTTGTGACCTGCTCCTTAGTGGATATGTACTCAAGCAACACTACTCCTCTATGAACCCAATCCCTGATAAAGTGGTACTTGATCTCTATGTGCTTTGACCGATCATGAAATATTGGATTCTTCGTGACTCGTGAGTTTAATGCAACTCTGATTAAAACAATATATTGTAGTTGGTCTCAACCTTTGACCAAATAGGCCACACATCATTTTGTGAAGCCAAATAACTTCGCAACTGGGTTGACTAGCTGCAATATGCTCGACTTCAGCTGAGCTTAGTGCCACTAATCTCTGCTTTCTATTGAACCATGACACCATTGCCGAACCCAACAAGATACAACATTCGAAAGTACTCTTTCGGTCAATAGCACTTCCTGCCCAGTCTGAGTCTGTACATCCTGTCAACCTGACTCCATCCCCCAGATATAGTCTAGTCCATAGTCCACTGTGCCTTGTAGGTATCGTAACACATGTTTCACAGCCAACTAGTGCATCCTCCTGGGATCCATCATAAATTGACTCAACATGTTGACTACGAAACGAATATCCAGTCTAGTGTTGACCATATACATCAATGAATTGAACAACTGACTGTATAAAGTGGGGTTCAATATGAAAATTTCCCTGAAATGCGACAACTGGAATTTATTCTTCTAACTGATTAATTATGCAGCTTATTTTGCTATGGCAAAATAATGAATAAATCACACTGCAATTTCTTCACAATAAAAATGATGCGGAAAATAAAATTGGAAACCGAGAAAATAGAGTGCGCACACAATAAAAATTGACACTGTTATTTTTGGACAAATGTCCTTGGAAAAACCCAATGTGGGAAAATCAGTGTTGCAGATGAGGGTTTTATTGTTATTCTTCAAAAAGGAATGAGATTACAATATCTAGATGCCGACATGCTAGTAATCCTCTAGTTATAATTTCTCTACTTCCTCCCACGCAATATCCATGTCAAAACTGGCTTCCTTAGCCACCCATTTAAGCACGTCATCCTGGCTTTGCACAAGCATTGCGCAGCTTTGCGCTGAAGATACTTCGAGACAAATAACTGTTGAATAAACTGATTTGCTGTTTCTTGGAAAATCACTTTGGCCCAATGTTCCACGAAGTGGGGATGAAGCGGGGACGTTTTTTGGAAGCGGATCTGCAGAAGTGTCATTTCCCAAAAATCTAGGAAGTGAAACGTCTACTATATATATATTATTTTTTATATTTTTTTGCTTTTATATTAGAAAAAAACAGAGAAAATACCAAATTAGTTGTAGAAGACATGAAAACATGCATATTTTTACATAATCAAGATAGAAATGGCATCCATTTTACATCAATGGTTAATTATTCCAGCATCAACCATCTAGATGCATCAACCATTTAGAATCTATTCCTCTTCTCTTGTCTAGCCTTTGCCTCTACTTCTATTCTCTAGGGATATTAGTCAACATTTCCCAATTTTGATCAAATTGCCTAATCCAAGCCTTATAATATAGTAGAGAAAGCTTAACATGCCTGATCGATGATTTTGACCTGAGTGAAGGGTACATTTTTGCTAAGGCCATGACAAAGGAGTTCAACCATCAACAACACCAACAATGGGGTACATATAGGGCTCGATGCTCTTGATTAAATGCTAATTACATGCCCTCATACATGATATAATCCAATGAAATGCCACAATCCCATTCATCCTGAAAACTGTTAAGTCTGCTAAATTTTGAATGGGGTATGAAATTCTATTTTCTCCATATGAATTCTGCTGAGGTGGGAACCACTCTCAAACATCGTAAGTCATTTCATGGTAATGTTAAAAATTTAATTAAAATGATGAAAATGAAAGGTAAAGGAGAATGTCACTTTTACTTTAAGAATTTAACATTACCATTAGGGAGCATCTAGGAAGTGTCTAGGGAGCATCAAGGGGCACATTGGGAGTATTCGGAAGGCATAGGCCACGTGGAACCATTTGAAACATCCACCTTATTTCGAATCCACTCGCAATCCGCGACGGATACACACTTGATCCTCCCCCGATCCGCAGTTGATCCTTTTTGTATTCGCGGATTGGGCAGCCAGAACTGCGAATCGGGCCCCCACGAATTCGATTTTCCAGGAATCTCCAAAAAATGGTGGAACCGCGGATCCGAAAATTCGCTGGAGGATTGGTGACAGATCCATACGGGACACGTTTTTGCCTCCTAATCCTTGGGGGAGATTGTTCCTGCAACATTGCTTTGGCCACCTCCGGAAATTCTTCCTGGCAATCTGGAGCTCCATCTCCCTTTGAAATAGCCAAATCGAACTGCTCTCTTTGCCCCCCTGCATAGGCTTCTCTAGCCTTTGCATAGCTCCTGGAATAACTGGCAACTACAGAGAATTTCTTTTAGAAATTCTTTCTCATAATCCTTTTGCTGTCCCTCAAACTGTCTCTGCTTCCCTTCTGGCTCAAACTTCTCTCCCTTGCTTGATCTCTCCAACTGGGTAGCTCGATCTGCCAAGGAACTCGCTCTACTGGTGCGTCTATCTCCATCCCCAGTGTCCTGTTGGTATAATCTTTCGTTGGTGAATTAATGACCATGATTAGATCTCCAGCAACGAATAAGATCATCTCAAACTCAATTTGTGTGAGTTTCTAGAGCATTCTCACTTTTCTCATTTAATTCCCTTTAATTAATCAATTTCCCTTTAATCATCGATCAATTAATTTAATTGAGTTGTCTCTGGGTGTTTTCTCTTGAAACTTTTTCTGGGTTCTGGAGATCTTGTGTTTCTTAGACTCTCTGACCAAGGTCAAGTCTAGAACACCTATCCAGTGCTACAAAAACTAAAACTCCCTCTTAGCGAGGAAGGTGTTCTCTCCCATAACATCTTCCCTCATGCGGCTAATGTCTGACATCTGTGACAAACTACCACTGCCCACCAACCACTGCACATACTCTGATTCATCTACTAACTTTGTAACTAAACCATACTGCATCTGCATTGCTACTGACACTGCACTGTAACTCCTGTATTTCTGCCAACACTGTACTGCGCTACCACTGATCTCATGTTGCTACAACTAACTAAACTTTGAATCAACTGTGTCCTCGGACTAGCTCTACAATTGTCTCCCGAGTCTCTGGTTGCAACTAGCCTTTGCACTGTCTACTGTGTAACTCTCTGTGCCTTGACTGGCTTTATGCCTCTGACTGCAACTAGTTTTGCTTCTGTCTCTTAAGATTTGACTACGCCTTGCTCAACACTAATCCAATTGCTACTGAAAACTGTAGCAAGGGTATTGATCCATGAGAGGAGTACGCTGCAACTATTGTTGCTCCTCTATGGACCCTGCCCATATCTCTGCAACTTTGGGGTCTAGAGCTCAATGTCTCCCCACCTTTCTCCTGGAGGTATAGCTCCATACAAAGCAAATTCGTCCTCCAACTTGGAAGACAAATTGTCGATCTCTACCGAAGCTATTGCCTGCTTCTGCTTCTCTTTCTTGTCCTTCTTCCTCTTTGGACACTGGGCATTGTAGTGACCAAACTCCCCACATCTGAAGCACTTGATCTTCGACAAATCCTTCTTTTTATTTTCTCCTTCCTGTGAGCCTTGTCCCTGATTGCAACCTTTCTTTGCCTTCCCCTTTGATGAAAGGGCGACATTCTCCTCGTTCTTCACACTCTTCTGTCCTTTGTTACTTCTGCCACTGATATGTCTCTCAACTAGAGCAAGCCTCATCTCTTCCTGTGTGAAATCAACCCACAATCGATCCCAACTAGGTAGATTATCTCGTCTAGTGATACCTTGGAGAAGGTAGTCAACTGTGGGGTGAAACCATTGAGAGCTGTACGCACTAGCTCACTCTCTTGAGGTACTTTTCCAACTGCTGCAGTCTCATCTCAGACATACTAAATCCTATTGAGATCAGGAGTGACTCCTTCACCCTTATGCATCTTGGTGGTCCTCAAATTTTCTTTCAAGAACATCTTTTGGTTCTTGGAAGGATTCTAGAGAAGTGTGGTCACTGCATCCTGTTGACTACTGGAGTGGCACTTGATTATTACATGAAAGAATCCATTCCCAAGGATGATCCAGGGGACACTTGTAGCATCAAATATCATCAGTCAACTGAGTTTTTTAACTCTACTTCTATCTTCTCATCATCTTTCTTGTACCTAGATTCCACACCCTGCGGGGAATTATAATAAGTGATACTAGTAATGATGAGTTTTTGAGTCTGTAACAGGCTTAAGATGTTGGGACTCGATCAACAAATGAGTACACCTTGGAGTGTTTTTCTTATCTGGTTAATTATCCCTTCCTTTTTAGAGGTGGATAATTTTCTGGGTTTTTTCACTCACGTTTTATCCCAAAGCCAGGGTGACGGTTTGAAGGTTGAACCCCGAACACATCTTAGTGTCTAGAGTCTATGTATATTACCATACTAGATCACACAAAAAATCTTGTGGAATTTGGCTAGGTCTAAGTGGGATTTTTTAATAATTAAAAATTTCCCGCAAAACGAGATTTTTTAATTATTTTCTATGTAATGATGTAAATAAGTGGCCTTGGGAAATGTCTAGGGTGTGTGACTACTCGAAATTCATCCTCAGAGACCCAACATTATCCTAGGACCCACTTTGCGGGTCAAAAAACTACTTATAATCCCTCAAAAGCCGATTTTCCTAATGACAGTGGCAAAATTGAGGAAAACATTAAAAAAAGTTCAATAAATTGAAAAATTTATAAGTTTTTTCAAAGTCAAAATAAGTCAAATTTTGATGTGGCAGCCATGTGGGGCCCACCACATGGAGGAAAGTCAAAGACAAAGTTTCAAGTGGCAAGTCAAAAGGTTCCAATTTGAGTTAAAGAGGCAACGTTGAAATATTACGTATGGTGAAAAGTGAATTATTGATTTAATACATTATGATGGAGATTAAGTTTGGAACTTTAATAAAATGAGTGGGTAATGGACCCCACTCAGATTCCTTGTCTATGCATAAGGCATTCAAAGGGAGCTACGCATATGCCAAATTAGAATTTCCAGCACATGCAAATTAATATTACTCCACGCTGGCCCAGTGAAAGGATTGTCACGCAGATATAGTAACGAGATACACTGCCATCAAGTAATCAACACACAGTTTAAAGTTTTCTTCCAAAAACATTTTAGAAAATACAAGAAACAAATTTGCTATAGAAAGTATAGGGAAAAAAACTTTCTTGAAATATTCTTCCATCTGATACGAAGTAAAGTAAAAGCGTTGTGACCTCGCAGTTATGAAGGTGGCTTGTCCCTTTGTAGGAATGAAGGCAGACTATGGGGACAAGAACGAAGGCACACGCTGGCTTGTAAGACTCTGGGGATGGGGATCGTTAATGACACCTCCGCGCCCTTGCCCCCTCTTTCTTATAGTCACCCCAATTTTTACCCTTTGGTAAGAGCTTAAGAAAAGGACTTCTCATCTAAATTAGACATTTTAGATTAAAAATAACCAAGACTAAGTGCATTCAAATCTAGTATAGGTGCATCTCATGCTAATACATTTTATGATTTCACTTGCAATTGTCCATTTTACTTGTCATTATTGAATATTTTATGTTGGCAAGCATTGTTTCATTTTCCTTTTGCAAGTAGAACACTAATTGATTTTCCTTTCACAAGATATCTCTATATGCTTTGATTTAGGCATTGATTATATTTTAAAAGCATTTTATATCTTGTATCGATTATCGTGCTAACATCTTTGTCTTCATTTTTTTGAAGCATTCTACTTTTGTTTTGAGCAAATATATCTTTTATTCCTGTTGAGCAATTTATCTTAAAACACTGGTTTTATGGTTTTAATATGTTAATGATTTTTATTGCTCATATCATATTTTGCTCATAATTCTTAAAAGTAATCCACTTTCACTTTAACATCTCTCCTAGAACCTCGCATTTCTTTTATCTTACTTTTCCATATTAGGGACCACCCCCCATAGCTAACCTATGAGATAGCTTAAACGAAGAGAGAGATGATTTAGTGTGACAACCCCTTCTCTTAGTTCCCTGCCACCAACCACACCTTGTAGGTAGGTGTAGGCTGCAGGGTTAACACATCCCACATTTCTTTGGCCATATTTTTGGCCACTAAGTGTGAGACTATATGATCTTCAACCCAATCGAGGATCAACCATTTCGCCTTGGCCATATCCTTATTGTAATTCTCTAGCTGCTGCGGGTTTGTAGGTATGGCTACAACTCTCTGCATACGTCTTCAGACCATGTTCATCTAGTAGGAAAGACATTTTGGCTTTCCAGGGACAATAATTTGAGGCTCCATCTAGCCTATCCTGATCTCGAAGTCCTGCTGAGTCCATTTTTGCAAAACTCAAAACTGGGAAAGTAAACAGGAATCTCCTTCTTTTCTTGCTTGGCTGCCTACGCTGCAATTCTCACTCCCTCCTGAAAATGCACAGTTCTTCCCGTTGCTATTGCCTTTTGCTACTGGAAATTGCGGATTCCCTCCTGAACCTGATTCAGAAACCCTTTGTGAAATTCCTTTGTGTGTGCTTTTTTCTTCCTCCCGACGCTGATTCTGCCATTGCAAAAACATTGCACCTAGATCTGCTCAACAAATTGTCTGATTTGTTCACCGGAACTGCTTCTCGACAAATCCACTGCCTGCTGGAACTGCTAGTGGATATTCGAACTTTGCCTGCACCTGCAACTGGAAATCGAGTTTCCTGCCCAACAATTCGACTTGCATGGCTGAACCTCTACATAGACTTGGAAGAAATTCACTCAAACTCCATTTGAACTGCGAAATTTCTCCCTCATCACTAAGCCACTGATCTGTCTTGAAACATGCTCTAATACCATGAGAAAATTTCCTTGAAATGCAACAACTAGAATTTATTCTTCTAATTGATTAATTATGCAGTTATTTTGTTACGACAAAATAACGAATAAATCACATTGCAATTTCTTCACAATAAAAATGCTATAGAAAATAAAATTTGAAACTGAGAAAATAGAGCACGCACACAATAAAAATTGACACCGTTATTTTTGGACAAATGTCCCCAAAAAAACCCAATGTGGGAAAATGAGTGCAACAAATGAGGGTTCTATTATTATTCTTCAGCAAGGAATGATAGTACAATATTTTGATGCCAAAATACTAGCAATTCTCTGGTTATAGTTTCTCTATTGCCTTCTACGAAAAATCCATGCCAAAATTGGCTTCCTCAGCCACCTTTTGAAGCACTTTCTCCTAGATTTGCGCAAGCATTGCGCAACTCTGCATTGAAGATACTTCGGGACAAATAACTGCTGAAGAAACTGAGCTACTGTCTCCTAGAAAATCACTTTGGCCACCTCCGGACATTCTTCTCAGCAATCTAGAGCCCAATTTTCCTCTCAAACAACCAAATGGAACTGCTCCCTTTGCCCCACTGCGCAAGGCTCTATAGCCTTTGCGCAACTCCTGAAATAACTGGCAACTGTAGAGAATTTCTTCGGGAATTCTCTCTCACGATCCTTTTGTTGGCCCTCAACCTGTCTCTGCGTCACTTCTGGCTCAAAATTCTCTCCCTTGCTCGATCTCTGCGACTGGTTTGCTTGATCTGCGAGGGAACTCTGTTTACTGGTGTGTCTATCTCCATCCCCAACGTCTTGCTCTTATAATCTCTCGTTGGTGAACCAATGACCATGATTAGATCTCCATCAACGGCTAAGATCATCTCAAACTCAATCTGTGTGAGTTTTTATAGCATTCTAACTTTTCTCAATTAATTCCCTTTAATTAATCAATTTCCTTAAGTTAAACTTAGGCAATTTTTAATTATCGATCAATTAATTTAATTGAGCTGTCTTTGGGTGTTTTCTCCCAAAACTTTTTTCTGGGTTATGGAGAACACCTATCCGATGCTACAAAACTAACATTCAACACCTCAGAATCTGAAGCATGTAACTTCTTCTAGTGGTGATCATCGGAGTAGCCATAGGCCTACAATCCTCCATACATAATCTCCTTATTATGCCTCTTGCATATTTTCCTTGGCTCACGAAGATATGCCCATCCTCCAAACCTTCAACCCCAAAAATAGTGCATCAATCCCATATCAGTCATGTCAATCTCTGAAGCAAGGTCTCTCTTGCAGTTTTTGATGAGTCTCTCTTCTCCTATAATAAACAAATCATCCACATACAAGACCAGAATGAGTGGATCCTTGCCAACCATAATGAAATATAGGTTCGGATCTGCATCACTCTTCTGGAAACCCATATGCTGCAAGTAGGCATCAATCATCTCGTACCATGCTCTCGACACCTGCTTCATTCCATATAGGGCTTTCTTAAGCCTACACACATGCGACTCTCTCCCATGCACGTCAAATCCCTGTGGCTGCTCAATGTACACCTCCTCCTGTATGACCCCATTGAGAAAGGCAGTCATCACATCCATCTGGTGGATCTTATACCCCATCTTAGTTGCTATGGAGATCCCCGCTCTAATAGAGGTATAACGAACAACTGGTGTGAAGGTCTCCTCATAGTCAACTCCTTCTACCTATGCTAACTCTCGAGCCACAAATCTCGCTTTGAACTTTTCCACGCTGCGATCCACAACATGTTTGATCTTGTAGAGCCCCACCTGGAAGTCACCACTGAGTTCCCCTTAGGTCCCTACTCTATCACCCATACATCATTTTTCATGATGGAGGCATACTCGTCCACCATGGCATCCCTCCAAATTTTCTTACTCGCAACCTCCTCGAAGCTAACTGGCATAGTCACCACAACATCCACCACATAGTCACCCAACCACTTTGGTGGTTTGCTCTCACTCACTGACCACTTGGGGTTCCCCACTGACTCCTGTGCTTCCTACAGGGTCTCATGAAGTCATCTTGGCTTCCTCTTCCTTGAAGTAGCCTCCATAACTGGTGTGGAAAAATGCTCCCCTGGAACCTCTCCTCTTGATGATGATTCCCCTCCTATGGTTTATGGTGAACTTGTACTCTGAGATCTTGTGCCTTGTGATTCTAAACTCTGTGAACCTGTCACCCTAGAAGTAGGTGATTCTCATGACCCTAGTGCACCACTAGTAGATATTGAAACTTGCGGTGTGGCCCCCTACTAAGGAGCTTGCCGCTCTACTTGATCAACCTCCCAAGACCTCCTCAAGGTCCTCTCTATTGAAAATGTGTAGTTGCAGTCAGTATTTGAAGTCAAAAAGTCAAAAGAAAATGTATTTTTTATAGATGGTTGATGTAGGCTCCATGATGAACAGGTCGGCTCCACCTCATGAAGGAGTGTAACCATTGGGTTTATTCGACTTGGTCAATTAAGAGACTCGACCTCCTCATTGGGCATCATCACAAACAACAAGTTCGATTTGTTCAAGAAGCATTCTGTCCACACATGCGAAGGAGGAGAAGTTGACCAATGGGTTTGACCAAGTCTTCTATTTGTTTGACCAATGTTGACTCTATCCTTTCTGCTGTTGTTTGACCAAATTTTTGACTGAGGAAGAAGGCTGAATATTCTTGGAACCTTTGACCCGCTGTTGACCGAGTTTGTAGAGCTATTTTCTAGGTGTTGACAGAGCTTTGACCATAGGTCAAAGTTTGAGATTTGATAGAGTTTTCTAATTCTATTGCAAGACCGAATTTTAGCCATTTACCATGAATTTAAGTCTGAAGTGTCTCAGATGCTTGCCAACAATCCTGAAAAAGGAATGGAATAAGGAAAGATTGATGTCAGCAACCTCCAAACGAAGATGCTTGACAAGGTATGGCTCATTGAAATCTTGAAGTAAAAGAATTTACTTTCATATTGATCATGAATAAATTTCACATCATGTATGAATTCCTTCAAAAGGAAGAAGCAGGAACATCCATTGTATCCATTGCATCCATTGCATCAAGACCATGAGAATGATGACCATATTGATCTTAAGAATCAAGGTTCTTGAAAAGCCAAGTCACCTTCTATATTGTAGGCCGAACTTCTTTGGGTAACATGTAATCTGCTCAGACTGAAATAAGAGGGAGACCACCGAATTGTAGGGGCAAGTTTTGTTCTATAAAAGAAAGTTTGATCTTGGAAAGAAGTATAACGTTCGACCCATTATGGAAGGTTGGAAAATCTTAGATGATTCACTGAAGTTCTGTGCCTGAAATGGTCTCCTTGTAAAGCATGTTCAAGAACTAAGTTGGAAGATGCCTCCTCAAACTCTTTGAATATGAGGTAAATATTATCCCTATAATTTCTATTCAATGTATCTTAGATCTAAATGATCTCTTGTTATCATGATGAAGTCCTAGTTTAAGTCAATCAAAGCAAAATAAGTCCAATGTTGAGTTGTGCTTCTTTAAATGTATTGCATCATGTTTAAAAAGGAAGCCTTTTCAATGAAATCGAAATTTAGGTTTGAAGACTTGCATCCCTTTGGACAAAGTGAACCTGAAGACCATGTCAATGTCCCGCCTTACAAAATGAGTTGTGCTTCTTTAAAGGTACTGCATCATGTTTAAAAAGGGAGCTTTGTCAATGAAATCGAAATTTAGGTTTGAAGATTTGCATCCCTTTGGAACAAGTGTACCTAAAGACCATGTCAATGTCCTACCTTACAAAATCTATGGTAGATCGAATGTCTTCTTCGAATAATCTTAAAGGTATCACTGTTTGTTTCAGGAATCTGTGAATGATCATCTAAGCCTCTGTATTTAAGACCAAAAAATGAAATTAGTTTGTCACAAATGCCAACAAGATGATTGATCAATTGGAGCATGTTTTGAGCATGTCTAACAGTCTCTTTTTATGCATAAAATCTAATCTATGAACTATGAAAGGCTGTTGTGGAGGAGGGATTGGTCCATTTCATGAATCTCATAGATTTGGAGGGCGTTGTTTGAGTATGAGGTATATCAATACAAAGATCAGCAAAGCTAGACGTCTGTGGATCAAGAGGTATGTCTTAATTCTTGATGATCTTGTATCAAAACTTTGATGAAAGGTTGAAAGACTCTTCAGCATAATGTTACATGAATGAAAAGGAGTCCTGGATGAAACCTTTGAAGGACAGATATGATAAAGTTCTTCAAGGAAATATTGTGATATGAATCTTGTAACTACTATTCGAGCTGTAAGAGAGGATATTTGAAGAATGATATCTATTCTATGATGAATGGATGATCAATTTTGAAAGAAGGAAATCACTATCATAACACTTTTGTTATAGTAATCTTGATTACCAGGAAAAAGAGGTTGAGTCCCACTTCAAGATCAAAGTCATTTACTGATTTAATATTGTCCCATCATAAGATGAACCTGTTGAGGTCAGATATGCCACTGTGAAAGACCTTGCATCTACTAATGGTTTGGGTACTTGGATTGATTTCTTGCACATTAAATGAAGACCTAATTTATGTTGCTACAATGAGAAAGTAGAGTTGCTTGGACCAAGGACAACCTACAAAAAAATGATGAGTTTCATCACTAATGTAAAGTGCATGACAAATCTAGGGTTTTGACATTTATTGAAAATCAAAGATTTGAAGACCCTTGTAAGCAACAAGGCTTGATAAGTAAAACCCTAGGGTTTATGAACAAAACCCTAGGATTGATTGTTTCCGCTGAAAGAAGAAACCCTAGCTCCTGCAAGGAAGGAATGACATCATGATGTGGACGAAGTTGATTTGCAAGTTGGATGCAAGAAGTCTAAGATCAAGAGGGAGCTGACATGTTCTCAAAAGATAAGTATTTTGTATCTCTCTTTCTTCATTATTACTATTATTATCTCTTACCTTTGCTTGTCTTGCTTGGTTGTATTTGTTCTTCCATGGCCTCCTAGTGAGGATTGCAGGGACATAATGAAGGCTGCCAAGGTTGTGGCAATAGATGAAAATATTGGAAGAACAAAGTAAAGCTTGTGACAAGAAGGCTCGTGTTGAGAGATGATGTTATGAAGATAATTCATAACAAGTAAAATAAATAAAATTAATGTAAATATTAAATAATCAAATACTGGTCATGTTAAATAGTCATTAAGTTAAGTGAAAAGGCATGTCTAAAAGACATGCCTAGTCACGAAAGGACACTACTTAGGTATATATATGCGGGTCCTCATTGTAACATTCATCACTTATACATTTTTATATATAATAAATTATTATTACAAAATACTTCTGTGTATTCTTACATTTAAGTCAACAAGCTATCAATTTTTATGCCTTAGTGGTATCAGAGCCATGGCGCACAATATAATCATGCGAGTCTTTGAACGTTGTTCGCTGCACAATGTGCCATTACATTCATGTCTTGATTGCGTTGAGCAGTTTAATAAAATTCAAGAAGTATTTCAGCGATTAGAAAAATCATGTGCAGAAGTTAAAGCATGTTGAAAGGAAATCGATAGTAAGGGAGATGATAGCGATAGTGAAGAAAAGAAAGAAGATGAAGCAGTAGATGATTATAATGTTCAATATTATGATGAAGGCATATCAAGGCCATCAAGTGCTTCGTTGATACCTGCAGGCCCAAGACCTGCTGTTCTTGTTGTACCCATTCAAACTGTTCCATTGTTGTCACGGTCTGTCAGTGCATCAGGAAGACTAGGAGTTGGAGATTCTATGGCTTCAAATAGCATGTTGCTGTCTCAAAGTTCACAGGTGCCTCCATCATACAAAATGGTTGTTGTTGGAAAGAATAAGAGTACTTACGCTGGGCATGTTCCTCTTTCGGTCTCGAGTGCTAACACTCTGGCAGCGACAAGTCCCTCTCAAGGTTCCACTGCTTCACATTCTAGTGGTTTTATGTAGAACTCTCTTTCATCTTCTATGTTACCTCCATGTACAATTCCAGGCTCCAAGAAAAAAAATAATTACTGTTAGCGCTTGAAATTTCACCTCAGGCTGAGAAAGGTAAACCTCAAGGCAACATCAAACCACTTCGCCTCGTAGCTAGCCCTACGGGGCGGGAGAGGGCTCTCTCCGATCTATCTCGGTGAGATCTTCAATGGACGAGATGACCAATAGGGTAACACTGATTTTAGGCTAGTAAACTGATCAAAAGGGTTGATTTGGGGTTTTTAGGGTTTTTGGTGGAAAATTGGGGAAATGGCAATTTTGGGTGCGAGGATTGGACACAGTTTCTGCAGGGGGTTCTTTGGGGCGAGATAGGAGACAGTATTGATGCTTTTGATTGAGGTGGATGGTCCAGAATGACAGGTGAGGAGCTAAGGAGAGCAAACAATAACTTTGAATTCTCCTTGAATAGTAGAAAACATTGAAATTAAACAAACTTAAAAGCAGAGCATGACAGTCATGAATTCTTACTTTAACACTTCGTTTGCTTAATGTGCAGAAGGAAAAGAAAGGAAATGATTCACATAACACACTTACAGGTACATAGAGAAACGCACCATCAATACATGTAACCACAAGAATCCCAAAGAGGACTGCAAAACCCTGGTCTTCCTTAGCCAAAAATTGCAGAGATACAGTGAATAATACAATGATAGCTTATCCCTCAAGAGTCCAACCATGAAAATGAGCAAGAAAGTACATAATATAGATCATCTAACCTCTTTCCCTGCCTCCATGGGTCGAGCTCACTATCCTAGGAGTTGTTTCAACCACTTCTAAACTAAACACTACAAACTAGGCAGTCAAAACAACTTGCCTCTATAAGCTAGGAAACCAATTCATTCATTTAATTTTCACCTTTTTCATGAATGAATCTTCTAGAAGAGATACATAAGTGTAAAAGTGTCATAAAAGTACATTAATTACATCAAAGAGCATAATAATCCACCCCAAAAAGTCAAACAGGGTCAAATTGCGTTTTTCTGAGCTGTACACTGAAATTTGGAGAAATTTGCCTGACGGGTCGCGCGCCTCTGCCTGACGGGTCGCGCGCCTTTGGGACCACTTTTGGGGCACTTCCAGGTGTCCAAATTGAGCAAGAGTAGGCTTGTTGGAAAGGTCTGTGAGTCTACTTTCCAACCCAACTGGAATTTCTGAATTTGGTGGTCATTTGCCCCTCCAAAAGTGCAATCTCCCAAGACTGCTTTCTGTGTCTCAAAAATGTGGCAGAAAGTCATTTTTTGCTTGTTTTTTGACTTTTTGGAGGCCCAAAACTTCATAAAATCTCGTCCATGGATGAGCATATGTAACTTCTCATGACAAATCTGGAAATGCTGAGTTTTTGCAAAATGGAGTTGCTAGGATGAAGGGTCGCGCGGGGGGTGAGACCCGTTAATGGAGAAAACCTGTAAATTGCCTGAAAAAACCAAAATTTACCCAAAATGCTCAAAATTTCTTGGGATTTGTGCTGTGGCTAGGCTATTTAGTGCCTTGGTCAGTCAAAGAGGCTTTGGCCAAAATTTAGAGTGGATCGGGCCTTTTCCGTCGTTTTAGTGCCTTGGCCAACCTCCTTGGATCTGGCGATTGCAATTTTGACATTTCTCTAAAACCATGACACCTGTGCAAAAAGTGAAAGAGGTTTTTCTTCTTTGGCATGTTATGGACAAAAACCTCTCTCAGTTTTCCAAAATTCATCTTTTATTGCTCTGGAACATCATTTGAGTGCGACTTGTCCCGATGTGTGAAACAAGGAATTTTGTCGAAATGGAGCGAAATGAAGGGTATAGGGGGCTTCTAAATTCTTGGGGAAATTTTTGGGAGTGGGGAGGGATGTTAGGAAGCAGGGGAAAGTGGAATCTCAGAGATTGAGCGAGGGGAAGGGGTCCAAAAGGGCAAAACACAGGCCCAACCTAGAAAATTGCCAGGTTGTAGCTAGAAACTAGGGTTTGTGCAAAAATGAGGAATTTGGGGGATTTCAGTGATGGGAAGCATTTGGTAAGGTACTTTAAGGATAGGGGAAGGTGTATGAACATCAGGATACAAATTTTGCCGATGATTTGACCGTCCAAGAGAAATTGCCCTCAAAACCCTAGGAGAGGAAAATGACCTTACCTAGGCGCAACTGAAGCATGGACAAGGTGTAAAAAGACTCATTAGACACTGAGATGATAATGAAAACCCTATGAATGATGATAGACTCAGCTGAATGATGACATGGAGCGCCATTTGGACAACTTTAGAAGGAGTGAAAGCAAACCCTAGACCTAATGCCTAGTGACCAAATTTTGCTTGAAAACTCTTTGAAATGACAAAATTTGACCTTGACACTCTGAGACCACTTTGTAAGAGCATATTTGATCACTGGAGGAAGGCCGGAAAGACTGACACTAACAATTACAACAAGCCCATCGATGCTACGCAGCACATCGTGACGTTCAATCCAAGTTATGATCAGCTCTGGGCTCCACTTTACGGCCCTGCTCATCCTTATGTCAAGGACGGGATCGCTCAGGGCATGAGAAACCACAAACTTGGTTTTGTGAAGGATTCGACCATCTAACCCTTCATGTTCGACAAGCAGTAGAATACTTTTCACAGGTATGGTTACATTGCCGACCCTTCTGCTTCTTTGGGTAGTCATATTGTTGGTGATTTAGAGTCTTTGAAGAAAAACGATGGGGCATCTGTGTATAATTTACCTAAAAGTGAGCATAAGAAGCAGAAACTCGAGAAAAAAATGATACAGAAGGACGAGAACGAGGAGGAGGAAAAAGAAGTTGGAGAGGAAGTTGATAATCCTTCCACGGAAGAGTGGCTGAAGAAGAATAGGAAAAGCCCTTGGGCTGGTAAGAAGGAGGGTTTGCACACTGAATTGACTGAGGAGCAGAAGAAGTATGCTCAGGAACAGGCTGAGAAGAAGGGTGAGAAGGTTGAGATTGTAGATAAGACTACTTTCCATGGCAAGGAGGAGAGGGACTACCAGGGGAGGTCTTGGATTGATCTTCCCAAGGATGCCAAGGCAACCAATGATCATTGTTATATTCCGAAGAGTTGGGTGCATACACGGAGTGGGCATACAAAGGGGGTTTCTGCGATCCGACTCTTCCCCAAATATGGCCATCTGTTGTTATCTGTTGGCATGGATACCAAGGTGAAGATCTGGGATGTTTTTAACAGTGAGAAATGCGTGAGGACTTACATGGGTCATTTGAAGGCGGTGCGTGACATATCATTAATCAATGATGGTTCCAAGTTTTTGAGTGCTGGGTATGATAGGAATATCAAATTGTCGGAAACTGAGACAGGGAAGGTGATTTCGACATTCTCCACAGGGAAGATACCATATGTTGTGAAGCTCCACCCGGTCGAGGATAAGCAAAATGTGCTACTAGCAGGTATGAGTGATAAGAAGATCGTGCAGTGGGACATGAATAGTGGTGAGATCACTCAAGAGTATGATCAACATCTTGGTGCTGTGAATACCATTACTTTTGTAGACAATAATAGGAGGTTTGTGACATCGAGCGATGACAAGTCCCTGAGGGTTTGGGAATTCGGCATTCCTGTGGTCATTAAATACATCAGTGAGCCTCACATGCATTCAATGCCTTCGATTTCTCTTCATGCAATCACAAATTGGCTTGCTGCATAAAGTTTGGATAATCAAATTCTGATCTACAGTACAAGGGAGAGGTTCCAATTCAATAAGAAGAAGAGGTTTGTGGGGCATATTGCAGCAGGATATGCTTGCCAAGTTAACTTTTCACCTGATGGGTGATTTGTTATGTTCGAAGATAGCAGTTGGGTAACGCATATTCACAGTATCTTGGCCGCTTCTTTTTGTATTTCTACACGAATTGATTTGCAAGGTGCCGCAGTGCTGGTTCATTGCTTCTATAATTTCGTTTTGGCCGGAGCAAGCATTTTCTGGAACTTGTTGCTTCGTTCTCAAGTAGTGTATTCAATTTATCAAAATGAGTTTTTTATTGATTCGTTTTGCATTAAAAAATGCAAAATCCATAGCCTGGCATGGCAGAAGGTCTCAATTTAGTGCAGTATCCACAACCCGACATGGCACACCGTGTCAATTTAGTGCAAAATCCACAACCTGGCATGGCACATGGTGTTAATTTGGTGCAGAATCCACAACCTGGCATGGCACATGGTGTCAATTCTAAACCAAATCAGACCTTGTACAGACTCTGTGATTTTGTGCTAGGGGTTAATTGTGCATGTGCTAATTGTTTTAATCATACGTGGACTCGTTTCAACGAGTTGAAACGAGAGCTTGAAAACCAACGAACGAAAAATTCATGTGAGTTGGAAGCTCTTCAAAATTCGAACGAAGAGGTTGAATTTTTGAGAAAGTGGGACTTCACTCCCGGTGAAGCATCCTCGACTACTGATGTTACCATAGTTTGCAATTCTGATGGAACTTTGTTTCACGCACACTATCTCATCTTGGCGAGTAAGTCGGATGTATTCCATGCAATGCTGGAAGGAAATGAAACAAAAGAAGTGCACATTGATATTTTTAACTCTAATTTAACTTACTCGCCATATTTTTAATTCATATTTTAAACTTTAATTTATATAGTTACGTTTAACATAGTTTAATTAATTAAATTTATTAAAAATAAAAAATAAAAAAATCCAAGGGAATATTATGATGATGAGAGGATGGCCAGATTATATACATCGAGACAACAAACACTAAGTGAAGAAAACCCACAGCATTAAAGCTTTGAGGACAAGGCTTCTGAAGGAAGGGGCTATGCTATGAATATAATTCATAACAAGTAAAATAAATAAAATTAATGTAAATGCTAAATAATCAAATATTGGTCATGTTAAATAGTCATTAAGTTAAGTGAAAAGGCATGTCTAAAAGACAAGTCCAGTCCTCATTCTAACATTCATCACTTATACATTTTTATATCTAATAAATTATTATTACAAAATACTTTTGTGTATTTTTAAATTTAAGTCAACAAGCTATCAGTTTTTATGCTTCAGATGAGCTTTGGACTTAAAGGGAGCAGACAGATCAACCAGATTGAAGCTTGTTTTGATCTTTGTCGAAAAGAAGTTAGTTGTGAATTCGAAGATGAAGATTGAGTACAAAGTGAAGGATTACCTTAGTAAGAGGGAGAAGACTATGAAGTCAGGCACCTCGAGCTTGTATTGATATTTGTTGAAGAGCAATGATGATCCCAATCTGTACTACAAAGCTGTTGAATATGAGCCCTTGATTTTTCTACTATATGTTGATGATATGTTTCTGGCAAGGGTTGAGGATCTCTTTGTCTAGTGTAAGAGGGAGCTGATTTTAAATGAAGTATCTGGGTCTAATGCATTGGATCAAAAGCATGACAAAAGATTGGTGAAATCCTTGTTGAGATCCTTTTGAAATTTGGCCTCATGGAGTCCATGGAGACTCCCGTGATGACAAATTTGAAGAAGTTATGAGACTTCGATTCTAACATGGTTGATCCTACTAATTGGTTCGTTGAACTATCTGCTACATGTATTTGCAGAATTTGATTGGGATGGATGTTCTGAAGATAGAAAGAGCACTTTTGGATGCTGTTTTAGCTTGGATATCATGGATGAGTATGATGCAAACCTTTGTTGTACTTAGCACGGATGGAGCTAGGTATGCAACTGATTGTTTAACCTATTGTGAAGCAGTTTGGCTTTGGAAGTTGTTTGCTGGTTTGTTTGATTGGTGTTGTAATCGACCGTGATATATTGTGACAATCAAAGCCGTGTAAAGATTTATGAGAATCTGCTTTTTCATGATAGGTCGAAGCATATTGAGATCAAGTGTCACTATATCCAGGATGTTGTCCAAAGAAGAGTTGTGAGGCTTGAATACATTTCTATTGATGAGCAGGTTGCTGATCTTTTGACAAAGCCACTATCCTGGATGAAGTTTTCTTGCTTTTGCAAGAAGCCTGAAGTGGCAGAGAATTCTTCCTGGAGAGAGAGAGCATTGTGTGAAAATTCAAGAATCCCACCCGAATCTACTACTGGAACAATGGATTAAACTTCTCCTATTTGTTAATTATTGAAACAAATTATTTACTGCTTCCTACAACAAATATCGAAGCTAATAAAATTGCAGCCTTCACTTAATTAATTAATTTGCCCAAAACAAGAACAAAACAATAGAGAAAGATACACATAAGTGACACAAATTTTTTTGGACAAATGTCCCCGAAAAAACCCAATGCGGGAAAACCGGTGCAACAGATCTGAGGGTTTTTATTATTATGCAGAAGTATTCTGAATACAACTCTGGATGCCCTCCCGACAATCCAGTTACAAAGAAAATCACTTGGCAAGAAAGACTGGTGAGATTACCTCACTCAACACTGCTGATCCCGGCTGATCCGGCAGTTGAACTACGAGTTCCCCAGCTACTTCTGCGCTGCCCCTGCGTGGGCCCTGCGTCAGCCTCTAAGTCACTGTGTCAGCCCAATTGAGAATCGATCTGCCTTTAAGAGCCCTTTCCAGCCCTCCTGACTTAGAAATGTTAGGTCCTTTAGCAAATTTGGACCTCTGCGCTGGACGTTGCCGTGCTGCTCTACGTGGGGCTTGCGTGGGGTCTTCCTGGCTCTGCGTCACCCTCTTTGCCCTTTGCGTTGCCTCCTCTATGTGTCTTTTTGCCTCTCTGCTGGGTATTCTTGGCTCCGGAGAAGATCCTTCAGCGAAAACTTTCTCTGCCCCTCTCTGCAACAATGTACGCTCGAAATTCCCCTCGCAGCTCCTCTACTCTGCTTCAGTAAATCAAACTTCTGAACTCCGTGTGTGTGTTCTCCAAGTGCCCATCAAGCCTTCTTTTATATCCTCTCGTTGATCAATCAACGACCCAAATTAGATTCTAATCAATGGTTAGGATCATATTGACTTGATCTCCACCTTCTTCTAGAAGTTTCACCCACAGTTTATATTAATACCCTTTAATTATTTTATTTTCCTAAGTTTAGACTTAGGGTCCCATTAAAAATAATTAATTATTTTAATAAAATTGTTTCTAGGTGGAATTTCCCAAAACAATTTCTGGGTATTGGAGAATGCATGTGTCTAAGCCTCCCTACAAAATTGACAATTAGAGCATATCTGATGCTACCAGAAATCAACACTCCCTCTTAGCAAGGAATGTGCTCTAGCAATGCAAACCGCTGAAGCATCACTCTGTTTTGTAACATTTCCTTCTGCGTTGCTGATGTCTGACATGCTGTCCAACAACCACTGTGCAAATGCTGCATTTGTACTGCTACTGACCTTGCCATTGTCAATACTGCATCCGTACTGCAACTCCCTCTGAAATTCTGCATCTGTGCTACTGTAGGGATTGCCACTGCCAATTGCCACTACACTGCAAACTGCTGCTGCTACTGCAGCAACAACAGAAAAACATCCCAAATTACTGAACTAAATATGTTCAGTGTGATACCATGTGAATGTTGGGGCCTGACTGCTGCTACTCTCTGCGTTGACCCTCTGAATATTTTGCGCTGCTGCTGACCTCTGCTCTGTGCCATCTACACTGTTGCCAACTCTGCTCAGTCTCTAGCACTCCTAGCCACTGTAACTATCTCTCTGACACCCCTCGACACTAGTCCATCTTGCTACTTCTGATTTGGGCTCCCTTAGCAAGGAATTGATCCGAAAGGTGGGTCCCTCAAGGATCCTGCCCATTTGTAGCTCTTTCGAACTACAACTCTAAATCTCCCCACCTCCCTCCTGGAGATGTGGCTGCCATCTCTGCCACACGAAAATGTAGAACTGCTCCTCTCTGTTGCTTATTGCCGCTGCTCAACAAATAAGAAAACAAACTTCTTGGCGGGAAGTCTACCGAGGAAAGGTTCCCTCACAGTGCTTCTTCCTTCTCTTCTGAGGTCTTTCTGCCCAACAAAACGACCTGCAGAAAAGATTACGTCCCACCAGCTTCTCCTCATGCTAACGACCTGCAGAAAAGATTACGTGCCACCAGCTTCTCCTCACGCTGAGGCTTCAGTGCTGCTCCCTTTGCTCCGACAAACTTTCGAAGTGGGAGTCCGTCCTCTCTATGGACTCACTCAGAGAGAGATTGCCTCGAAAATCAGCCCTCCTGCTAGGACTGCGCAAACCCTCTGGGGTTTCGAACTGCTGCCTCTCCAACTTTTTCGATCTCTCTCTTCTGCTCAACACTGGGTTCTCTGGCACCGTTCTTCTTGCTTCACCTACACTAGCTTTGATAGCATGTGAAAATTCGAGAATCCCACTCGAATCTACTACTGTAGCAACTCATTAAACTTCTCCTATTTGTTAATTATTGAAACAAATTGTTTACTACTTCCTACAACAAATATCGAAGCTAATACAACCGCAACCTTCACTTAATTAATTAATTTGCCCAAAACAAGAACAAAACAATAGAGAAAGATATACACAAGTGACACAGATTTTTTTGGACAAATGTCCCTGGAAAAACCCAATGCGGGAAAATCGGTGTTGCAGATATGAGGGTTTTTATTATTATGAAAAAGTATTCAGAATACAACTCTGGATGCCCTCCTGGCAATCCAGTTACAAAGAAAATCACTTGGCAAGAAAGACTGGTGATATTACCTCACTCAACATGATGAGCTTGGCTGATCCGGTAGTCGAACTGCGAGTTCCCCAACTACTTCTGTGCTGCCCCTGCATGGGCATTGCGTTAGCCTCTAAGTCACTGCGTCAACCCAATTGAGAATCAATCTGCCTTCAGGAGCCTTTTCCAGCTCTCTCGGCTCAAAAACATCAGCTCCTTCAGCAAATTTGGACCTTTGCGCTGGAAGCTACTGTGCTGCTCTGCGTGGGGCCTCCCTGGCTCTGCGTCACCCTCTCTTCCCACTGCGCTACCTCCTGTGTGTCTTTCTGCCTCGCTGCTGAGTATTCTTGGCTCCGGAGATGATCCTCCAGCCAAACTCTCTTTGCCCCTATTTGCAACAGCTCATTATCGAAATTCTCCCGGCAACTCCTCTGCTCTGCTTCAAAAAAGCGAACTTCTGAACTCTGCATGTGTGTTCTCCGAGTGCCCATCAAGCCTTCTCTTATAATCCTCTTGTTGATCAATCAACGACCCAAATTAGATTCTAATCAATGGTTAGGATCATATTGACTTGATCTCCGCCTTCTTCTAGAAGTTCACCCACAATTTATATTAATACCCTTTATTTTATTTTCCTAAGTTTAGACTTAGGGTCCCATTAAAAAAATTAACTATTTTAATAAAACTATTTTTGGGTGGAATTTCCCAAAAATATTTTTGGGTATTGGAGAATGCATGTGTCTAAGCCTTCCTGCAAAATTTGAGACTTAGAGCACATCCGATGCTAACAGGAATCAACACATTGAATGTATAACATCATGAGAATAGCAATCTTCCTTGGGCATGGCTGAGAAACCATGGTTTATGGTTGGGAAGATTGTCTTCATTACACCCTTAGGTCATTGAGTTTGACTGAGAAACCATTATGGTTGGGAGGTTAGTTCTGAGGCTTGGAGTGCTCCCTTAGGTCATTGTGTTTGACTGAGAAACCAGGTGGTTTGGTCAGGGACACTAATTTTGAGTTTTCTCCCTTAGGTCATTGTGTTTGACTGAGAGACTATATAGTCGGGGAGTTTGATATCGAGATAGGGATTCCTCCCTTAGGTCATGGACTGAGAGATCGTTGTTATGGTCGAACAGATTGATTTTGATTACTCTGTTGGGTCATTGTGCTCGAGTGAGAAACCATTTCATATGGTTGGAGAGTTTGGCCTCATGAACGATGTTGATTGATCCCTTGGTTAGTTGGGTTTTGTTGCTATCAACATTTCCTTATGATGAAATTTGGACATTTGTTGAAGTCAAGAAGAAAATACCTCATTGGCTATGAGGGAGTATTGAAAATGTGTAGTTGCGGTCGGTATTTGAAGTCAAAAAGTCAAAAGAAAAATTATTTTTTTATATATGGTTCATGTAGGCTCCATGATGGACAGGTTGACCCCAGCTCATGAAGGGGTGTGACAGCTATGGGATGAATTTCCTTGAATAAAATTTCATTTCTGACCTTTCTAAAGTGACTTTCTAAAAATAGAAAGTCATGTCTATCTTTGCAACCTTGACTTTCCAAAATAGTAAATCACTTTCCATCAATTCGTAATCATATGGAAAATCACTTAACTTGTCCTTAATCAATCTCAATTGTTTAATTTTTAAATTAATCATCAATATTATTATTATTATTACTATTATCTTTTTTATGTTATTATTATATTATTATTAAAAAGAAATTCAAGTCTCTCAATCATGAGACTCAATCGTGTCATATCTAAGTTGCAGGAAACGTTGAAGAAGGCTCCTTTCTGGCCGGAAACAAAATGGAAACGAGGAAACTCGTACTGTACGGCTTGGAAACTCGTTTCCGGCCATACTGGCCCGTTTCTCGAGGAGGAAACGTGGCCAGTACGGTCGGAAACGAGTTTCCAGGCCGTACGACGAAGTTTCCTCTTCTAACTTGACTTTTTCTTGTATTTTTATTTTTATTTTTTCGCTTATAATTTTTTATTTGCGACTAAAATATCTTCTGGATGCTTCTAGATGCCTCTCAAGTTATAAAAAAGAGGATTTTTTTGAGTGGGTGAGCCTAATGTTCAAGCCTATGGCCTTAGTGTTGTTATGCAGTTCATGGTAATGTTAAATTCTTAAAGTAAAAGTGACATTCTCCTTTATTTTTCATTTTCATCCTTTTACTTAAATTTTTAACATTACCATGAAATGACTCAAGATGTTTGAGAGTGGTTTAGCCCTCATTGGATTTCATATGGAGAAAGTAGAATTTTAGATCTCACTCAAAATCCAGCAGACTTATCTGTTTTTCCGCATTTCAGGATTGGGGGAATTGCAATGTTTCCATTGGATTTTGTCATGTACTAGGGTATGGAACTTGTTGACACCTAATCATAGGGATTGGGTGAACAAATGCAATTAGTGTAAATAAATAATAGAGGAAATGGAGAGTCATCGGGAGATGAAACTGAACCATCACTCCCTCTTGTATATAATAATGAACAACCTAAATGAATAATACAATTTCATTTGAGGAGTTACCTCCTGGCCTGACATGGTATCAGAGCCAACCTCTATTTTTATTTTTCCGCATTGTAACTCCTGTCAGTTTCCTGCCCTCTGCCTCTTTTCTCTGCATTTGGACAGACCATCCGCATTCAATGTGTTTTTGAATGTGTTGAGTGCTATTATTGTGTTGTGTCGTTTTATATGGCGTGCCTGTGTTTTTGAATGCGTTGAGTGCTATTATTGTGTTGCGGCATCGTTTTATATATAACTCTGCTGCAATCGTGACTATTGGTCTCCCCATACCGTAATACGCCCGGTCCATGCCAAGTTTATGTTGCGGCCTCTATACCACTGCTGCTCCAACACCATCACTCTTATACCATCTCGCACCTGTGTTGGCATTATACTCCATGCTTCCGACCCACTGCGTTTAATGAACATTTTCACATTAACGTCTGGCCCACATTACCATACTAGGTTTTGTAACTGCGATATATAACTCTGCAACGATATATCAACCTGCTCCGGTTTCTGGTATAAACTCCTCTCCACTGCGCAACAGAACCATACCTCCCATCCGAGAATACACAGTCACGTGGTATGTGGTATAGCGCCTCCCGTGTTGCGATATTGTGGTGGTATCATATATAACGCTGTCTCATATATAATGCTGTCTCATATATTTTGTTGTTTTCATATATAACGCTGTATCATATATAACGTTGTTTTCCTATATTCTGTTGTTTTCATATATTAACGCTCCTGCGTTTGGCTCCCACGCTGTCCCCCATATACCACCTCCCCCAAATTCTCCCTTCCCCATATACCACCTTCCCTAAATATTCCCTCCCCCATATATTACCTCCCCAAAATAATACCTCTGTTTTTAATATATCAGAGTGCAATTTTTAACCACTAGAAGTGCATTTTTTATATATTGGCAGCAGGGTACATTTTTTTAAAATGCATTCATTGATATCTATTACTAGAAGTGCATTTTTTTATATATTGGCAGCAGGGTACATTTTTTTAAAATGCATTCATTGATATCTATTGTGGGAGTGGTTCTCACCGAGAAGGAGAACTATCCAAAATGGTCGCAGAAAATCAAACACACTCTCATTTTTAATGAGCTGTGGAAAGGAGTGTGTGTTGGAAACGGGGACAAAGAGCCAGAACAACGTACCTCAGACAAGGAATTCGCCATTTGGGAAAATAAGAACATCAACGCTTATGCATTGATTGTAGCATCAGCAAATGAAGAGGTGAGTCGCCATATTTCGCCATTTTCAAATGCTTTCGAAGCCTTACAAAAACTGAAGGAACTCTATGACTCACACTTTGCACTTGAAGTTTTTCAACTCATGATTAATTGTTCACCCTTGAATTACAAAATGATGATCCTCTTGCTCTTGCATTAGAAGTAAAATCTATTATGCATGATATCAAAGTCACTAATGTTGAACTAGACATTCCTCTGATAGATTTTCTCAAGGCACTTTATCCCACTTACTCAAATTATCTTGAGTCATTGCAAGCAAATGGAAACCTCAAAGATATTACCTTTTACTCCCTTGTGAAAAAATTTGCTGAAAGAGAGAAAGATTTTGGGAAGAAGAAAACTCCTCAGTCTTCTAAAGAGGCTGTATGTCTTGCACATAGAGAGAAGAATCTTGCTCAAGATTCTTCTAGAGGAAGAGGTGGTCGAAGAGGAAGAGGAAGAAATTTCAGAGGCAAGGGGGACATACACTCTCAAGGAGAAAAGTCAGATTTGCACTCCATACGCTGCAAAAGAGATGGATCACATGATGCATCCACATGCAAGTTTCCTTGGGACAGAATTGAGCAGGAAAGAAACCAACCGAAAGGTAAAACTAATGAAAAAGAGAAAGGTAAAGCACCTGAATCTGCTCACTATGTTGTGGCACACTGTAATATTGGAGTAAATAAGACCTATTTAATGCTTCACTTGCTTCTTGGAAAAATGATTGGTTGCTTGATTCAGGAGCAACTTGCCACATGACTTTTAGAAGAGATTTTTTTGAAGAATTTACTGACAATGTTGATGGAGCAGTAGGAGTAGTATACTTTGCAGACAAATCAAAACTCAAGCCATCAGGGCTTGGTACAATCAGGCTTAAATTGCCTGGTATTCCAGACTTTCTTCTGCATCATGTTTTATATCTCCCATAGCTGAGGAGAAACTTGCTGTCCTTGGTCCACATCCGCCAACAAGGACACTCGATTCATATGTTTGAAGCTTGAGGTGAGAAAAGCATCAAACCACTCATTTGTCATGATGGGGATAGAAGAAGAAAGGCTTCTCAAGCTGCAGGGTACCTCTGCTCGTGCACAAAATTTCTCATACAATTCTCATTATGAAGAAGGTACATTTCCATCAAGTTTATTATGGCATGCTAGATTTGGACACTTAACTATGACAACCTCCGCTTGTTGAAGAAAAATGGTGTTACTAGTTTGCCTACAATTCCTAGGAAAGTTAAGCAATGTGATGCTTGCATTCTAGGAAAGCATAACAAACAGTATTTTCAAGATTCACATTCGAGAGCACATAGAAAACTTGAACTCATTCATTTAGATTTATGTGGTCCAATGCCTGTTCCTTCTGCAAATGGAAATAAATATATGATGACATTTATTAATGACTACACTAGAATGTGTTGGGTTTATTTATTGAAGAACAAATCTGATGCTTTTCAAACATTCAAGAACTTTCATACATGGATTGAAAATGATGCACAATCTCATATTGGTTCTATTCACATTGATAATGGAAAAGAATACACTTGAAATGAATTTGAAAACTATCTTCACCAACATGGGATCAAACATCAAACAACTGTGCCTTATAATCCCCAACAGAACGAAGTAGTTGAAAGAATGAATAGGACAATCTTAAATATGGTGTGCTCCATGATGTTTTTCAAAAATGTAAAATTGATGTTTTGCGCTGATGCTGTATATGTAAAGAATAGATGTCCATCTAATGCTATTAGAAACAAGACTCCTTATGAAATGTGGTATGGGCACATTCCTTCAGTAAAGCATCTCAGGGTCTTTGGTTCCACCTGTTATGCCTTGATACCAAAGGGACATAGAAAGAAACTTGGTGCAAGAAGTCGTAAGTGTATCTTCTTGGGGTATTCAAACACCTCCAAAGCATACCGTCTCTATGATGAAGTCAATAAAAAGTTTGCTGTATTTAGAGATGTAATCTTTCTTGAATCATCCAAAACTGACAATGTTGTTGAGCGAAAACTTGATTGCTTGGATTTCAAGAATTTGATAATCAGATTCCACATCTTGAAGGGGGGATTCCTATACTAGATCAACCTGTGGAATCTTCTTCTGAAGTACTCTCTCCCCCACATGAAACTCCAACAATGGATGATACTTTGAGTAATGTGATTGAAAAAATAGGGAGACTCAATCTTGATTCAGTCCCAACTCAATCAACGAAGCAGCCTGGACCATCTCAGAAAGGTCCCCCAAAGTGGTTGACAAAGACACTTGAAAGTGTTCATCCTGATGAGGTTGGAAGGACGGGAACTAGAAATTCAACCCGACAAAATGGAGGTGATGTAGATGACTCTCATTCACCTGTTGATATGGATGTTTTTTATGATTGTGAATTGAATTTGTCTACAGATTTTGAATCAACTTCCTTCAAAGAAGCTGCTTCCCATGATGAATGGAAAGGAGCAATGCAAAAGGAGTATGATGCCTTAATAAAGAATGGCACTTGGACGTTGGTTGATTTTCCATTGGGAACCAAACCAATTGGCTGCAAGTGGGTCTACAAGAACAAGTATAAAGCTGATGGCGCACTTGACAACAAAGCCCGAGGTTGGGCACCTGAGGATCTTTGGCTGTCCTATCTACTATCATGTAGCAAAAGAAAAGAGGAACAAGTTGGAAGCTTTAGGTAAGAAAGTTATGTTTGTTGGTTATTGTGAGAATTCTAAAGGTTACAAAATATACGTGATCAAATAAATATAGAGTTTAGCAAGGATGTAACATTTGATGAAGATGCAACTCTGGGAAAGGCAAGAGACACTCCTCTTCCTCCTGCTAATGTTGATAGACAAGATGATGTATATGAGAAACAAGATCCCGAAGTTGAAACTGATGGTGTTGATGCTCCCATGGAGCCCATAGACCTCTTGGATCGTTCTCCATGTGAACCTCTTGCTAGAAAGAGGCTATTATGGCTTCGTTACACTCTTCAAGATGATGATAAACATGTTGTCCCCAGAGGAACCTTTAGAGAAAGCAAGAAAGCATGTCGGTTCCAAGGATATGTTGTAGCCATGAGCAACATTATTCAAGCAGAACCATGCACTTTTGAAGAAACCGTGAAAGATCAAGTGTGGAAAGATGCAATGGTTGAAGAATTAAGCATGGTGCTAATGGCTGTATTGAAAAACGTAAAGTTAGATTGGTGGCTGGAGGTTTCTCTCAGAAAGGGGGAATAGACTATGATGATAGTTTTGCACCTGTTGCCAATACACCACCATTCAATCTATTGTGGCTCTAGCTACTAGCCAAGGATGGACTCTTCACCAAATGGATGTGGACACTGCTTTTCTGCATGGCTTCCTCAAGGAAGAAGTATTTGTGGAGCAACCAAAAGGCTTTGAAGTACATGACTAGAAAACTCATGTGTGTAGATTGAAGAAAGCCCTCTATGGTTTGAAGCAAGCCCCATGAGATTGTTATGCCCGTATTGATGGCTTCTTGATGTAGCTTGGATTTACTAGAAGCAATGTTGATCCCAACCTTTAGTTCGAAAGGTATGCCTTTGATTTTGGTATTATATGTTGATGATTTATTTTTGATCGGTGGTGAATCGCTTATCCTCCCGTGTAAGGCGGAGTTAGCTTCTAAATTTGAAATGAAAGATCTTCATTTGATGAACTACTTTCTAAGTCTAGAAGTATGGCAAAGGTTTGGTGAAGTTTTCCTGTCTCAAGGAAAATATGTTGTCAAGCTACTAGAAAGATTTGGCATGACAAAATGTAAGTCCATGAATACTCCAATGTAGATGAATTTTAAGAAGCTATGTAGGACCTAATTTGGTTAATCCTTCAGAGTATCGTCGACTGATTAGGGTACTAATGTTCTTAGTGAACACTAGACCATACATATGTTTCGCGGTCAATACTCTGAGCCAATATATGATTAAGCCATCACATGCACACGAGATTGCTGCAAAGCATGTGTTAAGATACCTGCATAGGACTATCAATCTTGGATTGAAATATACTGCTTGAGACATAAGACTACATGGGTGTACTCTGACGCTGATTGGGCTGTTAACTCTACTAATAGAAAAAGCACTTTTGGGTGCTGCTTCAGCGTGAGAACTGCGATGATATCTAGGATGAGCATAAAGAAAAAGTCTGCAGCGCTTAGCATAGTTGAAGCCGAGTACATTGTTACTAGCATGGCTAACTGTGAGGCAATATGGCTAAGAAATCTCTTTGGAGAGCTTTTTGAGCATGTATTGGATGCAATAGTTATTTACTGTGACAATAAGAGAGGGATTCGACTTGTTGAAAACCTTGTGTTCCATGAGAAGTCCAAGCACATTGAGATCAAATACCACTATATTCGGGATATGGTGTAGAGAGGAGCAGTGAGACTCCATCATATTACGATTGATGATCAAATGGATGACATACTTACCAAGCCTTTGCCTAAAGGAAAGTTCTTGGTTTTTAGAGAGCAACTTGGACTGACAGATGTGACCCTTCTAGGGGGGCGGTCATGGATGACAAAGATAAGACTTGGTTGTGCGTGTTCCTTGTAAAGTGATAATCCCCCCCAAGCAGAGACTTGGTTGTGCGTGATCGTTGACAAGTGGTAATCCCCCCAAGCATAGATGAGGCTTGGTTGTGCGTGATCCTTATCAAGTGGTAATCCCCCCAAGCAGAGACTTGGTTGTGTGTGATCCTTGACTAGTGGTAATCTGTTAATTTTAGGCAACAATGGCATGTTCTATGCTTTAGAGCAATTTTACTTCAATTTCTTTATTAGCCTACTATCAATATTCAGATTAGTAATCACATCAACATGATAGTAAAATGCAGATAGAACATAAACATAAACAGTAGAAGACAAGCCAAGACAAGAGGACACAAGATGTGGCACCAGCCATGCACAAACCCCATTGTGGGGAATCCTTGATCAAATCTTCTTTTAGTCTTCAATAGTTCAACAGAGAGAGATAGTACAATTTACAAATCTGATAATTTATAACAGCAACAAAAGAGCCCTATCCAGAAAAGTCAATGCTGGTCAACAAGGCAGATTTGACCCTCAACAATTCAGTCAACTTCAGCCTCCAAACAACAAGATAAAACAACCTGCAAAACAGTCAAATTCAGCCCAATCAAAGTTTGGTCAAACAACCCACCTGCGGTCAGCCCTAGTTGCAGTCAATGATGGTCAACAGTGAACGTTTAGCCTCGATTTCTGTGCCCAGAAATGCGGCCTTCCCAAACAGAGATAGCCCTCACAAAAACACTGTCAAAGGAGGTCAACGCATGCTGGTCAATGCTTGGTCAAACTGTCCAGAAATACGGTCTCCTGAAATTTTGGACGTGTGGAGAGAGAGAGAGAGGCCTAGAAATCCGTACCCAATCAATGAGGAGAGAGAGAGAAGTGTGAATATGAGTGTGTCCAAGTGAGGCTAAGTCACCTTCTATTTATATGCAACATTGAGGATGAATAGACATGACTGTTGGGCTTTTGAGCCTACATAAGTTTGCTGGCCGACCTTGAAAATTTGACCATAATCAAAATAAATTCATAACTTCATTTGTACATGTCAGAATCAAATGATCTTTAGATCAGTCCTACACCTCTCGGAGAGAGGAATCCAATAAAAATATCAGCTGTCATAATTAAGATGACCCATGTGGAGTTTGGTCGTAGTTGCCAATTTTAACACTCCCTCTCAACTAGGGAGAACTCCATCTGCAGCCTCACATGGGGATGTAGAGAGTGGTATCATACCATTCTCTACTGACCGGAAGTCAGTCCCAATCAAAGGAGAGTGTGTCATACCATTCTTACTGACTTGAAGTCAGTTCCAATCAAAAGAGAGTGCCTCATACCACTCTTATTGACCCGAAATCAGTTCCAATTGATCCTAGATCAATATCGGTCATCCTAGCATAGGGAGTACGGTAGCGCATGATGCGTCCATTGGTAGTACTATGGTCCCTATCCTCATTTGCCTACTCATTGGCCAGATGAGAGGTACTTCCCATGAGTCCCAGACTGCATGGGTAGGATGTCTCAGCAGGAGAAGGATGAACCACTCATCCTGCCTACATGTCGCCAAGGGGTATCACAGGGGAAGGCTGAACCACTCACCCTGTACACAACAAACCACTAGGGGAAGGCTGAACCACTTACCCTATGGTTTCTCATCGCTCCAAGAAGTACTGCAAGCCCCCTGGAGCTCCCAAAGCTCAATGTCCATTTCATACAGGACCCTCATAAGAGGGTCTCTCCACGACTCCATGTCGTTCTCGGAAGGCCAAGAACTTGACCTTCCCCAGGGGCTTTGTAAGAATATCGACGACCTGCTCATCAGTCCCAATTTGATGGAGCCTTATTGCTCCTCGTTGTACCATATCGCGGATAAAGTGGTAACTGATATCTATATGCTTGGAGCGATCATGAAACACAAAATTCTCTGATAATCGGATCCCACTTTGGTTTTCGCAGAGGATCGCAGTGGTATCCAACACATGTCCAAACAGCGCACTGAAGAGCTTCCTCAACCAGACAACTTCACAAGAGTCCATACTAGTAGCTCTGTATTCGGCCTGGGCGGTGCTCAAGGCAACTGATTTCTGCTTCTTGCTCATCCAGGATATCGAAGTAGAACCCAAAGAAAAACAACATCTAGAAGTGCTCTTGCGATCCACCACACTTCCAGCCCAATCAACATCAGAATAACCATGCAACCTCACATCTCCAGCAGTGTATCTCAGTCCATGAGTGATTGTGCCCCGAAGATATCTCAGAAGATTCTTGGCACCAATCCAATGTATATGATAAGGCTCAACCATATATTGGCTTAATGCGTTAACTATTTCAGTCCATGAGTGATTGTGCCCCGAAGATATCTCAGAAGATTCTTGGCACCAATCCAATGTATATGATGAGGCTCAACCATATATTGGCTCAATGTGTTAACTGCAAAACATATGTCCGGATGGGAGTTCACCAAGAACATCAATGCTCCTATGAGTTGACAATACTTAGAAGCATTTCCCAATTCAGGTCCAACAACACTACCACATAACTTCATAAAGTTAAGTTCCACCGGAGTAGTCACAGGCTTGTAGTCCACCATCCCAAATCTTTCCAATATCTTGACAACCTCCAACCCTAGGAAATAGTGCATTGGTCCTAGGTCCCTCTAGCTCAAATTCAGAAGCCAACTCCCTCTTACATTTGTGAATGAGAGGGTCTGCACCTGTCAGAAAGAGGTTGTGCACATAAAGTACCAGAATGAGAGGTTTATCATTTTCAACCTTAAAGTAAAGGTTCAGATCAACTACACTTCTAGTGAATCCCAACTTCATCAGATAGTTATCAATCCTCTCATACCAAGCCTGAGGTGCTTTCTTCAATCCATAGAGAGCTTTCTTCAACCTGCATACATGAGATTCCCGATCATGAACCTCAAACCCCTTGGGTTGTTCCACATAGACTTCCTCTTTGTTTGAACCATGCAAGAAAGCGGTCTTGATATCCATCTGATGTATATCCATCCTTGCAAGGCAGTAGGGCTATGATCGAGCGGATGGTGGTGTATTGGGCAACAGGTGCAAATATCTCATCGTAATCTACACCTTCCTTTTGATAGAAGCCTCGAGCAACAAAGCGAGCCTTGAACTTTTCTGCACTTCCATCAGCGCCATGCTTGATTTTGTAGAGCCACTTAGAGGTGAGAATTGATTTGTCCTGGGGTCTATGGACCACATCCCCGACATCATTCTTCATAATTGACTCATATTCTTCATTCATAGCATCCTTCCATAGTTGATGCTTCACGACTTCTTCAAATGATGAAGGCTCATTTTGAATGATAGTGCTCATGGCAGTGAGATATCCTTGATACCTGTTCGGCATCTTGCTTTCACGGAAAGTCCCCCTTGGTGCAATGTGTCTCTCGGCATCTTCGAGAGTATCCCTAAGCCATGCGGGTCTCCTTTTGGAGGAGGAGGGCTCATGACGAGGAGGATCAATAGGATCCATAGGTTCATCAACATCAGGGATCGTTTCGTCTTCTTTTGTACCTTGATTTCCGGTGTCAGCGTCTTTGTCCTTCCTTAGGATCGGAAGGTTGTTGATCCCGAGGGCCATATCTTCGTCGAAGGTGACATCATGACATATCTCAACTTCCTTTTGAACAGCCACATAAATTCTATATCCTTTAGAATTTTCACGATATCCCACAAAGATTCCTTTCTTCCCAGATGCACCCAATTTGCTTCTTTTCTCTTTTGGCACATGAAAATATACGGGACTTCCAAAAATTCTAAAATGAGAGACATCGGGTTTCTTACCAGTGAATATTTCTTCGGGAGTCTTGGAGTCCAATGCTTGATGAGGGCATCGGTTTTGGACATACACGACGATATTTGTAGCTTCAACCCATAGGAACTTCAAAAGGCCTTGATCATGAAGCATGGCACAAACTGCTTCTACAATAGAGCGATTCTTCCTTTCAGCCACACCATTCTGCTCAGGAGTGTATGGTGTTGTAGTCTCCCTCTTAATGCCAGCTTCTCTGCAATAATCTTGGAATTCATTGTATTCGTACTTGGTCCCATTATCAGTCGTCAATATCTTGATTTTCTTCTAGGATTGGTTTTCGATCAAGGCTTTGAAGTGTCGGAACCAGGTGAACACTTGATCCTTCTTCTTCAAGAAGTAGATCTAGGTCTTGCGAGAATAATCATCCGTAAAGGTGAGATAACATAAGTATCCTTCCAAAAGGTTTACGGGCATCATACCAGATATGTCGGAGTGGGTCTTGCTATTACTTGAGGGGAATGATCCCCTTGTAATTTTTCCTTCGACACATCCCAGACATACACCTTCATGCTCTACTTTGAACTCGGGCATACCTGTCACCATCTGTCTCACATCGGGTAGGGCCTTATAATGAAGTGGGCAAACCTTCGGTGCCATAGTTAAGATTGTAGAGATGTGTCGCAAGCAATGTTGCACGAAGCGGGAGCGCGAAAGCGTCATTTTCCAAAAATCTAGGAAGCGAAGCGTTCGCGGAAGCGTCTGCTATATATATATATATATATTTTTATATTTTTTTTGCATTTATACTCAAAACAAACATCCCAAATACCAAATTAATTGTAGAAGACATGAAAACATGCATATTTTTGCATAAATCAAGATAGATATGGCATCCATGATTCCATTGTAGTTACTAGTATGTACAACAATCATCTATATTCTA
Source organism: Pinus tabuliformis (assembly GCA_031772625.1). Lineage (NCBI taxonomy): Eukaryota > Viridiplantae > Streptophyta > Pinopsida > Pinales > Pinaceae > Pinus > Pinus tabuliformis. The sequence continues at coordinate 1,231,035,263 of CM062817.1, read as the reverse complement.
GCTATTACAAACATACATCAAATTTTTAAGCATATTATAAAACATAAAACATTTAAGCATATTATAAAACATAAAACATAGAGCATATTATGATTTATCTAGCAAGTGAGCAACTGTCAACATTTGTCATGTCCAAAATTCAAATAATAATGTTTACAAAATATGTCACTTGGTCACCGCCAAGCCAAAAAGGTTCAAAATTCAAATTCACAAGTCTACAAGTCTAATGAGTAATCTATGACAAAAAGTAGTAGATTGTGAATATATCTACTAATCTCTCCTCCTTCCACCACGAATAGAACATGGTGGCGGGCCTCCACGCGGTGGCAATGAAGAAGATGGTGCCTGTGTAAGTCGTGGCACTGAAACTGATGAAGAAGAACCCCCTGCTGTTGGTGTTGAACCATGGAACCTAGGAACCAAGGGACCAGATGGGGGTGGGGGTGGTGGCATATCAACACGGTCATCATCATCCTAGAATCGCTCAAAAAATTCATGCAAAAAAAAAAAACACTAGTTAACAAAAAAATTAAAAACATGAATTAGAGAAATGCTTTATAAGGGAAAATTGGAAAATTCATACCACAATGGACATACCTGGATAAGAGCATCCTCTAATTGCTCTAGTCGCAACACTCCATCCTCCAAATTGGGCTCCTCTGGATTCTTGTCCCAAATCAACAAGTCTTTATTAGACTTTGCATCTTCACAGTAATGGGACAACAATCGCAAGTTGTAATGAACATAAACCAAGCTCTCTGCCCGGTCTAAACTCAACCTGTTCCTTTTAACACTGTGGATGAAAGAATAAGAGCTCCAACACCTCTCTGCAGAAGAAGTGTTTACCACCTGTGATAGCACCCGCAATGCCAAACTCTGTAGAAGTGGAGTACCCCCTCCATGCATGTTCCACCACTCAAGAGCAGAAAAAGTCTCTCGATCTTTAATTGCATGCATGCTCCCAAATGGACCAGTGTTGAGCGTATAGTTGCTCACCTGTCTCCGTACCAATGCAGCGTCCTCCTCATCAGGGATTAATTTACTCAATGCAGCCATATATTTTTCGTGAACCTCTTTATCTTGGTGTGGTTTTCTCCTGCTTCCCCCCCCAGGTGCTGGTGTTGAAAGCCATGATGGATGATAGTATTTAGGTGTCAAAACATATGCTAATGCATGCAATGGAATATTTAGCATTTCCCATCGGTTTTGCACCTCTACACGAATATAATTGTACAAGGTGGTATCTCTAGGCTTAACAATGTCTTTAATCTGCCCCAACATGCTATCCATTTGCTCATACACCTCCCCAATTACTGGTCGATCTGAATCTGCAAACTTGATCATGTAATAAATTGGTTTGGTGAATTGCAAAACATATTTAACCTGTGACCAAAAGTAACTGTCAAGAACAGTGTCCTTGACTGCATTAGCACCATCTGTGTCAGTGTTAATTTCATCCCATGTTTCAGCACACACCAGATTAGTTAAAGCTTGTCTCACCCTCACTAGCCGCCTAAAGGTGAGGTAATAACTAGCAAATCTTGTCTTTGCAATTTTAAGCAATTGCAACTTGGAGTAAGTGCCATAGAAGTAGTTTACCCTTGTATGCCCTGTGATGAATTTAATGAGCTGCTTCCCTTTCCTGTAAACCTCAGCAATCCACCCACAATCTTTGTGTTTCACAATATCATGCATCAAAAGGTTCAATGTGTGAACCAGGCACCCAGACCAAAAGATGTGTGGATGAGTACGCTCAATAATTTTTCCTGCTGCCTTACAATTTGCTGCATTATCTGTGATCACTTGAACCACATTATTCGGACCAACATCTTTGATTGATTTCAATAGGAGATCTGCAATGTTTTGTGCAGATGCAGTGATGGAGGAGGAGTCATGACATGCAATAAATACTGCACCACTAGAAGAAACACCAAGAACATTTATCAAATGTTGGTTTCTAATATTTGTCCACCCATCTGATACAATGGATACCCCAGAATCTACCCACTCATTTGTAAAACGTGTCAAAGCTCTTTGAACCTTAGCTTTTTCTTTTTCTAATAACACTGTTCTAGCTTTCTCATAGTTGGGGGCCTTGTATCCTTTTGGGGCTTCATTGATGGCCTTTACCATTTCATGCCAATAGGGAGAGCGAAGCACATTGAATGGTACACCGCAAGCACAAAGAAAACGGACTATCTTTCCATCCACATCATCCCTCCCAGCAACATTAAGGAAATCCCCTATTGTTCTTCTACCTCCAGAGCTTGCAGAAGTACCATGAGGAGATGAGCAACTACCAAATTTAGAGGTTGCACTTGATTCAGAATGAGTTTTTTGTTTCTTGTTTTTTTGTTGTGCAGCCATCTCTATTTGGATGTATTTTCTTCTTTCTTCAGTTGAAATGTTTGGGCAAATTTGTTTCCCATCTTGTGTTTCAGTGTCCCCTTCAAGTTCATCCCCTTCCTCTTCAAACCCTTCCTCCTCATCATACATTGGGTCACTACTATTAGGACCATCACCAATGTCCTCTTCTGTTTCTTCCCTTCTATTCCTCACCCTTGCCATCATTAAAACCAAGAGTGGAATGATACATAGAAGCCAAAAGAACACCATCTTGGAATATGGATATAGGTGGTGGACAACGGCAACCTGTAAATAAAGGAGCAAGTAGAAACAATGGGAAAGAGTAGGAGAGGGAGGAGAAAAATACAATTTTTTTTTCAAAAAAACAAGGGAGTTTGGGGTTTGAACTTACCTCTTTAGCTCTTGTAGATGAAGTCCTCCAAGCTCTTGCTCCAAGCTCCTCCTCCTTCTCCTAGCTCCTCCTTCTTCACTCCTCCAAGCTCTCCTCTCTTCTCCTCTCCTTTCCTCTCTTCTCTTCTCCTCTCCTCTCTTCTCTTCTCCAACTCTCATAAACTCAAAGTGAGAAAATGAGGAATGAATGGTGGCTTTATTCTTTTCATTCCTCACCTTAAACTCACCCTAACCTCACCCTAACCCACTCCCTTAAGCTTTAGTTAACTTTAAAAAAAAATAAAAAAAAAAATTTGTTTTTCTCTTGGGCGCGCCCCTTTCCGCCAAAGCGTACGGAAGCGTGCGTGAAGCGCACGCTTCCTGCTCCGAAGCGTGGCGCTTCGGCGGCCCGAAGCGCCGTACGAAGCGCGCTTCGGAGCTGGCGCTTCGGAAAAACCAGGAAGCGCAATTTTTTTTAGGAATCGCGCTTCCTAATTTCCGAAGCGCGCTTCGGAAGGCGCTTCGTACGGCGCTTCCGTACGGGGCACACTTCCGAGCTTCGGAGCGGGGGGGGGGCGCTTCCTGCAACACTGGTCGCAAGACATGGCTCCCAATGGACTTCCTCCAACTTGATACAAAGTGTCAACCCTGAACCAAGAGTCTCCCTAAGCCATGAGTGTCTCCTTTTGGAGGAGGGGGCTCATGACGAGGAGGATCAATAGGATCCATAGGTTCATCAACATCAGGCATCGTTTCGTCTTATTTTGTACCTTGATTTCCGGTGTCAGCTTCTTTGTCCTTCCTTAGGATAGGAAGGTTGTTGATCTTTCTAAGGGCCATATCTTTGTCGAAGGTGACATCATGACTTATCTCAACTTCCTTTTGACTAGCCACATAAATTCTATATCCTTTAGAATTTTCATTATAGCCCACAAAGATTCCTTTCTTCCCAGATGCACCCAATTTGCTTCTTTTCTCTTTCGGCATATGAAAATATACGGGACTTCCAAAAATTCTAAAATGAGAGACATCAGCGTTCTTACCAGTGAACATTTCGTCGGGAGTCTTGGAGTCCAATGCTTGATGAGGGCATCGGTTTTGGACATACACGGCGGTATTTGTAGCTTCAGCCCATAGGAACTTCAAAAGGCCTTGATCATGAAGCATGGCATGAACTGCTTCTACAATAGAGCGATTCTTCCTTTCAGCCACACCATTTTGCTCAGGAGTGTATGGCGTTGTAGTCTCCCTCTTAATGCCAGCTTCTCTGCAATAATCTTGGAATTCATTGTATTCGTACTCGGTCCCATTATCAGTCCTCAATATCTTGATTTTTTTATTGGATTGGTTTTCGATCAAGGCTTTGAAGTGTCAGAACTAGGTGAACACTTGATCCTTCTTCTTCAAGAAGTAGATCCAGGTCTTGCGAGAATAATCATCTCTAAAGGTAAGATAATATAATTATCCTCCCAAAAAGTTTACGGGCATCATACCAGATATGTCGGAGTGGGTCTTGTTATTACTTGAGGGGAATGGTCCCCTTGTAAGTTTTCCTTCGGCACATCCCGGACATACACCTTCATGCTCTACTTTGAACTCGGGCATCCCTGTCACCATCTGTCTCACATTGGGTAGGGCCTTATAATGAAGATGGGCAAACCTCCAGTGCCATAGTTAAGATCTTAGAGATGTGTCGCAAGACATGGCTTCCAATGGACTTCCTCCAACTTGATACAAAGTGTCAACTGTGAACCCAAGAGTAAAAGCATCTTTAAAATTTCTTTTCCAAACACGTACCTTTCCATCGATGAATGCCACCTTGAATCCTTTGTCCTCCATGGATGAAATGGACACCAGGTTCTTCTTGAGATCAGGTACATATAGTACTTCTTGCAAATGAATAGTGTTACCTTGATTCAATTGAAGGGTAACATTCCCTACTCCCTTCACGGGAGACGTGGCATCATCTCCAAGGATGATCTCCAAGTTTGTCTCCTTTTCTATCAGATTAGAGAGGGCTTCCTTGTGTCTGGTGAAGTTCCTTGAGGCACCACTATCAATCAACCAATTTCCCAAAGTGTCTGGAGGAGAGGTAGCGGAGAGGGCTAATATAAGATAGTACTCTTTTTGCTTATTGTTAACAACATTTGATTCTTCATACCTGGAGTTCCTTGATTTCTTGGAGGGTAGACCATTTCCTTGATGTCCTGCATTCCTTTTTCCTCTGCCATTGGACTTGCCATTCCTTTGATCGTTGTTGTTGAAGTTGCCCCTGGAATGATTGTGATCATCATCATGCGATGTGTCCCTTCTATTTGGACACTCCCTTGCATAGTGGCCAAACTTATTGCAAACAAAGCACCTGACCTTCCTTCCTCACTTAGATCCAAGCTTTCCATGGAAATGACCTTTAGACCCTGCATTATTTCTCGTTTTGACATGAGCGGAGAATGCAGTGGGGTTGCTTCTATTAGAAGGCATTTCTTGCTCCACCATTCTTATTTCTTCTTGAATGCATCTTGACATCAAATCTTCAAACCTTGGAATTCGATCATTGTTGAGGACGGTGGTTCTAAATACATACCACTCAGGTGGGAGTCCTCCAAGGGTGGTGAGAGTAAGTTCCCTGTTAGAAATGACTTCTCCAATCGAGAGTAGATCATTCTTGATCTCTGTAATCCTCAAGAAATAGGATTGAATATCTTTGTCCTTGCCCTTCTTAATATCCTTCAACTTATTCTTGAGAAATAGAATTTGATTAGCATTACTAACCTTGAACAAGCTGACCAACCTGTCGTAGATCTCTTTGGAGGTCTTCAATTCGGAGATGTAGGCCACCAAATGTTTGTCAATGGAATCCCTAATAATCTTCTTTGCTTTGACTTCAGCCCTATTGTACTTGGTCTTCGTAGTAGCCGATGCATTTGAAGGAGGTTCAGGGATTTTACCTTGCACATAGTCCATCACTTCTTTTTCTTCCAAGGTCAAATCAAGAGACATCTTCCATCCATGATAGTCAGATTTATCATGGAGCTTGTCTTCAATTGAGAAGTAGGGTGAGGAACCCATTCAATCTTTTGTCCTTGTCCAACTGTCTTTGGTGATTGCTCTTTCACTCTTGCTTGGGCTTTGTCTTCACCTCAACTTTGATACCATGTTAATTTAAGGCAACAATGGTATGTTCAATGCTTTAGAGAAATTTTACTTCAATTTCTTTATTAGGCTAGTATCAATATTCAGATTAGCAATCACATCAACATGATAGTAAAATGCCGATAGAACATAAACATAAACAGTAGAAGACAAGCCAAGACAAGAGGACACAAAATGTGGCACCAGCCAGGGACAAACCTCAATGTGGGGAAACCTTTGATCAAAGCTTCTTTTAGTCTTCAATAGTTCAACAGAGAGAGATAGTTCAATTTACAAATCTGATAATTTACAACAGCATCAAAAGAGCCCTAACCAGAAAAGTCAACGCTGGTCAATAAGGCAAATTTGACCCTCAACAATTCAGTCAACTTCAGCTTCCAAACAACAAGATAAAACAACCCTCAAAATAATCAAATTCAACTGAGTCAAAGTTTGGTCAAATAGCCCACCTATGGTCAGCCCTAGCTGCACTGAACGCTGGTCAACAATCAATGTTTAGCCTTGATTTTTGTGCCCAGAAATGCGGCTTGCCCAAACATAGATAGCCCTCACAAAAATGCAGTCAAAGGAGGTCAACGCAAGTTGGTCAACGCTTGGTCAAACTGTCTAGAAATTCGATCTCTTGAAATTTTGGCATCCTGAAATTTCGCTCTCTTGAAATTTGGGCCTCCTGAAATTTCGGCCTCTTGAAATTTCGGACATGTGGAGAGAGAGAGAGGCCTAGAAACCCATACCCAATCAATGTGGAGAGAGAGAAGTGCGAAGATGAGTGTCCTAATGAGGCTAAGTCACCTTCTATTTATATGCATCGTTGAGGATGAATAGACTATTGGGATTTTGAGCCTACATAAGTTTGCTGGCCGACCTTGACAATTTGACCATAATCAAAATCAGTGTTGATAATATCGGTATCGGGAAAATATCGGCGAGGGTCCAGAAAATATCTTATCGGCAATATCGGTGAAAATATCGGCAAAATATCAGCAAATATCGGCAAGCATAAAAAATGCATAATATATTCATTTTTTTCAGATTTTTAAACATATAAAGCAATAACAACATGAAATAAACACATTGGCACATAAATATGAAGAAAACACTGATATATATGATGTCAAATAGAAATGATAAGTATGTGATAACACTGAAAACTTTTTACGGTGCTTCTTACATCCAGTATGTCTTGTGTTGACCCCTTTTATTGGACTGCCATTAACTTCAAGAGAGTCTGCTATTGTGATCAGGTTTTCTTTGGGGTCTTTATGATGAGTCTTTGACCAAGTTCCTCAATATTAAACTGGCATAACAATAACAGCACTTTTATCATGTAATGGATGTACAACTTGTTATACATGAAGATACATGAATTCATAATCTGTTTACTAACTTGGTAACTCAGATCTGGACATAAGCTGTGCCTTCTTTTGCATATATTACCAGTAGATACTCGGCATATCCTTTCATTTATTGGAGGTATATCAATGGAAATGATTTAAGTATCCTTGTTTTTCCCTTTTCATTTAATGTCGCTTTCCTCATAAGGATCAATGTCTACCCATATCTACAGGCACTAAGTTATATCCAATAACAATTAATATTCATGACTCCGTTGCTTTACTGTTAACCTATGTAGCAATGCATTTTAGTATTTACTATTTACCGATGATATCTTGCGAACTATATCTTTGTCTCGACTCCTGACATATGTTTTAAAAATTTAAAGTTTAAACTGTCATTTTATGCAAACAGCTTTCTTGTTATATGCGGCGTTGGTTGTATCAGCGACTATAGTTATCATTTTCCATTTTGTTCCATATTATGGTCCCACTCATATTATGGTATACATCGGTGTTTGTTCGCTTATGGGATCTCTCTCGGTATGTCTTGAATCTCGGAATTTTTTATGATGAAAAACGTGTTTATAACTTTATCCCATAAACGAGAACTTTCAATGGTCAAGCAGCGGTGGAGATACTAAACAACTACGAGGGAATAAAGTTGAAACTATATTACTTAATACTTATATGGTTTCTGTCTACAGTTCAGCTTCAAAAAACGAAATGTAACACTTGTCACTGGCAACGCAGACAGATAATGGACGTGCGGGCAGCCAAATAATGGACGGGCAGACAGATAATGGACGTGCGGGTTGGTGTCGGATTCAAACCTGTTCGTGGCAGCCAAACCCTCCTTCGCAGCCAAACCCTCCTTCGCAGCGTCTCCAGCTCTCACAAAAACGAAATAAACGAAATGACGTGAAACAATGAACTGAAAAACCAATTTAAACAGGCCGCCGGCGATATTTTCTATCGTCTCGCGATATTTTAGAAAATATCGCCGAAATATCGCCAATCTCGCGAGAAATTGAAAACAGGCAAATATCGCGATTTTTCGGGGGCGATATTTCGGCTCGCCGAAAATATCGCGATATTTGCGAATATCGCCGATATTTCGGCGATATTATCAACACTGATCAAAATAAATTCATAACTTCATTTGTGCATGTCAAAATCAGGTGATTTTTAGATCAATCCTACACCTCTCGGAGAGAGGAATCCAAGAAAATATCAACTGTCATAAATAGATGACCCATGTGGAGTTTGGCCCTAGTTGCTAATTTAACATAATCCCCCCAAGCAGAGATGAGACTTGGTTGTGTGTGGTCCTTGTCATCTGGTAATCCCCCCAAGTAGAGATTTGTTTGTGTGTAATCCTTGACAAGTGGTAATCCCCGCAAGCAGAGATCAAACTTGGTTGTGCGAGATCCTTATCGTGTGTTGGCAAGTGGTAATCCCCTCAAGTGAATATAGGGTGATGGATGAATCTCCCCTATGATGATTCTTCTTCATTAGATTGTAACATCATTGTTCAAAGCAGAGTTCCCTGTTTCAGAAAGAAATCCTCCCTTGCTGAGAGGGCGTGTTGAAAATTGGCTGATAAGGGATGAATTTCCTTGAATAAAATCTCATTTCTAACTATTCTAGAGTGACTTTCTAAAAATAAAAAGTCATGTCTATAATTTCAAACATGACTTTCCAAAAAAGTAAATCATGTTGATCAGTTGGTAATTAATTATAGATGATGGAAAATCACTTAACTTATCCTTAATCAATTTCAATTGTTCAATTTTTATTTAATCATCATTATTATTATTATTATCCTTATGTTACTATAATATTATTATTATTAAAATAGAATACATGTCACCTCTCCGACTTGGCACTCAATCATGCCACTTTGTACCTCTCTCTCTCTTTGATGGCACTTGTACCCCTCTCTCTTTCTCACTTAATGGATTTGTTGCACTCCTCTTACACTTTCTTATGTGCATTAAAGATTCGTCATAGCACTTCTCTTACACACATTAAGGTCTCGTAATAAAAGATTCCTCTTACGCACTCTTCAATGCGTAAGTTACACTCTCTCCTTCAAGGCATGCATATTGCTCTTAATGGCATGAGTTACAAAGGCATGCGTACCTCCCTGAATGGCATATGTAACTCCCCCTCAAGGTATGTGAGTTACCTCTTTCCTTCATGGCTCGATCTCCTTGCTCCTCTTATAGATATGTGCCTCTTATCTTCACTCTCACTCACTTGTGCATTGTGAAAGGAGACTTCGAACTTGTGAAAGAGAGATTTGGAGAGACTAGTGAAGGATTAAGAGAGTGAGAGAGAGACTTGGAGAGTAAGAGCAAAACTTGTTGAGCCAAAGTGATTCAATGTTTGCATCAACTACAACTATCAAAGATGTTTTTTCAGATTTGGGTGAACTTCATTGTCTCATTATAATCTATTTCTCTGCAGAACAATTGATTTCTAATAGAAGAAGAATCTAATTGGGGTTTTCCCTTGTGGGTTTTTCCTTGGTCATTGGACCTAAATTTACGTGTCTCCTTCTATTCTTGGTTGTCTGCTATTTTTCATAGGGTTTATATGGATTATGTTCTATCTACAAACGCTTAACTGATATTGCAACTTGAAGAAGTATTATTTTTAAGTAATTGTTTTAGCAATATCATAGAACATAAAGTTTTCAACGATTCAATATATATATATATATGTGTGTGTGTGTGTGTGTGTGTGTGTGTGTGTGTAAACCATGTCCTATTTGCGGGGTCTTCGTGTCCCATGTTAGACATTTGTATTTCTGTTTACTCTGTGTTTCGTGTCATCGTGTCATGTGACTTACGTTTTAATGTGATATTGACGTAGACAGGGCATTAATTTCCAAATTATTGTGATAATTACTGAAATTATTGTGATAATTTCAAAACTTCAAATTATCATTATATGTATAGGCAATAATCTCACCATGTGTGATTGCCTTGTTATGAAGAATTATGTAAACCATGAGATTCAAGGTTCAAATCCCCTCTAGGTTAGGCCAACGAAATGAGAAGAAGCTATATAGAATATTGTTAAGGGTCGGGCATGTTACAAAAAATGATCTTCATCCTCAACTACCTTTATATCATATTGTTTACAAATTTGTTGATCCTCCCAGTGAAAATCAAGTTAATAGAAAAGCAAGGAAAGGTGAAAAATAGGTCCAAGTCCTTAGTTCTCCACTTTTGAGTTCTTGATTGGACAACTATTAGGGTTCAAGATTCAATATCGACTGTGATGTATCATTTTTTATTTGGCATCCACTATATAAATATTGTGTTTTCTCCATATTTATGTGTCAATGTGTTCTTTTGGTGTTGTTGTTGCCTTATTTCAATGTTACATTAATCGTTATCGACGATTTATGATGTAAATTATCAACAATATCACGGAATATATCATAAAATATCAACAATAATTTGGAAACTTAAAAATTACAATAATAATATTTTTTTTTCAAATTTTTAACTTATAAAACAATATCAACATCAAACAAACACATTGCTATGTAAATATGAAAATAAAATCGATATATAAGATGTATAAGATGTCAATCGATACATTAGATATCGATATTGAAATATGATATTTGTCCAAAGTCACAAGATCTAATAGAATGATGCAAAATCATATCAAAACAAAAATAAATGTATCTCATGAGATGAATCATGGGAATGAAACAAATGGATTTACCCTTGTTTGCTTGATGTGAAATGGTCACATCATCCTTTGCAATGTTATTAGAACTGGACCAAAATATTGGACGACCAAAAATACATAAAATATTCAAATTTTGAAAAGAACATATACTTCACGTGCATCCATACGAATCCAAATTATTATACACAAATATGCAAAATCCCGTATGGCAAGGGTGTGCACATAACCAAAATATCCCCGAGTGCAATCCATCTTTGAATCAAAATAGATTAATAGAGACTAAGAGGCTCTAAATGGCCTCCGAAATCCAAAGAAAATCATGCTGCAACAAATAGTTACATAACATCAAAATCATTGTCTATATTGGGATCCCACTTATCAAGATCACCCACTAAGCATTAAAATAAGATAGAAAAAGCTTAACATCTTAATCGATGATTTTGCTTGAGTGAAGCGTACATTTTTTACTAGGGTCTGTTGCTACAATCTAGCAGGGCCCTAGGAGGGAAACCTACGGGACAACTACCTGGCCAAATGGCAACAATGGGACAAAGACCCACTGTCACCTTAGTCAGTGCCCTCGACTCTTTACAAACTTTTACCAAAGGGAGGAGTCCCAATATGAGAGGAACCACTCTAGGAAAGAAAGGGTTAATGTGTGAAGTGATTACAATAAGCCCATTCAAGGAGAGACATAATAATGGTTCAATGCTTTAAGGAAGCTAAAGGCTCTCCATGAAAGACCTAGGATGAAAATCAAGACGTAGGGTTCAAGATTTACAATGATGATAGGTATGTCTAAAGTCAAGACTCCAAAGATGAGATAGGACCTCTTAAGAAACTTGTGAGATGGTTTGATGCTTCAAATAGCCTCTTCGCTCCTTTGATAGACCTAGAAAGAGCTTACACTAGACCTAGGGTTTTGGAATAATCATGGGAGAAGTTCCTCCAAGGTATTCTCTCTAGGCCAAAGGGAGAGGAGAGGGTCTCTTATGATTTATTCTATTGAATACAAGGCTTGTATGACCCTCAAGAAGGCCACCCTATCCAAGGGAAATTAACAAGGTTGCCCTTCTAGGGCACACAAATTTATGGAGAAATAACGGTGGGAATTCTGCCAAAATTTGAGGTCTTCTAGAGGAGACACAATGGAAGAGTTCTATCTAAACGAAATTTGAAAATTCCTCCTCTAAGGAATTTTGCTGGATGCCCTAGATAGATGTCCAAGGGAAGAGGGGTTGGGAAGGAAAGGTTGATCACCAATTTTTCTTGGACCAACGCGTAATCCTTGGGCTATGGAGTCTAAGATGATTCAGTATTTGCCAAAAACGTCTTCAAGGAGTGATCTGAAATGGGGCACTAAAGGCTTCTTGTCATGCTTACAAGAACCTCTCCCGCTCCAAAGCTTATATATTCCCAAGATCTAGGATTATGATTGACAATTTGCGGAAATAAAAGAACTTGAAAGAGGTTTATGCTTGTGTTTGTCTTTAACTGTTTATTTGCTTTAAGTCCATTTGCATAAACTGATATGTAGCATATAACAGTGAAACAATGCAGCAATAAACATCATACACATAGCAACAAGATGCAGCAAATAAACAAACCACAAGACAACAAGCTTAATATGGAGTTCACCATGATATCTTGGTCTACGTCTCCTTGATCTCCAATCAACTCGATTAAGCTCTTTGGGATTATGGTAATGCTTCTTTTACAAGTTCCACACTCAACTCCATTGGTTTACAACTGAACCTATGGGTTTAGAATACCATCTTATCCCTCTGGCTGTCCATTCTCTGCAAACAGATCTAGGCTTCTCTGGACTAGACTCCTTCAGTCAGTGCTCTGAGCTATCTTGAGCTCTAGCTTGCACCAACTCCCTCTGAATTCTTTCACTGTCTTTGGAACTCCTTCTTTTGTCTTCAACACACATCGGACATCAACAATAGCTTGATCATTTGATCTCTTTGTTGTTCTCTGGCTCTGTCTGCCCTCTGGCTCTCTGGCTCTTAGCCTCTCAGGCTTCGCAACTCTGCTAGGTTCAGCTCTCTGGTTCTGCAACTCTGCTGCGCTCAGCTCTCTGAGGAATCACCCCTTTGCCATTGCCCCCAACCTTTGGTGGCTTCTCTGGCTTTCTCTGGAACTGCGGCTCTACCTCCAACCTCTGGTGGCTCTGCCTCTATCAGCGCTCTAAAGGGAAAACTGCTCCTTCGCTTGGCTCTCTAGCCTTGGAGGAATCCTTCGACTTTGCGGCTTCCATCTGTTCCTCTGTCCCCTAATCATGAGGAATCATCCCTTTCCAGCTCTGTCTCTTCGTGCTTCGTATGCATTCCTGTTACAGAAACGCCCGCTCATAGTGTGGCACAGGTGCAATGGACTGTTTCCAATGGAAATGAACTGGCGGGCACAGGAACCGTGGTTGTTTGGCCTTTTTGTGCAGAAATCCCGAAAATAGCCAAATAACGGAATACACAGGCAAAACAACCACGGTTGGGAAGGAAAGGTTGATCACCAATTTTTCTTGGACCAACGCGTAATCCTTGGGCTATGGAGTCTAAGATGATTCAATATTTGCCAAAAACGTCTTCAAGGAGTGATCTGAAATGGGGCACTAAAGGCTTCTTGTCATGCTTACAAGAACCTCTCCCGCTCCAAAGCTTATATATTCCCAAGATCTAGGATTATGATTGACAATTTGCGGAAATAAAAGAACTTGAAAGAGGTTTATGCTTGTGTTTGTCTTTAACTGTTTATTTGCTTTAAGTCCATTTGCATAAACTGATATGTAGCATATAACAGTGAAACAATGCAGCAATAAACATCATACACATAGCAACAAGATGCAGCAAATAAACAAACCACAAGACAACAAGCTTAATATGGAGTTCACCCTGATATCTTGGGCTACATCTCCTTGAGCTCCAATCAACTCGATTAGGCTCTTTGGGATTATGGTAATGCTTCTTTTACAAGTTCCACACTCAACTCCATTGGTTTACAACTGAACCTATGGGTTTAGAATACCATCTTATCCCTCTGGCTGTCCATACTCTGCAAACAGATCTAGGCTTCTCTGGACTAGACTCCTTCAGTCAGTGCTCTGAGTTATCTTGAGCTCTAGCTTGCACCAACTCCCTCTGAATTCTTTCACTGTCTTTGGAATTCCTTCTTCTGTCTTCAACACACATCGGACATCAACAATAGCTTGATCATTTGATCTCTTTGTTGTTCTCTGGCTCTGTCTGCCCTCTGGCTCTCTGGCTCTTAGGCTCTCAGGCTTTGCAACTCTGCTACGTTCAGCTCTCTGGCTCTGCAACTCTGCTGCGCTCAGCTCTCTGAGGAATCACCCCTTTGCCATTGCCCCCAACCTCTGGTGGCTTCTCTGGCTTTCTCTGGAATTGCGGCTCTACCTCCAACCTCTGGTGGCTCTGCCTCTATCAGCTCTCTAAAGGGAAAACTGCTCCTTCGCTTGGCTCTCTAGCCTTTGAGGAATCCTTCGACTCTGCGGCTTCCATCCGTTCCTCTGTCCCCTAATCATGAGGAATCATCCCTTTCCGGCTCTGTCTCTTCGTGCTTCGTACGCATTCCTGTTACAGAAACGCCCGCTCATAGTGTGGCACAGGTGCAATGGACTGTTTCCAATGGAAATGAACTGGCGGGCACAGGAACCGTGGTTGTTTGGCCTTTTTGTGCAGAAATCCCGAAAATAGCCAAATAACGGAATACACAGGCAAAACACATCATGAGTTGTTTAACCGGAACTCAAAATATATGCAATCGCCCCTATAATCCTCTCGGGTTCGTCATTCTATCGCATATCACAATCGCATTGCTTATGGCCAAAAAAACCAAATGACACGGAAATACAAAGAAAATCCGCAAATCTGGATTTGAAATATTATGAAATTGCATCCCTAACCTTATAAGTCCGGGCTTTATCGCATGTCGCAATCGCACGTTGCATTAGCATGGCTCCTTTGTGCCGATCGCATATCGCAATCGCATGTCGCAAGCCGCAACGGCCCTTGTATCGGGGATTCACCGATCGCCGATCGCTCTATCAGTGCTATCGCTATCGGCCCATCGCATCGGCGTATCGCATCGACGTATGTCGCATGTAACGGCCCCCCTTGGTATTTGCGTGACTCGATCGTCGATCGCCGATATCGCAATCGCTAATCGCACATGTAAACGGCCCGAGGTTCCGATATTGCATGACGCCTTCCTTCGATGCAATATGTCGGAGATCGCTAATCGGGGAGTCCTTCCGCCTTTGCTTAAGTCCTCCCTTTGGAACCTTTCCGATGCGATATTTATATAAAACTCCGCCTTTGACCCTTTTCTTTATCTGACTCAGATTTATAAAGGATTTGTGCCATTTAGCACCTTTTACCTCTTATATGAAGTCTTTTAGACTTAGAGGTTTATCCAAGATCCATTTTGGATCAAGGAGGTTAAAGAGTGATGCCCTAGCAACCAATCTTCAACATTTACCTACTCAATATTTATGGATTTTCATGGAAGAAAAACAAGTTCTCATCCACTAGGAACATTCATCTAATTGTCATGCAATGAGTAACATGTGCAATTTACAACCAAATAACTTTTTACAATGATATTCAACAAATTAGGGCACAAGAGAATTAACTAGTTGCAATAATTCCACTCATAAGACATTATTTCACGAGAATTCTTCAACAAAAGATGATCCGAATGGAAAATGGCATCAACCCATGGTACTCATCGACCCATATTATTCATCGACCCATGGAATTTACCCATGGTATTGTAAATGGCATCCGCCCGTGGTATTGTAAAATCCACCCATGGTATTCATTCACCCATGGAATTTACCCATGGTATTGTAAATGGCATCTGCATGTGGTATTGTAAAATCCACCCATGGTATTCATTCACCCATGGAATTGACCCGTGGTATTGTAACTGAAAAATACTATAAGTAACAAGTCACATTTTGTAAAAGGACAGATTGTCCGCCACAATGTAGCCTTTACAGTTATTATCGGTTTTAATAAAAAAAGTTTCTTTGTGGTTTTGTTTATTGGGCATTCTCCTCTTTTTCTTCTAGCATTTCAAGTTTTCAGATCTTGGGGGTCTCTTCCCCAAGATCCATTTCAATCTTTCAGATCTTGGGGGTCTCTTCCCCAAGATCCATTTCAATCTTTCAGATCTTGGGGTTCTCTCCCCCAAGATCCATTTCAATCTTTTAGATCTTGGGGGCCTCCTCCCAAGATCCGGATCAGTGGTATCAGAGCAGGTTATGATTCCATGGGAACGAGGGTTTGATGCATGTTTCAGTTTCAAATTTTGCAGCAATATTCAACAAACGTCAGGCATGTGCTACAACCTCCACATAGCACTTTCTTGGGTCACGCAAGAAGAATTTTTCTTTTCTCATTTTTTTGCAGAATTTTTTTTTTGGGCGGCGACTTTGCAGATCAGATCTGTACATTTTGGTGCAAGATCTGCAAAATATAATTGCAGATCTGTATTCCTGGTGAAAAAATAGCCGATTTCAAAAAAAAATCGGTTGAATCGGAGTCCGGATGAAGAAGATATCGCTGATTTAAAAATCAGTGGGGTTGCAGACAATTTTCAGGGCAGCGATTTTGCGGCGCAGATATAGATGTCCTGGTACAAGATCTGCAAAATCTAATTGCAGATCTGGATTCTTTGGGAAAAACTACCCAACTTCAAAAAAAAAATCAGTCGAATCGGAGTCCGGATGAGGGAGATATCGTTGATTTAAAATCAGCTCCTTTTTGCAGAAATTTTGGTGACGGCGGGAGAGTTGCAGCGCAGATCTGGAATTCTAGTGCCTGGATCAGGATTTCTATCATATGGGCAGATGCAAAATGGTCTTTCTGCTTCCAAAAACAGGTTATAATAAATATTCTGAGTTATATTGGCCGAGTTATGTCCATTTTAATTCTGGAGCAGCATTCGGAGTGGGTTTCCATTGGAGACGTGCCCTCCCACCCCACTTTAGTAGGCACCTGCTTCACATTCATCAGTTTCAACATAGCAGCAATCGGCTTGAGTTATTTGGAGATGTGCCCTCCCACCCCAGGTTATGTAGGCACCTGCTACTTCATCAGCAACCAACATCATGGTTGTGGGTCATCCACAAACCCACACTTCATCGAAGTCCATTTGCTAGGCCGTACACTGTTAGTATCACAGTTGGTCACAAGCATTACAGGGTATCTCTATCCTCGGATCTTCGTTCTTCATGGTTATGGGTCATCCACAAACCCACAGTTCATCGAAGTCCATTTGCTAGGCCACACACTGTCAGAATCACAGTTGGTCACAAGCATTACAGGGTATCTCTATCCTCGGATCTTCATTTATCAGGGTTTTGGGTTAACCACGTAAAACCCTTATCTTCAGTGGATCTTCATATTCAACAAAGGCTTTGCAGGAGGGAACTTTACGCAATGGGGACCATTGCTTCTTAAGGAGGGAGGAATGATCTGAATGGAAAATGGCATCAACCCATGGTACTCATCGACCCATATTATTCATCGACCCATGGAATTTACCCATGGTATTGTAAATGGCATCCGCCCGTGGTATTGTAAAATCCACCCATGGTATTCATTCACCCATGGAATTTACCCATGGTATTGTAAATGGCATCTGCATGTGGTATTGTAAAATCCACCCATGGTATTCATTCACCCATGGAATTGACCCGTGGTATTGTAACTGAAAAATACTATAAGTAACAAGTCACATTTTGTAAAAGGACAGATGGTCCGCCACAATGTAGCCTTTACAGTTATTATCGGTTTTAATAAAAAAAGTTTCTTTGTGGTTTTGTTTATGGGGCATTCTCCTCTTTTTCTTCTAGCATTTCAAGTTTTTAGATCTTGGGGGTCTCTTCCCCAAGATCCATTTCAATCTTTCAGATCTTGGGGGTCTCTTCCCCAAGATCCATTTCAATCTTTCAGATCTTGGGGTTCTCTCCCCCCAAGATCCATTTCAATCTTTTAGATCTTGGGGGCCTCCTCCCAAGATCCGGATCAAAAGAGCACTTACAGGATGACAATGAGATATATCCAACCATAAAACAAGATGTAGTTCCAAGAAGAATGAAATTCTAGCTTCCAAAGATATCAAAATGCATCAAAGAGTCTCGAATTCATCCAAGAGAAAAAGTGTGAATGTATTTTACAAGAGTAATCGAAGTGATGATGATGCTCTCTCACAATGAGAACAAGTTCTATTTATATGAGACCTCTAGAGGTCGAATTCCTATTCTAAAGCCCCTAAAATTATTTTAATGTGCAAAAATAAGGCCTTGGTGACAAGCCCACCAAGTAGCTTAAAAAATTATGAATAATCCATCCAATAGTAGGCCGAAATGATGATGTTATGATGAAGTGAGGTCGTTGGAAGGCCGCATTCAGTCCTTTAAGTGTCAAAATGAGAGAGAGGGCTTCATAACTAATGCACAAGGGGATGACCCCTCAATGTCCATGTAGATCAATGCCTTAATCTTGGGAGAATGGAGTCTATGATAAATATGAATGAGGACCTTGTTTCTTAGTCAAGGAGGCCTTAAGACTAGCTAGCTTGCCTTATAGGGCAAAGGGAAACAACCTTACAACTTTTATACTTCGACTTGCAAAAGGCGATGGCTTAATAAGATGAATTCGTTGACTAGCCCACCAAACTAGCTCATAAATGAAATAATAAGCCTCTCAAGTGGACAAATGATAAACAATACCTGTCGTAGGGCCCTCCAAGAGGCATGATGAGGTCCATAGGTGCCATAATGAAGAGTAGGACCCTCAAAAGTGATGGACAATGGGGTGACCTCTTGTTCTCCAAACAATAAACCTGTGGTGCTCCTAGTGGGTGTGGGGGCACAATAATAAGCTCATGGGTCTCCAAATGAGTCGAAGATGCCTGTAGACCATCTGTAAGGCTTCATATGATGGTTTAGGTGATGCCACATCATCTTACAGGTCCTGGGTTAACTGCCAAGTGCATGGTACATCTGTGGGGTTGGCTGGGCAAAGGTGAACCAAGTGCATCTTCCTCGTCCAATAGGTGGATCTCGGGCCAATCTTTGAACATCTCTAGGGATCCATGGAGTGCTGTCTACTGCTGTGGAGGCCCATGGCTCTCAACACAAACCCTACATGTGCCAATGTATCCCTCTAGAGGGTTAAGACCCCATATAGGGAGACCAAACACAAGATGGAGACCACCTGTAATCCTACATAAGATCCAATGCGTCCCCTAACCTTCCAGTATAACAAGTCATCAAGGAAATCAAGTAAAAGAGCTTACAAACCATGGACCACAAGTGGGGACTTCATAAGGGCATGCCCTTCTATAATGGGCTTTGCCATGTGCTAATGTCTCCAAACTCCAAATGGGGTTAACCAAGTATCCCATTAGGTGGTTTCTACTTCTAAAGGGGATAATATGTCCAAGGTACATCCTTTAAAAGGTGGTGGTATGTGATAAAGAGGTGAATGGAGTAGGGGATGAGAAGGGGCAACCTTGGGCCACATGCTGGGATACAAGGGTAGCTAGTAGAAGTGAAGCCCACACTTGGCATATAATGTATAGGATGGAGCAATCGTGGTACATGAGGTGCCTCGACCTTGGTTTTTCCACCCTTCTTTATATGCCTTTTTCCTTTTTATGATTTTTCTTTAATTAAATGCTCGGGGCTGAAGGGGTAAGAGCATGATGTGTGAGCTA
Source organism: Pinus tabuliformis (assembly GCA_031772625.1). Taxonomy (NCBI): domain Eukaryota; kingdom Viridiplantae; phylum Streptophyta; class Pinopsida; order Pinales; family Pinaceae; genus Pinus; species Pinus tabuliformis. The sequence continues at coordinate 1,231,015,578 of CM062817.1, read as the reverse complement.
TAGTAGCGGATATCCCCTTTCAAGGTAAGGCTGTTCATTGCTCACTAGGGGTTGGGATGATCATGGATTTCTATATGATGAAGGAGGCTCATAGAACCTATAGGAACCAGAGTGATGGCCATGATGAATGGGTAGAGCTCATGTGCTGGCTTTTTCCCAAGTGCTAAATGTGTTTGTCCCAACCATCTTTTGCATTTTGTGGTACGTTTCCCGTTGAATGCGTTCAATATTTTTTTTTGCTTTTTTTTTAGTTGCATCAACCTTCAGGGCATCATTCCAAGCCTGACCCAAGGTGTGGGCAAGGGGAAGGGGAGAGCTAGCCCTATGAGGACCCTGTGGAGGAATGTGGACCCAGGTGGGAGAAATGATGAATGGAGTACTAATGAGTGGAAAGGGGTTAATATATGTGGATGAGGGAGCGGGACCACACAACCAAAATCAGGGTTTCCCGTGAAATACCATCCCTAAAGCCAATTGGTCGGTAAAAGGGATCCCACGACACTAGAATCCAAGGTTAATATACAAACGGGGTCTAGGGGATAAGAGCACAGACCTAGCCCATTCTTTCTGCTGAATCCCCACATTAATCCATGCCCAGAAGTGTATATGATAAGTAAACTACAATACTCAATTACCAAATAACAAGGCATACCTTTAGGTTCGGGAGGCCCACCTTCAAACATACGATCATGACAGATGGGTGAGGAACCACATGACTGCCTCAGGTGGCAGAGAAAATGGCACAACGAGTTAGTTGGTGGCTGGTGGCTGCCGGCTGAGGACCACCTTGTAGAAATTTGTCCTCCTAGGGATATCACCCACAAAATGGTGGGTAATAGGGCCCTAGGAACTAGGGTGATGACCACAATGAAGGGGTAGAGCTCATGTTTGACTTTTCCCATGTGCTATTATAGTGTCTCGACCATCTTTTGCATTTTTTGATATTATTTTCTTTTGTATGTGGCCATGATATGCGTTTATCTTTTTTTAGCTGCATCAAGCTTCGGGGCAACATTTCTAGGCCCAACCCAAACATGTGGACAAAGGGAGGGGGAGTACCAGAGCCTTCTGGACCTAGTGGTCATGTGGACCTAGAGAGGGAAGATTATGAAATAGGGCTTGTAATGTGCGGAGGGGAGTGAAAAATATGAAACTGGAAAACATGATCGCGCTACCAAAATTGGGGTCTTCCAAGTAGTGCCTATAAGCAATAGGGGAGGTCCCACGAGACTAGGATTGAGGATTAACCCCCCCATTTAAGGTGAGGGAACAAGATTACAGTCAAAACCCTTTTTTCAAGTCACCCAATAATCCATACCCAATGTGCCCAAGGAAAAATAAGCATAAGCACCCGGTTGCACAATGAAAAACATACCTTTAGGATTGGATGGCCCACCTTCAAAGTTTCAAACATACGCTCTTGATAGATGGGCGAGGGGACATATGATTGGCTTAGGGAGTGGAGATCAACTGGCACAATATATCAGCTACATTGGTGGTTGTCAGGGGCTGCTGGCTAAAGACAAATCTAGGAGAAAAATTCTCTTATGAGGTCACCCACTGGTGGTGGGTAATAGGGTCATGAAGGAGGAGCTCAATAGTGAATGCCACCGACATTGAGGTACATTGAGGGCAGGGCTTTGTGATCTTGATTAAATGCTAGTTCCATACCCTTTTACATCACAAAATCTAGTAGAAATGTTGTAATCTCGCCAACCCTGAAATCCTAAAAACTGTAAAGTTTGGTGTATTTTGAGTGGGACCTAAAATTTTACTTTCTCCATATGAAGTCCAATGAGGTTGGAACCACTCTCAAACATCCCGAGTCAATTGATGGTAATGTTAAAATATTAAGTAAAAAGACTTTTGCTTTAAGAATTTAATATTTCCATTAACTACTAGTGTATGTATCTCATGAAATGAATCTTGGTAAATGAAAACAATACATTTCCCCTTGTTTACTTGATGGAAATATGCAAAGTATCCTCACAACTCAATCCTCAACTCATTTAAAAAAAATTAGGGTTAAAAGAAAAAAATTGGTAATATGTTGAAATTGATAGAGACAGGGCGATAATTACCTAAATTATCATTATACATTCAAAACAAAGAAATTATCGCGATAAGTTATGGTAATAATATTTGCGAGGGTCAGTTTGGCAATAATATTATGATAATTCCAATATTATCGCAATATGTGCAACACTGCTTTTATGTTTAAAATTTTGAAAACAACGATTATTTGTATTTTTTATTGTTTTTTGTGGTCTGTCGATATTTTTGCCGATGTTTTCGTGAAGATATTTTCTGGACCCTCACTGATTTTTTCCAATGTCGATGTTATCAACACTGTTCCTAAGTTTAACTTAGGAAAAACACATCGATTAATTATTTAATTAATGTTGACTGTTGGGCTAAATTTTTATGAGGAAAAGTGATTTAATTACTTTGGTGAATTAGATCTTTATCTCTATTGTTTAACTAAGTGGGTTAGGATTTAATCCTAGCCAACTATCACTTTGGAGATTGAGGGTTAGGGTCTTGGCTCAATGATAATTATACAATAAAGCCCAAGGGAGGAGAATGACACATTGAATCATTGAGAGATATATTTTTCAAGTGAGAGATTCAAGGCTTAAGAGAAGGAAGAGTTATAGCAAGGAAATTCCTGTGAGAGAATTCTGAAGGGGTCAAGGTATGGAGAGAGAAGGCTAAATTTGCAGGGAAGCTAAAACTCAGCTTAGAGGGTTGCATTACGACCTAGGTGAAGGGTGAATTATCCTTCTAGTGCGCAAGCCATACATGGCTAGGAGAGAGGAGGTGGAATTGTAGGTTGGAGAAGTCAATTTTTCCAAGGGCCAAAAGTTTCCCTGTGGCCAAGTTTTTAGAGGGCCGAAACTTCCAAGGGGTCGATATTTCCAGGTTCCATTTTGTTTTATAATTTATATATTTCTCTGAGGGCCATTTTCCTTGTTAAGGGAGCCCTTATTTTTTCTAAGCAATTTAATGAGAGATAAATTGGAGGGAAAACATTATGCTATGTTTGTTATTATTTTTTCACTTGTTTTTTTGCTGCAAATATTTTCAAGTTAAAATACCAATGTATTTGTATTCAATAGTTTTTCAAAAAATAATTTATTGGGGTGAATAATTTTTTTGGCATAAAATAAATTGCTAGGAATTTAAATCAGATCTGGTATTCAAAAAATTAACATGGTATCAAAGCTTTTAAATCTTTAAGAGTGGAAGATCGATTTGTCTCTAGGGTTTCAGCAAAATAATTTCTAGTAGTAATATTTTTCTGGGTTGAGTATTTGATTTGGAGGTTGGAAGGATGGCTGCAATTGTAGTGAGATTTGAAGACTGGTTGGAGGGTGTATCCAACTCCAGTCCTTGGAAGGAGAGGATAGCATTGGCGTTGATGCAGAATGGGATCTGGGAGCAATGTTATTAGAACTAGACAAAACTGGTCATAACTGGCCGGTCCAACGGTTGGAGGGAAAAATCGGTTCGAACTGGCGAACTAAATCGTTTTTGACTTGTTGAGTGACGAACCAACCTTTTTTCATTGAATTGATTGGTTCGATATTGAACCGGCTGGTTTTGTTCTATGCTATCAAGGACCCTTTGAATGCATTTGTTTTTTAAAGCAATGATTTATGACTGGGGAAGCCTAGTATTTGACCATATTGCCTTGCTAATGCTATGCAATTAATGGCAATGTTAAATTCTTAAAGTAAAAGTGACATTCTCCTTTATCTTTCTCATCCATTTACTTAAATTTTTAACATTGACATTCTCCTTTATCTTTCTCATCCATTTACTTAAATTTTTAACATTACCATTAATTGACTCATGATGTTTGAGAGTGGTTTCAAACTCATTGGATTTCATATGGAGAAAGTAGAATTTTTGATCCCACTCAAAATCCAGTAGACTTAATAGGTTTTTAGGATTTCAGGATTGGGGGGATTGCAATGTTTCCATTGGATTTGTCATGTACGAAGGTATGGAATTAGCATTTAATCCAGAGCACCAACCCCTCTATGTACCTTGATGTTAGTGGCATTGATTGTTGAACTCCTGTATCATGATCCTGCTAAAAATGTACCCATCACTCAAGCAAAATCTTGACTTGACACCCTAAGCTTTTTCTATCTTATTTTAATACTTAGAGGGTGATATTGGTGACGAAGATCCCAATGTAGGCAAAGAGTTCGATGATATGTAGGTATTTGTTGTAGCATGATTTTTTTGGATGCTAGAGGCCATCTAAGGCCTGTTTGTTGATGTATTTTCGGTTCAGGGATGGATTGCACTCTACAGAAAATTCTGAGGCTCTGCGTTCCAATGGTTTTGCATAGAAGTTTAATGCCCAAACCACATTATATTGCATATAAAACTTAAATGCAAATTGCAAGAGAAACACTAAAGGAGTACTTCTACTTTTCTTTCACTCTCTTTATAGTTGATAAGAAAATAAGACAAGCATACACACATAAATGAGACACTTATTTTTGGTCAACTTTGACCCTGGAAATACCCACAAGGGGAAAACCAACATTAAGGAGGCTTTTGATTTTGCTAATCTCATAAAATTGTTACAGCATCAATTACAAATACAGGGTACTTATCTCTCCCTGTTGCTTCAAGTAACTTGACCAATGATCTGGAACTATGTGCACAGGTTCAGCTATCTCAGTATTGAAGTTTGTGCCAGTCTGCTTTTCTCTGCTTAGAATGTCAGACCCCCAAATCTTGAATCTCGTGCCACAGACAATAACTAATGCCCACTGAAATTCATGCTACTGACTTTGAGTCTTCAACCTTGAACTTAATGTAGACAAACTAAGAATCTCTCCTGGAAAAGCATGCCACAGGCCTGACAACAATTAGCCTGGAATTTGCGCTGCTCCAAAATTTTCAGGCCTGGTAACTCATGCTAAAACTGAGCTTATTTCCTTGGTCTGTTTGCTTAATTCCCAGCCTAATAACTTGGCCTTTTCTGCTTGGTATACGCAGTTCAAACCTTGAACTCAGTGCTAGAATCACTCCTACGTGCTGCTCTTCAAGCCTGGTAACTAGAGTTTTATGGTCTTGCTGTAGGTTATCTCCTCCTGCAAAATAGCTGTCACAGCCTCAACTCTTCTCATCCTCCTTGCTTCTTTTCTCCAACAAAATTCACATGAAGAATGAGCCTTCTTGCCTTTTCTCCCTTCCTTTTTAGTCTCGTCACCATGAGAGAACCCTAACCCTTAGATCAAGGGCTGAGATTAGATCTCAGCTCTCCTAGATCAAGGGTGGAGATCTAATCTCCCGTTGACCCCCTTTTTATGTCTCCCCCCTCATTAATGAGCTCCCTAGTCACTTTAATGTTGTTTTTGTACTTTGTACCTTTTTTCACATAAAGTCAACTTAAAAACATAAAGTGACTTTAATAATATAAAGTACATAGTATGAATGTACCACATAAATTGATGCGCTCTCAACCGGTTCCACCTCTTCACCTGATGGTTTTCTCCATACGATAACTACCAGTGGGCAGCATGCTCATTCTGGGGATAACACTCTGTGGGAAAAAAGTTGGCGGCACTCAGATTTTACAGTCCTCACAGATCTTGGAACTTCTCACATTCATGTGCCCTCTCTAACATCCCAGAGCCTTCAGGGCTCTCAGATCACAGGCCTCTGGATCTGATACCAAATTAGAAAAATAGAAACAACACAAGATAGCAAAGCTCTCTTGAAGAGAGTTTTTTATTATATTTGATACCACCAAACACACAATAGAGCCCCATATTTATTGCAATGGGAAAGCTTATTATTACTGGACGATAGTGATATCTACGTGGTTATAACTCACATTTACATTGGAAAACAACCATCTCTAGAAGAATGCATTGGAACACTGATGATATAGAAGAATGCATTGGAACAATATATTTCTCTAACTACCTCTAACAGGTTCTGGGATACCTCTCTTTCTGGTACATGTTTTTAAAATGCTGAATTTTGCTTATCTACTTTTTTCATGGTTGGCTTAGACAATGGAGATTCATCTTTGCTTTCTTAGCTTTGGTTTTCTATCAAATCTTCAGTATATTTTTTCTGGTTGCTTTTCCTCTCTTTTTAATGTCTATGAATTTACATATTTGCAGTGAAAACCAAATTGAGTGTGCCTCATTATAGTTGTTCATGGTGTGTAACAATATTCAAAGCTAATTAGTAGACATTATTGGTTCCTGTTTGGGGCAATTAACTTGCCTCTGTCTTGCAGGCAGAGTCAGGGGCCATCTTCTGGCAGTCAAATGTTCGAAGCTGGTGATTCTGGTAGAGCCTTGGCAAGAGGTATTAAAAGGAAATCATATGTGGTAGAGATCTATCTTAATTATTTCACCATACCATCTTAGGCATTTGATTCCTTATGGTTTTATTTGCTATTGCAATGGTGAATTTGGTAGAAGCAGTTTATGTATGGAAGTGTTTCAGTTACTTTGTATTTTTAATTACTGATGGTTTTTGTTGGGTAATCTTTACTGCAACAGGACATTATGACAAACACTCTCCAATAAATGCCGATCCAACATATGATAACAAGATAGCAAAGTTCCCCGAGCAACTAGTTAATGCAATGAAATCTGATCAGTATGATGCTTTCTCATATGGTTCCTTGGTTTATTGTTATGTTACATTGATAGCCAGGGCTTGTGGATTTCTGTTTAAACATCATTGATAAAACCTATTTCTGTTATTCATTTCAGAATGGCTTTACCAAAAAAATTAGAAGCCATCCTTCCTGCAGTACCGAATTCAGAGCTTCCATCTGAATTGAGGTGCTCACTTTGTCAAGGAATCTTTCGGGGGGCTGTTATGATACCATGTTGTCAGTTTAGCTTCTGCCATGAGTGTAAGCTCTTTTACAACTGACTGTAACTCTTTTAAAGCATGTGTCAATTTTCAAGCATGTTCTGAATCTGAGTAGCCTTTGTATTTAATATGAATCAATTCATGATGTACTGTGAAACTCTTGCTTGTGTCTAAAGGTATTAGACAGGTATTGGTTGAGAAGGGTAAATGTCCTCAATGTAATTCTACTAAATTCAAGATTGATGAGCTACTTCCTAATATTGCTCTTCGTCAAGCAATTGAACGCTTTCTCGAGTCTCAAGTGACAATCAGTACTGCAGAAGATTGTGGAGCGAAACATGCACCTGGTGGGCAACTGATGACTGCATTCAATTTATTGGATGTCATAATTTTAACTTAAAATAACGTTTCTAAAAATCAAATTTTATTATTGTTTGCAGATGGGGAATCTGGAATTCAAGCAAAGGCAGCAGCCTCACAAGCCCTATCTCACAGGCAAGGTAAATTAAATGCATTGCAATCCCCATAGGCAACGTTTGGACCAACATAAAAAGAGTGTAATAACGTTTTTCTAGAATCTGCAGGTGATTTCATAACTGGAAATATAAAAAAAACTGTCTATTATTGCTCTGGTTATTTGTAGTCAGAATTATGCTGCTTAGTATTGTGGCCTTTATACGGATTGATAATATCTCAAGATAAGATAATTTTATTAATGTCCTCGGGTGACCACAAAAGTTGGTCAATCGGACTAAAGCATACATCCAGTGTAAATACAAGACATGGGAGTGCAAATGCAACTCCATTGTAACTCCAAAGCTAATAAGATCTTTTTTTTAAACTGTCCACAAATAACCAACGAATAGGTCAATGGGTATACAGAGTACAGCAGTGGCCACCAGGCGATGGGAGTGTCTAGAGCCCTCATAGATACTAAAGTGTTATCAAAATAAAAGAGATATAAAAGACATTAAAAGAAAGAGGATCATGAGCCAGGAACAACCAGAAGTTCAATGTTTAACTAAGCAAAGGCTTTGGTATATTATTCCCAGGTCTGTCTGAGGTCCGGAAGTCCATTCTTGACAATGGAGAGGGTGTCACGGTCTATAAGGCACTCCAGTCTTTCTCTCATAAAGATGAAGGCATAACTATGGAGTTTCAGGCTAGCAAAGGTATGTTTTGATGCACTAGTGAGGCTTTTTGAATAATAATATGGATTGAATGAGCAAAGCATTCTCTCTGGTTTTGTTTTCTGTATATCTTAGTTGCATTGAAACAGATACAAGAACGGATACGGATACAGGGTTTGAAACAGATACTGAAAATTTTCAGCATAAACATTGTCATCATCATTAGTGATTATTATAACATTCAACATATTATCATCATCATTAGTTATGTAATCAGAAATGCTACAGCCTTTGTGCTTTCAAGTTCAGTGCCTTCAAAGAATGTGTCATGCATGGCAGATGGTATCTATCTTCCTTGCATGGAAATTAAAAGGCCCAGGGTTTGAAACAGATACTGAAAATTTTCAGCATAAACATTGTCATCATCATTAGTGATTATTATAACATTCAACATATTATCATCATCATTAGTTATGTAATCAGAAATGCTACAGCCCTTGTGCTTTCAAGTTCAGCGCCTTCAAAGAATGTGTCATGCATGGCAGATGGTATCTATCTTCCTTGCATGGAAATTAAAAGGCCCATGGGATAATTGAGATATTCCGTCAAGACCTATTTGAATATTTCAATCTTCTCAACGTCTGCTTGGTCTCTTGACTATATGCAGACAAAAGATTGGCTAGAGAAGATTTGTTATATTGGAGGGATTTATGAAATCAAGAGCAAAATCAATGACAATTAACAAAACCTTAACAAACTGAAAATTAATCTGATATTCATCAAACCCCTATGTTTGTATTTTTGAACATCTATCTTTTTCTAAGTAGTAAGAATCCTTGATAAATATATGGAGTTAGATCTAAGACTTTTGTGATCCATAATGTTGAAGAAAGTCTTTCGGATTAATCACATTGATAGGATTTGGTTGATGTTTCGAACCAACTAATGTGGTTCATTTTCAGGACTAGTTGAGAAATCCATCGATCAAAAGGAATAAATAGTAAGGATGCAACATTGCCCATAATTAGTCGTTAAAAACTAGCTGTTGGTGAATTAGTTAATAGGTAAAGGAATTAATTATTAGGGAGTTAGTGGTAAGGAGTTATTTTATTAAAATATTCTATGTTTAGTTAAAAATAGTTGTTAAGGAGTATTTAAAAATAAAATATTGAATTTTAATATTATCGAATTAATGTAAAGTAGTTATTTATTTGTTAGAAGTTGACTAATTAGAAAACTAGTTGTTATGGATTTAGAAATATTATCCCAATGTAATCAAATAATTATTAATTTGAGTTGGAGTTGGCTCGGCCGAGTTGGAGTTGGCTCGACCATTTTTTAAAATAGTGGGCCCTAGATGAGCCTCTTTTATCATTCAGGAACCCATGATTGCCCCAACCTCTGGAGGGCAATGAACCATCCTACCTAAAAGGGGGTAATCACTGCTATATTTTACACATCATGCTCTTGTCCTTTGAGCTCCGAGCAGTTAATTAAAGAAAATTCATAAAAGAAAAAGGGTATATGAAGAAGGGCGGAAAAATCAAGGATGGGGCACTTCATGTACCACGACTGCTCCCTTGTATACATTACATACCCAAGTGTGGGCTTCCCCTTATCTAGCTACCCCTATGCCCCATTATGTGGCCCAAGACTGCCCCTCTGATTCCCTATTCCATCTCACTTATTTGTCACTTTCCACCCCCATTAGAGGGATATACCTTGGACATACTATCCCCTTTAAGGGCTGAAACCACCTAATGAGGTACTTGGCTAACCCCGTTTGGAGCTTGGAGACACTAGCACATGGCAAAGCCCACTACGGAAGGGCATGCCATTATGAAGTGCCCACGTTGTTATCCATGTTTTGTAAGCTTTTTACCCGATTATTTTAATGACTGGTTGTACTGGAAGCCTAGAGGACTCATTGGATCTTATGCAGGATTACAGGTGGTTTTCATTTGGGTTTGGTTTCCCTATATGGGATCCTCCCATAGGTCTACATTGGCACATGTAGGGTGTGCATAGAGAGCCATAGGCCTCCACAATAACAGACAACACTCTACAGATCTTCATGGATGCTCAGAGATTACTAACGATCCACTTTTGGGATGATGATGATATGCTTGGTACATTATGCCCAGCAGGCCCCCACAAGAGCCCCACACTCTTGACAGGTGTCCCAGGACTTGTACGATGTCATGGAAGCATTCATTCCACCACTTGGACCCTTGCAGAGGATCTCCGATTCATATGGAGACCCATGGGGTCATCTATGTGCCCTCATACCCAATGGGAGCACCACAGGTCTACTACTTGGAGAACAAGGGGCCACCCCCTTGTCCATCATATTTCGAGGAATTTATTCCTCAATATGACACTTCAGGATACTATTATGCCTTTGGAGGGCCCTATGACATGTACACATTATTATTTGGCCCTTTGTGAGGCTTATTTTTACACTTCTGAGTTAGTTTGGTGGGCTTGTCACCAATGGGGATTTTATTTGCACATTATTTTATCATTAGGGGCTAACGTAGGTCCATAGGCTAGTTTGAATTCCTTAGGAGGCTATATATTGATGTTAGATACATTCATTTGTATCATCACTTGACTTGGGATCTCTCTAATCATAGAGAATGTTCACACTTTTTCCTTGGTGGATATTTTTGGAGATGGATGAATTTTGATGTATGGATTTGGGCTATATCTCATCTTGGAGCTTTGTTGAGAAAATGAAATGATGGTTGGATATACTCTATAACGTTGTAAGTAAAATTTGATGCTATTATCCTTGTTGTTGCATACTTCTAAAATTAGGGCTAGTTGCTGCATTATGGAAATGTGGAATTGAGCATGTTTTAGCTAATTTAATGTCTGGGCCAATGTTATTTGAATGAAATGTCTTGGAGATTTATTTATCTCGAGAAGCTTGCATCATTTTCTTTGAAGTATAAATGCTTGAAGGTCACTTTTCTTTTCTTTCTCTCAACATTGGACGAAGTTGACTTTCTGGGCCTCCTTGATCAAGAAGCCTAGTTCTTACTCATCATTATCCTTGACTCCATATCCCCAAGTGAACAGGGCACTGATCCCTCAAAAAAGGTGATCATTTCAACTCTCTCTTAACCATTTTTCACTTTTTGCCCAAGTCTAGCCCCATTAGGTCACCTAGGGCATCAATTTCCCGCAAATTGACCCAAGGAAAAAATTTGATCTCCTATAGGCTACCGCGTTGGTGGGTCCGCTCCCTCTCCTCCAAATTTGAGGCAATTCTAACGGTGGAATCCCTGGGAATCTCAAGCCCTAGCTCTAGGATTGAATTGTGCCTAGGCATCCCCAAGGCTAGAACCCAATAGGATCAATTCAACCTTTTGAAGAAAGTATTCTTGTTTGGTCCTTTCCCCTCACCTTGTCTAGGATAGGAACATCATTGGTTGCTACATTCCATTCCTGAAACTGGGTTGGGTCCACTTGGCCCCTTGTGGTCCCACTTCTCAATAAAGACTATATTTAAGGAACATTTGGGAATCGAAGTTTTCCAAGGATTATACGGATTGAGAAACTTGTTCATATGCCTATCCTTTCTCCCTCAACCCTCCAATCCTCACCCATTATCCCTAGTGGACCAAGTCCCTTGCTTAAAGAGCAAGCAAGCTCCATTCTTCACTAGATCCTTGGGAAAGGGTTTTCAAGGTCACTTCTCACTATCCATTAACATATACTTTACAAGTGAATCCCTAGTACCTACCCTACCGGGACTTCTCCCATTGGCGAAATTCTGTAAAGAGTAGGGAGACTTAGCTATGGTGACAGTGGGCTAAGCCTCCATAGTTGCCCTTAACCTAGCAGTTGCCCTCTTAAGAACCCTTTAGGTCCCCTCCTGGTTTGAGTGGTAACAGTTCCAATGACTAGAGCAAAACCTGGGGAAAACCCAACCAAATTCTTCTTCTATTAGATATCAATTGTTCAACAGAGATAGAAAGTACAATGAATGAGTAAATTCGCCCAAATTTGAACAAGTTGTAGCATCAAGATCACTGGTAGCAACAACAGATGCAAACACTGAATCAAACTCCCCTTCAACTGAATCAACACTGAAACACTGAATCGACCTTGGCTCATCGAGTTCTGCTCTTACTCTCCAAGTCTCTCTCTCACAATCTTCTTCAAGTCTCTCCAACTCTCTCTCTCAAGTTCGAATTCTTCTTTCACAATGCACAATTAGTGAGGAGATGAGATGATATGAGGTATATTTAGGGGGAGCAACGAATTCTTGTCATAAAGGACGAGCAATACACATGCCTTGAGGAAGAGTAACATATGCCATTTAGTGGAGTGTAACTCATGCCATTAAGGGCAGAAACACATGCCTTAGTAATTTATGCCATAAAGGAGACCAACGCATGTCTTAGTAACTTATGCCATAAAGGAGATCAACACATGCCTTAGTAACTTATGCCATAAAGGAGAGAATGTAACATATACAATAAAATGGAGGAATGGGAATGGGAAAGAGAGAAGAGAACATTTTCATTTAACAATGAACATATAATACAAATGCTACATTAGAGCCAAGATCTATCTCTTTGGCCTTCAATCCCAAGCTCCAATCTCCCTTGCAAGCTCCTCAAGCTCCCAAGCAATACTCTCAACCTTTCTCTCATTCTTCCTTCTCAACTCAAGCTCTAATTCCAAAAGCCCTCTCTTGCTCTCTCTCAATGCAAATGTTGAATAATGGGAGGGGAGGAGGGCCTTTTATTTCTTTTGGCCCTTCCCCTCCCTCCTTTGTTCGTAGCACAACCCACGAAATTCGCCTACGGGGAGCAAACGAGAGCGACTAGGGAGCAAATGCTCCTTGACCGCTCCCTTGTATGCTCTCGAAAAACCAGGGAGCTAATTTTTTTTAAAGGGAGCACTCATGAGGTTGATCCACGTCCACTGTCGAGCGGAGCGTGCTTTGGGAGCAGGTTCGAGGGGCAGGGGGCGTTCCCCCGCAACCCTGGACCCAACACTGAAGATAGCTCTTGAAGTGCTCTTCCTGTCTGATGGACTCCCTGCCCAATCTGCATTAGTGAAGCCTTGGAGCTTCACACCATAAGTCTTCCTGTACCATAACCCAAAATTTATTTTGCCTCTAAGGAATCTAAGCACATGTTTTGCTGCTTTCCAATGAAGCTTGGTAGGCCTCACCATAAATTGACTCTGTTGATTAAAGACATAACATATGTTAGGCCTTCTGTAGAACCCCACCAGCTGTTTGTAGATGGTAGCTTCTACCACCTCTCTTGTAGAAGCATCCTCCTTCCTCTAGTAAGTAGCTAGAGGAGTGCCCACAGACTTGTAGTCTTGCATATGGAATGTCTGAAGTATTTCAGAAGTATACTTCTCCTGACCTCTAAACAACTCTCCATCTCCTTGCCACACTTCCAAACCAAGGAAGTAGTGCATTAAGCCCATGTCCTTCATCTCGAACTCTCTTGCAAGATCCTCCTTGTAAGACTGGAACAACTTCTCATCCCCTGTCAGTATCAAGTTATCTACATATAGGACTAGAATGAGCAATTTGCCATCTACTAGAATGTAGTAGACATTGGCATCTGCTTCACTTTTGGTGAATCCCAATCCACTGAGAGATGTGTCTATCCAAGTGTACAAAGCACAGGGTGCTTGCTTGCGACCATAAAGGGCTCTCATGAGTCTACACACGTGTCTCCCTATCAAATGTCTCAAATAGCTCAGGTTGCTCTACATAAATCTCTTCCTCAACCACTCCATTGAGGAAGACCATCTTTACCTCCATCTGGTGGATCTTCCACCCCATTTGCATAACAAATGCTAGAATGGTTTTGATGGAGGAGTATCTTGCCACAGGAGCAAATGTCTCCTCATAATCAACTCCCTCTACCTGTGAGAAATCTTTGGCCACAAATTTGGCCATGTACTTCTCGATATTGCCATCAACTATATGTTTCACTTTGTATATCCATCTGGAACCAACCACTGACTTGTTCTCTGGTCTTGACACCACCTCCCATACATTGTTCTTCATGATGGAGTCATACTCCTCCACCATGGCATCTACCCACACTAGTTGGGAAATTGCCTCCTCAAATGAAGAAGGCTCAAAATCAATGAGTTTTGTCATAAGTGCCATATAACTAGTATACCTGTCTGGTGATCTCCTCTGCCTGCACAAGGATGTAGGAGCTCCCACATGCTCCTGTGCATCCTGCACCAACCTGTCAACCTCTCTGGTTCTCTTCCTCCCCTCTCTAGAAGATTCTGGTTGAGTGGGTGCCTCCACTCTGCCTCCTTTCTGCTCCTCCACATGTGGCTGCTCCACAACACCCTGAGCCTCTGACCGAGGTTCCTCCTTTGGAGCTAGAAGCTCCTCTGGTGGAATACTCAACTCTCTCTCTAGAGAGCTTCTCATAGCCTTCTCCTCATCAAATCTGACATCTCTCCTCATCATTGTCATCCTGAGTGAGGGAAAATACACTCGATAGTTATGAGGTGTCTCTGTGTATCCTACAAAGATCCACATCTCAGCTGCAGGCTCTAACTTTTTCCTGCTATCCTTGGAGACATGGCAATGGACTGTAGCTCCAAAATTAAAAAAATGGGATACATCTGGCTTCCTCCGAGAGAAAGCTTCCTCAGGTGTGATCATGCCAAGTAATTTGTGAGGGCTCCGATTCTGCAAATAAACTGTTGTATTGCATGCTTCTGCCCACAAATATAGTGGCAGTCCCTGATCATTCAACATTGCTCTTGCCACCCCATTTTGTCGTGGGTTGTGGGGTGCAATTGGTTCTCTTCTAATGCCTTCCTTGGCACAAAAATCTTTGAAAACATTAAACACAAATTCTCCTCCATTATCATTTCTCAGGGATTTAATTTTCTGACCAATCTCATTTTCAACCAATGCTTTGAATTCAACAAATTTTGCAAACACTTCATCTTTCTTCTTCATAAAATAGATCCAACACACATCTGAGTGGACCTGCTCCAAGATGGCTCCAAATCTGCTATCTCGGCCCTGGAAGGAGGCTTTGACATATTTTCCAAGAGTGCATCCCTTGCAAACATCATGTTGGTCAAGGGTGCATTTTGGAAGTCCTGTGGTGATCTACTACATGATTTTCAAAGCTCCATGGTGTAGGTGACCCATGTGCTTATGCAAGAGTTCTCCAACATCTTGAATCTGAACATGTTCTACTTTGCTGCTCAATACAACGC
Source organism: Pinus tabuliformis (assembly GCA_031772625.1). Lineage (NCBI taxonomy): Eukaryota > Viridiplantae > Streptophyta > Pinopsida > Pinales > Pinaceae > Pinus > Pinus tabuliformis. The sequence continues at coordinate 1,231,000,339 of CM062817.1, read as the reverse complement.
ATGCATCCACCTCTAGGTTGTAGAGATTTTTCACTCTAACACCAATTTGTTTTACTTGTCCAGAGCAACATGCTTCAGAAAGGCTTTCCCTTTACTAGACACTACATCATAACCTCTGTCCTCCAATACAACTACAAAAATCAAAATTTTCCTCAGCCTAGGAACATACATTACATTTTTCAGGTGAAGATGGGAGCCTGACTCCCTCTTAAAGGTGACAGTACAAATCCCTTGGGTTCTATACCGCCCATCATCTCCGAGTTCTATGTGTAATTGGAGGTCCTTCTCCTGCAGGGTGCTGAAGAACTCCTTAGATCCTGTCATATGAAATGAGGCTCCAGAGTCCAAGTACCATACTCTACCTCGTATAGTACTTGCCATGCATGCAATGAGGGTGAAATCATGCAAGAGCATCATCTCCTGCTCCTCCTGCAGGCTTCGTCCCAGATTTCTTGTGGGGACACTTGGTTGCATAGTGTCCATATTCATGGCAGTGAAAACATCTAATTTTGCTGAGGTCCTTCTTCTTTCCCTGGTTGTAGATGGATTCTGGCTTGCCTTGGGCCTTCTTTCCCTTGCCTGCCAAGGCAAAGTTTTCTTCCTCCTCAGCTCTGGCTGTGACACCATCTCTAGTGTTTCTTCTGATCTCCTCTTGCACCAAATCAACCCAAAGTGTCCCAATCTAGTAGCTTGTCTCTTCCATTAAATGAATCCTGATAGCTGTGGCAGGATTTCAGAAGGCCAAGGACTGCTAAGCTCACACGTTCGAATAATGGCACATTTTCGCCTACTATTCCATGTTTGTCTCGAACTTGAGTGAATTTGGATAGGTATTGTGGAATGGTTTCATTTTTCCACATTCGAATGCTTATGAGTTTATCTCTCAATGCCAATTTCCTAGCATCACTGCTGCTCTAGAAGAGATCTATGAGAGTTTTCCACATTGCAAAAGGAGTCTCCTTTCCATGCAAGTTTGAAACCACATGATCTTTGACACCCTCTAGAATAATCCTCCCGGGCTTTTCTTTGTCTTTCTTCCACTAAGCGAATGCTTGTGCATCTGATGCTGTTGGTTTCAGAATATTAGTTTGTGTATATTCTCATATTCCAATGTCATTTAGGACAACTTCCATCCTGTCTTTCCAAGCACAAAAATTCAAGGTGCTCTCCAATGCATACTCCAGCCACAATCCGTTGAAAGACATTTTTCTTGCACCGAAGAGAAATGACACCCAAAAGCTCTGCAAATCGAAATTTTTCTGAGAGAAGATCTAGAACAAGGTTTCTATGTAGTCTTCTAAGGCTCTGATACTATGTAGAAATGGCAAGAAATTTGCTACTGCTAATGAAATCAAACTGAAATCAAGAGACAAAATTCTTCTACTATTATGCGAAAAGGAAAACACGATAAAAACACATGCGATAACATGCAACCATCAAAACACAAGGAACACAGATTTTACAGGGGATCAATTACAATGTCTTGGATCAATTACAATGTATTGCTTCAATCTTGAAGCACACCCTACACCATAATTCTGATCTCTTGCTCACTGACCTGCTCTGACCAACACTCGGCTAATTCAAGCCTCAACATTCCTCCTATTTCCTTGCAAAATCCTGGAGGAAATTAGCTCCTAAATAATAGGGAAATTCCCTATTTCCTTGCGCAATTGCTAGAGGAATTGGCCACCTTCTCAATGCAAAAGTCTGTACACTCAACTAGTATACAATTGATAATTACAATGTGCCTTTTCCTCCACTCCAACTAAGAAATTTGAATTCCATGCATGACTGGGTTTATTTTTAGTAAATTGATCAGTGAACTGAGAGATTAGTGAGTTAACAACTGTTATAACTACTCAACTGAACTCGTACTGATTCCACTAAAGACTAGAGCTTAGTTAATTGAGTTTAACTAACAATAAATCGACTAGATTCCTAAATTTTAGCAATCAATCCATGCACAACTCTACTTCTGGCCTATAACTCGAATATATTGACTTAACTAGGAGACAAAGCCATGTCACTCCAGCTAATTGCAATCCAAGTCATCCTGCTGATGTGGAAAATCAAATTTCTCCATCTGACTAAGGCACTAGTAAAATTAAGCCTTTTCTTGCTACATTTTAACATTGCATCCTTGAAACTCCATCAAAGGTGTCATTGAAGTATAAATATCTAGAAGTTGTTTTATTGTTACTTCATTAAGGGCAGTGAAATCCCTTCTAGGTCTCCTTGAAGGAGCAAGTTGACATATTGAAATTATCCTCGACTCCAATTCTCCCAATTGCTAGGCACTGGTCTTAAGTCCTTAGTGATCACCTTAAATCGACAAATCATCTCCCTTTTCACCATCTTCCTTCCCCCTTTTCCTTGCCTCTTTGAGGAGGAGGCATCCTTAGGGCTTGATGCGAAATGCATTAGAGAGGAGCTTTTGCAAAACGATTTGGACAACCTACTGCACTAGTGTTTCCTCTAGCTATCCTCCAGATTTGAGGCAATTTTCATGGTGGATTCTCCACAAAATTTGATGCCCTAGCCATCACATCAAGAGGGAACCCTAGGTGTTAATCCTTCAACTTGGGGATTCTTTGAAGGCTTGTGCTTTAGTACTTATTGAAGTATATCATTCATTGCCTTTTCTCTGGACTAACTTGACCTTGGATGAACTCATATCTTGCTGAACATCTCACCCTAGGTATCGTGTAGTTTTCCTTTCAAGGGGTTTTTCGTGGAAAGTCTTCCTACCTTCTGCCAAAGCTCACACTTTCATTGAACCTTTCCATTGAATGAGTTACCTTGCCTCACTTCAAATAAATATTAAGACTCCTCCCGTCAGTGAAACTCCGAGTAGAGAAGGGGACTTAGGCTGTGGTGACAATGGGCCTCTGTTCAAGGGTGTTGTTGTGCCCTCTAGCATTTTGCCTCTTTACAGGGCCTGCTAGTTTGTGTAGCAACAAGGACCTCCATTGAGGCCTTAGGGTTATAGAAGGGGCACTACTTGGGAAACTTGGATTGTTGTAGTGTGTCCATAATTCTCTTTCCATACCCACCACTTTCTACCATTCCCTAGAATTCATCTCCATTCTTCTTGCTTGTGGTTATTGTTAGGATATTCCGACACATAGGATATAGTTAAGTTCAACTTGGTCTAGTATAGAGTTAGGTTAGAGTTAGGTAAAGTGTGTTTCTTTACCGTTGTACATTTTGTAACTTACAATCCGATGGTCACGATATGTAGTGATCCGACAGTTCACTCTCACCTCGGTATTACCGACACTTGATCCGTGGCTTGACACCCGATTGGTCCATGAGTTCTATTTAAAGCGCATGGAGGGTCATTGTTCGGGTAATCCGTGCATGAGAGAAGCTTATGTAAATTTTCATTCTTTGATTAATAAATTGCCTGTAGTACCCACGTTGGGACAGGCCGTGGACTGTTTCCCTCCTTGCACTTTGAGGGTTTTAACCACGTCAAAAATACTGGTGTATTGATTTGAGATCTGGTTGTGAGCGGTGTCCTTTTGGTGTTCTTTCTGAGGAACTTACCCTGTAAATTCCTACATGGTATCAGAGCTATTTGAGGGCCGCGTCTGTTGGTGATCCAAATCTGAAGCCGGTAGAACTGCATGCGGCTGTCGTTTCCTAGATCTGCTGTTTCTGACTGCTTTCGGGCCGAGAGGACTGCTCTGTTGCGTTCGGAGCATCTGTTCCAGTGAGGAACCCCTTTCGTTTCACGCGAAAAGGTTTCCGGTAGCCCTAGCTGCATCATTTTTCAGATCGGGAGGTATACAGTGTTTTTTTTTGCAGTTTACTGTTATTTTCTCTCTGCTTATTTCGGTTTCGGTTTATTTAGCCCTTTTTTTTCTAAACCGAATCTATACCTTTCATTTCTGCGTATGCTCTTTGCCCTGCGACTCTGTGCGATCTGGGCAAATCAGAAACAGAAAGGAAGGATTTTTCTCATGCGTATGCTCTTTTCCCTGCACCTTAGTGTGATCTCGGAAAATCAGAAACATTGAGAAAAATATTTAGTTTTTCGGCTAAAGCTAACTTTGAGATTTTTTAAAAAAATTTTTTCTAGTTTTTTTGGCTAAAGCTAACTGCGAGCCGCAAGGTTCGTTTTTTCTTTGCATATTCGTGTTGGGTTTTGTGTTTTGTGTTTTGTAGGGAAAAAGAGCTTTCTCAAGGCAAGCACGCAAACCAAGGCCCCCCCCCCTCTCTCTCTCTCTCAAATTTTTTGTATAGATCAATTGGTTCAAAGCTATTTTAAGAGAGTAGAGGTCTTGGGTTCAAGTCTCCATTTTGTGGGGCGGATTTTTTCATTCCCGCACATTCGCGCACTTTGCCGGCAACTTCAACAATTTTTTTTCAAAAAGTCATAACTTCTTCATCCGGAAGCCTTTTTCAGAGCCGTTTTTTTTAAAACCGCCTATTTTTTCGAGATCTATCCATTGGAACACTTACTTTCAGCATCTTCAGCTTCAGTTTTTTTTTAAAATGGAAAGTCCATGCCAAGTCATTCTTGACAGCACTAACTACTTCCAATGGGTAGCCTACATGGAAGATTTACTTAGAAGTAAAGGTCTCTTCAGAATAGCCACAGACCAAGAGAAGAAACCAAAAGATGAAGACAAGGTTGCAAAATGGGAAAATAGACAAGATCAAGCACGTGGTTTGATAGGGATGTCTATTTCTCCTGATCTTAGATTCCACATTGCAGACCTTGAGACTCCTCATGAAGCATTAGAAAAACTCGCTAAAGTTTTTGGGATTAAAAATGAAATTAGAGCCCATCAACTTGAAAATGAGCTGCTTACTTTGGATCCTAATAATTTTTCTTGCATTGAAGATTTCTTGTCCAAATTCAAGACCCTTAGATATCTCTTGGAAGGTGTTAAAGTTAAGAAAGAAGATGGTAACCTTATTTATTCCATCCTTACTAAGTTGGGACCAGCTTACTCTGTATTTGTTTCCACTTTCCATTCTACAAGGGAAGCTTTCATTTGTCAAGGAAAAGACTACAAGGCCCCTTCCTTTGACTCCTTTTGTGATTCCTTAATAAGAGAACAAGAAAAACTCTTACACCTTGGTCTTCTTAATCTTGGAAACTCTTCCACGAAAGCGTTAGCCGCCCAGCAGCAACCAAATTCAAAGAATCCTAAGAAGTCATATCCTCAAAAGAATGGTCCTAAACCATCTCAGCCTCAAAATGAAAGATCATTTCAGCAAAATGATAAGACCAATAAAAACAAATGGAAGAAGACTGATAGACATTGTAACTTTTGTAATCGAGATGGCCAGTTAGAATCTAAATGCTTTAAGAAGATGGAAGCCTTGGAAGCCGCAATGAAGAAACATAACATCCATGTGGAGCTTACTTCAACTTCAACTTCCGGAATGGCACTTTCTGCATGTCATTGTCAATCATCTCAGTCTGGTTATGCATTAAATGTATCTTCTTCTTCTTCTCATTCTCATGAGTGGCTCATTGATTCTGGAGCCTCTTGTCACATGGCCAAAAACCAAGCCATGTTTTCTTCTTTAAATGATTGTAAGACCAAAAATATATATGTTGGTGATGATAGATCTCTTAATGTTGTAGGGACTGGAACTGTTCATCTAGACAATGGTCAGTTTAATGATGTATTATGTGTTCCAACCTTATCCTGCAACCTTCTATCTGTCTATCAGATAACTCATTCAGGTGAAGGTAAAATTGTTGAATTTTCACCTCATGATGTTGTAATCAAGGATCTAAAAGATCCTAAACAGATTCTAGCTACTGGTCTTGCTGATGATTCCAAAAGGTTGTATAAGTTTCACAACTTTGGGTCATCAAATCTTCCCTCAGTATTTATTGCTCATAATGATGAAGTGAGCAAACTCTGGCATGAGCGATTTGGTCACTTAAACTATCGCTCCCTTCAGCATCTATGTAAAGAAAATATGGTGACAGGTCTTCCTATGGTATCTTGCAGAGATGGTGTTTGTTCCGGATGTGTACTCGGAAAACATCATCGGGACAGTTTTGACAAACGTGCCTCTTGGCACGCCTCAGCCCCTTTACAGCTTGTGCACAGTGATTTATGTGGTCCTCTTCCTGTTGCTTCATTCTCTGGCTGCAAGTACTTCTTAACCTTCATTGATGATTTCTCCAGACACACTTGGGTATACTTCTTAAAACTCAAGAGCGAAGTATTTAACACCTTTTTGGCCTTCAAAGCCTTTGTTGAAAAACAATCTGGACATCAAATTCTTAAGCTAAGAACTGATAATGGTGGAGAATATGTTAAAAACACATTCATCAACTTTTGCACCGAAAATGGAATTCAAATGCAACATACTGTTCCATACACTCCACAACAAAATGGTGTAGCTGAAAGGAAAAATCGCACCTTAAAGGAAATGGCTAATTGTATGCTGCAATCTAAAGGACTCAGTCTTAGTTTTTGGGCCGAAGCAATTAATTGTGCAAATTATATAATCAATCGCACTCCTACTAAGGTTCTAGAGAATATCACTCCAGAAGAAGCTTGGAGTTCCATTAAACCAGATGTAAGTCACTTTCGTGTGTTTGGAAGTGAAGCATGGGCCCATATTCCAGATGAAAAGCATAAAGCTTTAGAACCTAAGAGTGAGAAATGTACTTTTGTTGGATATTCTGAAGATGTAAAAGGATATAGACTTATTCCATTTAAGTCCAAAAATGTTATCATTAGAAGAGATGTAAAGTTTGATGAAAATAAATCGGCCTGCGAGCCTAGTCCGGCGGATGTGCCACCTCTTCCTATCTCTTCTACTTTTGAAAACATTTCTTCTTCAGATGATGAAAGCGAGGATGATAATCCTCCCCCACCTTCTCAGGATCCTCAACTTCCACGATGGGTCCGTGCTACTCGGGATGCAGCAGGTGATCTTGCCGGTGATCCTACAGATCAGCGACGTACACGTTCTCAGTTTGAAAGAGCCTCTTCTTTACTGGCTCAAGCTCCAGTAAATCATGATCCTGACACTTTTGCAGAAGCTTCAGGCCATCCACATTGGGAAGCAGCTATGAATGAAGAATATCATTCATTGATGACAAATGATACATGGGATCTTGTTCCTCTACCAAAGGGACGCAAACTTGTTAGATGTAAATGGGTTTACAGAACCAAGTATGGACCAGATGGGAAAGTTGATAAACATAAAGCTCGTCTCGTTGCTAAGGGCTTTTCACAGGTTGAAGGCATTGACTACACTGAAACCTTCTCCCCTGTTGCCAAAATGAACTCTATCCGCCTTGTTCTTTCCCTTGCTGCCTCTTTAAAATGGGAAGTCCATCAGATGGATGTTAAATCTGCCTTCTTACATGGGGACTTGCAGGAAGAAATCTATATGGAACAACCCATTGGCTTCATACAAACAAACTCCAGCCTTGTTTGTCGACTTAAGAAATCCCTTTATGGCCTCAAGCAAGCTCCTCGGGCTTGGTATGCCAAAATGGATAGCTTTCTTTTAGAATCAGGCTTTTCTAGGTGTCATTCTGACAATACTGTCTACACCAAGAAAGTGGGCAACTCTCTTATCATCCTTGTTCTTTATGTTGATGATCTTATTCTTACTGGTAGTGATCCCAACCTTATAAACCATGTGAAGTCCAGCCTTAAAAAAAAATTTGAAATGACAGACTTAGGACACTTACACTATTTTCTCGGTCTTCAAGTCTTGCAATCCCAGGAGGGTATTTTCCTTTCCCAGTCCAAGTATGCTTGTGATATTCTTCGTCATTTTCACATGGAAGACTGTAAGCCAGCCCCTTCTCCCTTTCAGTCTGGAGTCAAACTTTCAGTCTCTTGTACTTCTCCTGAAGTTGATGCTACCTTATACTGTCAACTTGTCGGAAAACTCTTGTATTTAACCCATACTCGTCCTGATCTTTCCTTTGCTGTTGGCCTTGTTGCTCGTTTTATGCAAAACCCCCGTGAAAGTCATTGGAAAGCAGCTAAAAGAATACTTCGTTATGTTCGAGGTACAGTACAGTTTGGGATTCATTACAGTGCCAAAGCAGCTCCTCTGTTAGTTGGTTTCACTGATTCTGATTGGGCTGGTGACCCTGATGATCGGAAGTCTACTGCCGGTTATGTCTTCACTCTTGGTTCAGGACCTATTACATGGGCTTGTAAGAAACAGGCTGCCATTTCTCTTTCGTCAGCAGAAGCAGAGTATCGTGGTGCCGTGGAAGCTAGTAAGGAAGCCTTGTGGCTTCGTCAGATCCTATCAGAGTTTGGCTTTGAGCAGCAACATCCAACCACACTTTGGTGTGATAATCAAAGTGCCATTCAGCTATGCAAAGATCCAGTCCAGCATCAGCGCAGCAAACACATTGAACTACACATGCACTTCATCAGAAAGCTCATTCATGACCATGTTCTTGAAGTGCAATATTGTCCAACAGATGATCAGGTTGCAGACATCTTCACAAAGGCTCTCACAGAGACGAAGTTCACTAAACTTCGATATATGCTTGGAGTTCAGGAAGTTGTCACTAAGGGGGGATAGGCTCTAGTGCCTCCTTCCTTCTCCTATTGTGTCATATTTGTAAATCCTTCAATCCTATCCCAAGTTGTTCTTAAGGGGGGATGTTAGGATATTCCGACACATAGGATATAGTTAAGTTCAACTTGGTCTAGTATAGAGTTAGGTTAGAGTTAGGTAAAGTGTGTTTCTTTACCGTTGTACATTTTGTAACTTACAATCCGATGGTCACGATATGTAGTGATCCGACGGTTCACTCTCACCTCGGTATTACCGACACTTGATCCGTGGATTGACACCCGATTGGTCCATGAGTTCTATTTAAAGCGCATGGAGGGTCATTGTTCGGGTAATCCGTGCATGAGAGAAGCTTATGTAAATTTTCATTCTTTGATTAATAAATTGCCTGTAGTACCCACGTTGGGACAGGCCGTGGACTGTTTCCCTCCTTGCACTTTGAGGGTTTTAACCACGTCAAAAACACTGGTGTATTGATTTGAGATCTGGTTGTGAGCGGTGTCCTTTTGGTGTTCTTTCTGAGGAACTTACCCTGTAAATTCCTACAGTTATTGGTTCATTGGGATTGACACCCTCTTATCCTCATTTGAGTCTGGGTCAGAAACTTTGTCCGAAAGGTTGATGTAACTAAAAGAACGTTAAAAGCATAAAATGATCATAATGAAAGAAAAAAAAGGTTAAAATGCAAAAGATGGTTCGGATATTAATTGGCATGTGGGAAAAAGCCTAGCATGAACTCTACCCCCTTATTAGCGATCTCCCAGTTCCTTGAGCACTTGATGCTCCATCACATAATAAAGGAACCCTTGCATGTCCCAACCCTGATGAGCGAGAAACTGACTCATCATTAAGGGGTAAATAAATGCTAAATCATTAAAGGAAAGCTTGGACTCCTAAGCTATGCTCCTAGTCAAAGCATTATAAAAAAGAAGTAAAAGGCACACTAGAGGGGCGGAAAGAGCAGGATGAGGAAAGGGGTATCTCATGCCTCCCTGATTTCTCTCTCCTTATATATATATATATATATATATATGATGGACCTACATCACTTAGTCCCCTGGCCATGACACCTTGCCTTGAAGTCCTTCCCCTCCATTGCCACCATTATCACAAGCACCTTTGGATTAAAGGGTTGTCATAGGACATGTCACCTCACTTTAGGGGTTGGAAACACCTAATAGGGTTGGTCATCTAGCCATCTCTAATGTAGGTAGGGAACAATTTTATGGGACTTGGTCTAGTTCAATATTTGAAGGTGCTCTCAGTTTGAAGTGTTATTGTGCCGTTAATAATTAAGTATGGTCCACTATGATGTATCCATGGTCATTGTCCCTAATGATTGGTGGCTTTCTCTTGATCTTTAGATTGTTTTGTCAGGTGGTCCTTTACACAACAATAGAGGTCTTTGAGGGAACATTACATCTCTCCACTACAAAGCTTGTCTAGGCCATTTTGCACCTTCCAGAGAACAATATTGAGCTTACAGATGCAGCATTTATACTTCTACATATTTATGCTGTATGTTGGATAAATATCTAGAAGTATACAGATGCAACATGTTGAGATCCTCTTGCTTGGTGTCTGGAGGACTATAGAGGCTGTATATAGCCTCTTTGTTATTGTATTTTGGTTCACATATGGATTGCACTCAATGCCATTTTGGTTATAGGCACCCTTGCTATAGATATATCAGATACTTTGCATATTTATGTATAATGGTTTCGATTCATATTGGATGCACATGAATATTTACGTATTTCTTTTCAAAATTTGAATGCTTATATATTCTTTGGTCAACTCATTTTTTTTCTAGTTCCCAGTTTTGGGGCCGACTGGTTCGATCACCGGTGTGGCTTTGATAACATTGGTTCATTGTCCATTGTTCATTTTTAGTTTTAACTTTTGAGTCTTGACTCTAGGTGTTGAAAATGTAACTAGTATCGATTTTCATAATGTAATTCAAAGGTATCATTGATGTACTTATTATATTCATTTATTACATTCATTATTATTATTTTTATTTCTAGTCAGAGCATGTTCTTCACAGTGTTTTAAGATTCGGCCGGCTCGGAACCGACTCGGCCGAGTTGGTTCGAGTCAAGGCCTCACCGGGTCGACTTGGCCAGTGAACCGGTTCGGCCGGCCGGGTTATTATCGAGCCGACGAGTTGTCTAACATCTTGGTCGGCTTGGTAATAACCCGACTGGCTCAGCCGAGTCCGAGCCTACTCGGCCGGGTTGGATGACAGTGACCCGTGAACTAAAAAACACCAATTTTTATTTTTATTGGGGGACTCCAAAGTTTTCATTATGATACTTTAATGGTTTTTTGTCCCTAAATAAGTTTATCTCGCTTGATCTTGAGAGGTTTGTTTAGGTGGTATCACATATGTAGTAGAGATTCCCTAAGGGATAGCTTCATTCTTCTTCAAAACCTTCCAATAGGTTCTTTTCCCCTTTCTTAAAGCAAACCTAACTTTGTGGCCCCAACCTTGGTCCTCCAAAGATGAGCATCGAGCCTTGAGTTGATTCCACATGATGCTACACCCCTTGATGAGCCTCCAAATGCTAAAACACTAAACTTAAAAGCTTGGATGTTGGACTATTTAATGATATGCCCAAATGGACTGAAGATGCCCCCTGGCTGGCCTTGACCCTGTTTTGGTGGATGGTGCCTTCTTCCAAAGCATAGATGAGGATGGTTATCATTGAGATGACTTAGGAGGGCTAGCACATCCCTCTTTGATGACAATGCTTACCCTTAGGGGTGCCATGTCACTCACATGTTTGAAAAGGGTGACATAGGGTCTCTCCTAGATGATATCATGGTGGAGGATGCACCTTTTGAAGATGTACACATGCACTTTGGGACTTTCTTGGAGTGAGGAACACTCTTGGACCCTTGTATTAGTTCCTTGATGACTTACAATCTATTTTGGAGGATAACACCATTTCTAGCCTCCTTGGTTATGTGTTTTTGTTTTGATCTCTATATCATCATCATGTATGTATTGGATAGTGCACTGGGTGCCATTTTGATATAATGGATATATTCATGAGGCTACTTTGATCATATGTTGTCTTCTATCTATATTCTAATGCTGTGTGTTTGGAAACATGAATGAAAATCTTTAAAATTATGTTTTTTATAAAATAAATAAATATTTAATATATTTTTTACAACGATCGAGTCACTGAAATCGAACCGACCGAGTCGATACCGAGTCGGAATCAGAGTCGACCCTCAGCAGAGTCGGAGTTGGAGTTGGAGTCGGAGTTTTAAAACATTGGTTCTTCATGCTTATAGGGTTTATTGAGTCAAGAAAATTTATTATGAGTCAAAGAAATGTATCGAGTCAAAGTCCCATTTGGACTTCTTGTAAGGAAAGATAAATTATTTTTATTTGAGTGAAAAGAGTCAATGTGTCCTCCACAAGACCAAGTTGGCTCTTCCTAGACAAGTTAGCCTAAAGAGGCAGCTATTTGACCTCCTGGATAACTATAAATACACGACACTTCGACCTCATTCATTACTCACTTAATCACATCGATTTTTGTGCAAGAAAGGCAGGAAAATCAACGAAAGTCAAAGGTTAGAGAGAGCGAAGTCAAAGGAGAGAGGAAATTCAGTGTTCTAGCTTGTTTTTGTTGACACGTGCAAAGGAACTGGGGCAATTTTGCGAAATTAAATGTCCAAAACTTTAGGTACGAATTGCAGGGAAATTTTTTTGTGATTTGATCAGATTTGGGAAGGTTTGACCAATGTTGACTTTGTTATAGGAGACTTGAAGGAGGGTTGACTTGGGGTCTTTGTGGTTGTCTTGGTCTTGGTATTGGACATCTCACTTTGATCTGATTCTATAAGAAGAGAATTTTTGTGTCTCCCCCTTGTGGGGTTTTGCCCTAGCTTCGACCCTAATTTCTGGTGTTCTTTGCCTCTTTGTGTTCTTTATGGTTTTGGTAATTGCTTGATGAAGAGAACATAATATTAATAATAAGCCAACAAACATTCACAAGTAATTATCAAGTCAAGAGAAATCATCATTATTTATAAGCATCTTGGTTTCTCAACACTAGGTACCAATGACCTTAGACCAAGTCTTTGACTCATCACTTTTTACCATTTTTTATTTTGAGTAATTTCAATTTACTATTCCAGTCTTTAGACTTTAATCTCTACTATTTTGCTTAGTAATAATCAGATTCTAGAATAATGAATGATGAATTTAAATTAACGTATACAATATTTTACTATTCTATTTCATTGAATCATTTATGATGTGTGAATCCATGTATTTCATTATTGAATTTGAATCATGTTTATAATACATACACACACCCCGACGATGCCCCCTTCCCCCCTAAATTTCATTAAAATTTGGGGGTGCTCCCACACGTCCCCCATGTCCATCTCCTCGTTCCCATGCCCCCGTCCTAGAAACTTGGTGGAACATTGCTTCTTTGTGTCTAGGTATTCCTTTATTATTGCATATCAAATAAACCCTAGAGTGTAGAGGTCTTTATCTGCCTAGGTGCATGAGACACTGCTCCCTTGTCAAGAAGAATTGATCCTTGTCCAACATAAGTCATCTCTACATATCCTATTTGCATCCTTTGGAGCCTTACAACTAGATTATTATTATAGGTGAATACAAGGAAACCTCCCTTGTGGTGAAACTCCACTAAATTGCCGGAGAAATATAGTTGTGGTTATAGTGACAATCTCCCTTGTTGCTACAGGGTATGGTCCTCGCCTTGTGAACCTCATCTAAAAGCCTTCTAGATTTTGCAGCGATAGGCCTCTTAGGTTCCACTCTTCACTTACTCAAGTTTGTTGAAATTTGGGGCAGCTATGGGACGAATTTTCCCATAGGAACCCAAAGAAGCCCATCTCACCCCAAGGATGAATTCAAATTGAATGAAGGAAATTACTATTGGTTTGGCACTTCTCTTCTTATTATTTAATGATGTGACAAATGTATTTGTGCCAGGTTTAATTAGTAAATTTGAATGGGTAATTTTCCCTTCAAATATTTCATGTTGGCCATCCAAATTGACATGTCGGCTTGCCCAGTGGTGTTGATCCTTCGCTCAAAGTATCAACTATAAATTGGTGTCAATCTTCCTCCATTTGACACACATCAATTCAGACGTTTGAGGGTTGTATTTTTCTTAGATGGGTCGCACTATTCTTTCTGTGGCTCGCTATTTTATCTGTGGATCGCTCTTATCTATTGCTCACATTGCACCTGTAGCTTTCACTTGTTTCTATGGCTCGGTCTCTATCCTTGTGACTCACTTTGTCTTTTCAATGGCTTGCATCTCGCATCATTTATAGTGGCTTGCATTTGTGGCTTGCACTCTCCATAGTGGTTCACATTAATAGTAATATTCTTTGGCATCTTCTTATGGATCACATACATATTATAGTGAAGCTCACATTTGATATATTACAGTGGTTCGTATCTCATAACTTTGTGGGTATCCCCTTATGGATCACATTCATATCACAGTGAGGCTCGCATTTGTCATTACGGTGAGATTTGCTCTATCTCAAAGGTTTGTTATATTTAGTAGCTTCCTATATTCAGAGGTTCACTATATTCTTTGGCTCACTATACTTCTATACTCCATCGCTTGCTACATCTCTATGGCTCACATTGTGACTTGCATACTTCTCTGTGTTATATATGCTAGTAGTGACACTTAAGGAAACCCTCATGACAATAGGGTTGTGTTAATGATATTTGGCATGGTATCCTACAGTGAGAACTAACTTTTATACAGTTATGCATACAGTAATATTTATGATGAATGGACATGATACATGGAAGTGATAATAGTTCTTATGTCAATGATTCTTGCTCCTATGACCATAATATTTAGGCAACAACTCTAGTTCCTATAACAATGACCTATATGACATGACAGTGTTCTTGGTATATGACAGTGAACTTTAATATGGCAGTAACCTTTTATAACAGTGATAACATACATGACATGACATGACATGACAGTGATCTATATAACAATAACCTTGATGAATAACATGGCAGTAACCTCAGTGACCTTGATGAATGACATGACAGTGACAACAGTAATTTAGACGGCAGTGATAATAGTATGTCTACAGTGTTCTTGATAATAGTATGGCAGTGACCTTTGGTGTATGGCAGTAACCTTTGGTGTATGCCCTTGTTTATGGCAGTGATGTGTGACAGATGTGACAGTGTCTCGATGACAGATGCGACGGTGATGCATATGATAGTTATGATCATGATGTACATGACAATGATGCTCATGACAGGGTTAGGAGGGTCTGTATGTTTGCTATCTTATAAGGATATGGTATGATCGAGGATTGGCCCTAGGTGGCCTAATGTGATTGATGACAAAAGACTTATGTCTCATGATGATTGTACTTTGTATCTCAGCTGAACATTTGATGAATATCTTAGAAGAAAAATCTGGTTGGGTTTCCCCCCTTGTGGGGTTTTGCCCTAGTCTCCAACCTAAATCCTAGTGTCTCGACTCTCTATTGTGTATACTTTTCTTCTGTTGTTCCTTACTGTTACACTGCATTATTGAAGTTATTGTTCTCTCTACATAATTGCTAATAATGATATGCTGTTATGGGGTGAATGGAATATGAAAATGTTGAAATTTTTTGAAAGTGCAATTATCTACAGGAGAGAACAATCTAGCCCTAAAAATTAACAAAGTTGTCAATGTTTCTAAGGAAATGGCGTCCGCATCGAGGGGGTGTACAAGCTGTCTTATTGTAGTGGACATAAACAAAATCAGCAAGGTGTTGATAATCTACATTGTAAGAGGGGCATAATAAATTTAATGAGTCTTGATTCTTGAGGGAAATAACAAAAACTAGAGGGTGATAAATTATAAAAGTCATAATTTATAAACTGTTCCACCTCTTTGTGTGTAATTTTTCAAATAAACCTCAATTGCACTCATAACCTGAATCACTACAGGTTTGGGTAAGCACCTGAACTGCAAATATCTGTAAATTTGTTGTGTTTCCGCCAAAATTTCTCCACCATACATTTATTACAAATAAGAACAAAAGAGAAAAGACTTAAATTACATTTCAGTCTCGTAAAACCCAAACACAAGTCACAAACCAAATAAAAGATGTTAAAGTATCATTTTTTGGGGCAACCGTGTCAAAGCCAAATAGTGCAGCAGCATTGCTATAGAGCACCATATCCCAATTAATGATTATTATCTGGTGATCTGCAAGGGGGTCCATTCTCTGAAGTCATTTATTTAACCTTTCATAACCTCATCATTGGAGTCAAAACTACATGGATAAGAAAAGGTGGGGTTGAGGACAAGTGCTGCTGCATGAATGGGATTATGGAGCATCCCATTCCATCAGTGATCAATCCTCTCCAAGAGCATGTGTTTGTATTTTCCATAGAAATATTTGATAGCTACTTTGGCCCCATCCATGAATAACCAATAACAAGGGGCAAGTAGTGTGCACTCTGCAAACCCTTGAATAAATTTGCAAAAAATTGAAATATTATGTTGATTAACACATACCTGGGAAATGAAAACCATGAACAACAGTGACTTACTTCCATGCCTCGTGAGAAAAATCTTCATTTCTGGTGAATTCTATGCTTTGTCTATCTTCAGATTGAGGCTTGGCTCTCTCCAGCTTCTTAGCTCTCAACCCCAACTGTGGAAAAGAACAATAACCCCCAAAAAATTGGATTGTACACAT
The DNA here is from genome assembly GCA_031772625.1 of Pinus tabuliformis. Classification (NCBI taxonomy): domain Eukaryota; kingdom Viridiplantae; phylum Streptophyta; class Pinopsida; order Pinales; family Pinaceae; genus Pinus; species Pinus tabuliformis. Next base: position 1,230,984,052 of record CM062817.1, on the reverse strand, counting down.
TTATTGATGTTTTTCCACGGACAGTCTATTATTTCCTATGAACAGAAAGTTGATAACTAATTAATCCTTGATTATTTCAATAAATCCCAAATATTTCAGTTAATCTCATTTTTTCGTTTTAGGGAAAATTGTTGTTAATTAGGGGTGATTAATCTTCTTGGACTTGTGATCCGTGTTATCAGAACTGGACTGGACCCAGTTGAACTGGCTGGTCTGGCCATTTTTAGGCCCTATCTGGTCCCATTGGTGGCACATTACCATTACATAGCCATTAGTAGGGCTCTAGAGTTGAATATTAGACCGCCCCACTCATAAATTATTATTTTTTTTTCTTAAATTTGCTTTCCAAGGGTCCTTAGTTGCATTGTATGGAACTGGAGTGGTGCAGCCTCATATTCAACCCTAGGGCCCTGTTCCCGCTCAAACTAGCAGGGGGTTCCTAGAGGGGCACTTGCTAGGTCCAGAGCAACAATGAAGCTAAAGCCCACCATCATCACAGCTAAAACTTCCTACTCTTTACGAACTTTCGCTGATGGGAAGAGACCCGATATATAGAGAATCACTTGTCAAGGATAGATCAACTAAGATGGATGTGAAGTGATCTCAGGGACCCTTTCCTAGGGAGGCTCAAGAATGGTACTTGCTTGCTTCTTAACCAAGGTACAAGGCTTTCTAGGAGAAGGGGATGAGGATTTGAGGGCTAGGTTTAAGGTGTGTGAACTGTAGAGGAGCTTCCAGACCTCTAAAATCCTTGTTGAACTTGGTTTCCCAAGTGGTTTTTGAAGAGTTGACTTTGACAAGGTATGGGACCACACGGGACCAAGTGGACCCAGGTTAAGTCAAGAGGAAGGAGTTTAGCAACCAATAATAGATTTGACCTAAACAAGGAGGAGAAGGGGATCAAAGAAGTAATTTTTACTCAAAGGTGCAAAATAACTCCTATGAGGAACTAGCCTAGGGAAACTTGGGGAAAAAACCAATCTCGAGGCTAGGGCTAGGGATATCCCGCAACCCCACCGTCGTAATTTCCTCAAATTTGGAGGAGGCCTAGGAGAGACACCAGTGCAGTAGAGGCCAAGAGATCAAAGTTTTTCTATGGGTGGTTTGTCAGGAAACGATGCCCTAGGAGCCCTAATGTGGCTAAACTTAGAATAAAGGAGAGGTGAAGAAAAATAGTTCTTTAAGTGATCACCTTATGGTAGATAAGTGCCTAATCCTTTGGGGAGATTGGAGTCAAGAAGAATATGAAGATGGACTTCGTTTCTAGGTCAAGGAGGCTCTAAGATCAATTTTGCTTGTCATTTAGGGCAAAGGAGAGTGACCTTAAGAGCTTTTATACTTCATTTTGCAAGGTGAAGTGGCTTGTCAAGATAAACTCAATCATAGAATTATCCCTAGGAGAATTCGTTCAACATATATGGCCCATACATAGAGATACACTATATAGAAACATAATTTAACAATTTCGCTATAAATGCATGCAACAACTTGCCCTAGTAAGCCGAAATCTCATTATAAATGCATGTGACAAAGTAAAAGAGTAATAACATTAAATTTGTAATTACATGTAAGATAATATATCCAACCAAAAATAACCTTGCCAATCATGAAGCTCCAAGATAAGAAAAGACAATCCATACATCAAAATTCATCCATGCTCTAAAATTTTGTCCACCTAGAAGGAATAGCGAAAATTTCAAGCTAGATACAGGTCCAAACCAAGCGATGAGGAGAAATGAACTCTCATCATTTGTATTTACACAACTCTAAGGAGTTCGATTTAGCTATTTGAGCCTATGTTAGCCCATAAAATAAAAATAATTTGCAAATAACTAATTTTTGGTGACAAGCCCACCAAACTAGCTCATAAACAAAATAACAAGCCTCTCAAGTGGTCGAATGATCAATAATACATATTGTTGGTCTCTCTAAGAAGCCGATGGAGTCCATAAGTGCAATAATGATGAATAGGACTTCCAAAAGTAATGGACAAGGTGTTGGCCCCTTGTTCTCCACATAATAAACCTGTGGTGCTCCCAATGGCTGTGAGGGCACACATGTGACCTCATGGGTCTTCAAGTAAGTCGAAGATGCCTGTAGACCGTTTGTAAGGGCTCAGATGATGGTGTAAGTGATGCCACATCAAAATACAAGTCCTAGGTCATCTGCCAAGTGCATGGTACAACTGTGGGGCTGTATGGGCAAAGGTGAACCAAGCACATCTTCCTTGTCCAATAGGTGAATCTTGAGCAATCTCTTAACATCTTTGGGGATCCATGGAGTGATGTCTACTGCTGTGGAGGCCCATGGCTCTCAACACACACCCTACATGTGCCAATGTAGCCCACTGGAAGGTTAGGACCCTGTATTGGGAGACCAAACCCAAGATGGAGAATACCTGCACTCCTGCATAAGATCCGATGCATCCTCTATCTTTCTAGTACAACAAGTCATCAAGGAAATCAAGTAAAATAGTTTACAAACCATGGAAAACAGGTGGGGACTTCATAATGGAATGCCCTTTCATAATGGGATTTGGCATGCGCTCATGTCTCCAAGCTCCAAATGGGGTTAGCCAAGTATCCTATTAGGTGGTTTCTACTTCTAAAGGGGATATTATGCTAAAGGTACATCCTTTAAAAGGTGGTGGCATGTGATAAATAGATGAATGGAGTAGGGAATGAAAAGGGGCAACCCCTTGGCCACATGTTGGGGTACAAGGGTAGCTAGAAAAAGTAAAGCCCACACTTGGGTATATAATGTGTAGGAGGGAGCAATCATGATACATGGGGTGGCCTGGTGTTGATTGTTCCACCCTTCTTTATATTCCTTTTGCCTTTTTATGATTTTTCTTTTATTAATAGCTTGGGGATCAAGGGGTAGGAGCATGACGTGTGAGATATAGCAGTGGATACCCCTTTTAAGGTAGGGCGGTTCATTGCCCACTAGGGGTCTGGACAATCATGGGTTCCTAAATGATAAAGGAGGCTCATCTAGGGTTTGCAGGAAACCAGGTGATGGCCATGGTGGTGGGATAGAGCTTATGCATTGGCTTTTTCCCACGTGCTAAATGTGTTTGTTCTGACCATCTTTTGCATTTTGTGGTACATTTTCTTGTTGAATGCGGCCAATTATGCTTTTACTTTTCTGTTCAGCTGCATCAACCTTCGGGGCGTCATTCTAGGCCCGACCCAAGGTGTGGGCAAGGGGAAGGGAAGCTAACCTTGTGTGGACCCAGGTGGGAGAAATGATGAATGGGGTTTGTTATCGGTCAAACAAGCAGGCGACCTAGAAGGGGACTCCTAAAGGGACAACTGCTAGGTCAAGGGCAACAATGGAGACTTAGCCCACTGTCACTTCGGTGAAGACTCCCTACCCTTTACAGACTTTCACCGGCGGGAGGAGACCCACTATATAGAAAGTCACTTTTGAAGGATGAATCAACAAATGGATGTGAAGTGACCTTAATGATCATTTTCCTAGAAAGAGGTTAAGAATGGAGCTTGCTTGCTCTTCGTATAAATCTTTCTAGGAGGAGGAGGTGAAGATTTAAGGGATAGGTTTAAGGAATATGCCTTGTGAAGGAGTTTCCCAATCCCTAAAATCCTATTGAACTTGACTTCCCAAGTGGTTCTTGAAGAATTGACTTTTCAAAGGTATGGGACCACATTGGGCCAAGTGGTCCCAACCTAGGTTAAGGGGAGGGAATTTAGAAACCAATGATGGTGTTAACCTAAACAAGGAAGGGGAAAGGATCAACACGAGTTTCCACTTAAAGGTGCCAAATTGATCCTACGAGGTACTAGCCTAGGGAACACCAGGGCAAACTTCAGTCTCAGGGATATGGCTTGAGATATCTTGCAATCCAACCATCAAAACTTCTTCAAATTTGGAGGAGACCTTTAGGACACACTAACACAACAGAGGCCGGGAGATTGAACTTTCTGTATGGCTATTTTGTCAGGAAAATGATGCCCTAGGTGGCCCACCATGGCTAGACCTAGAAGAGAAGGGCAAAAGGTGAAGAAAAGAAGTTTTAAGGTGATCACCTTATGGTGGGTCAGTGGCTAATTCCTTTGGGGATAGGAAGTCAAGAAGAATAATGAGAATGGATCTTGTTTCTAGCTCAAGGAGGCTTTTAAGGGCAACTTCATCTAGCGTTAGGGAAAAGAAAGAGTGACAAAGCGTTTATACTTCATTTGCAAATCGAGATGGCTTATCAAGATAACTTTTATCTCTAGGAGATTTCGTTCAACAAACATGGTCCATACACAGAGATATTCTATATAGAAACATAATTCCATAATGAAGCAGTAAATTCATGCATCAATTAGCCCTAAAATAGCGAAAATCCCATGATCAATGTATGTGAAAAAGTAAAAGAAAATCGCATCAAAGTTGTACTTACATGTAAGAGAAAATATCCAACCATCAATACATTTTTCAATTAAGAAGCTCCAAGATAAGAAAATGCAATCCAAACATCAAAATTCACCCATCCAACAATTTTGTCTACTAAGAAGGAAATGTGAAATTCTCAAGAGAGAAGAAGATCCAATCCAAGTGATGATACAAAATGAATTCACGTCTCTCCTATTTATACACTCATTAGGAGTTTGAATTACCTAATTTGAGCCTACATTAGCCCATCGACTAAAAAAAATGTGTAAATATCTATCTATTGGTGACGAGTCCACCAAACTAGTTCATAATCAAAATATCAAGCCTCCAAAGAGGTCGAATAATCAATAATGCATGTCGTTGGGCTTTCTAAGAGGCCTGATGAAGTCCACAAGTGCCAAAATGATGAATTGGACTTCCAAAAGTAATGGGCAAGGGGTGGGCCCTTCTTCTCCACATAATAAACTTGTGGTGCTCCCAATTGCTGTGAGGGCACACAAGTGACCTCATGGGTCTCTTAGTAAGTCAAAGATGGCTGTAGACCATTTGTAAGGGCTCAGATGATGGTGTTAGTGATGCCACATCAACATACAAGTCCTGGGTCATTTGCCAAGTGCATGGTACAACCAATGTTGCACGAAGCGGGGACGAAATGGGGACGTTTTTTGGAAGCAGGGATGCGAAAGCATCATTTTCCAAAAATCTAGGAAGCGAAGCATCTCAGAAGCATCTACTATATATATATATATTGCATTTATATTAAAAAAACATCCAAAATACCAAATTAGTTGTAGAAGACATGAAAACATGCATATTTTTACATAAATCAAGATAGATATGGCATCCATTGTACATCAATGATTAATTATTCCAGCATCAACCATCTACAATCTAGATTCCTCTTCTCTTGTCTAGCCTTTGCCTCTACTTCAATTCTATAGGGATTTTAGTCAACATTGCCTAATTTTGATCAAACAGCTTAATCCAAGCCTTATAATATGGTAGAGAAAGCTTAACATGCCTGATCAATGATTTTGACTTGAGTGAAGGGTACATAATTGCTAAGGCCATGACAAAGGAGTTCAACAATCAATAACACCAACACTGGGGTACATATAGGGCTTGTTGCTCTTGATTAAATGCCAATCACATGCCCTCATACATGATATAATCCAATGAAACGCCACAATCCCATTGATCCTGAAAACTGTTAAGTCTGTTAAATTTTATTTTTTTTGGTAGGTAAGCACCCATGGGGGATTTGAACCAGTGACCTATCGCAAGGAGTGCCTTAACAGTGCACCTATTCACCGTCAATCCAAAGCCCCGTGGGCAAGTCTGCTGAATTTTGAATGGGATATGAAATTCTATTTTCTCCATATGAAGTCTGATGAGGTTGGAACCACTCTCAAACATCCTGAGTGTTTTCATGATAATGTTAAAAATTTAAGTAAAAGGATGGAAATGAAAGATAAAGGAGAATGCCACTTTTACTTTAAGAATTTAATATTACCATTAGGGAGCATCTAGTAAGCATCTAGGGAGCATCAAGGGGAACCTTAGGAGTATTCGGAAAGTGTAGTTCCTCACAGGACAATTCGGAATTTTCAAAAACAAAAAAGCCCCGTGGAACCGTCCACCTTCTCTCAGATCCGCTCCTAACCCGCGATGGATACATGCCTGAACCTCCACATATCCGCGGATCGGGCAGTAGGAGCCGCGGATCGGGCCCCCACGAATCCAATTTTGCAGGAACCGCCAAAAAAAGGAGGAACCGCGGATCCGATTTTCCGATTTGCGGTTCCGTCGAAGGATTGGTGGTGGATTCGTATGGGATGCAGATCTGCCTTTGGATCCTTGGGGGGGGGATGGTTCCTGCAACACTGGGTACAACTATGGGGCTGGTTGGGCAAAGGTGAACAAGGTGCATCTTCCTCGTCCAATAGGTGAATCTTGAGCAATCTATGAACATCTCTGGGGATCCATGGAGTGCTGTCTACTGCTGTGGGGGCCCATGGCTGTCAACACACACTCTACATGTGCCAATGCAGTCTTCTAGAGGATTAGGATTCCGTATAGGGAGACTAATACCCAAGATGGAAACCACCTGCAATCCTGCATAAGATCAAATGCGTCCCATAGCCTTCTAGTACAATAAGTCATCAAGGAAATCGAGTAAAAGAGCTTACAAACCATGGACAACAAATGAGGACTTCATAATGGCATGCCCTTCCATAATGGGCTTTGGTATGTGTTAATGTCTTAAAGCTCCAAATGGGGTTAACGAAGTATCCCATTAGGTGTCTTCTACTTCTAAAGAGGATAATATGTCCAAGGTGCATCCTTTAAAAGGTGGTTATATATGATAAAGAGATGAATAGAGTAGGGGATGAAAAGGGGCAGCTTTGGGCCACAAGCTGGGGTACAAGGGTAGCTAGTAAAAGGGAAGCCACACTTGGTTATATGATATACGGGAGGGAGCAATCGTGGTACATGGGGTGCCCCGACCTTTATTTTTCCGCCCTTCTTTATATGCATTTCTCCTTTATGATTTTTCTTTAATCAATTGCTCGCAGCTCAAGGGGTAAGAGCATGATGTGTGAGATGTAGCAGTGGATACCCCTTATAAGGTAGTTTGTTTCATTGCCCACCAAAATTTAGGACAATCATGGGTTTCTAAACGATAAAGGAGGCTCATATAGGGCTTTTAGGAACCAGGGTGATGGCCATAGTGATGGGGTAGAGCTCGTGTATTGGCTTTTGCCCACTTGCTAAATGTGTTTGTCCCGACAATCTTTTGCATTTTGTGGTACATTTTCTTATTGAATGAGGCCAATTATGCTTTTATTTTGTTTTCAGCTGCATCAACCTTCGGGGCATCATTCTAGGCCTGACCCAAGGTGTGGGGAAGAGGAGGGGGAAGGCTAACCCTATGTGGACCCAGTGGAGGAATGTGGACCAAGTGGGAGAAATGATGAATGTGGTTATAATGAGTGGAAAGAGGGCAATGTATGTGGATGAGGGATCAGGACCACGTAACCAATATTAGGGTTTCCCGTGAAGTACCATGCCTAAAGCCAAATGGCCAGTAAAAGGGATGCCATGGGACTAGAATCTAAGTTTAACATCAAAAAGGGGTCTAGGGGACGAGCACAACCCTAGCCCATTCTTTCCGCCGCATCCCCCCATTAATCCGTGCCCGGAAGTGTCCATGACAAGCAAATTACAATACTCAATTACCAAATGTCAAGGCATACCTTTAGGTTCGGGAGGCCCATCTTCAGACATATGATCATGTTAGATGGGTGAGGGACCACATGGCTAGCCTAGGTGGGGGAGAAATGGCACAACGAGCTAGTTGGTGGCTGCTGGCTACCACTTGAGGACCATCTTGGAGAATTTTTTTTCTCCTAGGGATATCACCCACAAAATGGTGGGTAACATCTGGCTCCAATTGGGACGTGATCTCTCTCGAAGTGGATGAAGCTACTCAAACGAGAGGTCACGAGAACTCCAACAATCTCTTAGTTACCTTAGACTTGTTACCTTCACATATCAACGATCGAACTTGTTACTGCTCAAACTAGCAGGGGTCCTAGGAGTGGGATCTTATAGGGAAACTACTAGGTTAAGGGCAACAATAGAGCGATAATCCACTGTCACCTCAGCTAAGGCTCCTCGCTCTTTACATACTTTCATCGATGGGAGGAGACCTGATATAATGAGATCACGAAGATGAATGGTTCAATGATAGGGTTAAAGGTGATCCCAGAATCCTATTCACAAGAAGGCTCAAATGTATGGCTTACTTGCTTGGAAAGCAAGATGAAAGGTTCTCTAGGAAGGGCTTAGGAGAATTCCAAGGGCTAGGTTTTGAGTGTATGATTTCTAGACCCTAAAATCCTTTTGGAAACTTGGATTCCAAGTGGTCTTTGTGGATTTATTTCTAATATGTTGTGGGATCACACAGGACCAAGTGGACCAAGAATTAGGTCAAGGGGATGAAATTGATCAACCAAGGGTGTGCTTGACCTAATTGAGGGGGAGAAAGGAATTAAAGGAGAAGTTTTATTTGAAATTGATTTAATAATCCCAATGAGGTCACTAGCCAAAGGAAACCTAGGGCACGAAACGGTCCTTGAGCTAGGGCTTGCAATATCTCGAGATCCCACTGTCAGATTTGCTTCAAGTTTGGAGGGTGTCTACGCCAAACTCAACCACAGTTGTGGACCAAAAATCAAATTATTTGGTGGCTAGATTGTGAGATAAGTGATGCCCTAGGTGACCTATGTAGGCCAGGCCTAGAAAGAAAGTGAGAAGGTGAGAAAAATATGCTTTAAGGTGATCACCTATGGAAGACCAGTGTCTATTCCTTTGGGAGTAATGGATTCAAGAAGATTCCAATGATTATGATGGTTTCATTCAGTCAGGGAGGCCTTTAGAACAATTTCACATGACAATTAGGGCATGAGGAAAATTGCTACAAGGTCTTTATACTTCAATGTGCAATATGTGATGACTTATCAAGATAAATTTCAATGAAATATCTCTATGAACATTCACTTATTCAAACATGGCCCATAACATGATGCAATGCTAATAAAAGACAAATTTATGCCCTTTCACCAAAGAAAAGCAACAAATATTCGGCCTAGAATAGCGAAAATCCCATCATCATTTCTATGACAGAAAAGAATGAAAAAATAGCATTAAAAGAGCACTTAAATGTGAGAAGAAGTATATCCAATCATCTTCATATGCCAATATAGAAGCTCCAAGACAAAAATGAAGATATCGAAACATCAAAATTCATCCATCCATCCAATTTCGTCCTCCAAAAAGAATAGCGAAAATCTCTTAAGAGAGAATGATTAATCCAAGTGATGATGCTAAAATGAATCCTCATCACTTCTATTTATACACTTCTAATGAGTTCGGTTTAGCTACTTGGGCCTACATTAGCCCCTAAAATAAAATAATGTGCAAAACAACTAACATTTGGTGACAATCCCACCAGACTAGATCATAAACAAAAGAATAAGCTTCTCAAGAGGTTGAATGATCAATAATCCATGTCGTTGGGCCGTCTAAGAAGCCCGATGAAGTCCATAGGTGCCATAATGAAAAATAGGACTCCCTCAAGTAGTGGACAAGGGGTTGACCCAATGGGTGTGGGGGCACACAAGTAACCTCATGGGTCTCCAAGTAGATCGAAGATGCCTGCAGCCCATTTGCAAGGGCTAGGATTATGATGTAAGTGATGCCACATCATCATATAGGTTCTAGGTCATCTGCCAAGTGCATGGTACAACTGTCGGGCCAGATGGGCATGGTGAACTAGATGCATCTTCCTCTTCCAATAGGTGGATCTCTAGCAATCTCTGAGCATCTCTGGGGATCCATGGAGTGTTGTCTACTGTTGTGGAGGCCCATGGATCTCTACACACTCCGACATGTACCAATGTAGCCCTCTAGAGGGTTAGGACCAAACCCAAGATGGAGACCATCTGCAGGGTTCCATCAGATTGTGGGATGGTAGCATATGATAAGTCCATTTGAACATGCCCCGAATGGTAGCCCCCCATTTCCTATACAATAACATTCCCCACACATCAGGGATATCATTGACAACAACATCCATGAGAAGGGATATGTCGGGGTTCCTGCCAGAGAAACCTTAAGGTCCTTTATGAGACCTTCCACCTACACAAGCTTGGAGTTAAACCCACATACCTTCTTATACGACCGAGTAATGCTGAGACCCAATTGCTTCATAACTTTTAAGGGCATGATATTCGTGGAAGCCCTGAGTTGAACATACAATTGTGTAAGAAGAGGTCATTGATAGCCAAAATGAGCATAAATGGTTCACACCCAGGGTTTCGGTCAGGAGTATGAATGTTTTGTAATTCTTCGAGTAATTCTTCCTCTTGAATTCCTAGGGACTTCTTGATTTGTTGTTGTTGCTCAGGAAGTCTTGCAATCTCTTTCAAGGGAACCAATATGGTTATTTTTCCTACGACAACCCCTATGTCAATGTCAAGTTTAGCCTCTTTTCCCTTTTCTTCCTTCTTGATGTTTTCCTTCCTTGGAGGATCCTTTTTTGATTTGGCTTTGGTTGGGGGATCCTTCTGGGGAGGAATTTCACGGAGAGACTCCTTAGGAGGGGCTTGCTTGGGTAATGCGTCTTTTTTAGAGGTTTCCTTGGAGGTTGTAGAGTCTTTGTTATTTTCCTTTCGTTAATATTGGACCCCTTTAAACCTTCCCTTTCTATCAGAGTTAAGAATGGATTCTTCCTTTTCTTCCTTAAGGGTGACCTCACTAATGGGAGGGTGTGTGTAAGAGCCCCCTAGCAAAATGTTGAAGATGTTAGATTCCACAAGGTTAGGCTGCTCATCAATTTCTTCATCCTCACTCTCTTGCTCTTAACTTCCCTCATCCTCAGAAGATGAGTCTGGCTCAACAACATTAGTTGGAGCCAAAGTGTTTGGGAATTGAGACGAGCTTAGCCTATCTTCTTCACTTTGCCTTTTGGGAAAGGGTTTTCCTTTTGGAATATAACTAGATTTTTTAGCCCTTTCCAAGGTAGTGATTTTATTCATGATAACCATGTCACATGTTAGCTTTTATAGCATCGGATGTGTTTTAGCCATGAAATTTGGTGGAGATGCTAGAATAATGAGATTTCCAAAACCCAAAAATTGTTTTTGGAAATTCCGCATAGAAATGACTTAATTAGATTATTAACCCAGTTTTTTAATATTTCCTAAGTCTAAACTTAGGGAATATGGTTAATTAATCAGTATTAGTTAAGTCAAGACGAGAATCATCTAGAAACTCACATGGATCGATCCAGAGATGATCCTAGCCATCAACTATATTTTAATCTTGGCCGTTGGTGATCCAACATAGGATTATAAGAGGAGGTCGATGTGGTGATGGAGAAATCACTTGAGACACTTAAGTAGTTTGATTTCTTGGTAGGTTGATTTCTAGAGTAACAATAGTCAGTTGCGGGAGAGAGCCAGAGATCGAAGCAGTGAATGAGGGGCAGAGACAATGAGGTTGAAGGAAGTAGTCCAGATCCAACGAGTTCATTTGCAGAGAGGCAGAAGAGCCACAAAGAAGCTGATGGAGGGGCTACACAGTAGCTTCTAGAGGCAAGTTCGATTTGCTGAGAGGGATTGATGTCTTTAGTTCCAGAGGACAAGAAGGAGTCCCAGAGTGCTGCAGAAGCATCTCTCCAGTCAGTAGAAAGTAGAACAACTTCATCAGAGACCAATCAGAGGCTAGACTTCCAACAGGTTGCGTAGAGGCTGACGCAGAGGGTCAAGGGGCCGAGTTTTTGAAGGCAAGTTGTGATGGGAGATTGCCTGTGGGGTGAGGAAAAATTTTCACTAGATTTTTGCTGGTATTTCCTTGTAGGATTGCCAGATTTTGGCATCTAGTTGTACTTAGAATTTCTCACTGCTGCATAATAATAAAAACCCTCAGTTTTTGCACCAGTTTTCCCAAGTTGGGTTTTCTGGGGATTTTTGTCGTAAAATAATTGTGTTAATTTTATGTGTGTGCTAGCATTTCTCAGGTTCCAATTTTTTTTTTTTTTTTTTTTTAATTTAATTTAATTTCTACAGAGTTTTATTTTTGAAGGTTGCAATGTATTTATTTTGATATTTGCTGTAGCAGATAAATTGTTAATTTATTAACAGCTAGGAGAAATAATATCAGTTGTTGCAATAGGATTCCAGCTTGGAATTTTCACATGGTATCAGAGTGCAGTTGATTAGATGGAGAGCTCAGAGGCGAAAAGAAGGAATTTCACTGCTGAGTGTGGGAAGTAGGTCGAAATTCCAAGGGCACCGCAATCTTTTGCCAGAGAATCCGAGTTGCTTGAGGAAGACCGATTTTTCTGAGAGGGGCAGAAAAATTCCATCCTTCCAGATCGAGTGATTCCAGAGGTAGAGGGAGAAACTTAGTTTTTTCGTTGAGCAGATCTATAGCTAGACACAGTGGTTTTTGCAACAATTCGCTAGAGCAGAGCCAACGTCGGGGTGGAAGAGAGGAGCACACTCATGGGAAAATTTTCCTCAGGGAATGTCTAGTCTCAAGAAGTTCGATTTTGCCTTGTAGATCGACAGTAGTTGTGCACAGATCTTCTCACTCCATAAGGGAGTGCGAATAACAGAGCAACAAATGAGTAGAAGGAAAGAGGAGGTTTTCGACAGTTCATTGAGATGGCCACTACAGTGCTTTGTGATTAGGATAGGTTGGATGGTGCTTCCAACTACGTCATTTGGAAGGCAATGATGTCCTTCCTTCTAGATGAATATGGCCTGAAAGCCTATATTGATGCAATGGTGGTGGTTCCTTAGGATGCAGATCAACAGAAAGAGTACAAGAAGGAGATGGCGCTAGCAAAACAGTTGATCCTAGATGGAGTCCGGGATCATGTTGTTTCACATATAGCTGGCAATGATACTGCCAAGCAAATGTGGGATGTTCTCTTCACGTTTTATCAGGGTATTTTCGAGCAGCGGAAGATGTACCTAGAGGAGAAGTTGAGACTCATTCAGATGCTGAAAGCGGAAGGCACAGACCCCTTCCTTACCAGGATTCAGGAGTTCTGAGACTAGTTGTCAGTTATTGGGGTATTGCCTCAACCCACAGATCTAGTGCGATTGGCACTCAACAATGTCTTAGAGGAGTGGTAGGTATTTGTCCAAAGCATATTGGGCAGAGATAAGCTACTAGATTGGGATAGAATGTGGGCCGATTTGCAGCAGGAGGAGTTGAGATGAGCTCTATTGAAGAGCTCCATCAGTGGCAGCAACAATGTATCGAAGTAGGTGAAGGAGAAGGAGAATGTGGCCCTCGCATCTAAGGGTCCCAGTCAGGGGTAGAGGAAGCAGAGAAAGAAGAAGAAAGACCTGTCAAAGGTCAAATGATTTAGATGTGGTGAACTTGGTCACTACAGTACCTAGTGTCCTCTCAAAAAGAAGGACGAGGAAGAGAAGCAGGACCAACAGGCAGCTTCTGCAGAGATCGACAGGTTTTCCTCTAAGTTGGAGGAAGACTTTGCGATGTTTGCCGATATAACTCCAGGAGTGAGGTGCGGTGACTTGGTTTTGTAGCCCCAGAGTGCCACATATGGGCAGGGTCCTTGAGGAGTCCACCTCATGGATCAGACCTGGCTACAGTGGCCCACAGTATTCAGTAGAAGGATGGATCAATGGCAGTAGATGCAGCTAGTACCAGGGTGACAGTTGTAGACTAGTAGCAGTCAGATCCCAGAGAGCGCAGTGCAGAGTTGGCAACAGTGTAGTTGGCACAATGTAGAGTTAGAAACAACACAAATTCTTCAGTGACAGTGCAGATGCTAGTAGCAGTTGGAGACTAGGGAGACAGATGCATCACACTGATCACAATTGATTTAGTATTTTGTATGCTTTTCAGTTGCAAATGTTGCAGTGGCAACAACAATAGATGAGAGGGAGTTGCAATGCAGATGCAGTGTTGGCAGTAGTACAGTGGGGTCAACAGCAACACAGATGCATCGTATATCAGAGTTGCGCAGTGGTTGGTGGGAAGCAGCCGCTAGACATCAACAACGTGACAGGAGATGATGCAGAGACAAGGTGTTGTGGTAGGATGTGCAACACTAGAACACATTCCTCGCTAAGGGAGTGTTAGTTTTTGTAGCATTGGATGTGTTCTAGCCACGAAATTCGGTGGAGGGACTAGAATACATGAGATCTCCAAAACCCAGAAATTGTTTTTGGAAGTTCTTCTTGGAAATGACTTAATTAGATATGACTTAATTAGATTATTAACCAGTTTTTTAATATTTCCCAAGTCTAAACTTAGGGAATATGGTTAATTAATCAATATTAATTTAGTCAAGGCGAGAATCATCTAGAAACTCACACAGATTGATCTAGAGATGATCCTAACCATCGATTATGTTTTAATCTTGGCCGTTGGTGATCCAACAAAGGATTATAAGACGAGGTCAATGTGGCGATGGAGGATCACTTGAGACACTTGAGCAATTTGATTTCTTGTTAGATCGATCTCCAGAGTAGCAGCAGTCAGTTGCCAGAGAGAGCTAGAGATCGAAGTAGTGAGTGAGGGGTAGAGACAGTGAGGCTGGAGGAAGTATTCCAGATCCAGCGAGTGCATTTGCAAAGAGGTAGAAGAACCACAGAGATGCTAACGCAGGGGTTGCGTAGTAGCTTCTAGAGGCAAGTTTGATTTGTTGAGAGGGATTGACGTCTTCACATCCAGAGGCCAAGGAGGAGTCCCAGAGTGCTGAAGAAGCATCTTTCCAGTCAGCAGAAGGCAAAACGATTTCATCAAAGACCAGTTAGAGGCTAGACGTCCAGTATGCTGCGCAGAGGTTGACGCAGAGGGTCAGAGGGCAGAGTTTCTAAAGGAAAGTTATGCGGGAGATTGCCTATGGGGTGAGGAAAATTTCTCACTAGATTTTTGCCAGTATTTTTCTCTGTAGGATTGCCAGATTTTGGCATCTAGTTGTACTCATAATTTCTCATTGTTGCATAATAATAAAAACCCTCAGCTGCTACACTCGTTTTCCCAAGTTGGGTTTTTCTGGAGACTTTTGTCCAAAAATAATTGTGTTAATTTTATGTGTGTGCTAGTATTTCTCAGCTTCTAGCATTTTATTTTTCCGTAGAATTTTATTTGTGAAGGTTGTAGTGTATTTATTTCGATATTTGCCGTAGCAGATAAAATTGTTAATTAATTAACAGTTAGGAGAAATAATATCAATTGCTGCAACAAGATTCTAGCTTGGAATTTCCACATCATGTGCGTTGGCTTCTTTAGTGAATTTCTCCATTTTCTTGAGGATGACAAGGAAGGTTTCTTTGTGTTGATCTTTGGACTTCTCCTTCTTGGCCTTGGATTTAGGTCTAGGGTGGTTAGTGACATCTACCTTCGAGATTTGTAGGTTTTCCTCAAGTTCCATTGCTATCTCTTTGGCTTTAGCCAATGTGGAAGGTTTCTTGTCCCTTAATATATAGGTTAAGTGGCCACCCACAACTTTTATGAATTTATCAAGAATATTAGCTTCAGATGGTTTCAAATGATTAGGTATATCCTTGACTACCTAAGTCACCTGACACGGGCACACGGGACACGAAGGACATGAGAATTCGAGTGTTGGACATGGACACGTTGACCCCCCGCAACATGAGACGCTATATATATATATATATATATATATATATATATATATATATATATCTATATATATATATTTAAAAAATCAGATATTTCTTACACACATTCTCATTGATGATACAAATTCATTGATTCAAACGTAGATCTTCATAAGATGTAAGTTTTACAGAGTAACATTATGCATACAAATACAATTGTGACATAATACATATTCAATATTCATTAATGGTCCAATAGGAGAAAGACAAGATACTGTTGTTTTCTCATTTAGTCATCAAAATCAAAATGTGTTACATAGGTAGTGGCAATGCCAATGGCAAATAGAAATAGAAAATGCAAAGCAACTGCAACCCTCAAGGTAGTAGGTAGCTCATGAGTCATCGATCCTCATCTTCAAAATTAGCATTAGTGTACTCATCATCATGGTCACCATTGCCCTCCTCTGCTTCATCCTCCTCCTCTGCATCCAATGTCATCTCTGCATCTGCTACATCGTCCTCCTTTGTATCACCTTCCTTTGCCCTTTCCCTGCTGCCCTTGATTGAGCCATGAATGCTGTAAAAAAAAAAGAAAATGCACATGCAAACTGCTGTAATAAAAATGCAAAAAGATAAAGAGAAAATGCACTTACCTGTTGCTTGAATCGCCTCCAAAATGCTCCCACACCCTTTTCTCTTCGCTCTCACACATCCACAACAAACCCACAACAAGAGAGAATGAGTATTGTGAAGTTAGAATGGCCTAAATCAACCTTTTATGGCCATGCGAAGGTAAAAAAAGCGTGACAAGTGTCCTGGAGTTGGGACATGATTGGGACACAAGGTGCCCTGATGGGACATGCTCGAACACGATCCGGAGGACATGTGTCCCACCGAATCCTATCTGATTTGCCCGATTTAGGACACGTGAGGCTTGGGCAACGAATCCAGTTTCTTAGTTGACTATCCTATCAAATTATTGAATGAAGTCCCATATGTCTTCCCTTCCCCTTGTTATTTGATAAAATTTTAAATGTTAAAGGTTCCTTGGGCATTGCATGACCACCACTTCATGAATAGGTCTTCAAAGTCATCCGAGTCTTCTATGCATGCTGGGGGAAGGCTAAGGTACCATTCTCTTGCTTGACCTTCAAGTGATAAAGCAAAAAGCATCATGAGCCTATCTTCATCGAAGATTATCCTAGGGGACATTTGCCAATAAAATTCCTCAATAAAGCCATGGGTAGTCCAAGTAGCAACCCCTTTGAACTTGGGTAACCATTGGTTATATTTTTCACGTAATGGTTTGGGATCATCATTCAATTTTAAAGGGGCAAAGACACTAACCAAGTGTCCTTCATTTTTGGTCATCTTGGGTTGGTCTTGTTTTGGGCCAGTGTTAGAAGTAGATGGCATCTTTGGGGATGAATCACCGACTTTCTCGAATTCAGGGAGAAGGGTAGTTCCAACATGTGATGGAGTTCATTCTCCCCTTTTTGCAACAACACTAGTTAAAGGAGGAATTTTCTTGTCTTCAAGTAAACAAGGGGTTTGGACAATGAGTGGAGTTGCCAGAGGAATGCTTATAGATGTTGTTAATGAATCAATTCCTCAATGATTCACTAGGTAGGTATACCTTCTTCCTCGCCGGCAACGACGCCAAAATGTTACCGCTCAAACTAGCAGAGGGCCAAAAAGGGGACTCCTAAAGGGACAACTGCTAGTTCAAGGGAAACGATGATGACTTAGCCCACTGTCACCTCAGCTAAGACTCACTACTCTTTATGGAATTTCACCAATGGGAAGAGACCTGGTATATAGAAAGTCACTTATGAATGATGAATCAACAAATGGATTTGAAGTGACCTTAATGATACTTTTCCTAGGAGGTTAAGAATGGAGCTTGCTTCCTCTTCAAGCAAGGTACAAGTCTTTCTAGAAGGAGTTGAAGATTTAAGGGCTAGGTTTAAGGAATATGCCTTGTAAAGGAGTTTCCAAATCCCTAAAAGCTATTGAACTTGACTCTCAAGAGGTTCTTGAAGAATTGAATTTTCAAAGGTATGGGACTACACGGGGCCAAGTGGACCCAGCCTAGGTTAATGGGAGTGAATTTAGCATCCAATGCTGATCCTAACCTAAACAAAGAAGGGGAAAGGACCAACACAAGAGTTTCCACTTGAAGGTGCCAAATTGATCCTATGAGCTACTAGCCTAGGGAACATTAGGGCAAAGTTCAGTCTCAGGGCTAGGGCTTGGGATATCTCGCAATCCCACTGTCGGAACTTCTTCAAATTTGGAAGAGACCTTGAGGACACACCAACCCAGTAGAGGCCCAGAGATAGAACTTTTTTAATGGCTATTTTGTTGGGAAATGATGCCTTAGGTGGCCCAACATGGCTAGGCCTAGAAGAGAAGGGGAAAAGGTGAAGAAAATAGGCTTCAAGGTGATCACCTTATGGTGGATCAGTGGCTAATTCCTTTGGGGATATGGAGTGAAGAAGAATTATGAGAATGGATCTTGTTTCTAGCTCAAGGAGGCTTTTAAGGGCAACTTCGTCTAGTGTTAGGGAAAAGAAAGAGAGTGACCTTAAAGTGTTTATACTTCGTTTGCAAATCGAGATGGCTTATCAAGATAACTTTGATCTCTAGGAGATTTTGATTAACAAACATGGCCCATACATAGAGATATGCTATATAGAAACATAATTCCACATTGAAGGAGTAAATTCATGCAACAATTAGCCCTAAAATAGCGAAAATTCCATGATCAATGTATGTGACAAAGTAAAAGAAAATAGCATTAAAGTTGTACTTACATGTAAGAGAATATATCCAATCATCAATACATTTGCCAATTAAGGAGCTCGAAGGTAAGAAAATGCAATCCAAAATTCATCCATCGTCCAATTTCGTCCACCAAGAAGGAAATGCGAAATTCTCAAGAGAGAAGAAGATCCAATCCAAGTGATGATACACAATGAATTCATGTCTCTCTTATTTATACACTCATTAAGAGTTTGGATTACCTAATTTGAGCCTACATTAGCCCATCGACTAAAACTAATGTGCAAATAACTATCTATTGGTGATGAGCCCACCAAACTAGCTCATAATCAAAATAACAAGCCTCCCAAGATGTCGAATAATCAATAATGCATGTCGTTGGGTTCTCTAAGAGGCCTGATGAAGTTCACAAGTGCCAAAATGATGAATTGGACTTCCAAAACTAATGGGCAAGGGGTTGGCCCCTTGTTCTCCACATAATAAACCTGTGGTGCTCCAAATGGCTGTGAGGGAACACAAGTGACCTCATGGGTCTCCAAGTAAGTCGAAGATGCTTGTAAACCATTTGTAAGGGCTCAAATGATGGTGTAAGTGATGCTACAACAACATACAAGTCCGAGGTCATCTGCCAAGTGCATGGTACAACTGTGGGGCTAGCTGGGCAAAGGTGAACCAACTGCATCTTCCTCATCCAATAGGTGAATCTCAAGCAATCTCGGAAAACATCTTTGGGGATCCATGGAGTGTTGTGTACTGTTGTGGGTGCACAAGCCTTCCAACACACACCCTACTTGTGCCGATGTAGACCTCTGGAGGATTAGGGCCCTGTATAGGGAGACCAAAACCCAAGATAGAGACCACCTGGAATCTTGCATAAGATCCAATGCATCCCCTAGCCTTCTAGTACAACAAGTCGTCAAGGAAATCGAGTAAAAGAGCTTACAAACCATGGATAGTAGATGGGGACTTCATAATGGCATGCCCTCCCATAATGGTCTTTGGTATGTGCTAATGTCTCCAAGCTCCAAATGGGGTTAACCAAGTATCCCATTAGGTGGTTTCTACTTCTAAAGGGGATAATATGTCCAAGGTACATCATTTAAAAGGTGGTGGTATATGATAAAGAGATGAATGGAGTAGGGAATACAAAGGGGTTAGCCTTGGGCTACATGTTGGGGTACAAGGGTAGCTAGTAAAAGGGAAGCCCACACTTGGGTATATAATGTATAGGAGGGAGAAATCGTCTTTCATGAGGTGCCCTGACCTTGATTTTGCCACCCTTATATATATATGCCTTTTTCCTTTTATGGTTTTTCCTTAATTTATTGCTCGGGGCTCAAGGGGTAAGAGCATGGTGTGTGAGTTGTAGCAGTGGATACCCCTTATAAGGTAGGGTGGTTCATTGCCCACCAGGGGTTAGGACAATCATGGGTTCGTAAACGATAAAGGAGGCTCCTCTAGGGCCTGTAGGAACCAGGGTGATGGCCATAATGATGGGGTAGAGCTCATGTATTGGCTTTTTCCCACGTGCTAAATGTGTTTATCCCAACCATATTTTGCATTTTATTGTACATTTTCCTATTGAATGTGGCCAATTATGCTGTTATTTTTGTTTTTAGCTACATCAACCTCCGGGGCACCATTCCAGGCCCGACCCAAGGTGTGGGGAAGGGGAGGGGGAAGGCTAACCCTATGGGGACCCAGGTGGGAGAAATGATGAATGGGGTTATAATGAGTGGAAAGGGGGCAATATATGTGGATGAGGGAGCGGGACCACACAACCAAAAGCAGGGTTTCCCATGACGTACCATCCCTAAAGCCAAATGGTCAGTAAAAAGATGCCACAGAACTAGAATCCAAGGTTAACATCCAAAAGGGGTCTAGGGGACAAGAGCACAAACCTAGCCCATTCTTTCCGTCAAATCCCCCCATTAATCCATGCCCAAAAGTGTCCATGATAAGTGTTACCGCTCAAATTTGCAGGGGTCCTAAAGGGGGATCCTTGAGGGACAATTTCTAGGTCAAGTGCAATAATGGAGCAATAACCCACTGCCACCTAAGCTAAAGCTCCCTACTCGTTACGAACTTTCCCCGATGAAGGAGACCCGATATAATAAGGATCACGAAGAGGAATAGATCAAAGATAGGATGAGGGGTGATCTTAGAAGCCTATTCACAAGAGAGCCTCAAGATGGTGGCTTGCTTGCCTTGGAAGGCAAGATGGAAGGCTCTCAAGGAAGGGCTTAAGGAGAATTTCAAGGGATAGGTTTTGAGTATGTTTCTTTAATAAGGAGATCCCTAGGCCCTAAAATTCTTGTGGAAACTTTGGTTCCAAGTGATCTTTGAAGGATTAGCCTTGATAATGTATGGGACCACAGAGGACCAAGTGGACCTGAGGTTAGGTCAGGGGGATAGGATTTAGCAACCAATGATATGCTTGACCTAATTAGGGAGGAGAAAGGGATCAAAGAATGAATTTTCAATAAAAGGAAATGCAAGGATCCCAATGAGGCTACTAGCCTTAAGGGAAACCAAGGACAAGAATTGGTCTTCGAGGTAGGGCTGGCGATATTTCAAGATTCGACTGTCGGAATCTCATGAAATTTTGTGGGCTTCTTCAGAACACACCAAAGCAATTGTGGACCAAAAATCAAAGTATTTGGATGGCTAGATTGTGAGATAGTTGATGCCCTAGGTGACCTATGTAGACTAGGGCTAGAATAGAGGGGAAGGTGAAATAAATTAGCTTTAAAGTGATCACAGAGGAGGACTAGTGCCTTGTCCTTTGGGAGAGATGTAGTCATGGAAGATTTAGAGTTTGGATTGATTTCCACTTGTCAAGGAGGCCTAAAAGATAACTTCGTTGGGCATTAGGGCTTAATGGAAGTAGCTTCAAGGTCATCTATACTTCGTTCAACAATATGTGGTGACTTATCAAGACAAGGATGTCTCTAGGAACATTGATTCATTCAAACATGGCCCAATCATGATACAACACTTTTTAGAGATTCAATTCCCACAATTTCATTCCAAGAAAAGCAACAAATTAACCCTAGAATAGCGAAAATCCCAATATCATGAATGCAACAACAAAAAGAATCAAAATAGCATTAAAATGGTACTTACGTGTAAGAAGAATATATCATGGTAATCATAGAAGCTCCAAGACAAGGAAGAAGATAGTGAAAGGTCTCATCCTCAAAAGATAGCGAAAATCTTACAAGAACATATGATCGAATCCAAGTGATGATACAAATGAATTAATTTCTCTCGTATACACTCATTAGTAGTTAAAATTACCTAATTTGAGCCTACATTAGCCCATCAACTAAAATAGTGTGCAAATAACTAT
Organism: Pinus tabuliformis; assembly: GCA_031772625.1. Classification (NCBI taxonomy): domain Eukaryota; kingdom Viridiplantae; phylum Streptophyta; class Pinopsida; order Pinales; family Pinaceae; genus Pinus; species Pinus tabuliformis. Next base: position 1,230,962,335 of record CM062817.1, on the reverse strand, counting down.
CTATTGGTGATAAGCCTGCCAAATTAGGTTATAAACAAAATAATAAGCCTCCCAAGAGGTCAAATAATCAATAATGCATGTCATTGGGCTCTTTAAGAGGCCTGATGAAGTCCATAAGTGCCAAAATGATGAATTGGACTTACAAAAGTAATGGACAAGGGGTTGGCCCCTTGTTCTCACATAATAAACCTGTGGTGCTCCCAATGGTTGTGAGGGCACACAAGTGATCTCATGGGACTCCAAGTGAGTCGAAGATGCTTGTAGTCCATATGTAAGGGCTCAGATGATGGTGTAAGTGATGCCACATTAGCATACAAGTTCTAGGTCATTTGCCAAGTGCATGGTACAACTGTGGGGATGACTGGGCAAAGGTGAACCAGGTGCATCTTTCTCGTCCCATAGGTGAATCTCGAACAATATGTAAACATCTCTGGGGATCCATGGAGTGTTGTCTACTGCTGTGGAGACCCCTAGCTCTCAACACACACCCTACATGTGCTAATGTAGCCCTTGGGAGGGTTAGGACCCTGTATAGGGAGACCAAACCCAAGATGGAGACCACCTACACTCCTACATAAGATCCAATGCGTCCCCTAGCCTTCCAATACAACAAGTCATCAAGGAAATAGAGTAAAAGAGCTTACACACCATGGGCAACATGTGGGGACTTCATAATGACATGCCCTTTCATAATGGGCCTTGGCATGTGCTAATGTCTCCAAGCTCCAAATGGGGTTAACCAAGTATCCCATTAGGTGGTTTCTACTTCTAAAGGGGATAATATGTCCAAGGTACATCCTTTTAAAGGTGGTGGTATGTGGTAAAGAGATGAATGTAGTAGGGAATGAACGTGGCAACACTGGGCCACATGCTGGGGTACAAGGGTACCTAGTCAAGGGAAGCCCACACTTGGGTATATAATGTATAGGAGGGAGCAATCGCAGTACATGAGGTGCCCCGACCTTGATTTTTCCACCCTTCTTTATCTGCCTTTTTCCTTTTATGATTTTTCTTTAATTAATTGCTCAGGGCTCAAAGGGTAAGAGCATGATGTGTGAGATATGGTAGTGGATACCCCTTTTAAGGTAGGGTGGTTCATTGCCCACTAGGGGTTGGGACAGTCATGGGTTCTTAAATGATAAAGGAGGCTCATTTAGGGCCTGTAGGAACCAATGTGATGGCCATGAAGATGGGGTAGAACTCATCTATTGACTTTTGTCCATGTGCTAAATGTGTTTGTTCTGACCATATTTTGCATTTTGTGGTACATTTCCTTTTGAATGTGGCCAATTATGCTTTTACTTTTCTTTTCAGCTGCATCAACCTTCGGGGCATCATTCCAGGCCTGACCTAAGGTGTTGGCAAGGGGAAGGGGAGAGCTAACCTTATGTGGACCCAGTGGAGGAATGTGGATTGAGGTGGGACAAATGATGAATGGGGGCATAATGAGTGGAAAGGGGGAAATATATGTGGATGAGGGAGCAGGACCACAAAATCAGGGTTTCCCATGAAGTACCATCCCTAAAGCCAAAAGGGTTAGTAAAAGAGATCCCACGGGACTAGAATCCAAGGTTAACATCCAAAAGGGTCGAGGGGACAAGAGAATAGACCTAGCCCATTTTTTCTGTCGAATCCCCCCATTAATCCATGCCCATAAGTGTCCATGATAAAAAAACTACGATAATCAATTATCAAATGACAAGGCATACCTTTAGGTTCAGGAGGCCCACCTTCAAACATATTATCATGGTAGATGCGTGAGGGACCACATGGATAGCTCAGGTGGTAGAGAAATGGCACAATGAGCTTGTTGGTGGCTGCTGGCTACTAGTTGAGACCATCTTGGAGAAATTTTTTCTCCTAGGCATATCACCCACAAAATGGTGGGTAACATCTGGCTCCAACTGGGACGTGATCTCTCGAAGAAGTGGTCAAAGCTACTCGAACGGGAGGTCATGAGAACTCCAACAATCTCTTGGTTACTGAAGACCATTTCCTGCCCTAGGTTTCCCTTGGTTAGTGATATCCTTTGGATCATTGCATTCTATTCCAAGAAGATTTATCCATTGATTCTCTTCTCTTCCACAATTAGGACAAGGCACTCCTTGAGTGACCAATCCCTCTTACTTGACCTAATTTTGGGTCCACTTGGTCCCGTGTGGTTTTGCAACTTTTTGATGATAATCTCACAAAGACCATTTGGAAACCAAGTCGTCACAAGGGATTTTAGGACTATTCCTCTCCTTTACAAAGCTTATTTTCAAAACCTAGCCCCTAAGACCCTCTTAGCCCTTCTTAGAGAGCCTTTGATCTTGCCTCTTGGAAAGTAAGCCATATATTGAGCCTCTCTTGTGAATAGGCCTCTTCAGGAATCACTATTTTCCCTTTATTGACCCATTTATCTAGGTGATTCCCTTCATACTAGGTTTCCTCCCATTGTTGGAAGTCCGTAAAGAGTAGGGAGTTTTAGCTGAGGTGATAGTGGGCTATTGCTCCATTATTGCCCTTGACCTAGCAGTTGCCCCTCTAGGATCCTCTTCTAGGACCCTTGCTAGTTTGAGCGGTAACAATAAGCATGCTACAATACTCAATTACCAAATGACAAGGCATACCTTTAGGTTTGGGAGGCCCACCTTCAAACATACGATCATGGAAGATGGGTGAGGGACCACATGGATGGCTCAGGTGGCGAAGAAATGGCACAACAAGCTAGTTCGTGGCTGCAAGGGGCTGTTGGCTACCGGTTGACCATCTTGGAGAAAAAATTTCTCCTAGGGATATCACCCACAAAATGGTGGGTAACAAGGTTATAATGAGTGGAAGGGGAGTAATATATATGGATGAGGGAGCGGGACCACACAACCAAAATCAGGGTTTCCCATGTAATACCATCCCTAAAGCCCGAGGGTCAGTAAAAGATATCCCATGGGATTAAGGTCCAAGGTTGACATCCAAAAAAGGCCTAGGGGACAAGAGTACATACCTGGCCCACTCTTTCAAGTTTCCGCCAACTGCCCCCATTAATCCATGCCCAGAAGTGTCCATGATGAGAAAACTACAATACTCAATTACCAAATGACGAGGCATACCTTTAGGTTCAGGAGGCCCACCTTCAAACATATGATCATGATAGATGTGGGTGAGGGACCACATCGCTGGCTCAAGTAGTGGAGAAATGACACAATGAGCTAGTTGGTGGCTGCAAGGGGCTACTAGCTGCCGGTTGAGGACCATCTTGGAGAAAATTTTCTCCTAGGGATATCACTCACAAAATGATGGGTAACAAGCCCTACTAATGCTATGTAATTAATGGTAATGTTAAATTCTTAAAGACCATCTTTTTACTTAAATTTTTAACATCACTATTAATTGTTTTAGGATGTTTGAGAGTGGTTCCAACCTCGTTGGATTTCATATGGAGAAAGTAGAATTTTAGATCTTAGTCAAAATCCAACAAACTTAACAATTTTCAGGGTTTCAGGATTGGGGTGATTGCAATGTTTTCCATTGGATTCTGTCATGTATGAGGATTTGGAACTTGCATTAATCAAGAGCACCAAGCCCTCTATGTTCCTCGATGTTGGTGTCATTTATTGTTGAACTCCTTTGTCATGACCTTAGTAAAAACGTACCCATCACTCAAACAAAATTTCGATTGACTTGTTAAGCTTTTTCTATCTTATTTTAATGCTCAGAAATTGATGATGAACATCCCAATATAGGCAATGATTTTGATGATATGTAGGTATTTGTTGTAGCAAGATTTTTTTTTTTGACTCTAGAAGCCATCTAGAGCCTCTTTGTTGACATATTTTTGTTTCAGAGATGGATTGCATTCAATGCTATTTTGGTTATATGCACCCTTGCTATATATATATATATATATTTGTTGTAGCATCATTTTTTTTCTGGACTTTAGAGGCCATCTAGAGCCTCTTTGTTGATGTATTTTTGTTTCAGAGATGGATCACATTCAGTGCCATTTTGGTGATAGGCACCCTTGCCATTTGTGTGTGCAGGCGCTGGTTTTGATTCATATGGATGTACATGAATATATATCTTTTTTTTTTTCGTCCAAAATTTGGATATTTATGTATTCTTTGGTTGACCTTTTTTATTTTATTTTATTTGGTTATGGTTTTTTTTTCTAGTTCCAGTCCGGTTCCCGGTTTTGGGGTTGACCTGTTTGATGACTGGTCCAATTCTGATAACATTGTTTTTGATTTTGATTAATTTCAATTAATTCCATTAATTGGAGGTTATTTCATCTATAACATGTTTTGCATATATGCATGGAGACACACATTATAGGTATACATGCACGTATGTATATTTGAAATTTCTCTTTGTATGTATGCATTGTGCATATATGTATATTGTATATGCATTTGTGTATGCAAATTAGTTTATTTATATTATAGATGCATTTTTATATGTTTTATGTATGTAGATGCTGACTATAGTAGTCTCGTTGTTTTGGGGAAGTATGCAGATCTTCTGTTTTCAACTACTTACTTGAAGATCTCTAAAGAGATAGTAGAAAGTTAGTCTCTAAATGCAACCAATTTGCCCTTGAATGTAAAATCTGTCTTTTATACCGTGGGTTGTGAAATTAAAAGATGTGAAGTTTTGTTTCTTGAGTTCTGCCCTGGAAAACTGGATGTTTTGGAATGTTAACTATAAAATGGGCGTGTCTGTGGCAGGAATCCATTCTCTTGTATTGGTGAATCAACTATGTGTATATACATTTGATTTGCATGTTTTCCAGCTGGGTTTGGCTGTTGTGTTGTTGAGCACTTAAGTGGCTTGGCTCGTGGGAAACCTGTGTCCTCAAGTATTAAAGATAAGAAGTGGGGAATGGGAGGAAATGGATTTCCAGAAATGGGTACAGAAAGCATAGAAAAATATTGGAAAGCTTGGGGCATCATTCTATCAATGCGAAATGGGGAACACTATAAATGGCTTCCAGATGCTAAAAGATACCCTACTATAGTGCTCTTCCTTTTGCTGGTCTGCTACACTACTTTAGAAAATCGGAACTTAGAATCAACTTTCAAGGTTATCACTTCTCAGAGCCAGAATTGGAATTGAAACCAGCCAAAGGGTCATGCAGGGAACTGGCCAGTTAACTGGATTAAAAAATTGGCTAAACGGGTTTCTTAGGTTAAAATGTCAGAAAGGTGGATCTGGCGGCATCCACATTGGAACTGGTTGTCTAATCTGATTTTTAGAGCCTGTTCAGGGACTGCAGGGTGTGAACCTGTCTGGTCTGGCTAGTTTGATAACTGTGATTAGAATGTGTTTGTTTTCTACCTGAAATGGATTTTATTGTACAAATTAGGGCTACTGGTCATTGGTAGGGTTAGTTTAGGAACATTTTTATCTATTTGGACCATTTCGGAAAACCATAGTTTTAAAACTCGGACTTGGACTCCGAGGGTCAACTCTGACTCGAATTCCGACTCAGACTAGTTGATTCCAATGACTCGGTCTTTGTAAAAAGTACGTTAAATATTTAATTTTAATGAAAAATCATATTTTTAAAGATTTTCATTCATGTTTCGAAACTCAAAGTATTAGAATAATAGAGAGAAGACAACACTTGATCAAAGCATGCTCATGAATATATCTATTATATTAAATTGGCACCGAGTGCACTGTCCAATACATGTAATATATAAAGATCAGAACAAAAACACATAACCAATGCTGCTCCAAAAACCAACTCCAACTGCTCACAAACTCCTCACAAATGCTCACATAAATGCAATGAGATAGTTGTGAGGAAATATGAGGGGGTTGGGTCACCTTTCTAGGTGTGGGAGAAGGGTAGAGGGGCTAGGAAATAGTTTAAACAAAAAAAAAATGATTTCGAGTCTGCCCAGCCTGCCTTTTTTCCCACTGCCAAGACCAACCAGTTTAAGTTGGGCTTGGTTGGTCCAGTCGGTCCATTACCGAACCGGCCGAATCGGTGACCAACTTAGCCGGTTCAGTAACGGACCGGCCTCCGAACCGGATAATTTGCCTAGTCAGTCTGGGCAGGGGTATGGCTCAGTCAACCAGGCCAATTCCGAGTCAGGCCGGCCTAGTTTTAAAACTATCCTGGAAAAGTGAAAATTTTCTTTAAACTGTTTACAGTTTCGAAAAGCATTTCAGGAAATGACTAGAAACCACTGAACAGTTGAAACCACTGGAAACCACTGGAAACCACTGAACAGTTTCCAAAATAGCTTCCAGTGAGTGGACACTTTTTGGAACTGGGAAAGGGTTTCCAGCCTGCAGGAAACGGTTTCTAGGATTGACTGCGGGAACTAAAGAGAATATCTAAAACCAAATTTCGTATATCCAAAATAGCCATTGAACTGGCTGGATTTTCTGTTCAATCAGATTGAGAACATCTCAAGAAATCAGGACCATTATCCCAATTGGCTAGCTGCATTGTGGCCCGCAATTTTGTTGCATATATAAAACATATGTTTCTGTTAGTCAACATCATAGTAGACAGCTCATTATATTTTTGAAGAATTAGCATTGTCTCTCTGAAGGACACATGGCCTATTTTAGTTATCCAACAATTGTTCTTGATTCATTGTCTAAGTATCATTCAATTGTTAGATTCTTTTCTTATCATTTATGGCTGCAATTTTGTCAGGGAGAAAAAGGAAGAAGTCTTTTCCTCTGTCTGCAACAGGTTTGTTATTTATGGTGCTAAATTTTCCTTTTTTTGCAGTATTGCTTTGGCTTGACACTTTTGTGTAGGATTGACTTGTAGAATTCAGCAGAATTCACAATTTTTTTAACCAGAAGAACAACCATAGCGAAAATAATTAGAACTCGTTGATTTGTATGTCTGATTTATAGGAGATGGAGTTGCAAATTTCATGGCTTCTGGAAAGCTAAAGAAGGTGAGCTATCCAAGTCAGAGCTTCCTTAGTTAAACATGATGTATTTTTATCTTATTTAGTTTTTGTTTCTTCCATTTTTCGTTGATTTGACTGGTATCGTTTGTGAGACAGGGTGGTCGTTGTTGCTATGTCTGTGGTTCTCCAGAGCATCTGGCAAGGGACTGTCCAGATAATTCTGGCACTTATCTTCAGCATGGTATGTTTCATGCAGGTAAGATTCTAAGAATCCTTTCTGCTTGATCCTAATTTAAACAAAAATTACCTGTTCAGCAAATCAGTATTCTTAAAATCTAGATGTACTTCTGTTAGGTTATGGATACTGTCTTTTCTTTTGCAGGAGTGAATCAGGTATTATGAAATATATATTTGAATTTGAGTGCCTCTTCTTTTGCATTGTTTTCACTCAGAAATTTCACATCATTTGCCATCTCCTTGCACTTGCTTCAGGTGGACCACTGTATCCTGGAAATATTCCTGCATATGGTCCAAATACATACTGGCATGGAGCATCAATGCCCCATGTCAGGCCCTTTCCTAGTATGTATGGGCCAACGCCTCCACCTTTGCCATTTGAGACTTCAATAATGCCAGTTGCACCATATGCCATTCCTCCATATATGCCATCAATGTATTCAGGTGTGCCTATTCACTGGTAGGTTTCTTTTATAAACTTGAACCTTATTCCATTTTACTATTTTCACTTGTATTTAGTACAGGTTGCCTTTTCCTAAATCATGTAACCAGAAACCTTACCTTTGTAAATTCAATAATTTATTTCTTCTGCCTATTGCATCTTTGGACTTGTTGATGTAGTGGCTTCATGAGAATGGGAAATGTCGGACCTTCTCTAGTTGCTCCATCTGAAAGGCCTTTAAGCCGAGAAGAATTTATGCAACTTCAGGATCATGAAAGACGGCGCAGATTTATGCAAGAACAACAGGATAGGTACCTGATATTCCTCATCATCACATTTGTTGTTTTAAGCTGCTAGTTCCTTGTCAACAGCGTTAATTTTAGATGACTGGAAATATTGAGCTTGGGTTATTTGTCAATTTTCGGAGCATTTTTCCTCCTTTCTTAAATCTATATATCCTTCAGTTGGCTAATTCAATTTGTATCCTTTCTTAAATTTGTATTGAGGTCTGATGTTTTCCCTGAACTTGTAGGGAACGAATTCAAGAAAAGGCTAATTCAATGGAAGGTGACTCCCGAGTGCATTGTTTAGAATCTCAGAAGCATTGGTATGATCAGCAGAAGATCTCTGATGATGAGCATCATAATCCTTATGGCGCACATGAGCTTGACCGGGATTCTGTTAGAAATTATTCAGATGAAAGTATTCATCAAAAAAGCAGAAGTGGGAAGCTTATGCGAAAGCATTCTCAGGAGAAATATATTGATAGTAATGCATGCCGTAGACAGGATTCTGTTTCAGATGACAGTGATCATCAGAAGGGCAAGAGTGTGAGACATACACAAAAGTATTCTTGGGAAAAATATGTTGATAGCAATGCATGGCAAGGGCAAGATACTGTTTCAAATGAGAGTGATTGTCAGAAGAGAAAAAAACGGCTACATGGAAGATCCCAAGAAAAATATGCTGAAAGTTATGCATGTCGAAGAAAAGAATCTATGTGTGAGGATGAAGATGATTTGTCATATGATAAAAGAGGTAATAGTCTGCATTCAGAAAGGTGGCATCGATACTCTAAGTCCCCGAAGTACAGTGGCAGAAACCGTAGTAAGTTTCACCTTGAAGATAGTATAGAAAGATCTAACTCTGAGCTGGAGGGAGATGAACCTTGGGAAACTTGTCACACCGTGCATGGAGATTTAGCATATTTAAAATCTAGCAAACAGAGTGTTTCAAAAAAGTCCAGTGACAGAAAGATTATTTACAGGAAATCTGGAAGCCCGTGCAATAGTCACCTAAGTCGTTATAGAAGCAAAGTAGATGCTTCTGAAGATCTAAAACGGACATCTTATAATAAAAATGACACCAAGAAGCGTTTATATTCAGAGTATGCTGGAGAGGATGACGCGAATTCATTATGCAGGTACGACTCTGCTGAAGAAGAGAACATAGAGAGAAAGGTTCAACATGAAACGCATAGAAGCAATCATCGGAAGAAATGGAGGCATTCACCAGGTGAGTATGACCTTTATTTTTCCAGCGAGGATTCTAAAAGAAGAAAGAAAAGCAGGAATGATCAAAGAAATAGCCTAGATAAAACTAGAGATACTGAGACCAATGTTATAGATGAATCTGAGCTGCATACCTCTAGGCATCGTAAGCACAAATCCAAGAGTCATTCTAAGTCGACTACTTCTGTATTGGCCCCTATAGAGGAAACTAGATGGCAAATGGATGCAGGTTTTGATACTGACAATGAAGATGTGTATTATATGTATCATACAAGGGATAAGCATGATCATTCGCACAAAAAGAAGGAAAACTGATGTGTGCTCTTATTTTCTCTCTTTTTTTTTTTTCTTTATTTGTGGGTTATTTGCCAATGCAAGTTTGTTTAATTGTAATTTATAGTCATTTATGGTCATTCTGATGTGAAATTAGAAGAGTTGCTGTCAGTTTTCATCACAAATCTTTTGAATTAACTCTTTGGAATTTTGTTTAATTTCACTTAATGTAATTTTTTTTCTCTGTTATATTGTTTTAATATAATATTAGTTTTTCCTGGACTGTCATTTATTGCAGCTTCTAGTCACAGAATCTTATGATTATGCTTTGCATCATTCTTAAACATTTAGAGCAGTCACGATAGCATTTATGCTACTTCAAAATAGAGAGAAAGTTTGGCACCCAAAGATAGATAACAGACAAAAGCGAAAAAAGGTAAGAAATTTAAAATATTTGAAATAATTCTGGCTGTTGAATTCTTTGGATTGCTTCCAAAGTAGAGCTTTTCTGACCTTGGCAAATCAATTATCATGGAAAGTTAATCAATCATGTTGCATAACTCTCAAGAAATATGTTTCAGAAATTTACATGGGCCTTCTGACTTTTCATTTCCTAACGTCAGCAAGGTCAAGTGTGTTTATATATATATGTTAGCCAAACTCATTTCCAAATTGTGACTGATCTAATTTTTATTTTCAATCATAAGGATGTATGAACGGAACTTATATTTAACGCAAATGACAGTTGGTGATGGAACAAATCAAACTAATGAACATGGATTGGTATTTATTTACACTGGGCACTAATTATTATTCATAGGCAAAACCATTTTTTATTTTTTCCTATTACATCTTTTTCTAACTAAATGTGCACTCTTGATTCCAGCAATTTTAGTGATAAAAAGTAAATTCATCCACATTTTTTAATTAATTGCATTAAATGCACTAATAATAATTTTGCTATGTACTAGTTTCAAGGGTTTGTATGATCGGTTTAAACATCCATTCAAGGCATGTTTACAGAGAGGTCGGAAGTCACATGTTCAATTATGGTTTAGTTCCCCGGGATTACCAACTGCTATTACTGCTAGCAGTTGAGTTTCCCTCCATCTGGATATTTCGGGAAGGAGGAAGGTGGTTTAGTCCCTAAGGATTACCAACTGCTATTACTGCTAGCAGTTGAGTTTCCCTCCATATGGATATTCACGCAAGGGTTTTATTTTGGAAAAAAAGATTCAGTCATGCATGTTATTAACTTATGAGCATCCCTAATTATATAAACTTTGTTTCAACTTTATTTCGGCCTCAAATTTAGGAATCACCTAATGATTGCTTTGTCTATATATTGATAATGAGCTTTTATCGTTGACTAGTTTCATATGGGTACAATATCTTACCATATCAACTTAATGATTAGTAACGTTAATTTATATGGGTTGAATTGGTATAAGTATAGTAATGTGGGAGGTTTGGGGTTGTGATTACAACGTCATGAGATCAATATGTGATAGTTGTATCACAGCAGTATACAGTGGGCCTCCCACCAGACAGGAGAAACAGTAGTAGAATTACAATTTTCAAGAATGGAAACAAGCACAAAATCTTCACAAAGATTAAACCGTTTAGTAAAAAGCATTATAAGCCCATTTCTAAATAGAAACCCCAATCGTTAGTCTTTTAGCACAAAACAATAGTAGTAGTAGGAGGGTTTGGTTATAAAACAAAAGTCACCCTCCAAATCTCCATATAGATTCAACCAATTAGCAAAAGATTTGGAATTCCATTTCCAAATGATGGTGTATGGAACACACTGAAGTGGCTTCATTTATCAGTCATGAGGAGTTGTGCGTATCTCTTTTTGCAATTACTAGACTCCAATTAAAAGCTAATGAGGGGTGCGATTTACATCATGTCTATCCTTGTGCTTCTGTTATTGTGGAGGATATTTGGTACTTGTTAGAGGCGTTGCCTAATCCCATAGATTGAGTTGTTTTGCTTTATTCTGTTCTTTTGGGTGTCATGGTCTTGTTGATGTCAGTGGCGCTTAATTCCAATATACAAGTCCCAAAGATTGGAAATCTAGACAATTTTGAGACAAATTGTGGCTTGTAGAGTTGGGGAGAGCCTTATTATAGCCATATTGAATATAACGTAGGTTCACTTCCCATGTGCAAAGGTGTTGATGGATGTACACGTGTATGGTGAAAGAGACTATGATTGAACTCTGATTTAACAATTTCAAAAGGTGAAATACACTATGCCATCGAGTTGTGGACTGAGCATGAACTAACAACATTTATAGAAATGATAAAGTCATAATCAAATATAAGTGTGGTCAAGGGACCAGATTTGTCCCCAAGCATGTGCAAAGAGTAATTTACTATCTTGAAGAAGTAATGGACTTAGTGCAAGGACCCATAATGACCATTTTACACTACATATCAATTGCAAACATTGATATAACCTGTAAATGCTTTATAAGGTGTAGATAGGCAAAGTCTCCATGTTGATTCATTCCAATGGTTAAGATGGCTCTATTATAGGTCTATTACCTTCATAGTTTGTCGTTTGCTAGTTTTACGATGTTGCATGAAGTGCATGACCTACATTTGTGTCTTCTCTTTAACAAAAGAAGGCCAACAAAAAATTGTTTGCAATTTTACAAGGGTTTTTTCAATATCAAAGTTACTTGAAGCCTTCAAAGAATTTTCTTCCCATCTTAGATGTTGATGTAGTTCTCCTTGAGAACACAACTATCCAAAACCATGGAGCAATTTGTTTTTGAGAGGGTAATTGCCACCATGTTGTCCGTAATATTCAAAGTTGGAGTGGGTTCATTGGAAGTTTTTGTTGGTCATATAGAGATCAAACCAACTATCTAAATTATAACATTAAGTGTCAAGTGTCATTGAAAATGCAGTTAAGGTAAGCTAGAGAAATTTACAACCTCGTTGTCTTTAACCTTTTTTGTTAAAGAGTAAAGTGTTAAAGCTCGACAAACATGCCATCCGTTTATGTCGCAACCATGGTCCACTTTTTTTAAGTGGACGAATAACACATGTTTATTAAAATGTAGAATTGTTTCTTTGTCAAGGAGCTAGTATGACCATGTTACACTCTTTAAATTATTACATACAACTCCTCATAAGTTGAATACTTACATCTAATGTCGCTGGAGTTTTCTGAGTGATAGGTGATTGAATGCCCATGTTTGAGCTCAATTCCCAAGGCATACTCAAATGCCTCGCCTCTAGCTTGAAGGTTTAAGTTAGTGCAATAATGGCAATCATTGTTGCTTCCTTTTGGGACTTGATTTATAGACCATCCAAAATTGGAGAATTCAAGGACAAAAGCCTGGAAAAATATTTTATATCCAATGATGTTACAAAATGCAATGACTAAAGAAGACAACAAAGAAAACATGCACCCAACGTTGTAGTCAATCCCTATTTTTAAGGATAGCAAGTTAATTCCTACAATGATTAACCTTTGACCAATTTGTGGCAAAGGGTTTTGGAATACACTTATAAAAGATTGGTGTCGTGCTTAATTAATTATTCACTAAAAATAAAATATGTTAAAGATCTAATTACAATCACAAAAATATTTCACCATGGAAATACACAATTTCTTAGAGAAGTAAAAAGGATAATGAATTCGTGTTGAAATAATACCTTAGGATACTATGAGAAGAAGTGACGATTCTAGAGAAGTGCTCAATTGTAAATCAAATATAATTACTCTATGGATGAATTCACATGTATGTTGTGGATATAAGTAGTAGAAGGAGAATGCTCATTGATTGTTACAATTACTTTATGGATATATTCATGTCTAAGTAGTGGATATAAGCAACAAAAGGAAAACGCTCATTGATCATTACAATTACTCTATTGATACGTAAACTGTTGTGGGTATTCCATTGGACAATTTGTCACAACAAATCTGATAAAATTATACTAAAAATCCAAGATCTATGCTATTACAATTTTATTTCTCTTTATATTTATAGATTTGTAGATCACTGTTAATAGTGTATGCATGCAATTTAAAATTATGCAGAAAATAGAGAACATCGAAAGAAAAGCTCAAAAACACATTTGGCACACAATATGATCTAAGAAATCCTTTGGGGAGAAAAACCCAATTGGAAGGTGAGGCCACTTCTCTCTCTTTCTCCGAATGGAAATATGGCTGTGAGTACAAAAAAGTATGGTCGTGGTCCGTGGGCTACTACAATGCATAAATCTTCTGTGTATGCTCCATCTCCTATCCCTCTTGCTATTTTTTCTCAACTATGGAACAAATGCACTCGAAAGAATGAAACCCCTTTTCCTCCTAGTGGTCTGGTTATAACACAACCTGATAGCTTACTAGTGGTTAGGTTTGACTACTTCAACCCTTAACCAGAGTTACAATATAGACTCTTCTAGAGTCTTCAACATCATAATCATGTGGCTAGCCCTTTTTCCATGAATAATGGGGTTGACGTGTCATCCTCTAGAATTATGGTGGTGAAAACATGAAGGTGAACTTCCAAGTGGCATAACTTTTGCATATGGACTCCGATTGACACGATTCTTATGCTGTTGGAGAGGCCTCTATGGGTAGAATAGGAAAAAAAGGTGTTGCGCCAAAGCAACAAAGTTTTACCCCTAAAAATGTTTTTTGATGCCTCAAAATGCTCCTAGAAGGCTTCAGATATTGTTTTGTCAAACACGGTCTTGTTAGTAAAAATGGTCCTGAGAGTTGATTCCTCCACTTTTTCCCCTCCGAAACTATCGAAATGGATGACAAACAATATAATGATCAAATCCGGATCACACCTCCCCATTTTGGGAGGCTTTTGGTCCCTAAAAGCTTCTACTGAATGAGTGAAGAATTTTTTCCAACACGTTCTCTCTTGTGTACCATTTAGCTTTGAAATTTTTCCTCCACCTTCTCTTTGGTGTACCATTGAGCTTTGCCTGGAAGTTGTGATTTTAACCCATTATGCCAAAGGTCATGTTGCCCATGCCTTGTAGTTCTAGACCTTTTTTGCAAAAGTGTATCTTTTATCAACTCTGCCTAAGCATATTTGGTGCCACATCCTCCACATAAGGTAGGACTTATTTCTCTTATTGATCTAGCATGGAAGGCTCATAGAGTTTTAAATTCTCGATATTCATGACTGAGTAAATGCACATATACGGTGGTAAACTGAGTTGATAAGCATTGTCACCCACCTTTTCCAGTATCTCGAAGGTTCCATACCTCAAAGCCTTGATTTTCTTAGTAGGGTCTTGTAGCCTCTCCTTGTTCAACTGTAACGATACTCTATCTCCCACATAGAATGATTTCTCTGTTCTATGCTGATCATGCGTGGCATTATAATAGTTTTTGTGACTTCTGCATTGTCTCTTGCACCTATAGATCGATCTACCTTATTTTTTCTATAAATTTTTCATCCCTCAAGGTGTCTCTTGTAAGATCTTCCCTCACTCCTTGTTGCCCATATGCAATGTCCAAATGTGAAGGTAGCAAATATCCCTTTAGAAGTGTGGACTGCTATGTTGTAAGAATGTTGTATGTATACCTGATTTTCATCCTAAGTCTCTAGATGCCTCTGGTTGTATACCTTCGTAATGCACCAAAGTCGCATTGACTACTTTTATCTTCCCATCTGTCTATGGATGGTATGCTGTAGATCTCTTCAATTTTGTGTCCATCTTCATGAACAATGTAGTCTAGAAAGAATTGAGAAATCTCATATCCTTGTCTAAAACGATGCTCCTTGGTATCCCAAAGTACACCCAGACTTGTCCAATGAACAAGTTCGTTGCTTCTTGCCCATTGATAGTCTTTTTATACGGCATCAAAACACATCTTGCTGAACCTATCAAATACCATGAACATGTAGTTATGTCCCTTCCACCTCCCACAAAGTCCATGGAAATGCTTTCCCAAGGATGAGTAGGTACATGTAAGGGATGATATAGACCTTGTTTCCTATTCCTAGGCTTGCTGGTACAACAAAGCATGCATCCTCTTATGAACCTAGCTAACTACTTTTGCATCTTGGGCCAATACACATACCTTTGCAAGTTGGCCACGATCTTCCCTACACCAAAGTGCCTTGCGACGTTGGAAGTGTGAGCCTCTCTAATCAGCTGCAATCACTCACTTTTAGGAACACACAGCTTATCCAACCTGTAGAGTAACCCATCCCTTGAGATGATAGTCAACGATGTTGTCGCCATTGTGCACAAGACTCTGACTCTGCAACTACTAAAACATCTCCTTGTAGTCCTCATCCTCTGAATATGCCTCTATGTATACATCATGGTTGAATGGCTCGATGTCCATAAGAGTCCCCAAAGCTATGATCTTTGATGTGGGTGGCCTTGAGAGTGTGTCAGCGAACTTGTCTGTGTTGCCCTTCTTGTAAATTAATCACTAGATGAAATTGTTGTAGAAACCTCATCCATTTGTAATTCCTGGTCTGTTATAGCTTACTCTACACCTTTAAGTACTGTAGTGATTGGTATCTATGTAGATTATTGTCTCCTTTCCCATTTAATAGTGATTCCACTTCTTCACAGCTTGCACCAAGGCATAGAGCTCCTTGTCACAATAGATCTGATAAAATTATACTTCAAATTCCAAGATCTACACTATTACAGTTTTATTTCTCTTTAGATTTATAGATATGTAAATTATTGTTAATAGGATATGCATGCGAATTAAAATTATGCAGAAAATAGAGAACGAAGTAATAAACGCTGACAAACACATTGGACACATGATATGATCTGGGAAACCATTTCAGATGAAAAACCCAGTTGGAAGGTGAGACTACTCCACTCTCTTTCTCTGAATGGAAATATCGCTGCGGGTACAAAGAAGTATGGTGTGTGGCCTGTGGACTACTACAATGCATAAATTCTTTGTGTGTGCTCTATCTCTTATCCCTCTTGGCTATTTTTGCTCAACTATGGAACAAATGCACTGGAAAAAATGGAAACCCTTTTCCTCATAATGACCCAATTATAACACAACCCAATAGCCTACTAGTGCTTAGGTTTGACTACTCAACCCTTAACCAGAGTTATAATATAGACTCTTCTAGAGTCTTCTACATCATAATCACATGGCTAGCCCATTTTTCATGAATAATGGGGTTGACGTGGCATCTTCTTGAATTATGGTGGTGAAAACAGGGAGGTCAACTTCTGAATGGCATAACTTTCACATACAAACTCCAATTGATGCGATTCTTGTGCCGTTGGAAATGTCTCTATGTGTAGAATAGGAAAAAATGTGTGGTGCTAAAGTGGGAAAGTTTTACCCCCAAAGAATATCATTTGATGTCTCAAAATACTCTAGGAAGGTTTTAGACTCTGTTTTGCCAAATTGGGGGTTGCCGGTAAAAATGGCCTTGAGATATGATTCTTCCACTTTTTCCACTATGAAAGCATCAAGATGGACGATAAATAATATAATGATCCAATCTGGATTATCTATGGATGAATTCATATGTAATTAGTGGAGATACGTAGAAAAAAGGGAATGTTCATTAATCATTGGTTTGAGTATCCATTGAGTGGTCGCTCATTGATCATTACGATCACTCTATGGATGAATTCATATGTAAATAGTGGACATAAGTAGAAAAAAGAAAATGATCATTAATCATTTGTTTGAGTATCCATTGAGTGGTCGCAAGCGAGAGATATCAAAAGCTGAAAAATCAAATGAATGCTTGAATGAAGGTTCCAATGAGTCACAACTTTCAATTACACAAAATCTCATGTAAAGGTGGTTGGATTTATGAAGACGTATCTCAACTTTTAGTGAAATATAGTGATGAAAATTTGACATTATACATATCGATTAAATTGAAACGCATGTATGCCTTATCAGTTTTGACATGGAAAATTAAACAATTTGTGGGGAATCATGTTGCTTGTTTAACGATATTTTTCCCAAAAACATATTAATATTGTTTAATTGATCAGATTTGCAATGTTTTCCCTTGCAAATTTCTAGAAAAGATAACAAATGGCTTTTGTTTCCAAAACCTAATTTGGTGTGCAATGTATAATTTTCAAAAAGAAAATTCTACGAGCATGAACCCAAATACAATGGCTCTTGTTTATTTATTTATTTAGTTATTTTGTAAGGTTATATTATTATTATTATTATTATTTCCAAACAAATTGTTTATTTATTTATGTACTTATTTTGTAAGGTTATATTGTTATTATTATTTTGAAACAAATTAATATTTAATTGGATATAGTTTATGTCCCAACAACTTTATTTAAATTATTGGAAAATAAATTATTGGAAAATAAAAAAATAAATACAATGACTCTTGTCTTGTTTTTTTTTTTAGGTTATATTGTTATTATTATTATTATTTCGAAACAAATTAATATTGAATTGAATATAGTTTATGTCCCCAACAACTTTATTTAAATTCTTGGAAAATAAAAAAAAATATCTTTTGAAGAGGAAGCATCCATATATATATATATATATATATAAAATTTTTGGTTTAGTTTTTATGCTATTGATTTTTCTCCAATATCTTTATAATTTAGGAAAAAATGAAGGTTAAATTTCAGAAGAAGACAATTTAAAAATAGATATAAAATCAAGTGTGAAAATGGCATGCCACTGGACAAAAGATTCAATGATGAATCTAGTGGCATCAACTCTATTGCATGAGATGGTAGAGATGTAGGGTTTCACCCCTTAAAAATTGAGGTGGTAGAAAACCCTATAGAGAGGGTTCAAAGATCTTTGCTTTTTAAACCCTTGATTGAACATTATAGCTTGATCGAGTGCTCAAAAGAAAATTTCAAAATACTCTGATCCAAAGTTCATCAAACCATCAATTGAGTCCTTGGATTAAAAAAAATGCTCAATCTTAAATCTTGCTAGTGTGATTGCTTTCAAAGGGCCTCATTTTGTAAGGTGATCCAGGTTTTGAAACTTAATGGTAGCTAGGAGGCACTTAAAATCTAGCCATGTTAAAGGTTGATGTGGCTCAAACCAAGTGTGTTTCCCAGGTGATTTTGATGACTTAGATACTCTTGGGTCCTGGTTTCTTAGATCATAGAATAATCTTGGACATGCTAGCAAACAAAAATAAAAATGCTCGATCAAGGAATGACCTGGATTGGTGTATTACTATAACTAAAATAAAAGAAAAATTAATAGATTTTCGCATAAAACAAAATAGAAGAAAAATTTTCCAATTGACATGTTTTGTCGTTGTGAAGAAACTAAATTATAAGAAAGTTATGTTAAGCTCATATTAATCTACATTAATTAGTGATCAAGATAGGCAATATGAGATAGCGCAAAAGAAAATAAGTCACTGAAAGAAGGCTAGAGAGAGGATGAGATAAAGATGAGTAAATTTGAGGAGAACATGAAGAAAACATAGGGCAATCCATTGACCAACATTCAATGCATGTATCTTGAGAGTCTTCATGGCATTATGGGCAACTTTTCACAACATTACCTAAATTCATATTCTAATCATAGTTTTGCTTCATATTTGGTTTATGATTTACAATTAACTTTGTACCCGGTTGGGTTTCAAGAATAATTAGGAATTGTGGTTTTGAAATCGTTTTTTTTTTTTTTTTCTTAATTTTTTGGTAAGTTTGGATGCAAAGAGGATACTTTTTGGACATTAGCCTTGATCGGGTAGTTAGAGAACATTTTAATAACATAATTAGGTTGCTTTTAGAGCAAAATAATTGTGATTACATAAGCTCAAATTCAAGATGGTTTGACAAAAAAGAATGTTAAAACAAGGAACAATGTTGTTGGGTTTTTGGATATTAATCATGTAAATGCACATGAGAATACATCACAAAATAATCAAAAACATTTTTTTTTACAAATTATGAAACATTAATATCTTAGTTGTTTGTAGGGAAATTACAATTTTTGTTGTCAAGGACTTCAAGAAGTTGAATGCGAGAAACGCTATTGAGAAAAATTTCTACAAGGAAATACAAAGAAGGTGGTAGAGTTTTGGAAAACTTATTCTCATGTTATATTAGATTGGAAGCATTTTCTTTGGTAACACTTATTTAGAGCAGAGTATGATGAAAATTGTAAGAATTTTTTTGGAGATGATTCAAGTTGAACTATTTGAGGAATTTCAAAAAATCAATCTTTAGTGTCAACATCACCGTTAGCATATTTGATATATTGAAAGTGTGGTCTATTAGGCCCAACACATTTTGTGACACTTATAATTGTTGGTACCATGTTGATATCTAGTTTTGTTATGACATATTTGTAGATTTCTACAAAATGCATTGGCAAGGTGACCCTCTTTCTGTAGTGCATGATTTTATTCCAATGATATTACGTAGGAGGAATCTTGAAGATACGGTTTTTAATAGTAAAACATGTTTAGGTGGAAGAATATCCCTTGAATGTGGTAATTTGACATTGTTCCATAGGATTTTTCCAGTGGATCCTTCATATTTTGTATATTTTGTATTGTTAGACGTCATAGTCACATGGGGGGGTGGGGGGGTGTGTATGGGTATGCTACTGTGAATCCATCCACTTCTTTTTGTGTGGCCTCTAAGAAGATTGACCTACCTGAAGATGATATCCCTATTTCAAAAATCATTGGAAAGTTTCAAAATCAAAGTTATAAATATATCAAACACTCTTATAGGTGCAAGTGGCAAGCTTCCTAATTCAAATAATCTTGTGAAATATTTAAGCCTTCACAATTTTATCAGTGACGACTTTGCCAAGAATTATACATTTGCTCTGTAGAGAGATAGAATGAATACTATTATTTTGACTAGGTATTATTTTTTTAAGTATTTTATGTGTAGTTTCCACACACATAGAGATAGACACACACATTTTATGGTATTGTGCTATGGAATTAAAGTTCCATTAATGGATGACTTATATGTCAAAAGTGTCTATATTTGTGAATGTCTTGTATAGATGTGCATCGATGAGTGTTGATGGTAGGGATAACTTTATAGAATCATGTGATTAAGGGGTATCATTTTTATGTTAGTGATGAACGTGAGAAAATGCGTTGCCTGTTCAACATTGTTGTGGTTTGATCTATGAGCCATTTAGGAAAAAAAAACATGATAACATTTATAGAACACTACATTTTGTTTGGTGTGTGTGGAGGGGGGGGGGGAATTCAAATTACCACTCTTTATGTTGGTTGAATCAACTTCATAATAAGACATGAGTTCGTCGACTTCATAATAAGACACGAGTTCAACATACTTGAGCTTTACTAAAATAGTCATGGAAAGGATGAACACAATGGTGTGGGTGCTTTTGTGAGATGAGCACTTAGGAGGTGCCAAATAAGTCATGTTGTAGTCCAATTCAAATCATCTATTGAAGTAGTTGAGTTAAAAAATTGCATTCAGTCCATGAAGTTCATGGACAAGTGAGGTTGATGTGTAGATAAGAGGTTATGGAGTAAAAATTGAAGCTCAAAATTTCAACATACTTTGGAACACATGCTTAGTATAAAAATTATATTTGATATTTTGATACAATTTCTTTTGGAAATGTTGCACCGGGCAATGTGAATGGATTCATGTCTTAGTATTGTGAAAATAAAATCGACACAAGGAAATTACACTTTGTTAAGAGAAAAGACGTGGTGACATTTTTGCCATCGAGATGTCAAAGTACACATGATTTTGTGGATTTTGTGTTGATATAGATGAATGTGCACTTGATAAATGTGAACCAATGGAATTATATGTCCCTTTTAATCCAAAGGGGTGGCATCTAATACCAACATGACAAGAGATGCATGCTAAAGAAGCCATGGCTTTGTTGGATCATTATATGAGTTTCTAATGTTGTTTGAGAAGTGTATGACTTGATTAATGGGTTTGTTATAGATTGATGATGCTTTTATTTGGCCGTTTTAACTTAATGCTTAAACTTTCAAGCTCAAATAAACATATATTGATTAATATTTTGGATTGTGGTGGATGGTGATGTATTTTTTGTCTTTGCACCATGGGAAATGAATAAATATTGCCTATTACTTGATGAGTTGGTGCTATCATAACATGATAGAGATTACACATTAAATTGGTGGCATGGTTATGATGGGTTATTTTTTTTTAAATGTGGAAAAAGACAATGATTATATATATATATATATATATATATATATAGAGAGAGAGAGAGAGAGAGAGAGAGAGAGGTGAATTGAGGAGATGGAAGATGACAAACACTGAACATGAATGCGTATTATTGAGACTTGCATTGCTATAATCCAATGACTAGATGAATAAACTATATGCCTTTTTTAAGGTTAACCCTTTGATGCACTTTTTTTTCTAATGAGTTAATGTAGTGTTTACATTATTTTGCATGTTTATCCTATGTTTGTTGAAATTTATTTCCTTGCTTTGTTGGATTGCAATTTTTTTTGTTGTTTTTTTTTTTTAATTTATATTATATAACTAATTTTTTTTTTTTCAATTATATCAAATATAATTGAAAGCACATCAGAGTGGTGTAGTAGAAGCACAATGGGCCAATAACCCATAGGCCCAGGTTCAAATCCTGACTCTGATACTTGTATCAAGTGCATTATATCTACTCATTCTTATTAAATAGATATAGATACAATAACACATTTATATATGTGCCTTAGTGTCCAATGTGTCCCTCAATTGGCACTACCAACTCTAAATGATCATCTATCATTATGGACACGGTAAAGCATTCCTCTAGGCTAACATCCTATTTATTCCTAACCAATAAAATTTTTGATCTTCTTCATTGACTATTGACTTTCTTCCTTGAGCATAACCATTTTTATTGTTTACAATGCGTTTTCTTCCTAGGTTGTGCATCATAGTGGTGATAATGTTCTTCCTCTCCTTGCTTAACACTTCACTTTCCATCCAAATCACGTTAACTTCCCTCATGCAACACTCTTCATGCGAGCTTTTATGCATTTCTATGCCTCTTGTTCATTTCTCTATCATGTGTTCCTCTTCTTGGTGCATATACTATATGTAGCTAACCTCTTGTGCACTTGAACTCCCTATATGTATAAAATTCCATCCAACTTCTCTTTCAACTCTCTCTCTACCATGCACTCTCCATATCATGTATATATCACACTTTTCATGCACATAGTTTACTATCATGTTCATGAACCACATCTATTGGTGCTTGAATTATGTCAAACCCTCCTCTAGTGTGTGTGTGTGTGTGTTCCTTTCATTTGCTTTTCTTTTCTAGTGTGTTCAAATCCATGTGCGCATCCCTATATGTTGTGATTTATTATATGCTTAGTTCTTTCATATATGCTCCTACATCAAGTAATTGTCACCATCAAAAGTTTTAACTTTATTATGAGATTTTATATATAGATATGATTGATAAGGATTCTACTACATTAAATAAAACATGGAGACTAATATAATTTATCTTAATAAAAATCATTGAACATACTTACGCATGTCCCTTAGATGGTTTTGAAATGCATGATATAAAGGAATAACTTTTCTTTTGTTGATGTTACCAAAATGTTTTATAGCCTCACAAACCTATGTGTGAATATCATTGATAAATAATTTGGTTAATGGATTTATGCCTTCCTTTGATTAACAATTCAAAATTGCAATCCTTTTCCTTCCCTTTCCTTAATTATTTTGGAATAGAAAAAATAGTTTCATATTGACATTTTTTTTATATGATGAATATTTAATTGAGAGGAACTTATTTTCCATATCTTCTAACATTTTGTACCTATGTTAAGAAAAACTATATCCTTCAAATCCTTGATCATAGTAGTATCATGATTGGTTATTTCATGAAAGGCAAAAAATTCTCCTATGCCCCCTCTTTGTAACTTGAAAAATCTACCATGTTTGCATTATATTGCTCTTCATTGCTTTTGATTGGGTATCCATCAAATGTAGCAAATTCTTGTATGTCCCCTCTTTGTAATTTGAAAAGGCTACCATGTTTACTTTATCTTGCTTTTCATTGCTTTTTTTATTCAAGTTCGAGGAAACTTCCTTCAGTATTGAATTAGACTGAGTTGTCTTTTACAACTCCTCTAAACTCTGATTGATTTCCTCCTCTTGAATGGTATGGAATATAATTTTTCCTATGCCTCTTTCCATGATGGCATATGAAAATTGACTAATCTCATGGTGCCAATGATTCGATGTCTAGGCTTGGAAATGATACATGAAACATGAATTTTCCAACATGCCAAAAAATCAGATTGCTCTCATTTTACATATTAGACATAAGTAGTTTTTAATCATTTTATGTGTATTTTATATTGAATAATAAGTTAACGATGGTTAAGGTTGGATTCCATCATTTTCTCCATCTTCTACCATGTGTGGGTCGATGCATCGGGATTATATTTGTTTGTTAAAACACCATTTATACAAAATAAATAATTTGAACTATGTACCTTTAAGTGCATTTAGTTAAACATTATTATTACTCTTCCATAATGTTCTTTTTGTGTTTGATCAATAATCACTCATTGTGGATTCAATTATATTTGTTCAATGATAGTCATCACTTAATTTTAAGATTGAGAAAAAACTTTGCATAGATTGTGATAAATGACAATTATACAATTAGAGAAAGACATAAACAAATATGAAAGGAAATGAATATATAAAATAATTCTGAATGTGTGATTTTCCTTCTTAATTATTTATTTAACATGTCACTATATGGTATATGTTTGGTATTTATCAATATTTTAAATTAAGTTTTTTCTTGTAAATGCACTACTTATCAATCTTTTAAATTTAAATTTCTCAATATTTGAAAGAAATCACAATTTGTGCTACGAATGATGCACAAAAATTCCCTTACTATGTGCATTTCATATTATCTAAATTGCTTGATACATATTTATATTATCAAAACCCTTAAGAAAGAAGTTCCTTAAACATGCTTTTGACATTTTCATCATTTAAACACAAGTCAATTATAAAATATCACCCATATTGCACATTTTTTTTCCATTTGTTTTGATTCATAATATATAATTGATTTAAAGTTCAAAAAATTAAATTGAATTAAAAGTTCATTTGTGTATCTCATTGAGTTTGGATTTTCATTAATTATTTAAATGTATAATTAATTAAATTATGCCTTTCTTGTTTAAGAATTAATTGAATATAATATAATATGTAAAATATTTTTAAATGAATATTTAGAAATTATTTTATACATTCCCTTTCTCTGTTTATTAGTGTCTATGACTTGCATAATAACCCTTGGTTTAAGAAATCATGAACTAGGGGTATCTAAGACATCAAAATCATTCATGGATCACATTTAGTGTAGGATGCATTGACCGTTAACATGGTTGAATTATTTTGGTGTCTCCTTACTATGAAAAGTTTTGAACCTTTATTACCTTATATAACGAAACTGTTGAAATCAAATTACACTATTTAAATTTAACCTTTTTAAAACTCCTTTAAATGTATTCAACTTGAAATTATGTAAACATAATGTATACCTTATGTCTTGTAGTTTTTAAGTTACGTTGATTACAACTATAAATTGGGGTTCATATGTTATATTGTTAGTATTAAGGATGTAACCATTAATTATAAGAAAATATTATGTTATTCTTTTTATTAATAACATTTTTATTCTTTCCTTTCAACCAAGAAAGTCCATAGGGTTGGATGTCAAGAATGCAAAGCTTTTTGTTTCTTTAGATCCATTAGCAAATGATCCACTAGTCCACTAGTAATAGTGAATGAATCTGATAATGCAGGTAAGATTCACCTTCATCTCGATACCACAAATTATATATCCATTTAATGATATTTTTAAATTCTTCCAATTTTTAATTTTGTATGCATGTTATTTAATAATTCAAGTTAAAAAATTACATAAAAACATTATTCTCATGTTGGGTATTATAAGAATGTGTCATGACTTTTTATGTGCATTTTTCGTTAGGAACAATGTAGTAAGGAATTTTAGAACAATTTAGAATGAAGATTATTTGTTGATGGCTATAAGTTTCTAACATTTTCCATCCTTCGAAAAATGCTTATAGAGAAACATAAAGTTACACCCTTACCTTTGCAACCAATACTTGTTGAAGATCCCTTTATATAGTAGGAACTAGATTTGATGGAGAAACACATCAACATATCTCTTAAACTTAATATAAATTTGGTTCATAGGCAATAAAATTAGACACCATAAAATTTCTAGTCCTCAAAATTATAAAAGTACACAATTTTCACTATAATTTTGAACAATTATGGAAAGAAACTTCTTGGTTTTAACACACCATACTGTGATTTCTTGGTTTTGAAAATAATTAAAAAGATATATTTGTGAATTATAGTTACTAATTTTTTGCATTTGATTTTTAATTGTTATTAAACACCACAAGCTATTATATTGACTTTTTTAAATAAAAAAAAAAAAAAAAAAAAAAAAAAAAAAAAAACATCATGCAGACACTTTTCTATATAATCGAATATTTATGAAATGATAGATAAGTTGAAGTTCAATGTAGAATTTGATATTAATTTAATATAGCACATTCAATATTCATGATTTATTTTCTCAATATTCATTATAAAGTCCAACAAAATTCATGGAGTCGATATAAATAACCAAAAAATAAGTTCATATATATAACAATAAGATCTAGTACAAATCAAAGCAACATGGTAAATATAACGACACGAAATGAGCACTAGGCTATAAGAAAACATTGCAAATGTAAATCATGTGGCACCACTAACTTGACGACCACCGTCATTGCCATTGCCACTTTTTTATGCCCCCATCACCCTCATAACAAACATCATAGCCACCACTACTATTACCTGCACTAGAACCCTCACCACTTGCAGGAGCATCAACACACATATAACTCATGAAAATAATGTCCAATGCCTTGCATTTTTTTTTTTCTCGTTAAGACTATGCTATGCTATTATTTACATAAACAGGAAAACATTTTACAGTCATGCGGTCATGTTGCCAGAAGCCAAGAATGGCATTCTGGACTGACAGTAATCAGAGAAACCTCCCACACCTGTGCCATTGCTTCAGGACATTTCACCCACGCAGGGGCCCTAACACTTAGACACTTCACCCGCGCAGGGGCATTGCCACTAGGATAAATCGCCCACGCAGGGGTATCACCATTGAGAAAAACCACCCACGCAGGGGCGCCACCATTGAGACAGAACACCCACACAGGGGCGGTAGACCGATTAGGAGCAGCAAAAGCGATAATTAACATCCCACGCAGGGGCACAAAAATGAGAAAGAAAACTATCATATGGAGCCCTTGCATGGGCATTGACAAACATTGAACTTGAAAATTTTCGAACCACACAGGAACAACAACAGTGAACAGAGGGCCATGAAAACACACGAAGCATAACAAAAGAGAACCTGAGCAGCGCCTGGAGTGGAAGACCGGAGCGAGCGGAGTCCTATTCGTCCGGTTCCTCCTCAATGATCCAGCACATTCCTTCCGGGAGAAGGTCCCATGCGGCTTTATCCTTTTCAGGCGGAGGTGCTGCCTGAGTCGATGGCGGAGGTGCTGCCTGGGAAGAAGGTGGAATGTCAGCATGCTCTGGGCGGTCCTCTGGCAGACCCTCAGCAACCCCAGAACTTCCAGCTTGGTGCGGCTTTGAGCTGGGCTGTTCCGCGCCCTCTTCCTTCGGTTCTTCCAGAAAAAGGACTGAGACATGGGCGTTGATGCGAGAATTGCCCTGAGAATTGCTGAAGGAGAAGACTGCGGTTCCAAACGCAGGTAGCGGAGCTGAATCCGGATTTGAATCGCTGGCGTCCATGAAGTGGCTCGACTGGATTGGATTAGCCTCGGCCACTTGGTGGCAAAGACATCTACAGCAGCGGGAGGAGGAAGCTGCCTCTGAGGGGCGAGAGGACCCGCCTCTGCTAGAGCCTCTCCGGCTGAGGAGGCGTTGACGGGGCTTGACCATGATGCCACTGTTAAACAGAAAACGAAACGGAGCAGGATAAGAGTAAACAGAGGAATTGAGACCTGAAACTCCCTTCTCAGACCTGAAACCTCTATTAAATGCCAAAGGGGCGACGTGAGCTCCAGCTCTGTGAGCCTTCGACCACAAGCCCACTCCTGAGATCTGAACGCCACCGAACACCTGACCTTCCCAAGCCTCACCATACTTAAGCGCCTCTGCTCTTCCTCGATCTCCACAAGCCATAACTGCTCACTGAATGCTCGATTGAACCCCGGACGCAGCAATGAATTGCCGTCCCTAATCGCCTCTGCACCCACGCTTGAGTACCCCGGCGGCGGTTCGCAGTTAATGCACAGCTTATGCATGGAGCTGCCCATGGTGACCATGTGGCACCACCTTCCCCGCTGTCGTGTCACCCGCATCCGGGGGTCCAATGCCTTGCATTAGAATTCAAATTTAAAATCATTTTAAATAAATTTTTGTACCTAATTTACAACCTGACAATATTTTCAAATTTTAACTAGATGGATCAATTTACTTGTGTCAAGTTAACAATAAGTTGTATATGGGATTTGAGTTTGTGTAGATGGAAAATGAATCTTTGTGCTTATGTGAGTCATATGCTAGTGAACCTGATTGTCCATGTCCGTGTTTTAGAAACATGAAACCAAATGATTATTAAAAAAACATGCCTATCATTCAAAATCAAATGAACATTTCAATCTCAAATTATACACCTATTTGTATTGATTCATACATGTGTGATATATCTTGGGATCATCGATGAACTCTCATTGTGTTGCACAATTATTGTCTTCCACTTATGCTTCCCATCATTTCCATATAGACTACCCTTTGCACCTAGACATTTGTGTGATGACATTACATGCAAATATTCAAATTAAAAAATAGCTACAATTTTCAATGTTTCAAAAATTGATGTATAACTTAGATTCAATTGAATTGATTCATCAATTGTACTTCATTGTCTAGGAAATTAAGTTGAGTACCTACCTCTATAGTAGAGATAATATATGGAGATCAAGCCTTGGGTATGTTCTCATGCTCAACCATAGGTTTAGTATCATTAAAAACACCCTTGCCTTTACCCTATACAATCTAAATGAGGGACATGCAAAGAAAGTTAGGATGAAATAACAAATTGTAAATATATGTAAGCAAATTTGTGTAATTTATATTAATGGAAAATTCTAGAATTCAAATATATACTAATAAAGTCCCCTCCAATTATCATGTATAGAAAAGAAATTAATTTTTTGCTACAGTAAGGCTCATTTAGTAATATAGACATTTGTATGTTATAATAGCAAAAAATCTTTATTTAATGCATTAATTCTACATGTATTAATATGATCAATTAACAATTGATAAAGATGACTCAAACATGCATAATTGCACACAACTATATCTTTACTTTATAAGTTAGCCCACATATTTTATGTAATCTAAAATACACATTCTAGGCACTAATAACATACTACAATAAATCCTTGTGGCTATGAACCCAAGTATAGTGTTTTCCACAAAATGCAAATCAGACTCTAGATATATAGGTGGTGGTATAGATCTCTCCCCAGTTAAAGAAATTGAAACAATACCCAATACAGTGTGCATGGAGTCCACCATTGAATCCCTGCTTCAACTCTAAGATGTGATAGGTTAAATAACTATTGGGGTAAAACAATACTCTTGTTCAATAATGGTACCAATCTCACGAGATCTAGTATGGAAGCAATGTATCTACAAGACCTAGAATTGTCATATTGCATTCCCTACCAAGACGATAAAACTATTATAAAAAATGTGTATAAATTTAATGTGTAGATTAAAAAATGCTCATGAAATTTACTAGATCATAGGACTTGAAGCTAATCTACTCATCTGTGGAAAGCGAATCACGATCGAGAATAAAAATCATTAACATGCATCAGGATTCAACATACATACATAGATTTTTATTTAGGGGAAATTTTTTCTCAAAACCCCATACTATATGTATTGCATTAATCAAAGAAGATAGAAGAAACACAATTCTTGCTCAAGCCTAAGCAACTTCTGTACTATATAATCTATTTCATTGCCTCACAGACTGCCTCAAGCTAATACTTAGCCAAATTTTCAGCCTGCCAAGCTCCTATTTCCTTGTGCTGTTTGATGAGGAATTAACCCCTAAGGAAACTACTCATTGAGAATTGCGCAATTTCTTTTGGCCCTTCTTTGACTGCACACACCACTTGTACTAGTTTATGTCAGGCCAGGCAGTAACTCCTCAAGGCAAAAATGATTCGTATATTATTCCATCAAGTAGGTCTTCATTATATACATGAGGGAGAGACTGTTCACTTCATCTCCCGATGACTGTTCATATTAATTATTTATCTATTTACATTACATTCACCCAATCCTGAGGATTAGGTGTCAACATTCCCCCCTTAATCTGAAGGGATGTTGGTGAGTCCAAGCATCATTCTGAATCGTTCAAGCTTTTCTCTTCCAAGCGCTTTGGTGAAGATGTCTGCAATTTGCTCATTAGTGGAACAATGATGAAGATGGATTGTTTTGGCCTCAACATGATGTCGAATCAGATGATATTTAGTATTGATGTGCTTCGTTCGATCATGGAACTTTGCATTCTTGGAAAACTTTATTGCAGAGGTATTGTCAATCATGAGTGGAGTTGATTGTACTTGTTTTACCTGCAAATCTTCAAGAATTTTCCTGAGCCACACAATTTCTTTTGTTGCTTCATCTGCTGCCATGTATTCTGCTTCTGTTGTGGAATCTGTTGGAACTGATTGTTTGCGTGATCTCTAGGAGATAGCTCCTGATCCAAGACTCATAGCATATCCTAAAGTAGATACCCCAGTTTCTTTGTCTCCATCGAAGTTTGAATCAGAGTATCCAATCAAGCTGAAGTCGTCCACCTGTGTATACTTGATTCCAAAGTCTTGAGTTCCCTTCAAGTACCTTAGAACTCTTTTTGCAGTAGACCAATGTCCCTCACAAGGCTTTTGCATAAACCTGGAGAGGATTCCAACAACAAACAGAATCTCTGGTCTGGTAGTAGTTAGGTAGTTGAGACTTGCTACAAGCTGTCTATAATTTGTTGCATCCTCAAATTCTTTTCCTTCAATAGATGTGAGCTTTAAGTTCTGTTCCATTGGAATAGTAAGAGGATTGAATTTTGTCATGCCAAACCTATTCAACAGATCTCCAATGTATTTCTTTTGAGAAAGAAATATGGACTTCGGATGTTGGATTACTTCAATGCCAAGACAGTAATGAACATAGCCCAAATCAGTCATTTCAAAACTTTTCCCCAATTCCTTCTTTATGGATGCAATGTAGCTTTCATTGTTCCCTGTCATCAAAAGATCATCAACATATACCACAAGATATACAACTGTTTTTCCAACTTTCTTGACAAATGAAGTTGCATCATCAAGATCATAATGTTTGAAATTGAGTTTTGGAAGATGCTCAGTTAGTTTTTCATACTAGGCTTGTGGTGCTTGTTTGAGGCCATACAAGGACTTCACAAGTTTGCATACTTT
This sequence comes from Pinus tabuliformis, assembly GCA_031772625.1. Classification (NCBI taxonomy): domain Eukaryota; kingdom Viridiplantae; phylum Streptophyta; class Pinopsida; order Pinales; family Pinaceae; genus Pinus; species Pinus tabuliformis. Next base: position 1,230,931,426 of record CM062817.1, on the reverse strand, counting down.
ATGTTCATGTGCTTTCACAAAAAATCCTTTAGGCTGAGACATAAAAACATTCTCTTTTAGATCTCCATTTAAGAAAGCAGTTTTTACATCCATTTGATGGACTTTCCAACCGTTCTGAGCTGCTAGGGCAAAGAGTGTCCGGATGGTGGCCCATTTTGTTGTGGGGGAAAAAGTGTGCTAGCTAGTTTTCAAAAATTGATTTGAAAAGTGGGTACCATTATATTAGAATAAGAGAAAGAGATGAGAGGAAAAATTCCTTTAAAATTAAGGAAGTATTGTATGAATGGATGACCATGCCATTTGGATTGTCTAGTGCACCCAGTAATTTATGATAATGATGAATAAGGTATTGAAATAATTCATAGGGAATTTTGTAATTGTTTATCTTGAAGACATCTTAGTTTACAGTCAGTCAAAGGAGGAACATCTATGATATTTAAGATATGCGTTGGAGAGATTACAACAGGAAAAATTACTTATAAATTTGAATAAATGTACCTTTTAAAAACCAAATCTTGTATATTTAGTATTTTTCATTTCCAGAGAATGGCTGAAGATGGATCCAGGAAAGGTAAAGGCTGTTATAGAATGGCCCTCTCCTAGGAATATTTTTGAAGTTAGAAGTTTTCATGTTTTGGCAAGTTTTTACAGGAAAATCATTAGGAACTTCAAAAAAATGAGTGCACCAATTGTGGAGACAATTGAGAAGAATAAAAAACCATTTTTGTTGACTGCTAAAGCTAAGTAGGGGTTCCAAATGCTAAGGAATAATATTACAGAACAAATATTCCTTGCACTTCTAGTTTCTAACAAGACTTTCCAAGTGAAAAGTAATGCCAACAATGTTTTGATTGGAGTAGTACTCAACCGAGAGGAAATTTTTTTTGCTTATAAGTTATTATAGTGAGAAAGTAAATGAGTCTAGAAGGAAGTATACAACCTATGACTAGGAATTATATTTAGTGGCTTAAGTTCTTAAAAAATGGAGGCATGATTTATTGTCTAGGGAAATTATTTTATATACTGATAATCATACCATCCCATATATTATGCAGAAACCTAAACTAAATCAAATTCACATTAATTGGGTCGAGTACTTGTAGATTTTTACATTTCTTTTAATCATATCAATGGACAGTCTAGTAAAATTGTAGATGCTCTAAGCAAGAGGAAGTTATTGTTGAAAGAATGTCAAATTCAGGTGTTGCGATTTTATTTTATGAAGAAATTTTATGAGAATGAGACATATTCCAAAGAAGCTTTTGAAGCTTGGAAGAACCCAACTTCTCAATACTAAATCCCATGGCTTGACTATGTGGTCCAAGATGTGATGCTCTTTAAGAACAATTAGTTGTGTATTCCCAATTGTTCGATGAGGGAGAATTTGATTAAGGAAAAACACAATAGAGGACTTTGAGGACATTTTGGGAAAGACAAAACTTATGAATTATTGAAAATAAATTATGTTTGGCCAAAGTTGAGAGCTAATGTACACAAGTTTGTAAAGAAATGTAGAACTTATCAATATGCCAAAGGAAGAAGCCAAAATACTGGATTGTATACCCCATTGCCAATTCTAGAGAGGCCTTGGGACTCTGTATGGATTTTGTTTTAGGACTGCCAAGAGCTTAGAAAGATAATGATTCTATATTTTTGGTTGTAGACAAATTTTAAAAAATTGCTCATTTTTTTCTTTGTGCTATGACTAGTGATGCTAGTCATGTTTGTAACTTGTTCTTAAAGAAGTGGTAAGACTACATGGAATTCCCAAGAGTATTGTTTTAGATCGAGATACTAGATTCTTGGGACATTTCTAGAGAACCTTGTGGAATAAATTTGGCACAACATTATAGTTCAACTCAACATATCACCCATAAACTGATGGTCATACTGAAGTAGTAAATACAATTTTGGGAAACATTCTATGCAATTTGATTGGAGATCATCCTAAATAGTGGGACCAAATTTTAGCACATGATGAATATGCATACAATGACACTCCCAATAGAAGCACTGGAAAAATCCCTTTTCAGATTTTGTATGGGATGAACCCAAGGAGTGCATGAGATCATAAATTTAGGAAGAAAAAAGTAGAGAAGTGCAACAGGAGAAGATTTTTCTACAACAATATGAGAAATCCATTACCAGGTAAAGTAGAAACTTCATGAAAATAGTCTTAAATATAAGAGTAGAGTAGATCTATATAGAAGAGAGAAAAATTTTGAAGTGGAAGATTTGGTACTTTCATACCTGTGAAAGGAGAGATTCCTAAAGGGTGAGTAAAACAAATTAAATTTAAGAATATAGGACCTTACAAAATCCTGAAGAAATTCTTTGCTAATTTCTGTGAACTTGAATTGCCACTTAGAGTTGGAATTTCACCAATATTTAACGTAACAAATTTATATGAGCCTAAAATAGAACAATCAAAAGTGATGAGAAGAAGTAGCAGCCAATACAGTGGGAAAACTAGTTTCCAATAGTTGAACCTTCGCAACTTGAAGGATTTTGGATATGAGATTGATTAGGAAAACCAAGGAAACAAAGTATTTTGAATACTTGGTGAAGTGGAAAAGCTTTCTAGTTTCATATGCAACTTGGATTACTAACGCACTCATATAAAAAGCTGGAAAAACTATTAAAGAACTCATGGAGAGGAGCCCATGAAATATTTGTTCCTTGTGAGTATGATGTAGGATCATCTATAATTCTCATTGACTGAGAGCTCAAAAGTATTTACAAGGGGAGTTGGCTCCTCAATGAGTGGTTTGTTAGGATAGGATATGTTTAGAATTTCCATGTAGTTATTGAAAATTAGTCAATTTTTTGCAGTGATTGTAATTTTGTTTAATTTTCCCTAAATTTCTCCTTAGAACCTATATTCGTGGATCTAGATTGAATTGAACTTCTCTTATAATCTTTATATTTCATTGATTTAATATAAAAAAATTAGTTCGCGAGTGGTACAATAGGGTGCTCTTGATTTTATTTTCCAAGCATTCCTTCTACAATCTCTTATTATTTATATTAATAGTGTGTGTGGTCCTTTAGTTATTTTTCCTAGCTTAATTGTTAGAGGAGAAAGACACATACAACACACACACACACACACACACACACACACACACACACACACACAATATATATTGTTGGGTTGCAGGAGGAGTAGAAAAGGGCTAAGGAGAGAAATTACAGAGAGGAGTTCCTCAAGAGAGTGGCGCAATGCTAGAGGAGAGTGAGTAGAACAAAAGGAATCAAAAGAGGCCAAGAGGAGCAGACCATCGGTCTATATAAATATCCAATATAACATGAGTACCACGATACTTAGTGAATTTCTTTATTTTGGTATTTCCTTCATCTAATAGGACCCGAAGTTGACAACTAACAGAACCCACAAGAGAGTTTTCCCAGAAACCAAGAAGCCCACGAGGTTTTACAAATTGCATTTTTTTAAAAACCACCAAGCACCAAGGATCATCTATTGACGAGAGCTACAAAGTACAAGTTTTTTCCCATTGCATGGGGTCATCAAGCCTGGAGGTAATTTTAATTAAGAGTAATACATTTCAATGGGGCCAATAAGCGAATAGGTGGTTGGTGGAGGTTTTCGTTAAAAGTCGCTGACATGTGGAAATTAGGCCAATCAGAGGATAAGGACAAGGAATCCATTGTAAATGGTTGAATTGGAATGGGGGCAAGCCTAGAACCATCTAGCCTGGAGGCTTTCAAATCTCAAAGCCATGATTTCGGCAGGTCCCATAACTTGAAGGTAAGAAGTCTGTAACAGTTTCGAATTGCAATTTTAAAAAAATGTCGAGCTCTAAGGTCACAACACAAATATATGAACACAAAGGTATAGATTACAAGGACTATTATATGTGAATCTGACCATTCTTGTATATAGTTGTTCATTCCCTTCCATCTCCTCCCACTATGTTGAGTCCCTGACTATTGGTAAGTCCTCCACTATGAATTTAAAGGGGGAATTATATCGTGAATGGTTGAGGGAAGCGTTAATTCTCTGAATAATTTTGATTAAAGTGTTAAGGGGGTTGATTCGAAGAAAATCTTTAGATTTTCATCACTAGAGAATCATATTTAATTTTGTGTTGGACCATAGGAATATATGTAATTAAATACTAATATAGGTGTAACTAATGCGATGTAAACTAATAAATTAAATAGTTTAGTTAGATATGGAAGAGAGATTGCCACATTTGAAGAGGTAAACTAGAATAATCTCTTCTGTCAAATGGAAGATTCAAATCGTGTACCTAATATTTGAAAACTCATTATGAATCACCATTATTTGTATAAAATCATAAATAGGGTAAACAAGGGAAAGAAGCCCTAACAATAACATGAAATAGTGCCTGACCGAACTCTGGTAAAGAGATATATTCTTACAGCTAGTGATACTACATAGTTACACAATTAATTTAAGTACATAGTTCCAATATAACACCAGATGAAAATACTTAAGAGAAGTTCAGTTACAAACTGGATGCACTTAAAATATGCTCAGTTATAAACCATGATTTCTATTACGTTACATTATACAACCCCAAAAGTATATCTATCTATCTATATATATATATATATATATATATATATATATATATATATCCCCCCATGAATTTCGACCAAAATTCCTTAACAATTTTAAGTACTAGACGGTGTAGAAAATTAAAGAAATGAAAATAAGTATCATGCTACCAAAATTAAGAAATTACAATGATGAGAAAACATTTATTTAATATCATAAAGGATAAAAATATTTATAGGAGATACCATGGCATTGAGAAAGACAAGGGCCAAACCCACCCACAGTGACACGTAGTCACTTTCCCACAAATGTTCAAGTAGTATGTTAGATAAAGACCAAAATAGTAAGAATAGAGACCATAATCCCAAGAAAACTACATACACCTAAAATGACATCTTAATAGAACCATTATAACTTGAGGAACAACACATTAAAAATTGCTACACTATAAAGACAAGTGAAACCACCACTAAGTTTTGAAGTGGTAGGCAAAGGATCAATTAAATCCAATAATAAGTAAATAATAGTTTATATAGGCTCATTTCATATGAATGAGGAAGAGGGAAGAAATTAAACTAATAAGAACCCCTAAAGGGGATAAACCTTCAGGTTATGGCCTGGCAAATTCAACCATGCAAAAGGAAGAAGGTGTGTTGACCCTTGATAAGAAAACTAGAGTCAAAGTGTTGAAATTTGTCCAACTATTAACTCTCATAAAAACTTACTATAGGGCTATCTAATTTACTAGCAGTACCTGCAAGAAAAGTGGATGACCCAGTTAAGGTTTAGTAATTGAAACAAACCTAAGATACAACTGGGTATGTATATATATATATATATATATATATATATATATATATATATATAAATGCTTACTTGGAGAATACTTAGTCAGTTTTCCAAAAATATCTCTAGCTCGCTGCACAAGAAGAACCCAAAAAACTTGTATGTGAATGTTGCAGCTTTAGTTACTAAGAGAAAAGAAAAAGAAGTAGAGGAAAAAGGAGAGAACCCATTTCTTATCCAGATAAACAACTCCGAAGGGGTAAGAATGAATTATAGTCTACATCCTTCTTAAAATCAATAATACACATAAATTGCAATGTGGGTATGGGAAAATAGTTTTACCCAGGAGCTCTAGACATTAGAGAAACCTCAATTTCATCTCAAAATGGTCCTCTACACATATGAGTAATTAGTGAAATTATAATAAATTCAAAACTTGAAGAAAAAATTCTAATATAGAAGAAATATTGAGACTCGCCTTCACAATCGACCATGCCCGTAGAAGAAGAGACTAGTAGGAATGAATTTTCCCTCTACAATCAGAGGCACCCATCTACAAGTCACAAGTATTAAGTTAGTGGAATCAGAAATTTCATATGGGTGACCTACGCCTTAAATTTGGAAACTCCAAAATACAGAATCACAGTGATAGGAGCTTACCATAACAAGTCATAGTCGGAACATCTTTATGATTCATCTTCACTATTGAATGGTAAGCCCAAACCAATTGCAATATATTACTGGAGGTATGTGTAAACTAGGTAGGGTTTCATCTAGTTTCATAGTGGTGCTAACCGCACTGTTGATTAAAAATGAGAACACAATTTGGGATGCAGACCATGAAAAGGGAGTTAGGGTTAGCATAGGTATAATCCTCACCATCTAATGACCACAACATTTGTAACAATCCCTCCCAACATCTACCTGCTTTTACAAGAACCCAGGCTAAATGCGAGTCTCAGTGCTAATGGCATGACCTGACCTTCATGTTCTAGTTATGGAAGTGGGGCATGAAATTTGACCACAAACTAACAACCCTTAGAGACCAAAAACCAATCAAGAGGCTGAAAACCACCCTAGGTGTTTAATCCCTAAGCTAGAACCCATTTTCACTGACTTAACTCCATAAGTGCACCCTTGATGCACCCTATATTTTGTTTTGAGACTATAACCACACTCATAAGAATTGTTCCATGTGATTATGACCTAAAACACCTAGTTATATGCCAGGGGTTCTGAGACCTAAGCCACTTTTCTAGCCTACCTCTAGACCACTACCCAGACCTACATGTAACTTTTCATAATCATAATTAAGATGATAACAATACCAAACTTTCAAAGTTGAAGCTAAAACTTGACCTAGATTGTCTAGTATGCATTAGACATTTTTTCAAACATATGGTAAACTTTTATGCTATATGTAATGAATGCATATTTGATCTTAAATATCTAAACTTCATCTGAGAATCACCAAAAAGATTTAATCCCTCTCATGTATCTAAAACAACACTTGTTAGCCGATGCATTCATTAACCATTCAAATACTTATCAAATCATGAATAAGAGCCATAGTTAGAGCACATCATTGAACAATGCTTATAATTAACATATAACCAAAATAATAACCATGAAAAATCATCCATAAAATCCACATAATAAAAAGTACAAGTTCTCATAGATCACAATAGGAAAATAACTCTTATTAACTTATGAAAAATCCAACCAATTCAGGGGCTTCTACATACCACTCAACCAAGATTGGTCTAAATCAAATATTTCTTGCAACCAATCACCCCTGTTCCATATTCCAAGAATGAATGTGGGATCTCATGGGATAAGCCAAGACATAGTTAACTAGGGATTACAAGGGTTAAACCACCTCCACCTTCAGCTACCATGGTCTGACCTAAATTTTTCTAGAGATCACAAAACCAAACTGAGCTTGGATGCCTCAGAATTCCTTCACCATAACTTGAAGAATTTTCCTATCTCCACCCACCTATTGAGGGCTTCCTAGAAAAAACCATCTCCACCTCCAACCCTTGGGAATTTTCTTGAGACCACCTCACCTAGTTCCAAAACCTTTTGAAAATATAAATCTCAACCAAGAATAAATCCCATCACACCATGGCTATCTAGGGAATGGAAAGGAAAGGCTGAAACCAATGTCAAACTAGGAAAAACCCATGCGAATGACAACAAATGAACCAAAACAATTAATGCATATATCATGCATTCACACCTCAGCTAGGAAATCATACATGCAACCTGTTACCTAAAAATTACTCCTCCTCAAGATGTTGATCCAACCTTCTCCTTACTTTCACTCTCCTTCCTTTGCTTGTTCTTTTTCCAAATCCAAGTGAATACCAAAATTCTCCAATAATACTCTAAGTGTGCAAGAGTTTATGAGAGAGAGAATGAAAGGAGAGAGGCAAATTGAACTTACAAAAGATGTGAACCAATTCTCTGATGCCTTTTTATTATTGACGTCTCACTTTTTTTCATTTTCCTCCATTTTCATAGAATTTACCTTGCATGCATATTTGTGCCTCTTCACCTTCCTATTCTTCTATTTTCCTTTATTCTCATAATTAAATTCTAATTATTTCCTCTTTTTCTTTGCCAATTTCCATAACCATTATTAAGCTGCAAGTAATGCCCACTATAATGTTTACCCAAACTTTAGCTTCGAATATGTGTCCCATGACCTTGGTGTTATTTTTCTTTATTATCCTTTATTGCGTGAAAATTTAACCCAAGTTTGTTACAACACCATCACCACCATTCATCGCAACTAGTACAAAGTCATGTGAACATCACATGCATAGGGATGTGTGGCATTTGGCCATTTATCCAAGTGGCCAGAGGGGAAAAGCACTGACTCCAATGAAATTAAAATGCCACACATATATAACCAATATATCCATCATATAAGTAAATCACGAAAATAAAAAAGGTAACAACCATGGGGAATTATGATGTTAACCCTTAGTCTTCTAACGTTGCCCACTTGGAAATAGAAAAAGGAATAGTGATGCTTCTATCACTATGTGTTAGGTTTTTCCCCGTTGACCTATAAGGGGTTTCACTTTATTATATAACCAACTCTAATTAGGTCGAATTATCAAGAAGGAATCATAAATGAAAATTCAAAGGGGTGAGGTGAAGGAACCAAATTTAATCAATGTATAGAAAATAAAATATATTCATATGTAGAATAAAGAATGAAATATAATCATATGTAGAATTTCAAGAGTACATACTCACATAAAATGTTTAGGATATAAAAAAATATATATGTGTGAGACCTATAACTCTAGAAGTTTCATAATTAGTAAAGAAAGAAAAATGTTGATGTGAAAAATGGGTATGCGACATAAATATAAAGGTAAGCTACCTTTCAAATGTTTTCATTACCGAAGAGTAGGTAATTATGAATCTAAATTTCCATTCAAAAAGAAAGATAATAAACTTTGTAACAAAGAAAAAAAAACAAGAGCGTTAACAAGGAGAAGAGATTAAAAAGGAAACACTTCTATACCTTATAAGATAGTAACTCCTTAGAAAATAAAGATCAACAATCTTCTCATGAAGAAGCGATTACTTATTTCATATTCATGGACATCTAAATTCAAGATGAAGAACATGATGAATGTTAATTAAATGAAGAAGAGGCAAAAATAGACTTGGAATGTGAATTAATTAGTGCCTTAAAAGAAATCAATAGAATTAAGATAAAGCACAACAAAAAAAAAGTTATTAATTAAATATAAAAAATAAGAACATAGATATGAAGTCTTTTCACCCCTTCTAAACTTAGGGTTGGAAGAAGTTAAAAGGATTGAATACATTCAATTGTAACAATTGAAGGAGAAATACAAGGAATGTGAAAAACTAGAGGAAGATGTAGTATCTCTTAGAAAGGAATTGGAGAGAAACCAAGATTTGTTGAACCAAAACCTAAAGCATACTAAAAGATCTTAAAAGTTAGATGAAATTTTTATTATTTAGAGGTTCCCTCTCATCAAGACTAACTCGGGCTATGAGGGAAAAATAAGCAACAAGATGTTTGAAGACCAAAAACTAATAAGCTTCATTAAAGCACTCTTTGAAAGAAATATCAATGGAATTCAAGGTAATGACATCAACCAACAATTATAAAGTAACGAAAATGGTTGTAACACATCTCAACAATAGTCAATGAATATTTACAATAGTGAACACATTAAAGAAGTGAAAAATCGACAACAACATAGTAACATTTCAATTCAGTAGTAGTCAAGGAAATTATATCATAGAGTTTTGATCAACCTAAAATATTAGGAAGGTAATCATCAAAATTGCTACTTACCTCAAATAAAAAGTAATCAAATGTCCATAAGGTCACATCCTCAAAGGTAAATGATTCCCAAGTATCAAAATTTCTTCTATGGTTGCTATTATTCTTGCACAAATTTTGGCGACAAAGTTGTGAATTGTATAACATATCTCAAAAACAATCCGATATGAAATAAAATAAATGAATCTTATTAGTCAAACAAACATAACATATTTGGAAATCCACATAAAAGTAATCTCTAGGAAAACAATCATTTTGTTCCCTTATTTGTTGTTATTGAATGTTATAATTGTAATAAATTTTTGCATAAAGAAACTAAATGTAGAATCAAAAGTTTCCGACAAGTTTCTTAGATCAAGAGAATGCAAGAACATAAGTTTTGGAAGACGAAAATATAAGAAAAGAAAGAAAATTGTGGCCTTGTTGTATTTTCCCAAAACCAAAATAGCTACTGGTACATGGATAGTGGATGCTCTAAGCATATGACTGGTGATAGGAGTAATTTCTTCTCACTAAAATAGAAAAATAAGGAAATGTTACTTTTGGTAATGACGTCTTGGGTAAGATCACGGGAAAAGGCACAATGAACTTAGGAAATGGAAAGATTAAAGCTCAAGACATTCTTTTTTGTAGATGGACTCAAGAACAACTTGTTGAGTGTAAGACAAATGTCTGACAAAGGGTATTATTTTACTTTTTAATCTGAAGATTGTGAAATAAAGAAAACTATTGTTTCCATTGTAGTGTTGGCATTGATGTCAACATGAATTTAGAAGAGTTTATCTTTTGTTGATGTCAACTTGGATTTTATACCACCCTTTATCATTAGCACAAAAGTTGTAGGGGGGTGCATAAGTACTTGAAAGGGTGGAGGTTTATGTTTATCTTTCATAGAACATGTTTTATTTTGAGTTCTCGATGCTTGCAGAAAACATATTTGGAATATTTTTCATGATTATCAGAGACATTTCACGGGTTTGCGAAGGTTCTATAATTTCATAAGGTGCTTGAAAAGGTTTATGAATAAATCGTAGTGTTGGAATTGATGTCAACAGGGACTTAACACTATTTGTACTATCATTGATGTCAATTTGGTTTGGATCATTGTCCCTAATGAGTTTTTGGTGATTATCCTATTGCAGAGATGTGTAATGGGGTAGTCGATGTTGGAAAGGTGCCTACAACTATATTGAAGTAGTTGAGGCAAGTTTTGGGCATATTTGGGTGGTATTTACAAGATATATGCTACCCTTGTGTGGCAAAGTCACATATATATGCTACGTTCCTTCAGTAAAGTCTTGTATATGTCTTGAAGGTGAAATTATTGAAATGTGCACGCATTCATATTATCCTTGGGTTTTTACTATGGCTTTAGCACTTGGTTTTTAGTCAAAAAGTTCAAGGAAGGTGTTGGGTCCCTATAATACTAGTGATTACCCCATTACTATTGTAGTTATAGGTCAGCTGGATTATATTGTGACTCCTTAGACTCCTATATATAGAAAGGAGGCTTTGTCATTTGAATCATCCAAGAATTGTTCATCTATGTAATGTAAAGGAGGTTGACCCCTCGAAGAGGCTGAATTCTAAGGCGTTGATCTATCTTTTCTATCTTTTCTTGAGCTGGTTTCATAACATTTGGTATTAGAGTTTTGGATTCTAGGGTTTTGCTGATCCAAAATGGTCATCGTGGAATTTTCGCTATAACTTCTTTTCTGCGACATTTCAGACGCTGCAAAAAAAACCCATTTGAGAAGAAATCACGCTGAACCTTGGGTCAAAATTTCGGAGCCTTTCGCGCTATATTTGCGGAGATATGATCTGAGGAAGTTGGTCTTTTTGTAGACTCCTGAATTACATTCCAAACAGGTGACCTGGGGAAAATCGTCATAGCTTTCTCTCTGGGGTTCGGATTGAAATTTCGTAAGAATTTAAAGAAAGAGGACGGACTGTTGTTTCTTAAATGCATTTTCAGATCAAAAGGTCGAAACAGTGACTCGTGGCACATCGTACAAGTTCGCTCTACTGAACTAGTCTATAATCAAGTCACTGTGGGCGATTTCGTATAACTCTTCCTTGGAGAATCCAATTTGGGTCAGACTTGTGGCATTGGAAAGAGGACGCAGAAGGCTGCTACAGGTCACAATTTCAGAACTAGAGGATCTGAATTTACAGAGATACATCAGATTCAATATCAGGCTTCTACAAAGTGAAAAAAGGTGTGTAGTTTTTTTTTAAATTTTTGTGTAAGCTTGGTTTGAAGGAATTCAAAGGGCACAGTAAAGCATTATTATTGGTAACTGATGCCCCGAGGAAAGAAAATGCAAACACCTAGTAAGGAACCTGAAAGCTCTAGCATGACTCATGAAGAAGAGGAAGAAATGCTACATGATATATCAAAATTACAAGAACAAGTGCAACAAATGTCACGCTCACAAAAGCTAATAGAAGCTAAGATAAATGGCGTGGAATCTAAGATAAATGGTGTGGAATCTAAGATAAAGGGCATGGAAGCTAAGATGGATGATTCGAAGACAGAATTGAAGAGAGATATGATAGATTTGAAGACAGATTTGAAGAAAGACATGGCAGATTTGAAGACAGATTTGACAAATTTTCTACAAGAAATACTTATTAATGGTGAAAAGGTTGTAAAGGAAATTCATGATGTGAACAAAAGAAATGTTAATAATGATTCCATAGACTCTAATGTTGGATCGAAGACCCACCATATTCCAAAAATCGATATGAGGAAGTTTGATGGCAAGGATCCCGCCACATGGATATTACAGATGGAGCAATTCTTCAATTCAATAATGTGCAAAACACACAAAAGGTACGTATGGCAACTTTATATTTGGAACGAAATAAGTTTTTATGGTATCAATGGCTTTGCTCTTGTAAATAATTTATCACTTAGGCAATTTTTACGAAAGAATTGATCGCACATTATGAGGATACAAAAAGCAACACTTTTTTTAGCCAATTGATAAGTCTCAAACAAAAGGATTCAATAATGGAGCACATTGAGGAATTCCAAAAATTGAACATAAGGATAAAAGATATTTCAGAGGAGCATAGGATTGATGTGTTCATAGGGTCTTTAAAGGATAATATCCAACATGATGTTCGCCTTTGGGAACCTGATTCATTAGAGAAGGCGTTCAGGTTAGCAAGAAAAATGGAAAGCAAAATTATAGCAACCAAGAAGCATACCACTCACAACTATAAAGACGGAAGTGTTGTTGCCCCTAGTCTTCCACAACCTATAAGGTTGACACCACAACAATTGGAACAAAAAATAGCAAAAGGGCTTTGTTACAATTGTGATAGCAAATACACTAAAGGTCATAAGTGTGCTGAGAAGAAATTATTCTACATAGATTGTGAAGAGGAAGAAGAAAAGGAGCAAGAAAGGTCAAAAGAAGAGGATATACTCCAGGAACAAAGCCTAGATGAAGAAAAAATAAATCCGACCATATCTTGTAATGCATTGGTGGGAATTACCACTCCTCAAACCATCAAGATAGAAGGACAAAAAAAGAAGAAAAAGGTAATAGTGTTGATTGATTCAGGAAGCACCCACACTTTTATTCATTGTAAGGTAGCAAAAGAATTGAATTGCTTCCTATATCCAGCACCAGAGTGTCAAGTGATGATTGCAAATGGAGGAACAATAAATTGCTCTGGAAAGTGCCATAATGTTAAGCTATCCATGGGAGAATATGTATTGACTAGCCCAATGCTTTCCATTTCAATGGGAGGTGCTGATGTTGTACTAGGAGTCCAATGGCTACAATCCTTGGGTACAATAGCTTTTAATTTTCAAGAACTTTTCATCAAATTTTCTATGGAAGGAAAGGAAGTTGAATTAAGGGGAATTGCAGGGAAACCAGGAAAGGTAATCAGCTCTAATGGTATGACAAAGCTTCTAAAAAAGGAGCAAAGAGGTGTAATTGCACAATTATGTTCGCTAGATGTTTCCACATCGGAATCATCTATTTCTCCAGATCTCCAAAAAGTCCTGGACAATCATTCCAAGGTATTTGAGACTCCCAAAGGTCTCCCACCTATGCGTGATCATGATCATGCTATTCATCTGATTCCAGGAAGTGTTCCTCCAAAAATAAGGCCGTACAGATATCCCTATGTCCAAAAGAGCGAAATTGAACGTATGGTTGCAGAATGCTAGAGGCTGGTATAATTCAACCGAGTCAAAGTTCTTTCTTTGCTCCAGTAGTATTGGTGAACAAGAAGGATGGATCATGGCGCATGTGTCCGGATTATAGGGAGCTCAACAAGCTCACTATTAAAGATAAGTTCCCCATTCCTGTCATTGATGAATTACTGGATGAATTGCATGGATCAATTTACTTCACCAAGTTGGATCTTCGTTCAGGATATCATCAAATCAGAATGAAGACTGAAGACATTCTGAAAACAACATTTAGAACTCATGAGGGTCATTATGAATTGTTGGTCATGCCTTTTGGCCTTACCAATGCACCTTCAACATTTCAAGGTTTGATGAATTCAATTTTCAAACCATTCCTTAGAAAATTTGTGTTAGTATTTTTGATGATACACTAATCTACAGCAAGTCTTGGAAGGATCATGTTGAACATGTTGACAGGGTGCTACAACTATTGGAGGAGAAACAATTATATGCAAAAAGATCCAAATGTTTCTTTGGAGTCCAGGAGGTGGAATATCTGGGTCATATTGTATCTCATGAAGGAGTTAAGGTAGACCCTAGCAAAATTAAAGCCATTAAGGAATGGAAAATCCCCACATCCATAAAGCATCTGCGAGGATTTCTCGGGTTGACAGGGTATTATCGCAAGTTTGTTAAGAATTATGGGAGAATAGTAGCACCTCTAACAACATTATTGAAGAAAGATGCATTTTCATGGACTCCGGAAGCAACAAAGGCCTTTGAACATCTTAAAGAGGCAATGTGCCAAGCACCGGTCTTAGCTACACTGGACTTCACAAAAACCTTTATTGTGGAATGTGATGCTTCAGGAAATGGAATTGGTGCTGTTCTAATGCAAGATGAAAGACCCATTGCTTTTGAAAGTCGTCCAATCAAGGGAAAGTTTTTAAGCAAAGCTATTTGTGAGAAGGAAATGTTGGCAATACTCCATGCACTTAAGAAATGGCGACCCTACCTAATGGGAAGACACTTCAAGGTAAAAATGGATCATGATAGCCTTAAATACTTTTTAGAACAATGATTATCCTCTGAAGAGAAACAAAAGTGGGTCATAAAGATGTTGGGTTATGACTTTGAAATCATCTACAAAAAAGGGAAGCAAAATGTGGTGGCAGATGCACTCTCAAGAAAGGATGAGGATGTGGAAGCATTGTTGTGTGCCATTTCTATTATCCAACCAGATTGGATAAACGAAGCAAGGGAGGAATGGAAGAATGACGAAGAAGTGTGGGCACTTATTTGAAAGTTACAACAAGATTCCAATACGTCTGATACATTTAGCTGGCAAAATGATTCGTTATGGTACAGAGATCGCTTATACCTCTCTAAGAATTCCCAACTAAAACAAAAGATTCTTATGGAATTGCACACTTCTCCCTTAGGAGGGCACTCAGGATTTTTAAAAACTTACCACAGGGTTAAGAAGGAATTTTTTTGGGATGGCCTTAAATCAGATATTCAAAAGTTTGTGGCGGAATGTTTGGTTTGCCAACAAAATAAAGTTGAAACAATTAAGACATCGGGTCTATCACAACCTTTATCCATTCCAAGCCAACGTTGGGAGGAGGTTTCAATTGATTTTATCACAGGTTTGCCCAAGTCTGAGGGAAAGAGTGTCATCATGGTGGTAGTTGACAGACTTACCAAGCATGCACACTTTTGTGCATTATCACATCCATTTAAAGCCAGTACATTTTCTACTGCATTTATGGAAACAATTCAAAAGCTACATGGAAACCCAAAGATTATTGTAAGTGACAGAGATCCCATTTTCACGGGAAATTTTTGGACATAATTATTTTCTTATCTTGGTACTCAGTTAGCTCATATCTCATCTTATCATCCTCAATCTGATGGGAAAACTGAGATAGTAAACAAATGTTTGGAAGGATATCTTCATTGCTTTGTATCTGATAAACAGACACAATGGGTCAAATGGTTGCCTCTGGCTGAATGGTGGTATAACACATCCTTCCATACAGCAACAAAAATGACCCCATTTATGTCACTTCATGGGTATCAATCACCATCCATCACATCATATTTAAGAGAAAATTCTAAGGTTCAGGCAGTGGAACATCACATCGAACATCAACAACAAGTCCTCCAACTCTTAAAGGATAACCTCGTGTTGGCACATAATAGAATGAAACAACAGGCAGATCAACATCGCAGTGAAAGAAGTTTTGATGTAGGTGATTGGGTATTCCTACGGCTACAACCATATAAGCAAATGTCCCTCAAGCAAGCTAAGAAGGATAACAATTTATCACCAAAGTATTATGGTCCGTACAAGGTGTTGCAAAAGATTAGTACTATGGCATACAAATTGGAGCTTCCTGCAGCTTCTCGATTGCACCTAGTTTTCCATGTTTCATGTTTAAAGAAGGTTATAGGCGACAAGCTCCCAGTTCAAACAATATTGCCAGAACTTGACGAGGAAGGAAAAATTATATTGGAACCGGAAGCAGTCACAGAAACAAGAACTCGACAGCTACTAAATTGATCAATTTCAGAGTATCTTATCAAGTGGAAGAACTTATCCGCTGAAGATTCCACATGGGAGGATGAGAATATTATGCAGAAGTATCCAGAACTACTCAAGCGTTGAGGACAACACTTTTTTGAAGGAGAGGGGCATGTTGGGTCCCTATAATACTAGTGATTATGCCATTACTATTGTAGTTATACCCCTTATTAATATTGTTGTGCCCCTATTACCCCCATATTGTTATTACTGTGCCCCATAGAATCCCTCTATTGTTATTTTTGTGGCTTTATATTATTATTTTTAGGTCGGCTGGATTATATTGTGACTCCTTAGACTCCTATATATAGAAAGGAGGTTTTTTCATTTGAATCATCCAAGAATTGTTCATTTATGTAATGTAAAGGAGGTTGCCCCCTCGAAGAGGCTGAATTCTAAGGCATTGATCTATATTTTCTATCTTTTCTTGAAATGTATTTACAAGATATATGCTACCCTTTTGTGGCAAAGTCACATACATATGCTACGTTCCTTCAGTAAAGTCTTGTATATGTCTTGAAGGTGAAATTATTGAAATGTGCACGCATTCATATTATCCTTGGGTTTTTACTATGGCTTTAGCACTTGGTTTTTAGTCAAAAAGTTCAAGGAAGGTATCCTTTCATCTATAATTTTATTAAAGTTGAAAATTTTCTCTCATTTAATGAAGAGAGTTATGAATCAAGTCAAGGAACAAAATGCCAGAAAATGAACAAGAATGTTTGACTTCCATATCTGCATGTGTAATTATTTCCTTAATCACTTCATATCATCTATATATTGGAGAGAGATTCATGTTGGAGAGGCTGGATGTATTGCTAGTCTATTTGAGGAGAAGAGTGTGCAAGAAGAGATGAGTATGTAAGTGGAGTAGACTATGCATATTTCCTAAAGAGTGGTAGAGATAGATCAACACTCGTAGAAAGTAGCAGAAGCATGTCTCATTCAGTATATTGGGTAGATAGAAAGTAGATGGTGCAAAGGGAGCTTTGAAGGTCTATCTTGCGTATTTTGTTGTGGTTGATGTGTTTAGCATATTATATCATGTAGTGTTTGTATTGATCGATTTTATCATTTTGTAGAGGACTGATATGTTGTTGTTGAGTTGTGAAGTTCTCCTTGGAGTCCATTTTGAAAATGAATGAAAGTGCGACTTTGAGATTTGAGGATGTGGCACCCTCTGTTCAGTAGTGTTTAAACAATATAGGGGTAGTGGCTCCTTTCTCGTGGTGGCCAGAAAAAAAATATATTGGTAGAATCAACTCCATATAGTGGTGGTTGGATAGTCCACTGGTGGTTGGGTGAGGCTTATTGGGACTACCGATTTCCAAGAGGTTGTGGCCTAGAAAGTTATGTGAGTAGAGTCTTCTTAGTTAATGGTGGCCAACAATACTTTTCACAGGGGTAGTGGCTCCTAGTTGGTGGTGGCCAGCTAAAATATGTAAAATGTTTCATTTATATAATAATAAGAGAATGAGAAGTTACACAACAACAACGAGTGACTTTTCTCCCATTGAGGGTTTCCACCAAAAATTATTGATGTCTCATGTGTGGAATGTTTTTATGGTTTTGTGTTTATATTTGATGCTCTGACCTCTCCTTATATGTTTCATATTGTGAATGTTTAAAAGGTTAATTAATTCCTGAAATGATTATAAGTGCCATCACTAATGAATCAACCCCCCCTCTCAGTAGTGATATACATTTCTAATTGTAAACACAAGTAGTGGAAAAGGTTGTGAGAACCCAAAATAATGTATACAATCTCAAGGAAGAAAATAAGGATTGTTATTAGGAGGAATTTATTAGGAGCTAGGTGAGGCACAAAATAATAGAAAAAATTAATTTTGATCATATTATAAAGCTCAAAAAAAAAGGAAGCATTAAGAGACTTTCCAAAAATTACAATGCCAAACAATACAATTTGTAAATGATGCTAAATTAGGAAGAAAACTCAGGTACCATTCAAAACAATAAAACATTCATCCACCAAAGCTTTACAACTAGTTCATACAAATTTATGTAGGTGTTCAAGAACTAAGGCTCAAAATGGTGAGTGATACTTCATGCTATTAATTGATAATTACACAATACTGAATTGGGTTGCATTCTTAAGGAAGAAATTAGAAGCATTTGGAAAGTTCAAAATTTTCAAAGCCCACAGTAAGAATAAAACAAACTACAAACTGAGGTGTTTATGGCTAGATAGAGGTGAAGAATTTACTTCAAATGAGTTTGATAAATTTTCTAAAGAAAATGACATAAACAGACAATTTACAATTATAGACACTCCTCAACAAAATGGATTATATGAAGGCAAAATAGATCAGTGCAACAAATGGAAAGAGCAATGAGGGATGAAATAAATCTTGCACAATTTTTTTTGGCTGAAGTTATTCATACAACAATCCATTTTTTAATGAAATCACATCTTAGGCAAAACCATGAAAAGAAATATTATGAAATGTGGCATGGAAATTAACATCAATAAAACACTTTGGAGTCTTTGTAAACAAGTGTTACATAAAAAATAATGATGATAAATTGGGTAATTTTGATGCTAGAGTTGATGAAGGAATATTCTTAGGATATTCAACTAAGAGTAAGGGCTACATATGCTAGAATAAAGGTTTCACAAAATAGTTGAAAGTATTTATGTAAAAGTTGATGAGGAATTACCTTTCAAAAGAAAGAAGACGAGATTCATTAATCCACTTGAAGAATAAGAGAAAGAGGAAGAAAAGGAGGTAGAACAAAGTCATCCAAAACTTACTTCAAGGTATATACACAAGAATCACCTTGAAAGCAAATTCTTGGTAATAATGAAGTAAGAGTTCAAACTAGAAGAAAACTTGTGGGCAGTTTTAGTTAAGCACTAATTTCCATGTTCATGATTGAACCTAAATACTTCTCTCAAGCAAGACATAATAAGTATTGGATAGATGCCATGAATGAGACATTAGATCAAATAAAAAAGAAATATATTTGGGAATTGATTCTAAGACTCATAAATAATAATGTCATAGGTTCAAAATGGGTATTGAATAACAAGTTAAATGAGAATGGAAAAGTTGTTGGATGCAAAGCTGGATTAGTGTGCAAATTCTATGCCTAGTTGAAGGAATATATCTTGAACAAAATTTTTCTCTTGTAGTAAAAATGGAAGCAATTAGAATGTTCCTTGCATTTTTCTCTCATAAAAATTTTCAAGTATATTAGATGGATGTGAAATCAACATTCTTGAATTGAGAACTTGAAAAGGAGGTGTATATAGAACAACCTAAAGTTGTTTAGCTATTAGACTATCCTGATGATGTCTATAGGTTGAAAAAGGAATTATATGGACTCAAGCAAGCACCAAGGGTATGGTATTCTAGATTAAACAGATATCTACAGTAGCAGGGCTTCAAAAGAGTGACAAGTGATAGTAATTTATATATAAAATATGATAATGAGAATCCTTTGGTTTTTGTTGTTTATGTTAACAATATAATTTTTTATTATAGTAATTTAGATTCACTAACTCAAGAGTTTGTAGCTGAAATGAAGACTAAATTTGAAATTCGTACGCTTGGAGAGTTCTCATTTTTTCCTAGTTTACAAATTACACAAACTTCAAAAGGCATGTTCATTTCCCAAGTAAAACATCTCAAAGAAATATTGAAAAAAATTGGAATGGACAAGTGTTCATTTGTTGGTACCACTATAGTCACTGGGTGTAAGCTAAGTAAAGATGATGAGTCACCAGAGGCCAATACAAAATTGTTTACATCAATGATTAGTAGTTTGTTGCATCTAACAACCTCTCAACTAGACATAATGCAAGCTATCGATTTGGTAGAAAGACACCAATAAGCTCCCAAGAAAATCCACTTGTTAACTGCAAAACGAATTTTCAGATATTGAAAAGGCACAATGGACTATGGATTGTGGTATCCCAAGGGTAAGCACTTTTTATTGATTGCATAAAAAGAAATGGAATAGTAGTATAGATGATATAAAGAACACAAGTGGTGTTCTTTCTTTCTTGGAAACTCATTAGTAGCATGGTTGAGCAAAACACAAACCTCTGTCTCACTATCTATTATTGAAGCCGAGTACATAGAAATTGAAACATGTTTCACTCAAATACTATAGATGAAGAAGAAACTTAAAGACATGAAGGTAACTTATGATGAACCTATTTCCATCAAATGTGATAATACAAGTGCTATAAATATATCCAAGAATCTTGTTCTTCACTAAAAAACCAAACATATACCTATCAAGTATCAATTTCTTAAATAATACGTAGTTGGTCAAATTGTAAGGTTGGAGTATATATAATAAAGTAACAAATAGTTGATTTATTCACCAAGCTCCTTGCCATAGGTCCCTTCGATCACTTAAGAGAAAAGTAGGGAGTGATGTCTCCCTCATCACTTCACTAATTTCTTTTCAAAGAGGGAAACTGTCTAAATTAGTCAAGGATAGTTATATGGATAACAGGCCAATTATAAGTAGTGAAACTGAACCTAGATAGAGTCTCAAGACAAGTAGGAGCAGTACAAGGTTAGTGAGAGAAATAATTGGTTATATCTAGGGGAGAGTATTTATCATGTGGCTTCTCAGAAGCAAAGTGGAAAAGTGAGAAAACAATAATACAAAAGTATATCTACAATAAACATAAATGAAAACATACATGAAGGGAGTAGATTGTGATTATTTATTGAATCAATCATTGATATGCAGTTGGAAAGAGTGAGCATCCTATGTGTTTTAAGCAATCTGTTTTAGGGGAGCATGATCAAAGGAGAAGAATAAAATATTGTAGTACATGGAGAGAAGAAGCTAGATGCAACCTTTAGTATGTTTAACAAAAATAAACTTAGATGTCTTATATGTCCTTTGTTGGGAGCAAGATCCCCCAAAGGCAGTTTTGGGGCTAAAATACCATGTTTAAGTCAAGTTTTTGTAATATTATTGTAAAGATTCCACATTTTGTGGTTTCGGAGCTTGAAGCTATTATGTGTCACAAAGGGTATTCCACCCTTAGTTTTGTAAAGTAAAGTCAGCGGTAAGAGATCTACCAATGGTCCGCAGACCATGGGATTATATAAAAAGAGCTAAGCTCTAAGTAGTTAGAGGGATAACACGAGGAAGAGAGTCAAAGCTTAGAGCAAGAAGTCTAAGTCTTGGGTTGTAGCATAGGTAGAGGCTCTACAGCTGAGTGCACAGAGGCCTAGGGTGGAAGTCTATGGCTGAGTGCGCGGACCCCTGCAGCTGTGTGCGTAGGGTGAACAGAGTCTGTAATACTTGGAAGATATTGATAAAAGGAG
Organism: Pinus tabuliformis; assembly: GCA_031772625.1. Lineage (NCBI taxonomy): Eukaryota > Viridiplantae > Streptophyta > Pinopsida > Pinales > Pinaceae > Pinus > Pinus tabuliformis. Next base: position 1,230,909,691 of record CM062817.1, on the reverse strand, counting down.
TTATTCTTCTATTTCTATGTATCTTTTCTATTGATGGGTTTGGATATTTCTGTGTACGAAGTTCCTTTATTATGCTTATATGGTGTGCGAATGAATGAAATTACATTGAATAATTGAACGCAATCTCGAATATCTTCTTACGCGGTGATAACTTTAAGTATTTGACAAGATAAGAAAATCACTTGGGATAATTGAGGAATCTGCACGGCACACTGCAATAGTAGCATGAAAGTACCTAAGCCATAGGTTAGAGCTGTGTGAAGGTCAATCATGTACTTTCAAAGGTATTGAAAGCTGGAACAGAGGACTTGTCTTATAAGACCTAGATCGAGATCACCTGCGCGAAGGCAGGGATAGAAGAGATCAAACAACATCATAACCATCTCAAGGGTACAAAAACATGGTTCTAGCATCCCCCCATACTGCTTCGGGTGAGACTTCAGTCCGCACTCTATAGGCTGATGCCAAAAGGGCCAATAGTGTAGGGATTTGTTTGGCTAATTAACATTGAACATAGGTGAGGCCCCCTCAAGCCAACAAATGGTTCCATTGTCGGGACCAGAATCTGCATAAGAGATGTGTGATGTTGTATCACTAAAATCCAACTAAGAAGGTGATTGGAGACTGGTTGGATAGAAAAATCCATGAATTCGCGGCACAGGAGAATAGAAACCTGCAACTAACAAAGGAACAGTGGTTGGACTGGTACCTATATACAGAGACCCACGAGATATTTTTCTGCTCTTTCCCTATTGAGCTATACGAGTGGATTGCAAAGCTAGCAGATAGCCAAGGAAGGTAGAAACTTGACGGTCCTATTGTGTGGACTCGAGAGCTAGTACGAAGGTTGGAAGCATCGAAGGATAAGGTCGCTTGTGCTGTCGATCGTTGGCTCGATTGCATCATAGGAGGATTTGTGACTAAATTCGTGGTCGACACCTCAGTCAACTATAGCGAGGTAGAGCGATGCCTTTTCAAAGGACTATGAGGTAAGTACGTAAAATCTTTGAATACTTGGATTAAAAAGCTGGTGTGCGAGAAACGGGTTATGCAACTACCTTCATGTTCGGGATTACACGAAGTGGAAAAATTTACAGAAACGAAGGAAATAAGGGTCCAGAGTATAGCTTCTTGATCCCACTGCCGCGAAGGGACGAAGAAGGGATAGCAAAGGTTTCTCCACGAAGTGCTATTCAGTTAATAAGACAAGGATTCTCATGAATACCACCTCCAGCTACACCACCTCCGACTTCACCACCATTCGCCTCCAACTTCACCCGTACCACCTCCACCTCCACCGTGGTTTAGTATGGAAAATACAGTGAAGTTTCCTTTGTTCAAAGGCTTGGGAAATGAGGACCCGAACCAATTCTGGTTCATTGTGAGGGCTATATGGGAAGCTCAAGGTCTTATAGATGATCACATAAAGAAGGCGACACTGGTTAGTGCTCTGCAAGATTGTGCTCTAACCTGGTATATTAAGTACTCTAACGATAACCTGAATGTTGGAGTAAAAGACATCCAGGTAGCAGTAAATAGGGAATTTAGTAGGTCTAAATCTGAGGCGTAGTCGATTGTGGGATTCAAAGGGATCACGATGCGACCAGGTGAGATGCCTTGGGAACTAGATCAGAGGCTAAAATGTACAATTTGTGAAGCCAACATGAATTTGACAGATGGAAAACATTGTGAGTGGTTTGTGGCTTCGCTATTAGCACACTTAAGGAGTGCATTGTTGCAGCAGAAGATAAAAACTCAGGTAGAGGCCCTGGAGATTGCCATGATATTACATGAGACTCCGATGCAAGATCCTCATCTAGGAGTTCAACAGATCCATGCGCAGTTGTAGAATCTATGCCTTGAGATGCAAAGTCTGAAGTAGGATAGGATGGTTCGACCAAAGGTATGCAAGGAGTATGGTGCTTGAAATGCAAGAGTTAGGGTCATGACAAAGGCCATTGCCTGGTCTTTGTAAATTACATTGCAGGAGGAGGACCAATGCCTTTAAGGTCAGAAGCTCAAGCATGACCTAGCGCGGGGCCTGCATTATGGTGCACTATCTGTGAGGTAGCTGGAAAACATGCCACGAATACTTGCTGCAAAAGTATGTACAAGCACTGCAACAACTGTTCTACAATTTTTGTAGGTAAATAACACATGATAAGCGTACTTGTAGGAGCTATGAATTGATGATGGATAGAACTCCCGCCTACAGGGTTCGGGCCGAAATGCAACCCCTCAACCAGAATGCAAGGACGCTGTGGATGGGATTTTAGGGGCACAGATGAGGCCAAGGTGGAGGAGGACCTGGTATAGGTCAAGGACAACTGATTTGCTACAATTGCGGAGGACCAAGACACTATGCCTGTAATTGCAATAATCCAATGCATCTGTCGTGCAAGTATTGCAAGCTGTTTGATCATGAAACAGAAGATTGTCCTATGCTGATAGCTAGGATATGTGACAAAGGGGCGCTACCACCTCCGCCGACTCAGAACCTGTAGATGATGAGGTCTGAGCCGCGCGAGGAAGATCCAAATGTAAATATAGTGCTCAGAAATGGAATCGCAACAGGAGATGACAAAGGGAAACAACTAGAAGACAGTACATGGGTTCACAAAGCCCCATTGAAAGAGGTTGAGTTTGATTTGGAGCATGCTCGTGAAGCCTTCATGGAAGCTAAGAAAAGCTTCACTAAGGCCTCCACCTTAGGATGCAAGGATAAGCCTGAGTCGAAGATGGATCCCTCTATGCTCACAACTTTCTTGGAAACCTATATGAAGTTACTACACGATAGTAAGGCCATGAAAGGGCTACAAGAACTCATCAATAGATGCAATAGAACCACACTAGATGAGCCGTGTATAGTACAAAATATTGGCAAGTATAAAACAAGGACGGGACAGGAGATGAGACTGACCACACAAATAGGAGAGTATGAAATGGCTCAGGTCATTTTGGACCTGGGGTCAGATGCGAATGTCCTACCAAAGAAGACCTAGGAATGAATGTGGAGACCTGCACTACAATGGTCTCTGATTCATTTAAGGATGGCAAATCAGCAGAAAATCATCCCCATGGGGCGGCTACAGGGGGTTACCATGGATATTGAGGGAGTGAGCGCGCTAGCCGATTTTGAAGTAATAGAGATAATGGATGACAACAATCCCTACCCTGTGCTCCTGGGAATTTACTGGGCTACTGATATGAATGGGGTAATCAATCTAAAGAAGTGAAATATGATCTTTGAGAAGAAATCATTGCGCGTGATAGTACCCCTAGATCCTGCTGAAGGATCGCGCTATACGGAACCAATCCATGACTATGAGAGTGATGATGACCTAGAATGTATCTATGAGATAACAACACAAAACCAATATTTGGTGAATCCCACCACGGATAGACGGATTACATGGGATTGCGAGAGTTCTTGCACTTCAAACTCCGACGAAGAAGTAGAACGCTGGAAGAATCGGTTACACAAAGTAACCATGCTGAATTGCAACATGATGACCCAATCGCTACACTATGTGTCGTCAGAGGAAAGAAATATGCCTATTTATGATGGTCTAAATAAGCTAGATATCATTTTGGATACATTTGAAATGGAGGTACCAGAAAACAGCGCTTCCAGGCCTTGGACTGGGCATTGCGCACTACGCCCGCAAGATGGTGGAGTACGGATAAGGGAAGCTTTGATGATTGGTGCGAATGTAGGAAGATGATGAGAACACGATTTGGGAAGGCTAAGATGTGACTAACAAACAAGTACAATGTGCAGAATCATCCGCCCGCGCATCTAGCCAAATGGACGCAGGCTTATGGAGAAAAGCCCCAACCTGAGTGGGTGCACCTGTTTTGTCATACCCTGGATGTTATCCCAATGAATTGGTATATAGAAACAGAGCTCCGCCATGGGACAGGTGATCGGGATATCCTACACGAAGGATTCATGATGACATTTAGTTTTGAGGACAATTTTGATAGTATCGATGAAGCGCTACAAGAGGTGAAAGTAACCATCTTCAGGATACTACAGGATCTTTTAGACCTAATTCAACCTGAATGGGCTACTCAGTTGAGTCACAGGCTCGAATGTTATAATGTAATTGTTGAATATGACGATGAGGATCTGTAAAATATTAACATTCCAGAAACAGAAGGCCACTGTGAGGTTCAAGGACAATAGATTGAGAACCCTGATATAACCGTGCTAGTGAAAACAAAACAAGTGAATACTGGTATGGAGGTAGAACCCAAATTTGCAAAGATTGGAAACTATAGGGATGATGTGATGGTGGATAAGGTCGCTGAATTGATCCGTGAATACCAGGACTTATTCCCTACCAATTTTATGGACTTGAAAGGAATAATTGGAGATCTAGGAGTGATGAAGATCAAGTTAAATCCTGAAACGAAGCTAGTTAAGCAGAGGCCTTACCGCCTCATTCTAAAATACAAGGAGAAGGGCTGCTTAAAGCTAGACAAGATGCTAGCAGCAGGAATCATTGAGCCTATGGAAGAATCCGATTGGATAAGCCCAATGGTGGTGCAAGAGAAGAAGCAGAAGGATGAGATAAGGATATGCGTGGATCTCAGAAAACTGAATGACGCTTGTGTACATGATCCTTTCTCGACTCCGTTTATGGATGAAGTTTTGGACAATGTAGGTGGCTAGGAAGCATATTCCTTCACTGATGGGTTCTTTTGGTACCACCAAATCAAAATTGTGTCAGAGGATAGGAGCAAGACAACCTTCATGACTGAGTGGGGTTGTTTTAAATACACAGTAATATCGTTTGGATTGAAGAATGCGCCTGCAATCTTTTTGCGCGGGTTGTTGCGGCATTCAAGGAATTTATTCATAAGTTCATGGAGGTATATTTTGATGATAGTATTGTATTTGGGCTGGTTAAGTGCCACGTAGAGAGCTTGTGCTTGATGTTGGATAACTATCGAAGATATCAGATCATGCTTAATCTCAAGAAGTGTTTGTTTTGTGTTCCTTTTGGGAACCCATTGGGGCATGTGGTTTGCAGACAAGGACTGATTGTAGACCCCACAAAGATCGCGGTGATATTGAACTTGGAAGCGTTGAGGATTCTGAAACATCTGCGCACTACTTTGGGACATATAGGATATTACAAAAAGTTTATCAAAGCCTATGCCCAGATCACCATGATGATGGAAAAATTGTTGAAGAAGGATGTCAAATTCTACTAGAACGATGAATGTAAGAAAATCTTGGATATATTGAAAGAAAATATGGTTACTGCACCGATTCTAATCTTCCCAGACTAGAAGAAAGAGTTTCATCTATATGTCGATGCGTCATGTATAGCGTTGGGGGAAGTACTACCACAGGATGGGGGAGAAGGCTTGGACCATCCTATTGTGTTTGGAAGCCGCAGATTATCCAAAGCAGAGAAGAACTATTCTACCACTGAATGTGAAGGGCTAGCTATGGTGTACGCACTCCAGAAGTACCAACACTATTTGCTGGGAGGCCATTTTAAGATGTATATGGATCACTCCGCACTGAAGTACCTGGTCAATAAGCTTGTGTTGGGGGGGCGAATCTGCAGATGGCTATTATTGTTCCAAGAGTATGATTTTAAAGTTGTTGTAAAGCCTGGATGACTGAACGCGAGACCAGACCATCTTTCGGGCATCGAAACAGGGGAGGAACATACTAACTTGGAAGAAGGATTGCCTAATGCGCAACTATTTGCAGTGCATGTAGCGGATAGTCATTTCGAGGATATAATACAATTCCTAACAATAGGAACTGCACCGAAAGGATACTCTATCTAGAAAAAGAAGGAAATAGTGGTGTAAACAGTAGATTTCTCTGTCATTGCTAGGCATCTATACAAGATGGGGATTGATGAGATATTGTGACGATATGTACCAGAGTTCGAACAAAGCAGCATCCTCATGGATGCTCATGGGGGCGCTGCAGGAGGACATTATGCAGGGAGAGTAACCATGCAGAAGATTCTACGTGCAAGGTTGTGGTGGCCAACCCTTCATCAAGATTCAAAATCATATTGTAAGGCATGTGATTTATGTCAAAGAATAGGCAGGCCGTCGCGGAGGGATGAAATGCCTTTGAATCCAAAAATGACATTGCAACCTTTCGAGAAGTGGGCAATAGATTTTGTAGGACCCATTCAGCCATAAGGGAAGACAGGGGCAAGGTACATTATCATTGCGATAGAGTATTTGAATCGTTGGGCAGAATCACACTCAGTGAAGGATTGCACAGACACGACAGCTGCGAAGTTCCTATTTGAGCATGTACTGATGCAATCTGGATGTCCAAGGATCTTGATGAGTGATTGTGGTATGCACTTCCTGAATGAGAAGATCAACGCACTAATGGAGGAATTTCTGGTATATCACCAAAACAACACACCTTGTCACCCACAGGCTAATGAGATAGTGGAGGCATTCAAAAAAGTGCTTGAAAATGTGCTGACCAATGTTTTCAATGCTCAACGAAGTGATTGGGACCTATGCATATCTGCAGTATTGTGGGCTTATTGAACGACATGCAAGAAGTTGACGGGACAAACCCCTGTTAGGCTTGTCTATGGTGTGGAAGCCGTGATGCCTATGGAATAAATCGTGCCTAGTCTGCGCATAGCAGCACTCACAGGTATGATAGATTACAAATCCTTGGAAGAGAGGCTTGTGCAACTGGATGAGCTCAAAGAAGAAAGATTTTTTGTTGGATTTCACTAGCAAGTCCAAAAGCAGCTTGAAAATGCATGGCATGATTGACACATCAAGCTGTCCACATTTAAGGTAAATGATTTAGTTTTTTTGTATGATAGTAAGTTTGATAATTTCCCTGGAAAATTCAGGATGCACTAGTTAGGGTCTTATGTTATTAAGGAGATTACTGATGGAGGAGTGGTACAGCTGGTCAAGTTAAATGGAGAACCCTTCCTAGGAAAGGTGAATTTTGATTGCTTGAAGCCATACAACGGTGGTCCAACCAAGTGACTAAATGAAACTAGCATAGTCTTAACACTCTAGGCAGCTGAAAGGAGGCATAGGACTATAAACTACGCTGCCCAAGTTGGAGAGGTGCATGGTTGGAAGAGGGTACGAAGAAAGGACATGTCACTAGCGACCAACCAGAGTAACAAGATCATACAGGTCATAGAGGAGGCCTGCAGAATGGTCCCGGAATTAGACATTCTAGAGGAGGAGCTAGTCGAGGTCTGCATCCATAAATTTGTCATAAGGGTGTGCGATACTTGGACGAAGATGGCGCGGGTTCAGCTGTAGCTGAACTTGTAGATTACAGAGCTCCAGCTGAGGGCTCAACATTCGACACCACTGGAGGTAAAGGAATAGCAGGTGGTTGTTGTCACAAAAGTAGTCATGGCAATGGAAAGTGTAGTAGCAGACTACACATAGTTGTTTGAACAGTCGTTTGAGGTCCTGACCAGCTTGCAAGAGGACCCAAACATCCAGAGGCTCGAAACAGAAGCATGTGAACTCCAACAGTGCTATGACGAAGTTAAGGGCACAACGCAAATCGTCAGGCTGACTTAGAGGTTAGCCAAGTTGTAGGAAGCCAAGCAGCTAAAGGAACAGGTGGACACAGCACTACACAAGGAAGCAGTGCTGAAGGAGAGACTCAAGCCCTCGCTAGAGGAAGCTTGTGTAGTTAGAGGAAACATTGAAGGCAAGGTTGTGACTCTGCAAGCCATGCAACAACAACTTTAGGATGACAGCGTAGGGGCAGTAACTAAGAAGACAATCAAAGATGCGAAGTAGGTAGCAACTCAGTGCACAACCAAAGTTGACGTCATCAGGGTTGAGCTGGATGAGCTTCGCGTAAATATTTCCGTGCCTACCGAGTGACTCAAGGGCAAGTCATGATGTTTGTGTTAGGGGCCTGTTGGGAGTAGGATCCCCCGAGGGAAGTTTTGGGGCTAAAAGCTCATGTTTAAGTCAAGTTTTTGTAATATTACTGTAAAGACTCCACATTTTGTGGTCACGTAGCGCAAATGTATTATGTGTCAAAAAGGGTAGTCAACTCTTAGTTTTGTAAAGTAAAGTCGGTTGTAAGAGATCTACCCATGGTCCATGGACCATGGGATTGTATAAAAAGAGCTAAGCTCTAAGTAGTTAGAGGGATAACACGAGGAAGAGAGTCATAACTTAGAGCAAGAAGTCTAAGTCTTGGATCATAGCGTAGGTAGATGGTCCGCAACTGAGTGCGCAAAGGCCTAGGGTAGAAGTCTGCATCTGAGTGCGCAGACCCCTGCAACTATGTGCGCAAGGTGAACATAGTCTGTAATAATTGGAAGATATTAATAAAAGGAGTTATTCACAATTTCTGTGTATCTATTCTGTTGATGGGTTTGGATATTTTTGTGTATTAAGTTCCTTTATTATGCTTATATGGTGCGCAAATGAATGCAATTACATTAAATAATTGAACGCAATCTCGAATATCTGCTTACACGGTGATAGCTTTAACTATTTGACAAGTTAAGAAAATCACTTAGGATAATTGATGAATCTACATGGCATGCTGCTATAGCAGTGCGAAAGTACCCGAGCTACAGGTTAGAGCTGCGCAAAGGTCAATCATGTACTTTCGTGAAGTTATTGAAAGCCGGAATAGAGGGCTTGTCTTACAAGACCTAGAGCGAGATCACCTATGCGAAGGCAGGGATAGAAGAGATCAAACGACATCATAACCATCTCAACGGTGTGAAAACTTGGCTCCAGCATCCCCCCATACTCCTTCGAGTGACACTTCGGTTCACACTCCACGGGCTGATGTTGAAAGGGCCAGTAGTGTAGGGATTAGTTTGGCTAATTAACGTTGAACCTGGGTCAGGTCCCCTCAAGCCAACATCCTTTTAGAATGGGGATGGTCAAAGGGGGATATTCCTTAGTAATCGACTCTTAAAATCCATACACTAGTGAAGCATGAAGGGGAAAATGAGAAAACAATGAAACAACATTAGAGAGTACAATACAGTTATTGGTAGAAAGTTGAATTTGAAGACAAAGAGTGATCAACCATTGGCTTCTCAAAATCTCAGGGGGATCATGTGCATAAAACAATAATCATTAACAAACTATTATATTCCCTCATGGGGGAGAATAGTCAAATATAGAATATTGAGTTCATTTTCCAAATACCAAATATCAATTTCCATACCATTGGATCCTTTTGAAATTTTGGTACTCTTTCTTGGTAGAAAATTTACTCTTCAATGAACTACTAATGTGTGACATTTCTAGAGTCACTTGGGGAGATGGCTTCATTCCATCTCCTCCACTATAGTGCCCATCATTACTATCTCCTTCAATGCACATAAGATCTCTTTTGGTGCGATGAAAAGAGGAACTTGATCAAAATTGTGCTCTTGAATGTAATTGAGAAATAGTATACATTTTTCCTCTCTATTTATTTTATTTCCATGTACTAGTTCGTATTTTAATAGTTTCTTCTATGTTAGGGGTGAACAATTTTTTATCTGTGGGTGATATGCTTTCTTCAAAAATTCTTGTGAACAAATGCCCATATCTAATGATGGTGAGATACTTTGAAAATATTCCTTTAGGGTCAAATCCTTGAATATGTTCAACTTCAGATAAGTTTGAAGAAGTGAGTGACTCTAATTTGTTTTCTAGATGAAAAATATTCCTCACATTTTTTACCCTAACAATACATGGTAAGGAAATGAGTTTATTTCTCTTCTTTATTTCAAATGGAAAGAATCATGGTGGTACTATCTACAAATTTCAATGAAAAAATATTTATCTAGCTCAAGCTTTGGTAGCAAGAGAGGTTTATCTTCATATCCATAGATTTTGGTGAAGGTATGGTCTTCCCTATATTCATGTACTCTCTTTCCCCATAGGAATGTTTATGCTTATATATAAAGTCTCTAGGTCTCTCTCATAGCTAGCAAGTGGTTGACCTCTTTAACAAATACTTCTTGAATTTGAAATAAATCTAATGGAGCCTTACGCCTCCATAATGCAGGGTACTAAAATTGCACTACCTCCACATCTGGATTCATATTGTTATTATATAGTAGTCCATTAAGATTATGGCTTGAGACAAGAGCCATTGCTTGATAAAAAAGCGTAAAAAATCTCAAAGACTTGAAAAAGTCACCAACTGAAAGGAAATTTCATTTGAGATGACCTCAACCTAGTGAAACATGATATCTCTTTTAAAAGAATAATATAATACATATAAAACTAATCTGGGAACTATCATTGTTATTTCCCATCCCATTAGTTGTGCAAAAAACTAAGGGAAATCTCAATATATCTCCACGAATATGGAAATATCAATAAAAGAGATGTTGGGTGGGACTAGTTCTAATTGTTATAGGAATTTCTAGATGATATTTATCCCTGCTTTGAGGATCTAGAAAATCAAATTCAGATAATTTGAGCTTCCTAGTGGGTTTTTCAAACTTAAATATCTTATCAAATCCATTTTGGTTCAAAGAAAATAGGTCCTTTTGGAAGATCATCTTAATGGTCACATTCTTTATGTGGAAATATTTGGCACATGGTAAACTATCTCTCTAAAGTCGAAAAATTCATGAACTAGAACCATGGTCCAATTTTTAATTTCTTCCTCTCTTTAAGCACAAAATATAAATATCAATGATAAGTTTCGGACCATTGAAAGCTCTTTCCAAGATGGGTGAGTGAATTAGTTGTATCTCCACAAAATTCCTCCTTTATTTTATTTTATATTTGTTTAATCTAATTAGAAGTGTAGATTTTTACTTGTAGATTCAAACTACTTATGTAATATGCTAGAACAAAAGACTTGAATCTACTCTACTCATCAGCAGAAACAATTATTGATCAGTGAAAACACTAAGTAGAAAAGGAGGAATTTCAGTCGAACATAACACAATATTTTTCTAGGGAAAGAAACTACTCAAAACCCTAACTATCTATATTTCATTAACAAGATACACTTTATCTCTCTTCTTCACAAGTATAATCTATCTCTCTTCTTCACAAACTAGCTCAACCCAACACTTAGCCAATTCTGATCACTGCCAAGATTCTACTTCCTTGCATTGTTCCCCTGGGAATTAACCCATATTTAATAGGGAAATTCCTCACTAATAACTGCGCAATCCATCATAGGCCATCTACTAATTACATGGACCATTGGTTTAGTTTAGATGATTTTACAACTGATAGTACACTTGTAGGTTTTAACTTTGTACATAAATTACCTGCATACAAATTCTAAACACAAAAAATAAACAATGGCAAGAGCATAAAACATAAAATAGTTATACACAAAGATTTTCCATTCTATCTAAAAACCAAGACTACTAGTTTGACTTTTCATTATATTCCTTTAAATGTTACAATACATATATATGCATGCCAAAGCATCCATAAACTCCAATCCATTAACCATGGATTAGATAATAACCGTAGTTCTCTTGAGCAGATCTACAAAATACCATGGGCAGAAAACTAGCATGCCCAAAACCATGTGCGAAACCCATACACAAAACCATAGGTAGGTCCGCCCACCTAATATAGGGTCCAAAAACAAAAAATTCCCATGGCGTTGCACTAGACCTCATAGAGGGGGTCTACTGCCCCCCTCAAACCCCCCGACAGGGGGGGATGTTACCCCCCTATGACCCCCCCACTACGCCCGCCACAACGAAGGGAGTTTTGGTCGCCCCCCCTGCTCTAACCATCAGGATTCACGTGTGGGGATAGTCATGGAAATAATATAACACACACCCAATATTCTCCCACTTTTTCTTTTCTTTCCATAGGGGGCCACAAGAGATCTTAGTCATTAGTCCAACCCTGTAATGCCCATTGTTTCTCTACACCAAGAAAAATTCTCAACGCTCACAGACTTTGTCAATGCATCTGCAATATTTTTCAAAGTGTCCATATTTACCAACAATGCCCTTTTCTCCTCAACCATGTCCCTTACAAAGTGATTTTTTCTTTTCTAAGTAATACTATTCTATTGATATGAAACAAAATAAAAATACAACTAGGTGCCAGTCTCTGTGGTGCTGAACAGAGTTTTGTCAAAAAATATCACAAACCTAAATGCGACTGCCCCATTGAGGAGACACCAGTCTGTGAGAACACAAGTAAAAACCCACGCAGGGGTCTCGAGTTTTAACATCAAAAAGCCCACATAGGGGACCTAGATTGAAAGCTAGCAAAACAAGCGAGAAGGAATGTTTAAAAAACAAAACACAATAGAAAATCTCAGACAACAGCATATGAAACCTTTAGCTAGCGGTAAGGTGACACCTGGAAACCCAGTCATCAGTCAGGATGGACCCCCTGGAAGTCATCTATAGTGGGTTCTTCAATAATGCGACATGCATACTCATACCAATCCTTCTCCTTTGCTGATGTGCCAAGTGATATGCCATGAACTGCTTGAGTGCCAGCAGAGCTACCCTCTGCTGCATGCTTTCCTGACATGTCGCCCTGGACGCCACCAATTACCTTCGTGCCTCTTGCTCTACCACCAGTGGCATGCTGGCTGCCAACCAGCTCCTCGCCATGTGGGGTGGCAGATTTCTCAACCATCTGTTGCTTTCTTGGATCTCGGGCATTCCTGTTCCCTGAGCGGCCCTCTGCTGCTCGCCGCTGTTTCTTGTCTGAGCTTCCTGCGAGTTAATTTCCTCAGTGAAGGTTATGGTAATAGTGGCTGTGATGACAAGCTGAGGTACAGAACTATGGAAGTGGAATTGAGTCATATGGTGAGAGGGATGAGGGGGAAGGGGAAAATTAATAGTATGGGCGGCAACATTCATTCTGCGGGCACCATGGATCTGAGACCTTCCTCTTCCACTGCATGTGTCTGGGTATCTACCGAAGAAAGTGCCATGGGAATGAGTAATGGATGGGGAAGAGGAGGGAGAAGTAGGTTCATGGCTGGCGTAATGGGGGGATGAATGCTTCCACCACGACTACCCCCTCTTTTGCTGAGCATGCAGTGTCGAATGTGTGTCATGACTGTATTAATCTCAGAGCTAACAATTGGGGAAGCAGAGGAATTTCTGGGACTGGAATGGCTGTTCAAAAGGAAAACAGAGGGGTTTTGAGCATAATTCAACTTACAATGGGTCGTTTGGGAGAAATGATACCCATTTCCCACATCCACGTAGCTGAGCAACCAACATCATCTACCAGTGATGGTGCAAGAGCTCGGCTCCGCAGCCTGAGGAGGGCAAGAGTAGTTTATCAGGGGAGGGAAGAATGAATTATAGTCTGTGGAGGCCATATCCTTATGCTCGCTGCAAATTTCTTGCATTGAGCACCATTGTAATGGTGCCTGCGAGTCGAAAAGAATTTGCCATAAATTGGCCTGGAAGGGGACGCGGTTGGCCATGTGGCCAAGCTGCTCACCGTCCTTCAATCTAATTGCCATTAATTGCATCATGATCACCCGCATCTGGGTGTGCTTCTTCACTCTGTACCAATTCATTATAATCTTGTATCTGGGAAGTAGTGCCAATAGTATTGAGTGAGCATGTATGTAAAGTCTGGTCACTATCAACCCCTATATTAGCCAGGAGATTAGCCACTTTGTTGCCATCTCTGTGGATATGTTTGAAGGTGACTGCTCTATTGGTGGAGATCCATTGTTCGATGAGCTCTAATCTTTCCACCAATCTCCAGCTGTTGACCACTTTGTATGCTGGGGTCCCCTGCAGAATCTGATTAACCATGTTAATGAGAATCTAAGAGTCACCTTCAATTAATAGGGGGAAGAAGCTGCGAAGTTAAGCTAAAAGAAGCCCCTACCATAGCCCTTCTAATTCGACCAAATTGTTCATATCCCAACCAATTAAGCCTAGGAAAGTTAGAAGAGGTTTGCCTTTATGATCCCTGAATGCTCCACAGTATCCTGCTTTGCTCGGATTGACTTTGGAAGCTCCATCGAAATTTAATTGTATCATATTATGGGGCAGAGGGAGCCATTTGTTTGGTATTTTGTAGTGTGAAGAGAATTTACTATGATTTTCCTGTACCTAGTTCAGCTGAAGATTCTAGTTTGCGCATATATTCTTCTCCTGTGGAGGGAAGGAAAGTCCTCTTCATACCAAGTTTAGAGCATTAATGTTTCCTAAAGGTTTTGGCAAACATTGTTCCATAAGACTTCTAAAGGTGTCGATCAGTATTTGAAGATGCGGCGGTTTCTTTCTTTCCATATTGTCCACATGAGAAGACCTAGGATGATTTTCCATAAAGAGTTTAACATTTTACTCTTATATGGATTGATTGCCCAACTACGTATGGTGTTGGTGATATCTGCTTTAATTCTTCCTTCTTTTCGGCATCTAAAACTTGCTTTTTCCCAGAGTCTGTTTGCCAAGGGGCAGGAGTTCATGAGATGCAGAGTGGTTTCTTCCTGTTGTTTACAGTTGGGGCAAATGGAGGGCTCGTGAAAGCTTCTTTTCCACAAATTGTCCCAAGTGAGTATTTTGTTTTGAAATAACAACCAGAGGAAAGTGGAGACTTTTTGCCAAATGTTGGGGGTCCATACTTTGTTCCAAAGAGGATCCTTGGATGTTTGATTCCCTATTATTAGTTTGTATGCCTCTTGGGCGGTGAAAGTTCCTCGTGCATTGTAACCCTGTCTTATTATATCCTTCTTATTAGAAAAACAAATTTTCCTATTAAGAAGCTCTGCCTCCAATTTTTTTTGAATGGACTCTATGCCTTGCCTAATGATGTGGTATGAGTTTATCCATTGTCTGTATCCCTGTGTGAGTGTAGGCAACCAGTGCTGGCTAACCTTATCCATCTGATGCTTTTCGCATTCCTATATTTGGTGGGGTCTAATTAGGTCCCTCATCTTGGGTCTTTGTTGCCATGAGTCATCCCAAAACCGTGGATTATTGTCATCCCTTATTTCCCAGAAGATGTGCTGTTGGATTATATATTTGTGCTGATTAGCCATGTTCTAGATTAAGGACACTTTTCCTACTTCTGTGAGTCTGATTAGATCATCTGTTAGTCAGTTGTTTGCATATTTTGCTGTCCATAGGATGGACCAAGGAGTATGAAGCGCCGAGATCCATTTCCACCAAAGACGTGCCCCCATGACTGCATTACTGTGCTGAGGATCACGAAGTCCAGTGCCCCCTGAAATTTTTGGAAGGTAGATCGTAGCCCATTTCACTAGTGCCCATTTTCTATTTTGTCCCGATGATCCCCACAAAAAATTCCTCTGAAGATTTTTTATTTTCTTGAGTACCCATTTTGGTGCTACCAGTACTGAAAAAAGATAAAGAGGCATGGATTGTAGGATAGCTTTGATTAAAACTAGACGACTGGCCATATTGAGGGCTCTATAAGTCCAAGAGGAAAGGCGAGCTTCCAATTTCTCCAAGAGCAGTTTCCAAGTAGAGTGCTTTAAAGTAGAGTTAGTCATAGGTGCACCCAGATATTTAGAGGGGAGAGTGGCTACCGTGAATCCAAAAATGCGAGCTATGGAAGACTGAGTGATGGTAGGGGTATGGAAGAAAAAGATTTTGGACTTAGCCTTATTAATGCTGGCACCAGAGGCATTTGAGAAATCATTCGAAAGGGATTTTAATTTAAGGGCTTCCTGAACCAAGGGATGGCCAAAAAACATGTTATCATCCACAAATTGTTGGTGGGTAAAAGCAGGGGTGTTGGGAAAGGAGAGGCCTCTGAGCTGCTAGGATTGAAGAGCTTTTTTAATACTTCGTCCAAGCCCTTCTGCCATTAAAACAAACAGAAAGGGGGAAGAGGATCTCCTTGTCTGATTCCTCTAGAAGGATGGAAGGGGATGGAAGGGATGCCATTGACCAGAATGGAGAAGAAAGTGGAGGTTATAAGACTCATAACCCATCTAACCCAGGGAGGGGAGAAGCCAAAGGCAATCAACATCTTTTGAATGTAAGTCCAGCTTAATTTATCAAAAGCTTTAGAGAGGTCAATTTTTAGAAGCATACCTGCTTTTTTGAGCTGCTTCAGGGAGTGTATAATCTCATGGGTGAGAATGATGCCATCCGTGATTTTCCGACCTTCCACATATCCCGATTACTCTAGCAAGGTAAGTAAGGGTAGCAGTGGCTTCATTCGAGATGCAATAACTTTGGAAATGATTTTGTAAGTGACATTATAGAGAGAGATAGGCCTGAATTTTTTAGGAGTCAGAGATTGTGCTTCCTTGGGGATGAGGGCAACAAAGGTTGTGTTCAGAGAGGGAAGCATCCATTGATTAGTCCTAGATTCCTCAACTACCTGCCAGACCTCCTCTTTAATTAGATCCCAAAAGTTGTGAAAGAAATTTGAGGTAGAACCATCAGGGCCAGGTGCCTTTCCTTCTTTGAGTTGTCGCATAGCATTCTCAACTTCCTGTAAAGATATCGATCTTAGCAGGAGCTGATTGTGTTCTTCTGTTACTATTTTTGGAATGTTCTTGATAATCTTCTCTATGGTTGGTTATCTATCAACTTGTGGTTCTTGGTGCACCTATTTGAAGTAAGTAAGAAGCTCTTGTTCTACATCCTCATGTTATTCCAAGCATTCTCCTTGCTGATTCTGAATGTGAGTGATGTTGTTGTGCATTCTTCTCTATATAGTAGTGCAATGATTTTTTTTTTATTTGTTTCTCCTTCCTTAAGCCATCTAACTCTTGATTTTTGCTTCCAGAGTATTTATTCTTGTTTTTCTCTTTCTACTATTTGTGTTTGAAGGATCTTTTCCTTCTCTGAGAGTGCTTCAGATCTCCCCCAGTAATGATTGTTTGTTGGATTATTTTGATTTCTTGATCTAGAGCGTTCTGAGCTTGGAAGATATTGACAAAGGTTAGTTGATTCCATTGCTTGATATTTTTTTTTTAGATTTTTGAGTTTTTGTTGGAACTGGTACATTTTTGAGCTATCCGGGGGTTTGAAGCTTTTCCAAACTGCATTTATCAGATTGTTGAAGTCTGGATGCGTCAACCAGAAAGCTTCGAAGCGAAAGGGCCACCATGTGGTGCTCCCGGGTCTTTGCCATTAGAGCGAGATAGGCCAGTGATCTGATCCTGTGAGAGGTAAGATCAAGGCCAAAAGATCTCCTCCAAGATGGATGGCATTGTCTGAAAGCAAAAATCTATCCAGTCGAGAGGCAATTTGATGTGTGCCAGCTCTTTTGTTATTCCAAGTATAGATTCCATTATTGAATGGCATATCTATAAGCCAGTTGTTTTGGATGAAATTTTTTAAATGGATACTTTCACTATCCAGTTTATTCCTGCCTCCACTTTTTTCTTCCAGTTTAGTAATCATATTGAAGTCTCCTCCTGTGATCCAGAGTGGATGTGTTCTAGTGGAGTTGATCAGAGATAAAGTATTCAAAATGTCTATCTTATGCATTGCCTCCTGGGGGAAGTAGATGTTGGTTAGGTGACCATGCACATTTGTCCCTATTATATGAAAGGTGGCTTGAATGAAATGCTTACTCGCATGGATATTAGTAAGCGTGATAGCTCATTTGTCCCAGACTATTGCTAGACCTCCTGAAGCTTCTAAGGCATCCACTGCTACTACTTGACTGCCTGGCCATGCTTTTGCAAGTGCTTGACCAAGTGTTCTAGAGTTACATTTTGTTTCTTGCATGACGAATATTTGGGGTTTCTCCTGTTGAATCATGTTTTTTATCATTCTGTATTTCCCAGGGCTGTTTAGCCCTCTTATATTCCATGAAGTGAGCTTCATGTTTCATTATTGGGTAGGGGACTGTAATACTTTGTAAGCTTGGAATATCTTCCTGATTCCACCAGCATTTCCCCAATGCGGATGGTTCTTTGGAGGTTTGTTTTTCTCCCCCATTTTTTATTGTCTTTAGGAATGTTTTTGCCATCCCATTGACTTCCAGGCTGAATGCCTAGGGATCTTTGCTGTTGTGCTCTGGAAAGGATGACTTCCATGTTTTCCAGCTGTCTTTCTGGGATCTTGTCAAATTCTTTTTTCCTGGAAACTTGTTCCAATCCTAATATGTCTAGATCTCCTATATCTATGCTTTCAGGCTCTTCTTCCATATGCTTGGCCTCACTCCTTTCCTCTACAGTCTCTGTTGCAACGGTGGTTTCTTGCTGCAAAATTTCTATCTCCATGCTATGAGATTCCCAGATCAGTATCAGATTCGGTAAGGAAGTGGTAAGATTTTTGGATTGCAAATGATTTTGAGGTTGCTCTGAGCCTGTGGGGATGAATTGAATAATGCCTTGGGAGGCTTGGAGTGTAAGGGGATCTCATTGGTATTCGAATTTGGCTGGGCTAAGATCTCAAAGCTATTACTGGTGGATAGCATTGAAGTGTTGGCAGAAGCATTTTTAGGGTTTGATGCAAGCTTTTTGTGGCTCCTTTTGTGAGTGTTGACCTTGGTGAATCAGTCAGAGTCAGAATTTTCTGAGGAGGTAGAAGTCGGGGGTTTCAGATTTAACGAGCAATCGCAAAAGAGATGGCCAAGGGCATGATATTTTCTAAATCGAAAGGGGACATGTTCATAATCTATTGACTGAATCCATTCAAAATCATCATGATATAAACTTACCGCATCCGGGAGAGCTTTGCTTAGATGCATATAGACACAAATGCGGGCGTAGGAAGTGTATCTTCTGTGTTTTGTCTCCTCTGCAATTCTAATGAACTCCCCCAGTCCATTTCCAATATCTTGCAGTGAATCTTCATCCCAGTACTCCAATGGAAGGGAATAAAGACGGATCCAGACTGGTGCTTAGCTTAGATCTTCTTTGTCTGGGTCGAATCTTTCAGTCCAGTCTCTCAGGTAAAGACTGGTTGCATTAAAGTAGTAAGGTCCTCCATCGAGTACCCTATTTCGATCTTCTATAAAGTTGAAGACTGTCATGAAAAAGCCCTTTGGTCCCAGCTGCAAGGTAATGTGCCCTTTGGTTTCCATTTGGCTGTGATCCATCCATGCAAGGCTTTCTATGTAGGCCAAAAGCCAATAAATTTCCTTATTAATGCATGATCCTTGATGTACTAGATTTGGGAATTGATTCTTTGACTTGGGAGCTGAATCTTAGGTCTTTCAGCTGCAACAGGTTTACAGGTAGCCGATGTCGCTTTGGGAGCTGCATTTCTTTCTGTATTATCTGTCTGTGCACAAGGAATCGTTCCCGCCTCTTCCTGGGGCTTTTTCCCGTCATCTTCTGTGTGCATCTGAATATTTTCTTGATCATTGGGGGGAGGCACCGTGTCCTCTCCCTGGAGGTTGTCCATGATTTGTGCTCTATTCTTTGTCATGTATTGTTGTTCGTATTGCTGGAGAGTTGTTACAGTGGCACTGTGGTCTGTTCAGGTCTACCGTTGCAGGTTCTGACACAAACCCTAAACCATCGTCGTTTCTCCACCTCTATGTCTTAATCCCCTTACAAAGTGATATTGAACATCAATGTGATTTGTATTTGAATGATAAATAGGGTTCTTTGAAAATAAAATTGCGCTTTGGCTGTCACAGTCTATCCTATAGCTCACTTTACTAACCCCATACTTGAACACAATCTCTGCAACCAAACTACTTTCTTGCTTCCATGAGTGGCTACGATGTGTTCTGCCTCTGTAGTTGAAAGTGCCACTACAGATTGTCTCTTACTCATCCAACTTACTATCACCTCAAAATAGGTTAAACACATACCCACTTGTAGATCTTCTCTGATCTAGATCTCTAACCTAGTTTTCATCAACAAAGCCACGGATGTCCAAAACTCTATCCAATCCTAGTCTTCCTTGGTAGCACATACCATAATCACTATTTCCATGCAAATACCTAAAAAACAGCTTCACTACTGTCCAATGTTCCTTCCATGGTTTTGACATAAACTTTCTCAATACTCCCACTACATGTGCAATGGCTGGTCTAGTACATACCATTGCATACATCAGGCTATGCACTATACTTGTGTATGGAACATGGGGCATGTCCTCTTCCTCTTCTTGTGTCTTGGGACAATGTTCAACAGATAAATTTACACCTACAGGAATAGGAACCTTCACCAGTTTACTATCCTACATATTAAACCTCTGTAGTATTGTCTCAACATACTTCCTCTTGTTTAACTAGAGCTTCCTCTTTGCCCAATCTCATTTAATATCCATGCCCAAAATATAGTTTGCAGCACCAAGATATTTCATGTCGACAATTGGGACTTCAAATCCTAGATAATTTATTTGTTATTTCCAATAAACAACATATCATCCACATACAAGACCAAATAAATAATACGACCACCAATTAATTTAAATTACACACAATGATCTTCTTTTCTTCTTCTGAAGCCAAGTCCTTGTATACATGTATCAAATTTATTGTACCACATCCTTGGTGACTGTTTCAACCCATACAAATATTTTTTTAACCTACATACCAGTTCTTTCATACCCTTCATCGCAAAGCCTTTAGGTTACTTCATGTAGATCTCTTCTTCCAGATCCCCATGAATAAATGTTGTCTTCACATCCATCTGTTCTACTGCAAAATCAAAAGCAACAACAATAGATAAAAGTAATATAATAGAATATATCTTAGAAACAGGAGAAAAAATATCACCAAAATCAATTCTCGACAATTGAGAATAACCTCTTTCTACCAACTGAGATTTGTATTTCTCCACCTTTCCTTCTGCATTTATCTTCTTCTTAAACACCCATTTGCTGCCAATTAGTTTCCTTCCAACTGGTAATTCCACCAGATATATTATACAACATTTTGTCATTGTCCCTGTACTCCCCATTCCATGATCTTGGAGGACCTCTATAGTCAACCCTACATGCTTTCCCATCATGAAGAAACTCCCATTATGTCACTCTTCATGAGTAGAATGATTCCCTTTTGCATAATTTCCCAAGAATCTTCCTTTTACCCTAGTTTACAAGACCGACGCTAATGACCAATTTCCTCCTCATGCCGATTTGCAAAGATTAAAACCAATACCAGTGTCATACAACACTACTGAGCCTTTTCTCAATCACGGAGATCCTCTTTTGGCAAGTTTTTTAAATATGGATTCGAAGCTTCCAGGTCTAGAAGCTTCATAACGAAAGTCTGGTAAATTGTTGGGATGAATGGAGCCGAGGAAGTCAGCTTGGGATGCTTTTCCCTATTAGGATGGAACCAATCCAAGAGATATTTCCTCTCCCATTATAAGAGGAACCATATTCCCTCCATCAAAGCTATATAAGCCCCTCCTTTCCCAAGATGAACTAGTCTTTTGGATGTATTTTTACTCTTAGAATTTTTTGAGCTTGAATAATCAGCAAGACATCTATAGCTTGTAGCTGTATAGTTTATGTTTGAGGGAGAATAGTATGTCTGGTTTGGTTTGATACTAAAGGGAGGGAGCTTTAAAACTTCCATTGTTGGTACTATCCATGAGATGCTAGCAGAAGTGTGGGAACTCGGATACGTCAGAGGAGACCAACAACATCAAGGCATTAGTTGTAATCTCTTTCTGAACTTATATGAATACAACTATTGATTGATTTCTTACATTTTATGGCTTAATTTTCATCGACTTGTTAAGTACGATGAATGCAATTTGTATGCTATCACGTTTGTTGTTGTTGTTTGTTTTCTTGTTTCAGGTATTCGAAGGAAGGAAACGAAAAGTAGCTGGAGTAAGGAAGTAGGATCATCACCAAGCAGAATAGAATTCTAAAATGCGGGCCCTCTTATTTGATTCTAGCTTAAGGAAGTTTTCTATATATTGTTTGTTTGTATGCCAACTTTGAAAAACCCTCTATAAACCTTTGATAATATCTCGTGATCCCCATAAATGAATGGACTGTTGACACATCCTTAGGTGTGGACCAATTCATAATATCCCTAACCTTTTCAAGGTCTACAGATAATCCCTCCTTGGAAATGATGTGTCCCAAATATTATATTTTGTCCTTGTAAAACTCACATTTGTTGAGTTTTGCATATAATAGACATTCTCTTAAAGTTTGTATCACCAATCTCAAATGTACTTTGTGCTCCACCTCATTTTTAGAGTACACTAGGATATCATCTATGAATACTAACATGAACCTATCAATATGTTTGTGGAGTACATTATTCATTAAGCACATGAAGGTTGTTGGTGCATTGGCGAGACCAAAATGTAACACTACAAACTCATAGTGACCATATCTAGTTCTAATTTTTTTTTTTATAAACATCCTCATCTTTTTTTCATAGTTGATGTTAACCAGTCATCAAATCAATTTTTGAGAATACAATTTCCCCCCTTACTTGATCAACTGGTCATCAATTCGGGGCAGTGGATATTTATTCTTGATAGTTAACTTATTTAATTGTCGATAATTGATGCACATTCTAAATGTGCCATCTTTTTTCTTGACAAATAAAATAGGATCCCCCCAAGGTGAAACACTGGGTCTAATGTAACCCTTATCCAATAGTTCTTGTAGCTGCATTTTCAATTCCATTAATTCTAGTATACTCCTTCAATAAGGAGCTCTATATACTAGGGTAGCACCTAGCACTAAATTTACGGAAAAATATGTCTCTATGAGTGGGTAAGCCCGAAATTTCTTCTGGAAAAACATCTTGGAACTCATTGATGACCGGTAAGGTCTTTAAATTTCTCTTCTTTGGTTTTTGTTTAATTGTTTCCACCTACACCATGTATATATGACATCCTTTCCTAGCATTCCTCTTCAGTTGTAAGGATGAAACTTGTTGAACTGATATTGGTTTTATTTTTCCTCGAATTAATATGGATTTCCCATCTTGACCCATACAATTTACAGTTTTCTCCAAACAACTTATAACAACTCTATGTTTCTCTAACCAGTTCATGCCAATTAATATACATATGATCCTAAAGGAAGAATGTTTAAATATACTTATGTGGGGTAACCATTTAATTAAACAAGACATTGTCCTATTTGATTGGTCACCTTCCTTTTGGTATCAGATGCTAACTGCACCAAACATGAAGTTTTAAATTTTTCTGATTTTAATTTACATTTTTCCATAGTTTGGGGAGTCATATAACTTAAGCTAGCCCCTGAATCTATTAAAACAAAAACAGACTGGTTTGAGATGATACCTTCAATTTTTGTCATGGTAGATTGATGTTCAACCTGTCTATCATGTAGTGTCGCACTAATCCTAGGAATGTTTCTGGCAACATCATTCAGAGTTATTGCTTCATGGATTGCTTGAATATTCTAAACAAACTATAGCTTATGTGGAAAAACTCTTAATAAATGGGTTCACCACAACCAAAAAACTTCATTGGATCTCTTTCCTTGAATCCACTATTCATTTTTTTGTTTAATTCCATGGGCCTTAACCTCATGTAAGACTGTGTAGGCTGATTTGCATTCCCCTTGCTGAATTTCTTTCTCTGATGATCTTTTGTGAATTTTTTTAAGATAAGGCGGTTTCCATATTTTTATTATAGACTTGGTTTTGTCCTAACTTTTCCATGGTTTCCAACCTTCACTTCTATTTTTGAATTGTTGGTAGCATAATCTAGTTTTTCTTACCACCTCGTCCATTGATTTAGGATTGTCAAACTCAACCCTTTCTTTGTAGGTAGCTAGTAAACAGTTCAGAAATTTTTGTACCTTGGCTTTTTCCTCTTTGATGTAGGGAACATACAGCAACAAGTTTGTAAATTTCACTACACACTCATCCATGGTCAATTGTCCCAGTCTTAACTCATAAAATTCCTTAGCACGATCATCATAGTATCGCTCAATCAAGGACCGAGACTTAAAATGTTTGTGGAATTCCTCCCAACTAATTGTCTTCTCTTCCAAAAAATGTATACTTTTGGGCTCTTCCCACTAGAGAGTAGCCTTACCCTGCAACTGGTAAATATCCAATCAGGCCTTCACATTACTTTCATATTCATATACCTAAAAATATTTTATTATATTAAGATGTCAGGCTTTAGCGTCTTCCTATTTTTCCCCATCAAAAGTAGGGGGTTTGATTTTCCCGAACTCTCCCTTTGAGTCCATTTTTTTTTTAGGTGATCTTGATACATCCTATCTGACTCTTCTCCACTTTCTAACTTCTCTGATTTTGTTTCCACTTTCTTCCTTTTTGGCTCCTCTGGTTCTATACTTTTATGGCTAGAATTCTCAGTCAATTCCCTTATCATTCTTTCCTACTCTTCACTAGACTTTAATAAATGTTCATTACTATTCCTTAGGTAACTTAACTCTTTTTGTAAGTTTCTGATGACATCCATAAATTGAGAATCTGGTGGGGTACTTTCATTACCCAATTCCACATATAATCCTCACCAACTATTATAGCTCGAGGGGCATATTTTCCCATCATGTGATGGCCCACTTCCTTTGTGTAACTTATTAAAAAATATAAACTACTATCAGTATTCATTAGTGGTATTTCTACATACACATTTTTTTTTTCTTTTTCTTTTTTTTTTAATTACTTTAGTGCTTCCTTACATGCCCAAAGCTAAAACTGGGCTCTGATACCATATGTCATGTCCCCATGGATTTTTTTTTTTTTAATAAAACAACAATACCATATATACATTACTCATTGGATATTATCTTTTTTTTCGATGCAGATTTACTTATTCCTATACAATTGTGTACCTTCCCATGTGAGTATTATTCCATTAAAAGGTTAGCTATTTAGCAACCTTAGTCCCAATTCTCAATGAATTTGAGTTCTTAAATGGTATCCTTGTCTATCAATCTAATAATTTAAGAATATACATATATTGACCTTATATGAATATAACCTCTTCACGTCTCTAAGGTTTATAACCTTCACACTTTACCTACATCCCAACCATGTCTTTGCATACATTATGGTGATCAACATTTCCAAAGTCACTACGCAACGTGTTAAATTTAATAGTGAATTTACATATTTCTTTCACCTTGGTGTTGTTATCATAAACCCTCCCCCTTGTGATAATGGGAATTTGTTTACTCTACTCCATTACTCTATGGTATACTTTGTAACTACTTAACTATTTGTCATACTAGGTTGGCTTCCACTAAATTTTATTGGAATATGGGGTTACACAGGATGTGATGTAATTAATATATGCGTAGATTTGATTTATTGGACCTATAATCTTACCTCGAGAAGCACCTATGGTATTTTGATCCCGAGCGATTCACTTGTTAACACTTGGGTTCAGATCACGTGGCCTTCACTTGGGTTGTCAGGTCTTCCAGAGTGGATGGTGGGGATTTTTTATTGTTTAAATGCATCACACGTTCTTCGTTACATTATTTTATAAGACATGGTAAGATATTAGTCTACTATTATTATTGGAATGCATTAAATGTTTGGAGCAGTTGAACTAATAGTCGTTAATATCAATGTTTTTCTTTCACAAGTAATTGAATTTATTTTGGGTTCATTATGTAAATGAATAATATAGCTATTGTATAAATAAATTAATAATCAGATACCTATATATTATGAATGCCCAAACTTTATTGTTTATGGATTTTGTTCTTAATATATATATGTCTTCACTTCCAATTATCAACAGTTAGCCATACTCATTCTTTTCTTCTCACTAAAACATACTTAGTTCATTTAAATTTTGTATTTTCTTGAGTATTGTCACATTGATGCTTATCCATGTGTGTTCTCTCCGTAAGCCACCTCAAGTTAATTCGACATGGGTTCCCATTATAGTATTCAGCTTAATGCTTTACTAGAAAAGTCATGCGTTTCTTAGTATGATTTTTTGTAAACATACTGACCTCAAATTTTTGTGTAGTCATATACTTGCCTCTAGAATTTCTACATCTCTTCTTCCCCTAATTAGTGTCACTACCTATCCTACACCTTGAGGAAACCCAGTGGTTATTACGAGACTTAGAGCTAAGTTTCCCCAGTTCCTAAATAAATGAAATTTATTATTTACTTAACAATATTCTACTAATGCCCTAGATTGGTAGTTAAGTTTCCCGATGTAAAATCCTTAACTCAATTTGAACATTCATATAGTGCTTTTGTGTCCAAGTAAATTTGAGATTATTTACTCACAGTTTCTACCTTTCAATAAGAATAGTTTAATACATACATACTACAGGATTAGCACCAATATCTAATCAAACTTTATACTAGACACCGACTTTTACATATGTAGTATCGCTAACTAAACATATTGTAGAGTCTATACATAAACAATTAATAGATTTAACATTGTACACAAAAATCTGAGGAATTTATAGTGTTCATAGAAATTAACATTCATAGATTTTCTAATAAGTTAAATAGTCACAAATTATCAAATCAAATAAACATTCTCAGATTTTCTAATCAGCTAAACATTCACATATTTTCAAATCAGATAAACATTCTCAAATTTTCTAATGAGCTAAACATTCACATATTTTCAAAATAGATAAGCATGCATATATTTTCAAATCAAATAAACATACACAAATTTTTTAATGAGATAAACATTCTCAAATTCTCTAACCAGGTAAACTGCAAAAACTGGTACTTGGGAATATACACTATCCACCCAACTTCGAACTGCACCTCCAGTTCCCCTCGAGCTGATATTGTTTTCCCTCAGAAGAATCAACCACCTCTTCTGATTCTATCCAAGGTAGGTATTCTATGCCTTACTTCCCTAGCATATTTTTTCTTAGCAGCGTCCTACTTTCTAGGGTATGCCAACCCCTATGGGCCTAGGCATTTTTTTATATTTTGAAAAATTTATTTCCCTTTTTCATTAAAGCCCACCTTTATCTCCCATGGCGCTTTACTCACCCTTACTTAGTATTCTTTTTACATTCAGTGATTTAATAGATTTCTCTCTCCAATCATATTAAATCTCATGAACCATTCCTAGGGAGTTTTAGGAATGATTTTAGGGAAGGTTTTCTTGATCTTATCTGACCACATTGGTTTCCAAATCTGGGAAAAAATATTTTTTAACTCAAGAGTTTCTTTCCCAATTAGTCTCTAGTTTTTTTTTCATTAATAAAATTGATTTATTACATCGTCATACTTCGTGACAATTAGAGATCACGATGGATTTCTAACCATCATAAATAAAAATAGTTGAATCTAAAATAACAATTATTTACATAGAAACATAGGGGTATCACATGCTCTCTATCAACCAATACAAGTGAATTTTCATAGCTATTTATCATTGCATCCCAGACATCTGCACCAAGGGACATTTGACATGTCCTCATTCTCACATTTTAGATAGTATAGTCCATTCCAATCAAAAAAGGAGCTTTGTTGGTAGGACTTCCATCTTGGGTAGCCATGTCTCAGGTTTAGATCTTCCTTCCAATTGTTAGACTGATGTTGGAGGAACCTACGTTGATAGCAGTTGTTGGAAAATAAGATAATACTGAGACAGGGGGTGAATCAGTATTATCACAAATTTTTAAAATGTATACCCATATTTAAATATTCAAAAAATGACCATGTAAACAATACATAAATCACACAACAATACCATAAACATCACCCAGTTATGACACAATGGTTTTTATGGGGAAACCCACAAAGGGGGAAAACTACAAATCTTCTTCCTAATTTTGATGAAAAATGCACAAACCAGTTTTTTTTTACATCATATTATGTAGACACCAACCTAAAGGAGACTCTAACATATTTTTCTTTGCAGGGACCCACTTGTTGGAAGCACCAAATCTCATTTTTTACACACACCGTCTTCATGATCCTTTCTAGACACTTACCTAAGGAGAGACCAATCCCTTGATACAAGATGAAAATATTTGTTCAATCCAACTCTTATGATCTTCATTTAGTAGTGCTCTCTCTGTTTTTTATCCTTTGCAAATTTTTTATGCACAATACCTTCTATTTTCACCTAATCTCCACCTACAACCTTTTTTTCTCCTTATATTCCTTATCTGTTTCATATTATTGACATTTGGTGACCTTATTACTACCTTTTTGTGTTCATTATTTCTCTCTTTCTCTTATGTTGTTAATTTGATGAAACGAAAAGAAAAAAATCATTATTACAACTCAAAGAATCAGTTTATATCAACCTCCTCTCATTAGTTGTGTCTTTTTGCATTCACAATTCTTAGCAATTCAGTTGCTTCATATTCTTGTCATTTGAGCTTCAACGATCTCTTCATTCCTCCAATTAGATAATCTTTTCCAAATTTATTTGTTGAATGACAAAAAATTGAGAACAGTGTAACACCAAATTTAGAACTGAGAATGTTGAAACACCAACATATGTTAAACATAGAAAATCACGAAATATCAAATTTCATTATAATGTATAGAATTCATCAAAACACCAAATTTCCATAAAACATTATAGTCCCAACTCACTACTTATATGCCCGAATGCCAAAACCAAAGTATTAATAGTTAAAGTGCTCAAATCTTCACACCTCAATCTAGTATCTGAAACCTTTTTGTTTTAATGCAATTGTGCAATGCGCTTTAGAGGCCTAGACCCCAGATACATTATTGGCACTTTACTTCCTATTCCCTTCGTCCTTGCTCAAGTATAACCAGGGCTTGTGTCCTCTGTCCAAAATGGAAAGAGCTAAACTCATTTTAGGTTTTTCTCTGGTATTTGGCTTTTTACTAATATTATCAAAACTTGATGGCTTTCACCTCTAGATTATCTAGGTATTCGGACAACCCGAACCTGTTTTGCAGTATTATGGGCCCACCACCATGGCATCAAACATTTTCTAAAAATTCATAACATAGAAAAACCTATACAAATTGAT
This sequence comes from Pinus tabuliformis, assembly GCA_031772625.1. Taxonomy (NCBI): domain Eukaryota; kingdom Viridiplantae; phylum Streptophyta; class Pinopsida; order Pinales; family Pinaceae; genus Pinus; species Pinus tabuliformis. The sequence goes on along the minus strand of CM062817.1, from coordinate 1,230,880,913 downwards.
CCCTTTGGCATGAGTCCCAATGATTTTCCACCTCACTTGGGGATGTAAAAATTCCATGTGGCCACCTTTGAGTGGTGCCTTGTGTCACCCAAATTTGGTGCACTTGGCCACAAAAAAAAGGGTAAAAACACCTACCACGTGTCTTATTTATGGAATGTGCCACATCATCATCTTGGCATGCCATCGCCACCAGGTACTCCATCTCATCCTTATCATCCAATAGTATGATTTCGTGTTTAACTTTGCCACCTGGAATGGTGTGAACTAAATCTTGTGTCTTGGGTGTTTTCCTTGCTTTTCTTTGTAAAATCTTCTAAGGGCTTGATGGCTGAATTCATATTTTAATATGGAACCAAGAAAACAATAGAATAATCATGGAATCCAGATCTAGGTATTTATCAATTTGCATAATGCATAAAGCCCCATATGTTTTGGATGTCTAGATATCTGGATGTCTTAGATTTCTTCTATCCCCTTAATTACGTGCTCCAGTCTAGATGTCCTCAATCCCCAAATGAGTCCAGATTCCTGGATAGGTCTAGATGTCCTACATCCTTTGATGAGGCTAGATTCTCAGATAAGTCTAGATGTACAAAAATTTCCACTGCTACACCTTATTGAACTTCAAACATTGGTTTCTCATAAACCCTTGGAGTTTTGCTAAATATTGTATACTATTAGAATGATCTCCAAAAGAAGTACACAATAAAACACTATTTTATTATTTTAATTGAAGAATTAAAGAAAAAATGCCTTCAAAACTTCAAATCTATAACCTACCTCTATTCTTGACTCACCAAGCTCCCCCTAAACTTAAGACAAACAACTGCAACTACAAACAAACACATAACTCTTACGTAACATTAGTGACGCAAGCAAATAGAAATAACTCAACTTTCACTCAATAAAAATATAAACAACTTTAACATCAATAAAACAATCTGACATGATTAACAACACTGTGCTAAACAACCTTAACCCTCTTCAAAGGTGGATTCATGAAAAAGAGACAAACGAGTAAGCCATTCAATCCACCCAATGAGCTCATATAAATTTGGGCTTTAATTAGGCATAGTGCATGGGACTGTACATGGTTCTTCCATTTGGGTCTTGGCTTTTTATCCTTATTTGCACAAATCCGAAGTACTTTCAAAATTCCACGCTTGTGATTCGACTTTGATAATTGGGAATGGCCATTCAATTCCACGCTAGTGATTCGACGACAACTCTTATTTCCACCTCTATAGCAAAGTTAATGCTGTCTGACATGTAAGGGGAATAGGAGTTGCCTTGCATTTATATTTCCCTCAAAGTAGCAAAGTTAATGTTGTCTGACATGCAAGGGGAATAGGAGTTGCCTTGCATTTATATTTCCCTCAAAGTTGACTTTGGCATGTTAATGCAAGGCAACTCCTAATCCCCTTGCATGTGAGACAACATTAACTTTGCTATAAAAGTGGAAATAGGAGTTGCCTGATTGGACTTGACTTTGATCATTGGGAATGGCGAATGGCCAGGACGATTCATGCAAGGCACGCGACCAGCAATATCTCGTGGGATGTGCATGAGTTTGGAAGTTGATGACGCTCGAGGAAAACGTCATACATGAACTAAGGTTCGGATTGTTTATTTTGAATCCCAAGGATAACGCAGAAGAGGATAGATTAGATTGGCGTGACCCCTGTAATTTGAAAACAAAACCACCGTCAAATCCGTGGAACTTTTATTATTTGTAGTGAGTGTGACATCATATGAATAGTTCATAGTGCGTGCGACATCATATTTGTTTTTGCCTTGACTACTGAGAGCTTGTTAAAACTTCATTACTAATGGAAATAGAATGATTTTAATCCATATTTATCACTATGTAATAAGTAAACAATAACTTTATTGTTTTTTCATTTACGATAATATATGTTGGACAAATTAGTATGATAAGTTAATTTTTAGCTTATTGTTAATCAATATATATTTGTAATAATCTAGGAAAACGATGATAGGTTTTCTTATTAATTTAGCTTAAAATTAATATAATTTAAATTGTTAATTTTCTACCATATTTTAAATTTTGTTTAAAACAATAAATCTGTTTATTTATGTAATAAAAAAAAATTACAAATTAAATATAAAAGACATTCAGATCTCACCAGCTTATCAAGTTAAAAGACTAAAAGATCACTCGTTTAAATATTTTAAAAATTTTATTGTCTAACCATTATATATTTTGGAGTTTTCAGTTGGAATTCGGTGAAAAAAAATTGATCATATATTGATCTTTGTTCTTTAAAATGGTATTTTCAGTGCATATATGGATTTAACGGCGCGAATAACCCCAAGGGTACTTGGATTGTAGAGAGTTAGCAACTGAAGCTTCTGAATCCAACAAATCCTGCGCAAATTAGACGGGAAAATATGCCACACAAACCTCCAAGATGTATAATCAATAGACTTGTTACAAGTTGACATTGTGAAGTATAAAAATATGTTTTAACTCAAGTTGTGTAATGTTTTAGTTAGAAATATCAAAATTAATGAATTAACTTAACAAGATAAATTAAATGATATAAATTAAATGGTTAGTAAAGATGGATAGACATCAACCCATAATAAGTGTCAAAAAACTTAATCACACCAATCCACCGTAAACATCAAAAACATAATTCATAATACATCTAGAGTTGCTAAAATTTTAAAAGTCATAAAGGTTACCATAATTATAATTTATTTTAAGTTATTATTATTAATAATTATAAAAAAATAATATATAAATTAAATGTATATACATTTAAAAAAAGCATCTACAAGATTCTTAATCATGGTGATTCATCCTATTTTATAATGGAGATTTTAAATTTGCAAATATGTTTTGTTATAATACATGAGACAATATCATAGTTTATCTATACCTCATACCTAAAAAGCCAAAACTCATTACATAGGATGTTGTTTATAGGACATTTTTTTAATTAATCAATATAATTAAAAAAATCATATAATTATTCAAAATATCATTTAATTTTAGTGAAAAAAAAATGTCTACAATAATTGATAACAATGAGTTTTTTCTATAACACTTTTTTTATATATAGATTAAATGCCAAAATAAAAATGAATTGTAAAGTGATACCATTCACAAGCTTTATCTATACAAAATTATAATAACTCTTACACATGTAATGATGATTGGCGATGGTTGTGACAGTAACATCTATCATATTAATGTAAAGCATGTAGGTTCGTCACATCAAATAGTTGTATAGAAATAATTTTATCGAGAAGATTTTTTTCTAAGGAGTGAATTCTATTACCTTCTAAAACATGAGATTACATCGTGGATTAAAAAAAAAGATCTCTCAGAAGGGAGACCTGACCATAACCATGAATATACTTTTCAGAGAGAACATAGATACATGTAGAAACTAATAAAACTTACAAACAACAAATGCAATCTAGATAGTGGCTTATCTAGTCCCAAGTAAAAAAAACTAGAAGAGTAGAAATATAAATCAAAGCTATGTACATAGTCAAGTAAAGGGGTCCGAATCAGAGCTTTCTACTGGGATAAGGTCTTCTAGATCTTCCAAAGGTCTTGATGCTACTGATGGAATGACAAGATGGTGTTTGATCGTCACTAGTTTGTGTTCAATCCTCTCCAATCTATGATCATAATCTTTTAGGTGCCTGTGCATGTGATCCAATGATTGAAGTAGATCTACCCTGGACTCATGTCGATGTAGCATAATATGTCCCAGTAGGAATTTCATATGCCAACATAAGTCTAACGTCAATATCTATTGGTTGACTTTTCCTTGAGTATGTCCCATGTCAGTGATCTAGTGTGCCAATTCCACCATAACTTCAGAGTCGAAGATGGATGTGTTTTGGGACGAGGCTTCCCATTCAAACCTTGCCACTTCCACCTACATATGAGTTGGGATCTTCTCCCTATATATGGTTGCAAAATCCTTTATATGTTGATGCAAGTGGGTGTTTCCTCTACGAGCAAGTTCCTCATAATATACATCCCCTCTTTTGACTCTAGCTCTCATTATAGGCATTTTTGGGCTACAACGTGGGTCCTCAACTACACAAAGCAAACTGCGTATACAAACACGTCTTCTTCCATACTGAGCCACCTCAACTTTCCAAAAGATTTAATATAAGATGTTTGATGATTTTTCAGTGTTTTTCTCTTTCTAGCAATGTGTTGACCCACTATCAACATTGAATAATTCCAACTCCCTTCCACTTCATGACCCTATAACGCTCAACCTCGTGCCACCACCCTTTTAGTTGAGTTGGACCCATCAAATAGTCTACAAGAGAAAATACTACTACCACTCAATCTACATTAGAATGTTGAGGACAATGATCCAATCAAAGTCATGTAAGCCCAAAGAAAGTGCACACCCCTATTAGACAGAGACCCACAGAGGATTAACCAGGATCTTGAGGGAACAATAAAATTCTTAGAACATTTTATGGAGAACCAATGTTCAAAAGAGACAAGTTCTAAGGAAACTACATGCTAAGATACAAAGATACATTCTTTGTACTCACACTATTTTCCAAGCAAACACGGGTTCAAATATCCCTCAATCCCCTCCAAAATTTACACCTTTCAAATATCTAAGTATGAGAAATATAAATACAAAGGCCACCCACCACCAAGGCCCAATGGAAGTGGGAAGAGATATGCAAGAAAACTCCCAACCAAAGTAGGGGAAAGCTAGAATCAGAAAAGGGAATCCTGCCAGAAGGATAAGGATTACCTAAAGAGACAACAAATGAACATCTCCTACGATGTCAAGGTAAAGCAATAAAAATTAGATGTAATTGCACCTCTGTTGCATGAGATCATGGTAGCTTACTATTAAAACATATAAATTTTCCCTTCCCACATTTTCCCCACTACTTTCAATTGGAAATTTCATAAAATACAACCCATAACTTAAAATAACAACAATATTCCTCCCCTCATTGAGTGAGTAGCAAGATAGAGAGAGCCTTCTCTTGAACAATGGCTTGCATACAACTCACCTCCCTATTATTTCTAACAGCATGCCACAATGAAAACCTCTTGAGCACACTCTCATGCATAAGCTCAAGACCATTTAGGCAAATAAACACAAGCATGTTAAGCATTAGTACTACGATCCACATTGCACATTTGGTATAACCAACAACAAAATCCTACTGACCATTGATCTACCACACATAGGGAGAGTTATTGCTCCTCACATCTACGTTACACTTTCCAGGGCTGTGGTGCCACATCCCTCAACTTATTAGTCTAGTGAGGCGGTGGTAACCTCCCCCCTCTTCACTAATCACCCCATATTTTTAGGAGAAGTTTTTTATTAAATAAAACTGATCAACAATCAATAGTAATATAACTAATTAATATCTTATAATTTTTATACTAATAAACTTAGTTAACGATGAACAATAATTATGTATATTTAATCATTAAACAAATAAATATATTGAATTAAACATAATTTTTTCCATATAAATTTTAATAAAATTATATCTATCTATCTATATATATATATAGATATATATATAACTTAGAGAGATAACTTTTAAATTTTCATCTATAATATATAAATATCATTTTCTTTAAATTTAAATATATATATAATTATATGAAATATAATATAATATAATCTTTCTTAATCTACTACAATTTAATTTAAATGCTACATGTATTATTTATTATTTGCAAAAACATGTGTTCCTTTCAAAGTTGTTTTCGAGATTTTGTCATGCTTATAAGGATCTCTACATTAGGGTTTGAAGTAAGTTTAAGTTGCCTTGGGATATCGTATTCTAATTAGGACTTCGTTAGACATCGCTAGTGGTGCTTAAGTGTCTTCTTTAAGGCCTTTTCCACCTTTTTATCACAAAGGGAGATTCAATTCTATTTCAATTTTAGAATTTCCAAATGGTTTCCAATGTCCATCCACAATCAAAATCTTAATTGGGCATCGTAGTATCATTGAGAAGGTGCACGTTTAAATCCTTGCAATACATACATCAAAAAGTGGAAGGAATTCGGGTAACTCTAGACCAACAACATTTGGTTATACCAGTTTTCCTAACTTTGGTCCACATTTAAATGAACCAATCGAGGAAATGGGTTGTCACCATAATGTTTTTTATCCCCTAATTTTTAGGTTATGTAGTTTAAGTATGTAAAATTTTGAATGTTTTTTTGGAAAATATTTACTTTCGATTGATGTAATGTTGAAGTTTTGTACAATTAACGTTCGTTAATCATAGCCTAGATTAAATTATTTATTTATTCAAGCTAACTAGAAAGATATAACATAGATTTTTGTAAATGATGAAGTTGGACAACAAATTTTACTTAATACAAATTATTGTTTTGGTTGAGGAGAAAAAAAAATAAAATTAAAACAAATTTATTATTGTACTTATATTTGTACGTTGCGTTTAGATAAGCAATAGTTGGATAGAGATCAAAGACATTAATAATAAAAAGTCCTACATAGCAATATGTTATTTCCCCCCCATTAATTCTAACTTCTATAAGAAGAAGAATCTAGATAAAACTAACCCTTACAATGGTTTAGAGAATGATATTTCTAGCCTAAAGAATGACGGTAATATCCTTTTAATAGGTGACTTTAATGCTCGAACTTCAAACAACCAAGCTATTATTTTAAGCAATCATTCCAACACTAATCCTCTTTGGTTAGATGAAGACCCTACTCTGGCTAGCAGGTACAAAAGGAACTCTGAAGATCTCGGGGAAAATTTGTTTGGGTCGGAGCTAGTCAAGCTCTGTAGTACTCAGGATCTCATAATTTGCAACGGTCTAAAGAAGTGGCCCAATTCTAGCAAGATGACATGCATCCATGGGCTTGGTAGCAGCGTGGTAGACTATGTTATTTCCGATCTCCCATTATACAACGGAATAATAAATTTTGACATCTTAAACGACCATGAACCTGACTCTGATCATAGGCCTTTACTTATAACTCTCAATTTTGCCATGCATAGAGTTCCCATAGAAAATAATACTTATAGCCAAAAGAACTTAATATTTGATAGAAATAAAAATGATCTCTTTCTAAATGAATTAAAAACTAATTTGCTTCCTTTATCTAATATAGACAACATAGAAGACCTCTATCATAATTTTACTACAACCCTCTCATATCCTATTAACAAGTTCTCAATTGAAGTTTCAAATAATAAAAGAAATAGAAAAACCAATCCATGGTATGACAAAGATTGTAAAAGTGCAAGAAGAGTAATTAAGGAAGTTGTTGATGAATCTCTTAAAATGGACAAGATAAAAATATACAAAGCCCTAACTAAAAGGAAAAAGAGGCAGTACATTCGTCAAAGACAGGAGAATCTCTTACACCTCTCTAAGGTAGCTCCTAAGAAATTTTGGAGGCAGATTCTAACTAGGAAGACTAAGGATAATAATAAAATTGCTCTTTGCGATTGGAATTCCTATCTTAAAAAGCTTTATGAATCTCCAAATGTCATGGATAATTTGGAAACCCTTCTCACAACGAAAGAAGTTTTCTCTTTAGAAGACATTAAGTTTGGGGTTAATCACCTCGCTAATGGGAAAGCTAAGGACATTGAAGGTTACCAAGCGGAAATCTTAAAAATTGGAGGTCCTGTCCTCATCCCCCACATCCACAAGCTTTTCAATCAAGCAAGGGTTCCCTAAACCTTGGACTGAGAGCCTCATTATCCCTATTTTTAAAAGTGGCGATACAAATAACCCCTCTAATTATCGAACAATTATGATCAACCCTCTCTTAGCCAAGTTATATGGTAGTATTTTGGAAAAAAAGTTAAGCATATGGCTTGAAAGTGAAGGTAAGCGGGCTAAAGGCCAAGCAGGTTTCAGAAGGCATCACTCAACAACAGACCACCTTGTTACTCTTAGGATCATTGCGGAGGAATGTCGTAATGATAAATCCAATTTATTTTGTTGCTTTGTGGACTTTAGAAAGGCTTTCGATACGGTTCCTAGATCCAACCTTTGGAATAGATTAGAAGAGCTAAAGGTTCCTCTCGAGTTGAGAGCTGCCGCTATAAGGTTATATGAGAATGTAATTTCCAAGCTAAAGAGCAATGAAGGGTAGTCGAAAGATATTAAGTGTAACATCGGAGTTAAACAAGGTTGCCCCCTCTCCCCTACCCTATTTGGCATTTACATCGATAAGCTCGAAGGCTATTTAGAGGAAGTAGGATGTGGTGGCACGATCTTAGCTAGGATAGTCGTCATCCTTCTTCTTTATGCTGATGATATTGTTCTTTTGGCAAGGTGCCCATCTGATCTTAATAAGCAACTCAAGCTTCTTAAGGATTTCTGCTCTACCATGGGTATGACTGTTAACACTGACAAAACAAAAGTTATGATTATCAAATCCAAGAAGGACACTTACGCTAATTTTATGTATGACAATAATAACTTGGAGGAAGTGTATTCTTACAAGTACCTAGGAATTGATATTCATCACAAGCTCAACTGGAACCATAGCATTGAGAAAAGGATTAATGGGGGGTGGAAAGCTTACTATGGTCTTGAAAATAATTGTAAAATTGCAAACCTTGTAATGTGGGATAAAAAGAAGTTCCTCTTTGAAACTTTAGTCACTCCTGTTATCTTATATGGCTGTGAGGTTTGGGGTTGCAGCATCTCCAGAGAATCATGGAGAAAGATTGAGCAAATCCAGAAGCGTTTTATAACTTATAACCTGAAAATTAAAAGTAATACACCCTATCCTATTCTCCTTATAGAAGCAGTCTTTCCCCTATTGAGAGCCTAGCTATGCTTAGGTTTTTGTTGTACAAGCACAAAATCAGTAACATAAACGATCATAAACTTCCTAAGCTAGCTTTAAATTCTAGCCAAAACCACCTAAGGCTCAATCGAGGGTGGCATAAAGACACAAGGGCCTGGTTAAACTATTGGGAGATCAACGAAAATGATGCATTGCAAAACATAAATAACATTAAAGATATTGTTACTTCTAAGTTCAAAGAAAAAATGTGGTGTGAGAAAGACTTAGCGGCTAAAAGAAAATTAAGTTATTATAAGAAGGTCATCAACCCCACCCTAGAAGATCAAAAGTATCTCTCTATTTTAACTAGCTCAAAGAAGAAAATTAATATAGCAAAGATTAGAACGAATTCTCATGAGCTCCATAGTGAAACAGGTCGTTGGGCAGTTCCTAAAACGCCATGGACGGAAAGGATCTGCCATATATGTAAGAATAGGAACATTGAGGATGAAAACCACTTCCTCTTAGAGTGCCCCGCGTATAACCACATTCGATCTCAGTTTCACAATCTTTGTTACAATACTGACCTTCCTAGCCTTTTACAATGTCAAAATTATAGTGAGCTCGGGAGGCTTCTCTCCAAGCTTTTTGAGCATAGGAATAAAATCTTAAATCAAAATAGATAATTTGTTTCTTTAGGTCCGATAGACCATTATTTGGTCTCAGCGGATGTTAACCATCATCATCATCATCATCAAGTATTGTAGGTTGGGAATTAATCCAAAAATTCTTATAAAATAATGAGATAGTCATTAGAAATATAATGAAGAGCCGAAAGACCAAAAAAAATAGATGGTTAATAGTTAATATATGAAATGTAAAATTAATTAAAATAAGAGTGGATTAGGAGTTTGAAATGGAAAAGAAAAGAATTTAAGAGGTTTAAATAGGTTTGTAAATATAATTAAGTAATAGTATATTGTTTTTAAATATAATTAAATAAAATAAAAGTGGATAATATGGGAAAGGAAAAAAATTAATATAATAAAATGATTATAATAATAATAATAATAATAATTATTATTATTGTTAAAATGATTAAAAGATTAATAATAAAAATATAAAGATGTAAAGAAGGGCATGTAATGGTAACAATGGATAGAGTAAATTAAGAAGGATTCTAGTAAATATATAATAATGATGAGGTAACTTAATAGTAATTAGAGGGAGGAGAGGGGTTAATATGGGGAAAAACTATTATCAAAAGGGTCTAAAATTAGAGAAGGGGAGAATTAGGTAAGACTAGAGGAAATGGATTAAGGTATAAAGAGACTAAAGAAAAAAAGGACTGGAAAAAGAAGGAAGATGATCGGGGATAAAGGATAGAGGTGATAAGGCGGGAGGTGAGTAGAGATTAGTGGCCAAGATGGTGAATTATGGGTTTCTAGGATAGGCTAACCTTGTAGTAATCTTCACGATTCAAGTTACCATGGTTTTTCCTGATTTTGAGGGCTCCACAAATTATCTCAAAGGTGTAATATGGATATGAAGCTAAGATTTTGGTTTGCTTGAAGTAGATAAGACGGTTAGAATGAAAGGAGTGTTCAAAATTGGGCATCGTAGTATCATTGAGAAGGTGCATGTTTAAATCCTTGCAATACATACATCAAAAAGTGGAAGGAATTCAGGTAACTCTAGACCAACAACATTTGGTTATACCAGTTCTCCTAACTTTGGTCCACATTTAAATGAACCAATCAAGGAAATGTGTTGTCACCATAATGTTTTTTATCCCCTAATTTTTAGGTTATGTAGCTTAAGTATGTAAAATTTTGAATGTTTTTTTGGAAAATATTTACTTTGGATTGATGTAATGTTGAAGATTTGTACAATTAACATTCGTTAATCATAGCCTAGATTAAATTATTTATTTATCCAAGCTAACTAGAAAGATATAACATAGATTTTTGTAAATGATGAAGTTGGACAACAAATTTTACTTAATACAAATTATTGTTTTGGTTGAGGAAAAAAAATAAAAATTAAAACAAATTTATTATTGTACTTATATTTGATAAGCAGGTAATAATTATTGCAGGTTGGGAATTAATCCAAAAATTCTTATAAAATAATGAGATAGCCATTAGAAATCTTCTAAAGACCAAAAAAAATAGATGGTTAATAGTTAATATATGAAATGTAAAATTAATTAAAATAAGAGTGGATTAGGAGTTTGAAATGGAAAAAAAAGAATTTAAGAGGTTTAAATAGGTTTGTAAATATAATTAAGTAATAGTATATTGTTTTTAAATATAATTAAATAAAATAAAAGTGGATAATATGGGAAAGGAAAAAATTAATATAATAAAATGATAATAATAATAATAATAATAATAATAATAATAATAATAATAATAATAATTGTTAAAATGATTAAAGGATTAATAATAAAAATATAAAGATGTATGGAAGGGCATGTAATGGTAACAATGGATAGAGTAAATTAAGAAGGATTCTAGTAAATATATAATAATGATGAGGGTAACGTAATAGTAATTAGAGGGAGGAGAGGAGTTAATATGCGGAAAAACTATTATCAAAAGGGTCTAAAATTAGAGAAGGGGAGAATTAGGTAAGACTAGAGGAATTAAGGTATAAAGAGACTAAAGAAAAAAAGGACTGGAAAAAGAAGGAAGATGATCGGGGATAAAGGATAGAGGTGATAAGGCGGGATGTGAGTACAGATTAGTGGTCAAGATGGTGAATTATGGGTTTCTAGGATAGGCTAACCTTGTAGTAATCTTCACGATGCAAGTTACCATGATTTTTTCTGATTTTGAGGGCTCCACAAATTATGTCAAAGGTGTAATATGGATACGAAGCTAAGATTTTAGTTTGCTTGAAGTAGATAAGATGGTTAGAATGAAAGGAGTGTTCAAAATTGGGCAGCTTATTATTGGTTTGCTTGAAGTAGATAAGATGCTTAGAATGAAAGGAGTGTTCAAAATTGGGCATCGTATTATCATTGAGAAGGTGCACGTTTAAATCCTTCCAATACATATATCAAAAAGTGGAAGGAATTCAGGTAACTCTAGACCAACAACATTTGGTTATACCAGTTCTCCTAACTTTGGTCCACATTTAAATGAACCAATCGAAGAAATGGGTTGTCACTACAATGTTTTTTATCCCCTAATTTTTAGGTTATGTAGTTTAAGTGTGTAAAATTTTGAATGTTTTTTGGAAAATATTTACTTTCAATTGATGTAACGTTGAAGTTTTGTACAATTAACATTCGTTAATCATAGCCTAGATTAAATTATTTATTTATCCAAGCTAACTAGAAAGATATAACATAGATTTTTGTAAATGATGAAGGTGGACAACAAATTTTACTTAATACAAATTATTGTTTTGGTTGAGGAAAAGAAAAAAATTAAAACAAATTTATTATTGTACTTATATTTGTACGTTGCGTTTAGATAAGCAGGTAATAAGTATTGCAGGTTGGGAATTAATCCAAAATTTCTTATAAAATAATGAGATAGCCATTAGAAATCTAATGAAGAGCCGAAAGACCAAAAAAAATAGATGGTTAATAGTTAATATATGAAATGTAAAATTAATTAAAATAAGAGTGGATTAGGAGTTTGAAATGGAAAAGGAAAGAATTTAAGAGGTTTAAATAGGCTTGTAAATATAATTAAGTAATAGTATATTGTTTTTAAATATAATTAAATAAAATAAAAGTGGATAATATGGGAAAGGAAAAAATAATAATAATAATAATAATAATAATAATAATAATAATTATTATTATTATTATTAAAATGATTAAAGGATTAATAATAAAAATATAAAGATGTATGGAAGTGCATGTAATGGTAACAATGGATAGAGTAAATTAAGAAGGATTCTAGTAAATATATAATAATGATGAGGGTAACTTAATAGTAATTAGAGGGAGGAGAGGGGTTAATATGGGGAAAAAATATTATCAAAATGGTCTAAAATTAGAGAAGGGGAGAATTAGGTAAGACTAGAGGAAATGGATTAAGGTATAAAGAGACTAAAGAAGAAAAGGACTGGAAAAAGAAGGAAGATGATCGGGGATAAAGGATAGAGGTGATAAGGCGGGAGGTGAGTAGAGATTAGTGGTCAAGATGGTGAATTATGGGTTTCTAGGATAGGCTAACCTTGTAGTATTTTTCATGATGCAAGTTATGATGGTTTTTTCTGATTTTGAGGGTTCCACAAATTATGTCAAAGGTGTAATATGGATATGAAGCTAAGATTTTGGTTTGCTTGAAGTAGATAAGACGGTTAGAATGAAAGGAGTGTTCAAAATTGGGCATCGTAGTATCATTGAGAAGGTGCACGTTTAAATCCTTGCAATACATACATCAAAAAGTGGAAGGAATTCAGGTAACTCTAGACCAACAACATTTGGTTATACGAGTTCCCCTAACTTTGGTCCACATTTAAATGAACCAATCGAGGAAATGGGCTCTCACCATGATGTTTTTTATCCCATAATTTTTAGGTTATGTAGTTTAAGTATGTAAAATTTTGAATGTTTTTTTGGAAAATATTTACTTTCTATTGATGTAATGTTGAAGTTTTGTACAATTAACATTCGCTAATCATAGCCTAGATTAAATTATTTATTTATCCAAGCTAACTAGAAAGATATAACATAGATTTTTGTAAATGATGACGTTGGACAACAAATTTTACTTAATACAAATTATTGTTTTGGTTGAGGAAAAAAAGAAAGAAAATTAAAACAAATATATTATTGTACTTATATTTGTACGTTGCCTTTAGATAAGCAGGTAATAAGTATTGCAGGTAGGGAATTAATCCAAAATTTCTTATAAAATAATGAGATAGCTATTAGAAATCTAATGAAGAGCCGAAAGACCAAAAAAAATAGATGGTTAATAGTTAATATATGAAATGTAAAATTAATTAAAATAAGAGTGGATTAGGAGTTTGAAATGGAAAAGAAAAGAATTTAAGAGGTTTACATAGGTTTGTAAATATAAATAAGTAATAGTATATTGTTTTTAAACATAATTAAATAAAATAAAAGTGGATAATATGGGAAAGGAAAAAAATTAATATAAGAAAATGATTATAATAATCATAATAATAATAATTATTATTATTGTTAAAATGATTAAAGGATTAATAATAAAAATATAAAGATGTATGGAAGGGCATGTAATGGTAACAATGGATAGAGTAAATTAAGAAGGATTCTAGTAAATATATAATAATGATGAGGGTAACTTAATAGTAATTAGAGGGAGGAGAGGGGTTAATATGGGGAAAAACTATTATCAAAAGGGTCTAAAATTAGAGAAGGGGAGAATTAGGTAAGACTAGAGGAAATGGATTAAGGTATAAAGAGACTAAAGAAAAAAGGGCTGGAAAAAGAAGGAAGATGATCGGGGATAAAGGATAGAGGTGATAAGGCGGGAGGTGAGTAGAGATCAGTGGTCAAGATGGTGAATTATGGGTTTCTAGGATAGGCTAACCTTGTAGTAATCTTCACGATGCAAGTTACCATGGTTTTTTCTGATTTTGAGGGTTCCACAAATTATGTCAAAGGTGTAATATGGATATGAAGCTAAGATTTTGGTTTGCTTGAAGTAGATAAGACGGTTAGAATGAAAGGAGTGTTCAAAATTGGGCATCGTAGTATCATTGAGAAGGTGCACGTTTAAATCCTTGCAATACATACATCAAAAAGTGGAAGGAATTCAGGTAACTCTAGACCAACAACATTTGGTTATACGAGTTCCCCTAACTTTGGTCCACATTTAAATGAACCAATCGAGGAAATGGGCTCTCACCATGATGTTTTTTATCCCATAATTTTTAGGTTATGTAGTTTAAGTATGTAAAATTTTGAATGTTTTTTTGGAAAATATTTACTTTCTATTGATGTAATGTTGAAGTTTTGTACAATTAACATTCGCTAATCATAGCCTAGATTAAATTATTTATTTATCCAAGCTAACTAGAAAGATATAACATAGATTTTTGTAAATGATGACGTTGGACAACAAATTTTACTTAATACAAATTATTGTTTTGGTTGAGGAAAAAAAAAAAGAAAATTAAAACAAATATATTATTGTACTTATATTTGTACGTTGCCTTTAGATAAGCAGGTAATAAGTATTGCAGGTAGGGAATTAATCCAAAATTTCTTATAAAATAATGAGATAGCTATTAGAAATCTAATGAAGAGCCGAAAGACCAAAAAAAATAGATGGTTAATAGTTAATATATGAAATGTAAAATTAATTAAAATAAGAGTGGATTAGGAGTTTGAAATGGAAAAGAAAAGAATTTAAGAGGTTTACATAGGTTTGTAAATATAAATAAGTAATAGTATATTGTTTTTAAACATAATTAAATAAAATAAAAGTGGATAATATGGGAAAGGAAAAAAATTAATATAAGAAAATGATTATAATAATCATAATAATAATAATTATTATTATTGTTAAAATGATTAAAGGATTAATAATAAAAATATAAAGATGTATGGAAGGGCATGTAATGGTAACAATGGATAGAGTAAATTAAGAAGGATTCTAGTAAATATATAATAATGATGAGGGTAACTTAATAGTAATTAGAGGGAGGAGAGGGGTTAATATGGGGAAAAACTATTATCAAAAGGGTCTAAAATTAGAGAAGGGGAGAATTAGGTAAGACTAGAGGAAATGGATTAAGGTATAAAGAGACTAAAGAAAAAAAGGACTGGAAAAAGAAGGAAGATGATCGGGGATAAAGGATAGAGGTGATAAGGCGGGAGGTGAGTAGAGATCAGTGGTCAAGATGGTGAATTATGGGTTTCTAGGATAGGCTAACCTTGTAGTAATCTTCACGATGCAAGTTACCATGGTTTTTTCTGATTTTGAGGGTTCCACAAATTATGTCAAAGGTGTAATATGGATATGAAGCTAAGATTTTGCTTTGCTTGAAGTAGATAAGACGGTTAGAATGAAAGGAGTGTTCAAAATTGGGCATTGTAGTATCATTGAGAAGGTGCAAGTTTAAATCCTTGCAATACATACATCAAAAAGTGGAAGGAATTCAGGTAACTCTAGACCAACAACATTTGGTTCTACCAGTTCTCCTAACTTTGGTCCACATTTAATGAACCAATCGAGGAAATGGGCTGTCACCATAATGTTTTTTATCCCTAATTTTTAGGTTATGTAGTTTAAGTATGTAAAATTTTGAATGTTTTTTTGGAAAATATTTACTTTCGATTGATGTAATGTTGAAGTTTTGTACAATTAACATTCCTTAATCATAGCCTAGATTAAATTATTTATTTATCCAAGCTAACTAGAAAGATATAACTTAGATTTTTGTAAATGATGACGTTGGACAACACATTTTACTTAATACAAATTATTGTTTTGGCTGAGGAAAAAATAAAATAAAATTAAAACAAATTTAATATTGTACTTATATTTGTACATTGTGTTTAGATAAGTAGGTAATAAGTATTGGAGGTTGGGAATTAATCCAAAATTTCTTATAAAATAATGAGATAGCCATTAGAAATCTAATGAAGAGCCGAAAGACCAAAAAAAAATAAATGGTTAATAGTTAATATATCAAATGGAAAATTAATTAAAATAAGAGTGGATTAGTAGTTTGAAATGGAAAAGAAAAGAATTTAAGAGGTTTAAATAAGTTTGTAAATATAATTAAGTAATAGTATATTGTTTTTAAATATAATTAAATAAAATAAAAGTGCATAGTATGGGAAAGGAAAAAAATTAATATAATAAAATGATTATAATAATAATAATAATAATAATAATTATTATTATTATTATTTTTGTTAAAATGATTAAAAGATTAATAATAAAAATATAAAGATGTATGGAAGGGCATGTAATGGTAACAATGGATAGAGTAAATTAAGAAGGATTCTAGTAAATATATAACAATGATGAGGGTAAATTAATAGTAATTAGAGGGAGGAGAGGGGTTAATATAGGGAAAAACTATTATCAAAAGGGTCTAAAATTAGAGAAGGGGAGAATTAGGTAAGACTAGAGGAAATGGATTAAGGTATAAAGAGACTAAAGAAAAAAAGGACTGGAAAAAGAAGGAAGATGATCGGGGATAAAGGATAGAGCTGATAAGGCGGGAGGTGAGTAGAGATTAGTGGTCAAGATGGTGAATTATGGGTTTCTAGGATAGGTTAACCTTGTAGTAATCTTCACGATGCAAGTTACCATGGTTTTTTCTGATTTTGAGGGCTCCACATATTATGTCAAAGGTGTAATATGGATACTAAGCTAAGATTTTGGTTTGCTTGAAGTAGATAAGACTGTTAGAATGAAAGGAGTGTTTAGAGATTAGTGGTCAAGATGGTGAATTATGGGTTTCTAGGATAGGTTAACCTTGTAGTAATCTTCACGATGCAAGTTACCATGGTTTTTTCTGATTTTAAGGGCTCCACATATTATGTCAAAGGTGTAATATGGATACTAAGCTAAGATTTTGGTTTGCTTGAAGTAGATAAGACTGTTAGAATGAAAGGAGTGTTCGAAATTGGGCATCGTATTATCATTGAGAAGGTGCAGGTTTAAATCCTTGCAATACATACATCAAAAGGTGGAAGGAATTCAGGTAAATCTAGACCAACAACATTTGGTTATACCAGTTCTCCTAACTTTGGTCCACATTTAAATGAACCAATCGAGGAAATGGGTTGTCACCACAATGTTTTTTATCCCCTAATTTTTAGGTTATGTAGTTTAAGTATGTAAAATTTTGAATGTTTCTTTGGAAAATATTTACTTTCGATTGATATAATGTTGAAGTTTTGTACAATTAACATTCGTTAATCATAGCCTAGATTAAATTAATTATTTATCCAAGCTAACTAGAAAGATATAACATAGATTTTTGTAAATGATGAAGGTGGACAACAAATTTTACTTAATACAAATTATTTTTTTGGTTGAGGAAAAAAAAAAGAATTAAAACAAATTTATTATTGTACTTATATTTGTCCATTGCGTTTAGATAAGCAGGTAATAAGTATTGCAGGTTGGGAATTAATCCAAAATTTCTTATAAAATAATGAGATAGCCATTAGAAATCTAAGTATTGCAGGTAATAAGTATTGCAAGTTGGGAATTAATCCAAAATTTCTTATAAAATAATGAGATAGCCATTAGAAATCTAAGTATTGCAGGTTGGGAATTAATCCAAAATTTCTTATAAAATAATGAGATAGCCATTAGAAATCTAATGAAGAGCCCAAAGACCAAAAAACATAGATGGTTAATAGTTAATATATGAAATGTAAAATTAATTAAAATAAGAGTGGATTAGGAGTTTGAAATGGAAAAGAAAAGAATTTAAGAGGTTTAAATAGGTTTGTAAATATAATTAAGTAATAGTATATTGTTTTTAAATATAATTAAATAAAGTAAAAGTGGATAATATGGGAAAGGAAAAAAATTAATATAATAAAATGATAATAATAATAATAATAATAATAATAATAATAATAATAATAATTATTATTATTATTGTTAAAATGATTAAAAGATTAATAATAAAAATATAAAGATGTATGGAAGGGCATGTAATGGTAACAATGGATAGAGTAAATTAAGAAGGATTCTAGTAAATATATAACAATGATGAGGGTAACTTAATAGTAATTAGAGGGAGGAGAGGGGTTAATATGGGGAAAAACTATTATTAAAAGGGTCTAAAATTAGAGAAGGGGAGAATTAGGTAAGACTAGAGGAAATGGATTAAGGCATAAAGAGACTAAAGAAAAAAAGGACTGGAAAAAGAAGGAAGATGATCGGGGATAAAGGATAGAGGTGATAAGGGGACAGGTGAGTAGAGATTAGTGGTCAAGATGGTGAATTATGAGTTTCTAGGATAGGCTAACCTTGTAGTAATCTTCACGATGCAAGTTACCATGGTTTTTTCTGATTTTGAGGACTCCACAAATTATGTCAAAGGTGTAATATGGATATGAAGCTAAGATTTTGGTTTGCTTGAAGTAGATAAGACGGTTAGAATGAAATGAGTGTTCAAAATTGGGCATTGTAGTATCATTGAGAAGGTGCACGTTTAAATCCTTGCAATACATACATCAAAAAGTGGAAGGAATTCACGTAACTCTAGACCAACAAAATTTGGTTATACCAGTTCTCCTAACTTTGGTCCACATTTAAATGAACCAATCGAGGAAATGGGTTGTCACCATAATGTTTTTTATCCCCTAATTTTTAGGTTATGTAGTTTAAGTATGTAAAATTTTCAATGTTTTTTTGGAAAATATTTACTTTCGATTGATGTAATGTTGAAGTTTTGTACAATTAACATTTGTTAATCATAGCCTAGATTAAATTATTTATTTATCCAAGCTAACTAGAAAGATATAACATAGGTTTTTGTAAATGATGAAGTTGGACAACAAATTTTACTTATTACAAATTATTGTTTTGGCTGAGGAAAAAAAAAAAAAAAATTTTTTTTTTATTATTGTACTTATATTTGTACGTTGCGTTTAGATAAGCAGGTAATAAGTATTGCAGGTTGGGAATTAATGCAAAATTTCTTATAAAATAATGAGATAGCCATTAGAAATCTAATGAAAAGCCGAAAGACCAAAAAAATAGATGGTTAATAGTTAATATATGAAATGTAAAATTAATTAAAATAAGAGTGGATTAAGAGTTTGAAATGGAAAAGAAAAGAATTTAAGAGGTTTAAATAGGTTTGTAAATATAATTAGGTAATTCTATATTGTTTTTAAATATAATTAAATAAAATAAAAGTGGAAAATATGGGAAAGGAAAAAAAATAATATAATAATAATAATAATAATAATAATTATTATTATTATTATTGTTAAAATAATTATTATTATTGTTAAAATAATAATAATAATAATAATAATAATAATAATATTATTATTATTATTATTATTATTATTAAAATGATTAAAGGATTAATAATAAAAATATAAAGATGTATGGACGGGCATGTAACGGTAACAATGGATAGAGTAAATTAAGAAGGATTCTAGTAAATATATAATAATGATGAGGGTAACTTAATAGTAATTAGAGGGAGGAGAGGGGTTAAGATGGGGAAAAACTATTATCAAAAGGGTCTAAAATTAGAGAAGGGGAGAATTAGGTAAGACTAGAGGAAATGGATTAAGGTATAAAGAGACTAAAGAAAAAAAGGACTCGAAAAAGAAGGAAGATGATCGGGGATAAAGGATAGAGGTGATAAGGCAGGAGGTGAGTAGAGATTAGTGGTCAAGATGGTGAATTATGGGTTTCTAGGATAGGCTAACCTTGTAGTAATCTTCACGATGCAAGTTACCATGGTTTTTCTGATTTTGAGGGCTCCACAAATTATGTCAAAGGTGTAATATGGATATGAAGCTAAGATTTTGGTTTGCTTGAAGTAGATAAGATGGTTAGAATGAAAGGAGTGTTCAAGATTGGGCATCCTAGTATCATTGAGAAGGTGCACGTTTAAATCTTTGCAATACATACATCAAAAAGTGGAAGGAATTCAGGTAACTCTAGACCAACAACATTTGGTTATACCAGTTCTCCTAACTTTGGTCCACATTTAAATGAAACAATCGAGGAAATGGGTTGTCACCATAATGTTTTTTATCCCCTAATTTTTAGGTTATGTAGTTTAAGTATGTAAAATTTTGAATGTTTTTTTGGAAAATATTTACTTTCGATTGATGTAATGTTGAAGTTTTGTACAATTATCATTCGTTAATCATAGCCTAGATTAAATTATTTATTTATCCAAGCTAACTAGAAAGATATAACATAGATTTTTGTAAATGATGAAGTTGGACAACAAATTTTACTTAATACAAATTATTGTTTTGGTTGAGGAAAAAAAAAATAATTAAAAAAAATTTATTATTGTACTTATATTTTATAAGCAGGTAATAAGTATTGCAGGTTGGGAATTAATCCAAAATTTCTTATAAAATAATGAGATAGCCATTAGAAATCTAATGAAGAGCTGAAAGACCAAAAAAAATAGATGGTTAATAGTTAATATATGAAATGTAAAATTAATTAAAATAAGAGTGGATGAGGAGTTTGAAATGGAAAAGAAAAGAATTTAAGAGGTTTAAATAAGTTTGTAAATATAATTAAGTAATAGTATATTGTTTTTAAATATAATTAAATAAAATAAAAGTGGATAATATGGGAAAGGAAAAAAATTAATATAATAAAATGATTATAATAATAACAATAATAATAATAATAATAATTATTATTATTATTGTTAAAATGATTAAAGCATTAATAATAAAAATATAAAGATGTATGGAAGGGAATGTAATGGTAACAATGGATAGAGTAAATTAAGAAGGATTCTAGTAAATATATAATAATGATGAGGGTAACTTAATAGTAATTAGAGGGAGGAGAGGGGTTAATATGGGGAAAAACTATTATCAAAAGGGTCTAAAATTAGAGAAGGGGAGAATTAGGTAAGACTAGAGGAAATGGATTAAGGTATAAAGAGACTAAAGAAAAAAAGGACTGGAAAAAGAAGGAAGATGATCGGGGATAAAGGATAGAGGTGATAAGGCGGGAGGTGAGCAGAGATTAGTGGTCAAGATGGTGAATTATGGGTTTCTAGGATGGGCTAACCTTGTAGTAATCTTCACGATGCAAGTTACCATGTTTTTTTATTTTATTTTGAGGGCTCCACAAATTATGTCAAAGGTGTAATATGGATATGAAGCTAAGATTTTGGTTTGCTTGAAGTAGATAAGAAGGTTAGAATGAAAGGGGAGTTCAAAATTGGGCATCGTAGTATCATTGAGAAGGTGCACGTTTAAATCCTTGCAATACATACATCAAAAAGTGGAAGGAATTCAGATAACTCTAGAACAACAACATTTGGTTATACCAGTTCTCCTAACTTTGGTCCACATTTAAATGAACCAATCGAGGAAATGGGTTGTCACCATGATATTTTCTATCCCCTAATTTTTAGGTTATGTAGTTTAAGTATGTAAAATTTTGAATGTTTTTTTGGAAAATATTTACTTTGGATTGATGTAATCTTGAAGTTTTGTACAATTAACATTTGTTAACCATAGCCTAGATTAAATTATTTATTTATCCAAGCTAACTAGAAAGATATAACATAGATTTTTGTAAATGATGAAGTTGGACAACAAATTTTACTTAATACAAATTATTGTTTTGGTTGAGAAAAAAAAAAAAAAATTAAAATTTTTTTATTATTGTACCTATATTTGTACGTTGTGTTTAGATAAGCAGCTAATAAGTATTGCAGGTTGGGAATTAATCCAAAATCTCTTATAAAATAATGAGATAGCCATTAGAAATCTAATGAAGAGCCGAAAGACAAAAAAAAAATATATGGTTAATAGTTAATACATGAAATGTAAAATTAATTAAAATAAGGGTGGATTAGGAGTTTGAAATGGAAAAGAAAAGAATTTAAGAGGTTTAAATAGGTTTGTAAATATAATTAAGTAATAGTATATTGTTTTTAAATATAATTAAATAAAATAAAAGTGGATAATATCGGAAACGAAAAAAATTAATATAATAAAATGATTATAATAATAATAATAATAATAATAATAATAATAATAATTATTATATTATTATTATTATTAAAATGATTAAAGGATTAATAATAAAAATATAAAGATGTATGGAAAGGCATGTAATGGTAACAATGGATAGAGTAAATTAAGAAGGATTCTAGTAAATATATAATAATGATGAGGGTAATTTAATAGTAATTAGAGGGAGGAGAGGGGTTAATTTGGGGAAAAACTATTATCAAAAGTGTCTAAATTTAGAGAAGGGGAGAATTAGGTAAGACTAGAGGAAATGGATTAAGGTATAAAGAGACTAAAGAAAAAAAGGACTGGAAAAAGAAGGAAGATGATCGGGGATAAAGGATAGAGGTGATAAGGCGGGAGGTGAGTAGAGATTAGTGGACAAAAGGACTGGAAAAAGAAGGAAGATGATCGGGGATAAAGGATAGAGGTGATAAGGCGGGAGGTGAGTAGAGATTAGTGGACAAGATGGTGAATTATGGGTTTCTAGGATAGGCTAACCTTGTAGTAATCTTCACGATGCAAGTTACCATGGTTTTTTCGGATTTTGAGGGCTCCACAAATTATGTCAAAGGTGTAATATGGATATGAAGCTAAGATTTTGGTTTGCTTGAAGTAGATAAGACGGTTAGAATGAAAGGAGTGTTCAAATTTGGGCATCGTAGTATCATTGAGAAGGTGCACGTTTAAATCCTTGCAATACATACATCAAAAAGTGGAAGGAATTCAGGTAACTCTAGACCAACAACATTTGGCTATACCAGTTCTCCTAACTTTGGTCCACATTTAAATGAACTAATCGAGGAAATGGGTTGTCACCATGATGTTTTTTATCCCCTAATTTTTAGGTTATGTAGTTTAAGTATGTAAAATTTTGAATGTTTTTTTGGAAAATATTTACTTTTGATTGATGTAATGTTGAAGTTTTGTACAATTAACATTCGTTAATCATAGCCTAGATTAAATTATTTATTTATCCAAGCTAACTAGAAAGATATAACATAGATTTTTGTAAATGATGAAGTTGGAAAAGAAATTTTACTTCATACAAATTATTGTTTTGGTTGAGGAAAAAAAAATTAAATTTTTTTTATTATTGTACTTATATTTGTACGTTGCGTTTAGATAAGCAGGTAATAAGTATTGCAGGTTGGGAATTAATCCAAAATTTCTTATGAAATAATGAGATAGCCATTAGAAATCTAATGAAGAGCCGAAAGACCCAAAAAAATAGATGGTTAATAGTTAATATATGAAATGTAAAATTAATTAAAATAAGAGTGGATTAGGAGTTTGAAATGGAAAAGAAAAGAATTTAAGAGGTTTAAATAGGTTTGTAAATATAATTAAGTAATAGTATATTTCTTTTAAATATAATTAAATAAAATAAAAGTGAATAATATGGGAAAGGAAAAGAATTAATATAATAAAATGATTATAATAATAATAATAATAATATTAATTATTATTATTATTGTTAAAATGATTAAAGGATTAATAATAAAAATATAAAGATGTATGGAAGGGCATGTAATGGTAACAATGGATAGAGTAAATTAAGAAGGATTCTAGTAAATATATAATAATGATCCGGGTAACTTAATAGTAATTAGAGGGAGGAGAGGGGTTAATATGGGGAAAATCTATTATCAAAAGGGTCTAAAATTAGAGAAGGGGAGAATTAGGTAAGACTAGAGGTAATGGATTAAGGTATAAAGAGACTAAAGAAGAAAAGGACTGGAAAAAGAAGGAAGATGATTGAGGATAAAGGCTAGAGGTGATAAGGTGGGAGGTGAGTAGAGATTAGTGGTCAAGATGGTGAATTATGGGTTTCTAGGATAGGCTAACCTTGTAGTAATCTTCACGATGCAAGTTACCATGTTTTTTTCTGATTTTGAGGGCTCCACAAATTATGTCAAAGGTGTAATATGGATATGAAGCTAAGATTTTGGTTTGCTTGAAGTAGATAAGACAGTTAGAATGAAAGGAGTGTTCAAAATTGGTGGAATTGTAGATGCCATTGTGGTTTGGGACATTGATGTGTTACTTTATATGGGCTTTGAAAGAATGGTGAATTTTTCCAATTAAATTTTTGCTACAGAAGAAGGGAATTTGATAAACTATTTATCCCATCATAAAGATTTATTTATCTTTGGTGGATCAGAATAATTGATTAAAGGTTTCGAGGTGTTCGAAATAGATCTTTATATTCCTTTTAGTTAAGAATTTGAAGATATGATATTTCATTCCTTTGATATAAGGAACTATACACAATTCACTCTAAAATGTTGCAACCAACAATAAGACTGACTATGGAAATCTTCACTCCAAAATTTTGAACCTCTATGGAGAGATATGTCTCAAAGAGACATAAATGTTTAAAAAACTAAGAATGAAATTACACAAACATATCACTAACCTGACATTTGTCAAGCACTGGAAATATTCCCTCAGTCTTCCAACCTTCACCAAAGTTCATCACCAGCATTGTAGTCACAATCTCCCACTTTTTTACTTGAAACACTCACATCATCCTTCAAACGAAACTCTATTTTACAAGGTAAAAAATTATTTGGTTATTTCTATAGGTATTTCGTCTCATGTCAAAATTTCTTCATTAGATTTCTCAAAAGTATGGTCTTCTAGAGATTGTAGATCTTTCACCTCAACTTCCTATGTTTTTAATTATACCATTTCAAAACAAGTTCATAAATTTAATAATTTATTTTATAAAATGCATAATTCTTCTCCTCGCATTTCTTTTGTTGTACATTAACTTTTGAATCACAATGATCCTCCCTTCAATTCCTCTCATTCAATTTTGGATCACAATGGGCCTCCCATCAATTCACCTCACCCTTTATGCCCAAATGACTCTTCTACTCCTCACTAAAATATCATTCCTTTGTTACCTTGTCTCAACTCCTAGATCTTGGACTATTCTTTCCACTTTCTCCATGTGACATGCAACTCTTTGCAACCTAGCTTGCCTAATATCCCAACCGTTCCTTCTCTTTCTTTTAAATCCTTGTGTGTGCCTCCTCTCCTCCCTTTCACTAACTCTTCCATCAATGAATCTTCTATGGTGTTGGTTACTATTATATTCCCCAGTTCTATCCCCCTTGAAAATATAGATGTGACCCTCTTTTTCAATAACACTAGTGAATATCATGACTTTGATCTTCACCATTCCCACCTTTTGCATAATATCCTCCCATACTCCACTCTAAAAAATTCATGGTGTTGATTAGTCCCCTCAAAATAATCACAATCTCTCTCACAACCCTCATTCACTTTTTAATTCTCAATCCTAAAATACCACAATTAATCACCCTATTATTAACACTTTTAGAAACTAAGATTTTTTTTATTTTTATTAATCATTATTATAATTACTCTTGTTTATCAAAATCTATGAACATGAATCCATCCATCTCTATTACTAATTTCTCTTTGTTTAATGCTAATACTAATTCCTTCCTCTCTATAATCTTTCATGTCCTAGCTCACAACCAATAGACATTCCCTCAATAAATAATCCTATAATATTTTATTATGTAAATGCCAATTTTAATGGTAATTCTTCCATAAAGAATTTAATACCTAATAGTAATTATTCTAATAATATTCCTTCTAATAAAATTTCAATTATGAAAATTCTAACCTCTCTCCTCTCACTTATCCCTCAATTCCAAATTGTACTCATTTATCCCAAACTTTCCCTTCCTCGTTCCTCTAATCTACCCCGCAAAGTTGTCAATCTCTCTTCTTTAAATTTTGACCCTCCAACCATCCAAGATATTCAAAATGGTCTTTAAATAGGCCATTTCACCTTAGCACATCCCTAAGGAAGACATTATTTGTGCTATGGAATCTGTGACATGCAACCTTCCCAAACATGAAGTTGAAAAAAATAGGAAAGAATGTGTTAGGTTTCTTCCTCACACCAAGTTCCCCAAACCTAACCTCACAAGAGATGAATTCCAATTCATTCAACAACTTAATAATAATTATGACATCATGATACCAAAATATTATAAACAAAATACCATACTTGTCATGAATATCACTAAATATGATTCTAAGCTTCTATACCTTATTTTTTCCTCTTCTTATAAACCTCTCTCAAATAATTCCATAAAATCCATAACAAATCATGTCAACAAAGTTACTAAATCCTCATCCTTAGAACCTATTATTTAAAGCCATCTTATCCCTCATAACCCTCTAATATCCCATAACTATGGTCAACCCAAAATTGACAATAATAACATCCCTCTATGATCTATTATTAGTGTTGTAGGACTCCCACTACTACACTCGATCAATTTCTTGCCAATAAACTCCAATATTTTATTGGAATAACCTCCTCCTGCATTAAATACTTTTATGAATTCATTCAAGAAACTAAGTTCCTTCACTTAGATGAATAGGTCATTATGTCAATCTTTGATGTAGTCTCTCTATTCAAACATCTCGATGCCTGAATCCCCTGATCTTATCTCTATGATGGTCCTCCTCAAAACCTTGGATCTCCTTCGAATCCATTTGTCCTCTATATTCCTCTACTTCAAAGGAACCTTTTATGAGTAAGCAGAAGGCACTGACTTTGGATCGTCTCTATCTCTAGTGGTGGAGAAAATATTTATGGAACATTTTGAAACTCTTTCTCTTAATACATGGCATCTTAAACCAGAATGTTGGTATCCTTTTCTTTATTATAGCTTCATTACTTTTCCTCCTAGTCATTCTACTATGAGCACTTGTCTTAAGAATATTAACAACAGTGCCCCCTTATATCCAATTACTAGGTATTTGGAAAAGAATAAGTCTCTTCCCTTTTTGGATGTCGTCATCTCTCGGCTCCCCAATGGATCTCTTACCCACTAGGTTTATAGGAAAGGAACATCTATAAACCACTACCTCCATTACCACTCTCATAATCACCTTCTTCAAGTATTTGTAGTCTTAAAACCCTATTCATTCAATCCTTTCAAACTGCCTCCCATCGATTCCTAGAGAATTAAAGTGCCCATTTAAGAAAATCCTTGATTTCCAGTGGTTTCTCTATCTCCAAAATTAAGAACATGAGTCAAAGAAAATTAATCCCAAAACATTGAAGCCCTCTCAACTTTGTTCTTTGATCTCTCTTCCTTATATCCAAGGCATGTCAAATTTTATCTCTAAATTTTTAAAAAGAAATAATATTAAAAACCTTTTCAAACCCTCCAAAACCCTTCTTAATTGTTCTGATCTTCTGAAGGGAAATCAGATCCCCATGACAAGATCACAAGTTTTTCAAGTTACCTAGTGTAATGGTAATTCTTACATGAGAAAAAATATCATTCTTTCAATGCTAGTATTAAGGTAAACATTGTTGACACCAACTAGAACCGTATCTCCAAATCCATCATTTTTGAACACTCCTTCAATAAACATTTTATATACTTTTACCAAAAGAAATGTTAGCTTCAACTCCCCATTACACCTCTTGCATTATTTGTGAAACCCTTAAAATGAAAAAAAACTAAGATAAATTTAACCATGAAGATGGTTACAAACCTATTCAATCATGGCAACTCATAATTCATCACCTTGACCTCCACTATTCTCTACATCTTGACCCCACCATGCACCCCCCTTGTTACCTTTGTCCTTGTTCCTTGATCATGTTCTTGTTTCTCTTATTCTACTTTTAATTCTCCCTATAGCTTAACCCAATTCTGTGGGGCTTATTTTATTCACCATTTCAATAATTTTATACGTTTCTAATAATAATTTATTTTTTTGTTTTTTGTTTTATATTAACTCCTCCACCTAATACCCTCTCTTAAGTTACCCTTGCCATTATCATTAGTTTATTACCATCCTCCTTAATTTATTTTATCTTTTTAGCCCCCTATATTCCTCCTTTCACCATTATTAAAATTACATACCCCTCTTTTGTACTTTTATTATTAACTTTGTAATCATATAATAATTATTATTATTCCCTTGGATCAGGGTGTCTCGATCAACCACACCACTTTCTCAACAACTAAATGATGACACCCTCTACTTAGCGTCCTTCAACCCTAGCATGTCTAATCATGCCAATAACATTTTTTATTACTTGCCTGTTATAGCAATCCTACATGCCCAGAATCAATGTCCACCGAGACATCTCTCACGACATATCTATTCCTCACATCATGCTCACCATATCAAATTTTCCTCCTCCCTTTCAAGCTTCCTTGCTCAACATATGGTCTCTCGCGCCTGCCTGATCTACTCCTACAATCATTGATACCCCTCCACATTCCACCGATCCCAGCTTCTCCATCATGAGCTTTGAATGAGGAACATTCCATCAAGAGAGCCATGGAAGGGGAAGAGTTCGCCCACCCACTACCTTTGTTAGAAATGAAAAGTGGTATTTGTATGACAAAGTGATTCACCATAGGCCACTGAAAAATAAACCAAGGAGGTTTTCCATGGTCGAAATGGACTCTAGGTTCTCCATAACCTTCTCACCCATTGTCTCCTTGCAAAATAATGAGAAAAATATAGGGCAACTTGCAGGATTGTTGAGTTGTCTTCTAGCAACAATCATGCCACTACCTCCATCCACCACCTCTCCCACCACCTCGACATTGATTTCCTTCCTGAAATTCACTCTTCCTCCTCACTCAGGCCTTCAACCTTTGTATTCGTTCTTCTCAGCTCCGTATCACCTCCCACCATCTTGGCAACCATTGTTTGTACCTCTCCAACATGAAAACAACAAGACACATTAGAACCTCCGAAGGACGCACAACCGTCAGCCCCAAATCTCTCTCCTCCTTGTCCCAGTTCACATGGGTTCTACATCATTCAAGAATCGCTTGTAGAAGTGGTCAATTCCATCCCTCTCAGTGATGGATGAGTTCAACTACAATAGGTTAATGTTTATCCTGGTCTTCGCGATGTCAATTAAGTTCAACAAGTTCACTCCATATTAGTTCATTTTTTATTTTTGTTTTCTCTTCAAATGTTAGTTGAATAGTGGCTTTATTTAAACACAAATTATTGGTCTCAAGTTTATTTTTACTCATGTGTTATAATGACATTGAGTTGCAAACTTTTGAAGAAAATTTTGGTTTCCCCTAGCAGGGGCAAAAAACCACAATGGATGATGGGCGATGGCCCCCCAAATCCATTTTCCTATACTTTATGTATTTTCTTTGTTAATAAATTATTGTTATTAATATAATCATTTTATCATATTAATCAAATATTTTAATTTTTGCACATTTTATCCACTTTTATTCTATTCAATTATTGTTCCGATATGTGCATTCTACAACTCAATATGAGGGTGATGTAACATCCTGTTCATGCTCAATATGGAATTGACAAGTGTCCCTCTTAAAATAAAAATAAAACATTCTATAAATAGAAATAAATGTTGGTTGTAATAACAATAATAATAAGAATAATAGTTTTAATTAAAAACATTATAAAACATCAATAACCCGAACCTCACTACGTTCACTCGATTTGTTGTTACACTAAGAGATGCTCTACAACCCAATGTAATGGTTATGTGTAGGCATTAATCTTAATGTAAAGATAGTATGTCAACATTTTTTAAATGTCCACATAATCTGTTGAATTTATATTTATTTACATATTATTTCTATCCATTTTCTATGTAAATACTTTCTTAAATTATGGTGGGAGGTAACTAACAGTAAACATGTTATTTGCATGAATATGAGCTATTTTCAAGGATTTTATTTTTGGACTAAGAAATAACTACACATTTATCTAGGAACCTTACATGAATTTTATAACTATATCAATAAATTATGGCACAAAATATGTGATGCGGATATCCACATAAAAAATTAATACTTACAATATAACAAGATTCTTACCATAGATATTTGCTCCCACTTTACCATGGATATTAGCTTGTAAATAGATTTTTCTGCAATACAATGAGTCAATACCATGACTTATCAATACTTCATGCCCAAAATCATAACTCATTTCACAATCAAAATATTTTATAATATTTAATTTTATTTTTATTTTATAACATTTTTTTAATTAAAACTAAAAAAAGGTTATACTTTTGAGATATATCTAAATTCTCTACATTCACTACTAAAAATATTATTTGGATATTTCATAGTGATTAAATCAAGGTTTTAATAAAATAAAAAATGAGAATATTTTTATATAGAGAGATGTGAAATTTGTATAATACGAATCTAGATCCATCTTAACTCTAGATCTACCAAATGTTGAGGTGGATCAAATATCTTTTCACTCCAAAAGAAGTTTGGACCTCAAGAGAAGAGACTTGATCCCTCTCGACACTTGGTAGATACACAGTTAAGATGGAACTTGATCCCTCTTGACAATTGGTAAATACACAGTTAAGATGGATCTTAGTTGGTTGATATTACAATGAATGTTGTAAATTCTCACTCATAAATAAATTATTTGGATTTAGAGGTTTAGACCTCAAGAGAAGAGACTTGATCCCTCTCGACACTTGTAGATACACAGTTAAGATGGATCTTGATCCCTCTCGAAAATTGGTAAATACACAGTTAAGATCGATCTTGGTTGGTTGATATACAATGAATGTTGTAAATTCCCACTCATAAATATAATATTTGGATTTCTACATGAAGTAATATAATTGATATCAACTTAGAAAATATGTAAACTAATTATAAGTAAAAAAAAGTGTGACTAAGATGTTTAAAGCTTATTATTTTCAAATTCAATACATTATTTAAATAAACTACTTGAAATTCTACATTAATTAATTTATGTCGATATCAACTTCATATATATGTATATATAGATAGAAAATGTTAAAATAAAATATTTGATGTGGTATATAATAAAATACTCAATGTCAAAAGAAAAAAGTCATTAAATGATAAAAATAAAGTAAAAAATATCAATTACTTCCTATTAATAAGAATAATAAGAGGGAGATATGTAATTCATCCAATTCTTAATGTAAAATTAATATGTGGCATTTAAACGTATCCATAATAATAACAAAATTGAATGTGGTCCAACAATAAAATATTTTAATATATAGGATTAAGTAATTTTGACTTATATTCAAAAATATATTAATAGGAAAATATTGTTTTAATGTGGACAATGTAGTATATAAATCAAATGCATAAATGCCCATTTTATTTGTTGAATTGAGGCTTATGTGATCCATATCAAGTCTATGATAAAAAGTTTTTCGGCGTAAATCACATGATAAATCATTTGTCGACTAAACCAGTGTGGTTCATCGTCAGGACAAGTTGAAGAATTAGATCTAAGTTGCATGTTAAATAGTGAGAGCAGAATCTACAATGGCTATTTAACCAGGCAACGACTATATTTAACTGGTAGAGTAGACCTGCAACAGTGATATTTGACTGGGAAATGACTACTTGGACCGGATAAGGGACAGAGATAGGAAAGAATAACTATATTTAAATAATATATTTAAGTAAAATAAATAAGTATTTAGTTATTTAATTCGGTAAAAAATTAAATAAATAAATAATTATTAAATTAATAGTAAGTCAATTATACCTTTATTAAATTAAAAAGGTTTAAACTTATATAATTAAATAGTTAGTTAGTTTAAGATGACAATGAAATATACATAAGAGTTATATACTTAAATATTTCATATTGATTTAATAGTAAGTTTTATATTTAATTATAGGATTGTTGTTAGACCTATTTCTTAATAGAGTATAATAAGAATAATCCAATGTCATTATTATTATTATTATTATTATTTTCCTTCTAAGTCATAGAACTTATTATCATTATTAAATTTAAGCCTAAATGTAGATTGAATTTCAATATCAAAATAATTATTATTTTTCTTTTCCATAATTAAGTTAAATTTTGTAAATACATAATTGTTTAAAATAAATTTAAATAATAAAGCCTCCTACTATATAAACTAACCCACTGTAAGAGGATTATCAAGGAAGAAAACCAAAGAGGATTAAAGAACTATGGCAAAAGAGAGCAGGTTAAAGGATAACAAGGGGAAAAAAACCTTCTCAAGGGAAATATGAGCAAGCAAATAAAAGAGTGAGGGGAGGAAGGGAAGGATACATCTAGGATATGAGGGTAGGAACCCAACAGCTATTTATCTTCCAGCCGTCCTCTCTATTGAGATTGCTAGGCCTTTTCTCAATTTCAAGGGCTTCCCTAAATTTTCGGTGATGGAACTGTGAAACTCTAGCAATAAAATTGGCCTCTTCGATACAAACATGATGTTTGGTCTTCTCAACATGCTCTGCTAGTGTGGAAGACTTGTTTCTCCTATGTTTAAGGTTAGCAGTGTGTCACTAATCCTCTGATTAATGGAGCGCCCTGGCTCACCAATATAGGGGGTCCCATAGGAACAAGGAATAATATGGACACCCTTCATGTCCTTAGGGTCTATAGGATCTTTGACTGAACAGAGGGACTTACGAATGGTATTAAGGGGTCTGAAAGTCGAGGGAATATTATGTTTCTTAAGAATCCTCGCAATATTATCAGTGGTCCCTTGCACAAATGGAATATGAATCCCTGGGACCCTTTCTTTAGATTCTCTTCTAATTGATGAATTTTTGGCAGCTTTGAGGAAACCTTTCTGACCCAGGTATCTACTATAACCATTTTCAACAAAGACATTAAGGAGACAGGATTTCTCTTTCTCAAAGTTTTTTTCATCAGAGATCCTTAGGGCACGAGTAGTGAGGGTGTTGAGAACGCCTAATTTCTGAGTTTGGAAATGGTGGGAACTAGCATGGAGATACTGCTCCGTATGTGTTTTCTTTCTAAACACTTAGTGGGAGAGGGAACCATCACTATTCTTAGAAATAAGAATATCAAGGAAAGGGAGGCAACCATTGACTTCCTGTTCCATGGTGAACTTAATGGCTGAGGATTGACTGTTGAAATGATCAAAGAAAAGATCTAATATCAAATATGTTAATACGAATTATGGATATAATATATATTGTTAAAAGAAATTATGTATGTGCAATATAAAATAGTATATCAAATATTTTAATACAAATTATGAATATAATATATATTGTTAAAAGAAATTATGTATGTGAGATATAAAATAGTTGAAAATAATAAGTTTTTATGTTTAAAACAATTGAATTAATCTTATGATTTTACATTTTGGCCATTTTCTAGGTATAATTGTTTTCATAAATTTTCCTTAAAATCCAACAAGTTAAAGTTATGTATTCAATATAACATTCAAAAATAAAATTTAAATAATGAAAAATTATACAATGTATATGTATAAAGAGAGAGAACCACTAGCTCCTTTGGGTGGTGGGCCAAGCTCCTTCAAGGCTAACTCAGGTGGAAATGTTCTAGCTTAGTCATTGTTAGTTTCCCTCTATGGATATTACAAGGCATCATTTTACACCCTCACTACATGTGGTTAGTTTTGTGGGTTGTTCTTGACTCTGGTCTGCTCTAGGTTATATGGTTGTTTATTGGCTAGGGAAGGTGAATGTTTGGTATAATCTGAGCCCAGGGAATGTTTTATTTTGTGACTTCATTATTCACCTCCATCTAGCTATCCCCTAGCTAAACTGTTGAATTGCGTGCTATAATATGTCCAAACAGGAGCTCTTATGCCCTCCTTCATCCTATTTTTTCTATCTCGATGGATATTAATTCTCTGGTATTAAAAAATTAATAGGAGAGAGATTTCTAGTAAGCATGTAATTATACTATTTACTTCCAAGGAGTTGTTGTCTATTTGGTTTTTGTGGTGCTAGTGGATCTATTTCTTTGGTATTTTTTGTTGTTTCTCAGTCGGTGGGGCTTAAAATTCCATGTGAATACATGCATGGCTACCATGGGGCTAGATGTCATGGCCAACAAAACTAGTCCTATCCCAAGATGCAAGCTCAGGAGGCAGCAATTGCCTATCACTTTGTAACCTCTCTGAGTATGAGGGGGGAGATTCAATGGTTATAGAGACATGTTTGTCAAGAAAAACATGTTTTTTCATTCTCATAATTAATAGATGAGGTTGCTCACTAACTCCTCAACCCTGGCCACACTAGAGGAAGGAGGAACCAATATATTCATGCCATTAATCTCCACTGGTAGTTAAAAAATTTGCTAGGACATGTGTTAAAGGAGAAGCACAAGGAGAGGAATGGCATCATCTCCTTCTTGAAGGACATTCAACAAAACTAGTGGAAAATGCATGTAAGTCTCGATAGGCTAGAAGGTTGCATAACTCACATGGAAAAAACACATTTAATGTGATTTGAAGCCCTCAATGCCTCTTGGTATAAGTGTGAAAGACTCGACTCTAGTGACATCATCACGCTCATGATTTGGATACCATGCCATAGATTTTTGTCAACGGTTTATTTTTTGGTTGCATAGTCTTTTATGTTCAATTGTTATCTACGGTATTTTGTATAAACTTAGGACTACCATATAATGGCCAATAAATTTGATTTCTAGTATGCCATATTGAGATCAATATTTTTTGAACAATGGTTGTCAATGGTGTAACTTGAATTTTGGAGGAAATGTAATCAACTTACTAGAGGGATGCAATTTTTTTCCAAATTTTGCACTCTAAAAGAGGTTTGCATGTGAAGAGATTTGATCCCTTTTGATGCAGGGTAGATCTGTGCTTAAATGGATCTATAATGGTGCTTATATTACATATATTAATTATTAACCTCTTACTTGTCCCCTTAAATTCCTCCTTTCTCGATTATTATATTTCATATCCCCTTGTTATTATTTTTTTCCTATGGTTCACCATCCCTGGAGTGGTGACCGCTACGTCCACAGAATATTTGTATCAGAAAAATCTATCTGAAAGAACCATTGCGAGTGGGCTCAACCATGAAGCCTCACCCCGAGAGTTTTGAGAGAATTGAACCCATGACCTCTCAGTTGTAGAGGTGCTTTAACAAGGTGGACTCCACAATTGACATCTTTGGTGTTGCCATTTTGTTTTCATCTTAATAATTTATTATTATTGTTATTATTAGAATTAATATAACACTCTTTTCTATCATTTTAACAAAATTTATTTTCCTTTTCATGTACTTATTGCATTTCATATATTAATTATCAACCTTTTTTTGTCATGTTCTTTCACACTTTATTAAATTTCTAAAGACTATTATTTTTTTCTTTTTTCTTTCTCTCTTTTTTTTTTCTTTACCATGGTGAATTGATAACTCATTCAAGTTAGGTAGCCTAGGTCCAAGATCAAAGCTAAGGGTTGTCACTATAACACAAATATTATATCCAACATTAGTTAAGCCATATATATGAATTTATGGCTTAGCAATTACCCGAGACTCCCGAGGGTGGGGGAGCACAAGTGGCTTACTCCTTGAACCTTATCACAAGAGGCCAAAGATGTGCTTGTAGGATCTAAAACTAGGTAGAGGCAATAACATCCCATTGTGTCAACCACTTTTCAATCCTAATAAGTCATTTAGTCCAATAATCAACTCATAAAATTTTCAAATTTCTATACATAATTCAATCCAAAAATTATGACTCCCAACCAATAATATGACTAATTAAAAAAATCTTCACTTGAAAAACAAATAATAAATAATTTTAAATTTACAAATATCCATAATTTTTATTTAGTTTAATCTTCACTAAGTTTTAAGTTCAAACTTATAACAAATGAGAGTGGAAACCACAAATTTGGAAAAACAAAAAAATCCCACACATCTTCTCATATATGTATATCACAAAGGCCAAACATTTACATAATGTCGTTGATGCATTTCTACTTACATTTTTATTGCAAAAGTTATTTCAAAGTTAAGGAAATCTATTTTTATGATCATTCACTTTTTATTTGACAACAACTGAAAGGTCTTTAAGTAGAGTACAGAGCTCTTCTTTCAAGGTAATTAAATATGCAGGGTTGTATATATTTATTATTAAATAATTAATTTACCAAAATTTAGACTACAGAGCTTTCCTTTTAAAGTAATAAAAATAATTTATATATATATATATATATATATATAATTAAATAATTAATTTACTCTATTGATTTGATATATCCATTAACAACCTACTTATTTTCAGCACTTGTGTATATTGTACTACAAAGTGGAAGTTGCAGAAATCTTTCCGGGAAACCTTTTAATAGAAGGTAGTTTTCACTTCCTTAAATGGTTTACTGTGGCAGGACTCCCATCATACTGTATTCATCATTATTTTTATTTTTTTTAAATAATCCAAAAATGATTAGCGCAATCAGTAAAGGCAAACCTCAGGCTCAACCTAATCGAATTCAAGTCCACGCCTTGGAGATTCTTCCTAATTTATTTAATAATAAGATGAACATGACATCGATAAAACCTTCCCTGTCTACTCTTCGCCAAATCGTTCCACGCGCCCTGTTATATTTATTTCCATTCGCCCCCACACAACCACCGAGCATCTCGGGCAGGCGACCCACATTCACTGAACCTTTCAGAGTATTCCGGAATGAAGAAGATGATGAACCAGTTCTTCCCTGTCTCACACCAATTTCTTTATTATTCCTCACGTTTTCTTCGTTCCTGAGAATCCTTGCAGGTTCCCCTTTTATAACAGGCGACTCTCAGGGGAGGATTGCAACGGCATCTTCACATAAGCGGAAGGGCATTAGCTGAGACACAATTTTATTTTGTTATGCACGATTTTAATGGAGTAAGTTGATTTATTCCTCTCATTATTATTATATTACGCATGGCTAGAAAGGATTAGATGCAGAAGTTTTATTTTGGTTTTTGAAATTTTTGTGTTTAGAATCAATTTATAATAATCTTATTGTATATAGAGAAATTTTATTCGAGTCTCTGAAATTTTAGTGTTTTTACCAAAATTTCAGTATTGGAAATCAATTTAATTCATTTTATTCCATTTCTTTAAAATTGTAACCCAAAAAACCCTAAAACCGACAGAAACTAATTCATTTTTAGCTCGTCTCTATCATTATAGTTATCTATCTCGCAGACGACATGGAAGGAAGTTGCGAATTCGGCATTCAAAGAGCAAAAAACGAAGTGGGTATATCAAAATTTACTCATATAAAGTGGGTATATCAAAATTTACTCATCCTCATTATATGTGGCTTTGCGTGCAGCAGTCGCCAAGAGGAAGGTAACACTGAAAATTTTTCTATATGTGATTTACGCCGAAGCTCTTCTTATAATTATTATGGATCACAAAAAAATGCATAAGTCTCAATTCAACAACTGAAAATAATGTTTCTATCATATTTATAGGAGTTGGGTTCGTTCTTGTTGCTGACTAATTAATTTTCCATCGACAGAAACATCAGAATCGGTCCAGCCACACTCATCCACGCCCCGATTCCTGCAGCGTCAGCGTCACTATAGGAACAACGGGAATCGATTATTTGATTAGAATTTTCACGTACAAAAACTATACTCCCCTGTCTGCTTATCTGTTAATGCTCGAGATGGAAAGCATGGAGGTTATGAATGTTACTGCACATAACAATCAGAACAAACTCTTCTATGCGATCGCCGTTAACGTGAGCATCCCCTATCGCCCTCATCCTTCTTCTCTGCTTGCTTTTTTTAGCATTTAATGCGTTTATTCTTTTCCTCGGCTTGTTTTTTTGGGCCTCTTATGCGTACATCTGCACCTCTTCTGACCCCTCTTTTCTTTTTTTAAATTTCTTTGACAGACTTCCAAGAAATCCCAGTTGGAAATTGATCTCTTACGCCACAAACTTTACAGACTGGCTTCTACGAAATGCGAATCCATAGCCGTGGAATGTCCCCAAAAAAGCTTCAAACAGCAGCCTAATATCCAATAAACTCACAGTAGAGGATAAACCGAAATACTTTAATGATCGAGCTCTGGAAAGTACCAGTTCATTATATATCATTAATTGTTTTCTACAAATTTACGTATGTAGCAAACACTGGATACCTCCATGCGAAAGGAAGCATTCAGTCGCTGCACCGTACCTATCTTGTTCTGACTCTAATTTGTTGGATGCAAGGACCCCGGTTCTGGAGACTAACTTTGTTGGATGTTATCTTGTTATGGACACTAACTCTGTTGGATGTTAGAATCTTGCTCCTCTAGATTAAGGATTTGGAGCTTTTCCATGTAAGATGAGCTTGCAAGTGGCATTATTTTTTTCAAAACAAATATAATAAATATATCTGTTTTCAATTACTATAATATATACGTGGTACCTCTCTATAATTATTTTATAGTTATTTTATCAATTGGTAGGGTTGAATTATTATTGTGGATTCTTGTTGTGGAAGGGTCAAGAGAGACTATTTAAGGGAATAATATTTTTTTTTATTTTTAGTTATTTTTATTATAAATGTCTGTAGCATATTTGTTATATTATTTTTTTTGTTTGAATGCTTGAAAATGGGAATATAGAACTTTTGGAAAAAAATTACCATTTTTATATTTTTTCTTATTGCTCTTTTCTTATCCCTCTTAGTTAGCTATTGAGAATTTATAATCTTTTTCACTTGTTAAATTAATTTTATATTAGATGTGATTTTAATGCAGGGCTATCCCTACTAACACCCACAATATGCATATGGATGCATAAACACATTCGTCCAAGGTATTTTAACTAACCAAGAGTCAAAACCTTCAAACCATCAATGAATGGTTAAGGCCTCCTTTATTAGTTTCATGCCGAATGATTTATAGACTTAACAAGGTCTAAACATTAACCCACCTTTTCCTTTCTATCGGAAATTAATCACCCCGATTAAACCCTCATTAACCTTTTTTTAAAGGCCTTCCTCACATATCTCTTATCGGGACTGGTTATCCCTTACAGACCTTTATAAATCCTTCACTTACCCCTTAAGCCCGCATATATCCAAACCCACTTTAAAACTTTGGGTTACAATTGGAAAAACCCTTCTATCGGCGCTTTAATCCATCGTAATACTCTTATAAGAAAATACACGTAAAAACGTGCACAAACATACCTTTTCCCACTTTAGTACGAGTTGGCACTTTTCCCGATGCACCCTTTATCGCTGATCGCTATTGGCGTCCCCACGGGTCTCTTTACATATGACTCCTTTGCATCCGATAAGTGGTAACGCAACATCGGACTTCAAATAACATTAATTGCACCTATACCCTTATCAGGTCCACCTTATCATTCGCATGTCGCATTCCTCTGCACGCCGATAAGCCCAAACTCCGATCGTCGATTTATTGCTATCGGTGATATCGCAACATCGCTAAATCACTGTCACTATCCCTTGGCACCTTCGACTTCTGATTGCGATTTAATCTCGACCGTTGACCTTCCAGATCCAACGGCTGTTGAGCGTTAACACTTCATTTCTCCGCTCTTCCACTTCACTTAGATTTTGCACATTTTCTTTAGTTTTCTGTGGTTTCCGGGGTTTCTTTAATGGTTCTGCCTTTCGCTATTCCATTGTGCACTTCTACCAGAGTTTGAACTCTATGAGTTCTTAAATCACTGTCATTCTAGAGCATTAATTTGATCCTTCGAATGGATCAACAACCTGTTACGAGTCTCTGTCTCGCTCTCTTACTCTCTGTTCATTCACTGAACTCCGCCTGCATACGTTTATATTATGTAACCCTCCAATGACACAAATTCATCATTTTGCATTTGAAACACACCTTTATACGGATTCGAGTCAATTCCTATATATAAAAACATATAAGAATGGTTACCCATCGAGACTCTATCTCTCTGGCCTGATCTTCTAATTACAATGGCCCCCTTGGTACAACCTCTGCCCATAGGCTTAAATCCCACTCTCACTGGCTGGCTAGCTAGCTAACTGGCTAACTCACCCTCCAACCTCTCTCCTTTTTTTCTTTTCAATACATTAGAAATAGTTTCTTTACAGTGGCTCAACAGTTTCCTTAAACTAATTCTTAACTAATCCTAATCCTCTCATGTTTTCCTACATTTGAGAACATTTACAAATATGTCTCACAATATCCTATTCTCATTAAAATCACTCAAAGGCCTAAATATTTACATTAATTCTTACTCAGGAACCTATTTTCTTGAAAACACAAGACCCCCTATGTCTACTAAATTACATTGATTTTCTTGGGCTGAATGCTCCTGCATCAGACTCCCAAGCTTGAAAACATTCATGATCTCCTGATCATGTGTTCCCATATGGCAATAGGAAACCTCTAGGGTCCCAAACTTTAGTTTGTAGAAGTCCAAATGCTCTGCTCCTTTGCTGCTGCCACATGTCTGCTATCTTTTGTCTCATTCTCCTTTCTTTTCTTCCCTTCTCAATCAGCTTCACCTTCTGATTGATCACTCCTTCTGTCATCAGCTTCCTCCATCTGAGCTGCATCATCATTAACTGCCACAATTATTCTATCTCCAAGTCCAGCACATCTTTGGTGTGGTACACATCTTCTCTTTCTCTGGTCTTCAGATTATTGTTGCTTTCTTCCAACTTTTGCATCTTCATGCTTTTCTCTTCTGTGGCTTCTGCTTCTTGCATCAAATCTTCCTCAACATCTGCAACAAAATCTGCATTCACAAACCAATTATTAAAGTCCAAAACATAAGGCCTTGGTGCCTCTTCTCTCCTTGGCAACAATTCAGCTTGCTGCTCTGTTCTCTCCTCCTCTATCAGCACATCAGTATGTTGTTTTGAATTCTCAGCAGAATTCATGAGACTGTCACCTAGTCTCTCTTCCACATCATCTACTCCAATGATGTCTTCCTATCTTTGTTCACTATAGTGAACTTCTTCATGCTTAGCTTGCTGTTGCCTAACTCTGTTCGGTTGTGTTATATTCTTTCCACAACTAACCTACATAGTGAACTGGGGGGTTAAAGGGGGGGCGGAGCCCCCCCTTCGTTGCGTCGATTGTGCAGCAGGGGGGGTCACAAGGGGGTTTGAGGGGGAGCGGGTAGCCCCCGTCTATGGGGTCTGGGTAGCGCCACTGGAAAAAAAAATTGGGCCCTATATGAGGTTGGGCGAACCTACCTATGGTTTTCGGTCCATGGTTTTGGACGCAATGGTTTTCAATCCATGGTATTGGATGCTTCGGCATGTATAAATATGTATTTTAACATTGAAAGGAACATAATGAAAAATCAAGTTGGTAGTCCCAGTTTTGGGATCCAGGGGAAAATCTTTGTGTATATGTGTTTTATGTGTTATGCTCTCGCATTGTTTATTTTCTGTGTTTGAGAAATTGTATGCAGGTAATTTCTGTATGGGGTTAAAACCTACATTTGGTATCAGAGTTGTTTTGGCTTCAAGGGGACGCCTTTGTTGCTGAGGAGTTTCGCTCATGCTTATGGTAGACCTTGTTCAGTGGGAGATCGGTGATATCGATTCTAGTGGTAAGAGAAGATGGCGAGCAGTGGAAGGATAGAAATTAAGAAATTTAATGGTCAGAGTTTTGAGTTGTGGAAACTCAAGATGGAGGATCTATTGGTGGATAAAGATCAGTGGATCGCTGTAGATCCAAGTACTAAACCAATGGGAGTGACCGATGAATAATGGAAGAAGTTGGATCGGAAGGCAAAGAGCACAATATGATTATGTGTCTCAGATTCAGTATTGTTGAATGTATCAGAGGAAGCTACGGCGAAGGCTTTGTGGGACAAGTTAGGGACTTTGTACCAATCTAAGTCTCTGGTGAATAAACTATTCTTGCAAAAAAAGTTGTATAACCTGAGGACGAAAGATGGAGACTCGGTGACAGAGCATGTGAATGCGTTTAATACTGTGGTAAGTCAGTTTTCATCTGTTGATATCAAAATTTCAGATGAAGATAAGTGCATTAGTTTGTTGTTTTCTCTACCAAATTCGTGGGATAGTTTGGTTATTGCAATAGGTAGCAATGCAACTGCCTTGCAGTTTGATGAAATAGTCTCATCCTTGCTGACGGAGGAGATGAGACGAAAAAATATGGAGAGCCAGAATGGTGATGCCTTGTTTGTACAAGGACGGTCTTAGAACAGAAACAAAAATAAGTCATCGAGTGGGAGATCTAAATCTCCAGGAAAACCTGTAAAGGTGGTGTGCTAGAAATGTGGAAAGGAAGGGCACTACAAAAGTGACTGTAAATCTAAAGCTCCTGAGAAAGGAAAGGGATCTGATGATGCTCCTTCTGCAGAGGTGAAAACCACCTCAGATGAAGGTGGGGATGTGTACTTGGCTTCTTCAAGTACACATGTAGATCATGAGGCATGGTTGATTGACTCAGGTGCATCCTTTCACTTCACTCCCCATAGAGAGTGGTTCTGCAAGTATGAGAAATACGATGGTGGTGATGTCTTCTTGGGGGATGATAGGAAGGCTTGAATCGTTTGTCGTGGAAAAGTAAAGTTGAAGTTGCAAGGTGGAAGAGTTAGAACACTTCCAGGTGTTCTGCATATTCCTGCATTAGCCAGAACTCTGATTTCTGTAAGCAAGCTAGATGATGCAGGTGTAAAAACATTGTTCGAGAAGGATATCTACAAGATGGTTTGAGGAGCACTGGTATTGATGCGGGGAGTTCGGACTAGAACTCTGTAAAAGCTACAAGGTAGCACTGTTTTTGATGGGTGCAATAGTTCTGTGCTTCCTGAAAGTGGAGTAGAAAATCTAGTGGTCTCTGGAGAGAAGACCATGCTATGGCATCAAAGGCTTGGACATATTAGAGAGAAGGGCCTTCGAATACTTCATGGTAAAGGTATGGTAAAAGGTATGAGTAATATCTCTCTGGATTTTGATTTCTGTGAAAATTGTGTATATGGGAAGCAGAATCGGGTGAGTTTCCCCTCTGGTGGTAAGAGGGAAAAACAGATATTAGAGCTTGTGCACAGTGATGTGTTTGGACCTATGAAGGTTCCATCACTCGGTAAGTCTGTGTACTATGTATCATTTATAGATGACTTCTCAAGGAATAAATGGATATATTTCCTTAAGAAGAAATCTGAAGTCTTTGATAGGTTTAAAGAATTTAAGGCTCTGGTGGAAAATCAGACAGAGAAGAAGATAAAGGTGTTGAGGAAAGATAACAGTTGAGAGTTTTGTAGTAAGGAATTTGAAGAATTCTGTAAGAAGTGTGGTATAGCACGGCAGAAGACTACTCCATATACACCTCAGCAAAATGGAGTTGCAGAAAGAATGAACAAAACGTTGATGGAAAAGGCAAGAAGCATGATCAGTGGTGCCAGGTTAGGACAAGAATTCTAGGTAAAGGCGGTGGAGACAACATGTTACCTGGTCAACATATCACCTTCATCAGTGTTGGAGGATAAGACTCCACAAGAGGTATGGACTAGTAAGAAACCCTCTCTTTCACATTTGAGGGTATTTGGATGTGATGCATATGTACATGTTCCAAATGAGAAACGAACCAAGTTGGATAGTAAATCTGAAAAGCGCATCTTTATTGGGTATAAGGATGGTTTAAAGGGTTATAAGCTTTGGAACCCAGCAACAAGGAAGGTTGTGTACACCGAGATGTGGGGTTCAGAGAGGTGAAAGATGTTATTAAACATGAAGTCCAACCAAAGGAACCTGAGAAGATAGAGTTTGAGCTAAAGGAGGAAGAATCACACTCTATAGCAGAGGAGGAATCAGAAGATGAAGAGCCACAAACTTCGGGTGTAATAATATCAGTTTGAAAAAGAAGGCAGCCAGAAAAGTACAGTCCATCTGCTTTCTGTTCAAATTTTTCTTTATCTATTACTGATGATGATCCCAAAACTGTGAAGGAAGCAGTAGATTCAGAGGATGTAAAACTCTAGAAAGAGACCATGGTTGATGAAATGGCATCTTTGCACAAAAATGAGGCTTGGGATCTGGTGGAGTTATTAGCTGGAAGGAAACCCATTGGCAGCAAATGGGTGTTCAAGAAGAAGACAAATGCAGAAGGAAAGGTGGAGAAATAAAAAGCTCGGTTGGTAGCAAAAGGTTATTCCC
Source organism: Pinus tabuliformis (assembly GCA_031772625.1). NCBI lineage: Eukaryota > Viridiplantae > Streptophyta > Pinopsida > Pinales > Pinaceae > Pinus > Pinus tabuliformis. The sequence continues at coordinate 1,230,836,475 of CM062817.1, read as the reverse complement.
AGGTGTTGGGGATTGATTTTGGTGATATTTTTTCTCCTCTTGCAAAGGTAACTTCTATTAGATTACTTTTATCTATTTTGCTGCTGCTTTTGATTTTGAGGTAGAACAGATGGATGTGAAGACAACATTTCTTCACGGGGATATGGAAGAGGAGATCTACATGAAGTAACTTGAAGGCTTTGTGGTGAAGGGTAAGAAAGAACTGGTATGCAAGTTAAAGAAGTCTCTATATGGGTTAAAACAGTCACCAAGGATGTGGTGTCAGAAACTTGATACATTTATACAAGGACTTGGCTTCACTAGAAGCAAACCAGATCACTATGTGTATTTTAAATTAATTGGTGACCATGTTATTTATCTGGTCTTGTATGTGGATGATATGTTGTTAGTTGGAAATGACAAAGAAATTATCCATGATTTGAAGACCCAATTGTCCTCCAAATTCGACATGAAAGATCTTGGTGCTGCAAACTATATTTTGGGCATGGAAATTAAAAGAGATCAGGCAAAGAGGAAGCTCTGGTTAAACCAGAGGAATTATGTCGAGACAATATTGCAGAGGTTTAATATGCAGGATAGTAAACCGATGAAGGTTCCTATTCCTGTAGGTGTAAAGTTATCTGTTGAATAGTGTCCCAAGACACAAGAAGAGGAAGAGGATATGTCTCATGTTCCATATGCAAGTGCAGTCGGTAGCCTGATGTATGCAATGGTTTGTACTAGACCAGACATTGCACATGTAGTGGGAGTATTGAGCAGGTTTATATCAAAACTAGGGAAGGAGCATTGGACAATAGTGAAGTGGGTTTTCAAGTATTTGCATGGCACTAGAGATTATGGTTTGTGCTACCAAGGAATACCAGGATTGGACAAAGTTTTGGATATTCATGGCTTTGTTGATACAGACTGGGCTGGAGATTTGGATCAAAGAAGATCTACAAGTGGGTATGTGTTTAACCTATTTGGAGGTGCAGTTAGTTGGATGAGCAAGAAACAATCTGTAGTGGCACTATAAAGTATAGAGGCAGAATACATGGCAACCACTCATGCAAGCAATGAATCAGTTTGGTTGCAGAGATTATGTTCAAGTATGGGGTTAGTATAGGGAGCCATAAGGATAGAATGTGACAGCCAAAGTGCAATTTTCTTGGCAAAGAACCCTGCTTATCATTCAAAGACAAAGAAAATGTTCAGTATCACTTTGTGAGGGATATGATAGAAGAAAAAAGGTATTGTTGGTAAAGGTGGACACTTTGAAGAATACTGCAGATGTATTGACAAAATTTGTGAGCTCTAAGAAGTTCTCCTGGTGTAGAGAAACAATGGGCATTCCAGGGCTGGAAAAATGACTAAGCTCTCCTGTGGCCCCCTGTGGAAAGAAAACAACAAGTTGGAGAATGTTGGGTTGTGTTATATTCTTTCCACACTAAGCTACATAGTGAACCGGGGGGGTTAGACGAGGGGCGGAGCCCCCCGTTCGTTGCGCCGATTTCACAGCAGGGGGGTCACAGGGGGGGGTGTAGCCCCTCTGTCTGGGAGGTTCGAGGGGGGCAAGTAGCCCCCCTCTACAGGGTTCGGGGCAGCACCCCGAGAAATTTTATTTTGGGCCCTATATTAGATTGGGCAAACCTACCTATGGTTTTCGGTCCATGGCTTTGGAAGCAATGGTTTTCGGTCCATTGTATTGGATGCTTCGGCATGTATAAACATGTATTTTAACATCGAATGGAACATAATGAAAAATCAAGCTAGTAGTCCAGGTTTTGGGATCTAGGGGAAAATCTCTGTGTATATGTGTTTTATGTGTTATGCTCTCACATTATTTATTTTCTGTGTTTAAGAATTCATATGCAGGTAATTTTTGTATGGGGTTAAAACCTACAAACTCTTCTTTAAGATTGTTTGATTCTTACTGCCTCCCTTTCATCCTTACCCTCTTGTTCTTTAAGAACCTCCATCTCATCTTCAAACAATCTCTATCCTTGCCCATCGTGGAAAACTTCTCCACCCTCATTCAGTTCTGATTTTACAACCTGAATGCTTGCTTCTTGGTTTTCTAGCCTTTCCTCCAAAAGACTTAACTCTCACCACAACATTATCATTTCACTTGGAAGCTCTCCCAAAAGTCCTGTACAATCCTCACTATCTTCTTCTTTGTCACAAGCACAACTTACTGGTGACACTATTTCTTCATTCGAAAGATAGTCATCATCATACTTGGCTTGGCATCTTTTAGCTTCATTCAAGACAATTCCATAGGATGGCGTGTCTTCTGCAATACCTACACTCACACACTATTTGTCAATTTTAAACCCATGAGATTTCATGATCTCTGGTGGGCTCCAGTATTGTAGCAATAATGCTACAACTCCTGGAGCTCCCTATCTCTAATTTTATCAACCCGGTAGTTCGTACAAACTTGGAAGCGACGGTGCTGTATGCACAAGTACTAGCTCTTGTCGCAGCTGTCACTTGGTCAGCTAGCACAAGTCCGCTAGGGCTCAAGCCAACTTCTATAGGCTCACAGAAGAAGCTTTATGAGTGATGGATGAAAGCTATCTTGAAGGAAGCTAACCTACTTTGCAAAAATGAAATGGAAAGCTAACAAAGCATAGAAACCCTAATAAACCCTAATTTAACTAGCTTGACCCTTACAATGCAAAAACGTGAATGAAACTTCTACCAATGATGCTATTACATGCAGTGAGTTGAAATACATGAATCTAAGCTACTTGCACTTGAAAAGACATGTTTTTGTATTTTGTCATTAAGTGGTTGGATTTATTGTGATGATGCTTTTGATTAGGGTTTGGTTGTGCAGGAGCGGTTGGAATGGAAGGAGAGCATGGGCAAGGTCAGGATGGCTAGGGGAGGTCCCAAGGGATCCTTAGCATCAGTCCACAGAGGTTCCTCACGTTCAGATGCTCAGCAACCGAGTGTGTGGGCTCCTACAGGATGTCTGCAGGGGATCCTACAGGAAACTCAGGAATTTCTACAGGAAGGTCTGCAATTCTTCTACAGGATGTTCTGAAATGGGATGTTTGAGGATGGACGGTTGATGGAAGATGCATGGATGGTTATGGAGGTAGGATGGGGGTCTGAAGTGATCCAGGAGCTGATGGATGGAGTGGTGAGATGATGTGGAAGGCTGACTTGCATCAACGAAGGTTTAGGCAATGGAAGAGCAAGAAGGTAGGGTTACGTGGCAAAAGAGCAGATGGGAGATGAGGAAACAGACTTGGTGATGGGGAAGCTGATCTGGACGAGGCTTAGATGAACGAGGAGGTGATGAAGGTGCCCTGCATAGTGTTTACAACTGAACCAACAAAGTCATGCAAGAAAACAAAGATCTAGTTATAAAACCTATGACCTAGTTACTTCACTCTAATCTGACCTAACAGCAAAGGAAATGAACAGAAGTCTATTTGCAGTGAAACCATGTGAAACGATTATGAAACTAAGTGATTATAAACCTAAACATGCATCCAAACTGATATCGAGTTCTGCAAATGAGATTCAAACACTAATGATTGCATGGTGAAGCAAAGAAAGTGTTTTTGTTGGCAGCAAAGTCACATTGGTCCCAGCTCATGATTCCACAAAGGGGGAGGTGAGATCCAAGGTGTTTGGCAGCCTTTTTCTGAAGATCTTCCCTGTGATTAACCTATCAAGCAAATCTGAACATTAAAAACCTTTTCTAATCATCAAAAGCAACCTAAACAACAACACAACATTTAAATCTAAATAGCAGATTTTATTATGAGAATGCAGCAAAGACACATAAAGATAAACAAAGGAGGTACTGGGCGCTTGAGATGGGCCCAAACCCAAGAGCTACAGCCTCCTAAGAAAGATTTAGAGCTGGTGCAAAGCTGGATTCATCTTTATTAAACAAGAGCAAAGAGTTACATCAAAACTGTCCACAAGGAGAGCTTAAGAATGAGCTGAAAGCAAAGCTAATCCATGGCCTAAAAATCGAATTACAAAATGACTAACTACTGATTGAGACAAGTGACTAACCACTAGCTACAAAATGACTACCCACTAGCTAACCAAAATGAGGCCCTAAGCCTTCTTATTTATACAATTTGAGGACCCAACAGTCCTCCTAAAATTTAGGGACTTGGCTGCCCAAGACTTGTAGTTAACAGCAGTCCAACTTGACTTGCTTGGCTGCCCTTGAGCTGATTGATTCGGTGGCCCTTGAACTCCGAGCTAATGGTGGAGAATTCAAGGTAAGGGCCCATAAATGAGGGGGACACCTTCCTACAAATCCTCTAGCTTGTTCTCCCACGAATTTGGTTGCCAAGTGCTCATTAAGACCTTCCATTTTGTCTCCAAGTTGACCAAAAAGGCTACACAAAGCACCCATTAGACTTGTTGGCATAATGACTAACCAAATTCACTCTATTAACATAAAAATAATCAAAAACATGCAATAAACAAATGAGAATGGTGGACTAAGCCAAATTAGGAGGTTGAATGAGCCCAAACAATTGTACATTTTTGGGGCTCATCAATCTCATTTGATTATTCAATCATCAAATCCTCCTCATCTTCATCCTTTGTTGATCCATCATCAAATGGACCTTCCTCTTCTACCAGATCATCATGATCAGATTTATTGAACATAGCAAACTCATCTCCTTCATTATGTCTTCCAAGTGCATCCTTGGTGTAAACTTCACCTCTTCTAACATCCTTCAGTAGATTTTCTTCCTCCTCTATGACAGCTTTAACATTTTGTTGCCTACTTGCAGGTGACTCTTCTATCTCCTTTTGGCTCTGAGATCTTGCCATCTCAATCTTGATCTGAACAAATTTCTAATTCTGCTCCTTGTCTTTAACAAACTCTAAAGTTTGTTCATCCTCCTGTGATGTACCCTCAATCATCCACAAACCATTAACTTCAAAATCACAAGACATGGTGGTCTCACTTGCTCCTTCAGTAATCAATATTCTTTGTTGCTCTGAATCTTCTACATGATTCAATTTCTCAGGTTCAACTTCATCTCCTGTCAGCATCTCTTCAGGCTGTCTTGAACTATCACAATATTCCATGAGATCTTCGCTTGATCTCCACTCTCCATCTATCTATTCAGTGCAAAATTCACCTTCTCCCAGAATTTCACCCTCTTCTAGTTCACAGATGGACACTTCCATTACCAACTCAACTTCTTTGAGTTTTTCTGATTCCAATTGAACAATTGTCTGCTCAATCTTTCTCAACTCTTCTGCCAACTCTAAATTCACCTGCTGATCCCTTTTCTCTTGTAGCTTCTGCCACTTCACTCTTCTTCTCATGGTCCGACCATGCTTCTTGCCTTCATCATTTCTCTACAACATCTCCATCAATACTCCAATCTGGAAACCTATCTCAGCTTTCTCTCTGTCAAACTCTTTTTGACTCATCTTCATGCCATTTTCTTTGGCATCTTTCCTTCTGCTGTGGCTTCTCTCTGAACCTCTGCTATGACTATTAGTAGTCACCTTCTTCTCCATCTTCATGGGTTTTTCAAACTCAGTATGAGCTGCACTAAGCCTCTACAACAACAAGTCCTCCTTGTTGCAATTTACCTCACCAAGCTTTCCTCTGTACTTGGTCTTTTGACAAGTACTTGGTTCTCTATCTCTGGAACCTCCTTTGAGCACTTCTCTGCTCCTTCTAGGCTTCAACTCACCTGCACCCTTTAAGAACACAACTGTCCTTTTGTATTTCAATCACAATTGAAATACTAGGTTCTAACCACATTCTCTTACAAACCCTTGCTGGCTTCCTTCATCACTGCTCTTAAGGCTATTATCTTCTTGCTAAGATGCTTCACTAATTGTTGTTACCTACATATCAATGATATTTAAAACAAAACCATTCCCAAGCTTTCAAAAGCTTGCTTCTCAGTTCCCTTTTGAGAATACTCTTATCCTCTTTGTCCAACCTTCAATTGGATTCTTCAGGTTCACTACCACTTCTCCTTTAGAGTATTTTCCTTACTCTGCCTTCAAGAACACATCGGGTTCTCCTCTCGCAACTTCTCTTGCTATCCTTAGCTGAGATACTTCATCTGCAACCACAATCTTCAATTTCAATTTGAAATAAAACATGTCATCTCACCTTCAAGATCTCTGCATGATCTTGTTCCACCATTCTCCTGCACTTTGAATGGATTGTTCCCTGTCTTCTTGCATCTGCAAGTTCTGCTGCACTTTTATCCCTGTGTGCCTACTGTTTATCAGTTTAAAATATGATCTTCTCTTGCCTGCATAAACAACTTAAACACAACTCTATTCTAAGTTTTCTCCAAGAGCTTTTAACTTGCTCTGATACCAATTAATGCAGGGCTACCCTTGCTAACACCCACAGTATGCATATGGATGCATAAACACATTCGTCCCAAGTATTTTAACTAACCAAGAGTCAAAATAATCAAACCATCAATGAATGGTTAAGGCCCCCTTTATTAGTTTCATGCCGAATTATTTATAGACTTAACAAGGTCTAAACATTAACCCACCTTTTCCTTTCTATCAGAAATTAATCACCCTGATTAAACTGTCATTAACCTTTCTTTTAAGGCCTTCCTCACATATCTCTTATCAGGACTGGTTATCCCTTACAGACCTTTATAAATTCTTCACTTACCCCTTAAGCCAGCATATATCCAAACCCACTTTAAAACTTTGGGTTACAATTGGAAAAACCCTTCTATCGGCACTTTAATCCGTCATAATACTCTTAAAAGCAAATACACGTAAAAACATGCACAAACATACCTTTTCCCACTTTAGTACGGGTTGGCACTTTTCTCGATGCACCCTTTATCGCTGATTGCTATAGGTGTCCCCACGGGTCTCTTTACATATGACTCCTTCGCATCCGATAAGCGGTAACAAAACATTGGACTTAAAACAACATTAATTGTTCCTATACCCTTATCGGGTCTGCCTTATCATTTGCATGTCACACTCCTCTGCACATTGATAAGCCTAAACTCCAATTGCTGATTTATTGCTATTGGCGATATCGCAACATCGCTGCATCACCGTCTCTATCCCTTGGCACCTTTGACTTATGATTGTGATTTAATCTTGACTGTTGACATTCTGGATCCAACGGCTGCTGAGCGTTAACACTTTATTTCTCCGTTCTTCCACTTCACTTAGATTTTGCGCCTTTTCTTCAGTTTTATGTGGTTTCCAGGGTTTCTTTAGTGGTTCTGCCTTTCGCTATTACGCTGCGCACTCCTGCCAAAGTTTGAACTCTGTGAATTTTTAAATAGCTGTCATTCTAGAGCATTAATTTGATCCTTCAAATGGATCAACAACCCATTATGAGTCTCTGTCTCGCTTTCTTCCTCTCGATTCATTCATTGAACTCTGCCTGCATACGTTTATATTATGTAACCCTCCAATGACACAAATTCATCATTCTACATTCGAAACACACCTTTATACGGATTCAAATCAGTTCCTGTATATACAAACATATAACAATGGTTACCCATCGAGACTTTGTCTCTCTGGCATGATCTTTTGATTACAAGGGCCCCCTCAATACAACCTCTGCCCGTAGGCTTAAATCCCACTCTCACTGGCTAGTTGGCTAGCTAACTGGCTAACTCACCCTCCAACCTCTCTCTTTTTTTTCTTTTCAATACATTAGAAACAATTTCTTTACAGTTGCTCAACAATTTATTTAAACTAATTCCTAACTAATCCTAATCCTCTCATGTTCTCCTACATTCAAGAACATTTACAAATATGTCTCACAATATCCTATTCTCATTAAAATCACTCAAAGGCCTAAATATTTACATTAATTCTTACTCAAGAACCTGTTTTCTTGAAAACACAAGACCCCCCATGTCTACTAAATTACATTGATTTTCTTGGGTTGAATGCTCCTGCATCAGATTTCCCTAATTTTAATTGTTAAATTAAGTTTATATTAGATGTGCTTTCCCTAATTTTGATTGCATTTCTTATTTCTTTAAAAACTAACCCTATTTCTTTAGTTTTCAATATAGTCACATATTTCTGGACATGACTTATTACCGACCATAAGCTAGATTATGAAATGGTAAATGCAAGGCTTTTTAATAGTTTATTTTGTCATAAACTATATTATGAAATGGTAAATATAAGCCTCATTAATATCTTATTTTGGTAGAGTAATGCCACAAGTTCTAAGTACAAGAAAAAAAGTGAAAGAGATACAAACTCCTTATAAACCAAAGAATAAAAAAACATCCTCTCCATCCCAAAATGTTTTGGGTTTCTCACTATCCAAGTAAGTTCATATAAGAGTTGTAGCCTCATTTATGTATTCATTTATTGAAACATATTAACCTCTATTCATTAGTATATTCTCTCATGCTTCACACTAATACAATCAATCATAATGGCTATAGCCATGTCTATTTCTTAAAGTTATTAAATCATTAGATCAATAAAATTTTAAATGAGAAGAAAGGGTAAAGAAAACTACATAATATAAACATGAAATTTATAAATATTGAAGAATGAAGTAGATATACACAGTGAAATATCATGTTTTGAATTCTTTGTATTGTAATTCCATGATTTTAATCATGGAGGATGAGTTATATTATCATCACATGTCCATATTTTTACCTATTTTTCCCATATCATAGTATGGCCTCTTCGTGCTCCAACGACAACTATTCTTATGTTGTTTTCTATAGCTTTATTCTTTACTTAAGGTTTGTATCTAATTTATAAAAAAATATGACAACATATGAAAATTGTATTCTTCATTAATAAAGTTTTTGCCTTCGGCTATTGCTAACAAGTTTACAAGGACATGGAACCAACTTTATAAATATAATATAAAATATAAAGTGTCCTTTGGCTATGACCATACTCAAAACAATTTATAGGGAAAGGACTACGCCCATAATTAGATGGTATGTTCACAATGAATTCCTCGTCATATATGAAACTTTAGGGGTTGTTGAATGTGAGGGGTTGATGCTGAATAGACCCAAACACCTAAAATGATAAGGACAATACTAAGGTAGTGAGGAACATATTTCTTTTTATGTGGAGGATTAAACCTTGTTCTATGATGGTTTTCCTATGTGATTATGACATTTGGCATTGAGGTGAGGTGGTTAAATAGTAACCTATCTTGGGTAGCTTATTGTATGGTTGTTAATACTTTGGTAAAACACCTTAAAGGATTATGAATGGATAAGAAATAGAGGAATTATAATACGTGTGACTTTGTTGAATAAAGGTGTCATTCCATAATCGGAACGTAGATGTCTACAAACATTAATGCATGAATGAGTTGAGATGTGGTAGACATAAGACTTGTATGTTGTAACTTCGGTAATGCTAACGTTAAATAGAGGTAATGTTACATAAGATACAACAAGTGTGCAAGAGAGTGCCCTCTTGAGAAGGAGAGTCCTACCTAATGACTATTTCATAAAATTGGCTATTTCTAAGCCCCTATAAACAATCTTGAGCTAGTATATAAGTACTTAAGGATGAGGAAGTTTGTACCTGATGCAAACAAACACATCCATGCTACTATATGTGTATAAATATACATGAAGACATATATTCAAATGAATAATTCGATAAGTTGGTATAATACATAGTGTGAATACATTATGAACATATATATTCAAATGAATCATTAAATAAGTTGGTAAACTACATAGCGTGAATAGATCAACTAGATCATGGAATAGATCAACTAGGTTGTGAATTCTAGACTATGTAGAGGATTCATAATGGAGATTCTCTTAAATCCTCGTATCTCATCCATTATATCATTCTCTATAATGAGGAAATTGAGTTGTAAAAATAATTTAAGCATGAAAACAATGGTATAATATAAGAAATAAAATAACTAATATGTGTTTGCACTAATAAATGGATTCAAAGATGAATGCCAGACTTCATACAAATATTCCAGGGAATAATATGATGATGTTTCTTATGTTTAATAGTGTTTTGGCATCTGCATGATGATTTTCTTGAGATTTTATGTATGCGATTATGAATACAAATGGTTGAATATGTTGATGATATGGTTATCTGCAATGGAAAATGTCATGTGGAGGATGGTCACAAGATGATGCTTGTTGGAAGGAAAGTGAAGGGATCATGTGAGATCCTATGAAGTATGAATTGGCAAGGAACTGAAAGAAAGTTGAATGTGACTATGTAATTGATGTGCTCATAACTGAATCCGTGTATCTTGTTGATAATTGGGTAGGATATATTGGTGAATGGATGAGACTACCAACACATGAGTAATTTAAATTACAAGCATACATTGAGCTTTTGTGATTTAAAACAACTATGTAAATTAGTAGTACAATCATTATATGGATTATGGTAGATGTATTATGGAAATCACATGATTGTTTGTTATGCATTGATTGAATGAAAGGATTGTGTGAAAATAGATACCAACAAAACTAGGCTATGTTTGGAACCGTATTGTTGACAAACACAAAAGTACCATAGTACCAAACAAGTGTCAAATGATCTAGGTGCTAAACATGGTGTCTTAGACTATAACATGCTCATTAATGTCAAAAGGTTCCTATGATTAGACTAGACTCCTAAGGCACTGCATGATCGAAAGGTGGCACATTGTTGGTGTTTTATTAGGCTAAAGAGTGAGGTGTATAAGATGATTAAATCACTCTTAATGGAAATGGATCGATGATATGTTAAGGAATTCGCTTGAACTTCCAATATCACTATGGTGGAAATCATAACACGGGATAAAGCATTTTGAGAACAAATGGAGTGATTTATTTTTTACATGTGGTCCATATTATTAACCCGATAGTTTCGAAGTTTGAGATATGTGATTTCATTACCTAAGGTAGAGTACACTAATAATGCACTTATGATGAATGATTATTCCACTATATAAAATGATTAAACATGGGATTGTTCATGTGTGTAATGTTAAGTTATGTGTAACACATTCTCCATGTTGTTTTCAAAATATGTTATACTCAAATAATCATGTTTGTTTTGCTAACTAGATGATCCAAGTTGCAGGAATAATGGTCTAATTTATGTAATTAATGCAAGTCTATAATGAAGACTAGATCATACCTACTACAAAAAGAATGAAGAGATATCTAGAAGAATTACATGCTTATGAAATATGTTTTCCTTTATTGAAAAAAATTGTAAATAGAATATATGTGATATAGGCTCAAACTTTTCTAGCTAATTTTTTTTATAATGACATATCATAGTAACTATATGTACTTAATAAAGATGAGGTGAAAAATCTATCTAGTAAGGACATATGATGCCTACTAACCTAGAAAGAGAATAGAGTAGGATAATGTTAGGACATGAAAACCCTATGGTATGTCTTTATTTTCATTCTGATGAGATGTGTTGTGTGTTGGAGCAAGCTAAGGTACACCTTGGCTATAAGATTTCATGTCTTATTATTATTAAAATGTTATAAACCTTGGAACATGATGGATCTTGGAGGGAATTTGTAATAGAGAAGGGGATGCCTTAGCCTAGAAGATGAGTGACTACAAGGAAGAGAAGGCTTAATTAAATGACATGCTAGTTGTGATCATGAGTATATTGAGTATGTCTAAGAAAAAAGTGACCTTAGATCTATCCATGATAGGCATGTAGATGTGGATCCATGATGATAAAAACAAGTATTGTGTTCAAATGAATAGTTTATCCCATATTGTGAACATCAGTAGAATTCTTACCCATGGAATAAGTTCTAACATGCCTAATTCTTTAATACATGTTGTAGACATATCTCAGAATGCAAAAACACTATAAGGGTCCAAAAAATGATAAGGAATGCCAACTAATGGAATAGTTGAAGAGACATTGTGAATCCTACTAGAGTAAATAAGAACATTACGAATGGTTCATTTTGGAAGTGAAAAAAAAACCAAGAATGGTCTAAACATTTAGGATGATGTTCATTTTAAGGGAAGTAGATTTTAACATCCACTTTTCGATCCCCAATTTGATTGTAATTAATTGTGTTAGAATTATTTATATCAGCATGAATAGTTCATCATTATGAAGTATATATGTATCTTATATTCTCTTTAATCAACAATTCCAAGTAGCTTAGTAGGGCATAATTTCCTACATAGACCATTATACCATGACTAGGTAGTAGTGAGGGGTATAAGAAATGGGTTCAAACTATATAAGTACCCCACCTACCTATACCAAACTATATTATAATACCAATATAGCTTTTGAGGAATATCCTTCACCTCTCCTTGTTGGATTTAAAAGAAATCAATGAATGAATTTGGTGGAAGGATCACCTTCCACAATTATTAGAAGAATATGTGAACTCCCATAACCTTTAGAAATTTCACCATTTCCTTGGGGAATTTTCTTTTGGAAAGTTTTCCCATCAAATTGAAGGGCCTATGCATTGATAAGGATCTTATTAGGAGGAGAAGGAGAAGAGACTCATGTGAGGGTAGGCTTAGTAGATGGATGAATAAAGGAGAATAGAAGTGCAATATTTGAGAGAGATATATTTATGATCATATAGAGAAATGAATCATTAAGTATCTCATTCTATGAATGAAATTGAGTGAGGAAAACGTAAATTAATTTTGTTCATTAAATTAAAGAAGCTCCAAAATTTTTTTGAGTGTAAGAAGGGGTCATGAATGGTTTTGTACAAAGTAGAACATCCATGGGTATCACAAGGCGTGGGAATTACTGAGGACTATGGAGTAATGAAAGGATTCACTTAAGTTTTATTCATGTTAGTAGAGGAGCACATGTGAGTCATTGAGGACCTATCCTCAATGGAAAAAATATTACTTTTTGATCTCTTACCTATGAGGAAGATTGTGTCTTTTCTTATCAGATTCATACTTATTACTGAATTCCCTCGCTAATGGTATCATGTTCTAGACATGTCCTATTTAATGTTTGGAAAATTGTAGAAAAAACAAGTGTATATGACACTATGGTTTTTGCAAAAGGTCTCAAGCCAAGTTAATTTTTGGTAGTTGTGTTAGCCTCCTATACCAATAGGTTTAATTTTTCATGATTGGCATGGGAAGTTCCAAATATGTTCAGCTTTGATGCTGCAAAGACTCCATATTTTTGTGCACAAACATTCCTTAATGGTTTTTGGTACTTGTCCTTTTGTTAAATGGGTGATCCAACAGTTCAATCTGGATCATGGCCATGTTTAAATTGATGTTATAGAATAGAGAAAGAAAATCTGTCCAAATAGTTCAAGCTTGGCAGATTAGTAGTTAGGTAGAGAATAAAAGCGCCCAAGTGTTTAATCTGGGCCCTTGGAAGTAATAAGGGTAGTTTAGATAGCAAGTCATTTGAAAAAGAGAAAGAAAAAGGGCAAATGAGGGTTTGCAAGTCTAAGTGCACCCTCCCTGAAGTAACAAAAAATGCTAGGAATGTTTGGATGGGTAAGTAGCCAGGAGTTGCAGAAGTCTGATTCTCTTCAGTTTTGGCCTTGATCAAGAAGGCACATATTGGCACTTGCAGAGGTATCTATGCAGCATTTTGATGACAAAATATGGAAGCATGTCTAACTTCCCCTGTTTCCCCAGAAAATCTCTTTCTAACATCCCTCCAATGGACCTTGGGATTTACCCAACAAGTCCTAGCATCACTTTATCTTTTGAGAAATATTAAGCCAAAATGTTGGTTTCCGTCACACAAGAAAGCCACATTTCTTGTGTAAAATTATTTCTCACTCTGATCTGCTTCTAAATCTAAGTTTACTCCTTAAACTTAGCTCTCTGTTCCTCTTTCACATCTCCAATTCATATTGACTTCTAACCTTATTATATAACTCCCTAAGTGTTCCCCTCCCCCTACTATTATAACATTTTATGCAAAAACCCAAAAAATATGTACATATCCCCCCCTTGGGCATTATAGTCATACATTTTAAAAGTTCGGGAAGTGTGACAAAATCAAAGACTTTAATGTATATAGTTCTCCATGCTATGTTTAGGGATTAAATTGACACCTGGTTAATTTAATAACCCTCACCCGCTATACACTTCATAATGTTAATTCCCTCTTTTCCGCATCACTTGTATAAAGTTCCCGCAAACCCACATTTACCTTTATCCAAAGTTTCATGTCTCCGCGCTTTATCAAAAGAAAACAATATAATAATGGTTGGGTCCTGCCATTATCACATTGGCGGCTTGTCCTCCCGTCCGTCGTCGGATCTGGGCCCTCCCATCCGACGGTCCTCGGCAATTTTGGAACCCCTCCGCCATCCGTCCTTTACCGCCCGAAATTGTCAGTGGCATGACGTAGTGCCAGGGACGCGTGTCCGCTTTCTATTGTGTCGGGCGGCCATTGACCATTACCAGGCCCATACTAAAGGCGGTCCGATAATACCGCTTACCACCATTTGTTCCTGCCTCTACATCATCGCTCACATCAGCAGTCACATCAACTGCCATTTCACTCTCAATCTGACATGGCCTCCGCATCATCCATCCACGTCAGCTCGGTCACGTGTCGCCACGTCATCCCGCCATACCCATGCTCGAATAGTGACGTCATGCTGACGTCATTTGCAAAAAAGGCGCCAAATCCCTTTTTTTTATATATTCGCCCAAAATCATCGTTTTCACGCATTTCTATTGGTCAATTGTTGTACTCCCTTGCATGTTGTTTTACGTCGTCTGTCCGCCAACTGCAAAATTCGTTCCCTGAGCTGCTGGCGCTACAAATTCATCGACCTTCAACACCTTCGGCCTCACAGTCCCCAGGTATTTACCGATTTCCTCTGTGTACCCTGGTCTTCCGAGTTCTCTGCATTAAAAAAAAGAAAAAAGCATAATAACTGCTCAAATTCCTAAGTACTAAGACCCTCCATCTGCTAGCTTAGCCCCAAGTTCATCTGAAGGAGGTCCCATTGTTCAAATTTCGCTGAATTCTCACAGCTTCTTGCGCATCTGTGGCTTAAAATCATTAGCAGAAAAATTCCATTGTAAAAACAACACTCACTCCCAGCATTGGCTCCTTTCACTTTCTCAACAAAGTTGTTGCCCCCTATTCACCTAATTCACCCCTTTCTCTTTCCGTAAATCACTCCACTCCTCATAAACCATTGTTCATGCTCTTTGTTGAAATCCAAGTGTGATTCAATTCAAAGTCATAACAAAACGATGGAGACTCCTGTGGTTCTAAACGTTGCCCCTCTAAATGCCCCACATAAGAGTTTGGAGTGGTTACCCCTGGCTGACAGGGATTACCAAATGATGGAAATGATTGAATTATCCAGTAGATACCACATTCCAGTCATTACTGTGATAAGACCAAAACACAGAAATGGTACTGACATCTTGGGAATCTGGAAGTCCCACTTATCAATCTATTATCTCCCTCAGGTGAATGTTTCCCTGATTTGATTCACCAATGCTGCACAAATTATGACCCCAATCAAAGGGCTGTTCTGAGTCCTTCAGGCTCTGTATTATTCCATATCACTCCTGAAGCCATCAACCAAATGCTACAGTTTCAGTCAGCAAAGCCACTAACTCCTCTTTCTATGCAACTTTTGCTAGAGCAAGGTGCCAAGCTGTCCAGCTCACAAATTACGAGAATTGCTCAGTTGTTCATGCGGCCAGATTCCCAACCTCAGCAGCCTCCTCCTTGCCTGCATGAATGGTTCAATGACATAGGCAAACTCCTAGTGAACATGATGTCCTACATCTTGGGGTACAACACCAGTGAACATGTGGATGAAACAATCTTGGTCATGTTGTCTATGTTTACCCCAGGAAGGCCTCCTGCTGTCCAGTATGACTATGCTACATTTATAGCCAACAAGATTCATGAACAGTTCATGAATTTGGAGAGAGAGAGGGTATTCAAATACACCTCCTATATATATCGTCTGCTATTGTACAATCAACTTGATAGCTTTCCTATTTTCCTCAAGAAGTTAGATGCAAAGGGAAACAAAAGATCTGTAATATTCTGGTCACCAGTCTTCCACCATATCTTTCACTCTCCATACAACTACTGTGAGTTTATTGATCGGTTCATCCACCTAGCCCTATCCTTGCTAATGAGTTCTCCTCCTCCTAGACTCATAGATGAAATGCAGAAGATTCTCCAGCTCTCAAAGAACTATAGCATTGGTGATTGGTACTTCTACCAAGATCACACAGTAATCAGAATATATGGCTGTGAGCTAGCCCCATACAGACTGCCCAAGTATGTCCCCATGAGGCTTTTTGCCTTGGAATACTTTCGGCAATTTGGCAATGCAGACATGGTTCACTTCCATAGCAAAAATAAGAAAGCACAGCTCAAAATCAAGCACCAACTAGGTCCATTCATTTTTAATAAGAGAGAGGAAGCTTGGGAAGAGGCAGATAAAATCCTAAAAAGCTTCCAGCTGGAAACAAGCTTCTATTGGGCACCATATGACCCTAATAATTTCATAAGCCTTAGGAGAATCAAGTACAGGCTTGCTAGCTATGACCACTTTAGCATTCCACAAATTGAAAAATATGCTAACCAACTAGAGTGGATAGAAGGTACATTAGTTGAAGATTATTCTGCAAAGGAATTAACACAAAAAGCAATTAAGGGGCTTGAAAAAGCAGTTGACCTAGAGTATGTTGGACAGGTATTTTCCTCAGCCCCTAGGCATCTTGGAGAAAGCGCCTCCTCTTCCACCGTTCCCCAGCAATCTGCCCAAGCAGTTGCCTAAGCATCAGCCACAACTAAAGGAAAGGAAATACAACAAGAGGAGCAACTCCCTAATTTGGAGCAACCAGAAGAAATGGCTGAACAACTGGCCTCCACAGATCAACAAGCTCAAGGGCAAGCCCCTCCAATGCAGGAAACAATAGTTGAAATCCCAATTTTGCAAACACCAATTGATGAAGAAAGGATCAAGAAAAGGGATAGGCAAGAGGAAACTCCTCTAACTGCCTCAACAGATCAACCAGGGGAAAGCGACAGAGGCTAAATCCCTTCTCTGAGGAGGAAATGCCTGAAAGACCAACTGATACTATGCTCCCTCCTAGCATCGAAACATCGGCCAGCTCCTTACAGCAAGAACAAGAAATGCAACAAGGAGCAGAAGTAAGTTCTTCAAGGCAGCGAACCAAGGCAGACTCTAGTATCAAGAAGTAGTTCACAGACATCAAGGCAAGAAATGAGCCTCTCAGATACCAGCTCTACAATCAGCTCTTAAAGATGGCACCAACTAATCAGCAGAGGCTAATGTCAGCTTATGATATTCAAGAAGGAAAAATGACTCTTAGTCATTTTAGGCCTACTATGCTGCAACCTCAATCAGCTGCAGACTATATTAGAACCAATTTGGAGGTTTTTGCTAAAGATATCCACCCCATGGATCAGATTGAGCTACACAAGCAAACCGGGGAGATGGTCTACTCAACCTTGGTTGATAAAACTCTGTTGGCACACAGGTTACAAAATTCTCTACACAATACTGCTGCTCAGCTGGAACTAGAAAAGGCATCATCTCAAGCCAAGGACAACAGAATTATGTCCTTGGAAAAAATTATTATAGAGCTAGGACATGATCCAAATGATCCTAAGGGTGTGCAGGCCTTGATGAAGAAAAAAAGATGAGGATATAGCAGCTTTGAGAAAGTAGATCAAGCTACCACCTACCCTTCACCCTCAGACTAAAGGGGTTGCAGAACAAAAGAAAGACCAAGATGTGGTTCCTCTACTCTTGGCCTTGCATAAAAGATTGGTAGAAACAGAGGGAGCCTTGGAAGCAACATTAAAGGAAAAACAAGGTGAAAAAGCACCTTAGCCACCTCTAATAACCACAACTATTGATGATGCACCTCAAATAACTAGTTCAGCAGGTCCTCCCACTGGACAAGCATCAGAGACAGGCCCTTCAGGCTCAGCACCAGCTCTAGTAGTGACAGCACCAGCAACAACATCAGAATAGACACCCAGCCTTAATATGCAAAATATGATGAAAGAACTTGAAGCTCTTGAAGCTCAGATGGCAGAACTAAAGGAGGCTAAAGAGAAATTGGCTATGCTTGAAGAAAAATATGACAAATCAAAAAAGAATATTGCTGAGAAAACAAGAGAGGTAAGGGCTCTTGAAAAAAGGATAAAGGAACTAGAAAAAGAGCTTACTCTTGATAAGGCTATAATTGAAGTTAAGAAGATCCTATGGGCCAAAATTGGTCAGTCCATCACAGACCAATGGCAATCCATTGAGACCATCCATGAGCAAATAGATCTCATAAACAGGGCTCAATTTGAAAATTAAAAAGCCAGGGCATCTTTAGGGAGTATGCCTGAGCTAGCCAACAGAATGATCCAAGTCGTCAAACAATCGTACTGGCCCTCAGCTAGCAGAAATGGGTACCAGAAACAGGACAGATACCATCCTACTGATAAAGAGGGTGTTGACCTTGACGAATTATGTGCAGGCATTGGACAGAAAGTGCCAGGAAATGCAAGCAGAAGTAGATGAATTTATTGCCAAAATTACAGCATTACATAGTAGAGGGTTTCCCAGCTTGGTAACCAGTGCAGGAAGGTTATTATCACATGAAAATTATGCCAAGAGGGTCAACAATTATGCCACCAATCAAATCACAGCATCCTCAGCCACCTCAGAGGAAGCAGGGCCCCCATCAGGACAAAGTCTTTATGATAGGCTGGAGAATCTATTTTTTATTGAGTATGAAATCAAACATCTTTTTGAAGTGCCACCAAAATTATTATAAATACACTGAGGCTGATGAAAATTTAATCAAATTACAGAGGCACCAACTCCCTACAGAAGAATGGTGGAAAGGCATGATAGAAACATTACTCTGATAAAACAAGTTTGTTGAGCAAAATCCTTGGATCACTCACAAATCAGCATTTTCAAATGATTCATATGTTTAAGTCTACCTGGAGTGGTAATAAAAAAAAGGGGGAGCAACTGAATGACAAGGATGATGACTAGGCACCAATGAATGAGTACAAATGATGTGACCACAACAGTAGCGTCGTGGCAAAGCAGCAAGAAAGGAAAGACTCTCGAAATGAATGCAAATTAGTCGGTTGGCCCAGTTGGTTTCAAAGTCAAGGATCTCTGACAAAGATAAATAGCTGTTTATTAATCTTTTTAATAGCAATAACGTTTTGTATCTACTATTCGTAGAAAGTTGGTAAGGAAAGTTATGAGTTAATGACTCATCTTTCAGATATTTTGGCTCCACCTTTTGTATATGTATCCCCTTGCTGAACGCATTTAGGGTTGTTGATTTTTCTTCTGAAGAGATATACTGTAATTTCAGACTTTGAATACAAGAAGCTGATGAATTTCCTGAAGTTCTGCGTTGTTTGAGGTGTTGTGATGAGATTGCTTGCTGCTGCAGGATTCCTGCGTTATTTCATGATACAATAAGTTTTCTGAACCATGTCTTTATGTTCTCTTCGCTTACAAAACCCGCATATGCTGTATGTTTAATGGTCTTAGCATCAGAGAAAAGGAATAGTTCAATATTTGTTTATTAAACACCCTAAGCTCAATCTCTGCTGTTAATTATGTTTTCTTCAGAATTAGTTATGAATGTGAAATTCTTAATTGCTCGCATTTACACTGAATCTTCATGGTGAATACTGTTCAGGAATTATGAGTTGCTCCTGAGCAATATTTCATTTCTCCATCTCACCAGCATAGTGAAAGAACCTTAATTGCCTCTCACTGACTGATTGCAATCCATACTACCCAAATCTGAAGGTTTGTTTCATGAATGCCCATCTGGCTCTGCAGTATCATCATTGTCACCAAATACCTCAGGCAACACATAATCACTGACTCCAATGCCTAATGGACTAAAACCCTCTGAACATTGCATTTCCCTCTGTTAGAAGATATCATCCAACCAAACTTTAAACAAAATTCAGTGCATCATAACTAGCCTAAAACATCACCAAAACAAAGCTAAACTCTAAAGAGAGAGCCCTCTCTGATTGCAGGTGGGCTAGAACCTGTAATCCAAAGATCGGTTTGTGGTTACCTCGGCCGTATTCCCTTAAGGAGTCATAGGGAACAACCTGAGTGATAACATTATTGGCGACTCCACTGGGGAAGAACAAATTTTCCAACTGCTGCCTACTCCTTAATGCTGTAGATAAAGTCTGAATGACAGCTAGAAAGCCTTGGAAACTGCTTTTGCCTATTATTTCCAGGAGTATATAAAAGTTGCTTCCCTCAATCTTTATTCAGTCTTAAGTCCTATGCAAATGTTTTAGAATTTGATCAGTTCCTTGCTAAGTTCAACAAGCATTCTCAGAATATACCATAAAGCATCTGGAAGCTGGCTCCAAAAAAGAGTTCTCGCTATACAAGGTCCAACCCAGACCCAAGTCCCCCTGCTGCTTTTGAAAATCCGAATTTAATCCCAAAGATCCTTAGGAATCAAGAGCAGAGAGAAGATTTTGTTGACAATACCCCAGAGACAGTTCACCCAAGTGGTGTTCTTACTCCTATCAAGGTTTTATTCCGTTCATCCCCTGCTTCCCCTAATTCATCATCCACATCTCAAAGCACCTCTTTTACACCGCCATTCACTGCACATACTAAAACTACCACTGCTGTTGTTACTACTGTTCCAGTTACTCCTTTTATCCCCGTTGTCCCAGTTGGCCCATTTATCCCTGTTGTCCCACTTGTCCCTGTGAATATGGCCAATAAATATGCACCCCTCGAACTACCTGCCAATCCTGGAGCCTTACCTCAAGATTACCAATCTAAGATCACCTTTTTTGACAGTACTGGATCTTGCATAGCCCTTCAACATACAAAGAAGATGCAAGATTATTTTGAAAACTATGAGATAGATGATGATAGCGTGAGGATGAGAATTTTTGTTCAAAGTTTAACAGGTGATGTAAGAACTTGGTTCAGATCACTTGCTGCAAATTCCATAACCACCCCCGATGAGCTTTACCAATCCTTTACCAATAGATGGGAGAAAAAGAAAGACCCTCTACACATACAGGCTGAATATGACACAATTAGAAGAGGCCCACAAGAGACTGTTTTGGAGTATTGTGCAAGATTCAATAATGTCTATAATGCAATACCACAGAATTTGAGGCCTCCACCTGACCTTGCCTTATATAAATTCCCTGATGGATTCGACCCGGATATGGCATACCAGTTAAAGGAAAGGGCGCCTCAAACCCTTGCAGACATGCAAAATGTTGCTGTTAGCGTAGAAGCAAACCTAATTGCTAAAAGAAACAGAGCTAGAATGGAAAGAAGAACCACCTTTAAGGAAGAACCCTCAGCCTTAGAGCAAAAGCTGGATGCTATTATCAGCGGCATGCAAAGGCTGGGGGACAGAGTAGAAAGTGTTGAGAGAAGAGCTTCATGGGAAGGACAACAGTCCAATACCACAAGGAATCCAAATTTCAGGAAAACCCAGAACAAAAATGCTGGAAGGGCTGGCTTAGATCAAGACATAAGACCTCCTTTCCAAGAAAACTTCACTGAAGCATCAACATCAAGTGAGCCAATAGATGACACTCACATCAACTTGATGGGCTTAAATGATGAGCAACAGGTTTTTCTAACCCAAGAAGACCAGGAAGAGAGCGATATCAATCAATTCCAAACCAAATCCGGGGAGTCATTTGACTTCAAAGAAGGTTATGACATAGCTGTCTATGAGGTCCATAAGAAATATAAGTTAAGCAACAGGACCATAGATGTCCCTAAACCGGCCAAAACAAAGGATACCAAACAGCGCAAGAAGATAAAGGAGAAGGCTATCCTCACACAACCATTTGACAAAACAAATCCAGACCCAAAAGAAGTAACAGTAGAGGATGTCTCTGAGACACACCCCTCAAAAAACCAATCATGGGTAACATCTTCTTCGGAGAATAATCCAAATAAAATTCCTCAAGAGGTCTCCAAAACAGAAGCACTCCAACATGAAACTGAGAATCAAGACAACGTTGCTAAAAATATGGTGGAAAAAGAAAGGCCTATCAGTCATAATACCAAAATTCAATTTGAAAAGCCTTTTGACCTTGAGGCAGAGATTGCAAAATTGAAAATAGCCATCCCTCTCTCTGAACTTGCTAAACATGATGTATATAAACAACAGATCAAGAAGTCCCTCCAAATACCTAAAAATAGGGATGATGTTAACGTACTAGATGACACACCTGAATTACTTTTTGGTCCAGAAGTTGATGGAAAAGGAGTAAATACAAGTGTTTTACCCTTTTATGTCAGTTTGCATGTCCATGATAAGATATTACATAATGCAATGTTTGACTCAGGAGCCTCACACAACCTCATGCCCAAATCTGTAATGGAGAAATTAAACTTAGACATTACAAGACCTTACAGGGACCTATTTTCATTTGATTCTAGCCAGGTCAAATGCTTGGGCCTAATCAAAGATTTGTGTGTTTCCCTGGTTCAATACCCAAATAAAACTATACTGATGGATGTGGTGGTAGCTGATATCCCACCTAAATATGGGATGCTATTATCAAGATCCTGGGGAGCTAAACTCCAGGGGTCCCTCCAATTAGACATGTCCTATGCTACTATTTCAGTCTTTGGGCAACCAAAGAGACTGTATAGAGAGACGTTGATGAAATATGTGGTGAGCAGCGAGAAAAGACCCCAAAATTTTCCTATTTATGCAATCCATTCTGACATGGATTCTTTCATCCTGTTCAATGATGATGCATCCCCTATTGTTGATGATAAACCTTTGGCCCTGGAACAAGAAACCCACACAATTGAGCAGTCCGTTGTCCAAAACCTTGAAACCATGCAGTCAACTGATGAAACTGCCTTAGAAGATAAATCATATGAAAAACAAGAATCTCAACTGTCCATCTCAAATTCAACTGAATCTCCCAACACTGTCCAAGATCAAGGCATCCTCTGGTACCTTGAGTTTGATGGGTCAGTTAACAAATTAGGAGCAGGAGCAGGAGTGTGGGTCCACAATAGGCAAAGCAATCATGCACAGGTTCGGGCCTATAGACTAAATTTCAGATGCACTAACAACATGGCGGAATATGAAACTCTCCTACTAGGGCTTAAATTAATCAAATCATTACAAGCCACAAGAGTGTCAATTCTGGGAGATTCTGATCTTATCATTCAGCAAATGAAAGGTAGTTTTGTCACTAATGATAATAGATTGAGAGCATACAGATCTGTTGCCACTAAAATACTCAACACCTTCACTGAATGCCAACTTACCAAGATATCCAGAACCCATAACCTCCATGCACATAGTCTAGCTACTTTTGCTAGCACTTGTAAATTGCCCTTTGAGCTTAATCACTGTTTCATAGCTGAAATAAGGCACAGACCTGCTGTCCCAAAAAATGTCAAAGACTGGCAAGTCTTTGAAAATGATGCACAAATAAATAACTTCCTGACTTTACAGCAAGAATTTTCAGGTTTAAATATTGATGCTGATGCTATGGATGACCCACAACAGCAAATGAACCAGAACCAACAAATCATATCAGCTGAAACAGCAAGTCAAATGCTGCGCCCCACGACCTTTGATAATAAGAATGTGCAAGAGCTTAAACAAATCAACCTTAACGAAATAGCTGAAGCAGAGGCTGAAGTTATTGAGTTGAAAGACAATTTCCTACCTACAGGTCTGACTCCTTTAGAAGACATTTTCGACTTGAATGATATTCCTAGAAAACCAAAGATGCAACCCCTAAATGTTGCCATTGAAGACTGCAATATTAGGACAGTTGAAAAACCCAAGATAATAAAACTGTCCAAGTCTTTGCCCCCTGATCAGAAGCCAAAGTATGTTGACCTCTTTAAAGAGTTTCAAGATGTTTTTGCATGGAGTTATGAGGACCTAAAGTCCTATGATACTTCTGTCATTCAACATACTATTCCTCTCAAACCAAATCAAAAGCCTTTCAAGCAGAAACTAAGGAGAATTAACCCAATTCTTCTCCCTTTAATTGAGAAGGAAGTACAGAAAATGTTTGAAGCAGGGATTATAGCACCCATTAGATTTTCAGAATGGATTTCCAATCTTGTTCCTACAAGAAAAAAATCAGGTGAGATTAGGCTTTGTGTTGATTTGAGAAACTTGAATCAAGTATCCCTTAAAGACCACTACCCCCTACCCAAGATGGATCACATCCTACAAAGAGTGGTGGGAGCCTCAAGAATTTCATTACTTGATGGATTTTCAGGCTTCAATCAAATCCTGGTTCACCCTGATGATCAGGATAAGACAACATTCACAACCCCATGGGGAACATTTAAATATGTTAAAATGCCTTTCGGACTGAAGAATGCAGGGGCTACTTTTCAGAGAGCAATGGATATTGCTTTTGCCAAGGAAATACATGATTTCCTAGTTGTTTACCTTGATGACCTCACCCCTTTTTCAAAATCAGACCCAGAGCACCTTAGACACCTAAGGAAAATATTTATGACATGTAGGAAATATGGCATTTCCTTAAATCCCAAGAAGTCTTTGTTTGGCCTAGAGGAGGGTAAGTTGCTAGGCCATATTATTTCAAAAGAGGGTATTAGAATTGATCCGGACAGAATTCAAGCCATTCTACAAGTTCCCCATCCGAGAAACATTAAGGAATTGCAAGCCTTTTTAGGAAAGATCAACTTTTTAAGAAGATTTATCCCTAACCTAGCTGAACTGATAAGGTTACTAAACAACATGTTAAAAAAGGATTCTAAAGTAAAATGGACACTGGAGGCCAAGCAGGCCTTTGAAGGCATTAAAACTTCCTTGACTCAAACACCAGTCCTGACAAGCCCCCAATTCGACAGAGATTTCATTATTTTCTCCTTTGCCTCCCAACATACTATTGCTGCTGTTTTATTACAGAAGGATGATCAAGGGAGTGAGAAACCCATTGCCTTTTTCAGCAGAGCACTTAGAGATGCACCCTTGAAATATCAGATCATGGAAAAGCAGGCCTATGCCCTGGTTAAGGCCATCAAAGACTTCAGGATTTACATTCTATACTCTCATGTGATTGCCTATGTGCCAAATGCCATTGTGAAAGACATATTGACTCAAGAAGGGTTAGAAGGCAAAAGAGGCAAGTGGATTGCCAGCATTCTTGAGTATGATATTGAGATAAAACCTACTAAGCTGATAAAAGGGCAAGGTTTGGCTAAACTAATGTCCGAAACAAATTTTCAGGCCCTAGACATAAATGAACTGGACAATGAACCGGAGCTGGCGACTCCACAAATCAATGTAGCCTTCTTACAATCCCCTTGGTATGCTGATATTTGTTTTATACTGCAAAACCTGTGTGCTCCCCCAGGATTGTCTAGAAGTAAAAGCAGATTTTTAAAGATGAAAGCTTCAAAATTTTGTGTTGTAGATGGTGCCTTGTTTTGGAAAAATCATGAAGGCATACTGCTTAATTGTTTAACTATGAATGACACTGACAATGTTATGAAAGAATTTCATGCAGGGGACTGTGGAGGGCATTTGTATTGGAAATCCACTATGGACAAGATATTAAGGGTTGGGTACTATTGGCCTACTCTCTTTGCAGATGTTAAGAAATTTGTAGTTTCATGTCACAAGTGTCAGGTCTTTGAAGGCAAAAGGAAATTATTGCCACTACCCCTCAAGCCTATTTCTACAGAGAAGCCTTTTCAACAATGGGGCTTAGATTTCATTGGAGAAATTCACCCATCATCTTCAGGCCAGCATAAGTGGATTCTGACAGCTACAGACTATTTTACCAAGTGGATTGAGGCTATCCCATGTAGACAAGAAAATGATTCCACCATCATTCAGTTCCTTGAAACCAATATCTTATCCAGATTTGGCTGCCCTGAAAAGATCATCACAGACAATGCTGTTGCTTTCAGATCCAAGAAAATGATCAATTTTTGCCATAAATTTCATATTACCTTAGGTCACTCCATAGCCTACTATCCTCAAGGTAATGGTCTTGCTGAATCATCTAATAAGAGCCTCATTAACATCATCAAGAAAATATTAGAGGAGAACAAGAAAAATTGGCACAAAAAACTTGTAAATGCTTTATGGGCAGACAGGTTGACAACCAAAAGATCTATTGGAACAAGCCCTTATGAGTTGGTTTATGGAATGGAGGCCAAGTTTCCTTCCTCCCTAGGAGTCCCTGTCATCAGACTACTACAAGAAGTACAGGCTGAACCTAATGATATCCAGAGAAGAATTAACCAGACTATCCATTTACAGCAGACCAGAGAGCAAGTATACAACAGAGTTCAGATCTTACAGGAAAAGCTCAAGAAAGTCTTTGACAAAAGAACCAAAGCAGGGGATTTCTTCATAGGCAATAAAGTTCTCAAATGGGATTCAAGAAGAGAAGATAAAGGAAAGCATGGCAAGTTTGATTTTCTTTGGAGAGGACCCTTTGTTACTCAAGTAGTGCAAGGAAACAACACGTATTTCTTAAAAAATCTGGATGGCACTGAGGCTAAAGAGGGCCCTGTTAATGGCCGAATGTTAAAACACTATTTTGATTACTTCCCATGAATACAACCTAGCATTGCCTTGTACATTACTAGTTTGTTTTAGCAGTTTATTTTCAGCAGTTAAATAAGAACTCAGCATAACAAATTTTGGAAAAGATCAAAGGAAAATGCACTACTTCAGATCTTTGTGTTGCCTTGCAAAGCTCCAGTTTTGATCATCAAAAGAGGGAAGTTTCAGGTTCCAGCAAAAGTAAAAAACCAAGGCATTCTGACCTGCTGTTCTTGGTCTTTCACACAGAAAAACCATCCCCAAGTGGAGCCACTATTAGCCTCCTATACCAATAGGTTTCATTTTTCATGATTGGCATGGGAAGTTCCAAATATGTTCAGCTTTGATGCTGCAAAGACTCCATATTTTTGTGCACAAACATTCCTAAATGGTTTTTGGTACTCTTCCTTTTGTTAAATGGGTGATCCAATAGTTCAATCTGGATCATGGCCATGTTTAAATTGATGTTATAGAATAGAGAAAGAAAATCTGTCCAAACAGTTCAAGCTTGGCAGATTAGTAGTTAGGTAGAGAATAAAAGCGCCCAAGTGTTTAATCTGGGCCCTTGGAAGTAATAAGGGTAGTTTAGATAGCAAGTCATTTGAAAAAGAGAAAGAAAAGGGAAAATCAGGGTTTGCAAGTCTAAGTGCACCATCCCTGAAGTAACAAAAAATGCTAGGAATGTTAGGATGGGTAGATAGCTAGGAGTTGCAGAAGTCTGATTCTCTTCAGTTTTAGCCTTGATCAAGAAGGCACATATTGGCACTCGCAGAGGTATCTATGCAGAATTTTGATGACAAAATATGGAAGCATGTCTAACTTCCCTTGTTTCCCCAGAAAATCTCTTTCTAACATCCCTCCAATGGACCTTGGGATTTACCCAACAAGTCCTAGCATCGCTTTATCTTTTGAGAAATATTAAACCAAAATGTTGGTTTCCGTCACACAAGAAAGCCACATTTCTTGTGTAAAATTATTTCTCACTCTGATCTGCTTCTAAATCTAAGTTTACTCCTTAAACTTAGCTCTCTGTTCCTCTTTCACATCTCCAATTCATATTGACTTCTAACATTATTATATAACTCCCTAAGTGTTCCCCTCCCCCTACTATTATAACATTTTATGCAAAAACCCAAAAAATATGTACATACCCACCCCCTTGGGCATTATAGTCATACATTTTAAAAGTTCGGAAGTGTGACAAAATCAAAGACTTTAATGTATATAGTTCTCCATGCTATGTTCGGGGATTAAATTGACACCTGGTTAATTTAATAACCCTCACCCGCTATACACTTCATAATGTTAATTCCCTCTTTTCCGCATCACTTGTATAAAGTTCCCGCTAACCCACATTTACCTTTATCCAAAGTTTCATGTCTCCGTGCTTTATCAAAAGAAAACAATATAATAATGGTTGGGTCCGGCTTGTCCTCCCGTCCATCGTTGGATCTGGGCCCTCCCATCTCACGGTCCTCGGCAATTTCGGAACCCCTCCACCATCCGTCCTTTACCGCCCGAAATTGTTAGTGGCATGACGTAGTGCTAGGGACGCGTGTCCGCTTTCTATTGTGTCGGGTGGCCACTGACCATTACCAGGCCCATACTAAAGGTGGTTCGATAATACCGCTTACCACCGTTTGTTCCCGCCCCTACATCCTCGCTCACATCAGCAGTCACGTCAACTGCCATTTCACTCTCAATCCGACATGGCCATCACGTCATCCATCCACGTCAGCCCGGTCATGTGTCGCCACGTCATCCCGCCGTACCTAGCCCCGACCAGTGATGTCATGCTGACATCATTTGCAAAAAAGGCGCCAAATCCCACTTTTTTATATATTCGCCCAAAATCATCGTTTTCACGCATTTCTATCAATCAATTTCTGTACTCCCTTGCATGTTGTTTTACGTCGTCTGTCCGCCAACTGCAAAATTTGTTCCCTGAGTTGCTGGCACTAAAAATTCATCGACCTTCAACACCTTCGGCCTCACAGTCCCCAGGTATTTACCGATTTCCTCTGCGTACCCTGGTCTTCCGAGTTATTTGCATTAAAAAAAGAAAAAAAGCATAATAACTGCTCAAATTCCTAAGTACTAAGACCCTACATCTGCTAGCTTAGCCCCAAGTTCATATGAAGGAGGTCCCATTGTTCAAATTTCGCTGAATTCCCACAGCTTCTTGCGCATCTGTGGCTTAAAATCATTAGCAGACAAATTCCATTGTAAAAACAACACTCACTTCCAGCATTGGCTCCTTTCACTTTCTCAACAAAGCTGTTGCCCCCTGTTCACCTAATTCACCCCTTTCTCTTTCTGTAAATCACTCCACCCCTCATAAACCACTGTTCATGCTCTTTGTTGAAATCCAAGTGTGATTCAATTCTAAGTCATAATAAAACGATGGAGACTCCTGTGGTTCTAAACGTTGCCCCTCTAAATGCCCCACATAAGAGTTTGGAGTGGTTACCCCTGGCTGACAGGGATTACCAAATGATGGAAGTGATTGAATTATCCAGCAGATACCACATTCCAGTCATTACTGAGATAAGAGCAAAACACAGAAATGGTACTGACATCTTGGGAATCTGGAAGTCCCACTTAGCAATCTATTATCTCCCTCAGGTGAATGTTTTCCCTGATTTGATTCACCAATGCTGCACAAATTATGACCCCAATCAAAGGGATGTTATGAGTCCTTCAGGCTCTGTATCATTCCATATCACTCCTGAAGCCATCAACCAAATGCTACAGTTTCAGTCAGCAAAGCCACTAACTCCTCTTTCTATGCAACTTTTGCTAGAGCAAGGTGCCAAGCTGTCCAGCTCACAAATTACAAGAATTGCTCAGTTGTTCATGCGGCCAGATTCCCAACCTCAGCAGCCTCCTCCTTTCCTGCATGAATGGTTCAATGACATAGGCAAACTCCTAGTGAACATGATGTCCTACATCTTGGGGTACAACACCAGTGAACATGTGGATGAAACAATATTGGTCATGCTGTCTATGTTTACCCCAGGAAGGCCTCCTGTTGTCCAGTATGACTATGCTACATTTATAGCCGACAAGATTCATGAACAGTTCATGAATTTGGAGAGAGAGAGGGTATTCAAATACACCTCCTATATATATCATCTGCTATTGTATAATCAGCCTAAAAGCTTTCCTATTTTCCTCAAGAAGTTAGATGCAAAGAGAAACAGAAGATCTGTAATATTCTGGTCACCAGTCTTCCACCATATCTTTCACTCTCCATACAACTACTGTGAGTTTATTGATCGGTTCATCCACCCAGCCCTGTCCTTGCTGATGAGTTCTCCTCCTCCTAGACTCACAGATGAAATGCAGAAGATTCTCCAGCTCTCAAAGAACTATAGCATTGGTGATTGGTACTTCTACCGAGATCACACAGTAATCAGAATATATGGCTGTGAGCTAGCCCCATACAGACTGCCCAAGTATGTCCCCATGAGGCTTTTTGCCTTGGAATACTTTCAGCAATTTGGCAATGCAGACATGGTTCACTTCCATAGCAAAAATAAGAAAGCACAGCTCAAAATCAAGCACCAACTAGGTCCATTCATTTTTAATAAGAGAGAGGAAGCTTGGGAAGAGGCATATAAAATCCTAAAAAGCTTCCAGCTGGAAACAAGCTTCTATTGGGCACCATATGACCCTAATAATTTCATAAGCCTTAGGAGAATCAAGTACAGGCTTGCTAGCTATGACCACTTTAGCATTCCACAAATTGAAAAATATGCTAACCAACTAGAGTGGATAGAAGGTACATTAGTTGAAGATTATTCTGTAGAGGAATTAACACAAAAAGCAATTAAGGGGATTGAAAAAGCAGTTGACCTAGAGTATGTTGGACAGGTATTTTTCTTAGCCCCTGGGCATCTTGGAGAAAGCGCCTCCTCTTCCACCGTTCCCCAGCAATCTGCCCAAGCAGTTGCCCAAGCATCAGCCACAGCTAAAGGAAAGGAAATACAACAAGAGGAGCAGCTCCCCAATTTGGAGCAACCAGAAGAAATGGCTGAACAACCAGCCTCCACAGATCAACAAGCTCAAGGGAAAGCCCCTCCAATGCAGGAAACAATAGTTGAAATCCCAATTTTGTAAACACCAATCAATGAAGAAAGGATCAAGAAAAGGGATAGGCAAGAGGAAACTCCCCTAACTGCCTCAACAGATCAACCAGGGGAAAAGCGACAGAGGCTAAATCCCTTCTCTGAGGAGGAAATGCCTGAAATACCAACTGATACTATGCTCCCTCCTAGCATCGAAACATTGGCCAGCTCCTTACAGCAAGAACAAGAAATGCAACAAGGAGCAGAAGTAAGTTCTTCAAGGCAGCGAACCAAGGCAGACTCTAGTATGAAGAAGCAATTCACAGACATCAAGGCAAGAAATGAGCCTCTCAGATACCAGCTCTACAATCAGCTCTTAAAGATGGCACCAACTAATCAACAGAGGCTAATGTCAACTTATGATATTCAAGAAGGAAAAATGACTCTTAGTCATTTTAGGCCTACTATGCAGCAACCTCAATCAGCTGCAGACTATATTAGAACCAATTTGGAGGTTTTTGCTAAAGACATCCACCCCATGGATTAGATTGAGCTACACAAGCAAACCGGGGAGATGGTCTACTCAACCTTGGCTAATAAAACTCTGTTGGCACACAGGTTACAAAATTCTCTACACAATACTGTTGCTCAGCTGGAACTAGAAAAGGCATCATCTCAAGCCAAGGACAACAGAATTAAGTCCTTGGAAGAAATTATTATAGAGCTAGGACATGATCCAAATGATCCTAAGGGTGTGCAGGCCTTGATGAAGAAAAAATGTGAGGATATAGCAGCTTTGAGAAAGCAGATCAAGCTACCACCTACCCTTCACCCTCAGACTGAAGGGGTTGCAGAACAAAAGAAAGACCAAGATGTGGTTGCTCTACTCTTGGCCTTGCATAAAAGATTGGTAGAAACAGAGGGAGCCTTGGAAGAAACATTAAAGGAAAAACAAGGTGAACAAGAACCTTAGCCACCTCTAATAACCACAACTATTGATGATGCACCTCAAATAACTACTTCAGCAAGTCCTCCCACTGGACAAGCATCAAAGACAGGCCCTTCAGGCTCAGCACCAGCTCCAGAAGTGACAGCACCAGCAACAACATCAGAACAGACACCCAGCCTTAATATGCAAAATATGATGAAAGAACTTGAAGCTCTTGAAGCTCAGATGGTAGAGCTAAAGGAGGTTAAAGAGAAATTGGCTATGCTTGAAGAAAAATATGACAAATCAAAACAGAATATTGCTGAGAAAACAAGAGAGGTAAGGGCTCTTGAAAAAAGGATAAAGGAACTAGAAAAAGAGCTTACTCTTGATAAGGCTATAATTGAAGTTAAGAAGATCCTATGGGCCAAAATTGGTCAGTCCATCACAGACCAATGGCAATTCATTGAGACCATACATGAGCAAATAGATCTCATAAACAGGGCTCAATTTGAAAATCAAAAAGCCAGGGCATCTTTAGGGAGTATGCCTGAGCTAGCCAACAGAATGATCCAAGTCCTCAACAATCGTACTGGCCCTCAGCTAGCAGAAATGGGTATCAGAAACAGGACAGATACCATCCTACTGATAAAGAGGGTGTTGACCTTGAGGAATTATGTGCAGGCATTGGACAAAAAGTGTCAGGAAATGCAAGCAGAAGTAAATGAATTTATTGCCAAAATTACAGCATTACATAGTAGAGGGCTTCCCAGCTTGGTAACCAGTGCAGGAAGGTTATTATCACATGAACATTATGCCAAGAGGGTCAACAATTATGCCACCAATCAAATCACAACATCCTCAGCCACCTCAGAGGAAGCAGGGCCCCCATCTGGACAAAGTCTTTATGATAAGCTGGAGAATCTATTTTTTATTGAGCATGAAATCAGACATCTTTTTGAAGTGCCACCAAATTATTATAAATACACTGAGGCTGATGAAACTTTAATCAAATTACAGAGGCACCAACTCCCTACAGAAGAATGGTGGAAAGGCATGATAGAAACATTACTCTGATAAAACAAGTTTGTTGATCAAAATCCTTGGATCACTCACAAATCAGCATTTTCAAATGATTCATATGTTTAAGTCTACCTGGAGTGGCAATAAAAAAAAAGGGGGAGCAACTGAATGACAAGGATGATGACTAGGCACCAATGGATGAGTACAAATGATGTGACCACAACAGCAGCATCGTGGCAAAGCAGCAAGAAAGCAAAGACTCCCGAAATGAATGCAAATCAGTCGGCCGGCCCAGTTGGTTTCAAAGTCAAGGATCTCTGACAAAGATAAACAACTGTTTATTAATCTTTTTAATAGCAATAACTTTTTGTATCTACTATTCGTAGAAAGTTGGTAAGGAAAGTTATGAGTTAATGACTCATCTTTCAGATATTTTGGCTCCACCTTTTGTATATATATCCCCTTGCTGAACGCATTTGGGGTTGTTGATTTTTCTTCTGAAGAGATATACTGTAATTTCAGACTTTGAATACAAGAAGCTGATGAATTTCCTGAAGTTCTACGTTGTTTGAGGTGTTGTGATGAGATTGCTTGCTGCTGCAGGATTCCTGCGTTATTTCATGATACAATAAGTTTTCTGAACCATGTCTTTATGTTCTCTTTGCTTACAAAACCCGCATATGCTGTATGTTTAATGGTCTTAGCATCAGAGAAAAGGAATAGTTCAAGATTTGTTTATTAAACACCCTAAGCTCAATCTCTGCTGTTAATTATGTTTTCTTCAGAATTAGTTATGAATGTGAAATTCTTAATTGCTCACATTTACACTGAATCTTCATGGTGAATACTGTTCAGGAATTCTGAGTTGCTCCTAAGCAATATTTCATTTCTCCATCTCACCAGCATAGTGAAAGAACCTTAATTGCCTCTCACTGACTGATTGCAATCCATACTACCCAAATCTGAAGGTTTGTTTCATGAATGCCCATCTAGCTTTGCAGTATCATCATTCTCACCAAATACCTCAAGCCACACATAATCACTGACTCCAATGCCCAATGGACTAAAACCCTCTGAACATTGCATTTCCCTCTGTTAGAAGATATCATCCAACCAAACTTTAAACAAAATTCAGTGCATCATAACTAGCCTAAAACATCACCAAAACAAAGCTAAACTCTAAAGAGAGAGCCCTCTCTGATTGCAGGTGGGCTAGAACCTGTAATCCAAAGATTGGTTTGTGGTTACCTCGGCCGTATTCCCTTAAGGAGTCATAGGGAACAACCTGAGTGATAACATTATTGGCGACTCCACTGGGGAAGAACAAATTTTCCAATTGCTGCCTACTCCTTAATGTTGTAGATAAAGTCTGAATGACAGCCAGAAAGTCTTGGAAACTGCTTTTGCCTATTATTTCCCCTATTTACTAGTTATTTAATTATCATTTTCATTTCCTTGAGTATTACTTATAGTAATTATTCCTATGGGTCCTTTTCCATGAGATTTTTGTTATTATCACTAGTACAAAATGGCTAATTAGTTACTAAAAATCGACTAAAATTTTAATATAAATGACCATTTTTCAGTCGGTGACCAATAGTAGCTAATTTACAATATCTTATAATGCGACCAATTTTTAGTCATTTTTAGCTTAGTCATTAATTGGTTGTCTCAATGTTATCGTCTATTAGTATATTTAGTCATAAATTCGGTCACTAATTTAGTCATTGATTTAGTCATTAATTGCCAAAATTAATGGCCAAATACACAACAAAATATACTACTATATGATCGCCCTAGAAACCAATTAATGACCAAAGAAATATGACCAAAAAGTCGGTCGCGTTATAAGATATTGTAAATTAGCTACTAATAATCATATATATGCAAATTTTAGTCATCACTTGAAACTAATTAATGACCAAAGAAATATGACTAAATTTTGGTCATGTTATAAGATATTGTAAATTAGCTGCTAATTGTCGTATATGCAAATTTCAGCCATCATTTTTAATCAAAAATTTATCATTTACAGTATTCATATATCATTTTTTGGTAGTTTCATATTCATTATATAAAATAGTGATTTAGTAGTTTATATTCATGTCATTTACTTTCATTAATAATCATTATAAACAACTAATTTAGTTGTATATTCATTTTATTTGTGTTGATCATTAATCAATATAAACTATTAACTTATTGGTTTATTAGTTTTAAATTTATTTTATGTGTTCATTATTAATCAAGATAAATTAATTAGTATGATTTTGTGACTAAATTAAAAAAATGTCATGCTATGTTCATCTAATATGAAAATGGAAAGTTACATATGTTAATTACAATAATAAATAATATCAAGTACAACTATAAATAATTTCAAAAAAAAATTACATTATATGAAATGTCAAGTATTACAATATGAGTTTCCAACTTAATATTGGTTGAGATACAATTTACACATGAAATAGTTTTTCATCACTTGAAAACATTATCATTGTATTTCCAAGGCATTCTAGGTGAATTCAACAACTCATAATACTTGTCCATTAGTCTCTGTGTGTGTCTCATGTGGGATATTGGCTTTAAGGGTATCAATAGATTGGTTCTCTTCTCTCTCTCTTTCTACATTTGTCACTCTATTGTTATTATCCTCTTCTTTCTTCAATTCCTGCTTCTTACCATCAATACTAAGTTCCTCTTTTGAAAACGAAAGAAGATACAATGTAAAGTATAAGATATGAAAGACAATGAACACTGGAATATAAATCAAAGTAGACTATAAAGGATATATATGACATATACCTCAACATCGGCAATGTCAATGCCATATTTCCCCAGAAAAGAAAAAACTCGAACAAGTTTTCTTCAGTTGGCCGACAGTTACCACTATGTGGCTCGATGACCTGTATAAACAAAGAAAATAAAATGTCACCATAGAAAAAAACACCTTAGTAACTTAGTATTCAACCTTCAGGAAAAGCTTAGGCATAATCATGCCAACAAAGTTACATGCTAAAAAGCTCAAGTTGTAGATAACTTCTAAAAACAAATAATTTAAGATGTGATGTCTAATCCTTGTTGTTTTATTCTAAAAAATATTTCATTCTCTAACACATGAACTTGGTCAAGTATAAACAACTTGTGCTAAAATATCATGAAAGTAAACTTTTCTAATAGCCATGAAAATCTTTTAACACAAAACAACAAAGGATTTCAATCAATATCATGTAATACTAATTTCATCTTCAAGCTTTGGATCTTGTTTAAATGGAAATGATACCAAGTATTTTCAATTTCATAGTTAAAAGAGAAAACAAAATAAAAGGAAATGTTCAAAATACAATAAAACAATAAAGAGAGGATATCATGGAATGGACACTGCAATTATAAAAAAGGTCTACCTATCCACCAATGTCTAGAATTCCAATAACATTTTCTTTCCCAAAATAACCATGAGGTGAAAGAATCACAACATTAAAAAGCATAACAATCCCTACTAGAAACATTTCCAAATTCAATGGATTGGGTGCCTAAAGAATCTCCAACAACAAATGAATCATATCCAAGAAATGTTATGCATTGTCTCCCCATTCTTTTTCCAATCCCATTTCCTATAACCTACCCACACCAGAGTCAAGTAATAATGAAACAAAGGAATTGATATATGTTTTTACCTTTTATATCTATAAAAATTGAATTTTATTTGTTTTAAGAACATATTGATTCACATTTAAAGTCATCTTGTCATGAGAAGGTATCAATCAAGTAGGACATCAAAAAAATTGACCTCAATGAGGTCCTTAAATAATTCCTGCAATATCAATATTTTTCTTGCTATGATATCTTAGGTAGAAAAAAGAACATATTTGCAAAAGAAAAAGGCATATATTACTTTTTTTCAAACTCGTATATGGCGTACTCTTAGGCAAATTTTTAAGATGTTCCTCTTCCTTTACCAAAGTGGACTGTTGCTTGGTTAAATTCTGTATACTTTCATTCAACATCAATTTCTGCAAGATATAAAATTTCACACATTATTCTTTCCCATTTCTCAACATGCTACAAATTATAAATTGAAAGTCACATAAAACGAAGAGAAAACCCTTTTCTAACCAAAACAAAAAAACAAACAATGTCTCTAATCAAACTTCACACCTCAAAGATTACTCTTCAATGTGCTTAGGCTAAAGGTGCGATTCTTTGAATCATATTTAAATAATAGTTAATGGGATATTCGTGTGTTTACCGTGATGTCAATTTGGTGCTAAAAGCAACTATAAATCCAGGTCATTTTCACTGAAATTCAAGTATAATTAAAAAAATATATATTGCAAGGTAGTGGAGAGAGAAACATCTTCATAATTAGGCTTCTATATTTTAGTTTGATTTAAGTTGAGTTTGTATTTGAATATATAGTTTTCTCTAAAGAATTGAAATAAAAAGATGAGAATTGAAATAGCCATGTGAATTCTTAATCAATTCATATTATATATCTCTAAAACAGTCAGGGCATCCTTCTCTACTATTTGATAGAGATTTGTTGTGCACAGAAGAATAATGAATTAGCCATCAAACACAATGATGGAATATATTAACTAAGGAAATAAAAATTACTTGTCTATGGTATTTGTGTGCTCGAAGGAAATCCAAAAATAAGAGAGTACTAGTGTACTCTAGAGCACCATATCTCTCTCCTCCAAAAATACTAGTGTACCCTCAACACTAGTATACATAATACTGAAGGATGTCATCGTTTATTATACTTAACACTATTGTATTGTGTTCTATGTAATAGCCTCATAAAGGAAGAGAATTGTGTTTGGAACACTGTACAAACCTCACGGATAAACTAACACTAAAGACATGAAAAAAAACACCTTGAAAATCCATGAACTTTGCATACGGGACAAGAATAACACCATTTTAAGAAGAAATTTACCAAAAAAATCATTTCCCATAACCTTATTCTTACTTCCCATAATCATCCTCTTACTAAAAATGCATTAAAACCTACTCCCAATGCTCCAAAACATAATTAAAATGGTTGGCGTGGTTGTAGTAGCTCTTGTTGTGAATAAAATGAGTGATGGGAAGAGGCTTCTTATAGGAAAAAACATGACCAAGACAACAAATATTGATGTTAGTGATAAACTCAATTCAATTCATTTCTAGATGAATGTTTGAACAACATAAACACACATTAACCTTAGATTGATTAAACTTGAAGAGATACAGAAAACCAAAATACAAATCTTTTAATACTTAATACATCTCGATATATATATATATATATATATATATATATATATATATATATATATATATATATATATATATATATATATATATATATATATATATATATGTGTATGTATGTATATAGTACTATTATTTATCTGTTTATTTTTTGTGGGAATATTGGCTTCAACATTTTTTTTGTTTTTTTTATTTATTTATTATTTTTACGCAGTGACATCAATAAGCTATATTGTCCATTACATGTACCTAGCCTCTTTAGATTTAGTTATAGAACCCTCATCTAGTTACATATTTCATCCATATTGAGCTATAAAGAGCACATGGCTGCTCTAGGTGAAATTATAGATCCTTCATCAGACATAACAAGAATTTGACAAGGGCAAAGGGAAACCTATATAAAGGCACCTCTTGTGTCACAAATTTAGCGGTATAGCTCACCATTCTATAGTTTATTATTTTATCCACATATCCATCATAACTAACCATTCAGGTTACACTCTTTGATAACTCTATGCATTTTTTTAATTTTGACAACTTCTTCTTTGTCTTTGGACTTTGATAGGTCAATATCACCAACAACCACAACAAGGTTAGTCAACTCCTTTAAGAATTAACCATTCAACAAAGTAACACCCTCCTCCCACATCCAATCGGGTTAAACATGTGACGAGAGGCTACTATGATTATATACAACATCGTAGGTGACATTAAGGAAATAGAAACGATGAAAACACATCATACTAATCGTCCACATCATCAACAAGACTCCTAAGAACAATCCCAACATTTTTGGTAACCTACCCTTGGGTTCCATTG
This sequence comes from Pinus tabuliformis, assembly GCA_031772625.1. NCBI lineage: Eukaryota > Viridiplantae > Streptophyta > Pinopsida > Pinales > Pinaceae > Pinus > Pinus tabuliformis. The sequence continues at coordinate 1,230,797,827 of CM062817.1, read as the reverse complement.
AGGTTTTAGACCACTTGACCTCGAGATGCTCCCATGATATGGACTTGACAGTGTGAAGGAGGCCTTGGACGCTCCCATGCCAAGGCATCCCAACATCCAGGGACTATTTTTCTCAGTGTTATGCCAGTTTCCCTGGGATTTGAGCCACTTTTTCAGGCCTAGATCCCAAGTCACTCCCTAGAATTGAATGACACCTTCAGAACAAAAAGATAACTAGGAAACAATGATGCAAATGCAAATACTTTAACAAGCCCTTTTCTGGACCCCTACTAGACATGATAGGAATTTCATCAAACATATCACATATATGTAATCTATAGGTGTAAACAACATATTTAAGCATAGGGGTCTCATATCTATCTGAGAATCACTATGAAGAAGTGTTCCCTTCTATCATTTGCTACATTATCATCTATTAGGTCATAGATACATTGTTCATTCATTTACAAGTAACAACATGATGAGAGCCATACATATCCACTATCATAAAACATATACATAACCATCATAATAGTAACATAAATACCAAGGAAATTGCACCCATATGATCCACATAGAAACCAATATAATACTCATAGAAATATAAGGAGAAATAACCTCATATTGATGATGCAAAATATAAACCTGGGATGCAACTACCATGTTCCACCCAACCATAGATTGGTTGAGCCAAATATCTCTTCAAACATTCACCTCCATGCCATATTCCAAGCATGAATGTGGGACTCAAACCAAGAAAGCCAGCCAGGGCATCCCAAGGCTAAACCACCTCACCCTCATCAATAGAAACTAGACTTTACCATAATCCATCCCAAATCACTAAGCCAACATAATAAACATGTAATAACAGGCTTTTCCATGATCTCCACTAGATCACTATGCCAAACAAGCATGGATGCCACCATATTTCTCCACCTACACCGTGAGGAATTCTCCTATATCCTAGTCTCTCAGGATTTTCCGCAATCCACATCGGATCACTAGGCCCTAAACCAAGACCCAATCTCCAGGCTTTACTGCATATCCCATCCTGGGATTACTAGGACTAATGGAGAGAACCTACCTCTTTCCTTTAGCATATATCTTGACATTCACTGGCAAGTATTCCTAGGCCCATCAAGGAAACACAAAATCCAGCTTTACCCCAATCCAAAATTTATTTCAAGGGTTACTAGGCCACGTGTTCTATTATTCAAAGATCCAGCTCACTCAGCTTCGAATCCATATGGAAATCGAGCTCAACCAAAACATGAGAACCCCATCACACCATGGCTATCCGTAAATGGAAATGCTAGGCTAAAAACATTGTTGCACCTAGCAAAACCCATTCCATAACAACAAAACACCACATGCAATACCATGCATGCCAAATCTAGCAAGGAAAACACACATGCACATCAATACCTACTAAGAATACTATTATAGTTGCTTGATCATGCTCTTCCTTGCTTGCTCTTTCCTTCTCCTTCCCCTTGCCTTCCTTCCACTTTTATTAATGAGGCCTCTATTTTCTTCAATTTCCATTATTTTCCTTCATTTTCCTACTGACATGCAACATGTGACCTTTCACCTTCCTTTTCTCCTAATTTCCATTATTTTCATAAATAAAATGCCAAATAAATGCCTCATACCTTTCCAAACCCTTTGTTGTTGCCTTTGCCAAATTTCTTTAGCCATAATAACCAAAATGAACACCCATTAGGATGTTTTTCCCACCATTCAGCTTGGAATACATGTCCCATAAACCATGGTCTTCTATATTTCTTTTACATGCATTTTTAACCAAGACTGTTACAGAACCCTCCCCCTGAGGGAACACCATCCTCGATGTTAAACGACACCAAGACCTTAGCAAAACCACTGAAAATAAAAAATACTACCCATGGAGCTTTATAACTTAGCTCGTTGCAATATTTACAATGAATGACCTACTCAAAAGAAAAATATCATGACAACATGATAAGATACCACATACTAGAGCTTTCTAACATAGCTCATTATCATGTTTACAATAACCACATAAGCACATTTGTTGAACCAGAACATAAAAGGATACGATGCCCTTATCAATAAACAAGGGAATCTAGAGGCTCACACCTCCATCCTCAAAAGTACTACTAGGATTCACCTCCTTCCGAGGAAGTCCATAATCCATTGCCAGTCAAAATTGCATCTAATGTCTAGCACTAAAATCCTTCACCATTTGTCCTCTCAGTGAATAGTTACTGACTCATTGTTCCAGGGAAAACTCCTAATGTGCATTTGATTCCATCTAGAAATGCTAATGACCAAAACAAATATATCCCTGGCCTTCCCTTATCTTCTACATAGTCCCTTAGGAAATCTGATCACCCCTTCCGTGTAGTCACTCACCTTCCAAGTTCCCTATCATCCCTTATCCCAATGATCCATCCCTTGGCAAGGCTTCCTCGCATCAGAAATTCAAACAACCGAGGAATATAGCTACCTCAAGCCATCATACCAGTCATAACATGCTCATGGAAATCAATGGACACTATTGGATACTAGTGTCCCATAATGGCCCTACTCCTAAAGTGCTTCACTAGCATACTATTTCATGTTCCAATTCCTTTTGTCATTGCTGCTAACTCTTTTAGTCAATTTCAACCACCCAATCGGGCATTTTCGTGCTTCCTATACCAAGCACATAACTTCCATTAGATTTAAAATAAATTGAAATGAATTCACATCATACCTCACTAGTATATCGTCAATAAGGTACACTTGCTATCCTTTTTACTTCCTATCATAACATGTCAAACTAATTGTTTGATCAAATCATCATGAATAAACATATCACATTCGATTAGCTCAAACTCAACCATTATAACTTAAAATCATGAATTGTATGAAATCATCATAAACCATAATCATAAATCACATGTAACCTTCACAAGTCAGAATCATAGATCACATTCATAATAAAACTAAAATAAAATACTAATACTTATCCTTTAATAAATCCTTATCTTCTACCTTTGTCCTTATTTCATATGCAAACCGAATTAATTGCCAATCCCAAGAAACACCCAGTGCCTTCTCTTCAACCATGTGCACATACACATAGTGTGCATCACACACATAGTGTGCATCACACACATAGTGTGCAGTACACACATACAACCACACACCACATACAAAACCATGTGATACATGCACCTATATCTGACATACAACACATACACGTACACCTAGTGTACAACACTACACAATGCATACTCCTACATACGGTGTACACCACCACATAATACATACACCTACACCCAGTGTATGACACAATACATATACGTACATAGAGTACAACACAATGAATACACATGTCACAATACCATGACTACACCATGCACATACATAGTACCACATGCCCACAACACAACATGTATGACATGCACACAATACCACATGTACACTAGTACCATATGTACAAAATATACATAGTACCACCTATACACCAACCACCTACATAACATGTGCACAACATCATATATACCACCTACACAACATGTACACAATGCAACATGTACATCGTACCACCTGTACAACGTGTACACAACACCACATGCACGACATGTACACGACACCACATGTACACAACACCATATGCATGACATGAACACATAACCACTTGCACACAACATGATATCTATAACATGTACTCGACACCACATGCTCACAACACCACTTGTACAATCATGCACACAACACCATATGTACATAACACCACATGTACAACATGCACACAACACCATATGTACATAGCACCGCATATAAAACTTGTACATAGCACCCTATGTACACATCACTGCATATCCAACATGCACACAACACCATCTATACCCATCACTACATATGAAATATTCATGCAACACTATTGTTGGGAGCAGGATCCCCCAAGGGTAGTTTTGGGGCTAAAAGCCCATGTTTAAGTCAAGTTTTTGTAATATTATTGTAAAGAATCTGCATTTTGTGGTCACAGAGCACAAAGGTATTATGAGTCACAAAGGGTAGTCTGCCCTTAGTTTTGTAAAGTAAAGTTGGCCGTAAGAGATCAAACCATGGTCCGCGGACTATGGGATTGTATAAAAAGAGATAAGCTCTAAGCAGTTAGAAGCATGGAAGAAGTAATAGAGTCATAGCTTTAGAGCAAGAAGTCTAAGTATTAGGTTGTAGCGTAGGTGCTTTGCAGCTGAGTGCACAGAGGCCTAGGGTAGAAGTCCATAGCTGAGTGCATGGACCTCTGCCGCTGTGTGCACAGGGTGAAAAAAGTCTGTAACACTTGGAAGATATTAATAGCAGGACCTATTCTACAATTTCTGTGTATTTGTTTTGTTGATGGGTTTGGATATTTTGTGTATGAATTTCCTTTTTTGTACTTCTATGTTGCACAAATGAACATAGTTACATTGAATAATTAAACGCAATTACGAATATCAGATTACGCAGTGATAAACTTAAGTAGTTGAGGAATTTGCATGGCTACCTGAGCCCCAGGTTAGGGTTGCGTGAAGGCTGATCGTATGCTTTCAAAAATGTATTGAAAGCCAGAATATAGAGTTTGTATTACAATCCCTAGAGCGAGATCACCTGCGCGAAGGCAGGGATAAAAGAGATCAAACGAAATCACAACCATCTTAGGGTGCGAAAAATTGGTTCCAGCATCCCCCCATACTACTGCGGGTGAGACTTCGGTCCGCGCTCTGTGGGCTGATGAAAAAAGGGACAATAGTGTAGGGATTTTTTTGGCTAATTAACATTGAACCTGGGTTAGGCCCCCTCAAGCCAACAAATGGTTCCGTTGCCGGGACAAGAATCTGCATAAGAGATGTGTGATGTCATGTCACTGGAATCCAACTTAGAAGGAGATTGGAAACTGGTTGGATAGAAAGATCCATGAATTCGCCACATAGGAGAACAGAAACCTGTGACTGACAAAGGAATAGTGGTTGGACCGGTACCTATATACAGAGATCCATGAGATCTTTTGCTGCTCTTTCCCTATTGAGCTATACGAGTGGATTGCGAAGTTAGAAGATAACCAAGGAAGGTGGAAACTTGACAGACCTATTGTGTGGACCCTAGAGCTAGTTGAAGGTTGGAAGCATTGGAGGATAAGATCACCCGCGCTGTCGATCATTGGCTCGATCACATCATAGGATGATTTGTGACTGAATTCGCAGTTAATGCCTCAGTCAACTATAGCGAGGCGGAGTGACGCTTTTTCAAAGGACTGCGAGGTAAGTACGTAAAATCTTTGAATACTTGGATTAAAATGTTGTTGTGCAAAAAACAGGTTATGCAACTACCTTGATGTTTGGGACTACATGAAGCGGAAAAACTTACAAGAACAAAAGAAAAAATGGTTTGGAGTATAGCCCCTTGATTTCACCTCCGCGAAGAGATGAAGAAGGGATAGCGAAGGTTTGTCTATGAAGTGCTATTCAGTTAATATGACAAGGATTCCATTGAATACCACCTCCGCCCGCACCACCTCAGACTTCACCACCATCGACTCCAACTTCACCTGTACCACCTCCACCTCCACCTAGGTTCAGTATGGAAAATACAGTGAAGTTTCCTTTTTTCAAAGGCTTGGGAAATGAGGACCCGGATTAATTCTAGTTCATTGTGAGGATTGTATGGGAATCTCAAGGTGTTACAGATGATCATATAAAGAAGGCAACACTAGTTAGTGATCAGCAAGATTGCGTGCTAACATGGTATATTAAGTACTCTAACGATAACCCGAATACTGGAGTAGCATTTATCTAGGTAGCACTAAGTAGGGAATTTGGCAGGCCTAAATTTGAGGTGCAGCCAATTTTTGGATTCAAAGAGATCATGATGAAACCAAGAGAGATGCCTTGGGAACTAGATTAGAGGCTGAAATGTATAATCCGTGAAGCCAACATGAATTTGACAAATGGATAGCATTGCGAGTGGTTTGTGGCTTCACTACTACCACACTTAAGGAGTGCATTGTCGCAGCAGAAGATAACAACTCAGGAAGAGGCCTTGGAGATTTCCATGAGACTACATGAGACTCTGATGCAAGATCCTAATCTAGGAGTTTAGCAGATCCATGCGCAGCTGAAGAATTTGTGCCTTGAGATGCAAAGTCTGAAGCAGGATAGGACGGTTCGGCCAGAGGTATGCGAGGAGGTATGGTGCTTGAAATGCAAGAGTCAAGGTCATGATAAAGAACATTGCCCAACCTTTGCAAATTACATTGTAGGAGGAGGACCGATGCCTTTAAGGTTGGAAGCTCAAGCAAGACCTAGCACGGGGCCTGCATTATGGTGTGCTATCTGTCAGGTAGCTGGAAAACATGCCATGGATAACTGTCACTTGCTACATAAGTATGTACAAGCACCGCAACAGCTGTTTTGCAACTTTTGTAGGTCGGTAGGACATGATGAGCGTACTTACAAGAGCTATGAATTGATGATGGATAGAACTCTCACCTACAGGGTTCAGGCCGAAATGCGCCCCCTTGACTATAATGCAGGGATGGCGTGGATAGTATTTCAGGGGTGTGGATGAGGCCAAGGTAGAGGAGGACCTGGTAGAGGTCGAGGATAGTTGATTTGCTACAATTACAGAGGACCAGAACACTATGCTTGTGATTACACTAATCCATCATGTCCTTCGTGCAATATTGTATGTTGTTTGATCATGAAACAGAACACTGTCCTACGTTGATAGCTAGGATACGTGACAAAGGGGCGCTACCACCTCCAACGACTCAGAACCTATAGATGACGAGGTTTGAGCCACGCGAGGAAGATCCATACGTAAATATAGTACTCAAAAGTGGAAACGTGACGGGAGATGATAAGGGGAAACAACTAGAAGACAATACATGGGTTCACAAAGCCCCGACAAAAGAGGCTGAGTTCAATTTGGAGTACGCTCGTGAAACCTTCATGAAATCTAAGAAAAGCTTTGTTGAGGCCTCCACCTCAAGAAGCAAGGATAAGTCTGAGCTAGAGATGGACACTTCTATGCTCACAACTTTCCTGGAAACCTGTATGAAGTTACTGCGTGACAGTAAGGCTATGAAAGGGTTACAAGAACTCATCAATAGATGCATTGGAACCACACCAAGTGAGCCATGTGTAGTACGAAATATTGGCAAGCATAAAACAAGGACGAGACGGGAGATGATACTGACCACACAAATAGGAGAGTATGAAATGGATCAGGTCATTTTTGACCTGGGGTCAAATGCGAATGTCCTACCAAAGTAGACTTGGGAGTGAATGGGGAGACCTACACTGCAATGGTCTCCGATTTAGCTAAGGATGGCAAATCAGGAGAAAATCATCCCCATGGGGCAACTTCAAGGGGTGATTGTGGATATTGAGGAAGCGAGCATGCTGGCGGATTTTGAAGTAATATAGATAGCGGATGACAGAAATCCCTACCCTGCGCTCCTAGGAATTGACTGGGCTATTGATATGAATGGGTTAATCAATGTGAAGAAGCAAAATATGATTTTTGAGAAGAAATCATTGCGCATAATAATACCCCTCGATCCTGCTGAAGGATCGCGCTATACTGAACCTGTCTGTGATTATGAGAGTCATGATGACTTAGACTGTATCTATAAGATAACATCATGAGACCAAGATTGGGTGAATCCCACCATGGATGGACAGATTACATGGGATCACGATAGTTCCTGCACTTCAGACTCCGATGAATAAATAGAACGCTGGTAGAATCAGTTACATGAAGTAACTACATTGAATTGCAACTTATTGACCCAGTCGCTGCACTATGTGTTGTCAGAGGTAAGAAATATGCCTATTTATGATAGTCTAAATGAAGTAGATATCTTTCTGGATGCATTTGAAAGGGAGGTGGCAGGAAAGCAATGCTTCCAGGCCTTGGATTTGGCACTGCGCGCTATGCCCGCAAGATGGTGGGGTACGCACAAGGGAAGCTTTGATGAGTGGTGCGAATGTAGGAGGATGATGAGAACATGATTTGGGAAGCCTAAGATGCAACTGACAGACAAGTATGATGGGCAAAATGATCTGTGCATGCATCTGGCCAAATGGACATGTTAGCTCTGCTACAATCTTCAGTTCTTAAAGGCTAAATGTTGGTTTGGTGGTTGGTTTGTGCTAAGAAAGTAGCGCACAACATTCTTTTCCCCTTCCTCTCATTCAGTTTCCTTACACTCTCTTAACCTCTCGCTACTTCTATTTTCTTCTAAATCCTTCCTAAACCTATATCCCCTGTCACTCCCGCTTATTCTCTTGTATTCCATTGCCCCTATTTTCCTTCTTTTTGCACTGAATCTTCTCCATAAACCCTAAAATCCATCAGAGCCCCATTTCAGTTTAGCCCCAGGCGCTTATAGTGTTGAACCCATATAACCCAATCATATGACCCGCGCCATTATTAAACCTGTGTCGCTTTTGAAATCTTCACCGTTGATTGCCAAGATGTAATGGTCCTCATTGCACCAGCCCGCAACCTAAACCCTGTGCATCTTCCCCGACATCTAACCATCCATTGCAGATCGGACGACTGACGCATCCCCCAATCGCGTGACCTGTGCACGTGATAACCTGCGGGGGTGCTAGTTTTGGGTTTCCATGCGTCATGAATCTATTGGATCACGCCCTCATGTACGTAAACCACCCAATCGCCAATAGTCGGTGTAGGGAATACCGCCTGCCTCCTAAAACCGCTCATCTCATATGATTCCCCAGCCGTTAACCTATGCGTGCCTTCCGATAGTGATCATCATTGGATCTGGTGCGTCCTGATCCGACAATCCTCGTTCTTCTGATTATTCACCTCCCAATAGCCTTTAGGATCTAATCTCCGTCGTTCATCCTCGCGATCCAATGACCCATGATCGCCCATCCTTGTACCTCCTCATAGCTCCTCCCACGCAATATCAACCATTGATTTTATCATCTGATGGCCCATATTCATTCCCCCGTCTGTGCTATCTCCCAATACCCTTTGTCAAGTCATTTCAATCGCTGATCTATGTGATCCTACAGCCTTTTTTTCTCAGTTCACTTGCAAGATCTTCTTCCACAACATTTCCATACTCCCGAAGGATGAAGGGGATGTTCTATCTGCTTTCTGCACAGTTAAAGCTTCACCCACTGCATTCAAAAGACAGGATGGACAAAGGACAAAAAGGATTGCCTCGAGTAGTTAAAAGCATTGAAAGGTTATGGGTTTCATTCATATTTTACTCCAGCTGCCAAAGAAGGACCGTAGAACAGTAGAGAAGGTCATTTTGTCCATTAAGGCTCTGAGAATTACAGCAGAGGCCCATTTCATATTGTAAATGTGGTTGGTGGTCATTTATTGACACCTCCACACATAGCCTAGCAGATCAACTTTGTAAACAGATTCTATATATATCCAGAGACACAATGTAATTAGGTTGATGAGCGTTGGATGAGTGTTATTTTGCTGTAAGGTTCAACTTTTGGAGATTGTAACTGCTATGATACCTGCAGCGTCTAGTCTTCATTTTCAGCCAATGCAAGCTTCTTTTGTTGTTAATTGCTCACTGTCCACTTCTTCTTATTGTTCTAGGCCGTGCCTGTCTTGCATTTATTCATGCGCTGTTAATGTTAGCATTAGAGGGGCTGTCATCCCACCTTTGTGTTAGGATTTAGCATGTATCATTGAATTTGTATGCAGGTTTCTGTTCTTTTAGTGCCAGAGAGATGTCATCCTGTCTGTGTATTAGAAAACAGATTTACAAACCTTTTAACTAGTTGCAGTCGACCATCACAGGATCCTGTGCATCTGCTGATGTGGTTAGTGTTCTCCATTATCACCTTATCCTCAAACTGTGAGTAATTGGTGGTCTAAAGCCTTGTAGTCTAGGGGTGTTCACCCATGTCTGGGGTCAAGCATAGTAGAAGTGGTTATCTGGCTTGAATATGCCGCATTTCTTTCATTCATCCACCATTTTCCAACATTTTTGTTGAGTTTTTAATGTTCCCGAGCATCTCTGATATACAACCTAGGAGAGTTTCTTGGGGTGATTACATTAACTGGCGCCATTGCCAGGGAGAGGAGAATCGAAGCTCAAATTCCCTGGGAGAACGACACAACTTCAAACTTTGATGATAGACAAGGTTTGAACACAGTTTTTGGTTGTAATTATCTATCTGGCGACTCCACTGGTGGAAGACCATCCTTTTGCGACTCCACATTGCAGTTCTGGTGCAGTTGGTGAGGCATGTTCGGAGATATCCTCAGAATCCATCAGCTGAACTAGTGCCTAATCCTGAGAAGATCATACTGCAAAAGAAAATATTGAAGTAAGGAGAATCCGGATCAGGTAAGCCTTGAAATTTTTATGCATCTCTGCTAGTGTGGGAATACCTTCAGAGATTCATGCAGCTCCTTAGTCATTCATTTCCTTTCAGACCTTAGTAGAAAGAAGCATCCATGATGTCCATCATTTTCCTCTATTTCTGTCATTCTTTTCATTGATTCATTCCACTCAATCCACCAGTATCCCTTTCATATACCTCAGTCATGGTAGGCCAGCAAGCCCTCACAAAGATAGAAAGAAAATTTGCTGCTAGGTATGGACCCCTGGTCTTGCCTACCCCTTTGAATGCCATGCCTGCAGGAGACTATTGAGAATTCATGCCAAAGTTTACTGGTTCAGAAGAAATATCAGCTGAAGAGCACCTTGAGTCCTTTTATAACTATGTTGATAACTTGGATATCAATGAGGAGGATGTCTGGATGAGGGTTTTTGTCCAAAGCGTAGATGGGGAGGCTAGAAAATGGTTCAGAAATTTACCCCCTACCTCTATTGCAGATATCGATGCTTTAGATGATTTATTTTTAAAGCACTGGGGAAAAAATAAAGATCTGCTCATTTATCATGATGAATTTGGAAACTTGCAGAGAGAAGATGGTGAGCTATTGTCTGATTTCAACATCAGATTCAATCATATGTATAGCAGAATTCCAGATGAAATAAGACCTACCTCTTCTTCTGCTATGATTACTTATGCCAATGCTTTCGATTCTCAGTTTCACTTGCTGTTGAGAGAGAGGAAATGTGCTTCTTTGGCTGACATGCAAGATGCAACTTTTGAAGTTGAATCGAACATTCTTGCTGCAAGAGACTTGAAGGTGATGTTGAGAAGAGAAGAAAGGGAGGTGAATCCTCATCATCCTTAGAGCATGAGATAGATGAATTAGCTAGGATGATTGAGATTTTGGCCTCTGAAGTTTCCAAGTTAAAAGATGAGCAGCATTTTGACGAAGCAGGAGCTCATTGTTCCATTTCTTTTCCAACTCCTAAACCACATAGAGGGACACATGAGCATTTGCAGATTTTGCACATAAATAGAGATACAAATGAAGATCAAAGGGTGAAGACCCTTTTCCAAAATATAGTCATGGAGGAAGAGAATTCTGATGAAGAGGAGGAGGTCCATGTTTTAGAAGGTTCCCCTTTCCTAACAAGGGTTTCTTATGAGAAAACAATGTCCAAAGGCACTGCTCAGCAATTTGTTGTAGCTGTAGAACAACAAGTTGGCCAGTAGTGCCAGATAGCAGTAGATCCCTTCCTCCAAGAATTCAAGCCCGAAGCCAACTCATCTTCACATGGCTATGCAGATCTACCAATTTTTCAGCCTGCTTTTGTCCCCAGTCCAGTGATTAAAAAGGGAGAGGACAGCTCCCCATCATATTTTGTTTCTCTATCTGATCAAATAATAATCCCTCATAGTTTCCCCTTCAACACTGAGGTAGAACATAATTCAATGCTCAAGGCTGAAGTTGATCATCTCAATCTTGATATTTTGAAACCTACTCAGGTGGCCTCTACACAGATTGAAAGGGCAGCTTTTCAGATGACAGAAGAAGCAAATGTACAGTTATGGGATTCTGCCTTGGATGAGGATTGTTTAAAGAAATATGAAGGAGCAGAAAATGCCTCTGTGTCCCCTGCACAACAATACAATAGTGCATCTTTCATATTAGTTGTGCAGACTACAATAGACACAGACAAATACACAGCATTCATGGTCATCCAGGAGGTGTACAAGTGCTCCCATGAAAAACATCCAAGGAGGAAAATACATAGAAGGGAAGTGAAAGTTGATCCATTTCAACCCATCAAGCTCAAATGCGCTAAATTGTTTGAGGTAGAGGATCAAATAAATCATGTCTTGCTGATCTATGATGAACCAAATGATAGGCAGCAATTTTGGTGGCTCAACAAATGGGCAACTTTTGAAGTTTAAGTTTTTCAGGTTTTAATGATTGCAAGCAGTTGCTTGTTCAGTTTTTAGTATATGCTTAGTTTGAATCCATGCCCAATGGATACTAGGCAAATGTTTTTAAGATGGTTTTGTACGAAGGCATTGGTCTACAGGTTCTTGAGACCTCACAGGGAGGATCTCATCCCCAGAAGGAGCCAATGTTAGCTCTGCTACAATCTTCAGTTCTTAAAGGTTAAATGCTGGTTTGGTGGCTGGTTTGTGCTGAGAAAGCAACACATATCAGTCTTTTCACCTTTCTCTCATTCGGTTTCCTTGTACTCTCTTAACATCTCGCTGCTTCTATTTTCTTCTAAATCCTTCCTAAACCTATATCCCCTGTCACTTCTGCTTATTCTCTTGTATTCCATTGCCCCTGTTTTCCTTCTTTTTGCACTGAATCTTCTCCATAAAACCATAAAATCCATCGGAGCCCCATTTTAGTTTAGCTCCGGGAACTTATAGTGTTGAACCCATATAACCCAATCACATGACCCGCACCATTATTAACCCTATGTCGCTTTTGAAATCTTCAACATTGATCACCAAGATCTAACGGTCCTCATTGCACCCGCCTGCAAGCTAAACCCTGTGCATCTTCCTTGACATCTGACTGTCCATTGCAAATCCGACGGCTAACGCATCCCCCGATTGTGTGACTTGCGCAAGTGATAACCCATGGGGGTGGTGGTTTTGGGCTTCCACGCGTCACGAATCTATTGGATCGCGCCCTCATGTACGTAAACCACCCATTACCGATAGGCAGTGTGGGGAATACCGCCCACCTCCAAAAACCGCTCATCTCATACAATTCCCTGGCCATTAACCTGTGGACGCAATAGCGATCACCGTCGGATCTGGTGCATCCTGATCCAACGGTCCTCGTTCTTCCAATTGTTCACCTCTCGATAGCCTCCAGGATCTAATCTCTGCCGTTCATCCTCGCGATCCGATGGCCCATGATCGCCCATCCTCGTACCTCCCAATAGCTCCTCCCGCGCAATCTCAACCGTTGATTTTATCATCTGACGGCCCATATTCATTCGCCCGTCTGCGCTATCTCCCGATACCCTTTGTCAAGTCATTTCCGCCGCTGATCTATGTGATCCTATGGCCTTTTTCTCTCAGTTCACCTGCAAGATCTTCTTCCACAGCATTTCCATACTCCCGAAGGATGAAGGGGATGTTCTATCTGCTTTCTGCACAGTTAAAGCTTCACCCACTGCATTCAAAAGACAGGATGGTCGAAGGACAAAAAGCTCGAGCAGTTAAAAGCATTGAAAGGTTATGGTTTTCATTCATATTTTACTCTAGCTGCTAGAGAAGGACCACAGAACAATAGAAAAGGTCATTTTGTCCATTAAAGCTCTGAGAATTGCAGCAGAGGCCCATTTCATATTGTAAATGTGGTTGGTGGTCATTTATTGACACCTCCACGCATAGCCTAGCAGAGAAACTTTGTAAACAGATTCTATATATATCCAGAGACACAATGTAATCAGGTTGATGAGCATTGGATGAGTGTTATTTTGCTGTAAGGTTCAACTTCTGGAGATTGTAACTGATGTGATACCTGCAGTGTCTGGTCTTCATTTTCAGCTAATGCAAGCTTCTTTTGTTGTTAATTTCTCACTGTCCACTTCTTCTTCTTGTTCCAGGCTGTGCCTGTCTTGCATTTATTCATGTGCTGTTAATGTTAGCATTAGAGGGGCTGTCATCCCACCTCTGTGTTAGGATTTAGCATGTATCATTGAATTTTTATGCATGTTTTTGTTCTTTTAGTGCCAGAGAGTTGTCATCCTATCTATGTATTAGAAAACAGATTTACAGACCTTTTAACTGGTTGCATCCGGCCATCACTGGATCTTGTGCATCTGCTGGTGTGGTCAGTCTTCTCCATTATCACCTTATACTCAAACTGTGAGTAATTGGTGGTCTAAAGCCTTGTAGTCTATGGGTGTTCACCCATGTCTAGGGTCAAGCACAGTAGAAGTGGTTATCTGGCTTGAATATGTAGCATTTCTTTCATTCATCCACCATTTTCCAACATTTTTGTTGCGTTTGTAATGTTCCCGAGCATCTCTGATATACAACCTAAGAGAGTTTCTTGGGTTGATTACAGGACGCAGGCTTATGGAGAAAAGCCCCAACCTGAGTGGGCGCACCTGTTCTGTCATACCCTGGATGTTATCCAAATGAATTGGTATATAGAAATAAAGCTCCACCATGGGACAGGTGAATGGGAAATCCTACGCGAAGGATTCATGATGACATTCAGTTTTGAGGACAAGTTTGATAGTATTGATGAAGCACTACAAGAGGTGAAAGCAACCATCTTAAGGATACCACAGGATCCTTTCGACCTAATTCATCCTGAATGGGCTACTCAGCTGAGTCACATGCTTGAATGTTATAATATAACTGCCAAAGTAGAGGACGATAATCCATGGAATATTAACATTCCAGAGACGGAAGGCCACCATGAGGTTCAAGGATCGTAGATTGAGAACCCTGATATAAGCACGCCAGTGAAAACAAAACAAGTGAACATTGGTACGGAGGAAGAACCCAAATTCGCAGATATTAGAGATTACTGGGATGACATGACGATGGATAAGGTCGCTAAATTGCTCCGTGAATACCAGGACTTATTCCCTACCAAGTTTACAGATCTAAAAGGAATAATTGGAGACCTAGGAGTGATGAAGATCACGTTAAAACCCAACGCAAAGCTAGTTAAGTAGATGCCTTACTGCCTCAATCCGAAATACAAGGAGAAGGTCTGCTTAGAGCTAGATAAGATGCTAGTGACAGGCATCATTGCGCCGGTGGAAGAATCCGATTGGGTAATCCCAATGGCGGTGCAAGAGAAGAAGCAGCAGGATGAGATAAGGATATGCGAGGATCTCAAAAAACTAAATGACACTTGTGTGCATGATCCTTTCCCGACTCCATTCACGGATGAAGTGTTGGAAAATGTAGGTGGCCAAGAAGCATATTGCTTCACTTATGGGTTCTCTGGGTACCACCAAATCAAAATCACACTAGAGGTTATGAGCAAGACAACCTTCATGACTGAGTGGGGTTGTTTTCAATACATTGTAATGCCATTTGGATTGAAGAATGTGCCTACAATATTTTCATGCATGGTGGTTGTGGCATTCAACGAATTTATTCATAAGTTCCTAGAGGTATATTTTAATGGCTAGACTGTATTTGGGCTAGTTAAGCACCACGTAGCAAGCTTGCGCTTGATGATAGATACCTGTCGAAGATATCAGATCATGCTCAATCTCAAGAAGTGTATGTTTTGCATTCCTTTTGGGAACCATTGGGGCATGTGGTTTGCAGACAAGGGCTGATGGTAGACCCCTCGAAGATCATGGTGATATTGAACTTGGAAGCACTGAGGAGCCTGAAATAGTTGCGCACTACTCTGGGACATAAGGGATATTACAGAAAGTTTATCAAAAGCTATGCCTAGATCACCACACCAATGGAAAAATTGTTGAAGAAGGATGTCACGTTCTGCTGGAATGATGAATGTAAGAAAAGCTTGGATATATTGAAAGAAAAGATGGTTACCGCGCCGATTCTAGTCTTCCTGGACTAGAAGAAAGAGTTTAATGTACATGTCGATGCATCATGTATAGCGCTGGGGGCAGTACTAACACAGGATGGAAAAGAAGGCTTAGACCATCCTATCGCGTTCACAAGTCGCAGATTATCCAAAGCAGAGAAGAACTATTCTACCACTGAACGCAAGGGGCTAGCTATGGTGCATGCGCTCCACAAGTACTAGCACTACTTGCTAGGAGGCTATGTTTAGTTGTATACAGATCACTCCATTCTGAAGTACCTTGTCAATAAGCCTATGTTGGGGGGGAGAATCTGTAGATGGCTCTTATTGTTCCAAGAGTATGATTTTGAAGTTGGTGTGAATCTTGGATAATTGAATGTAGCACCAGACCATCTGTCGCGCATTAAGACAGGGGAGGAACCTACTAACTTGGAAGAAGGATTTCCTGACGTGCAACTATTTGTAGTGTGCGTTGCAGATGGTCATTTTGAGGATATAATACACTTCCTAACAATAGGAACTACACCGGAAGGATACCCTGTCCAGCAAAAGAAGGAATTAGTGGTGCACACAGCAGATGTCTCTGTCATTGTTGGGCATCTATACAAGATGGGGACTGATGAGATATTGCAACAATATGTACCTGAGTTTCAAAAAAGTAGCATCCTCGTGGATGCTCATGGAGGCACTGCGAGAGGACATTATGTAGGGAGAGCAACCATGCAGAAGATTCTACGTGCAGGGTTGTGGTGGCCAACCCTTCATCAGGATTCAAAAGTGTATTGCAAGGGGTGGGATGTATGTCAAAGAACATGCAGGTCATCCGAGGGATGAAATGCCTTTGAATCCACAAATGACGTTACAACCCTTCAAAAAGTGGGTAATAGATTTTTAGGACCCATATAGCCACAAGGGAAGATAGGAGCAAGGTACATTATCACTAAGACAAAGTATTTGACTCATTGGGAAAAAGCGCAGGAGGTGAAGGATTGCACGGGCGCAATGGGCGCGAAGTTCCTATTTGAGCATGTACTGACATCATTTGGATGTCCAAGGATCTTAATGAGTGATCACGGTATGCACTTCCTGAATGAGACGATCAACGCACTAATGGAGGAATTTCAGGTATATCACCAGAAGAGCATACCTTATCACCCACATGCTAACAAGACAATGGAGGCATTCAACAAAGTGCTTGAAAACACGTTGACCAAGGTTTGCAATGCACAGCGAAGTGATTGGGACCTACGCATACCTGCAGTAATTTGGGCTCATTGAATGACATGCAAGAAGTTGATGGGACAAACCCCTTTTAGGCTTATCTATGGTGTGGAAGCCATAATACCTATGGAATACATCATGCCTAGTCTGCACATAGTAGCACTCATAGGTATGATGGATCACGGAGCCCCAGAAGAGAGGCTCGCGCAACTGGATGAGCTTGAAGAAGAAATATTTTTGGCTGGATTTTACCAGCAAGTCCAAAAGTAGCGTGAAAAGGCATGGCATGATTGACACATCAAGCTGCGCACATTTAAGGTAAATGATCTAGTTTTGTTGTATGATAGTAAGTTTGATAAATTCCCCAGAAAATTCAAGATGCACTGCTTAGGGCCTTATGTTATTAATGAGATTACCAATAGATGAGCGGTACAGCTGGTCAGGTTAAATGGAGAACCCTTCCTAGGAAAGGTGAATCGCAGTTGCTTGAATCCATACACCGGCGGTCTGGCCATGTGACTAAATGAAAGTAGCATAGTCTTAGTGGTCCAGGAAGCTGAAAGGAGGCACGGGACTAAAAACTACACTGCGCAAGTTGGGGAGCTACGCGATTGGAAGATGGTGCAAAGCAAGGACGTGTCACTAGGTCCACGATAGTGTGGAAGGAGCTATGCTACCCAGGGAGAAATTGCGCAGGTCGGCTAGAAAGTGATCGTTAAAGTCACTGTTCATGAAAAGATGGTAGAAGTGAGGCCAAATGGAGCGAACGACTGACATTTAAGATGAAATTTATGGGTTAGATCCTTGAAAATATGCTACCAATCTGGCATTAATGAACCGATTTCAGGGGGAATGGTCGGATTTGAATTCAAATTGCCCTATAAATTACAAGTGTTTTTCTAGCAAGAAACACTTGGCATTTTAAGTGTTCAGTTATTGAGCTCTCAAACACCTATGGACCCAGAGTTTTTCGAAGCTCTCAAACAGACTCTTGCATTTGCGAACTTGTCTGAGACATCATGAGTACTGATAGAGAGTGTTATTTCATCACCCCCATAAGTTATCAATACACAACAAGTGGTAGAAGAGTCGGCATAAGAGATGGAGAAACATGTAGAAGAATCTACCCTACAAGTAGCCGAAGTACTGGCAGAGGTCCCTAAATCCCCGAGAACGCCAAGACCGAAGCCAACCCCAACCAAGGAGACCATGAAAGATAAGAAGGGCAAGCATCCTACCATCCCGGTGTGTGCATCACCAAAACGAAACCCAAAAAATCCCACTACCCAAGAGAAATGCAAGGCTATAAAACTAGAGGAAAAATAGGAGGATATCGAAGACATCCCCATGGATGATGAAGATGTGGGAGTGGAAATAGAGGAGGTTGAAGCCCAGGGTGCGGACCCTATTACACGATTGCCAGATTATGTCCCTCCATGCAAGCCTAAGTCCAAGGTCCCCAAGGAAATTGATGAAAGTAAAACTCCCCTGCAAACCCCATTGCTACCAGATGAGATCACTTTCGACGGTCCGCGTTTGGCACAAGTGCCAATCTTGAAGCTCGAAGACTGGGACTTGGCAAATCATGAGAAGTTCCCACACTTACCGACCAAATAGTTGATGCATCACATCTTAGACACAAAGACGAGGATGGCTGCACTGGAGCCACAAAAGTGTCTCAGAGGAGTAGAGAAGGCAAGATTACTCAACCTGCTCTGAGTGCCACACTATAACCGCACCCCTGTGAGAGTTTTATTCATCAAAAAATTGTTGCGCTTGATGCATGATGGGTTTCTATGGCTGGAGGAGCTGATACCCATCACCGATATGTTGATTCACCACATAACACGACTATCGTATACAATCGAAAATCCAGCTATGGTCTTTGGCAGAAAGGGTGACAAGTTGGCACTTGCAGAATCAATGAAAGAGAAGTTCAAATTGGTGAAGCAGTCATGTGGGCATGCAATCTCCAGCATCTGCAACCCCGCTGTGAAGGTGCCAATGTAGATCCTTATAGGGAAGGTGATGTAGAAGTGCCGTGTTGATGAGGTGCCAGTGCCTGTCGTTGTGCTCACACAATAGTGCGCGGAAGGAGTCCAATTTAACTGGTCAAACTACCTTTGTGGCGAGTTCTTGGGAAACTGTTGCGAAGCACAGGAGCAAAGCAAGATGTTCCACTATGCGGGGCTTTCTATCGATTGTGCTCGTAGCATGGGAGCTACCAGAAGAGAGCCAATTCCCTACGATCGCGTCAGACCTTCTTGAAGCAAAAAATTACACTTCGCTGTGGGCGACCGAGGACATGGAGTACGTTCAGGACAACAAAACCTTCTGGATCCTAATGGAAATGAATATCGGGATGGCTATCAATCAAAAGGCAAAATTGTCACCTGCAGTATATGCTAATCTATAGAGCTATGCCGAATTCAACGCTGATTTCCATCGGATATCAATCAGGGCACAGAAGAACCCTATGCAGAAATGGTACGACTTGTCGTACCTCGCCACAAATGATGCCATTAATGCATTGTTGGATAAATGGCCGGCGAAGTGGCATACTACCACAGACTTGGCAATGGGTGGAAGCAAGTCCACTGCACAAAAAAGAAGGACGAGGCCAAGCTGAAGATGGAATAGCTTGTCAAAAAGAAGAAGAAGGAGGCCGCTGAGAAGGCTAAGGCAGAACAACCAGGGAAGGAGGCAAGAAAATAGATAGGTGGCACAAAGTGGGGCTCTCAAAAATGCACGCGATCACCTTCATCTGAAACTGAAGAAGATGACAAAGAGCAGCAGAATGCAGACCCTTCAGAGACATCTAGCTGCATTAAGCACTTGAGACAGCTGGAAAAGGAGGGTCCAAAAAGAAATCAAAAGCAACGAAGACCTCGTTGGACCCGATCACACTGATGAAGGGAGATTTATATGACATCAATGACACAGTCAGAGATGTCACCACAGAGGCCCTGTAGCAATTTTAAAAGCAGCGACAGATCATATTAGGGACCATCCACACGGGACTACAGGAGTTACAAACGCATGCGTCGCAAGTTGGTACGTTGTCTACTAGATAGGCTATCGGCACATCAGAGGCTTCTAATATGCAACGCACAAAGGCTTCTAGTGCAATAATGCTGTCGAATGGAGCATTGACAATAGAAAATGAGGTTGGCAAGCCCACTATCAGTGCCTTGAAGGGAGTGGGATTGAACCTGGCAGTGCTCTCATGCGAAGCACTCGACTCCTTGTAGGATGGAGTAATTGCATAGTTGAGGGCCTGCGAGCATAGCACCCTCCAAGTGATTAGCGAACAAAGAATAAACAATGGTCAGATAGTCTTATAGAGGGATGTTGCCATCATCACCGAGGCCGAGGCGACTAGCTAGAGTAGGAAGATCATACAGGTTATGGAGGAGGCTTGCAGAATGGTCCCGGAATTGTCCATTACGAAGGAGGATCCAGTTGAGGTCTGCATCCATAAATTGGCCACAGGGGTATGCGACACACGGACAAAGATGGCACGGGTTCAGTTGGAGCTAAACTTGTAGATTACAAAGCCCTAGTTGAGGGCTCAGCCTTCAACACCACCAGATTTAAAGGAACAATGGGTGGTCGCTATCACAGAAGCAGTCGCAGCAGTGGAGAGTGTAGTACCAGACTGCACCCATTTGTTTGAATAATCGTTTGAGGTCCTGACCAGCTTGTAGGAGGACCCAAACATCCATAGGCTCGAGACAAAAGTGTGCGAACTCGAACAATGCTATGATGAAGTTAAGGGCACAATGTTAACCATCGCATTGACACAGAGGTTAGCCAAGCTGTAGGAAGCCAAGAAACTGAAGGAACAGGTGGACGCAGCACTGCACAAGGAAGAAGTGCTAAAGGCATGACTAAAGCCATATCTGGAAGAAGATTATGCAGTCACAAAAAAAAGACTCTACAAGTGATGCAACAACAACTTCAAGCTGACAGCACAGGGGCAGTAACTGAGAAGATAATCGAAGATGTGAAGTAGGCTGCAGCTCAGTGCACAACCGAAGTTGTAGTCATCAGGGTCGAGCTAGATGGGCTTCGTGCAAAGATCTCCATGCCTACCTAGTGACTTATGGGCGAGTCATGATGTTTGTGTTGGGGGCCTGTTGGGAGCGCGATCCCCTAAGGGCATATCTGGGGCTAAAAGCCCATGTTTACGTCAAGTTTTTGTAATATTATTGTAAAGACTCTTCATTTTTTTGTTGCGGAGCGTGAAAGTATTATGTCACAAAGGATAGTCCACCCTTAGTTGTGTAAAGTAATGTCGGTTGTAAGAGATCTACCCATGGTCTACGGACCATGGGATTGTATAAAAAGAGCTACGCTCTAAATAGTTAGAATCATGGAAAATGTAAGATAGTCATAGCTTTAGAGTAAGAAGTTTAATTCTTGGGTTGTAGTGTAGGTAGAGGCTCTACAGCTAAGTGCACAGAGGCCTAGGGTATAAGTCCGCAGCTAAGTGCACGGACCCTTACAGCTATGTGCGTAGGGTGAATAGAGTTTGTAACACTTGGAAGATATTAATAACAAGAGTTATTCTACAATTTCTGTGTATTTGTTCTGTTGATGGGTTTGGATATTTTGTGTATGAATTTCCTTTGTTATGCCTCTATGTTACATGAATGAACATAGTTACATTGAATAATTAAATTCAATTATGAATATCTGATTACGAAGTGATAGACTTAAGTATTTGGAAAAATAAGGAAATCACTTAGGGTAATTGAGGAATCTGCACCGCACATTGCTGTAGCAGCGCGAAAGTACCTAAGCCCCAAGTTAGGGATGTGCAAAGGCTGATCATATACTTTCACGAAGGTATTGAAAACTGGAATAGAGGGTTTGTCTTACAAGCCCTAGAGCGATATCACCTGCATGAAGGTAAGGATAGAAGAGATCAAAAGAAATCAAAACCATCTCAGGGTGCGGAAACTTGGTTCCATCATCCCCCCATACTACTTCGGGTGAGACTTTAGTCAGTGCTCCGCAGGCTAATGCCAAAAGGGCCAGTAGTGTAGGGATTTGTTTAGTTAATTAATGTTGAAGCTGGGTCAGGCCCCCTCAATCCAACAACTATATGTACCACCATGCACATAACATTACATAAACAACATGTACACACAGTATATATACAAAACACTGCATGCGCACATCATAGACACAACATGTACAATATATACAACATATACATAACAGTATTACTGCACATCCAAAACCACACTATCTATAACAAGAAACCTTTATTCTAGTGTATCTTTGTTATCCATGCTTATCTTAGCATGTCTCAAAGCACATTGTTTTCATTCCGTTGATGTATCCTTCAACATTACCTATCATAAAATAAGCATAGGGATAATACAAGCATACAATATAATTCATATCCACATGATACTGACTGCATATATTTGTCATGACTACTCTCCCCACTTGATTCTCATGAGACCAGGAACCTCGTCATGCCACTCACCTACATAAGAAATCATTCCTCTATAAGAATGATCCCTGAAAACCCTGTTGGATAGTGACATAGATACATAGGTACATGTACATAAACATTGGTGTAAAACAATCATGATCCTTGTCTGAAAACAACATACATACACACATATATACATATAAACATTAATAGCATTAAACAACCATGATCTATGACGACCCTGTCAGACAACGACATACATACATGCATACATGTATACATATATAAACATCAACATAATCATGATCATAACCTAATTACCAAATAGCATATGGTCAAGGTTAAGAGAACTCCCTTTATCTATGCACACCATGCACAACATTGAGAACAATTGTTCCCAACATAGCTAAGGCATCTAACACCTCAGATCCATTTACTTTACCTTTTTTGTTGCCTTTCCCATTACTATACTTCCACTATCCATTTACACCAATGGATTGAACCAATCCAACTAATTTTCATATTCTTACCTTCAACTCTCTCTGAGATCCATTAACTTCATTCAGGTCTTACATTACCTCCTAGGTTTCATTCAACTTTCTGAGAGATCCATTAACTTTCCTCTTTCCCAACCAATTCCCAATACCCTCAAGACATAAAAGGCAAGACAAGAAACAAATAAGAAGGAAACCATGAAAATCAATAACAATACAGTACCACAAACAAAGTATTAAGGCCTTGAACCAGACATAAAAAAAAACCACAAATCAAGCTCAACAAATCACAAAACACCAAAAGCACAAGACTAAAAATAGAGACCATGACTCAATCTGTGGTTCTCATGGAAAGCTCAACCCGAGCCTTCTTCAAGATTTCATGGTAGTCTCCTTTCCATGTAGTCCCCTGCATCACATTTCCATAAACACATAACTATTAGTTTATAAAAAAATATAAGCTACCCAGTTATCTTACCATGTTGTGCCAAGCATGTTGCTTGCAACTGAACACATCCACACCATCTCTCAAAGGACTCCAATTCTTTGATGAATCTATCCATAACTAGAACTAGTTGTGATACCTGTCAAATACATATTTATGAATATAACACATATCCTCATAATTTCAGAAAAATTTAATGTTAAGAAGAATTCATGTATGCAAAGCACTCATTAGGGTTCCAAACATAGCCAAAGGAATTCTTCCCCAAATCCTTTTTCTCTTACCGTTTCCTTGCCGCAATTGAGTCTTGCTATGCACTATCACATCACCCAATGGTTAGTTATATAAAAACATCAACTATTACCTTGTTAAGCTAATACGAGGCATGTTTCCCTGCAACTTCTCACCCAACTGTTACTTATATAAACATCAACTATTACCTTGTCAAGATAATACGAGGCATGTTGCTCTGCAACTTCTCACACATGTCAATGTCATGTTCCAAAGATCAATACATCATGTATATTAATTTGAAATCAACCTTTACCAATTCTAACAACCATGTTATAATCCACAATCAAATCACATTCACCAGTCATAATACATAATGCTACAACTATCACCTTCTTACACTCAAGTACATATCAACTGTCTCAATGCATATTTATTAGTACAAACATCTTAAAATAAGATCACTTTAGCAAGAAATTTTATAGACGCATACTCATATCATTCAAGTAATCAAACATTCAGACAACAGATAGACGACATAAGAAAGCTCATAACTTAATGTATCTCGGGGGAGGCTATCTTGTTTGCACAATCTATCTAGATTAGCATGATATAACTCCATTACATATCAACTCAAAGATAAATAAGGTCATTGCACCGAGAATCACTCTACAACCCAGTATGGGGGTAGATCTCACATAAACGTGTAAACGTAAATGTACATGTAAATGTAAATGCAAATGTAAACATTTAACTGTTTTAATCTAATTTCGACCCTATTTAGAAATCATTATTATTATTATTATTATTATGTATAAACACAATATAAATTTAAAATAGATATGGTAAATAAATAAAAATCAAGTTATCTACCCTAAAACAATAGTAGCAATGCATTCAACCACAGGTTACTATCATTCATGACTATCCGAAACATATGCATATGACTACATTAATCAACTATCATCTACTATGTATGTAACCATAACATCAATAGAATGAAAGGCATACACATAACCATAATGCATGTAACAATCCTTAACCTACATACTTGCATGCCCAACATACAAGCCCATGTGATGACATGCTCTTGCCTCAAGGTCCAATGCTGCAACTTCACTTTCATGATCTACATCTCTTGCTTTACCTCATTCAACACATCAGCATCATAACATACCAATATCATCATGATGACCTAATTGCATACAATGAACTTACAATGCATGTCTGATCTATCATATATGCATAACCATAACCATGACAATGCATGTTTGATCTATCATATATGCATAACCATAACCATGAGAATGCATGCCTAACAACATATAAACACTAACATGCATAAAAAATGCATATACGACCATACACTCATGACAACACATCTTGCAACAACACCATCAACCTTCACAAGGCGAAATCACTACAACCATAATCAACACCATGAAAATTCAACAAACACATGGTCTACAAGCATAAGGAATACATACACAAAGGACGTGAATGCATGACCAACACACCATCCATCCAGTCTAAGGGTTGAACCATGCTCTAATACCACTCTGTATCACCCTCCTCCCACATCTACCCAAGTAACCAACCAACTGGGGTAAACATGTGTGAGAGGCTACTATTATTGGATTCAAACTCCTAGGTGACGCTAAGGACATGGAATTGATAGAAAAGAATCATACAAACCTTCCACATCATCAAGAAGACTCCGGAGAACCATCCCAACCTTTCTGGTAACCAACCCTTTGGTCCCACTAAGGTTTTATACCACTTGACCATTGGACACTCCCATGATATGGACACAATAGCATCTAGGAGTCTCTAGATGCTACCATTCTAAGGCATGCCAATGTCTAGGGACTATTTTTCTCAATGTTGTGCCAGTGTCCCAAGGATTTGAGATACTTTTCTAGGCCCAAAGCTCAAGTCATTGCCTAGAATTGAATTATACCTTCATAACTGAAATATAACAAGGAAACAATGATGCAAATCCAAATAATTGAACAAACCCTTATATTGACCCCTACTAGCCATGATAGGAATTTCGTCAAACATACCATGAATATGTAATCTACAGGTGTAAAAAACATATTTAGGCATAGGGATCTCATACTTATATGAGAATCATTATGAAGCATTGTTCCCTTATATCATTTGTTGCATTATCATATATTAGGTCATAGATACATTGTTCATTCATTTACAAGTAAAAACATGATGAGAGCCATACATAGCCACTATCATAAAACATATATATATATATATATATATATATATATATATATATATATATATAACCAAAATAATAGCAATATAAATACCAAGGAAATCATAGTCATATGATCCACATATAAAATAGTATAATACTCTTAGAAATACAAGGAGAAATAACTTCATATTGATGATGCAAAATCCAAACGCGGGATGGGACTACCACGTTCCACCTGACCATAGAATGACTGAGCCAAATCTCTCTTCATCCATTCACCCCCGTGCCATATTCCAAGCATGAATTTGGGACTCAAACCAATAAACCAACTAGCGCATCCCAAGGATAAACCACCTCACCCTCATCAATAGAAACCAAGCTTTACCGTAATCCATCCTGCATCACTAGGCCAACACAATAAACATGTAATAACATGCTTTATCATGATCTCCATGAGATCACCAGGCCAAACAAGCATGGATGTCATTGGATTTCTCCACCTACACCATGAGGAATTTTCCTATCTCCTAATCTCTCAAGATTTTCCGCAATCCACACCAGATCAGTAGGCCCTAAATCGAGACCCACTCTCTAGGCTTTACCACATATCCCATCTCGATATTACTAGGCCTAATGGAGAGAACCCACCTCTTGGATTTACTGTATATCCTATCATTCACTGTTACACTAAAAAATGTCACCATGACTATTTACAGTTAGTATGGCTCTATCAACAAGTCAAGCTACCCTCTTAGGCAAGTCTTATGCCCCTGCTCTCCATGTCAACCTCCAAAAAGAGAGAAAGTCTTTATAAATGTATTTATCTCTGGGTACGCAGGTTCTCTCAACCTTACCTGCGGGTACGCATCCAATGTTCACAAAAGCTGCGTCTTTGGACGCTCTGTATGTAAAGGGGCAGGTGCGTCCCCCTGTAAAGGTCAAAATGCGCAAGTTTCATCTTTAAAAAGTTACTTGTGGTCATTTCTAGAGCATTCTAGAAGGATGTTCGACGTGTATTGAGCGCCTCCAGATGGTTCATGCACCCCTACCAAAGAGGAACTTATCCCATCAATAAGGGAGCTATCCCATCCAAAGAGGGGATTATCCCATTGATGGTGGACCTGATTAACTTCCTCTTGAGCACTATAAATACAGGCATTGGGCCAGAAGGAGGAGAGGTTGGAAGCTATACATTTCTATGGGTAGATGCTGCTGGAATTAGGACTCCCATTTAGAAGCTTGTGAGGAGAGATTGCCATCTTTGCTTGTTCTATTTGGAAGTGGGTGAGCTTTGTCAATGTAAAGGAGAACTCTTGATGGACCCTGGGAGGGACTTGCACAACACCAAGGCTCAGGTTGTATTTGTTCCTTTTGTTACCTATTAATGCAAATGAGTCCATTCTTCTCAATAACTCGTTATTTATGAGTTGTTTCATGTACTCCTTGGTCTATGTGTTAAATATGTTTTATTCTATGAGATTATCAAGTGCTATTTATTCGTTTGATTGTTAGTGGATGCAGGTTTCAAAGTGAAGGAGGAGCTCATCCGGATCAGTGGAGCTGGACTGCTACAACAGCGTGGGACTACAGGTAGGATCTAAACACTTGATTTCTTATATAGTAAACGCATGTTTAGAGAAGGATTGCTCTTGTTTGTCTTGTTTGTCACTAGAGAGTCTTAGGCTCCTAGGGAGGTTGGTTGTGTCCGCACAATCGACTCTTTCTGCCTGACAAATTGGCGACTCCGCTGGGGACTCCATTGATGTGAAAGTCTTTTCCTTTGTATGAACTTTTCTCTGAGAAAATTGGTTTATTTTTCTGATTTTTGGCTCTGTGACTTTGTTTTTGGGTGGGTTAGCTTAAGGTTAGATTAATTTTAGTTTTTCTTGAATTTTCCAGTAGGACGCACCCTCTGAGTAGTGCACAGTGCGTCCCTGGACGCACTGTCGCTGTGTGTACAGAGGGGGCCCGCACCTGTTTTAACGGGTTGCCTGCGTCCCCTGCTAAAATTTGAGAAAATTCCATTTTTTGCATTGTTTCTCTTAGATTTTGTTTTTTCTTAGTTTCTACTGCCCAGATCCATTAGTCTCTTGTCAAAGATCTTCACCTGAACTTGTTTCGATAGCATTGAGTGTTTTAGTGGATTTCATAGAAGTTTAAGCCCTAGGGTTTGATTTTTGAGTAGGTCTTGTAGTGACTTTGGCGGTAGAAGTTGTCAAGCCTTAGATCTCTCTGGTTTGTTCAGCATTCTTAGAAGTCAGACCTGTCATAAAGTCTACCTGTGAGAGCAACTTACCTTTGATTGGTCTCTTGGGCAAATTTCGAAGTGCTTGTTGATTGAGTCTTGAATTCCATTTTACAAAAAGAACAAAAAGATTTGAGTTTTGTTTTGACTAGTCTTTTGATTCTGCATTAGCTGGTCCTTGATTTGATTTTGGTCAAGTAAAACAACCTAGAATCATCTTTGTAGGC
Organism: Pinus tabuliformis; assembly: GCA_031772625.1. Lineage (NCBI taxonomy): Eukaryota > Viridiplantae > Streptophyta > Pinopsida > Pinales > Pinaceae > Pinus > Pinus tabuliformis. The sequence goes on along the minus strand of CM062817.1, from coordinate 1,230,769,421 downwards.
TTTTGCCTCGTTAGGTTTTCTTAGAATAATTTCCTTTTTGATTTGCTTGTGAGTCAAGTTTTCATAGATTTTATAGCTTTTGAGATTGATTTTTGTTAAAATAGATTTATATGCTTTATTAAAAAGAGAAAATACAAAAACATCTCCTTTGAAAAGTTTTGTTTCAAGTAGCTTTGAAACATATTCCATTCACCCCCGTGCCATTCATCCATTCACCCCCGTGCCATATTCCAAGTATGAATTTGGGACTCAAACCAATAGAACCAACTAGCGCATCCCAAGGATAAACCACCTCACCCTCATCAATAGAAACCAAGCTTTACCGTAATCCATCCTGCATCACTAGGCCAACACAATAAACATGTAATAACATGCTTTATCATGATCTCCATGAGATCACTAGGCCAAACAAGCATGGATGTCATTGGATTTCTCCACCTACACCATGAGGAATTTTCCTATCTCCTAATCTCTCAGGCTTTTCCGCAATCCACACCAGATCAGTAGGCCCTAAATCGAGACCCACTCTCTAGGCTTTACCACATATCCCATCTCGATATTACTAGGCCTAATGGAGAGAACCCACCTCTTGGATTTACTGTATATCCTATCATTCACTGACAAGGATTCCTAGGCCCACCGAGGAAACAAAAAATCTAGCTTTACCACAACCCACAGTCTGGTTTAGGGGTTACTACGCCATGTGTTCTATCATTCGGAGATCCACCTCACTCAGTGTCTAAACCATCCACAATCCATCTCAACCAAAACATGAGAAATCCATCACACCATGGCTGTCTAGAAATGGCAAGGCTGGGCTGAAAACACTGTCACACCTAATAAAACCCATGCCATAACAAAATAAAACCACATGCAATACCATGCATGCCAAATCTAGCAAGGAAAATACACATGAAAATCAATACCTGCAAAGAATATTTTTGTAGCCTCTTGATCCTGCTCTTCCTTTCTTGCTCCTCCCTTTCTCTTTTTATCAATGAGGCCTCTATTTTCTTCATTTTCCATTATTTTCCTTCATTTTCCTCTTCACATTCAACCTGTGACCTTTCACCTTCCTTTTCTCCTAATTTCCATTATTCTCATAAATAAAATGCCAAATAAATGCCTCATGCCTTTCCAAAGCCTTTGCCATTGTCTTTTTCAAGTTCCTTTAGCTGTAATAACCAAAATGAACACCCACTAGGATGTTTTTCCCACCATTAATCTTGGAATACGTGTCCCATCAACCATGGTCTTATATATTTTTTTTACATGGATTTTTATCCAGGGCTATTACAATAGAAAAGATAATTGGTTTTTTAGGGTCATTCAAGGCACACCTGAAAACATAGGAAAAACAATTATTTCAAAACATGCAAAATTGTTGAATAAATTAACAAAAACTATTTTTTGGTAAAATGAAATTGATAAATAAATTATCATCATTTGGTTAGAAAATAATCATTTTCATATTTCCCATGACTACCATTTCTCAGCGTTAAGTGAATTATAACACACACTTACATTAATAAATGGATTTTGTCAAAAATAGAATGAAAAAGAAATGTCATGGAGAATATAACTTACATATGTTCAGTTGTCTGATCAGAATTAAATAAGAGTTCCTCAATTGAATCATGTATAGTAGTAAGGTAATGTTTCATTTATGCATAAAGGAAATAAATATGAATGTCTACTCTAGGTAAAACAATGTTGAATTTTGAGTCAAAACATCAATTCCATTAACCACACGGTAGAGACCAGGATGGGAAAAAGCAGTGTGGCTTCCATATTATCCAATAGTATCCTTACTGCAGCAAAAAAGGCATATTTATATGCAAGTACTAAAAGGGTGGCTTTGTTCAAAATAAGAAAAAAAAACACATATTCAAGTTTTTAGTTCTCACTTTTTCAGAATGCAACTCTGAGATAGAACAAATAAATAAATAAAAGTTAAATAAATTCTCTCAAAATGAGGAAAACATCAGACATTCCTACAATCTCTTGATATGTTCTAGTGATAATGAAATCTGCATGATTCATCGCAATTAGATTTTCAAAGAAATAGCAAGAGAAGTGGTATTTTTCCTCAAAACTCCTCCAATATATGTCTGAATATGAGTATTTAGTCTTCTCCAAGGCATGAGTTATGTTGCACTAAGATGATAGACAACATATTTAGATTCAAAATTTCAAAAAACTACTCCTTTTCTAGTTGTTGATATAGAAAAGCACAATGGTGAGTGGAAAAACATGAGTGATTCCTTATTCATGTGCCATCAAAGATGTAACTAAATTTCTATCGTTGTAATTTTGAATAATCATGCCAAATTGACCTTTCATCTCTGCAGTTACTTCATTTGATACACCTTATAACAACATGTAAAAATTGCTAAGTTGAAAGGGACTGTAGAGTGGAACACCCTGCCATTCTATTACCAAAATATTATGAGTTATATTGATAAAATGTTAAAAATAAGAGGACATAATGTAATACAAATAGTTTAGCCAAAAATTTACAAATGCTAATCCTTTCAAATCAACAAACCAAGTCCTAATACTAATCTTTATATTTAAGAAGAAATAGGATGAATACCAACACTTTAAATTTGTAAAAGATGGTTTATTCATTATGCATAGAAATTAGCATCATTTGCATAAAATAAATTAATAGAGACCCATCTAAGAACTTAGAAAAATAGAAGAGTTTTTTCTATACACAATTTAAATAGGTTTGTCAGTTAGAATTTTGTAGTAATTTTGTTGGGATGCCTATCAACAATTTCCCAACTAAAATAGGCTATTATTCTAGTTTTGTCAAAATGTGTATAGGAAGTCACCCAAGAGGGGTGTGTAACATTCTCATAATAATATTAAAGCAAAATAATAGCCTATGGTTATAGGGTATGACCTATGAGAAACCAACAAAAAAAAATTGGACATAGTGGTGTTTAATGACTAAAACTAATCTAGATAAAAGCATGCATGGGGGAATTTCTAGCTCCAATGGGGCTTGGAGAAGACAATAGGAACATCGCTAAGGCTATGTCACATGAAAAAGGAATCACTCAGGTAACCATGCATATAATTCCTATTGTAGAATCAAATAATTTCTACCACACAAACATTAATAAAAATACCAAAACAACAGAATTTAAAAGTTTATTAGACTATCGAAACTATGTAAAGGCTACGAGATTGAATAATTGGGGACCGTGACTTTAGATGGGTTGATTATTCCATATCTGGACATTATTTGTTTCATTAAAATCATTTTTTTATATCTAAAGTAATTTCTTTTATGAAACCTATTTCACCTATCCAAATTACCACACAAACAACCCTGTACATCAAAAATACAAGAGGAAATGGATATAGAAAGCTAACAAGGATAACCCAAAGCATTAATTTGTGATTAAATCAAATTTATTTTGTAACATCCAACTTCTTCAATTGTTACAAATATAATGTCTATTAAAGAATAACAAAACGGCCACCACAAAAACATAAACGAATATACAAAAAACAAAAAAAAATATTATGGATGAGTTTGAAAGCTTAATAGACTAGGTACAAGATGTGTGTGAGGTCTTCATGATCCCAGAGGGAATAAGATATCATATTATGCATATATAGTCTACCTATTATATTTTTTGGAGGTTTTTCTAGCCCATTTTCCAGCTTCATGTGCCTAGAATCTAGCAGGGATTTGTTGGAATCACAACTTTGAGATGTGAGGGGTTTTTCATGGTTCTAAATCAATATATCTAGTCAAAAACCTAGTTTAAGCAACACAAATCATGATTTGAGCAACAATTGTTTTGCCATATTCTTGAAAAAAACTCCAAAACGTCTAATACAGAACACCTATGATGCATGGGGTCTTTGAAATATTTTGAATAACATAATAATAAAAGAAAAAATTGACCAATTCAATCAACAAAAGTATAGATGAAAGACTCTCCTTTCTTGAATCAAACAACATTCTCTCTTTTTTTGAATGAATTTGATTCTTTCAAGTGAGAAATGAATAAGGAGGCAGATCACTGGGCTATGTTAGCTTTTGAACTTCAGCCCTAGAACATTATTAGAATGCAAGGTGATGGACTTTAGAATGATTCCCTAAACTCAAAATAAAGTGGACATTATTGTGCACAAAAATCAATATGATGTACTTAATGCAAATAAGCCAACAAAACACCCTGGGAAATGGTAGTTCAAGGAGCTTTGTTCACCAAGCCCTGGAAAATTATTTAAAGGTGGGGTGATGGACTTTGGAATGATCCCACAAATTCAAAATGGGTTGGATATTAATGTGAATAGAAATAAATATGAATTATTCAATGCATACAAGCCAGTGAAACACCTTGGGAATGGCAGATCAAGGAGCTCCATTCAAGGGTTGTTTGCAATGGAAAAAATCAGGTTGGGTTATGATTCTATGTTTGCTAGTTTGTGGTCCGTATAGGTGTTTCAATATTTATTGGTTTCTATCACTTACATCATTGAGTGCATTCTAGAGGAAACCTCCCTTCTCCCCTTATTCCTTCCCTTTGCACCTAAAACAAATGTCTTCAAAGATGGAAGGTGGAGGTTTAGACAGAATTCAACCATCAGTGCATCACAAATTGGAGGAATATTAGCAGGAAGTTTCTATAGCTCAAGGAAATTTCCCCTCTCATATATTTGAAACTTATTCCTTACATTCCAATTCCATAAACATGGCTAGGCATTTCCTCAAATTTTGACTTTTTCCTTTGAAAATTTTGTTAGGGGTTTGGCAGTTTACAATTTATCTGATTTCTGGAAGGGCTCAAAGTTAGTTTTAGTCAGTAACCCTATGTTGAGATATTGATTTTCTCTATAGTTGGATTCATTTTGAATAGTTTGGGGCTATAGGGCTCGTTTCATATTTTAATAGCAGTGAGGCCTACTACTCACACTAGAAAACTCTTGTTCATAACAGGCCCCCAGACACTCTTTTGCATGCAAGCTTATAGGAATCAAGGGCAGAGTTACTATGGAAAACATTGACGTTAAATAAATATGGATTCTTACATTTTCACGACTCACAAAGAGATCAATCAAGCCAATTGCAATACTCTAATGGCAGTTTCCTAAAATTTCAAACCACACACAATGATAATGTAATAAGAATAAAATTTCCCCATAAACTGATATTGCATACAACGTAAACTGAATGCAATAGGTTGTGAAGCTTAACTTTCACTCAGCAAATGGAATCTCTCCATGGCTTCTATTAATCAAGGCACTAAGAATGCACTCCAAGTTATGCCAAAGGAAGACAAAACAGTTCAACTTTGCGATCGAAGTGAAATTGAGTGCCCAAGATCCCCTCAATATGATGAAGGGTGAGGAGAATGAAGTGTCCATTTATGTCATCAATGATTTGTTTTTGGGTGGTATGTATTTTGGGTAAACATATAACAAATAAAATAAAATTGGAACAAACAATATATAAATAAGTCAAAAACTAACCTCAAATCTTAGATTATCACCTCTCCGGCTCTGCACAAGATACAATGCGAAATTGATGAGTATCATTATAATATTAAGATAAGATTACCAGCACATTCATCTACATTCTTGTTTAACAATCATTCTCAAAGGATTTGAAAGGTTTAGATACCCCACCCTATGTTATAATAGTTATTAATTAAAATTTACCACAGTATTGATTATAAATATACATGTATATTCCATATATCAAAGCATAAATACAAATAAAAACAAAAGGTAGATCAGTACCAAATTCAGGCCTTTTATCATGGAAAAAGAAAAATATACCCCTATTAGTGTGGCATTGGCTTCCAACTTTCACACAAGACAAAATTTGAGGCACCTTAGGAGATGGAAGGAAAGCTTTCATTATAGTTGGTTTCTACCACTATAGAAAGTGGTTAGGACCTACTACACTCCAAAAAACCTTGTCGTGAACATAGTTATGATTTGGATGTCACAATCTTTGCCAAAACATGGTAGAAATGACTAGAGGAAGAGGTATAATCATCATAAAGAACTGGCTAGACTCAAACCACAATGAATCTTGATAGTTTGTAAAAGCCACCTATTGTGAGTACAATATTCCTTCTTGAGTACAATAATTAATATTTGTCTTTCGAGGGATTTGGGAAATTTACTCCATGCTAGCCCTCCTTCCTTATGTTGGGAGCAGTCCAATTCACCCTACACATCCCACTATGCAGGTTGATTTTACAAGAAAGGATCTTTATAGATAGATCATTTCATCAAGAGCCAAATCTGAAATTATAGCCACCTTAGAGATCGAAGAACTACATAAAAAAATCCATTAATATACTATTCATTGTCTCTAAAACTAAGCTTCATTAAAAACTCTTGGTAAGGTACAAAATTATGTCATTATTCTATTTTTTCCATCACCTTTAGTAGCAATTGCTTGCAACGACCCAAATGGTACACCTACCAACCCATTACCTTGGCGTTCCATCAATACTACTATTGATCTAAGATATTGTGTGACTTGCAAAACAATGACTAGTGACACAGGCACATATAATGATGTAAATGAATGGATATTATGAGAAGGATTAAAATGACTACCTTATGAAGGCATGAAAATAGATGATGATAAGCCCTGTCCTTGAGAAGAACCACTACTGCTATTAGGTGTGATTGTGTAAATGGAATATTATGTGATCCCCAAGGAATACTTGGTAGCCAATGTCGCATCGAAGAAGAAGTATCCCTAGGTCCGTTTTCATTTTAGTTCATTGGAACCCAATTTCCATATTCATGGCTAGTTTCTCTATTCTCCGAAGCTACAATAAACCAGGTATTAATAGAATACCCATCATCACGTTTCTTAAACTAGCTTCTTCTTGTTAAGAAGATGAACACTCCCTTGCACCAACTTTGGAGCTAGAAGCATTTCCAACTCTGGGAATAAAATAAATTTCATTCCATCGAACTGAATACGAACTCCTTTATATAGCAGCTGACAAAAGAAACATATTAGTCTGGCGCAGTTGAGCACTAGTGCTTACACCTACTGGACCTTTTTCTGTAGACTGGTCACCTAAAACCAGTCTCCTGGAATGTGAAGAATTTGGTTGCAAGTCAGGTATATACCTTCCAACATTTCCACATGGCCATATTTAAGGTAAAAAAATTTCTTATTGATCTGGAGGGTTGTTTCTTGCTCGAATAGCTCTCTGAAGAGCCTCTGATTGCCTAACCATAAATAAACCTCTGAAATTTAGACCCACATGACCTACACTAGCCTTGGGTATGATTGCTTCTTCTATAGGCCTAACAACCAGAGTTGTTATAGTGGTCACAAGAATATTTAGGTTTCTACCAATGGTGTTTCATCCATGAGTTGTAAAGCGGAGGTGGTCATCATCCCACTATGAAGAACATGGGAGGACATCTAAAGATGATGGACGTGAAATTCTTTCCACGATCTTTCTTTTACAAGATCCTCATCTACAATCCATAGGATAATTGGCACATCCATTGTTTTTCTCTAGCACACATCCAGCCACACTGCCACAAGAAAAGGTCACTTGTTCAAATTATCATCCAGTCAATTGAGTTGAGTGAGGACAACAACTTAAATCCATGAATGGTTTCCATTCATTTGAAATTGTTGTCTAATTGGTGTCGAAGTTATAATTATTACCATCAAAAGTATTTCCATAGTTACAACTTGAACAAAGATGTAGATGATCATCCATGACCTAGTTATTGAGGGCATCCACATACACACTTTCAGACTGAAGGACATGTGATTCAATCACTTGCCTTTCAAACCTTGAATTTTTCTACACATTTGAAACTAGATTCCAGCCAATAACCATTTTATCTTCAGAAGTGCATCTTTGATCGGCTGAAATATCATAATTTGTTACATAGCTAGTGGCCTAACCATTAACAAAATAACTACTACCACCATATTGACTTCCTATATTTCTAAAAGTACAACTTGGGTTGCTCCCTACAGCCTAATAATCAAGAAAACTTGGAGAATCCATGAGATTCATTTGCTCACCAAGATAAATATGTGATTCAATATTCACATTATATTGGTCACACATACTTTCCAAATCAAAAGTTTCTACTATAGGTTGCAAGGTGATCCTTTGGGATTACATTATAGCTTCAATCAGTCTCCCAAGCTTATATTTTAAGAAACAAAAATGTACTGCTGTGAGTCACATATTTGATCGAAATTACAGTTCAGAATGTATCACCCACGTCAATTATTTGAAAATGATATCACTCTTCAATGCTAGATTGATGGATCATGAGATTACATTAATTGTCTTCTACATACTTTGTAATAATAATATCTCAATAGACCTACGTAAATACTGTTAAGGAGTCAATATTAGTCAACGCCATCTCTAAATTTTAAAATTTAAAACTATCATAATTCTATTTGAATTGAAAAACTCATAAACTTCACATATGCACTATGAGATATTTTCAAAAGAACAACTCCAAACTCAAGAAAGAGATGACATGATTTTCTAAAATATTTATAATTTCAAAACACACTACATGATAGAATATGAGATTTCTAGTGTTGTGCAGATTTAACAGTAAAACTAGTGGTTCTTGGATCCTCAACCCTAAACCAAGTATGCAGTTTATTATTATCACTTCCCACTATTTTGGACATCTTTCGACCTTGTTGATGATGTTGGACCAGCCAACAAAGGGGATCTCCCCGATGTGAAGTCCCAACTAGACCTCACATCATTTGGTGTAGGAGTCTGATCCGGTATGAAGGCTCGGTTGCCATGTACTTAGAGATCTTCCTTGGCTCTAGTTGTCATCACATGAGAGTGTTATGATGGTATCTTCAAACATCAAGGTACGTGTGCCTAGTGAGTGCATAATGTAACTATGTCAAGGTTATCTTACTACAAAGTGGGAGAGTAAAGTGAGCCTCAAAATGAGAGGTAGTAGTACCACCTAGGAAGAGACACACACGAACCAGAAAGGTTTGTCCAGTACCCAGCGGAATAGTCCACATCGGATGTGATAGTTGTTAAAACTAAGGTGAAGGGGACAACACATACACCACCCATCAAAGTAGTCCACACAGATGTGACAGTCATTATAACCAGAAAACAAATATGGTTTGTCGAGTATCCTACAAAGTAGTCCACAAAGATGTGATAGCAATGATAGCCAGTACACAAAGGTGGTATGTCTAGTATCCCGTGCAGTAGTCCATAAGGATGAGACAAAGGTGATAAGAAATACAACACATCTTCAACAATGTAAGTACTAAAATAACCAAAGTAGTTCAACTATCTTAGTACAGGTTAAGAAAACATGCATTACAAATGTTTAAAGAGTAGTCTTACAAACATCAACAATGTAAACTTTGAAATGGGAACTCTAGCCCAAAAACCCCGAAAAAACATGAAAAAAATGCTAAAAATGAAAAGTGTGTATACTGGATTGATGGCTTTGTTTTTAGGGTCAATTTTGAACATGTTTTAAAAATGGCAGTGAAAATGATTTTTTTGTGCAAAAATTGTGCAAAAAAACACCCTTAAAATGAAGAGTGTTGATATTGGAATGATGGCTTTTTTTTGGGTTAATTTTCAAATTTTTTTAAAAATACCAGTAAAACCGAATTTTTATGTGCAAAAGTTGTGCAAAAAACACCCTCAAAACGGAAAGTGTTGATGCTGGAATAACATTTTTTTTGTAGGGTAAATTTACAACATTTCGAAATAATGGTGTAGAAGATTTTATCATGACTCCGAAAAACATTAAAATTTCAAAAGAATGATGAAAACATAAAACTAAAAAAAACAATGAAAAAAAAAAAGAAAGTTAAAAACAAAAAAAATAGCAAAACATAAATAGAAATATATATTAAAAACAAAACATAAAAATAAAAAATTGAAATATACAAAAAAGACAAAAAAAAAACAAACATAATTAAAAAAAAAAAAAAGAGAAGAATAACAAAAAAAAATCAATCATAAAAATGCAAAGAAAAAAAACAAATTAACCTATAAAACATAAGAATTAAAAAGATAAAAAAAAAAAAAAAAAAATTAAATATAAAGAATTAAATAATAAGAAAAACATATTTTCAAAAAAAATTACATTTTTTTAATCTCGTAAACCATAAAAAAATTTGAGAAAAAAAAAAAAAACAAACAAAATTAAAAAAAAAAAACTATAAAATTAAGAAAGTAAAAATAGAAAAATTTTAAAAGGCATATACAAAAAGTAAGAAAAAAAATTAAAACAAATTAGATTAAAAAAAATAGAAAATTAACAAAATAAAAAAATAAATAAAAAACTACTAAAATTAACATTAAAAACATTAAAAAAAAACCTTAAAAAAATATTGAAAAAAAAAAACAACATTAAAATTTTTAAAAAACATACATATTTTCAAATTAAAAAAAACAGTAGATATATATATAATTTATAAATATATATATATATATATATATATATATATATATATATATATATATATATAATATTTCAAAAATATATATTTTAGAAATACATATATATATAATAAAATAAAAAATTTTAAAATTAAATTTTTATTTAAAAAAAAGTGCTCAATTTACCCAGTGTTAGTCGCCCATGGGGGCACTGCCCTAGGCGACACGACTGCTTGCAGCTGCACCACCCAAGGCCCCGCCCTCACAGGCGGTCAAGCGGCAGCTCGACTAACACTTTTTTTTTTAAATAAAAATTTATTTACTATATATATATATATATATATATATATATATATATATAACTTTTATAAACAAAAAATATGTTTTCATTTTTAATTAAAAATAGATATATTTTTATATTTTTGAATGTTTTTTGATTTGAAAAAATATACATATTTTTTAAATTTTAATTGTTTTTTTTATTTTTTTTATTTGAGTATATTTTTGTTTCTTTTTAAATGTTTTTAATCTTAATTTTAGTATTTTTTTTTAATTTATTTATTTTTGTTAATTTTCTATTTTTTTTTTTTTTTTTAAATCTAGTCAATTTTTAATATTTTTTATTTTTTATTTTTAGTTTTAGTTTTTGTTATTGTTTTCTTAAATTTTTCTATTTTTACTTAATTTTATAGTTTTTTCAATATTTTATTTTATTTTATTCTAAATTCTTTTTTTGTTTACGAGATTTCTTATTTTATTTTCTTAACATTTTTTATGTTTTTTTTTGTCTTTTTTATATATATTTTTATATTTGTTTCTTTTTATGCCAAAAAAAATTGACATAAAAATTTTTAAAGTATACAAAAATGGAACTTTAAAAAGAAATATCCACACTTAATACATTAACAAATTTAAAGTGTCAAAAATTGTTAAATTTAGAAATAATTATTTACATTTTATACATTAGAAAATTTAAAGTAGAAAAATAGGCCTTTTAAAAAAAGGGCATGATGCAAAATGACCACTTTTTAAAATCAGAATGAAAATCAGTAACATTCTAAAATGTAATATACATGAAAAAAATTAAAGTGCCAAAAACTATGCTCTAAAACAAATATGTGTGTTCTGCATCGCCCCTTTTTAAAATCGGGTCACTTTTTTGCTATCTCTATGAAACGGGTAACAATATCAGTTCTCGTTTCAAAGTTTACATTGTTCATCTACAAAACATGTGTGGAAACGTGCTAGTCTTAACATGATTTTGAATTAATAAAAACTCCCAAGACACATGTGTACACCATACATCACTAGTCTCAGTATGGGACATTGGAGACACTCCTTTCTCCTCAAAGAACAGATTACAGACTCTCAAGGCTATGTGGGAGGAGCCAAGGTGAAAAGTCCTTTCTCATACAATGGGAGCGGTATATATAGCCAAGGGTGATGCTTGACCCCTGTGACTCTTGGACTACCCTCATGACCATTCAACTTCCAATGAATTTTCAACTGACATGACTCTTCAAGTTCTTGTCTATGTCCATTGGACTTCACTTTACATTACATTGAGCTACCATGGATATGGCCCATAATAGTGATGTGGCCAAAGCGGCTCATGACACAACTCAACATAACACTGCTGATATGTACTCACTAACTGTGGTGTCCGTGTCAAGTTGCTATGCTACTGAGTGATGGATGTACTATTGGTGTGCATTGTCTTCTCCTACGCATGGCATATTGTTGCGGGTATTCCATGGTCTTATTCTTTAATGATGGTTCAATTCATATGTTCCTTTTGCTTGTTGCTTGATGTGCTTGGTATGTCCATCCAGCTGCAAGCAAGTCTTCTAGCATGTGTGCCCCTTCTTAAGCCCGTTCATCTTCTCGCCATGATCTATCAATGTACATGTTCCTGCAATTCATTCATGATGAGACAACATCAAATCCAAACCTCCTAGTCTAGAATGATTCATTGTTATCGTGTTTTGGGTGACAAGGAGGAAGGACAACTCACTAAGACAGCGCAGAGCGCAACTTAGGCTGGAATGAGGAACTTTAGGAGGACAACCTACACTCTTGGGAAAAAATATGTAGTGACCATTGGGAGGTAGAATTGTGTAGTGAAGGACACTAGTGCCAACTGTAAGGTGGGACCCCGAGGGGCACTTCTACGCAGTTCTTGGAGGGAACGCTAGACAGGGCTATAGGGGATCTGCTAGGCAGTTCTGCATAGTTTTCAAGAGCAAAGCATGACAAGGCTGCAAGGAACCTGCTGAACATGACTACGCAGTTTTGGAGAATAGTGCAAGATAGGCAGTAGAGGGATTGCTAGACATGACTTCACATTTTTGGAGAATAGTGTAGGACAAGCAGTAGAGGGCCTACTAGACATGTCTACACATTTTTTGAAGGCAGTACAGAGAAAGACAACAGAGGACCAGCTGGACATGTTTGTGCAGTTTCTGAAGGAAGTGTAGAGTAAGGTAGCAGAGGACTAGTAAGACATGTCTATACAGTTTTGGAGATCAGTGCAAACCCAAGTCTCGGTTCAATGCAGGGTTCTGACAGACTAGAAAAAGGATTGATGATTGTGCTTGAGAAATGTGCATTTCAATTTTGATAAGGAGGAATTTTTTACGCAGTTCTGGGAGGCAGACATGTTGCTCACCTATGGGATTGCATAGTGCAACTGACCTAGAGGACAACCTCAGCAATTGTGTAGTTCTGGGCAACAAAGCAAGGTCACTGAGGGTTGAGACTACACATTGCAACTCAGTTGGGATTCAATGGAAGAGGGTTGTCTTGTGTTGGCTTATATGGGCTTGACCCAGTTTAGAAGAATTATTTAGCCAAACAAATCCCGCAGCTACTGGCCCTTTCGGCAATAGCATGCGAAGCGCGGACTGAGGTCTCACCCGAGGTAGTAGGGGAGGGTGCTGAAACCAGGTTTCTGCACCCTAGGGATGTCTTGGATGTGGTTTGAGGCTCACATGTTGTTCTGCAGCCTCACACTATTCTAGATCCGCGTAGATCAAAATACCCTTATCGCATTTATTACAGATTGAATCACTTATTACTAGTTTGATCTAGTTAAAACAATCTTTAAGCAAACATTTATTACTTTTGGTTACTTCGCGCATCAAGATTAATCCAGTTCACATGTATTCAACCATAGCAAATGCATAAATCATAATATTTCATTTATCATAAAAGAGTAGAGTTGCAATCAACATAGAATTCAGAAGAAACTTATCTTTATTATCAATATTCAACAATAGATCTAGATCCACTCTGTGCACTCAGTTGCAAGGGTCCACGCACACAGCTGCAGATTTTCTAGGCCTCTGCGCACATAGCTGCAGAGCCTCTACCTTCTACCCTACTCCCTCGACTCGAACTTACAGATGCTTTCAAGCTATTGCCTTTAAGGACCCATTACATTCCATCTTTCAAAAGAACTTCTTTCCCTCATAGAGCCCCACTCTATTTATACTTTCCCTTGGCCCACGATCCCTTCGCAGGCTGACTCTATTACTATTTCTTTACATTATTCTTGGGAGGACTACCCTTTGACTCAACCTACTATAGTTCACACTCCGCACTTTTTGCGGAGTCTTTTACCCTAATATTACCCAAAATTCCGGGCTTCACACTCCATACTCATTCCGCGGAGCTTGCGCTACCCAACATATTGTCTGATAGATTTTTAAGAAAATGGCTAAGTGTTGAAAGCAAGTGAATTTGTGCAGGCTTTAGATTGTGATCATACACTTAGCATACTTCGACAACGAGACAACACAGACCTCCAGTACAACAATACAAAACATGCACTTGGTGAGACTATCTTAGAGCTAAAAGTGATAAGTGCCACACTTGAGATAGACCTTCGGACGACCATGACGACACTTGTTCAATAATGCTTAAAACTTTGTGTGTGAGTACGATGAATGTTTACATAACGAAGACAACCCAAGCACACAAAGACAAACCTTCACACTCACCAGAACAAGATTGCAAGCATGACAAAGTAATCAATATGCCAAAAGATGATCGTTGGTCAAACAAGCAAAAGGGTGAAAAGGCTTCACAAGAGCTCATGGGGTGAGCTTGACTGTTTGCAACTATTAAAGGAAAAACCAAGGAAGGCTCCGAAATTCGGATGTAAGCCAAAATTTTGGAGGGTGTTGTAGCCACTACAACACAACTATATCAATGCCACTGAATTGTTTCAATATTCAAACACAAATTACACTGGAAAGATACCAGAGGACAATCTAATATTGTTTCTAAGAGAAGGACCTATGAGCAAGATATATTTACCTGTTTGCTAGACTGGTAAATCTATTCAAAGAACCTATATTAAAAATATCAAGTGCCGGTAAAAATTTTACAAACAAAGAACAAGACAAAGAAGGGACAATAATCTAAATCAACTACATAAATGACACGATCAATGCACAACATTGAAGAAATTAACATATCGAACATGCATATATATAAAAATGCTAATACATGTTTTAACTTTTATTGAGTGACATGATTCTATAGAGACTAGGATTAACAAAGCCCCAAGGGTTAGCTCAGTTGGTCAAAAACTGTGCCTCGCCATCGGGAGGTCACAGGGTCGAATTTGCTCGAAGCCCTTGGGGTTAGGTCTAGCCAGTAGGCCGAAGGGAGATTAGCCCAGATTTTTTCATGGACGTAGTGATCAATCACTGACCAGGGTGTTCATGAACCACACTTAAAAAAAAAAAAAAAAAAAAAAAAAAGAGAGAGAGAGACTAGGATTAACAACTCAACTATATTTATTGTTGCAATGATTAGAGATGCCAATGAAAATAGATCAGAGACTTCAACCCACTTCAAGATTTGAAGAAAAACATTCCATGTCTTCTTGAACAAAAGCTACTAAGAAGATTTCATGAATTGCAAATGACATTTTGCAATTCAAAAAATGTTGCTGAACTAGAATTCTCCATGTTGACATTTGATAAATTAAAAAGGGATCATACACTTTGACAAATCCTACATATAAGGTAGTTGCAAGGTATTTGGAATTCCTCTTCTTTGGAGATAATAATTAGGTGGTTTGTTGTTCATAACAACCTAGTAGTGAAGGGTCAACTTCATCCTACTACACTTACAGATTGATGTTGCATGCCTTGTCAATAAAAAATGGTTAAGCATGTAACATGAGATTGCAAACTTTGCCTTACATTTTGGGCTCATGTGCTTTTGTTTCTCCCCTTCACTAAAAATAGGTTCTTTTAGAGATCAAATGGATTATCCAACAAGAGGTCGTTCTATGTGGGATGTGATTAGATTGACGGGCATCTCTTTCTTGCAGAGATAAAATTGTCAAGAAACTTTTCATGAGAGCAATATTTAGTTCAACCTGGGAGAAGTTTTGTTATTTCCATCAGATTTGACAAACCAAATTTCATCTAAGATTTCCATCTTTAGAAATGATATAGATTCTCTTTAAGTTGGAACCAAAGTAGACATTGTATCCTTGTTTATGGTGAAAGGGTGATTGTGTGTGACTACTCTCTAGCTCCTAAATATGAAAATATCAGTTTATATGAAATATAAGTGTTCTTATGCATTTTTCCAAAAACAAGCTAATGCACCAATTCCAAGCACTCAACACATCTTAACAGGTATGGGATTATTCCTCGATTAAAATGATGGTGTTACAAACATCACATGCATAAATATATTCCCATGCATTTGGATTAATAGTAAAAATAATGTCATATATTATTATCAAAAATGGAAGAAAATTTCTCTAGTAATAAGAATTATATAGAAAAAATATTCGCTAGTAATCCTCGTACTACATAAATGATAAATTCCTGTATTAGTAGTAGAATCATTCTAGAAATCAAGTACCAAGACATTCACTTTATGGTGAGGAAACACAGAATATATAGGTGCTTCATGACCTTCAAGTGTGTATTATTTGTAGCCTATTTTTGCATCCCATACCTGCATAATGGATGAGTTTAGATAGAAAATTATTAGAATGGTAAACAACCATGATAGTAAAATGAGTTCAAATTGGCAAGTTTTTGTAGGACTCAATGATCATTTGGAATGCACGCGTTTATGAATTCAAGGAGAAGGTACTAAATTTACCTTAATCATCTTATCATCCCCACAAGTGATAAGACACAACTTTTTCTAAAGGTGCACAAAGGCAATGTCATTCACACCACCAATATGTACGTTAATCTGTAATGTTGCATTACTATTGTCACTTATAGCCATTTCCACAGAAAGAAAACACAAAAAGATGTAACCTACTTTTGAGCTAGAATACAGAGCTCGTGGTGTTGCCTTAACTCACCAGCCATATTACAACTATACATGTGAACTAGATGCTCATAAAATGCGACTCTTGCATGCTATCTTATATCAATGAACAGTTCCTACCATATAGTCATTAGTATGGTAAAAATAACTTTATCACATACAGATAAACGCCTAAATTTAAACCAAGAAAACAAATATCCATACCAATAAATGCTCTATCTGGGCTCCAAATACACTGCTTCACTAACACAACTAATTCTTTTGAAAGGGATTTATACACAGATATAACAGGAAATAAGTGTGGGTCAACCAAAACTCTATGCAGCCAAGAATCAACTTATAGGAATGAACTACTGCTATGAAAAATTAAGTATAACATATGTTTCTTCACCAAAATCACTTAGAACTAGAACAAAATGTGATATTTACACCTACATAGATAATGTGTGATTTGAGGCATCCCAATCTTTGAATAACTTATGATTTAAATTTTCACTTGATCCCACTTCCCAAATTACAATATTATCAACATTAGTTCCAACCGAAAAAATTCATCCAATTGACTAGGTTTAAGTCATTTCATGATTAGAGTGCATTTAAAATAAGAATGTAGATGAAAAATTTTCATTTAGGAGCCTAAATGAAATTGAAGTGGTAGATTACCTAATAATTTTTTTTGTTGCGAAGCATGAAAATCCATGCTCACAACATTTGTACCCTGGTTGATACTTCTCACAACTAATTTAGGAAGATCATTTTTCGAGTACTTCTGGTCCTAAATGCTAGGCCTGCAAAAAATGGGACCAAAATACAATCAAAATTTTGAAAATGGGACCAAAATTTCCAATGCACCTGAATAATTTTGAACACTAAGAAACCTACAGCAAAGTTCAAGAGCACAAAGTCTAATAGAAATGATGTTAAATGCCTAAAAAACCTGACCAAATGGTGGGATGGTTGTAGGTGTTAAGGATAATTGTTCAAAATGAGAAACTATTCCTTCAAGTTCGGGTGGAACTTCTTCTCAGTTTTCCTTTGGAGTATTAGTAATCAACCTCCAAGTTAAGTTATTCTGATAAAATAGCAGAACTATTTAATTTACCCGTTATTTGGCAAAACCTCCAAATTTCCACGGAACCAAAAGGAATTAAAACCCTAATTCATTACCTTATCGCATCCAAAATTTAATTTAATTCACATGCATCTTCCAACGCAATCACCGTCAAATCTGACCCTTCTAATCGAACAGTTATTGCATCACCTGCTCGCCAACTAGATTGGTTGATCTCCATCATCAATCAATCCCGCTTGATCCAACAGTTATCAGGTAATCTCATGTGAATTCTTGCATGATGCATAACAAATCGACAACACACGAGAAAAGTGGTTTTCCCATGCTACGTGTCAACCCCTTAGGTTAATCACGTGAATTTGTGAAATACCATTTACCACCATGAGACCACGCGAGATACTTCTTACACCTATGAATATTTCTCTATTATTCTGATTAATGTATGCGCTTGTTGGTACGTGATGACCATTTGATCTGTTGGATCTATCCAATCACATGATTCAGATCTTCTCCTAGATTTCTCGCGAATTTGTCAAGTTTCCTTGCCAGACTTATCACTTCTGCTAAGTTTATTTAAATACACCATGAGTGAAGATTTAGATGTGACAACACAAGATTATACAAAACTCTAATTCTAGAGGGCTCAAATAGAAAATCAACAAAACTCAGATATATTTCAAAGGAAATTAAAACCTCCGAGATTTGACCATTCATGCACAGTATTCACAGAGATACAAAGAAATTCTAAATTTTACATTCCAATCCTCCTCAACCAAAATCCAGCCAAAATCTATCAAAATCCCATCCAACTAATTCAAAACATACATAAATACATGTACATGAAACAATCAGATCCTAAATCAATGGATCGAATCTGCCTAATCCTAGATAACATCTAATCTGCATGATATTCTCCTCAAGAATCTCAACTAACCCTAAATACTTGAATTAATAATAAGATAATTCAAATCCCTAAATTCTAGCTCAAATCCTATCTAGAAAGCTTTGTAAAGTGACAACTAAAGGATCCCACTCCTTTGCTTGTAAACTTTTTTTTGTAGTTTTGGAATAAAATTTGAAGTATTTTGTTTTCAAGCCTCATGCTTTTGCATCATACTCCTGAGGAAAAAATTCTTCATGGGCTCCTGCAAATTAGCTCTTCTATAAAACTGCCCAACCTCTATAGCATGGTATCTATCATCCAGGTAGCATCAGCAATTGGTTGATCCTTCCAATTGATCAAATACTGAAACTACTCTTGTCCTCTTGTCTTTTTAAACAATCTCTTATTTAAAATATTTTCTGGCTGTAATGCCTTCACTGTAGGTAACTATTTTACCCAATCAACCTCTTGTTCTTCTTAATCTTCTATTGTATCATCCGCATTTCTATTTTCATACCTGTACAAATCAACAACATTGATAATTGGAGATATTATAATGTCAAGGGGTAATTCAATTTCATATGCATTTGCATAAAATTTCCTCAAGACTCTACATGGTCCAATTTTCTTAAATTTTAACTTGTTATATTCCATTTTTGGAAATATTTCCTTCCTCAGGTGTGCTAAAAGAAAATCTCCAACCTCAAAATTAACTTCTCTCTTCTTCAAATCTGCTCTACTCTTGTACTTTATGTTGCTATCCTGTAACTGTTGTTTTACCTATTCATGTATTGTTTGAATCTCTGAAGAAAAATCTTCTCCGTTAGCACTTCTCATTTTAGATTTTCCCAAGTCTCTTAACTCAGACACTCCTCTTAGGTGCATTCCATAAACTAAATGGAATGGACTCTACCCTGTACTCCTGTCAGGAGAATCATTATATGCATATTCATCCTGTGCCAAAATTTGATCCCACTATTTTGGATGCTCACCTACAAGACTTCTCAGAAGATTACCCATGCTTTTATTTACAACTTCAGTCTATCCATGATTCTAAGGATGATAAGCTGAATTGAAACTCAGTTTAGTATCAAGTTTCTTCCATAAGGTCCTCCAAAAATGACCAACATATCTGGTGTCTCTATCTGAAGCAATGCTCTTAGGTAACCCATGCAACCTTACAATCTCCTTAAAAAACAGATTAGCAATGTGAGTATCATCACTGGTTTTATAACATGGAATAAAATGTGCTAGTTTAGAAAATCTGTCAACCACAACATAAATTGAATCATTTCCTCTTTGAGTTTTTGGTAAACCCAAAACAAAATCCATACTTACCATATCCCAAGATCTATCTGGAATAGGTAATGGAACATAAAAAACTATGTTTTGGCTCCTTCCTTTCGCATATTGACAGACTTTACAATTTTTTACATAATTTTCAACTTCAGATCTCATCTTCGGCCAAAAATAAAACTGATTCAACTGCTCATATGTCTTGTCTACACCAAAATGTCCTCCAAGTCCACAACTACATTTCTCATTGATTAAATTTTCCCTCATATAGAAATGTGGTATGCACAACTAATTTATTTTAAACAACAATCCTTCTTGCAAGAAAAAATCCATCCACTTACTTCTGTTTAACAAAATAGGTTTTTCACAAGCTTCAAATGCCTCTTTAAAATCTAAATCTTTCTCATATAATTATTTAAGAAAATCAAAACCCAACACTTGAATTTGACTTTATTTAACTAGGATAATTTTTTTGCTTAAGGCATCTGCTACTTTGTTTGATTGGCCAGTTATATGTTTTAATACAAAATTAAAACCTTGAAGATATTCTACCCATTTTGCATGTTTCTGATTAAGCTTTGGTTGTTGTATAATGTACTATAATGCATGATTGTCTTAATACAGTATAAACTACTTAGACATCAAGTAATGCCTCCACTTCTTCAATGACTGTACAACTGCATAAAATTCCTTATCGTAAGAAGAATATTTCTTCTTTGATTCATTCATTTTTTCACTGAAATAAGCTATAGATCTATCCTCCTAACTTAAAACAACACCAATAGTTTCTCCACTAGCATCGCATTTCACTTGAAAAGGTTTATTAAAATCAGACAAAATTGAAATAGGATTTTCACTTATCTTTCTTTTCAACAGCTGGAATTTCTTTTCTGCGTCAACGGTCCATTTAAATGGTTGTTTATCCTTCTTTATAGTGTCAATAATAGAAGCATTGATCTTACTAAAATTCCTTGTGAATTTTCTATAAAAACTAGCAAGACCATGAAAACTTCTTACCTCAAAAACACTTTTCAGTGAAGGCCACTCTATGATTGCCTTTATCTTCTCTGGATCCATCTTTAATCCATCAACAAAAACAACAAAGCCCAAATATACCAACTCTTCCTTAATGAATGAACATTCCTTTAAATTTAGCAGTAAATTTTCTTGTTGCGGCTTCTGTAAGACATAATTCAGATGTCTCATATGTTCCTCTTTAGATCTGTTGTAAACTAATATATCATCCAGATATATCATTACAAATTTACCAATAAATTCTTTCAGCACTTCATTCATAAGCCCCATAAATGTACTAGGAGCATTTGATAACCCAAAAGGCATTACCATCCATTCATGCAGTCCTTCACTTGTTTTAAAAGTAATTTTCCATTCATTTCCTTCTCTAATCCTTACTTGATGATACACACTTTAATCCAGCTTTGTAAAATATCTTGCTCCACTTAAAAAATCCATCAGATCTTCAATTCTAGGTAAAGGAAATATGTACCTATTTTTTATTTTGTTGATTGCTCTTGAATTAGTGCACATTCTCTAGCCTCCATCTTTCTTTGGACTCAACATTGTTGGCACTGCACAAGGACTCAAACTCTCTCTAACCATTCCTCTATCTAACAATTCCTGAACCTGTCTTCTGATTTATTCATTTTCTATGGGAGTCATCCTATAAGCTACTTTATTTCGCAGATTTTCCCTTGGAATCAAATCTATATGATGATTGATTTCTCTAATGGGTGGTAACTCATTAGGAAAATCATCTACAATGATATCACAATAATTTTCCAGCATCTCTTGAATTTTAATTGGCAAATCAGAAATTTTAGTGGAAGTAATTATTACCTTGGGTTTGCAAATCAATGTAAAATTTACCTCATTCTCTTCAATCTGCTGCAAGTATTCTTTTCCACTCAACAATAGAATCTTTCGATTAGATTTTCTTGATGCATCATCTTCTTCCATAGGCAACAATGTATGATTAATACCATCTTTACCAAATTTGTATGTGTTATTTTTCCCATCATGCATAGCTCCTCTTTCATACTGCTAAGGTATTCCCAACAATATGTGACACACATCCATAGGCATCACATCACATAAAATTTTCTCTTTGTAGTTGCCCAACTGCAACTCCACTTCACACTATTCTTTCACTAACAACTGATGTCCTTTTTGAAGCCATGACACCTTGTAAGGTGTTGGATGTTTCTTTGTCTTTAATTTCAACTTTTCTACCATTTACGTAGAGACCAAATTATCGGTGTTGCCACTATCAATTACCATTTGACAACATTTTCCTTGAACCTTGCACACAGTCCTAAACAAAGTCTTTCTCTGCATTGGTTGAACAACTTCCTTTGCTATCTTTAACAAAACTTTGTTAACTACCAAAGATTCCACTTTCTTTGGTACATTTTCTTCTTCTGGCACCTTTGTTGCTTCCTCTTTAGTCTGAGCAACAATTACATTTCTCTAATTTATCCCTGCGTTTTCTGGGTACTCATAGGGTCTGTGTCCCAGCTTGTTACATTTGTAACATCTGCTTTCTCTTCCTCTGCCTCTGCCTCCTTTTCCTCTGAAAAAAATCCTTCTTCCAATTGCATCACCTTCTGTGGGTGTATGCTGATTCGAGTTGCTTCTAGCTCCATCTCTAGGTGTTGTAGATCTTCCTCTACCGCCTTAACTTCCTCTTTGTTGGGTCCCTATAATACTAGTGATTACCCCATTACAATTGTAGTTATACCCCTTATTTATATTGTTGTGCCCCTATTACCCCCATATTGTTATTTCTGTGCCCCATAGAATCCCTCTATTGTTATTTTTGTGGCTTTATATTATTATTGTTAGGTCGGCTGGATTACATGGTGACTCCTTAGACTCCTATATATAGAAAGGAGGTTTTGTCATTTGTATCATCCAAGAATTGTTCATTTATGTAATGTAAAGGAGGTTGCCCCCTCGAAGAGGCTGAATTCTAAGTCGTGGATCTCTCTTTTCTATCTTTTTGTGAGCTGGTTTCATAACATTTGGTATTCAGAGCTTTGGATTCTAGGGTTTCGCTGCTCCAAATAGGTCATCGTGGCATTTTCGCTATAACTTTTTTTTCTGTAACGTTTCAGAAGTTACAAAAAAAACCCATTTGAGAAGAATTGGCGCTGAACTTTGGGTCCAAATTTCAGAGCTTTTAGCGTGATATTTTCGGCGATATGATCTGAGGAATTTGGCCTTTTTGCAGACTCCTGAATTACATTCAAAACAGGTGACCTGGGGAAAATCGTCATAACTCTCTCTCTGAGGATCGGATTGAAATTTCGTAAAAAGTTACAAAAAGAGGACGGACTCTAGTTTATTGTGGGTGAGTTTCAGATTCAAAGGTTGAAACAGTGACTCGTGGCACGTCGTACAAGTTCGCTCTACTGAACCAGTCTAAAAGCAAGTCACTGTGGGAGATTTCACATAACTCTTCCTTGGAGAATCCAATTTGGCTCAGACTTGTGGCATTGGAAAGAGGACGCAGAAGGCTACTACAGAGAAAAATTTTAGAACTGGATGATCCGAAATTACAGAGATACATCAGATTCAATATCAGGCTTCTATAAAGTGAAAAAAGGTGTGTAGTTTTTTTTTAATTTTTGTGTAAGCTTGGTTTAACGGAATTCAAAGGGCATAGTAAAGCATTATTATCGGTAACTGATGCCCCGAGGAAAGAAAATGCAAACACCTAGTAAGGAACCTGAAAGCTCTAGCATGACTCATGAAGAAGAGGAAGAAATGCTACATGATATATCAAAATTACAAGAACAAGTGCAACAAATGTCACGCTCACAAAAGCTAACAGAAGCTAAGATAAGTGGCGTGGAATCTAAGATAAATGGTGTGGAATCTAAGGTAAATGGCGTGGAATCTAAGATAAAGGGCATGGAAGCTAAGATGGATGGCATGGAAGCTAAGATGGATGGCATGGAAGTTAAGATGGATGGCATGGAAGCTAAGGTGAATGGCATGGACGCTAAAATTGATGGCATGGATGATAAGATGGATGAATTGAAGAAGTTGCTACAAGAAAGGGTCACTAATGGTGAAAAGGTAGTAAAGGAAACTCATGATGAGAACAAAAGAAATGTTAATCATGATTCCATAGACTCTAATGTTGGATCGAAGACTCACCATGTTCCAAAAATCGATATGAGGAATGTGATGCTTCAGGAAATGGAATTGGTGCTGTTCTAATGCAAGATGAAAGACCCATTGCTTTTGAAAGTCGTCCAATCAAGGGAAAGTTTTTAAGCAAAGCTATTTATGAGAAGGAAATGTTGGCAATACTCCATGCACTTAAGAAATGGCGACCCTACTTAATGGGAAGACACTTCAAGGTAAAAACGGATCATGATAGCCTTAAATACTTTTTAGAACAAAGATTATCCTCTGAAGAGCAACAAAAGTGGGTCACAAAGATGTTGGGTTATGACTTTGAAATCATCTACAAAAAAGGGAAGCAAAATGTGGTGGCAGATTCACTCTCAAGAAAGGATGAGGATGTGGAAGCATTGTTGTGTGCCATTTCTATTATCCAACCAGATTGGATAAACGAAGCAAGGGAGGAATGGAAGAATGACGAAGAAGTATGGGCACTTATTCGAAAGATTCAACAAGATTCTAGTACTTCTGATACATTTAGCTGGAAAAATGATTCGTTATGGTACAAAGATCGCTTATACCTCTGTAAGAATTCCCAGCTAAAACAAAAGATTCTTATGGAATTGCACACTTCTCCCTTAGGAGGGCACTCAGGATTTTTAAAAACTTACCACAGGGTTAAGAAGGAATTTTTTTGGGATGGCCTTAAATCAGATATTCAAAAGTTTGTGGCAGAATGTTTGGTTTGCCAACAAAATAAAGTTGAAACAATTAAGACACCGGGTCTATTACAACCTTTATCCATTCCAGGCCAACGTTGGGAGGAGGTTTCAATGGATTTTATCACAGGTTTACCCAAGTCTGAGGGAAAGAGTGTCATCATGGTGGTAGTTGACAGACTTACCAAGTATGCACACTTTTGTGCATTATCACATCCATTTAAAGCCAGTACAGTTTCTACTGCATTTATGGAAACAGTTCAAAAGCTGCATGGAAACCCAAAGATTATTGTAAGTGACAGAGATCCCATTTTCACTGGAAATTTTTGGACAGAATTATTTTCTTGTCTTGGTACTCAGTTAGCTCATAGCTCATCTTATCATCCTCAATCTGATGGGCAAACTGAGATAGTAAACAAATGTTTGGAAGGATATCTTCGTTGCTTTGTATCTGATAAACAGACACAATGGGTCAAATGGTTGCCTCTGGCTGAATGGTGGTATAACACTTCCTTCCATACAGCAACAAAAATGACCCCATTTATGGCACTTTATGGGTATCAACCACCATCCATCACATCATATTTAAGAGAAAATTCTAAGGTTCAAGCAGTGGAACATCACATCGAACATCAACAACAAGTCCTCCAACTCTTAAAGGATAACCTCGTGTTGGCACAAAATAGAATGAAACAACAGGCAGATCAACATCGCAGTGAAAGAAGTTTTGAAGTAGGTGATTGGGTATTCCTACGGCTACAACCATATAAGCAAATGTCCCTAAAGCAAGCTAAGAAGGATAATAAATTGTCACCAAAGTATTATGGTCCATACAAGGTGTTGCAAAAGATTGGTACTATGGCATACAAATTGGAGCTTCCTGCAGCTTCTCGATTGCACCCAGTCTTCCATGTTTCATGTTTAAAGAAGGTTATAGGTGACAAGCTTCCAATTCAAACAATATTGCCAGAACTTGATGAGGAAGGAAAAATTATATTGGAACCAGAAGCAGTCACAGAAACAAGAACTCGACAGCTACGAAATCGATCAATTTCAGAGTATCTTATCAAGTGGAAGAACTTATCCGCTGAAGATTCCACATGGGAGGATGAGAATTTTATGCAGAAGTATCCAGAACTACTCAAGCGTTGAGGACAACACTTTTTTGAAGGAGAGGGGCATGTTGGGTCCCTATAATACTAGTGATTACCCCATTACAATTGTAGTTATACCCCTTATTTATATTGTTGTGCCCCTATTACCCCCATATTGTTATTTCTGTGCCCCATAGAATCCCTCTATTGTTATTTTTGTGGCTTTATATTATTATTGTTAGGTCGGCTGGATTACATGGTGACTCCTTAGACTCCTATATATAGAAAGGAGGTTTTGTCATTTGTATCATCCAAGAATTGTTCATTTATGTAATGTAAAGGAGGTTGCCCCCTCGAAGAGGCTGAATTCTAAGTCGTGGATCTCTCTTTTCTATCTTTTTGAGAGCTGGTTTCATAACACTCTTCCTTAAAAACCACCTCTACTTCTAGCAGATTTCTTCCTCATGAGTTTTTCTTCAGCCTTCAATACCATCTGATAAGCCTCTTCTATTTTTTAGGAAACAACACACTTATCTCATCTTGGATCTCCATTTTGAGACCATTTATATATATTGCAACCTTCTCGTTTATATCTTGAATTTGTCCAGCTCTTATGCTCGCTTTGTAAAATTCTTCTGTGTATTCTTTCATTGTCAAAGACCTCTATCTAATATTCTGCATCTGTCTAAATAATGACTGTTGATAATCACTTGGCAAAAACTTACCTCTCAACTTTGCCACCATCTTGTTCCAATTTTAATTGGTTGCTTACCAAGTCTCCTTCTTTCTACCTGCACTCCATCCCACCAAAGTGCTACATGTCCTTTCAATTTTCTGACAAAAAAATTCACTCTCTTTCCTTCTTCCATTTCTTCATAATCAAAGAATTTATCCATGTCATTAATCCAGTCTATCAATTCCTTAGGGTTTAAACCTCCTGTATAAACTGAAACCTCAAGTCTGGGTTTAGATGTGGATCCCAACACTGATTTAAAGAATCTCATTTCATGAGTAACTTCTGCAGGTTCCTCTTCTTCTGTAGCTTCAACTTCATGCTCACTAACATCTCCAACACCTGCATCTCTTTAAGGAGATAGCTCCATCACTCTGAATTGTAATAGCATCTTTCAAACTGTGATAGCTCCATCACTCTGAATTGTAATGGCATCCTTCTCACTATGATTACATCGAACCTTTAACACTATAGGAGCACCAAGCCCTCAACACTGTGATAGCATCGAGCTCACAATACTAAAAACACTGAGACCATAATTCTATCATAGCACCGAAACTGAAATGGAACCAAACCTGTAATCACTATGTTGACCGAAACATATCTTCTAAGATAGCACCGAGAGTGTGATTCCCGAATAAAAAAGATAATCCAAACTTTTTTGATGATCATTTGAGAGAAGGTTATACTCCTTTATATAGTTGTTTGTCCATAGAAATGAACCGACATGACTTATATGAAGAGACGTGTCTATTATATTAGGCCGACATGAATATATTGAGGGAAACCGACTTATAGATAACGTATTTGAGGACAAATTGAAGAATTTGCCGGAGAGGATGACTGCATGGAGGAGTACAAACATCAAATTGAATCTCACCCAAGCATGAAACCCATGCTTTAACAAGTCAATTCAACAATAATAAATTCTTTTCTTTTGATAAATATATTACATTTTTTACTTCAAGTACAATGAAGACCAAACCTAGTTACATTCTTTAACACAAAGAAATGCTCGCTATTATCCACGCACTAGCCAAGTGGAGGCAATATCTTTTGGGAGGTAAGTTCTCCATCCAGGATTAACTATGAAAGAAGAGGATTGATGACTGCTTCTAATCTAACTTGCATCTATTGCATAACTTCCAACACTTCAGCATTTGCAACTGGTCTTCCTCTTCTTTCACCACCACCATGTCTTCCTCCAACTCTAAAAGCCATGTTGTATTTCTTTTTCTAATATTTGAGATCCTTCTCAGTGTCAGTAGGCTGCTCTAATACCACTAATGGTGGGTTGGTTGCAGGTGTTAAGGATAATCGTTCAAAACGAGAAACTATTCCTTCAAGTTCGAGTGCAACTTCTTCTCGATTTTCCTTTGGAGTATCAGTCATTAACCTCCAAGTTTAGCTATTCTACTAAAACAGAAGAACTATTTAATTTACCCGTTATTTGGCAAAACCTCCAAATTTCCATGGAACCAAAAGGAATTAAAACCCCAGTTCATTACCTTATCACGTATGAAATTTAATTTAATTCACATGCATCTTCTAACGAGATCACTGTCAGATCTGACCCATCTAATTGAACGGCTACTGCGTCACCCACTCACCAACTAGCTTGGCCGATCTCCATCGTTGATCATTCCCACTTGATCCAATGGCTATGGCGTAATCCCTCGTGAATTCTTGCACGATGCATAACAAGTCAACGACACACCTGAAAAGTGGTTTTCTCGTGCTACATGTCAACCCCTCAGGTTAATCCCATGAATTCGTGAAATACCATTTACCACTTTGAGACCGCATGAGATACTGCTTACACCTACGAAGACCTCTCTACTATTTTGATTAACATCTGCACTTGTTGGCACACAATGACCATTAGATCTCTTGGTTCTATCCGATCATACGATTCAGATCTTCTCCTGGATTTCTCACGAATTTTTTAGGTTTCCTCGCTAGAATTATCACTTCCACCAAGTTTATTTAAATACACCGTGAGTGAAGAGTTAGATGTGATAACACAAGATTATACAAAACTCTAATTCTAGAGGGCTCAAACTGGAAATCAATAAAACTCAGAGATATTTCGAAGGAAATTAAAACCACCAAGATTTGACCATTCATGCAGGGTATTCACAGAGATACAGAGAAAATCCAAATTTTACATTCCAATCCTCCTCAGCCAAAATATGTCAAAATCCCATTCAACTAATTCAAAACTTACATAAATACTTGTACATGCAACAATCAAATCCTAAATCAATGGATCAAATCTGCCTAATCCTAGATAACATCTAATCTGCATGATATTCTCCTCAAGAATCTCAACTAAGCCTAAATACTTGAATAAATTACAAGATAATTCAAATCCCTGAATTCTAGCTCAAATCCTATTTAGAAAGCTTTGTAAAGTGATAGCTAAAGGATCCCAATCCTTTTCTTGTAAACTTTTTTTTGTATTTTTGCAATAAAATTTGAATTCTTTTGTCTTCAAGCCTCATGCTCTAGCATCACCAAACCTAGGTCATTTTATCACATGTTTGGAATTAGTTTACTAAATAAATACATCATTGCATGGTGGGGGAGTTCTAGGTTGTTGTGCAAAGCCCCTGAGCTCATTAGGAAAAAAAACATTAAAATCAAAAAATGTTTATAGTTCATTTCTAAGATGTTGAGTTTTTCTTTCATCTATGCTTTAATTCTAAACATTCAAGCATATTGGGCCTTTTTTAACAAGGAACCTTAGATTATTAGATCTACATAACATTGTTATGAAACTAGCTCACAAAAAGATAGAAAATATAGATCAACGCCTTAGAAATAAGCCTCTTCGAGGGGGCAACCTCCTTTACATTACACAAATGAACAATTCTTGGATGATACAAATGACAAGGCCTCCTTTCTATATATAGGAGTCTAAGGGGTCATAATATACTCAGAGCCGACATAACAATAATAATGTAAGGGCATAACAATAACAATAGTGGGCTTCTATGGGGCACAGTAATAACAATATGGGGACTACATGGGCACAACAATATAATAAGGGGGTTTCACTCATAAAATTAAGGGGTTACACTAGTAGTATTGGGACCTAACATGCCCCTCCCCTTCAAAAAGTGTTGTCCTCAACACTTTAGTAGCTCTGGATGCTTCTGTATAAAATTCTCATCCTCCCATGTGTAATGTTCAGCTGGTAAGTTCTTCCACTTGATGAGATACTATGAAATTGATAGATTTCGTAGCTATCAGGTTCATGTTTCGTGACCTCTTAAGGTTCCAATATGATATTTATTTCCTCGTCAAGTTTCAACAATTTTGTTTGAACTGGGAGCTTCTCACCTATAACCTTTTTCAAGCATGAATCATGGAAAACTGGGTGCACTCAGGAAGATGTAGGAAGGTCCAATTGGTATTACATAGTACCAATATTTTGTAACGCCTTGTAACAACCATAATACTTTGGTGATAATTTATTAGCCTTCTTAGCTTCCTTGAGGGACATTTGTTTGTCTAGTTGTAGTCGTAGAAATACCCAATCACCTACATCAAAACTTCTTTCGCTATGATATTGATGTGCCTAGTGTTTCATTCAATTTTGCGCCAACATGAGGTTATCCTTTAAAAGTTGGAGAACTTGTTGTTGATGCTTGATGTGATCTTTCACTGCTTGAACCTTTTTCTTCTTGATATGTCCTTCTATCTTGAGAGTTTGAGGAGTGGTAATTCCTGCCAATGCATTACAAGATATGGTCATATTTATTTCTTCTTTCTCTAGGGTTGGTTCCTGGTGAGTATCCTTTTCTTTTGATGTGTCAATCCTTTTCTTCCTGATATTTCACTGCTTGAACCTTCTTATTCTTGATATGTCTTTCTATCTTGAGAGTTTGAGGAGTGGTAATTTTTTCCAATGCAGTAAAAGATATGGTCGAATTCATTTCTTCTTTATCTAGGGTTGGTTCCTAGTGTACATCCTCTTCTTTTGATGTTTCTTGATCCTTTTCTTTCTCCTCTTCACAATCTATGTAAGATAATTTCTTCTTAGCACACTTATGACCTTTAGTGTATTTTCTATCACAACTGTAACAAAGCCCTTTTTCTCTTTTTTCTTCCAATTGTTCTGGTGTAAACCTTGTAGGTTGTGGAAGGCTAGGAGAAAAAAACATTTCCATATTTATAGTTGTTAGTGGCTGGAGTCCTTGATTCCATAATTCCGCTTTCAATTTTTCTTTCTGACCTGAATTTCTTATCCAATAAATCAGGTTCGCAAAGACGAACCTCATGTTGAATGTTATCCTTTAGAGTCCCTATGAAGACATCAATCCTTTTCTTCTCTGGAATATCATTTACCCTTACGTTCAATTTTTGGAAGTCCTCAATGTGCTCTGCCATTGAACCCTTTTGTTTGAGATCTATCAACTGGCTAAAGAAGGTTTTGCTCCTTGTATCCTCATAACGTGCTATCATTTCCTACATGAAAATTGACTAAGTGACAAGTGGTTTAGAAGAACAAAGCCCTGTATACCATACAAATTGATTTGGTTCTAAATATAAATATGCAATATGTACATTTTGTAACAGTTGTACATCATGTAGATCAAAATATTTCTCCATCTGTAGTATCCAATTTACCAGATCCTTACCATCAAACTTCCTCATATTTAATTTTCTTGATTTTAGGAGCTCGATCATGAATCTATTGTATCTCTGAAATTTCGGATCTCCAAGGTGTGAAATTACAACCTACGATAGCCCTCTAAGTCCTATTTCCAATGCCACCAGTCTGATCAAATTTGTATTCTCCAAGAGAGAGTTATGTCAAATCTCCCAAGATGACATGATTATATAGTTTTTCAGTGGAGTGAACTTGTATGACATGCCACGTGTCACAGTTTCGATCTTGGGATCTAAAAAAGATACACAAAAAACTACAATCTGTGCTTTTTTTGTAACTTCTTATGAAGATTCAATCTGATGCTTAGAGAGAAAGTTATGACGCTTTTCCCAAGGTCACTTGTTTGGAATGTAATTCAGGAGTCTGCAAAAACCCTAACGTCCTCAGATCATATCTCCGAAAACATAGCGAGACAAACTCTAAAATTTCGACCTGTGGTTCAGAACAATTTCGGCTCAACTTGGTTTTTTTGTTAGCTTCTGAAACTTCGCAGAAAAAATGTTATAGCGAAAATTCCATGATGACATATTTGGAGCAGTGAAACCCTAGAATCCAAAGCTCTGATACCAAATGTTATGAAACCAACTCACAAAAGATATAAAAGATATATCAACACCCTAGAAATAAGTCTCTACGAGGGGGAAACCTCCTTTACACTACACAAATGAACAATTCTCGAATGATACAAATGACAAGACCTCCTTTCTATATATAGGAGTCTAAGGGGTCATAATATAATCAGAGCTGACATAACAATAATAATGTAAGGGCACAACAATACAATAGTGGGCTTCCATGGGGCACAGTAATAACAGTATGGGGACTACATGGGCACAAAAATATAATAAGGGGGTTGCACTAATAACAATAAGGGGTTACACTAGTAGTATAGGGACCTAATAAACATCAACTATCTAAACTACATTTAGACGTGGCATGAGAGAAGTTGTACCAGAACCTCCTACAGCATGTTGTACAAGAGTGCCAGAATTTTCCAACCATCTTAGAGTCGTACGAGTAGCACGACCAACTTGAGGTTGAAATCGTTGTGGCCAACAGATTAAAATTTTATTTAAACAAGGTGAGATACAAATTTAGATCAAGAAATCACTAATGCACATTCAAAAGGATGAAAAAAATGAAGGGCATATTCATGATACTAGTCAAATTGGTGACCCACAGTTGGCATAGGAATGAGACGAAAGGCCCCCACTATTTGAATTGAGCCCATAAGATGATTATTTACTAGATATGGAGTTAGAACTCCATTTGAAGCTGCACATGTGTGATCAACAAACAATGTTCTTACATTAGGATTAGGTTGAGGATTTTTTCAAAGCGTATGTTGCCAATTAAGATTGAAGAAAAGAACATACATATAGAAGAATATTAGATGGTTGTTAGAAAATGGTCGTTAGAAATTATCTACTTGCAAAATGTCAATAAATAATTATAAAATATAGAAGTGGGCTTGGATGCTGCAATAGTTAACAACATGTCTATACAGCTAGCATCCTGCTTGTTGAAAAAATTCACGTTAGATATATCTTATAGATAATTTCTCAACCTGAATCAAGAGGTATTAACAATTAAATGAGGAGACAGATAGAATCTTTTATTAATGAGGACCCTAAGCCTAGAAGCTAGAATGCTAGGAAACATCAACTTATTGTAGATTAAAGGGTTGGATTGTACAATTGCACTTATCTTTCGAAAGAAAGCAATTCATTGGGATTGTGTATCCCTATATTGTTTAAGATGTTCGTTTTACCTACACATACAATCAGAAGTTTAGGTTAATCCTTACATAAACAAAAAAAATATTAAAGAAGGTAGTGAAATATAAACAACAAAACAAGCATCACCTCAAGTCATCCATTGTAATAAGTTCTGCTATCTCTTTGTAGACTTCTTTAGAGATATTTTTGAACACTCTAAGATCATTTTAAAGTATTTTCATAGCAATAAACCAATCTTTCCTAGAAAATGAGAATTTTTTAGAATTTTTTTAGCTAACTATGAAGTATCCATCAGTTTCTGTAGATATAGAAAAACAAATAACCCTGTAAAAAAAATAGCTTGGCATTGACAAATGCAGAAAAACAGAAGGATTAAGAGAATACTCAACATCCCCACAAAAAATAATCGGCCATGAAATCAGTAGCCTATTATCAACCTAGTATTAACAAAGGTAAAACAATAGAAAATCTAGTATTAACAAATATGAAAAAGGGTAAGAAACAAAAATAAATTCCCTACAAACATGTAATAAACATGACATAGATTACTTTGTCAAATGATTTTAGCTTGGGTGGTTGGGTGGAATAGTTGTTATCCTCTCCACCCAAGTTAAAGTCTAGCTCTGGAAAGAGTAAGTATGTTGCCAACTTGGCCCTGCTGCTTGTACTACTTCTCTCTCTTACCTCTGGAATGAGAAATTATTGCAATTGTTTTGATGTACTAGACACCCATTCATAAAAGGAGAAAACATTAAGAGACTAAGAACCATGTAGTCAAAGATCCTGACACATGCTAAGGATCAAATATTATTCTCAACCACCCAACAAAATCACACCACTGATTCAACATATTTGCATTTAATATAGAGACTCTAACAACCCAACAACACAAGCTCTGAGATTCAGATAATTGCATTATTGATACTACAACAGATTTATATTCACAAATATAAGGAAAAAAATAAATCTCAGAACTCTCAAATTAAAAACGCTGAACCACACACAAAGCTAATACTCTAGAATTCCTAAAACCAAAAAACTAAAAAATTCATCATTTACAATATAACAAGAATGAGAATTCATGAACTTGCTTCTACAACATTTGAATAATTGCAACACATAGTGTCCTATTCATTTTTGTGCATGTAACCAAACATATCAAACATCTTCTACAGTATTCAAAGTTTCAAGCACAAAACCTAACCAAACAATCACATTGCTAAATGCAACAGAAAATAAACTTGTATCTTGACTCTTCTTGCTGAGAAGAAGCGAAAAATGGAACAATAGGAAGAAAAATTCACATTAGACATATCATGTAGAGAATTTTTCAACTTGAATCAAGAGATCTTAATAATTAAATGAGGAGGGAGGTAGAGCCTTCGATTAATGAGGGCCCTGGATGTTCAAGAAAAATAAATGTATTTTTATAACATATACGAAAGGTTACATTTAATATAATGAACATACATTGAATAAATTAGCGTAAAATTAATTTATGAAACATAACAAATACCAAATGACCAAAAACCTAGTTAGATGTTGTAACATGCACCTTAGTACAACATTCAAAATCAAACCCTAGAAGTGGTGTAGTTATGATGCTGCTACTGTAAATTGAGGCTAATAAAATCCTCTCCAGTCTAAAGAAAAAATGAATAAAAATGAGAAAGTGGACCGTCAAATCTTCTTTTATAGACACACTCGCAGGTTAAATAAGAATTGACGTAGTGAGAGTCGAGACTCACGAGATAAGTTGAGTTTACTTGATGAGTAATTGACTGTAGGATGGGTTTGATAAATTCAACCTTGGTTTGATTAGTTTCTTTTGAGACTCATGGAATGGGTTGACTTGACTAGATACATTGGTGGGTTTTTCATAATCTACTAGTTTGGATAGAGTCGATTGAATTTGGTAATTATGGTGTCAATCAATAGGATCTACCCTCAGTAGTTAAAGAAATGTGTTTTATGCTCCTCACGCACTTTTGATTCTCACTTGTGACATGCCTTCATTTTTTGGGTCGTTTTGCCTCTACAAGGAGTTGTTTCATGTGGATGGGTACACATGTAATTCTTGGATGTAAATTCCCACTAATCATAGTTACTTAGCCAAGAGAGTTTTGTTCACAAATTTTCTAATGTAATTCCAGTTGTTGAATAGAAGAATTAAAAAAAAATAGATGTGTAATAGAAATACATGGAGGACAAGGTGCTAAATGTATTTGAAGAGAAAGCTCAACAAATGGTGGCCATAAGATATCGCATTACCAGAAAGGTTATCATAGGAGATGGAAATGTAGCAATAGGACATGTCTATCACCCATTCCTTTCATATCACTTCAAGCTATAGGAGAAAGGGAGGCTATCTATGGTGGCCTGGGGCATCTATTCCCTCTGTTGGGGACAAGGGCTTCGACCGGTTGATTATAGAACTAGAAGAATAATTCATATGGTGAAATGAATTATAAATTATATGAGTAGTTCCCACTAGTAGAAGTTAGACTGTCATCATATTGAGGCTGCTATGTATATTGGTGGTATAAAGTAGTTGTAATATGTGATTGTGAGTGGAAAACGGGCTTTCAGGATATCAGGTTTGGGAGTCCTTAAAAGGGCATGATAGGCCTAGGCTTGTATCCAAGGAATTGCATTTTGATTTCGAAGATATGGAATATAGTTAAATCCCCTCATTTGGTGGAAAGAAAATATCCAAAAATGGCTTTCATAGATGGGGCGGATCTATAAGCCAAAAATTCATGCAATTGATTGTTACAGTGAACAATACATACTTTTACACAACTCTGTAAGATCATTCTTGATTATAGTTCATTCAAAATGAGTCTAGATTCCCAGGGACCTATCTGGAAAGCTTGGAATTAATTCTATAAGAAATATTTCTTCGAGTACAGTACCAAAGACTTTATGATAATACCTGCCCCTTGCTCCTCACTTGCATAAAGGATCAATCTAAATGCATGATAGCTCAAACCTTCTAGAAATTAATTTATGTAGATTGTTACATTTTTTACTACCCTTCTTTATTCGAATCGAGTCATTTAATGGAGACAAATGGATGACTAGGTAGACAAAAATATTCTTCCATGACACCATCGGATTGATTGATAACTAGATATTATCTTCCAGTAGAAAAGGTGGTGTCTCCCTACTTTTATGAGAATTCTATCTTCTTCAAGTGTGTGATTTCATGACATACACCTCTGATCAGTTGATAGAATTTTTAGATAGTATAAGATTATTAAGAAA
This sequence comes from Pinus tabuliformis, assembly GCA_031772625.1. Taxonomy (NCBI): domain Eukaryota; kingdom Viridiplantae; phylum Streptophyta; class Pinopsida; order Pinales; family Pinaceae; genus Pinus; species Pinus tabuliformis. Next base: position 1,230,733,040 of record CM062817.1, on the reverse strand, counting down.
AAACGTTGATTCTTAAAATTGATTCCAAAACATATCTATGTAGACAAAATAATCCACATGCACATGTTTTGACCCACTGATGTTCTTTTATGTGTGCTAATGAAATATGAGATGATTTTTTTTAGAATAAAGTGCATCAAGCTCTCATGCAAATGGAAGATATTGACACAAAAAAAATCTTCAAATTTCATTCCCTATCAAATTTGTTTTAGAAGAGAAGATACAAACCTTAAATTGAAAGCCAACGTGAGTAATTACAGTTTTTGCTAATGTGAAAGCATAGGAAGATACTCCATAGCTACTCGATGAACTGCAACTTATTCTACCACTTTAATCCACCCAAGGATTGCTATATTAGTTTCTTCTCCACAATTGAATCTTATTTGAATATTGACAAATTTGAATGGCATTAGAACATGATAGTAATTCAAGTCATTGTTTACATGGTAACAGTTAATATCATTATTAATGTTGTGATTTAAATTTAACCATAAAAAATATGGAAATGCTCAACAACAACACAACACATCCAGACATATTCAATAATCATTCTAAATGAAAATAATATTAAAACCTGTTGATTCAGGAAAGAAACCAATCTTATCTAACTTCAATAAAATGGAGAAAACTTGGTGTAATTAATAAATATCTTAATAGTATTGTACCCAGGATGAAAAATATATAACACACACAACCATGTACACCTAGTCAAACATCGGGCAATGCTTAGAGTCATAAAAATTTAAAAAAAAAATACATTATAAACTATTGATAACCTCATCACCATGGTGCAAATGAAAGCAATGATTAACCGCATTAAACCTGGATGACCCAGGAAATTCGAAGATTCACATAAACATTCAAGGAAGAATCATACCTCAACGAAAAATCTTGAGCATAAATTTTAAAGACAACCGTCTTTACCATAGTGTTGCAGTTTCCAAAGACCAATTTTATCCAGAATAATCACTAATGTATGCATTTTACAAGGATGCTTCAATTCTGGCAACCAAATTCTGATAGAGATACATTAACTCTTTAAGTTAGACTTTTAAGAGAGCTCAAGGCCTCAATTAGTGTTACACTAAAAAATGTCACCATGACTATTTACAGTTAGTATGGCTCTATCAACAAGTCATGCTACCCTCTTAGGCAAGTCTTATGCCTCTGCTCTCCATGTCAACCTCCAAAAAGAGAGAAAGTCTTTATAAATGTATTTATCTCTGGGTACGCAGGTTCTCTCAACCTTACCTGCGGGTACGCATCCAATGTTCACAAAAGCTGCGTCTTTGGACGCTCTGTATGTAAAGGGGCAGGTGCGTCCCCCTGTAAAGGTCAAAATGCGCAAGTTTCATCTTTAAAAAGTTACTTGTGGTCATTTCTAGAGCATTCTAGAAGGATGTTCGACGTGTATTGAGCGCCTCCAGATGGTTCATGCACCCCTACCAAAGAGGAACTTATCCCATCAATAAGGGAGCTATCCCATCCAAAGAGGGGATTATCCCATTGATGGTGGACCTGATTAACTTCCTCTTGAGCACTATAAATACAGGCATTGGGCCAAAAGGAGGGGAGGTTGGAAGCTATACATTTCTATGGGTAGATGCTGCTGGAATTAGGACTCCCATTTAGAAGCTTGTGAGGAGAGATTGCCATCTTTGCTTGTTCTATTTGGAAGTGGGTGAGCTTTGTCAAAGTAAAGGAGAACTCTTGATGGACCCTGGGAGGGACTTGCACAACACCAAGGCTCAGGTTGTATTTGTTCCTTTTGTTACCTATTAATGCAAATGGGTCCATTCTTCTCAATAACTTGTTATTTATGAGTTGTTTCATGTACTCCTTGGTCTATGTGTTAAATATGTTTTATTCTATGAGATTATCAAGTGCTATTTAATCGTTTGATTGTTAGTGTATGCAGGTTTCAAAGTGAAGGAGGAGCTCATCCGGATCAGCGGAGCTGGACTGCTACAACAGCGTTGGATTACAGGTAAGATCTAAACACTTGATTTCTTATATAGTAAATGCATGTTTAGAGAAGGATTGCTCTTGTTTGTCTTGTTTGTCACTAGAGAGTCTTAGGCTCCTAGGGAGGTTGGTTGTGTCCGCACAATCGACTCTTTCCACCTGACAAATTGGCGACCATACTGGGGACTCCATTGATGTGAAAGTCTTTTCCTTTGTATGAACTTTTCTCTGAGAAAATTGGTTTATTTTTCTGGTTTTTGGCTCTGTGACTTTGTTTTTGGGCGGGTTAGCTTAGGGTTAGATTCATTTTAGTTTTTCTTGAATTTTCCAGTAGGACGCACCCTCTGAGTATTGCACAGTGCGTCCCTGGACGCACTGTCGCTGTGTGCACAGAGCGGGCCCGCACCTGTCTTAACGGGTTGCCTGCGTCCCCTGCTAAAATTTGAGAAAATTCCATTTTTTGCATTTTTTCTCTTAGATTTTGCTTTTTCTTAGTTTTTACTGCCCAGATCCATTAGTCTCTTGTCAAAGATCTTCACCTGAACTTGTTTCGATAGCATTGAGTGTTTTAGTGGATTTCATAGAAGTTTAAGCCCTAGGGTTTGATTTTTGAGTAGGTCTTGTAGTGACTTTGGCGGTAGAAGTTGTCAAGCCTTAGATCTCTCTGGTTTTGTCAGCATTCTTAGAAGTCAGACCTGTCATAAAGTCTACCTGTGAGAGCAACTTACCTTTGATTGGTCTCTTGGGCAAATTTCGAAGTTCTTGTTGATTAAGTCTTGAATTCCATTTTACAAAAAGAACAAAAAGATTTGAGTTTTGTTTTGACTAGTCTTTTGATTCTGCATTAGCTGGTCCTTGATTTGATTTTGGTCAAGTAAAACAACCTAGAATCATCCTTGTAGGCTTTTTCCTCGTTAGGTTTGCTTAGAGTAAATTTCCTTTTGATTTGCTTGTGAGTCAAGTTTTCATAGATTTTATAGTTTTTAAGATTGATTTCGTCAAAATAGATTTATATGCTTTATTAAAAAGAGAAAATACAAAAACATCTCCTTTGAAAAGTTTTGTTTCAAGTAGCTTTGAAGAGTTTTGGAAAAAAAAGACTTTTTCGTGCACGTAAAGAGTGGTCATGCTTGTATGCCTGGAAAGATAAAGAGAATTGTTTCTTTGATTGTCTTTACTAAGAAAGTTGTTTTCTATAAAATTTGCATCTTTCAACTCTCTTAGTTAAGAATTTCATTGAAAAAAAGGAAAGTAGCGTAAATCATCTTAGGTGCATCTTTGTAGTGGTTTGAGTCGAGTCTACACACCATTGGTTTCACTTCCGCTACCTTTTGTCTTTAAGAAAAACCATAAAATTAATGCTTAAAGTAAAATCAACATAGTAACTTTTATTTACTAGGGCTCTGAAACACCAATTTAGATCAGGCTAGTGTCTTGGAGTAGGAGAGTAATTAACTCTCCAAGACAACAAAACCAAACAAGTAGCTTATCTTGTGATAGAATAAATCCAATTGTCTCATTTGTACTCTGGGAAAGCTCCTCTTAAAGGAGAAGCACGAGCTCGTGTCCGAACCAGTGAGGGGATCAATCCCCCCTCGTTGGGAACGACGCCAGACACGCACGTATTACAAACGGTAAACCTCGGATTAACCATTGTCGAGGAGCCAGGGGTCACTTGTCGGTAAACCTTGGATTATTGTCAAGGAACCGGCAAGGGGATTGAGCTTGATACTCTGCCCTTGCGTGCTGTCGGAGTGTAGACTGTTCCCCCAGGTGCATTTGTTGCGGTTGGTAACCTTAGTGACCATTATCTTTAGGATTCTACCGAGGTGACGGTGGAGGGAAGATCCCACTGTACCTGGAGCAGACGTCGGCTAGACTCACTTGGATTTTCCGGGGGGTTCACTTCACTCGAGACGGTTAAAGTGGAGGAACTTGTGCCGGTCTATTCATTAAGCAGGTTGCCAGGGTAACTGTTCCACCCGCCACTTCTGTACTGAATCCAGCGATGTTGGGCTTCATCACCAACTAGCGCTTTCGGTCTGGAAGGCTACTGTTTGTGCTTGGTTTGACGCCCTAGATTCTTTAGGTGTGTGATTCAATTTGTTTGGTTCTTTAGAGACTTTAGGTGGTTTGATTTGAGATTTTACTTTGTTTTCGTGTGTAGTAGTTAAAAGTTTTTAACTGTGGCGGAATTACCGAGACAGTCCCGTAGACTTCGGGGCCAGTCTCCTGAAGTTGTTTCTGTGGCCGAATTGTTGAGAAGATCCCGTAGACTTAGGGGATCACCTCCTCGAGACGACCCCGGTAATCTAGAAGGTTTAAAGGTCCTTGTAACTCCTCCTAGTGGCAGTAGAGTAGGTTCACCTGAAGAAGGAGAATCTTCCTTGGTAGTCCATTCAGATTACCAAGGCTTAGAGACAGGTTATAATCCCGAAGCTGTTACAGTTTCTGAACTTGTTGGTAGTTTTTCGTCTGCTAATGATACATGCGAAGAACCTGAAATATCTGAACCTGTTACTCCGACTTCTAGTGTTCCAGATTCACCAAGAATAGAAAGAGTTATCACCGAAAATCTTCCTACTGGTTTGATTGCTATAGAAGAACTTGCTCCAGAGGAAGAAATAGGCGTCTCTAACCTTGAAGATCAACTTACTATTGATCTAAGGGAGCATGAATCTATCTTTTACAGTCCTCCTAGAAGTACTACTTGGTACCTTTCGTTAATCAATTATTTAGACAACTTAGGGGTAGGTTTTTCTACACCTCGTACTCCTTTTCCACCTGGAGGTATTTATACTCCTGTAAATATGTCTGGTCAGTCGTCCGTGTTTACTCAAAGTCCTGAATCTTTCTTACACGGCGGTCCTTCTGTTCCCACCGGGTATCAATCACTTTCTGGTACCTTTGCGGGGGCATCTCCTCAACCCGTTGATCATGGGTTATTAGCTGGAAACAGTGGTAATATACCATTGGGTGTAGGAGACATTTACATGATGTCAGGTTCAGTTCCCGTTTCCCAACCTCAAGGTGGCCAATTACCGCCTGGGGGGCAACCTCAGTTAACGCCTGGGGGGCAACCTCAAGGTACACAAATCGTGTCTCGGGGGCAACCTCAAAGTCAGTATGCACCTATGGTGCAGTACATGCCTCAAGGTCAACCCCAGCCTCAATATGTACACCAGGGTCAACCTCAGTATCAATATCAACCTCAAGGATGGCAACCTCAAGGATGGCAACCCCAAGGGTATCAACCCCAAGGGTACCAACCTCAAGGGTACCAACCTCAAGGTCAAGGTCAACCCCAGTATCCGTATTTGCCTCAAGGTTATCAACCTCAAGGTCAATACTCGAGTCAAGGTTATCAACCGCCTCAAGGTCAGTCATATGTTCCAAATATGGGAACTTTACCTTACAATTATCAATCCTATCCTCAATCCGGTTATGGATCTCAGTATCCTCAACCTGTTACGGGTCAATACCCCAGAATGTTAGTGTGGGATCCATCACAGGGTCAACAGGTGTTGCGGCCAAGTATGCAGTTGGTACCTCAAGCTGGACAACCCGTAGTTTCTGGTCCACCCCAGCAACCGCAACCTGTCCAGTCAAATGTTCAAACTTCTGTAACTTCGGTAGTTACTCAGCCGCCAATTGCACCTAGTACTCCATCTCAAACAGCTGCTGCAACTACTGCCACATCTACCCTACTTACTTCTGGAGTATCGACGACTCCGGTTTCTACTGTCTCCGTAACCACTCCTCAGACATATTTACCATTGTCTGGATCTACGATTCAAACCACGGTCCAGATGCCTACAGGTCAGCCTGGTACAAGTACGGTTGTCACTACTCAACCTCAATTTGTTCACCAACCGTACCAGGGACAGTACCAACCTGGGCAAGCTGTCCAACAGCCAGTTTACCAGTATCAACCGTATCCTGGGTACACTTATCAACAACCTCAACAACCCCAGTACGGTCCGGTTAATCCTGGTTTTCCAGGAGGATATAATATCCCAAATGCGACTCCTGTTCCTAGTTATCCTGGATATCCTCCTCCTGGGACTGGTCTTGTGACCCAGAGTTTTAGAGATCCTAACCGGCAGTTACCGTTTATCGCAACTTTGGATTTACCAGACTTGACGCGCCTAACGAATGATCCAATTCAATATCTTCAGTTCTAGCCGCCAATGCCAAATAAGTTGCCCAGTGATATACCCAAGTTCGAAGGTAAGTCTGGAGAGGATCCGTCCAATCATGTGATGACTTACCACCTCTGGTGTGCTTCAAATTCTATCTCGGATGATTCGATCCGCTTACGTCTTTTCCAGCATACACTCATTGGTCTCGCGGCCAAGTGGTACATTGAGTTACCACGGGCCTCTTTTTACAATTTTAGCCAGTTAGCTACTTCGTTCTTACCTCACTTTCAGTTGCCGGTCAGATACGATAACGGCACGGAGTTATTAACTTCACTAAAACAATCGACGTCCACGTATATTTCTGATCACATTCATGAGTGGAGATGTCGAAGAAGGCTAGTGAAAGTTTTTATCCCGGACCAAATCTTAGCTGAATGGTTTGTTAAATCATTATTACCGAAGATTACTGAAGATGTAGCTAAGGCCGGAGTAGTTACTGAGGAGCAAGTCATTGCTCAGGCACAATACCTTGACTTAGTTTACACTCAGTCGGGTACGTTACACGAGAAGATTCCGGATCTTCCAAAGTCGAATCAAATCGCTGCTGCTCCTTCGGGATCTCATGCCGCTGATGGTATGATTGGTATCGTGAACACAAAGAGCAAGAAGAAGTCTTCCAAGGCTTCAACTACTCCTATAATCACTTTGCCCGATTCCCCGACAGGAGAGTCTTCTCTTGAACTTACCGCCGATATTCACGCTGTAGAGTCATCTACAGCCAAATCAAAAAACGGTGGAAAGAAGAAAGGAAAGAAGAAGGCTAAAGCAGACAAGGCTCCGAAGGAGAAAACGGAAAAGTCGGAAACCAATGACGAAAAGCGCAAACCTCGATATCCTTGTCTTATTTGTGAAGAGGATCATTTTACGAGAGATTGCCCTCATCGGGCCGAGGTTGTGAAAATAGTCAAAGGTTCTCTCACTCCTGCTGTGTTAAAAAATCCATTTCCGGAGCAGGAGAATAAGATGATAGGTTCTTCCTCGAATGCCAGTGAAGAACCCATTTTGATGATGTCTCATGTGAGGATTGCGACTCGATCGCAAGATTATGGTAGTAAGAATCCTGTTGATGGTAAGGAAGCAGAATCTTCTCACTCTAACCCATCAACCTCAGCTCCTGGTTCCGATCCACTACAGATCGAAAAACCTAACCCGGACTTAGTAATTAAACCGCCCGCCAAGGGTGTACTTCGAAGGTCTGCTTTCAATCCACATGTGAGAGCGGCCCAGAATTACAACATTGTTGAGGACTTAGCTGTTTCACCCTCAGCAATGTCGGCTTTAGAAGTGCTGCAATCATGCCCAGCACAACGAAAATTGCTTTTGTCGGCTATCGGAGCTGTTGATGTTCAGGACCTGAATCTAATAATCTTCGATCTAGAAAATAGTACACCGCGTCTCCCCCATCAAATGGCTTTCCAAATTCCAGTGATAGTAAAAAACAGGCCTATTCATCGGACTGTGATTGATGAGGGAGCTTCTACGTGTATTATGTCGATTCAATGTTGGAGATCGCTTGGTTCTCCTTCATTGAACCAATCCCCGACCATCCTTAAGGCCTTTGATGGCCGTGGGTTCCGTCCGTTTGGTATTCTACAGGAATTGCCTATAGGGGTAGAAGGTAAAACCGTTAGTCTGGATGTGGAGGTGGTTGATGCCCCTCTAGACTACAACCTTCTTTTGGGTCGAAGTTGGTCATATGCTATGACAGCGGTCGTTTCATCGGTCTTCAGAGTAATTAAGTTTCCACATAACGGTAAGATCATGACTATTGATCAGCTGACATACTTTTCATCCGACCCAGCCTCTTCAGAGAGTATCCAGCATGTCGGTAAAACGACAATCCCTTATAGGGACGTTGGCGTAGGTTTAGTTAAAGATTCCGGTTTACTGGGAACTTTTCCTTTCCCTCCAATCAACGCAGACCCTTCATTTGCATCAATTCATATGATTACATCAGACAACATTATTTATGATGATCCTTGGATCGTCCCATCTGAATCTGAGATAGACTCATTCGGTGATGCTATGCCTTTGAGTCCATATGAAATTTCTTATGAAGCTGTCATGTCTTTTACCGACTCGCGTTCAACCGAAGTCGACCAAATGAATGTGGTCAGTGAAGAATCACTTTTCACCTCAACCTTAGAACGGATAATGTTTCCCGAAGTCGTGTCATCTGACGAGCAACTTCGCGAAATCCTAAGTGTAGACGATCTACCATGGGAAGATCTCCATCACAGATCTTCGTTTTTACCTAAGGATGATGCTTTTGAAAACGATTTTTCATCTATCTTTACCGCTGAATATGTCAAAGACGATCAGGATCCAACGAAACATTCTGATTCAGAGTTGAATTTAGGGAATATTTCTCGCACTATTCCCATTGATATTTCAGTGAAGCCCGAAATTGAGGAGAACATTCATATAGGTGCCGCATGTACAGAAGATGAAATCCAAACTTACAAGGCCCTATTCCAAGAATTCCGCGATGTGTTTGCCTGGTCTTACGAGGAAATGCCGGGAATCGATCCTGCCATTGTTGTTCATGAAATAAAGACCTACCCGGATGCTAAACCCGTCCGGCAACAGTTGCGTCAGATTCACCCTCGGAAAGTGGCTGCGATTAAAGCAGAAGTTGAAAAGCTGTTGAAAGCAGGTTTCATTTATCCGATCCCGTTAACGGATTGGGTATCGAATATTGTTCCGGTCAACAAGAAACAAGGAACAATAAGAATCTGTATCGATTATAGGGATATAAATCGAGCTTGTCCAAAAGACAACTATCCTACGCCTTATATCGATCAAATTATTGATGATTGTGCCGGAAGTGAAATGTTTTCCTTTATGGATGGTTTTTCGGGCTATAATCAAATCAATATTCTACCTGCCGACCAACCAAAAACGGCATTCATTTGTCCATGGGGGACATTTGCTTATTGCAAATTACCTTTTGGGCTTAAGAATGCCGGGGCCACTTTCCAACGGGCGATGTCTTATGCATTTCATGACATCAAGCACATTGTGCAACCGTATCTCGATGATTTGCCTGCTCATTCTTTAAATCGAGATGATCACCTTGTCCACTTACGAGCAATCTTTATGAGGTGTAGGCATTATCGAATTCGGTTGAATCCCCACAAATGTGTTTTCTGTATAGAGACGGGTCGATTGCTGGGATTTGTTGTTTCAAAAGCCGGCATTCGCGTCGATCCCTCGAAGGTCGAAGCTATCATCCAATTGCCTCCTCCTTCGAGTTTGCGCCAACTCCAAAGTTTGCAAGGGAAAGCGAACTTTTTACGCCGATTCATTCCAAACTACGCCGAGGTCACTAAAGGTTTTACACGGTTGTTGAAACAGAACGCTCAATTCTTTTGGGACGAGATTGCCCAACAATCTTTTGATGCACTAAAACACGCGTTGACCCATGCACCGTTCCAGGACTACTTCTTATACCTCGCAGCTTCGCATTCCACCATTGGAATGGTGTTAGTTCAAGAAGATGAATTCAGAGCGGAACATGTGATATATTATCTTAGTAGGACCTTAAATCCCACTGAGCTAAAATATTCGCATGTGGAGAAATTGGCCCTGGCAGCCGTTCAAGCTGTCCAGCGTTTTCGTCACTACATTCTTCTCCGTAAAACTACAGTTATTTCGGATTGCAACCCTATGATTTATATTTTGACAAAACAACTGCTAGGGGGCAAGTACTCTAAATGGATCGTTATCCTGCAAGAGTTCGACTTGGAGTTCGAGAAGTCCAAGTCTAAGAAATCCTTAGTTTTTGCGGAATTGATGTGTGATTTCCCGCCTGCTGACACAGAGACTGTGGCAGAGGAGTCCATTGCGGACGAATCTTTGTTTCTTATCAGTACTGTAGATCCGTGGTACGGGGATATAATCATCTATCTCCAAACCCAAACCTTTCGGCCTGAAGCTTCAAAGGCAGAACGTCGAAAAATTCGGTTTCAATCCCAGCAATACAAAATTATTGGAGATACACTTTATCGCCGGGGGGTAGACTTAGTTTTTCGACGTTGTTTAACTCACGAAGAGGCTGAGAGGGTTTTGAATGATTGTCACTCTGGAGCATGTGGCGGTCATATGTCTGGGTATGCCACAGCCCAGAAGGTGTTGCGCGCTGGCTATTTCTGGCCATCCATGTTCAAAGATTGTATCATTGCAGTCCGGAAGTGCCACAATTGTCAAGTGTTTGATCGCAGGATGCGCGCACCACCTGCTCCTCTCCACCCTATAATTTTCGTTGGTCCATTCGCCAAATGGGGTATCGATTTTATTACTTGTAACCCTCACTCGGCCGGGGGGCATGCATATATCATCCTCGCGGTTGATTATTTTACTAAATGGGCCGAGGCGATGCCTACATTCGACGCAAGCGGCAAAACAGCTACAGTTTTCGTATCCAATCATATTATAACTAGGTTTGGTGTCCCACAAGCAATCATTACTGACCATGGGAGCCATTTTCGAAACATCATGATGACTGAGCTTACAAGCTAGCTTGGTTTGCGCCACGATAGCTCTACTCCTTATTATCCGCAAGCCAACGGTTTGGTTGAGTCTATCAACAAAGTTCTAGTTATCATGATCCGACGAACCATTGGTATTCATCGGTCGAATTGGCACAACATGTTATTTTCAGCGCTATGGGCATACCGAACCTCAGTGAAAACTTCAACAGGGTTCACTCCTTTCCAGCTAGTTTATGGCTTGGAAGCTGTGTTACCCATTGAATGCGAAATCCCATCACTTCAAATGGCTGTCGAATTACTTCCAGCTACTTCCGAAGAGGAGAAACGTTTATTGTACTTAGCTAAATTAGATGAGACTCGACGTGACGCTACATTGGCAATCGAGACTCACGCGAAGCGAATGAAAGCTCAGTATGATAGAAATGTGACCCCTCGAAGTTTTTCGGAGGGAGACCTAGTGCTATTATATGATCAAGCTAACGATAAGCTAGGTGCTGGAAAATTCGTTCCTATGTGGCATGGACCCTACATTGTAAAGCGAAAGCTAGCAAAAGGGGCTTATGAGCTGGTAGATTTTGATGGGGACTCTTTGGGTAAACCCAGAAATGGACTTTACCTAAAGAGGTATTATGCTTAAATGGTGGGTATGGAGAATTTTTAGTTAGGTTAGATTTTCTTTCTAGCTAGCGTGTTTGTTAGTTTAGTCAGTGTGCTTAGCTTAGAGAGTGTGTTTTTCGTCGTTATTCTGGCTTATCTTGGTTTTACTCTTGATATTGCAGATGTCGACGCCTCTCCAAACATACATCGGATTTGCTGATGGTGCTTGTCGTAGTACACGGAATATCTCTTCCGCAGCTTGGGTTATCTATTCGCCCTTTGACGAGTTAGTTTCTATGCATGGGGTAAGCCTCGGTCAAACAACGAACAACATTGCAAAATACAGTGCAGTGGTTGAATTACTATCCGAATCTATTTCATTTGGAATTCGACGTTTGATAGTGAGGTTAGATTCTGAACTTGTTGTATTACAGCTTAATAGAGTATATGCCATTAGAAATCCTGTGTTATTAAGGTTGTTTTTGAGAGTGCGTCTCTTGGAACGTGAATTTGATTACATTGAATATCAGCATATTCCGAGGTCTTTAAATACATTAGCAGATGCAATTGCTTCTCGAATGTTGGACAGACATTTACGATAATCATGCAAGTAAATTTAAAAACATTTCATCACATATGTTAAACAAGATAAGCCGGTAATAGTGATATATATATAGATAGGAGTGTGTCAAAAAATATACATCATCTTCGATCATAGGTTGAAAAACACCTTATGATCGGCAAAATGATAAGTACAAAAAGTCAAAAATGTCACATGTGTCTACAAAGTGACTAGCCAATCACTGGTGGTGCTCCCTATACGACACCACTGCACGGGCTACCTTACACAAAAATCTCCTAAACGGTCCAGGGACTGCGACTACATAGCGCTGAAGTCTGATAGGAATATCATCTATGGTAGTCTCAGGTATATCCACCGTCAGACGCTCTAGATCCTGCTCCAACTCAGCTAGTGACTCTGCAGCCGCGTCCTGTGGGGCCGGTACCGGTGCAACTGGATGTCTCCTCTCAAAAGGCCGGAGGTTGGCTGGGCGCTGTGGACCAACATCTGCATTTTGAAAATTTTTACTGTCAGTTTTGAGACGATATATATAAAAAACAAAAAAAATATATAATTTGAAAACTTGTGAAAAATAAAGTACCTCTGTCGTCCCATTGTTCTCCCTGTGGAAGAACCATGTCCGGATCACCTCGAAAATCTACTCCGGCATACGGAAAGTCCTGGATCGAAAAAACCTTGTCCTCTAACCAGTGAAAATAACTATCAGAGAATCGAACAATCGCCGTGCCCTCGTCAGGATGCCGGGCCATCACCGTAACCCATCGTATCAGCTTTGGCTCCCGAGGACCCAAGTTTTCAACAGTGAGTTGCTGAGGGATCAGCATCGGAACTCTCTCTAAGGCAAAGCTCACAACTAGAGGCCCATATCCAAAGGTCTTCAGTTGTCCGTTCTTTGCCCGAGTCAGTTGGCTCTTCATGTTAGCCGACACAGCTTCACACCAGTTGAAAATGGTGCCTTGGAAACAGTCAATCGCCATCCGCATTTGGGACTCGGTGGCAATATGTAAAGCGGCTGCACCGCAAATTCTGGTAACCGTGAAAGCTATAACCTTGAGTTCACGCAGAGAGATGTGTTTGATTTCTACGCCTTTCGCATGGTGTGCATTGGGTGTGCACCAATCTGCCCGGAGACTAGCAAGGGATTGGCCACCCGGCCTAGTCCCGGCTAGATTGAGTTGCTCGCCCCTATTTGGCAAGCCAGTGAGAAAGTATATGTCAGAGGGCTTTATCTCGAGCTGGTGCCTTCCGATGTAAAAGCATTGCTCATGAATGTTCCATCTCTCAACCAGCCACTCCAAGAATCTCACCTGAGCCCTCATGCCAGGTATGGCCCAGTATTTATATAGTCCGCATGCTTTTAGGGCATCAATGGAAGGTTGATGTTCAATTGCGGCTAAATCAACGTCCTCGTGCTCTCTTTCTCTCCAATCCAACATGGTGAGTGCCCTACACACCAAGAAACAAAGATTAGAATTGATTTGAGAAAATTTAAATGGTTGTTTGTGGAGTTTGGGGTTTCAAATTCCGCCTTTCGCGGGGGACGCACCCCGCGTTTAGAACACAGAGCGTCGGGACGCAGCTGGCCTGAAGGTGGGCTGCGTCCCCCGACCTTTTTCCTGTACAGGAAAAAGTCGGGGGACGCAGGTCACCCTAAGGGCACCTGCGTACCCCGCAGAGCGAACTTTGAAACCCAAAACCCCCCAAAAATCAAAACTAAAACCTAAAACAAACTTTTAATCAGATGAAATTGCAGAGGAGGATGTTGTGAAATACCTGGAAGAGACGGCGTTCGATTCTGACGGTCATATTCTCCGCAGCGACCACGGGAAGTTTCTTGCCAAAAGCCCTTTTTTCAACCTCAACAGTAAAATGGTAAAAATGACATGGTAAAAAGTCTTTTTATAGGTTTTTTGGATGAATGAATGCTAGGTTTGTTCATTTTTCACCATGAAAGGATATTTTTCAATGTATTTTTGCCTATCTTAAACAGGTATGAGTAATGTGTCGTTTTTGTGCAGGACAAAGGGATTTAGAGGGAAAATTGACATTTTTCACGAACCAAAATATCAGAGTCATCTTTTAAGCCCTTTTTTGACTCCTAAAAAATGAAAAGATTGCCGAGCGTTTCTTTTACACTCGTTAAAACGGAATTAAAAGACGGTCCCCTTATAGCTCTTTTCTGACCGTAAAATCAGGAAAAGATTGCCGGGTTTTTGTCGTTTCAAACTCGATACTGGAAATAAAACGACGTGTCTTTGATCGCTTTTTACTTTTCAGGTCAGTGACACTAATTATGAAAGTACTCCTTGGTCGCAAGATCAAGCGGTTCCCCCAGGTATTATTTTATACTTTTTCGGGCTTGAGGGACACAAATCTACGAAAAAGTTAAACTTGGAGTCTTCTTAAGTTTTTCAGACTCTCTAAAATTGAAAAACGCCGAGTTTCTCCTATACTGGGCTCGTTAAACATTTCACAGTAAAGGACCTGTTCAACTACAAACAGGAACGAACCACTCCTTCCTAGGGTTCGAATCAAAACTAGGTTGGACTCATTCGAAGGATGAGCTTATAATCAAGCATATGTTATCCTCCTCAAGCTTGTTAAAAATAAAGAGGTACTTGCCAGAAATGGTGGGGGAAAAAAGAGAAGAATGAGCCTATTTGTTATCTTTTGTCTCAGAAGAAACTTTATTACCACTCTTGAACACGACACTTTTTCATTCACCTGGGTTGGGAAATCTTTTACCTCACAGTTGATCAAACTACTTTGAAAGTCTTCAGCCGGGTTCCGGGTATTAACTCTGAGTTATTCATCACCAAGCCATCTATCGTGTCGTTATGTGTTCAAGAGGTCTGCAAGCAAAACTTTCATCTGCAAAATACTTGTCATCCATTTGACCATCCCCGAGTCAGTCCTTACAGCAAAATTTCTTCAACTTGAACAATGATTTCGTGTTGTGGGCTTGCCTGCAACGGGTCGCTTTCTATCGACATCAGCACATTATCTAGAGAGATGACTTAGAAATCGTTAGTACCTTGAAGTCTGCATGCATCAATGGCAGGTTTCTCGCCTTTGACGTCAGTTTACATCATTGACTTTCGATCAAAGGATTCCGTGAAATGTTCGACATCAACTCATTCATTCACATCTCATGGATTGTACTGGGTACTTTGAGAACCATTGACATTACTGGTGGTCTCTCTCACACTTGTTAACAGTTTTCATCATCGACTGGTAATCAAGTGGTTTCTACCATGTTCGACATCAACTCATTTATTCGCATGGCTAGAATCGTACCAATTCGGGAAGTAGAAATGAAGACCCTGGATCTAGTTTCCACCATCCAGGCTGCGAGGAGTTTTGTATTCATTATCTAAGTAGACTAATCATAAACCGATGGCTGCGCCCATACTGTGTCTACAAAAGTCTATGATTATGATGTATTGCAAGATCATTCTTGTATCAGAATAGTTAGTCTGTTAGTTAAAGTTTTGATCTGAGTATGGGAATGCCTACCTCAGTGATGATATAATCTTATACATGTATTTTGTGTTGAAAATTGCAGGTTCTGACCAGGTTCTCCATGAGATAATCCTTGAAATGATAAAGCGCTTCACCCTTCCTAGATAATACAAAACCCTAATCTATTTCAGGCTTCGCACTTTAGGGGGCAATCTGTTACACTAAAAAATGTCACCACGACTATTTACAGTTAGTATGGCTCTATCAACAAGTCATGCTACCCTCTTAGGCAAGTCTTATGCCTCTGCTCTCCATGTCAACCTCCAAAAAGAGAGAAAGTCTTTATAAATGTATTTATCTCTGGGTACGCAGGTTCTCTCAACCTTACCTGCGGGTACGCATCCAATGTTCACAAAAGCTGCGTCTTTGGACGCTCTGTATGTAAAGGGGCAGGTGCGTCCCCTGTAAAGGTCAAAATGCGCAAGTTTCATCTTTAAAAAGTTACTTGTGGTCATTTCTAGAGCATTCTAGAAGGATGTTCGACGTGTATTGAGCGCCTCCAGATGGTTCATGCACCCCTACCAAAGAGGAACTTATCCCATCAATAAGGGAGCTATCCCATCCAAAGAGGGGATTATCCCAATGATGGTGGACCTGATTAACTTCCTCTTGAGCACTATAAATACAGGCATTGGGCCAGAAGGAGGGGAGGTTGGAAGCTATACATTTCTATGGGTAGATGCTGCTGGAATTAGGACTCCCATTTAGAAGCTTGTGAGGAGAGATTGCCATCTTTGCTTGTTCTATTTGGAAGTGGGTGAGCTTTGTCAAAGTAAAGGAGAAATCTTGATGGACCCTGGGAGGGACTTGCACAACACCAAGGCTCAGGTTGTATTTGTTCCTTTTGTTACCTATTAATGCAAATGAGTCCATTCTTCTCAATAACTTATTATTTATGAGTTGTTTCATGTACTCCTTGGTCTATGTGTTAAATATGTTTTATTCTATGAGATTATCAAGTGCTATTTAATCGTTTGATTGTTAGTGTATGCAGGTTTCAAAGTGAAGGAGGAGCTCATCCGGATCAGCGGAGCTGGACTGCTACAACAGCGTTGGATTACAGGTAAGATCTAAACACTTGATTTCTTATATAGTAAATGCATGTTTAGAGAAGGATTGCTCTTGTTTGTCTTGTTTGTCACTAGAGAGTCTTAGGCTCCTAGGGAGGTTGGTTGTGTCCGCACAATCGACTCTTTCCGCCTGACAATTAGTTTCACAATGTATGGTTGGACCTAGAAAATGACAAATCTTGATCCAAGCTCTAGATATCATAATTTTATTTAAATATGTTAATGTACAAGAAAACACACATAGTTTCACAATGTATGGTTGGACCTAGAAAATGATAAAGCTTGATCCAAGCTCTAGATATCACAATTTTATTTAAATATGTTAATGTACAAGAGAAAACACAAACTTCAAAAGTAATTAGAACCATTAATCTTCCAAACTGATAAGCATACCTCCTTATCTAAGTCCATCAATATCATGTCCACAATTAAAATACTCAAAATCGCCAAATATTACCATCCATTCCTAACACTCACAATGATATTGTTTATTAAGCTAAGCTCCACAAATATACTAGTTTTTTTTTAGCAAGTAACATGTGTCATAATATCTTTTTTTTTTGTCAAGATTTTGTGCCTAAATCTCTTCTATGTATTTGTACTTAATCTTCCACGTGGATGTCATTCTCACATTCACTTAATAACCTTATAACAAGTTCCCCTAGTTTGTTTTATGGAAAATAGCATTGGTTATTCTTTTATCAAGATTTTTTATATTGTATGTGTGCCTAAATCTCTTCCAAGTACTTGTACTTCATCTTCTACATGGATTCCGTTGTAATATTCACTTAACAACATTCTAACAAATTATGATAGTTTGTTTTTTCGCAGATAACATCTGTCATCCTTTATCAAGCCTTTGTGTATTTGGTATGTGTGCTAGAATCTCTTCTAAGTATTTTCACTTGATCTTATATTATTTAAGTCACTTAACAATATTCTAACAAGTTACTTATCGTTCTATAAATTAAATAGAAAAAAAAACATGCATATTGTGACAAGACATAATGTATTATTTAGAAATTGCAGTTATAGAAAAATAGCTTGATACTATGATTATATCCACTCTACAAACAATAAGAAATTTTTATGAGTACATTTTGACTTGCAACTACTTCATCTATATTATGCTTGTCTAGATCAGTTCTTGCCAATTTTGACTAGCAATAGTTGTTGCCGCTTGATTCTCAATGGCTTGACTAACAATGGGATATATCACATAGTGAAGATGCTTATCCATTCAACTAGCCATGGCTTAATGAATTAATATCAAACACTTTCAACCAATATTGGCCCTTTAAATTGAAAATCTAGTTAAATATACAAAGACACTTCTAAACTGTCTTTGAGGTGTAAAATCATAATCCAATTAGCGAGAGTTCGAGAGGAAGTAACAATCTACCTATTGAGGGGGTTCATGACAGTAGGATGTTGAACCTGGATATCACTTATTGTTCAAATACTACTTGCCAATAATTTAAGCATAGTACGTTAACAATATATGCCCACAAAAATATAAATGTGACAAACTGTAAATAATGGGTATAAAATTGTAAATATTTTGTTTCCATATTTAGCAACAAAACTCCATCAAGCAAGAAGAAGAGAAAACCATTATGACTAGGGTTGACTCATATTATGTTTCCAACTTTAGAAGCTTTGGAAATTACTTAAAAATGGTAAAATAGTCAAAACAATTAGTTCCATAACTATCACATTCAATACAAGTTGAGTTTATACACCCTAAGCAAAGTATCGGACATGGTATTTTTAAGGAATCTAAAGAATAGAAATTTATAATACTACCTATATTAATTTTCATTGATTGAGTGAAATCACAGACTAACTTTATGTTATCTTATAATTTATAAACAATCTAGATATTAACATATTATATTAGTAACTGTAGATGTTTCCATGGACCAAGAAGAAATCTTAGGTTAGATTTGTTGTCACAAGTCATCCAAAACATGCTTCTTGTACTGAATTCAGATCTTTAACTCCCCTTCATTCAGGCAATGAGAAATGATATAAGGCCAAAAGAAAAAATTACCATGACTGAACCCTAAATTATATGCCCTTGGGATTGTAACAACAAATTCCCATCTATTTTGTACCAGCCTGATGAGAAGAAGAAGAAGGAGGTTAAGATGATACTCCACATTCTCTTATGAATACCTCTTTGAAGAAAAATTTGTCACACTAGCCATGGTATTCTATAAAGTTTGGGAAGCATACAAGTACTACTTACAAGTGAAAAAACAAAAATAGGAAAGAGATATTTATGATGTGGATATTGATTAATCTATAACTTGTGGCTTTTTCAATGGAGCCTCTCAAGAAAATCTAGGCCCTAGTGAAGCAAAAGGTATTCTATAGTTATAAGAATCTCACGAATTCCTTTTTGTGTGTGGTGCAGGAAGGGGTGCTATATTCTAATAATGATGTTGAGGTACGAGTTTCCAAATTTCTATTGACATTAACACTAGAAGAAGGTTTAGGTCAGTTGTAAAGTTTTAGGGATTACAAACTAGTCATATGTTGGATGGAGGGATCTCTACAAGCCTCAAATCTAAACTTGCAAGGTTCTTCTCACAGATGCTAAATTTGAACACTACTTTTCACTCATTTTCATGATATCATGTGCACATGGAACACAAAAGATCATGAGGTAAGCCTTACAACCCTTTTCCAAATGATAGGTGGAGCGAATGGGTTGAAAAAGATCTCCCCCTCAAGACAAATTTACAATTAACTTTACTCTTTAAGAGCTTGGCATAATGCATTCATTATTAAAAATCAAGATGCTTTGAATGGATGTGTGATTTTAGCAACATGATCTCTGCAGGGTAAAGCATAACATAGAATGTTATTTCACTCTTTAAAACATATGTGATGTTGGAAAAGCTACCATAGCTTCTTAGCAGCAATGCCCCCAGTTGATGTAGGACAAGTTATCCTAGATCCATAGCAAAAATGCCTCCATTCATGGGTGACAATCTGAGAGATATCTTATTAATTCAAGGAATGGAAAATGATATGATGTTTATAGTGGGAAAATAAATAATTGTAAGAAAAAAACTACAGCTACAAAAAAAATATGAGGCATGTATCTATTGTATTAATCTGGCCTCCATAACCTTCATGTCTAACTACTTCCTCAAATGCAGGTTGCATCTTCGACCACAACATACAAAGTTTTCAAAGTACCCATGTGTAGATAGTTCAAATTGTGAAAATCATGGTCCTCCACATCCCATGAAAACCAACTGAAAAACATGACAATGTAAACCAATACTGAAGTAACTCTAGGAACCTCATCAAGAACATAACAAAGAAATGGCCCTTGTGATCGTGAGGCAATCCTCATATTCCAAGTAGTGTTTGAAAGGTCCAAACATGAATTCTGAGAGCCCTCTTTTGCCTATGTTTGCTTTGGTACTGTACTTTTCTCTCTTGTGGCACATATGATTGTGGTAGAAATTTCTCATTGGGTTCCCGAAAGGCAGTTCTAGGGATATCATTGGCATACTCTATATTAACAAGCTTATCAACAGTTTCCCTCTAGAACAATGTTTCCACCACCAAAGGAGTAACATCCCTTGAGCATTTCAATCTAGACCTTGCAAATAACTTCACCTTGACCTCAAATTGTTTGAGTGTGTAGGTTTACCCACTCTCTCATACTGATTTTTGCAACGCTGTCTACAAAGGACCTCCTTTGGCTTTCTTGGGAATCCATCCTATTTGTTGCTAGCTTGTAGTGAATTTCACAAGATTGGTGCCTTTGTTCAACTCATTGCCATATTTATAAGCATTAGACCCCTGAGAATTTGGTGGTGCTCCCAGCAACACCAATTGTGTCACTTTTGTAGTTGTTTCTTTGTTACTGCCCCAAATAGAAATTCAAATTTGCAATGAACCCTCTTGGGTGCCTTGGCTATTGGAGGATTTATATTGCAAATGTTGCACTCACTAAATTCCTTTTCTATCTTCATAATGTACCCAATTGGGTCAGTTAATTATGATTCTGTGGGACGATAATCTAGTCACAATGGAAATGCATTCAACCATTGTAGCACTTCAACATCCCCATCCTTCGAACCTAAATCGAAAACAATACTATTATCTTTTATCTTTTATATATGTTTCAGCGTGCAACCCCACAACAAGAGATGCAAAACAAATTCAAGTGGGTGTTACTTTAGTGTCTATGGGGATATTCAGTGTAATTAGTGTGTTTTACATAGTAAGGATGGGTTTTAGGCTTGTACCATTGCAAAGAATGAAAACAATGGCCCCAAATCTAAAATAATTTTTTTTGGCTTACATTGTACGAAAAAGACTATAAAGAACAATATAAATCGTATTTGAGGGAATTTAAACCTCCATTTAGGATAAGAGTTCTATTATGAGGATTTCCATATCATATATGGGAGTTAGGTCTTATATCTTGGCCAAATAATGAAAAAGGGTCTTAGGCCTAAAGCAATTTTTTCTCATGTTTAATTTGCATGAACAATATATTAGAATGGGAATATGTGCCCAATTAGTATGCTTTGCATAATAAAAATGGGTTTTGTGGACTCTATGACAAATAGGGAAGGAAAACAAGACCTTAGACCATAAAAAATACTTCTCTAGTAGTTTAATGCCGATGTGAATAAGGCCCCAAATCACCAAACATATCCTCTTTAAGATATATCTAGCCTTAAAGTGAGTTATGGGTGTTATTTGAAGGTTTTGTGTACCATAGTTGGGTCTTGGGGCCTCTAAGTTTGGCCTCAATATCATTAGGAGGTTTTTTGCACCATGTGTGGCACTTGAGCCCTTAACCATTATCAAGGAAGGATCATAAGGTGCTTGGGTCATATTTGAATCTTCCCATGATCAATAATTTTTCAAAAAGTATTTGAATTACCACATCAATAGTGGATATTTGGCCTATATGGGGGATCTTTGTCACCATTGGTATGGTTTCATGATAAGAATGGGTCTTGGGGAATGTGCTATATCTAGGGGAGGATAAAAGAGTGCCTTAGGCTCTAAATAAAGATTCTAGAGTTCAAGTAACATGAAGTAACTCTCAAACAATTACATATATACTTTCTAAGGGATATTGGGATTTCAACTTGGATATGGGAGTCATGGCATGCTATTCTACATAAAGAGCAACAAGAATGGTGACTATGTATGGTTTTCTAATAATAGTGTGTGCATATTCTAATAATGTGAATGTGCTATTAGAATTTGTGCACATTTTTGTAATGCATATATCTATAGAATTATTTATATAATAATATAGCTTTAGAGTAATCTAGATTTATATTAATTGACCAAGTTTAAATCAACATACTTTGAATTCAAATTAATAAAATCATTGTCTCTATGAATCTAGTGCAATAATCAACCATGGTATGTAACAACACCACAAAAACCCCACAACAAATTGTGTGTCATCTCTCTAAGATGTGAGGAACAAATTACTGTTAACCCATAAAACTCTTATATATCAATTTCAATCTCTCTTTATTGTCCCTCCTTCCAAAGGGAGTACAAAACTATTATAAATTGTAAACTTATAATCTATATTGTATAAAATTGTTATAATTTTAGCATTATAAATGGATTCATAGACTCCTTTAAGGGGGTTGTTGAATCCATCTACCTAAATTCTAACACTATAGATTGGTTCAAAGACCACTTTGTCTCTAAATTTTAACACTGCAAATGGATTCGAAGACCCGCGGATGGATTTAGAGGCTCTCTGAATCCATTTGCAAGGTTAAAATTTAGTGAAATGTAGCACTTCAGTATCAAAATCACAATTTTCCATTTCCAGAATGACACAATTAAAAATGAATAACATAAATGACTAATTCATATACTTGTACTTGTTATTTGGTCAATAATTTTATTCTTGGACTATAGTAGTCATTTACATTAATCATTTTTAATTTTATCACATATTATCTAGTCATATATTTTAGTCCTTGACTAAATTAGTCATTTAAGTTTGTCATTTTCAGTTGGGTCACTTCTTATCTAGTCATATATTTTATCTCTGTGTTAGGATATTCCGACACATAGGAAATAGTTAAGTATAACTTGGTCTAGTGTAGAGTTAGGTAAAGTGTGTTTCTTTACTATGTACTTTTGTAACTTACAATCTGATGTTCACGATATGTAGTGATCTGACAATTCATTCTCTCCTCAGTATTACCGACACTTGATTCGTGGCTTAACACCCGATTGGTCCATGATCTCTATTTAAAGAGCATGGAGGGTCATTTGTAGGGTAACCGTTCATGAGAGAAGCTTATGTAAATTTTCATTCTTTTATTAATAAATTGCTTGAAGTGGTTGCATTGGCTCAGGCCGTGGACTGTTTCCCTCTTTGAGGGTTTTAACCAAGTCAAGAATACTAGTGTATTGATCTGTGATCTGTTTGTGAGCGGTGTCCTTTGGTGTTCTATCTGAGGAAATTACCCTGTAAATTCCTACATGTTATCAGAGCTATTTTAGGGCAGCATCTATTGGTGATCCAAATCTGAAGCAGGTAGAACTGCATCTGACTGTCATTTCCTAGATCTACTGTTTTTGATTGCTTTCGAATCGAGAGGATTGCTCTATTGTGTTAGGAGAATCTGTTCCAGTGAGGAACCCCTTTCGTTTCATGTGAAAGTTTTCCGGTAGCCCTACCTACGTCGTTTTTAAGATCTAGAGGTATACAATGTTTATTTGTAGTTTTTAGTTATTTTGTCTATGTTTATTACGGTCTATTTATCTCTTTGTTTTTATTACCGGATCTATACCTTTCATTTATGCGTATGCTCTTTGCCCCATGACTTTATGTGATATGGGCAAATCATAAATAGAAAGGAAGGATTTTTCTCATGCGTATGCTCTTTTCTCCACGCCTTAGTGTGATCTCGAAAAATCAGAAACATTCAGGAAATTTTTAGTTTCCGGGTAAAAGCTAACTTCAAACCATAAGTTTGTTTTTTTTTTTTTTGGTATGTCTGTGTTGGGTTTTTTGTTTTTATTTTTGTAGGAAAAAAAAGAGCTTTTTCAAGTAAGCATGCACCCAAAAGTTTCAGTGACTTAAAAAAAAAAAAAAAACCTTCCTCTTTTCCAAAGATTACTAACCTTTTAAACTAGCTCACTTGGTCCAATGTTACTTTATGAGAATAGAGGTCTTGGGTTCAAGTCTTTCTTTTTGTTATGTTACCTCTTCAAAAAGCACATGTAGCTTATGTTTTAAGGTTACTTTATGTAAAAGTGTTCTCACCTATTATAAAAAGTGAGTCACTTATAATTCTAAAGTCTCTTTATCTTTTATTTAAGTTACAATTTAGTGGGTAACTCATAAAGTACCATTGTAAAAGTGACTTTTACTTATTTATAAAAGTTAGTCACATAATTTTTTTTTAAAGTGAGCTAATTAGATTTATGTTTGAAAAGAGGGGGGATTTTTTTTTAAATATAACATTATCATTCATTTCCACACATTCACGCACTTCATCGACATCTTCAACAACTTTTCTTCAAAAAGTCATAACTTCTTCATCTGGAAGCCGTTTTTAGAGCCTTTTTTTTTAATCAGCCTAATTTTTCGAGATCTTTCCGTTGGAACACTTATTTTCAGCATATACAGCTTCAGTTTCTGTTAAAATCGAAAGTCCATGCCAATTTATTCTTGACAACACCAACTACTTCCAATGGTGGTCCTACATTATGGATGTTGGAAATAATACTAAGAGGGTGGGAGGGTGAATCAGCATTAGAAAGTCAATAATATTTCATTTCCATAATCAGAGTTATATAGGCTACTTCTATTAATTGAACTTGTGTGTATATGCATCTGTATGTAAGACAACTAGCGTAAAACTTATAACTTAGTTAATTCATCATATGTCGATCTTTAATCTGTGCATTAGAACCATATAGATTGTAACCAGGTGCAGTAAAACAGAATAAACAATCACACACATGAACACAAGATATAAGGTGGAAACCCAATGTGGGTGAAAACCACCTGCTGCAATCATCTCTATCTTCTTTTAATAAGAAACTTCTTTTTACAATTTTTGTATTGGTACAAACTTATACCAGTACGCAGGCTTCTACCTGTAGAAGGCTACAACCTTCTCTCATTCTCCAGCTTCTCCTGGAAGGGATCTACAACCCCCTAGCTCTTGTACTAGTTGTTGTGTTTACTAGTACGTAGGTGCAGGCCTACAGAAGGCTACAACCTTCTCTTTTCTTCCAGGGACCACGTTTCATAGATTTTTAGACTGGATCCATCAATAAAATCAATCAACCATCAATTATATCTACATCAACCAATCTCCTTTACACTAACCAAAACTAAATCAATCAATCACTTCTCAGAATTCCGTAACCAAAATACAGTAACAGTAACTAGAACCCAAGCCAGAACCCAGAAAACTGCAACAGCAAAAAAAAGTAGCTAAAGCATATTTAATTAGGTATATGCTACTTCAATGTGTCAAACCTACGTAGATATGCCGTTATCTCAAGGTGAACCTGCATATACGTTGTTTTGATATGCAGAACCAGCGTGTATACGGGCCTTTGCTAAAGTGAACCTGCGTACAGATCTGTAAATGATGATTTAAATTTTACAGCAATTCCAGACATCATTTATACCCATATCATCATATTTACAGATTACAACATGTGCCAGTTATTCAAATAAAAGATCAAAACCACACAACGATACTTCTGTTCAACACTTAAGATCTTGACCCATCAATAGAACTTATCCTTCATCAAGTGCTCATGTTCATCCTTGATTCAGATCTAGCTGTGCACCATAACCCAATAACCTATATTCTAGATCTTGCTCTTCATTAGATATTCAATTCATGAGTGCCTTTGCCTAATGATCTTCTCCTCCTTTTATAGTCTTAGGCCTTACTCAATACCATGGTCCAAAACCACTTAGAATCAATACCTTGGACCAAATACCTAGGGTCAACACTTCGGACAAGATACCTTGGACGAATACCATGGATCAAAATACCATGGACCAAATACCACGGACCAAAACTAATTTTTCCAACATGTACATGCCTTTCCTTCCGTGAAAGTGTGTGTGTATGCTATACGCGCCTTTTGGTCTGCGAACCCACGTGTACATGCATTTTGGTCCATGGTGAACCTGCATATACCTCTCTTTCTTCATTCTGTGAGCCTGAACTGTGATCTGTCATCTGTGTGAGTTGCCATCAAGGAAAACACCTATGTCATAGTGCCAAAGCTGTATCATAATGCCAACAGTGGATTTACATAGAATTAAAGGTCTTTTCAGAATAGCCTCAGACCAAGAAACTAAACCTCAAAATGAAGATAAGGCAACCAAATGGGAAAATAGGGAATATCAAGCCTGTGGGTTGATAGGTATGTCTATTTCTCCAGACCTTATATTCCATATCGCAGAACTTGATACTCCTAATGAAGCAATGAAACAACTCACTAAAGTTTTTGGAAAAAGAAATGAAATTAGAGCCCATCAACTCAAAAATGAGCTTCTTACATTGGACCCCAATAATTTTTCTTCCATTGAAGAAATTTTGTCCGAGTTCAAGACCATTAGACTTCTCTTGGAAGGTGTTAAGGTTAAGAAATAACATGGTAGCCTTATCTATTCCATTCTTACTATGTTGAGACCAGCATACTCTGTGTTTGTTTCCACCTTCCATTCTACTAGAGAAGCTTTTATTTCTCAAGGACAAGACTAGAAGTCCCGTCCTTTTGATGCCTTTTGTGGTTCTTCAATAAGAGAACAAGAAAAGCTCTTATATCTTGGTCTTGTTAATCTTGGAAACTCTTCTAAGAAAGCGTTAGCTATCTAGCAGCAACCAAATTCAAAGAATCCTAAGAAGCAGTATCCTAAAAAGAATGGTCTTAAACCAAACAAGGGTCCTAAACAATTTCAGCCTCAAAATGAAAAATCATTTCAACAAAATGATAAGGCAAATAAAAACAAATGGAAGAAGACTGATAGACATTGCCACTTTTGTAATCGAGATGGCCACTTAGAATCCAAATGCTTTAAGAAGATGGAAGCCTTGGAAGCAGCAATGAAGAAGCATAACATACATTTGGAGCACTCTTCAACTTCAACTTCATCTTTAGGAATAGCACTTTCTGCATGTGGTTGTCAAGCATCTTGGTCTGGTTATGCACTAAATGTATCTTCTTCTTCTCAATCTCATGAGTGGCTCATTGATTCTGGAGCTTCTTATCACGTGGCCAAAAACAAAGCCATGTTTTCTTCTTTAAATGATTGTAACACCAAAAATATATATGTTGGTGACGATAGATCTCTTAGTGTTGTAGGTAATGGAACTTTTTATCTATACAATGGTCAATTTAATGATGTATTATGTGTTCCAAACTTATCCTACAACCTTCTATCTTTATATCAAATAACTCATTCAGGTGAAGGTAAAATCGTTGAATTTTCACCTCATAATGTTGTAATTAAGGACATAAGACATCCTAGATAGATTTTATCTACTGGCATTATTGATGATTCTACAAGGTTGTATAATTTTAACAACTTTGGGTCATCAAATCTTCCCTTGGTATTTGTTGCTCGTAATGATGAAGTCAACAAACTTTGGCATGAGCGATTTGGTCACTTAAACTATCACTCCCTTCAGAATCTATGTAAAGAAAATATCGTGATAGGTCTTCCTATGGTATCTTGCAGACATGGTGTTTGTTCTATATGTGTACTCAGAAAACATCATTGGGACAGTTTTGAAAAACGTGCCTCTTAGCATGCCTCAACCCCTTTACACCTTGTGCATAGTGATTTATGTGGTCCACTTCTAGTTGTTTCATCCTATGGCTACAAGTATTTCTTAACTTTCATTGAGGGTTTCTCCAGATGCACTTGGTGTTGGCATTTTGGCACAGGTGTGGCGCTACGGTACAGGTGTTGTCCTTGATGGAAACTCTCTTTGATGACAGATCTCAGTCCAGACTACAAGAATGAAGAGAAATTTCATATACGTAGGTTCATTAAGCCCAAGTTGCGTATACACGCTGGTACGCTATATACTAAGCCGCGGATACGCAGGCTCGCTATATACGAAGTCGCGTATACACGCAGTTTCATGAACAGAAAAGAGCGTACATGTCGAGAAGCTTCCCTTTGGTCCGTGGTAGTTAGTCCTCGGTACTTGAGCCTATGCTTTTGACCAAGGTATCTCGACAAACATGTTGATCCCTAGTTTTGAAGTTGATGGTATTGTGTTACTATGGTTTTTGACCGTGGTATTGTGAAGGGCCTAAGGCTATATAAGGAGAAGAAGATCATTAGGAAAGTGTACTGAAAAGTCTTGAATATGTGATAAAGAAAGAGATCTAGTATGCAGGTTCTGGGTTGCTTGATCTAAGCTAAGGAGAGATCACACCGGTTGATGGAAGACTAGATCTAAGGATAGATCGGGATCAAATGGTTTGAAATGAACTATTGGTATATGGTTGATTACACATATTTTTAGATCTGCACACTGACGCAATGTTATGTTCTGAGTATGACTGATGTCTGGTACAGCTGCAAGTTATGAGAAATTATTTTTAGATCTGTATGCAGGTTGTCTTTGGTAAAAACGCGTGTATACGTGGGTTGGTTTCATTGAAGTAGCGTATATATTTTGAAGCTTAATTTTTGGGCTTGCAGTTGGGTTTGACTGATTGCAGAAGTTCTGTAGTCTGCTCTGTGTTCTGGTGACTGGGTGTTGACAGGGTTTCAGTGGTTCAGTGATTCAAAGATTGATGATGCTAGTATGATCTGTTATAATGTTGTGCTTCAGGAATATCCAGTCTGAAAATGTATGAAACGTGGTTCTTGAAGGAAAGAAGATTGTAGGCCAGCACCTACGTACTAGTATCTTAGCTAGTACAAGAGCAAATGGGGTTGGAGCTCCCTTCCAGGAGAGTCTGGAAAACGAGAGAAGGTTGTAGCCTTCTGCAGGTTGTAGCCTGCGTACTGGTATAAGGCTGCACCAGTACAGATTGTAAACTGAAGTTTCTTATTAAAGAAAGATAGAGACGACTTGCAGCAGGTGGTTTTCACCCATATTGGGTTTCCACCTTATATCATGGTGTTCATGTGTGTGCCTTTTGTGTGATGATCTGTTCTGTTATACTACACCTGTTTACCTTTAATATGGTTAACAATGTCCTGATGAATTTACTGAAGATAAACTAACTGAATCATAAGATTTCTGGTTATACGCTGGTTGCTTTAGACACAGTAGCATGTACACGCTGGTTCACTTAATTGAAGTAGCGTATATGTTTCTGAGTATGAAATTGAAAAAGTTTTATTGATCTGATAATACTGATTCACCCCCCCCCTCTCAGTATTATTTCCAACATTTGGTATCAGAGCAGGTCCTTCAGAGAAGCTTGATCGCTTGAAGGTAGATCGTTCTTCATGAGCAACTACGAGAGAGAAGCATCAATCAGGCCACCGATTTTTGATGGGACAAACTTCAATTATTGGAAGGTAAGAGTTACTGCCTATCTTCAATCTCTTGGTACAGAAGTTTGGGACATCGTAGAGACAGGCTACACTTTTCCTTCAGCTACTCCTACAGATCCAACCGAGAAAAAGAAATATGAAACAAATGCAAAAGCAGTTAGTACTCTATTAGGATGTATATCCCAATTGGAATTCATGAAGGTAATGCATTATAAATCCGCAAAAGAAATATGGGACAAAATTGTCACAAGCTATGAAGGAGACGAACAGGTAAAGCATGCTAAACTTCAAACTCTCAGGATTAAGTATGAGACTCTCAGAATGTATAATGATGAAAGTGTGGCTAACTATTTCCTTAGGGTAGATGAGATTGTTAATTGCATGAAAAACTTGGGTGAAGAAATAAAAGAGGCTATTGTGGTTGAAAAGGTTCTAAGATCTTTGTCCCCCAAATTTGAATCTAAAGTGTCTGCAATAGAAGAAAAGGAAAATCTACGAATTCTTACTGTGTCTCAGCTTCACGGAATTCTAACTGCTTATGAAATGAGAAAAGGAGGTCCATTAGACAGAAGAGAAGCTGCTTTCAAGGCTTCAGGCAAAGGAGATTATTATGAAGCAAGTCACGTGCCAGAAGATGAAGAAGAAGAATCAAATTTTGTCAGAAATCTTCAAAGGGGTTCTGGAAGGTTCAGAGATAAGTTACCTTTTAAATGCTTTGCTTGTGGAAGAGTAGGTCATTATGCTGCCAAATGTCCTCACAAAGATAAGAATGACAAGGGAAAGGAACCTGTTAAATGGAACAAGAAACAGAATGAAAAGAAGAAAAGCTATTACACTCATGAAGATAGTGATGGTCTTTCAAATAGTGACGAAGATGAACAGGGTAATAGATATAAACTTTTAATGGCTTTTGAAGATGATGACTACATGGATGCTATAGATGTAGAAGGCTTCTGTGAAGAAATGAATAATCTCAAAATTTGCTTAGAAGAGAAAAGTGCTATTATTGATTCTCTACAATGTCAACTGGCGGAAAAGGAAAAACATCTTGAAAAATTGGAATGTGAGATTGTTTGTCTTAGAAAGGAGATTGAGAAAACAAAAGCGATTAATCTTAAATTTATTAAAGGATCTGAAACCTTGGATGAGATTATCAATGTGCAGCGTTCTCCTCTGATCAAGATAGGTCTGGGATATAATGGAGAAACATCTCAAGCTTCTACCTCTAAAAGTTATCTTGATGCAGCAAGGAGGAGCGAGCAAAGACCAAATAAAAGTCATCAGGTGAATCAGGGACAGTTTACCTAAAGAACAAATAAAGACTATCAAGAAATTCGGGGACAAGCTGCCTTAAGGACAAACATAAGCTACAATCAGCCACAGGTAAAATCTTCCCAATTTTCCCCAAGAATGGATGTCAATAGAAGCTACAATCGGTTGGATGATAGATCTTATTATCGCAGAAATTTCTTTAATGGCCAATGTTTTTCTTGCCATAACTTCGGTCACAAAGCAGCTCAATGTGTTGCCTACAAGACAATCATGACTAGAGAAGCTCAAAAGCAAAGAAGTATGACTGGAACCATGAAAAGGACTTATAACAACTTTTTGGTTCTTGAAAATGAAGTTGAATGCTCTATTTGTAATAACTTTGATCATGAAGACTCTGAATGCAGGAGCAGGTTCTGGAAGACAACTCAGAAGGAACAAACCTCAAATGTCAGAACATGGAGAATAAAGGAACCGCAACCAGAAAGATGTGGGATAGCCTTTTATGCAGAAGGTCAAGAAAGTCTATGGTACATTGACAGCGGATGTTCGAAGCATATGACAGGGGACAAAGAAAAACTTGAATCTTATACCACATTAGAAAAGGGAAAGAAAGTTTCTTTTGGAAACGATATCTCTGCAGCCATAAAAGGAAAAGGCGTTGCTCCGTTGAAAGAGAAGGTCAAAGCTGGAAATGTTTTGTATGTTGATGGATTGAAGCATAATCTTCTGAGTGTCAGTCAGATGTGCGATCAAGGAAAAGAGGTAATATTTAGATCAAATGGATGTTGTGTTCGTGATCTTGATACAGGTGAAACAGTGATCAAAGGAAGAAGGACTCCAAATAATCTATACATATTTGAAGAAAGACAACAACAATGCTATTTGAGCAAGGATGATGAACACTGGCTATGGCATCGGAGGTTGGGGCATCTAAGCTTTCCACAAATAAGGAAAGCATGCAAATATCAGGCAGTTCGTGATCTTCCAGATATCAAAATTCCAGACAACACCATATGCAAATCATGTCAGTTTGGAAAGCAAACCAGAACTATTTTCCTGAGAAGGAAGGATCAGCTAGCATGCCTCTTGAGCTAGTACATACAGATACATGTGGTCCATTCAGAAAAAGAACACCTCGAGGAGAAGAATATTTGATATTATTCATTGACG
Source organism: Pinus tabuliformis (assembly GCA_031772625.1). NCBI lineage: Eukaryota > Viridiplantae > Streptophyta > Pinopsida > Pinales > Pinaceae > Pinus > Pinus tabuliformis. The sequence goes on along the minus strand of CM062817.1, from coordinate 1,230,701,637 downwards.
ATTTCTCCAGGTTTGTCTGGTTAGGACTTATGAAGCACAAGGATGAAGCATTCGAAAAATTCAAATCCTTCAAAGCCTTGGCTGAAAATGAATCAGGACACAAAATTAAATGCCTCAGATCTGACAGAGGTGGGGAGTTTACCTCGAATGAATTTTTCGATTTCTGTGAAGAACATGGGATAAGAAGTGAATTCTCTACAGCTAGAACTCCTCAGCAAAATGGAGTTGTGGAAACAATGAACAGAACAGTCCAACAAATGGCTCGTGATATGCTTGATGAATCAGGTACTCCAGCAACTTTCTGGAGTGAAGCTGCACATGCTGCGGTTATTATTCTCAACAAAACAAATGTCCGAGTAAGCAACACTCAAACTCCTCATGAGCTCTGGTGTGGTAAGACTCCTTCGGTGAAGCACTTCAAAATCTTTGGGAGCAAATGTTATATTAAGAATACTGATGAGCAACTTGGCAAACTTGAACCAAGAGCAGATGAAGGAATTCTTCTTGGTTATTCTCCACATAGCAAAGCATACAAGTGCTACAATAAAAGACTTGGCAGAATTGTTGACAACATTGATGTTGTGGTTGATGAGAAGGGATACATTCCTAGGCAAGTTCATCATGAAGACATCGAAGAAGATGAAGGTTACCCTCAAAGACAGAATGATGAAGAAGAACCTCAAGAAGAAGAAGAACCTCAAGAAGAACCAGAGGAGCAGACAAGAATAGAAGAGAAGACTCCATCCAGATATGTTCAGAAGAATCATCCAGAATCTCAGATTTTGGGGCAGAAAGAAGCAGGAGTACAAACAAGAAGAACAATTGCAGAAGCTTCAAGCTATTTGGCATTACTCTCTTCCACTGAACCACAAAATGTGAAAGAGGCATGCAAAGATGAATGTTGGGTCAAAGCAATGGATGAAGAACTTGAGCAGATCGAAAAGAACAACACTTGGGAATTGGTTCCTAGACCAAAAGATAAGAATGTCATAGGGACAAAATGGGTCTTCAAAAATAAATTGAATGAAAATGGAGAAGTAATTAGAAACAAGGCCAGACTTGTTTGTAAAGGGTATGCGCAGCAAGAAGGAATAGATTTTGAAGAGACCTTTGCTCCTGTTGCAAGACTTGAGGCCATCCGAATGTTCCTTGCTCTCTCAAGCTTTCAAAACTTCAAGGTATTTCAAATGGACGTGAAATCGGCCTTTCTGAATGGAGACTTAGAAGAAGAAGTATATATTGAGCAGCCAGATGGTTTCATTCTTGGGAATGATCCAAACCTTGCATGCAGATTGAAAAAGGCTCTCTATGGTCTCAAACAAGCTCCAAGGGCTTGGTACTATCGTTTGGACAAATATCTTCACCAACAAGGTTTTTCAAAAGGATCAGCAGATAGCAATCTCTATATGAAAGTTGAAAATAACAAATTGCTAATACTTGTTGTGTATGTAGATGATATTATCTTTGGCAGCAATGAAGAGGCTATGAGTCAAAACTTTGCCTTGGTTATGCAGAAAGAATTTGAAATGTCATTACTTGGAGAATTGACATACTTTCTTGGATTGCAAATCCAACAAAATGAAGGAGGTATTTTCTTGTCTCAAACCAAGTACCTCAAGCAGATCTTGAAGAAGTATGGCATGGAAGATTCAAAGCCAGTATGTACCCCCATGGTTACAGGATGCAGCCTCAGTACAAATGATGAATCAGCAGCAGTTCATCAACCAACTTATAGATCCATGATTGGGAGTTTGCTTTATTTGACAGGTACCCGACCAGACATTATGCATGCAGTAGGAATTGTTGGAAGATTTCAAGCCAACCCAAAGGAAACTCATCTTCAGGCAGTCAAAAGAATCTTCAAGTATCTTCAAGGGACTCAAAACTATGGCTTATGGTATCCTAGAGATACAGATCTCACTCTTCATGCTTACACAGATGCAGATTGGGCCGGAAGTGTGGATGGCAGGAAAAGCACAAGTGGTGGTGCATTCTTCATGGGTTCCAGATTAGTATCTTGGTTCAGCAAGAAACAGAGTTCGATTGCTTTATCTACAGCTGAAGCAGAATATGTGGCTGCGGCATCTTGTTGCACACAACTTCTTTGGATGATGCAGACCTTGCAGGATTTTCAAATCACTTGCACTCCACCTGTCTCTATCTTATGTGATAATACCAGTGCAATCAGCATTTCAAAGAATCCAGTCATGCATTCAAAGACCAAGCACATACCAATCAAGTATCACTTCCTCCGGGAACAAGTTCTTGAACAAAAGGTCAAGTTGGAGTATGTTTCTTCTAAAGAACAAGTTGCTGATATTCTCACAAAACCACTGCCCAGGGAGACTTTTGAATATCTCAGACAAAAGCTGGGAGTAGTTGATGCTTCATCCTGCTGTTGAAGCTTGTCTGTTCTAAAGAAAAGTTGGTGTACACGTGTTGTATAAGGGATATCCGCGTACATACGCTGATTTATGCAGGTGAAGTCGCGTATATGGAGTTCTGAACAGCAAGGGCAGACTCTGGTTGGAGAAGGTCTGAGATGGGTATGCCAAAATCCTTCAGGCACAGTTTCAGGGGGTGCAGCAGGCACAGTTTCAGGGGGAGCAGCTTAAAGTCTAATAAAGCATTGTTGGCATTTAGATGTTTTTGGTTCTAGTTCACAACTGTTGTTGGTTTCAGGAGAAGGAGCACAGAAGGAAATCTTGGTTGCTGATCTAAAAGATGATTATCAGATGCTGCTGGTGACTTTCATAAGTCTTGGTCTAGATCTTTCGTCTCTATGTCATGTATCTTTTTTGTGATCTCTTTTATGATGTCAAGGTCATGTAATAGCCTATGTTGGTTTCCCCACTATGCCTGGGATGAATGATGTAATAGATTTCTGATGTATCCCCTCTTGGTTGGGAGTATGGATGTATGTATTGAGTCTTTTGGTGATAGGAAGGTCCTTTATGATGTATAAGTCTTGGATCTTTTTTGAAGAACATCTTTTACAGATCTTGCCTACAGTCAGGGGGAGCATGTTCAGCACAGCAGAGCAGAGATATCAGCATGTTCTCAGGGGGAGCACAACCTTTTGCCCTTGATGACAAAGGGGGAGAATGATTCTAAGGATCTTGGGGTTGCCATCAAGTCCAAAGGGGGAGATTGTTGGCATTTTGGCACAGATGTGGTGCTACGGTACAGGTGTTGTCCTTGATGGCAACTCTCTTTGATGACAGATCTCAGTCCAGACTATAAGAATGAAGAGAAATTTCATATACGCAGGTTCATTAAGCCCAAGTTGCGTATACACGCTGGTACGCTATATACTAAGTCGCGGATACGTAGGCTCGCTATATACGAAGTCGCGTATACACACAGTTTCATGAACATAAAAGAGCGTACATGTCGAGAAGCTTCCCTTTGGTCCGTGGTAGTTAGTCCTCGGTACTTGAGCCTATGCTTTTGAACAAGGTATCTCGACAGACATGTTGATCCCTAGTTTTGAAGTTGATGGTATTGTGTTACTACGGTTTTTGACTGTGATATTGTGAAGGGCCTAAGGCTATATAAGGAGAAGAAGATCATTAGGAAAGTGTACTGAAAAGCCTTGAATATCTGATAAAGAAAGAGATCTAGTACGCAGGTTCTGGGTTGCTTGATCTAAGCTAAGGAGAGATCACACCGGTTGATGGAAGACTAAATCTAAGGATAGATCGGGATCAAATGGTTTGAAATGAACTATCGGTATATGGTTGATTACACATATTTTTAGATCTACATACTGATGCAATGTTATGTTCTGAGTATGACTGATGTCTGGTACAGCTGCAAGTTATGAGAAATTATTTTTAGATCTGTATGTAGGTTGTCTTTGGTAAAAACGAGTGTATACGCGGGTTGGTTTCATTGAAGTAGCGTATATCTTTTGAAGCTTAATTTTTGGGGTTGCAGTTGGGTCTGACTGATTGTAGAAGTTCTGTAGTCTGCTCTGTGTTCTGGTGACTGGGTGTTGACAGGGTTTCAGTGGTTCAGTGATTCAAAGATTGATGATGCTAGTATGATCTATTATAATGTTGTGCTTCAGGAATATCCAGTCTGAAAATGTATGAAAAGTGGTTCTTGAAGGAAAGAAGATTGTAGGCCAGCACCTACGTACTAGTATCTTAGCTAGTACAAGAGCAAAGGGGGTTGGAGCTCCCTTCCAGGAGAGTCTGGAAAACGAGAGAAGGTTGTAGCCTTCTGCAGGTTGTAGCCTGCGTACTGGTATAAGGCTGCACCAGTACAGATTGTAAACTGAAGTTTCTTATTAAAGAAAGATAGAGACGACTTGCAGCAGGTGGTTTTCACCCACATTGGGTTTCCACCTTATATCATGGTGTTCATGTGTGTGGCTTTTGTGTGATGATCTGTTCTATTATACTGCACCTGTTTACCTTTAATATGGTTAATAATGTCCTGATGCATTTACTGAAGATAAACTAACTGAATCATAAGATTTCTGGTTATATGCTGGTTGCTTTAGACACAGTAGCGTGTACACGCTGGTTCACTTAACTGAAGTATCGTATATGTTTCTGAGTATGAAATTGAAAAGGTTTTATTGATCTGATAATACTGATTCACCCCCCCCCTCTCAGTATTATTTCCAACATTTGGTATCGAGCAGTTCCTTCAGAGAAGCTTGATCGCTTGAAGGTAGATCGTTCATCATGAGCAACTACGAGAGAGAAGCATCAATCAGGCCACCGGTTTTTGATGGGACAAACTTCAATTATTGGAAGGTAAGAGTTACTGCCTATCTTCAATCTCTTGGTACAGAAGTTTGGGACATCGTAGAGACAGGATACACTTTTCCTTCAGCTACTCCTACAGATCCAACCGAGAAAAAGAAATATGAAACAAATGCGAAAGCAGTCAGTACTCTATTAGGATGTATATCCCAATCGGAATTCATGAAGGTAATGCACTATAAATCCGCAAAAGAAATATGAGACAAAATTGTCACGAGCTATGAAGGAGACGAACAGGTAAAGTGTGCTAAACTTCAAACTCTCAGAATGTATAATGATGAAAGTGTGGCTAACTATTTCCTTAGGGTAGATGAGATTGTTAATTGCATGAAAAACTTGAGTGAAGAAATAAAAGAGGCTATTGTGGTTGAAAAGGTTCTAAGATCTTTGTCCCCCAAATTTGAATCTAAAGTGTCTGCAATAGAAGAAAAGGAAAATCTACGAATTCTTACTATGTCTCAGCTTCACGGAATTCTAACTGCTTATGAAATGAGAAAAGGAGGTCCATCAGACAGAAGAGAAGCTGCTTTCAAGGCTTCAGGCAAAGGAGATTATTATGAAGCAAGTCACGTGCCAGAAGATGAAGAAGAAGAATCAAATTTTGTCAGAAATCTTCAAAGGGGTTCTGGAAGGTTCAGAGGTAAGTTACCTTTTAAATGCTTTGCTTGTGGAAGAGTAGGTCATTATGCTGCCAAATGTCCTCACAAAGATAAGAATGACAAGGGAAAGGAACCTGTTAAATGGAACAAGAAACAGAATGAAAAGAAGAAAAGCTATTACACTCATGAAGATAGTGATGGTCTTTCAAATAGTGACGAAGATGAACAGGGTAATAGATATAAACTTTTAATGGCTTTTGAAGATGATGACTACATGGATGCTATAGATGTAGAAGGCTTCTGTGAAGAAATGAATAATCTCAAAATTTGCTTAGAAGAAAAAAGTGCTATTATTGATTCTCTACAATGTCAACTGGCGGAAAAGGAAAAACATCTTGAAAAATTGGAATGTGAGATTGTTTGTCTTAGAAAGGAGATTGAGAAAACAAAAGCAATTAATCTTAAATTTGTTAAAGGATCTGAAACCTTGGATGAGATTATCAATGTGCAGCGTTCTCCTCTGATCAAGACAGGTCTGGGATATAATGGAGAAACATCTCAAGCTTCTACCTCTAAAAGTTATCTTGATGCAGCAAGGAGGAGCGAGCAAAGACCAAATAAAAGTCATCAGGTGAATCAGGGACAGTTTACCTCAAGAACAAATAAAGACTATCAAGAAATTCGGGGACAAGCTGCCTTAAGGACAAACAGAAGCTACAATCAGCCACAGGTAAAATCTTCCCAATTTTCCCCAAGAATGGATGTCAATAGAAGCTACAATCGGTTGGATGATAGATCTGATTATCGCAGAAATTTCTTTAATGGCCAATGTTTTTCTTGCCATAACTTCGGTCACAAAGCAGCTCAATGTGTTGCCTACAAGACAATCATGACTAGAGAAGCTCAAAAGCAAAGAAGTATGACTGGAACCATGAAAAGGACTTACAACAACTTTTTGGTTCTTGAAAATGAAGTTGAATGCTCTATTTGTAATAACTTTGGTCATGAAGACTCTGAATGCAGGAGCAGGTTCTGGAAGACAACTCAGAAGGAACAAACCTCAAATGTCAGAACATGGAGAATAAAGGAACCGCAAGCAGAAAGATGTGGGATAGCCTTTTATGCAGAAGGTCAAGAAAGTCTATGGTACATTGACAACGGATGTTCGAAGCATATGACAGGGGACAAAGAAAAACTTGAATCATATACCGCATTAGAAAAGGGAAAGAAAGTTTCTTTTGGAAACGATATCTATGCAGCCATAAAAGGAAAAGGCGTTGCTCCATTGAAAGAGAAGGTCAAATCTGGAAATGTTTTGTATGTTGATGGATTGAAGCATAATCTTCTGAGTGTCAGTCAGATGTGCGATCAAGGAACATAGGTAATATTTAGATCAAATGGATGTTGTGTTCGTGATCTTGATACAGGTGAAACAGTGATCAAAGGAAGAAGGACTCCAAATAATCTATACATATTTGAAGAAAGACAACAACAATGCTATTTGAGCAAGGATGATGAACACTGGCTATGGCATCGGAGGTTGGGGCATCTAAGCTTTCCACAAATAAGGAAAGCATGCAAATATCAGGCAGTTCGTGATCTTCCAGATATCAAAATTCGAGACAACACCATATGCAAATCATGTCAGTTTGGAAAGCAAACCAGAACCAATTTTCCTGAGAAGGAAGGATCAGCTAGCATGCCTCTTGAGCTAGTACATACAGATACATGTGGTCCATTCAGAAAAAGAACACCTCGAGGAGAAGAATATTTGATATTATTCATTGACGATTTCTCCAGGTTTTTCTGGTTAGGATTATGAAGCACAAGGATGAAGCATTCGAAAAATTCAAATCCTTCAAAGCCTTGGCTGAAAATGAATCAGGACACAAAATTAAGTGCCTCAGATCTGACAGAGGTGGGGAGTTTACCTCGAATGAATTTTTCGATTTCTGTGAAGAACATGGGATAAGAAGAGAATTCTCTACAGCTAGAACTCCTCAGCAAAATGGAGTTGTGGAAAGAATGAACAGAACAGTCCAACAAATGGCTCGTGCTATGCTTGATGAATCAGGTACTCCAACAACTTTCTGGGGTGAAGCTGCACATGCTGCGGTTATTATTCTCAACAAAACAAATGTCCGAGTAAACAGCAGTCAAACTCCTCATGAGATCTGGTGTGGTAAGACTCCTTCGGTGAAGCACTTCAAAATCTTTGGGAGCAAATGTTATATTAAGAATAATGATGAGCAACTTGGCAAACTTGAACCAAGAGCAGATGAAGGCATTCTTCTTGGTTATTCTCCACATAGTAAAGCATACAAGTGCTACAATAAAAGACTTGGCAGAATTGTTGACAGCATTGATGTTGTGGTTGATGAGAAGGGATAGATTCCTAGGCAAGTTCATCATGAAGACATCGAAGAAGATGAAGGCTACCCTCAAAGACAGAATGATGAATAAGAACCTCAAGAAGAACCAGAGGAGCAGACAAGAATAGAAGAGAAGACTCCATCCAGATATGTTCAGAAGAATCATCCAGAATCTCAGATTGTGGGGCAGAAAGAAGCAGGAGTACAAACAAGAAGAACAATTGCAGAAGCTTCAAGCTATTTGGCATTACTCTCTTCCACTGAACCAAAAATGTGAAAGAGGCATGCAAAGATGAATGTTGGGTCAAAGCAATGCATGAAGAACTTGAGCAGATCGAAAAGAACAACACTTGGGAATTGGTTCCTAGACCAAAAGATAAGAATGTCATAGGGACAAAATGGGTCTTCAAAAATAAATTGATTAGAAACAAGTTCAGACTTGTTTGTAAAGGGTATGCGCAGCAAGAAGGAATAGATTTTGAAGAGACCTTTGCTCCTGTTGCAAGACTTGAGGCCATCCGAATGTTCCTTGCTCTCTCAAGCTTTCAAAACTTCAAGGTATTTCAAATGGACGTGAAATCAGCCTTTCTGAATGGAGACTTAGAAGAAGAAGTATATATTGAGCAGCCAGATGGTTTCATTCTTGGGAATGATCCAAACCTTGCATGCAGATTGAAAAAGGCTCTCTATGGTCTCAAACAAGCTCCAAGGGCTTGGTACTATCGTTTGGACAAATATCTTCACCAACAAGGTTTTTCAAAAGGATCAGCAGATAGCAATCTCTATATGAAAGTTGAAAATAACAAATTGCTAATACTTGTTGTGTATGTAGATGATATTATCTTTGGCAGCAATGAAGAGGCTATGAGTCAAAACTTTGCCTTGGTTATGCAGAAAGAATTTGAAATGTCATTACTTGGAGAATTGACATACTTTCTTGGATTGCAAATCCAACAAAATGAAGGAGGTATTTTCTTGTCTCAAACCAAGTACCTCAAGCAGATATTGAAGAAGTATGGCATGGAAGATTCAAAGCCAGTGTGTACCCCCATGGTTACAGGATGCAGCCTCAGTACAAATGATGAATCAGCAGCAGTTCATCAACCAACTTATAGATCCATGATTGGGAGTTTGCTTTATTTGACAGGTACCCGACCAGACATTATGCATGCAGTAGGAATTGTTGGAAGATTTCAAGCCAACCCAAACGAAACTCATCTTTAGGAAGTCAAAAGAATATTCAAGTATCTTCAAGGGACTCAAAACTATGGCTTATGGTATCCTAGAGATACAGATCTCACTCTTCATGCTTACACAGATGCAGATTGGGCCGGAAGTGTGGATGACAGGAAAAGCACAAGTGGTGGTGCATTCTTCATGGGTTCCAGATTAGTATCTTGGTTCAGCAAGAAACAGAGTTCGATTGCTTTATCTACAGCTGAAGCAGAATATGTGGCTGCGGCATCTTGTTGCACACAACTTCTTTGGATGATGCAGACCTTGCAGGATTTTCAAATCACTTGCACTCCACCTGTCTCTATCTTATGTGATAATACCAGTGCAATCAGCATTTCAAAGAATCCAGTCATGCATTCAAAGACCAAGCACATACCAATCAAGTATCACTTCCTCCGGGAACAAGTGCTTGAACAAAAGGTCAAGTTGGAGTATGTTTCTTCTAAAGAAAAAGTTGCTGATATTCTCACAAAACCACTGCCCAGGGAGACTTTTGAATATCTCAGACAAAAGCTGGGAGTAGTTGATGCTTCATCCTGCTGTTGAAGCTTGTCTGTTCTAAAGAGAAGTTGGTGTACGCGTGTTTTATAAGGGATATCCGCGTACATACGCTGATTTATGCAGGTGAAGTCGCGTATATGGAGTTTTGAACAGCAACGACAGACTCTGGTTGGAGAAGGTCTGAGATGGGTATGCCAGAATCCTTCAGGCACAGTTTCAGGGGGTGCAGCAGGCACAGTTCCAGGGGGAGCAGCTTAAAGTCTAATAAAGCATTGTTGGCATTTAGATGTTTTTGGTTCTAGTTCACAACTGTTGTTGGTTTCAGGAGAAGGAGCACAGAAGGAAATCTTGGTTGCTGATCTAAAAGATGATTATCAGATGCTGCTGGTGACTTTCATAAGTCTTGGTCTAGATCTTTCGTCTCTATGTCATGTATCTTTTTTGTGATATCTCTTTTATGATGTCAAGGTCATGTAACGGCCTATGTTGGTTTCCCCACTATGCCTGGGATGAATGATGTAATAGATTTCTGATGTATCCCCTCTTGGTTGGGAGTATGGATGTATGTATTGAGTCTTTTGGTGATAGGAAGGTCCTTTATGATGTATAAGTCTTGGTTCTTTTTTGAAGAACATCTTTTACAGATCTTGCCTACAATCAGGGGGAGCATGTTCAGCACAGCAGAGCAGAGATATCAACATGTTCTCAGGGGGAGCACAACCCTTTGCCCTTGATGACAAAGGGGGAGAATGATTCTAAGGATCTTGGGGTTGCCATCAAGTCCAAAGGGGGAGATTGTTGGCATTTTGGCACAGGCGTGGCGCTACGGTACAGGTGTTGTCCTTGATGGCAACTCTCTTTGATGACAGATCTCAGTCCAGACTATAAGAATGAAGAGAAATTTCATATACGCAGGTTCATTAAGCCCAAGTTGCGTATACATGCTGGTACGCTATATACTAAGTCGCGGATACGTAGGCTCGCTATATACGAAGTCGCGTATACACGCAGTTTCATGAACAAAAAGAGTGTACATGTCGAGAAGCTTCCCTTTGGTCCGTGGTAGTTAGTCCTCGGTACTTGAGCCTATGCTTTTGACCAAGGTATCTCGACAGAAATGTTGATCCCTAGTTTTGAAGTTGATGGTATTGTGTTACTATGGTTTTTGACCGTGGTATTGTGAAGGGCCTAAGGCTATATAAGGAGAAGAAGATCATTAGGAAAGTGTACTGAAAAGTCTTGAATATCTGATAAAGAAAGAGATCTAGTATGCAGGTTCTGGGTTGCTTGATCTAAGCTAAGGAGAGATCACACCGGTTGATGGAAGACTAGATCTAAGGATAGATCAGGATCAAATGGTTTGAAATGAACTATCGGTATATGGTTGATTACGCATATTTTTAGATCTGGATACTGACGCAATGTTATGTTCTGAGTATGACTGATGTCTGGTACAGCTGCAAGTTATGAGAAATTATTTTTAGATCTGTACGCAGGTTGTCTTTGGTAAAAACGCGTGTATACGCGGGTTGGTTTCATTGAAGTAGCGTATATCTTTTGAAGCTTAAGGTCTGACTGATTGCAGAAGTTCTGTAGTCTGCTCTGTGTTCTGGTGACTGGGTGTTGACAGGGTTTCAGTGGTTCAATGATTCAAAGATTGATGATGCTAGTATGATCTGTTATAATGTTGTGCTTCAGGAATATCCAGTCTGAAAATGTATGAAAAGTGGTTCTTGAAGGAAAGAAGATTGAAGGCCAGCACCTACGTACTAGTATCTTAGCTAGTACAAGAGCAAAGGGGGTTGGAGCTCCCTTCCAGGAGAGTCTGGAAAACGAGAGAAGGTTGTAGCCTGCGTACTGGTATAAGGCTACACCAGTACAGATTGTAAACTGAAGTTTCTTATTAAAGAAAGATAGAGACGACTTGCAGCAGGTGGTTTTCACCCACATTGGGTTTCCACCTTATATCATGGTGTTCATGTGTGTGGATTTTGTGTGATGATCTGTTCTGTTATACTGCACCTGTTTACCTTTAATATGGTTAATAATTTCCTGATGCATTTACTGAAGATAAACTAACTGAATCATAAGATTTCTGGTTATACGCTGGTTGCTTTAGACACAGTAGCGTGTACACGCTGGTTCACTTAACTGAAGTAGCGTATATGTTTCTGAGTATGAAATTGAAAAAGTTTTATTGATCTGATAATACTGATTCACCCCCCCCCTCTCAGTATTATTTCCAACACTTGGGTATACTTCTTAAAACTCAAGAGTGAAGTATTTAACATGTTCTTGGCCTTTAAGGCCTTTGTTGAAAAACAATCTGGAAATCGAATTCTTAAGCTAATATCTGATAATGGCAGAGAATATGTTAACAATAAATTCATCAACTTTTGCACCGAAAATGGAATTCAAATGCAACATACTGTTCCATATACTCCACAACAAAATGGTGCAGCTGAAAGGAAGAATCGCACCTTAATGGAAATGGTTAATTGTATGCTTCAATCTAAAGGACTTAGTCTTAATTTTTGGACAAAAGCAATTAATTGTGCAAATTACATAGTAAATCGCACTCCTACTAAGGTTTTAAAGAATATAACCCCAAAATAAGCATGGAGCTCAATTAAACTAGATGTATGTCACGTTCTTGTTTTTGGAAGTGAAGCATGGGCCCATATTCCAAATGAGAAACATAAAGCTTTAGAACCTAGGAGTGAAAAATGTATTTATGTTGGATATTTTGAAGATGTCAAAGGATATAGACTTATTCCACTTAAGTCCAAAAATGTTATCATTAGAAGGGACGTAAATTTTGCTAAAAATATATCGGCCTACAAGCCTAGTTCAGCGGATGTGCCACCTCTCTCTATCCCTTCTACTCCTGAAAATATTTCTTCTTCAGATGATGACAGCGAGGATGACAATCCTCCTCCACCTTCTCAAGATCCTCCTTCAGCTCCTCAGCTTCCAAAATGGGTCTGTGCTACTCGAGATGCAGCAGGTGCTCTTGCCGGTGATCCTACAGATCAACAGCATACACGTTCTCAGTTTGATAGAGCCTCTTCTTTACTCGCTCAAGCTTCAACGAATTATGATCTTGACATCTTTTCAGAAGCTTCAAGCCATCCAGATTAGGACGTAGCTATGAATGAAGAATATCATTCATTATTGGCAAATGATACATGGGATCTTTTTCCTCTACCAAAGGGACAAAAACTTGTTAGATGCAAATGGGTTTATAGAACCAAGTTTGGACCAGATGGAAAAGTTGATAAACGTAAAGCTCATATTGTTGCTAAGGGTTTTCTACAAGTTGAAGGAACTAACTATACTGAAACCTTCTCCCTTGTTGCCAAAATGAACTTTATTTGCCTTGTTCTTTCCCTTGCTGTCTCTTTCAAATCGAAATTCCATCAGATGGATGTTAGATATGCCTTCTTGCATGGGGACTTGCATGAAGAAATCTATATGGAACAACCTACTGTCCTTATACAAATAGACTCCAATCTTGTATGTAGGCTTAAGAAATCCCTTTATGGTCTCAAGCAAGCCCCTCGGGCTTGGTATGCCAAAATTGATAGCTTTCTTTTAGAACTAGTTTTTCTAGGTGTCATTCTGACAATATTGTCTACACCAAGAAAGTGGGCAAGTCTCTTATCATTCTTGTTCTTTATGTTGATGATATTATCCTTATTGGTAGTGATCCCAACCTTATAAACCATGTGAAGTCTAGCCTTAAAAAGAAGTTTGAAATGACAGACTTAGGACACTCGAATTATTTTCTTGGTCTTCAAGTCTTGCAATCCAACGAAGGTATTTCCCTTTCCCAGTCCAAGTATTCCTGTGATATTCTATGCTATTTTCACATGGAAGAATATAAGCCAGCCCCTTCTCCCTTTCATTCTACAACCAAACTTTCAATAACTTGTACTTCCCCTGAAGTTGATTCTACCTTATACCATCAACTTGTAGGAAAACTTTTGTATCTGACCCATACTCGTCCTGACCTTTTCTTTGTTGTTGGTCTTATTTCTCGTTTTATTCAAAACCCACATGAAAGTCATTGGAAAGAAGCTAAAATAATACTTCATTATGTTCGAGGTACAGTTCAATTTGGGATTCATTACAGTGCAAAAGCATCTCTCTATTGGTTGGTTTCACTGATTCTGATTTGGCTAGTGACCCTGATGATCGGAAGTCTACTGCAAGTTATGTGTTCACTCTTGGTTCAGGACCTATTACATGGGCTTGTAAGAAACAAACTTTGATTTCTCTTTCTTCAGTAGAAGCAGAGTATCGTGGTGCCATAGAAGCTAGTAAGGAAGCATGTCTCTTCTTCAGATCCTATCAAGAGTTTGGCTTTTAGCAGCAACATCCGACTACACTTTGGTGTGATAATCAAAGTGCCATTCAACTATGCAAAGATCTAGTCCAACATCAGCACAGCAAACACATTGAACTGCACATGCACTTCATCAGAAAGCTCATTCATGACCATGTTCTTGAAGTGCAGTATTGTTCAACAGATGATCAAGTTGCAGAGATCTTTACAAAGGATCTCACAGAGGCAAAGTTTACTAAACTTCGATTTATGGTTGGAGTTCAGGAAGTTGTCACTAAGGGGGGATAGGCTCTAATGCCTCCTTCCTTATCCTATTGTGTCATACTTGTACATCCTTCAATCCTATCCCAAGTTGTTCTTAAGCGGGGATGTTAGGATATTCCAACACATAGGAAATAGTTAAGTATAACTTGGTCTAGTGTAGAGTTAGGTAAAGTGTGTTTCTTTACTATGTACTTTTGCAACTTATAATCTGACGGTCACGATATGTAGTGATCTGACGGTCCATTCTCTCCTCGGTATTACCAACACTTGATCCATGGTTTAACACCCGATTGGTCCATGATCTCTATTTAAAGAGCATGGAGGGTCATTTGTACTGTAACTATTCATGAGAGAAGCTTATGTAAATTTTCATTGTTTTATTAATAAATTGCCTGAAGTGGCAATGTTGGCTCAGGCCGTGGACTGTTTCCCTCTTTGAGGGTTTTAACCACGTCAAGAATACTAGTGTATTGATCTGTGATCTGTTTGTGAGTGGTGTCCTTCGGTGTTCTATCTGAGGAACTTACCCTGTAAATTCCTACACCTTGAACTAAATTAGTCGTTTAAGTTAGTCGTTTTTAGTTGGGTCACTTAAAACTGCTCAAATTTAGTAGTAATTCACATGAAATCATTGTGGTGACTAATGTTTTTAGTCACGTAGTCACTAATATCTCATTTTGTACTAGTTTATTTTCTACCAATATTGTCTTCCACATTGAAGGAAACTTGATAGGCTTCATCCATGTTTGGAATGAAATGTATGCTCATCTCCTCTGTAACACCCTCCTCCCACATCTACCCAAGTAACCAGCCAACCGAGGTAAACATGTGACAAGAAGTTACTGTGATATGATTTGACCTCCTAAGTCATGTTAAGGAAGTGTAACTGACGGAAAAACACCATACAAACCTTCAAAATTAGCAATAGGACTCCTAAGAACCATCCCAACCTTTCTGCTAACCATCCCCTAATCCCCACTGACTTTTGAAGTTATTAAACCTTTGTATGCTCTCATTCTATGTGAATTCCAACATCCATAGAGCTCTATATGCTCCCACAAGCCTGCATGCATGCATCCAAGGACTATTTGCAATGGACCTATGCCAATGTCTGTGGGATTTAAAGCATTTTTCCAGCCCACAATTTCGGCCACTATCCAAAACTTGTTGTAACTTTTGGAATCCATTAAACACATGATGACAAGACTAATAATCCAAAAAAAAACTCCAGGATTAGGCCTAACGATCCACAACCAGGACTGACATTATGTTAAACACTTGGCATCAATGCAATATACATGTGTAAATGACATATCTAAGCATAGGGGTCTCATACTTATTTGAGATTAGCGATGAGGCATTGTTTCCTTATCTCTTTAGCTATAGTTTCATCCATTAGGCCATAGATACATTTTTCTTTCGTATACAAGTAAAAACATGATGGGAGACATAAATAGCCACTGTCATAATACATATTCATAACCGGTATAATAACAACATAAATACGAAGGAAAAAACAACCATATAATCCACCTATAAACTAGTATAATACTCATGAGATAACAAGGAGAAATAACCTCATATTAATTATGCAAAATCCAACCCAGTATGGGACTACCACGTTCCACCCAATCGTATACATGGCTAAGCCAAATCTCTCTTTAGCCAATCACCCTCGTACGATATTGGATTTCATAAACACATCAACCCCAAACCATCCAGGGCTTCCATAGGCCAACCATCTCAACCTAGCAAACAATCATTCCACCTCATGGTCAGATATCACAAAACCATCATCGAATTGGTCATCCAGGCCTTCCAGGACTCCAGATCAGTTGTTTCAATCAAGGCTCTAGGACTAGCAACTCAATGCACATCTTATTTCGAGCTCTAGAGCATTTGTCCAACCAAGGCTCCAGGACTAGTAACTCAACCCACCAAGGGATCTAGAGCATGTGTCCAACCAAGGTTGCAAGAGTAGTAACTCAACCCAAGTTGATATAGGGCTCTAGAGCGTTTGTCCAACCAACGCTCTAGGACTAGTAACTCAAACCACAAGGGATTTAGAGCATGTGTCCAACCAAGGTTGCAATACTAGTAACTCAACCCAAGTTGACATAGGGCTCTAGAGCGTTTGTCCAACCAAGGCTTGAGGAACTAGTAACTCAACCCAAGCTAAGGAAACATGAGAACCAACCAAAACAAAACAAGGATATAGATCTACAATCACCATGGCTATCTAGGAAATGGAAAGGCTAGGCAAATCCACTATCAATCCATGCAATCCTCCATGCCAGTGACATATCATCACCAATAAACCACATGCATATGCCATGCATGCCCAAACTAATGAGGAAAATGTACATGTAACTTGGTACCTGCAAGCAAAACCTATTGTAGTTGTTGATCCCGATGTCTTCTTACACTTTCCTACTCTTCTTTTTCCTTCTTGCTCCAAAATTCCAAGTAAGACACCCTCCAAGAGTGCTCCAAGAAACTCTAAGTATCCAAGAGTATGAGAGAGAGAGAATAGAGAGAGAGCTTCAAAACTGGATTGACCAAGCTACTCTCACCAAGCCATGCCCACTGATCCTCAGAAGCCTTTTTATCAATGAGGTATCTATTTTCTTCATTTTCCATTATTTTCCTTCATTTTTCTTCTCACATGAAACCTGTGACCTTTCACCTCCCCTTTCTACTAATTTCCATTATTTTCATAACTAAAATGCCAATTACTACCTCATGCATTTCCAAAGCCTCTTCCATTACCTTTTCCAGTTTCCTTAGCCATAATAAATTGAATGAACACCCACTAGGATGTTTTTCCATCCATTCAACTTGGAATATGTGTCCCATGACTATGGTCTTATATATTTTTACATGGATTTTTATCTAGGGTTGTTACATCCTCTTCAACATGATATGTTAATCTAGTCGAATATTTCACCATTTTGTAATATTTCATTTCTTTAATCCTTAATTTAAATTATAGCTTGAAAATTTTCTTACTGTATTCTTAGATACTTAGCAATTTCTTCCTCAGATTCTACTCTTTCTTATACGAATTTTTTTGGTAATCAAGATGTAGGAATATCTCCTTGATTTTTCACACCATCTTCCTCTAGTATTTAATCTTCTCTTTCTAGTTATCTAACCTATCCTTCTCTAAAATATCCTACAAAAACACAGCATGTCCCTTTAACTTTGTCATAGAAAATTGAAGATGATTCAATTCTTGAAAATCGTGATTCATTGAGTACCTTTCAATCTCACCTATTTTATTAATGAAAGTATTGGTATTTAAGCTTCCATAATAGGATGAATCTTCCACATTTGCGCTATTTTTTTCTTTTAGAAAGGATGTTAAACATATTGTTTATTCCACTTCCTCACTATCTCTCTCTTCTTCAAGCTCATCATCCAAATTTATTTAAGTCTTCTTCAACATTCACAAGACACATATTTTCCAAATATTCTATTCTTCTTCTCAATTCTTCCAATTCTTTGTTCCTCACTCATTTTTCTCCTTATCTACATCATGACATTCCTATAAGTTGTGAAATTACCCTAAAATTAACTAACATTCAAAGGTCTTACCTAGGTTTGGCTTCTCACAATATTCCCTCTAATAGTTGCATTAAACAACCCCTCATAGCTTCAACTACAACCACATACTACAAAAGAATGAACAAGGAACCAATCCCATGAGCTTAAACAAGTTCTACTAACACCTAAAGCAAAGGTTTCCTAAATTTTTGTACACAACCTTTAGAGGAACCCAATTTTTTCCCACAAGACACATAGTTATTTGTATGCTAGTATTATAAAAAATTTGAGATAACACTTACAATGAAGGAAATGAGAAAGAATTCACAAGACACAAGATATAAGATGATAACATTTATAATTATAATTATAATATTAAATATTTAAATAACATATTAATTACCTCGAAAGAAAGATCTTTATTGGAATTGGGCTTGAGGAATTTCAAGTTTTTCAATTATGAATGACGAATATTTGATAATCTGGTTCTTCATCTAATACATAATCCAATGGATAATATAGAAGGTACTTGAATGGTTTTTCAGTTTCTTTAGTCTTCTCATATATTTAATTTACTAAAAAATAATTAATGAAACATGGTTAATATTATAACTTATCAAAAAATTATTTATCAACAATTACTTTGATAATGGCAATGGAGAAAAACCCAAGAAAGCATCCTCCATCAATTTCAATCGTTCAAATTGCTTCAAATCTTCCAGGTAACCTTCTAATCATACTAGTGACGTTATTACGGAGGGGAGATAGGTGATGGAGCTCTGTTGCGCACTCCCTACCTGCTACACTGACCACAGTTAACTGCAGCTGGCACCCATAGCGGTTACTCACCTTTAGCCCTCAACACGCCAGTCCTAGCCTGCACATCCTACCCATCTGTCATTTTCAGCGACTAGCATGGAGGGCATGGAGCTTGACATTGTGGACTACTCACCGAATCCCTATTTAGAATAGGTTATTTTCTCCAACCCTAACCTGAAATCGGCTACCATTACATCTGCTCTGTCCTACTCGTCAACAAAGCCGGTTGTCTCCCTCCCTAGGCAAAAGGACAACACCTTCTGCATTGGTTCCCTCTCCATTGAATCACCCACCCTCGACTGTCCACCTTTGTCTCCTTCCACCCTCAACCTCCTCGCCTCATGCTCATCTCCGCTCTTCGATCCTGCACCCCCCACTGACTATTGCTTCTCCCAGAACCCTAACCCCCACCCTGGACCTGCATCAGAAGCAGCCACACAATCTTAGCTACCAGCTCAACACCCTAGATCAGGCGAAAAAGCACAGGATTCCGCACACCCATCAGGCTACTTTGATACCCTTGTTATTAGGGTTAGGTCAGTGGAGCCTTCCTCGGCATCAAAAAATCCCTCGGATCCATTACAAGACCGTCCCACTACGCCACAGACAGTAAAGAAGAAATCAAAGTGCATCAGGGCATCGAGGAAAGATTTCACTATTAAATTTGGAGAAGGTCTCACCATGGGTGATGTCTCCAACAGAGCAAGTAAAGTACTGGTGGGTAGGGTTTGCAACAGAACCTACACAACGAATCAATTAGGGAAATGGGTGAAAGAGATTTGGGGGAAAATATTCCTTTAGCTTCTAAAGGTTCAAACTCTACCTCGTGGGTCATTTGCGCTACACTTTGCCCTTGAAGAATACACGAACATGGCCCTAGCTCGATTTTCACACATAGAGATGGTGCCAGTTTTGCTCAAACGATGGAGCCCTTTTCTTTATCCTGAAAGAGAGCAGATCGGAGCAAGGCCTCTCTAGGTGAGGTTTCCAAGATTACCTCTACAATATTAGTCAAAAGAGGTGTTTATCAAGATAGGTAATACCCTAGGTACGTTTCTGGATTATGAAAAATCCATTGTCCAATCAAAAATTCAAACATTAGCTCGTACTTTAGTGCATCCAGACACTCGTGAGGGATTAGAAGGTAGGATAACCCTAAAATGGCGAAATTTCACCCGGGTCTAGATCTTGGAATATAAGGGTGTGCCATTTAGATGTTGAAGATGTCATATGGTCAGGCATCTATTCAAAGAATTCCCTATGGTTGTGAAAACCCCGGAACTAGCAGTAGGAAAAGAAGCTGGCATCAACAAAGGAACTCCTATCAACATTAGGAAGCATCGAGTGTCCGGCCCAGAACCTCCCCGAAAGATGACCTCATCCAAGCCTATGTATCACGACTCAGGAACACCTTCAGGGCCACCATCCCCTCCTCTAACTCAAGCTCCGGCAGCAGCAAAAGCGGCTCGAACAACGGGTATTCCTCTTCCCTCTTCCCCTAATCTATCTTATGTAAATGCATCTTCTGCACAGCATATGCATACTGCATCGAATTCGCATTTTTCATCCCCCCTGCCTCTATCACCTCCACACTTCTCCTCCAACACTTGGTAGATTCCACCACCTCCCCCATTACCCACCTGGTGAAACCCCCCTCACTCGTTCATCTCCTTCGGAACCCCCCATCCCTATAACCTTTATTTGCGAATCCCCACCAGGGACTCTCATTTATTCAACACAGGCTTGGCCTGACACTACTTGCATCCTCTGCTAAACCTCTTTGAGGGCATAAATCATACCTCTCGCATGCCATCCTTCACGCTGGGGTAAAGGCGATCTCAGGAAGAAAATCCTCTTTATACTGGGTTCTTAGAGAAAAGAAAACCCTAGACATGGTTCCCCCATGAAATGCCTCTCCTTTAACTGTAGGTGTTTGGCAAGTTCACCCAAAAACGTAGCCCTTCACAGACTTTTCACTGTGGAACCGGTCGACTTAATCCTTCTTCAAGAAACCCTAGCGGAAGCACAACATACTACATTGATTCTACAGGCTATATGCCCTGGGTGGGTTTTCACTGCCCTGGATGCCACAGGCCGATCTAGTGGCCTGGCTATGGGATATAATCACCATTCTATAAATCCCATATCGACTTGGGGTGGAAAGGGATACATGGGCTTCGATTTCAGGGTCATGAATGTTTAGGGGTTGTGCCAAGGGAGGGAGGCCTTCTGGAACCACCTCCTCAGTCTCTCCTTGTCCTCTGCTGACAACTTCATTTTGGGAGGGGATCTTAACTTTTCTATCAGCTTCAGTGAGTCCTGGGGATCATCAGCTCAGATTGATCCACTCTCAGATACCATGGAAAACCTCCTTGATCAAGCCCATCTTACTGATGTTCCTATGATAAAGCCCCTGCATACTTGGAGGAATAGCAGGGTTCGGGAGGCCACCCTCACTAGAAGACTAGATCGATTTGTCATTAAGAATTAGTTGTTGCAACATTTGTCTCATTATAGGTAGTGGGTTGGATCAGGAGGCATATCTAACCACTCACCTATCTAACTGGAAGTATTTGGCCTGCCTAACAAACCACGGGCCCCCTTCAAGTTCAACTCTGTATGGCTTCAGGATCCCTCCTTTATTGAGCTGGTCACTAATCAATGGTTACAAAACCCACCCTCTCAGTATCATTCATGCGCTCAATGTTTTTGTCAAAACCTTCTTCAGCTTAAGAAGCTCACTATCAAGTGGGCCAAAGAAAAACATCAAAAGGATAACCATATTCTCTCATCTATGGAAGTAGTCCTGGCAAACCTTATCAATGATAACAATATGGTATTAATGAGTGTTGAAGCCAAATCCAATATGATTGAATTGGAAAACAAAAGAGAAAAAATCTTGAAGGAACGAGAGGAACCTTAGAGACTCAAGAGCCGTGATATCTAGCTCAAAGCAGGGGATGAGAACACTAGGGACATCCAAAACTATGCCAAAGGGAGAAAACCCTCCAACACTATCTGGAAATTTCCCACCCCTGATGGAGAAATTGCAAAAACTTTCCATCAACTCTCATAGTTGGGCATATCACACTTCCAACAGCTTTTTAAGGAACCTCCTGTCTCAAACCTGGTTGAGATCATTCGAGTAGTAGGGCATTTTCCTAGATTTGTCAACCAGGATAGAGCTGATGAGATCACTTGACCCATCACCAGAGAAGAACTTGAAGGGACTCTTAAATTTCTTGTCCAAGCACCAGTAGTCGTGATTTTTCATGCTGAATCCAAAAATGCAAGCCATTCTTCATTTGGAGCTCCCAATTTTTAGCGTCGTGCCACAAGGAGAAAAAACCTGTGTTTTGCCCAAAAATTTTTCATGTGACCAAAATTTCCCCAAATTTCTTGAAATTTGGGCTGGAGGTCCTCTATGAAGTTCTATGCTATGCCAAGGAATCTTCAGCCAAGATTCAAAGCCGATCTTGCTCTTTTTCCTCTTTTGCCTCTTTTGTTGCTTTGCTCAATTTTGTCTTCAAGCTCTTTTTCCAGGCCCTTGCACTCATGTTACGTGCCTTGTAATGGAAAACCATGTGTCTCAGTAAGGCATGGTCCTTGTCGGCCTTGTCCAGCAGCCTCTCTAAGTGCATGTTAACTCTCTCTAGATTGGCCTCCCGATCATCATTGATCTCTTGCTCCAATGACGTGAGCTCAACTCTTCTTCTTTGTGCAGCTTGGTGATGCTCATGAATGTTTTGTAGCTCCATGATCGCCCGCTGATCCTCCAGATATTTTCTCATCTGCTCTAGGTATTTCATGTTCCACTTAGCCCTCTCCAAGTCAAGGGATAAGGCCTCAATCACTAATTACTGCTCCTGGATGATCTCTCTAAGCTCTGCATTTGTAGGTTTTCTGTTTGTCTCATCGTCGTGAAGGAGAACGAATTCTGTCTCTCATTCACCTGATGGCTCACCTCAAGGCCCCTCATCATGCATTGGCTCCTTACCTCTGTCCTATTCCTATGTCGTCGATGCCGGAAGCAAGGCCCCTTCCACCCTGGGTGGAGATAACACTCGCTTTGCAGCTGCAAACAAATGTCTACTGCCTCTCTGATAGGTGATGAATACTGGCATAGTAGTGGCCTCATGGCGCTCATACTGATGAGAAGGACCACCTATCTCATGCTCTGCCTCTGATACTACCTGTGGAGTGCTGAAGAAGTCACGGGAGATGAAGTCCTCCCAAGCAATTCCCTGCAATCCCAACTGATGATCCACCAAAATATGAATAAGAGAAAAGTGATAAACACTATTAAGCTGCTGCTGAGGGATCTTATGCTGCATGAAATTGTTCATCCCCTCTGTGTTCTTACAAATGAAAAATGGGAGGTTCATCATCTGCACCATGGTAAAGTGCATGAGCAACCTGATGTGATAGGCATATAGGCGAGAGAACCTCCCCTCACAACTGAAGTACTTCATGATCAATTTCATGAGCGGAGCATACTCATCTTTCAAATATCTGAATGGGAAGACTCTTGTGAGATGCCTCAAACAACTGGCCTTAATGTAAGGCTCATAGTATTGCCTATCC
Organism: Pinus tabuliformis; assembly: GCA_031772625.1. Lineage (NCBI taxonomy): Eukaryota > Viridiplantae > Streptophyta > Pinopsida > Pinales > Pinaceae > Pinus > Pinus tabuliformis. Next base: position 1,230,678,590 of record CM062817.1, on the reverse strand, counting down.
ACCTTCTTCTTCTTATGCCATTGTTCTCCAACATTTGGTATGCCTGTTGCCACTGAGATAGTTTCGGGTGTCAATGTGAAGGTGACCCCGGCCAAGATAGACTGACCTCCATGTAGATGAAGCACAAAAAGACGGGCCAACTCATGATGAACTCTAACATTTTCCACCCTTTGACAAAATTCAAAACATGCTAGGTGCTGGAAACATGACATAGCAAGAGGGCATGCCTGCAATTCAGTGAGGGTGTTTGGCTCATCCCTAACATGTTTGCCACTCCTGTGATGTCTCCTGGGAGCCTGTTCTCCTGAAGCTGTATCGCTGTGAGTTTCCACCTCATACTCTGATGAACCCTTAGATGCCATGACTATTGTTTATATACTGTACTTAGGCTACCCTTTGATGATGGTGAAGCTGGGTGTTCTTTGTGATATCTGCCACCAAGGGGAACAATGAAACGGAGGGAATATTAGGAAGGGAGTAATGTGATGGCAATAGGGGTTATGGGGGGAAGTTTGTTTAGGGATATGTACGGGGTTTGACAAGGTAGGGTTTGGGGTTTTTTATAAGGTAGGGTTTGGGGTTTTTATTGACCAATAGGAGGAGGGGGAAGGGAATAGGGTTTGGTAGTGTTTTAGGGTAGTGATAATAGGAAAAATGGCATGGGGGAATAAGGAAAAATGGTAAGGAAGGGAAAATGGGACCTTGGCATCAACAACACAATTACACAACCCTACAAAAATGGCCCTTTGTGTTTTCTTGTGGTTGCTTTATGGGTTTTTTTGCATTTCAATCGTAGGCATACATCACTATATCATTTACATAATTTGAGGAACCACTGATGTTATAGAGCCTACCTCTCGAGCTGATGGGCATCCACAAAAGATTTTAGGGAGTTTTGTCCAGTTTCGGTCCCTTTGTCTGTGTGCGCCGTGCACAAAACCCAGTGCATCGTGCCCTGGGTGTGCACCGTGCCAGTTAGAAAATTGCACTGCGGGCGGGCTTTGTGTGCGCCGCGCCCTAGTCTATATGCACTGCGCGCTGAAACTGCCTCCAACTTTGTTCCAAAATGCACAATGCACACTCCATGACTTTGCAATGTTTTCCCTATGCCTTTGATTGCACAATGACTTTGATTTTTGATGTAAACTTGTGTACTAATTTTGCTTTTTCAAAAACCCATTTTTCTAATGTCATGTTTTGCCACTTTTTCACTGACTTAAATCAACATTGATTTTCATTTTTCCTTTGAAATTTTGGCCCAAATGATGAAATTTTCGACACTCTTCGTGGGGATTGCATGATAGGGCATTTGGCCATGGAAACCATGACTGCGCCTAGAGAAATCAACTGTCGATCTCTTTGAAAATTTTATCACCAATGACACTGTTTGACTTTTCTTCAAAACAGAGTTTTGAAGAACAGTCGAAGTTTATCAATATGACGATGAAACTCTGTGAATCATTATTTTGTAAGGGTCTCTCTCTGGCTTGCATGGCTTTACTGGACATATTTAAAGACCAAACTGATAAATCCCTAGACCTAATGATAGAAAATGACCTTTGTCCATTAAAGGACTAGACCTTGACTGTCATGGATTTTAGTGATTATTGACAAAAGACCAAAGCCAGCAGGAGCCAGACATGAGGGGAAATGACTAGCATGACCTTTTCCATCAGATTATGGCATGCCCCTAGTGGAATGCAGTTGAGTGAATGGGGCGGGACACCTAAAAATGAAATGCATAAAGATTTTTGATCTTTGACAGAGGACTGACCAAACCGACTCTAACATTGGCTCCAATGGGGGATGGTAGCTCCTTGGAGGTGCCAAGAACAACAGATCTCTAGAAGAGCTAGACAGTTCCTTTCATCCATTGGGATATGGAGTCATCATTTCGACAAACAACACCGGACTCTGACTCATTTATGAAACTAAAATGACCAAAAAATTGACTCAAACTTGACATTGAAATGACTTAAAGACTAACTTGACAAACTCAAACCAAACTGAAATAAATATGGTATTTACAATGACAATGGAAGCAACATTAATAACTCATAAATGGTATTGCTTGAGCAGCCAACCATTGATCGGCCCTCCTGGACAATCTTCCCCATTCATTTCCTTCAGAAGAAAGGCATTTTGACCCTTATATGATGCAATCTTGAAAGGACCTTTCCAAAGATTCTCGAACTTACCGTGCTTACCTTTCTCCTCATTCCTTGCATCCCACTTCAACACCACATCATCCAACTAAAATTTATCTACCTTTGCTTTTCTGTCATAAATTTTCTTGATCTTCTCCTGCAATTTGGATGTGTTCATGAAAACTTCTTCTCTTGTCTGCTGCAAGTGGACCATTTGATTCAACCTTCTCTACATGGGATCTTCTTCACTGCCGGCCTCCTGAAGAAGTCTGACTACCGGGGCAGCGAGAGAGGTAGGGAATATTGTATCAACTCCATAAACAAGCTCAAACGGTGACATACCAATGGATTTTTTCTGACTGATCTGATCTGCCCAAAGTGCATGGACCAACCTCTTATGCTAGCTCTTCTTATCTATTTCTAGCAGCTTCTTGATGATGTTGACCAATGATTTGTTCGAAGACTCCGCTAATCCATTGCCTTGCAGATGATAGGCAGTTGAGTGACCCAAAATGATGTGATATTTATGACAAAACTCTATCATCCTTTTTTATTTGAAAGCTGCAGCGTTATCAGTGATTAACTTATTTGGACAACCAAAGTGAGACAAGACGTTATTTTCAAGAAATGAAATGATTACGCATCTGTAGCTTGTCTGGTGGGAGTTGCCTCAATCCATTTCATGAAATAACCTGTCGTTGTGAGGATCCATCTATGCTGACCGGAAGAAGTGGGATGAATTTCAGCGATGAAATCCAACCCCCATTGCTGGAAAGGAGTGCTCACCTCAATAGGCTTAGTGGCAAAGGCTGTAACTTCTGCTTTCCTTCGAAAATCTGACACTTATGACAGCGCTTGACCATCTTATATACATCAGCAAACAATGTCAGCCAATAATATCCTGCTCTCAGAATTTTATTTGTTGTTGATTTCCAAAAAAAGGTGACCACCACACTCTCCTCCGTGGAAATCCTCCATGACTTTCTTTGCCTCCTCTTCCACCAAAAAATTTAACAAAACACCACTGGGATCTTTCCAATACAGCGCAGAATTTAGAATGCAAAACTTGGCAGCTTTCAACTTGATTTTTCTCGCTTTGTTTCTAGGCATGCCGGGTGGTGGTGACAAATTTTTAAGCACATATATGATATCTGAATACCATGGAGAAAGAGAAAACATTTCAGATACCTAAGTTGATGACGATTCTTCATTCTCATTGGACATAGCAGTGATCAGATTTATGTCCAAGGCATTCAAGTTTGATTCGGCCATTAACTTCGCCAATCCCTGTCCTTTAACCAGCTTTGTGGGCTTTATTTCCACATCATATTCCAGCAAGGCTGCAATCCATTTGTCTCGTCTTCCTTCCGGATCGGTCTGCACTAAAACATATTTCATAGCAGCATTAGGAACATAGGCCAGAATATGAGAATGTAGAATATATACCCGGAAATATTTCAATGCCTTCACAAGTGCCAGGGCTTGTTTCTCAATGATGTTGTACTTTAGGTTGCATCCCTTATAGCTCTGTTGAATAATGCAACGGGTCTTTCATGGTCATCTCCTTTCTGCAATAATACTGCTACCATAGTGTGCTCTGAAGCAAACGAAAACAATATGAAATCCTGAGTGTAGTCCGGGCTGACTAGAACAGGAGCTGAAGAAAGAGCCAATTTGACCAAATTGAAAGATTTTACAGCCTCCTCCGTCCATTTCACTTCGTTGTCCTTCTTAAGCATGCTTGTCATTTCTCTTAAGTGTTCAGCAAGATTAGGCACAAAGCAACGTAGAAAATTCATCTTACCATTGAACGATTGTATCTCTTTTTTATTCTGGGGCAGATTGATTTGCTAAATTGCTTGCACACGTGCTGGGTCAATACGAATGCCATCTCTTGAGATAATATGCCCGAGTAATTTTCCTTCCTCCATGGTGAACAAGATCTTCTTCGGATTTAGCGACAAACCATATTTTCTGCTCTTTTGAAAGATAGTTTTTAGATGGTGCATGTGCTCTTCATCAGATTTGGAAAACACCATCAAATCATCCAAGTACACCACCAAAAAGACATCCTTCTCATTTGCAAAATCCAAGTCCATTGCACGCTAAAATGTGGCACCTGCATTCTTTAAACCAAAAGGCATTTTGGCGTAATGAAAGGTTCCCCATCGAGTGGTGAATGTTGCCTTGTCTCGGTCATCTTCATGGACAAAAATTTGGTTATATCTAGAATAACCATCAAGTAGTGACATACGAGATGCTCCCACTACTCGCTGAAGTATATGGTCCATTTTGGGTAGTGGATAGTTGTCCTCCAATGAAACTTTATTGAGATTTCTGAAATCAATGCATAAGTGGATCTCACCTGTCTTCTTTCATACGGGCACCAAGTTAGATATCCAATCTGAAAATCTGATAGCCACAATGATCCCTGATTTGTACAACCCGTTTACCTCCTTTTCAATAGATGGCAACAAATTTGGATTTATCCTTCTCAACTTCTGTCTGAATGGTTTTTGATTGGGCTTGATGGGTATAGTGTGCTAAATTATATTGGTATCATATGTCTTTAAATCAGAATAGTCCCAAGCAAACACATCTGTAGATGAAGCCAGCAAATTGATGTATTTGTCCTTGATCTTTGGCAGCAATGCTTTGGACAATTTTACCACCTTAGGATTAGCAGCTATTGAGATGTTGACCTCTTCTACACCCTTCTCTATTGGCTGCAATGTTGGCTTGCGGGCTACATCATCTTGATCAAAAAGTTCTTCTAAAGGTATCAAGCCTTTAGGAATAACGTTATTCTTCTACTGCAACACGTCCATTTCATTGATCTGTACTTCATCTGTATCATTCCCTTTACCATCGTCATTTTCTACATCTATTGAGGTTTCTTTGAACTTGCCTTTGTTTTGCAGAAAATCATTAATCTCCTCATCATCTTGAAACATTTGCCAATATCTCTGATTGTCTGGAACGGTTGGACAATGCTTGACATGGATTTCAAATTTATTGCTAGAGTTCATTGGGATCTTCAAACTACTTGATTCCTTGGCAAGAGTGTCAGCAATACTATTTTGTATACGAGGCACACATGTCAAGTTGTATTCTGAAAATAATTTTAGAATGTTTAGAACTGCATTACAGTAGGCCCGCATCGTAGGATGCTTTGCTTGATACTCGCCTCTGACCTGCTTAATTACTGATTCGGAGTCGCCATATACTGAAATCCTCTTAGCTTTTAGCTTTTTTAGAATCTTTAGGCCAGCAATCAGAGCTTCATACTCAGCTTCATTGTTTGAACACTCAAAAGCCAACTTGTAAGAGCATGCCCGCACATTACTAGGCACTTTGTTCGGGGCGGAGAAAGGACTGCATACCCAAATTCCAATTCCAACGCCATCATTTCCCACTGCTCCATCAAAATCCATGGTCCACAAACCTTCTTCCTCCTCTTGCAAGTGATGGAAATCTGTTTGATGTGCCTTGTCTGCTTGTTGTCCATTACTTTCAGCTGATTGCCCAACATTGTTCTGCTGTTCTTGTCATTCTTTCTTTAAAATTTCTCTGAAATTTTCTGTTATTTCCGGAATGTTATCTGCTTCAAATAATTGACTATCTATATCATTTAAACTATCTGAATACAAAACAAAAGACTCTAAATCTGTATGTACATAGTTAATTGGATGATTTATTGGTTTCTCCTTGCTTCTGATCATGTATTTCATTTTTTGTTCCCGATACAATTTCCTCATTTGTCCAAACACCGGAATCGTTGCATAGGAGAAATCTAGCTGTAGTGTCCCTTTCAATTTCGCTACCCAAGACCTGGAAAGAAGCATGCCAAACCTTGGAGGAATATCTGCTGCAACCACATCCATCAAAACATTCATCATTGGGAGTTGATCCAGACTCACAACCAAGTCTTTGATGATTCCTATACATCTTACTCTACTGGAATCAAATGAATAGAGGTCATGGTATTGCCGGGTGATGTCCAGACCAAGCTTATCCATGATAGCCTTGGGCATGAGATTGTGAGAGGCTCTGAAATCGAACATGGCATTGTGTAACACAAAATCATGCAATCTTAAACTGATATAAAAGGGTGGCACATCACTATCAGGAGACTCACCATTCGATGCTGGTCCAAAAATCATTTCAGGCTGATCATCTTCAACATTCACCATGTCAGACATTGGGTCCAAATTCAACATCTTAGATATTTGTCCTGTATAAATGTTGTTCTTCATTATTTCAGTCAAGGGGATGGATACTTTTAATTTGGAAATCTCATTCTCTAAATTAAAAGCGGGAATCTTTTCTACCTCTTTGACTAGGATTTCTTTCTTTTCCTTTTCTTTTGATGCAGCTTTCTGATGTGATTGTTCTGTTGATGTTGATTTGCTGCTCTCCGGACCAACCGCCTCTTTTCCTTTCCTTTGTGTAGCTGATGAATCATTCTTTGATGCCTCAACATCCTTCCTTTTCTGAATTGGTTTGGTTGGCACATCTCTGTTTCTAAGTGAATATTGATGTTGCTGTGCGGACAGAGCATTCATATATCCCCTTTGATATTCCTCTGATTCTTCTTGTAAAACAGTGTCACTTGCTAGAATGAAATCTGCATCTTTGTGTGCAGCTGAACTCACCGCACACTCTTCCTCTTCAGTAATGTAAGTAGGAAGCTCATCTGGAGTAAAGAGGTGGTTTTCTTCACCTATTACATTCCCGTCCTCATCTGACTCCGGTCCATGCACAAAATTTTGCTGCAAAGGTGTCTGTACTGGCTGTTGTGCTGTCTGCTCTTGGGCTCACTGATCTCTCTGTCTTATTCTATATTGTGGTTGCTGCTAGCCACGGAAGTTAGGATTTCTAACTTGTGGCTCAGGTTTGTTGAGCTTCACCCTTTCGAGCATCTACTCTACCTTTTTGAGTAATTGATCCATTGAAGAAGACTCTTCCTTAACAGTGACTTTATTTTCTGCTCTCGCTCTAGCTCTCTTGGACAGTAGATTTGCTTCAACGCAGACCATGATTTTCTGCATGTCTTCCATTGTAGCTGGTTCTCTCTCTCTTAATTGGTAGGCCATGTCAGCATCAAAACCATCCGGAAATTTCATCATAGCTAGTCCCACAGGTGGCTTTAGATGATCTAGAATTTCATTATAAACTGAATTGAATCTAACACAATAGTATTAGACCGAATCACCAGCGTTTCGTTTGATTTGCTCATATTCAGCCAGAATTTGAAGAGGATTCTTTTTCACTTCCCATCGGTTTAAAAATCGTCTTTGTAGGTCGGCCAAGGTAGCAATACTTGCTGCCAGCAAACCTCTGAACCATTTCCTCAGATCACCTGCAAATGTTTGTACAAAGAGTCTCATTTCCACATTCTTTGCATCGATCTCATGAAGTTCATAGAAGTCTACCATTTTGTCCACATGTTGCTGAGCAGTAATGCTGTTAGGAGTGCCATCAAAAAATGGGATTTTTCTTTGATAATCTGCGGGCATGTCATCTAGAACTTGGGGCAGAACAAGGGGTGCAAAACGAGCAGCCATCACTCTTTGGCCTTGGAGGTGTTAGAGGAGTTTGCACAGTTTGTAAGGGGCTAGCTATTGGAGTTTGAGGCTGTGTCGCAATATAATTATCAATTAACCGGTTAGCTCTTTCGGTTTCTAGATCTACAAGAAATTGTGGATTGGGGATAGTATAGTCAATAGCCCTTTTGGATTTAGACTCGAACAATGATATTTCAAACTGTTCGTCAAACTCAAGCTCTTCAAGATACTCAAAAATGTCAGGACATGAATGGGATTTAAACACGGGAGTTATAGTGCTCTCTTGACTAAGGAGTCTTGGAGTCAAATTAGGGTTTTCGTAGATATGATGAGGATCCGGGTCTGGATTGGCTCTAGTATATCGTCTCGAAGCTAGTGTGCTATTGAGAAAAATCACAGGACACAAACAAATTACTCAGCCTATCCAATCCTAAACTTATCATCCGGAAGCTTAGAATTATTAATAAATAAGGGGATTTGATTTCAGCTTCCCTAGCGGAGACGCCACTATGTTAGCACCTAAATCTGCCTTAGGCTGAAGGAAGGCAAAATTCAGGGTAACCACAAACCACGCTCAGTCTGGTAGCTAGCCCTACCAGAACAGGAGAGGGCTCTCTCCGAGTCACACTCAGTAAATAGATAAGAAAAAATGGTCTGAGATGACTTACAGCGAAATATTGATCTTAGGCTAGTAAGTGAATATGGATACAAGAAACATTTTCTATGAATGACCGAGCTTCTGGGATGGTATGGGACCAACGGTTAGCAAAGAACAGAGAATTTAATGCAAAGGCACAAATTACTTCGTGAGGCAAGACAGGCAGAAAGTGTAGCAATTTAGTTTGAAATAACGCGGAATGGAGGGATTTCTTAGGAGATTGAAAAGGGCATAAGAACATGAATCCTTTTCAACAAAAGAAGAACACTGAACATGAAATTTTCCCACAGGAAGAGCAATAAAATTGAATTCTACCTTATCTAACTCAGAAAATTTCACTAGAAATGAAAATGAATTGAACTATGAAACATAAAGAAATACATATGAAACATAAGAGACACATTTGCTACGCTCACAACCACATGAATCTCATGAAACAAAGCCGCTGCCTTTCATTAATTCTCTATCAAAAATATACAGTGAAGAAACAAAGTTTCTTTCCCACAGTCTCCCAGAAGTTACAAGCCAACCAACCCTTTGCAAATAGTTTTCATACGATATATAGAATGTGCTATGAAGAGATAGAACGCACAAGGGTTGGGGAGTTACTCGAATCATTACAAAAAGGAGGTGAAGAGCCAACCATCAGCTACAGGTGCAGCGTTACAAACATGACAAATGGCTTGGGTGACCGTTTGCCTTTCTTCGCCACTTGGATAGAAGCCAATATGGAGATAAAATACTTTAAATGCCACCTTAGGTGCCAAAAAATTGAAATGTAGATGAGCAGGCCCACTTGGAGAAGTCGCGAATCGAAATTTCGCGAAACGGAGGTAAAATTGGGCTTTTTTCCTATATGCGCCGCGCCATTTTCTGTGTGCGCCGCGCCACTTTGGAGCCTGTTTTGAAGCACTTGCAGGAGTCCAAAATGTTCCCAAGTGTGCTTGTTGGAAATCCTGTCCTGTCTAATTTCTAATCCAGGCGGAATTTCTGAATTTGGTGCTCATTTTCCCCTCCAAATCTTCATTCTCCCAAGACTGCTTCCTATGTATCAAAATAGGGGCAAAGAGGTCATTTTTTGGGTGTTTGTGACCTCCTAGAGACTCAAATCTTGCCCAAATTTCTTGTCCAAGCATAGGTAGTTGTGATTTTTCATGCTGAATCGAAAAATGCAAACCATTCTTCATTTGGAGCTCCCAATTTTTAGCAGGGAGAAAAAACCTGTGTTTTTCCCAAAAATTTGTCATGTGACCAAAATTTCCCCAAATTTCTTGAAATTTGGGCTGGAGGTCCTCTATGAAGTGCTATGATGTGCCAAGGAAGCTTCAGCCAAGATTCGAAGCCGATCTTGCTCTTTTTCCTCTTTTGCCTCTTTTGTTGCTTTTCTCAATTTTGCCTTCAAGCTCTTTATCCAGGCTCTTGCACTCATGTTTTGTGCCCTGTAATGGAAAACCATGTGTCTCAGTAAGGCATGGTCCTTGTCAGCCTTGTCCAGCAGCCCCTCCAAGTGCATGTTAACTCTCTCTAGATTGGCCTCCCGATCCTCATTGATCTCTTTCTCCAATGACGTGAGCTCAACTCTTCTTCTTTGTGCAGCTTGGCAATGCTCATGAATGTTTTATGGCTCCATGATCGCCCGCTGATCCTCCAGCTGTTTGCTCCTCTGCTCTAGGTATTTTATGTTCCACTTAGCCCTCTCCAAGTCAAGGGATAAGGCCTCAATCACTGATTGCTGCTCCTGGATGATCTCTCTAAGCTCTGCATTTGTAGGTTCTGTATCTGTCTCATCATCATGAAGGAGAACAGATTCTCTCTCTCGTTCACCTGAAGGCCCCTCATCATGCATTGGCTCCTTACCTCTGTCCTATTCCTGTGTCGTCGATGCTGGAAGTGAGGCCCCTTCCACCTCAGGTGGAGATAACACTCGCTTTGCCGCTGCAAACAAATGTCTACTACCTCTTTGATAGGTGATGAATAGTGGCATAGTAGCGGCCTCATGGCGCTCATATTGATGAGAAGGACCACCTATCTCATGCTATGCCTTTGATACTACTTGTGGAGTGCTGAAGAAGTCATGGGAGATGAAGTCCTCCAAACAATGCCCTACAATCCCAGCTGATGATCCGCCAAAATCCGAATAAGAGCAAAGTGATAAACACTGTTAAGCTACTGCTAAGGGGTCTTATGCTACATGAAATTGTTCATCCTCTCTATGTTCCTGCAAATGAAAAATGGGAGGTTCATCATCCACACCCTGGTAAGGTGCATGAGCAACCTGATGTGACAGGCATATAGGCGAGAGAACCTCCCCTCACAACTGAAGTACTTCATGATCAATTTCATGAGCGGAGCATACTCATCTTTCAAATATCTGAATGGGAAGACTCTTGTGAGATGCCTCAAACAACTGGCCTTAATGTAAGGCTCATAGTATTGCCTATCCACCTTCTTCTTCTTATGCCACTATTCTCCAACATTTGGTATGCCTGTTGCCACTGAGATAGTTTCGGGTGTCAATGTGAAGGTGACCCCAGCCAAGATAGACTGACCTCCATGTAGATGAAGCACAAAAAGACGGGCCAACTCATGATGAACTCTAACATTTGCCACCCTTTGACAAAATTCAAAACATGCTAGGTGCTGGAAACATGACATAGCAAGAGGGCATGCCTGCAATTCAGTGATGGTGTTTGGCTCATCCCTAACATTTTTGCCACTCCTATGATGTCTCCTGGGAGCCTATTCTCCTTAAGTTGTATCGCTGTGAGTTTCCACCTCATACTTTGATGAACCCTCAGATGCCATGACTGCTATTTATATATTGTACTTAGGCTGCCCTTTGATGATGGTGAAGCTGGGTGTTTGTTGTTGGGAAAAGTATCTATTCAGAACGCCCCTATCCCACTTTAAGGTGTGACAGTGCCTTAGCAACAAACAAGGAAAACTATTTTCGTATTCTTCTTTATGAAATGTAAACGAAGAGGAAGGATGTAACTAACCTGTGTCTTTCGCTAGTTTGTTAATCCAATCACTCTCCTCTTTGTTTGCTTCCCGCTGCCTGCTCCCTTACTGGCCCAGCTTCACCAAGTTCCTACAAGATCACAGAAGGGGAAACTACACAAAAGACATAGATTTACATTCATAAAAAGCTTAGGATCAGATTTAAGCTAAACATGCAAATATAACAAAGCATCATTGATACACAACATGTAGGAGAAACTCAAATAGTTTTATTGATATGATAAGAAAGTCCAAGAGGAGATACAACCAAGTGAGGCCCGATCCAGCATCTACCTCCCAACAAAGGAATCCCTTCCTCACCTCCAACAAAGCATAAATCACCCAATGCACTAATCTCAATCTCAAACCAACAACAATTATCTGCAAAGTACAAAATTCCAGCCTCTGGATCTCTGGGATGAGGGATCCATATACGGATGTATGCAAAGAGGATGAGTCAGCTTATTTTTTGACTTGTGGCTTCTCTCTGTCAATTCTTGCTTCCACTTGGAGACTGAGAGCCTCTTACTCATCACTGGTCGAATTCAGTGAGGCAAGTGTCATTGGAGAAGATTCTGGAAGCTTCCATTGTCTTTCCACCTCATTGAATGACTTTGCCATTTGTCATTTCCCGCTCAACGCACCCTGGTAGTGCATTCACCTGCATTGCAATGCACCTAGCCAGTGTATTTGGGTGCTTTGCAACGCAGGCAGCTAGTGGAGCATCTGAATTGATCCTGATTTGACTAGTTTTGAGCAATTTCTGGTGGAGAACTTCTGGGAGAAGCTGTCATTGGTTGACCTTGTTCCTTTAGGGGCAAGAACAACAATTTTAGGGACTTTGGATCCCTTGGATTATGGACATTTCATGCTTAAAGCTGTAAGGCACAAAAATGTCTATAACAGTTGCCCCCTAAAGTATGAGGCCGTTTATCGGGTGAAATGCTTTATTAGGAGGATCTGAAGTTCTTTCAATGTTGGGAGGAGACCTGTAATAAGATACAATACAATACATCATCTTCATACTATTTTCATGATCTAGCTGAGGCGGGCATTCCCATGCTCAGCTTTATAAATTCACTTTCATGTACATAGGACAGACAATCGTCTGATGGTAGACTGATGATTTTGGTGAAGTCATCATCCCTTTTGGTAGGATGATTATCTGTGCTGCAATGCTGTACATTTCAATGTCTTTATTTTTCCTGAATATATATCGCAGCCCAGATGGATGAAACTAGATCCGGGGTCTTCAATCTCGTCCGATCTTCACTTGAAGTACAAGTCGATCCATGTGAGAATTGTTTTGAAGTCGAACATGGAAAGACATTGCTTGATTACCAGTCAATGATGTAAACTGTTAACAAGCGCGAGAGGAATCACCGATAATGATAATGACCCTCAAGGTACTGCACTACAATTCACGTGGTGTGAATAAAGGACTTAGCATCGAACACCACGCAAAATCTTTCGGTCGAAGGTCATTGATGTATACCTGTCGCCGGAAGTGAGAAACTTGCCATTGAGGCATGCAAGCTTCAAAGTACTGAAGGGTGTTCCTAGATCAACTTCTTGGATAATGAGATGATGTCGACAAGGAGCGATCCGTCAAAGGAGGGCCTTAATGAATCCCACATCAACGACATGGAACGGAGCAAATGATTTTGATGGAGGTGAAAACGATCTGGTGATATATGGTTCAGGGTGGCGGTAATGAAAGAATGAAGTATAATGTATGGTAGTGGATGGGACACGGTTGACTTCTATGGATGACTTCTCTTGAACATGTCGGCAACACTTATGTGATGGATCGGTAGCATTTACCCCAAATGTGGATGGTATGGCGTGACCATGGTGATGTGACCGGTGAATGAAACAACCCATCCCGACTCTGGCATGGAGTGGAAGTGTCATGTTCAAGAGCGACTTGCTACCAATAAAGTTTCTTTGAGTTTTCTTCCCAATTTTTCCCCAGTCATTTCTGACTAGCACCTCTTTATTTTTGTCAAGCTTGAGGAGGATAACATATGCTTGTTCTCTAATTTTCCCTTCGGGCAAACCCATCGCTATGTTTTAACGAGCCTAGAGATAGTGAAACTCGTTCTCGTCTAAAGACAAGTTTGTCGCTATTAATGTTTTTAACGAGTTTAACGACAAAGATAACTCGGTCCTTTTCCTTTTTAGGGATTCTGAAAAGGTACGTAAAGTTAACTCCGGAATTCCTTTTTCGTCATCTAATCCCTTAAGTCCGAAAAAGTATAAAACAATACAGAAGGGATGAATTTTCGATAATTTTAACGAGCCGAACAAAACAAGCGCTCGATCTTTTTGTGCAATAATCCCTCAGGTCCAAAAAGATTAAAATCTAGAGGAGGGATAGCACTTCCGGTCGCTTTAACGAGCTGGAAGGCCAAAACTCGGGAATCTTTTCATATTTTATGAGTCAAATGAAAAGAGCTTAAAGAAGACTCGTCTTTTGAGGAACGAGTGATAAAATGGGTAGCAGCTGATTCCAGGTAAGGTTTGGAATTTTCCAATCACGGCAGTGTCACAAGGATGGCTAGTGAAATCACTCTTCGCAGCTGTTTCTCAAAATGGGTAAACAATCAAATGGAGGTGAATGATCGGCCAATGGAAAAGTGGAGGTGACGGTGCAAACACGACCAAGGCTTTAATGGCTGATAATGTTACATTCACGGTGGTTATTTACCGGAGGATAGTTCATTTTTTAACGAGCTTAAACGTGGATTGAAACACTTGCTCAGTCTTATGTTTATTTTTTAACGAGCATGAACTATGTGCTAAAACTGCTTGAATAGATGGTCTTGTTTTGATTTTTTACCATAAACAGCTTCGTCTTTTCAAAGATAGTACTGTATTTTCAACTGCTTCATCAAACTAGTTAGAAATGAACAACATTTGCTTGAAAATGAGATTAAAACACTAATATTTTACTTTGAACTACGTAAAAAGCAATTAAAAAGTGTTTTTACCTCTCATTTACCATTTCATTTGAACTTGGTTTGTTGGAGCTTTGGAGGTGCCTCTTCCCCCTTGATTTTCATCAGCTGATTTCGGGAGATTCTGTGGACGATTCTCGGCGCCGTCTGGACCAGGTAGGAGCTATACCTAAGCTCTTTCATTTCATGGTTTCCTTCCTGCATTCTGTGCTTCATTCTCTGCTTTTCTGAGCCCCTGGGGTTTGATGGGTTCGTTCTGCCATCAACGCACCCTGTTCATATCGAAACCTGCGCTGAATGTTAACCAGTATGAAGGCAGTTTGACATTCAACGCAGGTGGAACACTGTGCAGGTGCATTGGGCACAAAAAAGGGATTTGTTGCACAGTTTTTGATGAAAATTTTTGCCTGTTTCTCATCAAAATCAGGATCTAACTCCTCTCATGTTTTTTTTTCAGAGATCTCAGAGCAAAATGACCCTTACATGGCAAGAACGAGAACATGAAGAAGAGGACATGATTGCCCTACATGATCCGGTTACAGTGAACGCGCTGCGGAACTGTGGCTTGCTGAAGTTCTTCCGCATCTCTAGCATGAGACAGCAGATCCTATATGCAGCATGCCTTGGAATGCCTCCAACCGAAAATATTCAACTAGTGTGATGCAGTACTTCTTGTGATGAAAAATCAGTTGACCAAGATAAAGGACGGGAGGTTGAAGAACTTTGGGTTCGGTTCTATTTTGATCGCCTTTGCCTTGGAGAAGATACCACTGATGCAGCCGTAGTACATTGCACTCGACTTACCTTCTCCTACTGAACCACGCATGCAGAGATGGGTTGACCATATGTCTAGGCATGCTGGTCAATCTCAGATTTCTTTTTCTGATACCTTCTTCAGGTGGTTTGAGCGTCAGGAGATGGTCTATTCCGAGTATCCATATGCCGGCATGGACTTCCGGGGTGATCCGAATTTAGTAGTGCTGGATGGTGAGCAGTGGGGCGCTATTGGTAAAATCTTTGACCATATCACTGTTTACTATTTTTATTTATAATGTCCTTGTGCTTTATTCTATCAAGACTTTAATCAAACTCATGTGTGCATGCAGATGTTGGTCCTGTTCGTCCAGTAGTTCGCCTGAGGGTGCCAGCCGCTGCCCCAGCAGGAGAGGCTGCCGGGAGGGTTATCCTTCGTGACCTTGATGTGGCCGAGACTCTCACAGCTGTGCAGGAGCAGGTTGAGAGCCTTACTCTCGGTATTCTAGATGTGAGGATCGACGAGCTACCTTTGCAGTTACAGCGGCATACTACTGGTGTGCCTAGACAATGGACTCATCTCTTACGCATGATCGCACAGGCTGTGACTTGCTATCACGAGCATCATTAGACTAGGGTGCCCCCTAGCATTTTGAGTTTTCGGGTCATGTGACCAATTTTGTCTTGGTTTCAGAACATTATATGTAAACCATAAACAGCTATATATGTATTTTTGATTTTCGGAGTTTTATTCTGATTGAGTTATGTGATCCACATGTAGAACATTGATGATGTGTCTCTTTCTATAAATGTTGCAAATGTCTATCTAACACATAGTTCGCTAATGAGTCGGTTAATGTGTTTAAGTTTCTGGAAATATGCTGGTATTGAATAAGATCAAATTGTCTTTCCAAAATCTTAACCCTTAGGAACATGCAATAAATAGCTGGGTTTCGGACGGAATATATACCATTGAGTTGTAGTATTACGAGCTGTGAGTCTAGCCTGACGATTAGCCAGCTTATACCACGAGTGATGGCATCAGAGAGAAGTTTATCAACGCACTATATTCAGCGATATTGTTTGTTGATTGACCAATACATACACCTCTGAAACTTACTAACTCACCGCTTGGATCAAAAATGGCCCAGGCTGCGGAGGACAGGTTCCGCGAACTACGACTTGCTCCGTCGGCATATCCAACACATGGTTCCAATGGGTTTGACATCTGCAATAAATGTAAAAAAGGTGGATTACTTGACCAAAACAAACACTCTTAGCGAAAACAAAAATATAACAAAAGCATACTGGTCACTACTAGGCGTAGTAACGCTTGAGGTACAACCCATTACGAGGTTGCGCCAGTGGAATTCCGTCGTAATCCATTAACTCGTAGGCTCCTTTTGCTAACACCCGTTTAACAATATAGGGGCCCATCCATAAAGAGTTAAATTTTCCTGCTCCCAATTTATCGGATTCTTGGTCGTAAAGCAGGACCAAGTCCCCTTCTGAGAAGACACGGGGTTTGACATTTTTGTCGAACTGCGCCTTGACTCGTTTCTTATGGGCTTCGTTGGCCAATGCGGCGTCACGACGGGTTTCATCCAATTGGATTAATTCCAAGAAACGAGCTTCTTCTTCTGAAGTTCCAGGGAGGAGATCGATTGCGAGTTTGAGAGACGAGATTTCACACTGGACTGGTAAGACTGCTTCCAGGCCATATACCAGTTGGAACGGTGTGAACCCGGTCGCGTTCCTTACCGATGTTCGGTAAGCCCACAAAACTGAGTACAGGATTAGGTGTCATCTTCTTTTGTGAACTCCGATCATCCATTGCAGCATGCGCTTTAGGACCTTGTTGATTGCTTCAACTTGTCCATTGGCCTGTGGATAATATGGAGTAGAGCTGTCGTGAGATAGCTCTAGCTTGGCAGCTAATTCAACCATCATGTGATTGCGAAAATGCGATCCATGATCTATGACTATAGCCTGTGGTACGCCGAATCTGGCGACTACATGATTGAAAAAGAAAAGGGCAGCTGTTTCACCAGTGTTATCTAATGTAGGCATCGCCTCGGCCCATTTGGTAAAATAGTCAACTGCAACTATGATATACCCATGCCCCCCGGTCGAGGTGGGGTTACATGTCATGAAATCGATGCCCCATTTGGCGAATGGCCCAACAACATCTATTGGCTGTAACGGTGCGGGTGGTCTTCTGGTTTTGCTATCAAAAATTTGACAAGCATGGCAACTTCTGACTGCGGTTATGCAATCTTTGAACATTGTTGGCCAGAAGTATCCTACTCGTAAGATTTTTTGTGCTGTAGCATAGCCAGATTGATGCCCCCCAAAGGCCCTTGAATGACACTCATTCAGGGCTTTTTCGGCTTCCTCATGGGTGAGGCACCTTCTCAGAACTGTATCGATACCACGACGGTAAAGCGTGTCACCGACGATCATGTAGTCTTTTGCTTGGTATCGTATACGTTTCTGTTCAGAGTGAGAGGTGTTAGGCCTAAACTTTTGGGTTTGGAGATAAATTATTATATCTCCATACCACTCATTGCTTGTAGATATCAGAAACAAATTCTCATCCACGATTGATTCTTCTGATGTTTCATCGTTGGACGACGATGGAAGATCGCATAATAATTCTGAAAAAACTAGAGCTTTCTTTGACTTGGGTTTTACAAATTCCAGATCAAACTCTTGAAGGATTGCTATCCATTTTGAATATTTTCCCCCCAGCAACTGTCGCGACAATATATAAGTCATGGGGTTGCAATCTGACAGAATGGTAGTTTTCCGAAAGAGGACATAGTGTCAAAATCTTTGTATCGCTTGAACCGCTGCAAGCGCTAGTTTTTCAACATAAAAATATTTGCTTTCTGTATCATTTAAGTTTCTACTTAAATAATATATAGGATGTTCAATTCCATCGACTTCTTGAACTAAAGCCATTGCGATGGTTGTATCTGCTACAGCCAAATACAGGTTAAAATCTCTTTGATAATCGGGGGCATACATTAATGATGCTTTTATTAAGGAATCTTTTAAAGCATCAAAGGAAGCTTGCGCAACTTGATCCCAGACGAAGGGTACCTCCTTTTTCAAAAGACATGTATAACCTTTAGCAAGTTCGGTGTAATTTGGAATGAACCTCCTCAGAAAGTTTGCTTTCCCTTGGAGTTTTTGAATCTGAAGCAAATTTGAAGGTGGAGGCAAATTTATGATTGCCTGGACCTTGCACGGGTCGAGATGAATCCCATCCTTGGAGACTACAAAGCCAAGTAAACAACCAGAACCGACGCAAAATACACATTTGTGCGGATTGAGTCGTATCTTGTAGTGTCGGCAACGTAGAAATATCGCTCTTAAATGCTGCGGATGATCAGTCCGCTTTCGCGAATGAGCCGGAAGGTCGTCGAGGTATGGTTGAACGATGTTCTTGATGTCATGGAAGGCATAATTCATTGCCCTCTGAAATGTCGCCCCTGCGTTCTTTAAACCAAAGGGTAATTTTCGATATGCGAATGTGCCCCACGGACAAATGAATGCAGTCTTTGACTGGTCCTGTGGGCGGATATTTATTTGATTATACCCGGAAAATCCATCCATGAATGAAAATATTTCGCATCCAGCGCATTCATCAATTATCTGGTCGATGAAGGGTGTAGGGTAGTTGTCTTTCGGACAAGCTTGATTTACATCCCTATAATCGATACACACTCTAATTGTCCCCTGTTTTTTCATAACAGGGACAATATTCGATACCCAATCGGTTAATGGAACTGGGTAGATAAAACCAGCATGGAGAAGCTTTTCAACTTCTACCTTAATGGCAGCGGCTTTCTTGGGGTGCACCTGCCTCAGCCGTTTTCGTACCGGTTTGACATTTGGATACATCTTAATTTCGTGTTCAACGATACTCGAGTCAATGCCTGGCATTTCATCATATGACCAAGCAAAGACATCTCTGAATTCGCGAAATAGAGTGTTGTATATTTCTAGTTCTAAAGGAAAACAACCTTTGCCGACATAAATATTCTCTACAATATCCGTTTTGGTCGAGATATTTATGGCTATAGTCTCTTCAATGTTGGATAAGTTTTGCTCGGAATCCACCGTATTTACAGTATTTGATAGGAATTCAAAAACTGAAGGATGATATAGGTCATCTTGAGTATCTTCTTCATAATCCGGAAGAAGGGAACGATGGTGGCAATCACTCCATGGGGCTCCTTCAATCAACATTGATTGTACAATTCCTTCGTCGGTTCCATGCACTCGTGACCAAGGATCTGAAGGGGTACCATATTCTCTAGACCTATCTACCCAAACGCTTGATGAGTGTTGATTTGGGTTTGCCTCCCATGCTAGAAACATTGATTGCTATAATACTTCTATTGGGCTTGGGGGAAAAACCATTGCATGATCCATGTGGATATCGTTTTTTGAGATCTTTGTGGAAGATATCATGTTGCAGGGTCCTATCGACGCTACTTCCGCCAGATTGATTGGAGGTGGAAGAGCGAAAGTTCCCATTAGTATAGGATCTTTTAGTAGGCCTACTCTGATATCCTGAAGCGAATGGGGGCTTCCATGGATCATGGGAATGCTTCCTGTAACTTGAGAACCATTGGGGAGGAAGTTTTGTTGATCAACGATTGTAAGCTAGTTGGGCTGGTAACTGAGGATCGTATCCTTTGTGGTCGAAGGATACAAGATTGGAATCCTTTGGGTCAACCCCACCAATGGCTGATAACAAAGCCTACCTTTGGGATGGACAATTTTGTAGTACTTCAAGAGTCGACATAACGGATGGCGATTGGGCCAAATCTTCCACTATGTTATAATGCTGCGCCACTCTAGCGCGAGGATTAAACGCCGACTTGTGTACTACTCCCTTTGGCGGTTTTATTGTTAATTCAGGAATGATGGGTGGTACAACTTCTGTCAAAGTTGTTGTCGAACTACTTGGTTGATCTTTGTCCTTGTTGTTCGACAGCTGAGGATTCCCGTAATCTTTATTCCTTGTCGAAATCAAAGCATCATTTTGCTGTTTCGAAACCGACAACATTAGTACTTGAGACGGGGAAGCATTTCCACTATCAACCAGATTTGTTCCTGGATTTGGAAACGGATCAGTCAACACAGCTGAGGTTTTTGAACTTTTAAAGAATTTCTTAAGCTCAGCTCTGTATGGACAATCTGCAGCCCGATGATCCTCATCACATATTTGACATGGATATTTCAGTTTCCTATTTCCAGGAGGGTTTGAAGAAGATTTTTCAGGAGATGACTCATCCTGTTTCTTCTTCTTCCCTTTGCCTTGTTTCTTCTTGCTTCCTGGTTGTTTGGTTTCTTTGCCTTTATCTGTTGATACGGCATTTACTTCCGAAGCAATAATTTCATCTTTTGCATTTTGATCTGAAATCTTATGGGCCTTCTTGGATGTAGCCTTTGTCGATTTCGCGTTTGTCGTGCCAATCACGCCATCGCCGGCGTGAGAGTCATTGTTTGATCTAGGAGGAGGAGGAATTGAGAATTCCGGTTTAGGGGCATCACGTATTTTGTCGTAGAGCGTGCCAGACTGGGTATAGACCAAGTCCAGATATTGCGCACGAGCGATAACTTGCTCTTCCGTTACAACTCCCCCCTTTGCCACATCTTCCGTGATGGCAGAAAGTAATGAATTGATAAACCATTCAGCTAATAGCTGATCGGGAACGCACGTTTTTACCATCCTACGACGACGTTGCCACTCATGTATATGATCAGATATGTGAGTGGCCGTTGTCTGTTTGAAGTTGGTGAGGAGTTCCGTTCCTGTTTCATACCTTATCGGTAATTGAAAATGGGTTAAAAAGGTTGTGGCTAAGGTACTGAAGTTGTCGAACGAAGCTCTAGGCAATTCAATATACCATTTTGCCGCTGGACCCGTTAACGTCCTCTGAAAAAGGTGAAGCCTTATCGAATCATCGTTTAGGGTGTTTGATGAACACCAGAGATGAAATGTCATCACGTGATTCGATGGATCTTCACCTGGATTTCCATTAAATTTAGGAATATCTGATGGGAGTTTATGCGGAATCGCTGGCCACCAAGGGGCATAAGCAATTGGATCGTTTGTTAACCGGTGTAAATCAAGTAACTCTAAAGTTGCCACGAATGGTAACTGTTGATTCATGTTAGGTGAAGCATACCCAGGATACGATGGAATCGCCTGAGCAGTTGGCCTTTGCATACCAACATAATGCAGTTGATGCTGGTATGACTGATACGGTTGGTGGACATGACCATTATAAAATGGTTGATTTTGACCGTTTTGAATGTGCAGCTGTCCACTGTTCGCAAAGATCTGCTGCTCAGAACCTTGGTATACTTGTTGGAATTGTGGTTGTTGGTATTGCACCAGCCACGGTTGTGAAGCCATGTTCTATTGCGCTATACTAACCGTTGGACCAAGGTGTGGGGTAATTGTACCCGTTTGGACCTGTGTCGCCCCACCAGTTGGCGATTGTGGTTGAGTCACAGGGTCAAGGGGCTGTTGCATTACAAACTGAGAAATCTGAGGTTGACATACAACAGGCAGCGTTTGAACTTGTGACACTGTCACAATAGCCGGTGTAGTAGGTATATTCGACACAGGTACACATTGTTGCATCGAATATACAACCCTTGGTTGTTGGGGTAGTATAGGTACCCAACCACTTGATGTAAGTCCAGTATAACCTGAATACTGTTGTGAACTCCCGTATGGATATCCTCCCGGAGGGGGTAATGAAAGGGCATACTGCCCCCCATACGGTGGTAATCCGGAACTCAAGGGGATTTTCTGCCCTTGGGGACTGGATTGCCCAAATTGACCTCCAAATGGATCAATTTGTCGAGACTCAACATAAGAGTTGCCGGATATTATTTCGGAGGAATAAACAGGAACGGACCATACTGTCGAAATAGCCCCTGGATGGACTCCTTCTAGCAATTGTGAGCTAGTCGGGACAGATGGTACGCCGACAAACATTGTTAGAGTGACGACAGGGAGTTCTGCTGTCGCTGTGTCTGTCGACACAGTCCTAGATTGTTTAGAAAATTGGGAGTCTATCCAAAAGATTGCCTAGTGATTCTACAGGAACTTCCGCTGGTGGTAGACCAACTTCTGACGAAGAAGGAAATAGAGTGACCCCGACTCCAAAGTGTGTTGGAGTACTTGTTTGCGGATCTTCTACAATTTCCTCTATCGCAATCAAACCTGGTGGAAGAGGAAGACCATCAGGTCCGTAAAATATTTCTGGTGCCGAAGAAGGGGTTGAATCGACAGCGACAGATGTTTGAAGAGCAATACTTTCTGAACCGATTGCAGATGGAACTGGTTCAGTAACACAAGTGTTTACTCTTAGACTAGGATCAGTATCACTGTCCCTCTATGGCTGTTGAACTTCTTCTGTAGAGGCAGGGTTTCCAGAAATGTTTGGAGTAACCGGAATCTCGGATGTTGTTGGAACACTTGTTCTAACCTTAATAGGAGATTTCGAACCGGTTAAATGAGTTCGCTCTGTCCGTACTGTTTTCGATTCCGGAGACAAAGACGGTTGACTCGTAAGCCTCCGCGAATGATGGGGTTTCAATTGACTTTCTTCCATGATTGTGGATTACTCGATCAACTAAAATACAAAAGGGGAAATATGTTTCCGAATTAAATGAATTTTAGACGCTTTAGACACAACTTGTTTTTTCAGTTTTTAAGAGTCGAGAAAAAACAAAAGATGACTCTAGTCTCCTTCGATTTTTAATGAGCCTGAAGTGACAAGTGCTCAGATGGACCTTTTCCGTTAAGGAGTCTGAAAAGGAACGAAAGGGACTGCTCTGGAGATCTAGGTAGAGGGTGTGCCAAACCAATCGCAAAACCGCAGAATACTTTTTAAGGTACGGGCGGTCAATCTTCCTGAATGCTGTGTTCAGTGCATTGCGATCAGTAGGGCGGCCGACATGGCTTCCTATGGATAAAGGTTTTATGCCTATAGGGGTCTCCCAATATATACTCGACGGTACGTGGGAGCACAATCCGTACTGGCACTTATCATCTCACAGTGGAGGAATCACCCAACCAACAATGAGGACAACAGTTACCAGGCTTTACGACGCCGGAACACGTCTCTAGCCTAGACCTCTATGTTGTGCGTTAAGTTACAAAGCGGTGTTAAGTTCATTCAATTTATTTTAGGTTGATCTTTCTTAGAAGTTTGCCTTTTTGGATCACCATGTGATGTAGATGTAATTCCTAAATGCAGTCTAAAGATGATAAGCAAGCTTTTATCTCTTTTCAACAATGAAAATCCTAGCTACAAGGGGAAAAGAAAGACACAATATTTTCTCAAAGAGCAAAGAGCACACTGTAAATGCACTTTTCCTAAATCAAGCCATACAAACTGTCAATATGCAAATGCACTTGTGCATGTATTTGTTTTTCACTTTCTTAATATTGATGCCTAAAAAGAAAGTTGTTGTACAAATTCGAATTCGATTTCAAGTGAAAATTACAAACAAGCTTCTTTTAGAAATCAAAAAGACGATTACGACACTTTATGATTTTGAAGTAAACACTTGTTTCGACACTAGAAATTCACAAATTCAAACCAAAAGACAAAATTAAAAGCGTAATCAACTGTCAACAGCAAATAAACTTTCTCCTAAGATCAAAACGACACTTACGACGGGTCTAGATCTAAGGGCGACAGTATGACTAGTTTACTTTTGTAATGGGAAACTGCAAATGACGTAACAAATACACAAAAACAAATACAGTTTCTTTTGTACAACTGAGGCAGAATTAAGGCAAAGAAAAGGGGTTTTCAGATAGGTACACACACTTATAACAGGCTGCAAAAATCAGAGGAAAAACTGAGAAAAGTGAGCAAAGAACCTCAGCTAGGCAGGGCTAGGCTGATCAACGCACCTACTACACAGAGAAACTAAATTGCAGCGCAGGTAGCCCTCTCAGGACTTGCGTTGAAATGCAGAGTCTCTTCACAGAGCCTGCGCTGAAGCAGAAACGAGAATTTTCTTTGGGTTCTGGGTCACGGTTTGCAGTTTAATCTATGGTTTTTGGCCGGATAAAAGCTATTAGTAAGGTACAATCAGAGGGATGATTTAAAGGAGGACTAAGAGCTATCACAAAGGGCAATTAGAGCATTTGTGGATCAATTGTTCAGATCATAAACATGCCCAGTGAATGGACTAGAGTAGCAGATCTCTACTTTGCATTTGTAAATAGCAAATGCAGTTCGATTCGCCACTCCTGAGTTTATGAGATGAACAACAATAGAAACACAAATAAACTAACTAGACATGTTCCCCAGCGGAGTCACCATTTTGTTGTCGGGAAAAGTATCTATTCAGAATGCCACTATCCCACTCTAAGGTGTGACAGTGCCTTAGCAACAAACAAGGAAAACTATTTTCGTATTCTTCTTTATGAAATGTAAACGAAGAGGAAGGATGTAACTAACCTGTGTCTTTCGCTAGTTTGTTAATCCAATCGCTCTCCTCTTTGTTTGCTTCCCGCTACCTGCTCCCTTACTGGCCCAGCTTCACCAAGTTCCTGCAAGATCACAGAAGAGGAAACTACACAAAAGACATAGATTTACATTCATAAAAAGCTTAGGATCAGATTTAAGCTAAACATGCAAATATAACAAAGCATCATTGATACACAGCATGTAGGAGAAACTAAAATAGTTTTATTGATATGATAAGAAAGTCCAAGAGGAGATACAACCAAGTGAGGCCCGATCCAGCATCTACCTCCCAGCAAAGGAATCCCTTCCTCACCTCCAACAAAGCATAAATCACCCAATGCACTAATCTCAATCTCAAACCAACAACAATTCTCTGCAAAGTACAAAATTCCAGCCTCTGGATCTCTGGGATGAGGGATCCATATATAGATGTATGCAAAGAGGATGAGTCAGCTTATGTTTTGACTTGTGGCTTCTCTCTGTCGTTTCTTGCTTCCACTTGGAGACTGAGAGCCTCTTACTCATCACTGGTCGAATTCAGTGAGGCAAGTGTCATTGGAGAAGATTCTGGAAGCTTCCATTGTCTTTCCACCTCGTTGAATGACTTTGCCATTTGTCATTTCCTGCTCAACGCACCCCGGTAGTGCATTCACTTGCGTTGCAACGCACCTAGCCAGTGTATTTGGGTGCTTTGCAACGCAGGCAGCTAGTGGAGCATCTGAATTGATCCTGATTTGACTAGTTTTGAGCAGTTTCTGGTGGAGAACTTCTGGGAGAAGCTGTCATTGGTTGACCTTGTTCCTTTAGGGGCAGGAACAACACTTTTAGGGACTTTGGATCCCTTGGATTATGGACATTTCATGCTTAAAGCTGTAAGGCACAAAAATGTCTATAACAGTGTTGTTTGTGATATCTACCACCAATGGGAATAATGAAACAAAGGGAATATTAGGAAGGGAGTAATGTGATGGGAATAGGGGTTATGGGGGGAAGTGTGTTTAGGGATATGTAGGGGGTTTGACAAGGTATGGTTTGGGGTTTGTATTGACCAATAGGAGGAGGGGCAAGGGAATAGGGTTTGGTAGTGTTTTAGGGTAGTGATAATAGGAAAAATGGCATGGGGGAATAAGGAAAAATGGTAAGGAAGGGAAAATGGGACCTTGGCATCAACAACACATTTACACAACCCTAGAAAAAATGGCCCTTTGTGTTTTCTTGTGGTTTCTTTATGAGTTTTGTTTCATTTCAATCGTAGGCATACATCACTATATCATTTACATAATTTGAGGAACCATTGATGTTATAGAGCCTACCTCTCGAGCTGATGGGCATCCACAAAAGATTTGAGGGAGTTTTGGCAAGTTTCAGGCCCTTTGTTTGTGTACGCCACACGCAAAATCCAGTGTGCCACGCCCTGGGTGTGCGCCGCACCAGTTAGAAAATTGCACTGCGGGCGGGCTCTGTGTGCACCGCGCCCCAGTCTATATGCGCCGCGCACTGAAACCGCCTCCAACTTTGCTCCAAAACACATGATGCACACTCCACGAATTTGCAATGTTT
This sequence comes from Pinus tabuliformis, assembly GCA_031772625.1. Taxonomy (NCBI): domain Eukaryota; kingdom Viridiplantae; phylum Streptophyta; class Pinopsida; order Pinales; family Pinaceae; genus Pinus; species Pinus tabuliformis. The sequence goes on along the minus strand of CM062817.1, from coordinate 1,230,652,421 downwards.
TCCCTATGCCTTTGATTGCACAATGAGTTTAATTTTTGATGTAAACTTGTGTATAAAGACTTGGAGGTCATGATTTAAATTTTTCTTTTTCGAAAACCCATTTTTATAATGTCATGTTTTGCCACTTTTTCACTGACTTAAATCAACACTGATTTTCACTTTTCCTTTGAAATTTTGGCCCAAATGATGAAATTTTAGACACTCTTCGCGGGGATTGCATGACAGGGAATTTGGCCACGGAAACCATGACTGCGCCTGGAGAAATCAACTGTCGACCTCTTTGAAAATTTTATCACCAATGACACTGTTTGACTTTTCTTCAAAACGGAGTTTTGAAGAACAGTCAAAGTTTATCAATATGACGATGAAACTCTGTGAATCATTATTTTGTAAGGGTCTCTCTCTGGCCTGCATGGCTTTACTGGACATATTTAAAGACCAAACTGATAAATTCCTAGACCTAATGATCGAAAATGACCTTTTTCCATTAAAGGACCAGACCTTGACTATCATGGACTTTGGTGATTATTGAAAAAAGACCAAAGCCAGCAGGAGCCAGACATGAGGGGAAATGACTAGCATGACCTTTTCCGTCAGATTATGGCATGCCCCTAGCGGAATGCAGCTGAGTGAATGGAGCGGGACACCTAAAAATGAAATGCATAAAGAGTTTGGATCTCTGATGGAGGACTGGCCAGACCGACTCTAACACGATCACCCTGACCCATACTACCCCTTAAGAGGTGAGAGCAGTGCAATTGTACTTTCATTACATTCCTCACAACCTCTTGGATGGTCTCAAATATTTGGGTTTCCAGATAAAACCCAACAGCTATAGGATTGCTGACTGGATCTGGTTAGTGATCAAACTAGAGAAGAGGTTGAAAATTTGGAACCATAGATTGCTCTCAAGAGCAGGGAGACTAGTCCTGATTAAATCTGTTCTGGAAGCCACCCCGATATATTGGATGTCTCTTGCCTGGATCCCACGGGGAATCCTCAGTTGTATACAACATATATGCTACCAATATCTATGGAATGTTCATAAGGAAGGTAAAACATTTGCTTGGGTAAGCTAGAAGAACATTTCTCTACCAAAGAAATGGGGGTGGGTGGGGGTTAAAAGATCTGTCTTATTTTGCCCAAGCTCTTGCAGCAAAGATGAGCTGGTCCCTTCTCACTCCAAACAACCTCTGGATGACTATGACATACCATAAATACATTTGGCCTCATCAGATTCTGGACTGGGCCGTCAATAAGATTAGCATCGTGGGGGAATATCCATTGTTTTGAAAACAATATTAAAGACAATGCCTTTTATTAGAGCAAATTTGGCATGGCACATAGACAATGGATCCTCTGTGAGAATTGGTATCAGCCCCTGGATGGGTGGGGGTAACAGTTACCTCCTAACCCCTGGACCTCTTACAACATCTAAATCACAGGGATATCAAGGTGATTGCTCAGATTGTTGATCAAGAACACAGCTCCATTCTTAGTCAGCGATGGCGAACAGTTCAAGATCTGAACATTCTTGTGCAGTGGTAGCACACATGGGAATCATACCTCGGGGCTCTGTCGAAGCACATATAACCCTCAATTAGGACCCTGATGTTTTAGTATGGACTCCTGCTGACCATGGGAAATATAGTCCAAAACAGGGATATATACATCTTTTATAGCCTCATTATTATTGAGAAATATAGTGTCCACTCGGAGATGCCAGTCCCACTAAGACTGGTAGCTATCTTAGAAACAAACAAACTAAAACTACTTTCGTTTGCCTTTATGAGAAGTAGATGAAAGGGGAATGAAGGACACCAACCTCAGTCTTGCGCTTGGTTCCTTGCTTGGTTCCTCTCCCTTTTGACAGATCCCTGCTTCTTCTCCTTCGTCTACCCAGCTTCAAAGAGCACCTGTGGGATCAAAGCAGCATAATACTATCGAAGAACAAAGATCTACAATCATAAACAATATAGGACCAGATATATATTGACCACACAAATGCATATATCATCAAACATACAAGAATGTGGAGGAAAACTTCAATAGCTTTATTAATATCAAGAATAGCAAAGAAGATTATAACCAATTGTTCTGACCCAGTGTCATACTCCAGCATGAAAGCCCTTCTTTCACCTCATGAAAAGCTTAGATCACCCAACACTATGATGTTCCACCAAGAAACCAACAACACTTCCTTACAAGATACAAAATTCCAGCCTCTGGATCTCTGGGATGAGGGATCCATATATAGATGATTGCAGGGGGGTGAGTCAGCTTTTGGGATTTTGATTAGTGTCCTCTCTCTTATGGTTCTTGATTCCACTTGGATATTGATGATCTCTTACTCATCCCTGGGCGAATTCAGAAAGGCAAGTGTCATAGGAGAAGTTTCTGGAAGATTCTATGATCATCCACCTCGCAAACTGTCTCTGCCATTTGTCCACTCTCACCCATCGCACCCTATAGAAGGGATTTTCAGTATGCATCGCACCTTTTATAGTGGGCAGGTGGGATGCATCACACCCTTAGCAATGAGCACCCTGTATGGTCCAGTTTTGACCAGTTCTGAGTAGTTTCCTGTGGAGAACTTCTGGGAGATGATGTAATTAGCTGACCTTGTTCTTTTAGGGTATGGAACAACACTTGTAGGGACTTAGGAGCCCTTGGTTTATGGACATGTATGATTGGGGTTGCAGTGCCCAAAAATGTCTATAACACTCATAAGCCTAACCATGCTAATGAATGGTGGCAACAAGTATGAAGACTGAAAACTCCCCCTCGGGCCCATCTCTTTATGTGGTGCGTATTAATTAAAAAAACCCACAAAAGAGAGGTGCTTATGCATAGATCCATCTTCAGGCTGAGCTGGTGCATTCTTTGTAAACAAGCAACTGAATCAAATGAGCACCTGTTTTTTCTCTGCCCATCCGCTACCCAATTCTGGCAAGAAGTAACACAACAACTCTCATTGAGAAATGCATGGTGGGGCCCTACTATTCTGCAAGCTTGGAATAATTGGATCACAGTGCACTAGAGACTAAAAACACAATGTTTAGCACTCATTATCTGCTAGACCATATGGATTACCTGAAACCGCCTTATTTTTAAGAATGAGCCCATATGTTGGCCTCTACTCATCACTAAGGTAGTGATAGTCTTCCATGACATCCTCGATGAGGAACCATCACACACCCATAAATTATCGAGACCTGGTAACATTGAAAAATCTTGGCCGTGGGCATTTTTCGATGGGGCTACTCAACCTCAAGGCATGGGGGGGGTTTTTGTTTATACCTCTTGGATCAGCATTATTTCAAAGCCAAATTGGGATTGGGGGAAGGAACAAATAACTTCTTTAGGCTTATCACTCTCAGACATTTGCTACATTTTGCACTTGCACATAACTACTCTTCCTTACAAATCTTTGGAGACTTGCAAATAATCATCAACTGGTTCAATACAAAAAATCATTGTCATGCTATATCTCTTCAAAACATTTTGGATGATGTATACAATCTCAAAACAGGATTTAATATGGTTTCTTGTCAACATATACACAAGGAATACAATGAAGTTGCTAACAAGCTTTCCAAGGAGGGATCACTACTTCCCCGAGGCTTGTGGATAATCGTTGAAAAACTAGGCTTAGAGGTCTATCAATATCATCACACCATATATAGACCAGGATTACTATAGGGTGCAAAGACCCTAAGATATACAAGTAGTTTTTGATGTTTTTTTTATTTTGAGTAATTGCATAGACACAACAATGTGTATATATCTATATTTTGATTTTGGAAATGGCAAGACCATATTTTTTTATAGCTAAATTATTGTACAAAGGTCTATATTGATCTTCAGATACAACATATGCCAACATGCGTCTACTACATGTAATTTTTCCTCATAATGAAAGATCACGATTTTTTCTTTGGAAAAAAAAAACTACTTGAATGGCTAGGAAGGGTCTTGATAAAAAGTGGATAAAAAAATCTCATTTCAAACAAAAATAAATAGAAATGGTGACTATCATTTCACAGTAGTCTTTGTGTCATTGTTCCATTCTATTTTCTCCAACTAGAAAATCGTTCATATTATGTTAATTGTGATAAGACAACAATAGTGTAATCTGGAAATAGAAAAATAGAAAATCCCACAAATAGTCGAGGAAAGAATGTTCAAGCATATTCATGGAAGCCAGAGCAAGCCCTCCTCCTACACAATGTTTTCGACCATGTAGTTGTAGCTCATGAAACCATAGGGCTCACTTAACCCATCCTTAGATAGTCTGTTTGCCACAGTGTTTTTTTCTCGGTATACATGAGAAATGGAGTATGCAGTGAAAGATCATAGAATGTGCTTGACGCTCCTTACCCAACCCAGAAGTAAGGGAGGCTGAAAATTAGTAGTTCCCTTGATTCCATCAATAAGAGATTTGGAATCCCCATAGATATTCAGAAAATGTAATTTCTTGTGTTTTGTAAACTAGAGTAGCCCCATAAAGCAATAACTTCCTCTCTAGTGTTGGATCCAAAGCCACCATTCCACCAAAGATGAAATTGTTTAGAAATGTTAAGACTTAGTATAGCACCACAACCACATCTTCCAATCTGCGCAACTCCATCAAAGAAGCCAGTATGAAGGCATATCATAGGAGGCCTCATCTATGGGAATGATAAAACATGTGAGCAGCATTCTGAGAGGTGGCATTCATCCAAATAAGAATCTTATGTATAATCCAATGATAGTCAAATAGCCTCCCTTCAAATAGGAATAGATTACAAGGCTTCCAAATTTCCTAGATGGTGTAAAGGGGAAGCTCCTTGTATTTTTTAGAAACATTGCACCAATCTATCATAAACTCTTGAAAGTTGTTTAACTACCAAAAAGGGTTCGGGAGAGTAGCAGCAAAATACTCCCATATCCTATTTGTGTATCAACAAGCGAGGAAGATATAGTGGACAGATTACTATGATAAAACTGCTTGAATGGCTAGGAAGGGTCTTGATAAAAAATGGATAAATAGATTTGATTTCAAACAAAAATAAATAGAAATGGTGACTATCATTTCATAGTAGCCTTCATGTCTTTGTTCCATTCTATTTTCTCCAACTAGAAAATTGTTCGTGTTATGTTAATTGTGATTAATACTGAAAGAGAGAGACATCCCCCCATAATATCATATAATATGTTAATTGCTTTTTCCTAGCATGCATCTGATTAATTTCTTGCATGCTCTATTTGGTCATTTACCAAAAAAAAAAAATAGACGATAACAAAATTTCACACGAATAAGAACATGAATGCAGAAGCTCTTAATTTACCCTCTAGAATCATTGACATAGAAACAAGTAAATAGTTATGATCTGGATTTAAATAGGAACGCAACAAATTATAGATATAACCATACATAAGAGATGCAACAGAAATAATACTTCATTTCATTACTGTAAAATACTGAAATATGCTTACAAACAAAAATGGAAATAAACTAGCTAGGGCGATGGTAGCTTATCTCTGATAAGAGATGTGGCAGCTACATGCCTCTAAATTGTGTTACAATGAGGCTCAAGGGCCTATTTATTATTGAACCATAAGAGAAAACCCTAAACAACCAAAACCCTAACCCAAGGAGATGTAACACCAAGAGTTTATGGGCCCCGTTGGGGTGAGTTGGACAGCCAACTTCCCAGGGTCACGACTTGGTCATATTATCTTCGTTGCAGCTTGTTCCATGCTCTGGATTTAACTCTGTTGGTGTGAGTTGTTCTACAATGTCGGATGTGTCTAGTAATGGTGGAAATTATGGTAGAAGGTGGTCCACATTGAACACTGGGTGCAAGCCAAGGAATGGGGGAATGCTGAGCTCAAATGCATTGTCTCCCACAACCTTGGTAATGGTGTAAGAACCATATCAGAGTGGTCTGAGTTTCCGATAGGCTCCAGTAAGGCGTTCCTTTTGCAAATGAAACCAAACTTTTTTGGCCACTTGAAACTTGTTTGGCACCCGATGTTGATCATGTCACTGCTTGTACTTAGCATTTGATTTCTCTAGAATGTCATCGACCTGTTGGCGATATGTTGGTGTGCTCAATGAAGTTGTTCGCCTTATCTGTTTCAGACTGGACATGAACCAAATCTGCCCGAGTAGCTACAAATGGCATGGCCACATCAAAGGGACATGGTGGCTAGAATCCCAAGCCAAACCTAGAAAGGGTTGTGGCCAATTGAGATGTGGAGAGCCTGGTTATAGTTGTATTGAACATAAGGGAGGCTCTCATCCCATGTGTGTGGATGCTTTGAGTTGTACATGTGCAGAATGTGTACGATCATCTTATTGAAAACCTCTGTCCTAGTCATTAGTTTGGAGATGGAAGGCTATGGACTTAGTGAGTTTGGCGTCCAGCATCAACCAGAGACTGGACCAAAATGTACTGAGGAACATGTTGTCCTAATCTGAGATGATAGACTGTAGGATCCCAAAGTGTACCCACACTCATTCAAAGAAGATTTTAGCAGTGGCTTCTGTTGTGATATTCTTCTTGCAGGCCGCCATAACTGCCATCTTTGAGAACCTATCGACGACCACAAAAACACAAACGTTTCCATGCTTAACATAAGGAAGGCTTGACATGTAATCCATGGAGATGGATTCCCAAGGTCGACTAGGGGTTGGTAACAGCATATAGAGGCCTTGCTTCTTGATGATTGGTTTGGCAATGGCACATGCAATGTAGGATTTTGATGTACTTCCCAACATCTTGTCGAAGATTCGTCCAATATAAATACTTCGACAATACTGCCACCATTTTCTTGACCCCGAAATGCCCAGTAGCCCGACTGTTGTGTGCTTTCCAAATAATCTTGGCACACTCGCTTGAAGGAACACAAAAGTGACCCAGGTGGCATAACATCGCATCCTGGAGCTGAAAATCTAGAACATGTTGACCCTCCAAGAGTGTCTGGTATGTGTGGTTGAATGCTATATCGCTTTTGTAGAGAAGTGGTCAATCTGAAGTCTCGTGCCCACAAGCGTTGAGCACGGTGGTTAACGCTATGATCGGTGGTCGACTGAGACAATCTACAACATTATTGGTGTTGCCCTTCTTATACTTGATATTCAAATGGAACTATTGCAGGTATGTGGACCACTTCTGATGGCGAACATTCTGTAATTTTCCTTGGGTTTGTATGAACTACAGGGGCCAATGGTCTATATGGATGACAATTTGCTTCCCCAAAATGTAATGCTTCCATTGTCAGTAGGTTTGCACAATGGAATACATCTCTTTGTCATAAGTGGGATACTTCCGGACTATGTTTGAAAGCGTCTCATTGTGATAAGCCACTAGATGCCCACGTTGAGTGAGGACTACCCCAATAGCATAGTCAGAGGCATCTGTCTTGATCTCAAATGGTTGTTACAAGTTTGGTAATGCAAGCATGGGTGTTGAGCAGAGGTGATGTTTCAAATCTATGAGTACCTTCTATTGAGATTTAGATCAAAAGAATTTTTCTTTTGCTCCTCCCTTTGTGACTTGGCTCAAGGGCCAAGTGATATGAGAAAATCCCAACACAAGCCTGCGGTAGAAGTTGGTAAGACCCAAAAAGTTGTGGAGCTATATTAGAGTGGTTGGAGATGGCCAATCCCGAATGACTTGGATCTTGGCTAGATCCACATGCACCCCCCAATTCATCAATAATGTATCCCAGATACTAAACCTGGGTCATTCCAAAAGTGCATTTCTCCAAATTAGCACATAACTTGTGTTGCCGCAGTGTTTGGAGAACCTGCCGGATGTGGTGGAGGTGCTCTTCGCAACTCTGGTTGAAGATCAGGATGTCATCCAAGTATAACACTGCAAATGAGTTGGTGAATAGCCACAAGATGTCATCCATTAGCCTCATGAAGGTTTTAGGAGCATTCATCAACTCAAAAGGCATAACTAATCATTCGAAAAGGACCTCCTTGGCTTTGAAGGCCATCTTCCACACATCAAAGGGTTCAATTGGTACCTAGTGATATACTGACTTCAAATCGATCTCGCTAAAATATTTTTCCCCCTTCAGTTGGTCTGGGAGGTCATCAATCCATGGGATCGAGTACCTATTCCAAATAGTGATCTTTTCAGTGCCCGATAGTCAATACAGAGTGTCCAAGTCCCATCCTTCTTCTGTACCAACACGATCGGGCTCCCACAGGGCGATGACTCGGACAGATGTGACCTTTCTGGCGCGGCTCCTAAATTTGCCTCTTGATTTCATCATTCTCCAGAATTGACTGTCGATATATTATTCCATTTGATAGTGACACACTTAGGGTCAAATAGATGGAGTGCTTAACCTGACAGTGCAGAGGAACCCCTGCGAGGGAGGTGAAGATGTCCTTGTACTCCTCCACGACCTTGTCCATCTGTAGTTTTCATGCAGAGGGGCCCTGTCTGGAGGTCGTGGCCACCATCTTCTTCTTTCCTTGAGGGCATATCATTAGGAAAAAAAAATTCCCAGTTTTGGAAATGAGCTTACTGCATTGTTTTGCAGTAACCAAAGAGATGGCGATAGGTGGTGCTACCTTCGGTATCCTGTACAACTTATCTCCCAAAGTAACAATAACAACACGAGGCCTTATTTCATACACAGCATGTCACTTCCACAAGTATGGTTGGCCTAACAATACATCACAAATATAAAGGAGAGAAACATCACAGAATACCTCAGCCATGAAGGGCTTGATGTTCTATGGAAGGCGACACCACTGGCCCATGCGAAAATCCCATCCTTGGTGAAGCCACCAATGGTGTACCGTTGTGGATTTTTTATGGTCGGTAAGCCTAGCCACTTCACGACCTGTGCCGAAATGAGGTTCTTTTGGCTCCCACTATCAACAATAAACTATAGCGGGGAGCCCTTTACCCAAATCTGGGAGTGGAAGAGGCGCTCCTCCTCCTCTAGATCTTCGGGTTCCTCTTTCTAGATCTTCATGGTGGCAACGGTGGAGTTGGGCTCTGCATTGATAATCTGCTTCCTTTTTTCATTCCACTTGTCAGGTTTTGACTGAGAGTCAGAACATGCATCTGATTCTGAAACCTTTAGCTTGGCCACCAGTGACTGCTTGGTCCGACACTCACTTGTGTTGTGAGTGGAGCTCTTATGGAACTCACACCACTTTCCTATGTCCTTTTTCGGCTTCGTGGCATTGTTATTTGCTTGTAGCTTTGGTGAGTTGTCTTGGGCCACCCCGCCTTGGCTTTGTCCTTTATTCTGTGGTTTGGGGGCACCTTTCCCTTGCTTTGGATTCGCAGATCCAAAGTCTTGGTTCTTATGTTTAAAATTTTGCTTGATCTTGATGACATATCGGTATGTCGTGTTGAGCGAGGAGATGTTCAAGAATTCTATTTCGTCCTGGATGTACCTGTGCAGGCAGCCATGGTATTTGAGTACCAAATGATGCTTTGAATCTTTGATACCCAAATTTGTGCAAAGGGTATGGAAAATATTGGTGAACTCTAGCACATCTTGGTCCCTTCCTTGCTACAACGTGGTCCACTTTATGTATTGATCCTCATAGCTTCCAACAGGGTACTACTGCTCCTTGATGGCAGCCCATAATGAATTCCAAGTGGGTGTGGCTAAAAATAGTGAGGCCGTACTTTCATCCTTCTGCTCGCAGTAGGTTTCCCACCAATCCTTGACATGGGGGGTGGCTTTGAGAAGGGCGAAAGTAATCTTTTTCCAACCAGAAAAATCATGAATAGAAAAATACCCTTCTAGCAGATTTAACCATTTATCTACGGTTTTTGCATCTATCTGACCCTAAAATATGGGAATGGCAAAGTTAACTTGTACCTTAAAGGGTGTGGCTCTTCCAAAGTAGCTACTAGAAGTAGATATGTCACCCTTGGGTAGCCACTAAAGGATCTGGGCAAAGTTGTCCATCATCGTGTTCCTTTGTCGCTCGAGGGCCTCTCCGAGACAGATTTTGATGGGACCTCCTGCCCCCTTGTCTTTCTTTTCATCCTCCATGGGAGGCCATTGGGATTTGCGAGGCTGGTCTTACAAAGGTTCGACTAGTTCAAGCCCAAACTCCTTATATCCCCACCTCGTTGGGGACATGAAAAGAAAGACAGAGAAAAAGCAGACCACTCTAATACCACTGATCTAGATTTAAACAGGAATGCAACAAATTACAGATATAACCATACATACAGAGATGCAACAGAAATAATACTTCATTTCATTACTGTAAAATACTGAAATATGCTTACAAACAGAAATGGAAATAAACTATCTAGGGTGATGGTAGCTTATCTCTGAGAAGAGATGTGGTGGCTACATGCCTCTGAAATGCGTTACAATGAGGCTCAAGAGCCTTTTTATTATTGAAAAATAAGAGAAAACCCTAAACAACCAAAACCCTAACCCGAGGAGATGTAACACCAAGAGTTTATGGGCTCCGTTGGGGAGAGTTGGACAGCCAACTTCCCGGGGTCGCGACTTGGTCATATTATCTTCATTTGACACGCATGATAACTCATTAGAAAGATCTCTTCGAGGAATATGACAAAAATACAACATTGGATAGTGAATAACTGGCAATACATTCCCAAAAAAAAATGTCGTTTAGGGCCTCAAAACAGCTCGGGAAGATTAGGACCCAAAAAACTGCTAAAAATAGTAAATTGTGCTACAATTAAGGAAACTGAAAAAAATGAAAGAAACAATGGTGGGGGTCCAAGTGGAATTGGTGGGTGGACACCAGTATCCACCTAGATCATGTTATCACTTCAAATAGTTCATCGACCAGCCCGAATTTTTAGGGATTTTATTATATATGTTGTGCATATATCTAACAATATGGTTGTTGTTTTGATATTAAAATATTTTCCATAAATACATTATGTATATAGTTTTAGATGATTTTTGTCTATCTTGAGTGCAACTTTGTCTCTTTGTCTCTTCCATGTACTGTTGGCCCTATCATGAAAGAGATTTCATAATACATATATTGCATATTTAAATTTTTACACTATATGCTTCGTGTAATCTGGACAAAGTGTAAGGGTTTTCATTATATGTACTATGTATTTGGGTTGTGTATATTTTCAATGTAGACTTCCTCTCTATTTCCTACGATGCAGATTCTCATGATGCTAATTTTAAGAGAGAAATAGAATTAGACTTCTGCTCTATTTCCTCCCTATCTTGCACCTTGGCATGATGCTAATTCTAGAGATCTATTAAATCTATTCATACAATTAACAAGGATCGATAAATGACTTGTGGATTTCTTCTTTTCACCTTGAAATTTACCATTCTCTCTCACATTCTCAATTGCTAATCATTTTCAATCTTATTTATTCAAAAATTTATACCATTGCTCAACTTTTGCAATTTAATCTTGCAAAATTTGTAAGATAGCCCAGATTTATTGATTGGCATAACAAATGATGGAAACTAATGCCTTGGGTCCACATCAACCACATTTACTAATATGGTTGTGCTAGTTACTAATAATTACAAATGATAGGGTTAGAAGTTCAATTACTGATTGGCATAACAAATGATGGAAAATAATGCCTTGGGTCCATATCAGCCACATTTACTAATATGGTTGTGCTAGTTACTAATAATTATAGATGATAAGGTTAGAAGTTCAATTATTGCTATATTTGACATCTACAATTTAGATTTTTTTTATTTCTTTTAAGATATAACTTTTTGTGAATTAATGATAAAGTTTTATAGTTGAAACAAAATATACCATAGGTTTACTAACTATTGGAGTATTGAATTCATACTTTTCTTATGGTTGTGATGATATATTTGATTATTATGTGTGTCATGATATATTTGATTATTGTTAGATTATTGTTGGGTATTGGTATAGTTTTAGTCTCTCGGAGTAAGAGTTTGCTTCTATTTTTTAAAAGGTTATTTAGGTCTAATTGGTTGTGATATTATTTTCAAATTCATCTCCAAAATTAATTAATATGTGATTGAGATATTCACTCATGCCATGAATTATATATCCAAAATAACTTACTATAAGCTATCTTGAAATATAACTTCTTATATTTATGCTTGTGCCTTTAGGTTCCAAACATATAAAAATATGAACAAAATAGGCCTTTTCCAGGGCTCATCAACGCTCCCTCCGTCTCATGGCTCAATGTCGGCACTTTGGTCATACAGGACTACCCATATGGACTTCCTCACCACCATTGGTCGACCTTGTCCATTGGTGTGGATACAAACGCATTCACCAAAATGGGGATAAACCATGGCCACGATGCCTTCTATCCCCCATCGCATTGCATCACATATAATATTGCTTTTCTATATGTATTACATTGTTTGCATTATATGACATATAATGCATGTATATTACTATATATTTCATACATATGGGTAACGAGTATATAAGACATTTCTTGCATAAATGTATTACCTCTATTAATACTAAATGTGCTCAGCATATTTGGTGTGTAATACTGTCTATTCTTCTCATTTAATATGGTATCAAAGTAAGACTACACTTGGCTCCTTCAGAGAGAGTCTATGAAAAAATGGAAAGTAGAATGATTTGATTGTTTCTTTATTGTGATCATCTATGTGCCACTACTATGAAAGGTGGATGTGAAGGTTAAGGCTGAGTGTCAACAACATTGACAATATGGAAGTGATTGCAGCATTAAAGAATGTAGTTGGCAAGAGAATTGACTTGAACATGGGCATAGATTCCATTAGGGTTGGAATTTGATAAGCAAATTGCTAGTCACGGGATGATTTGATTTGGTCGTAAACACATTTTAAAAATTTACAAAATAGTCAATGATCTAACTTGAAACTATGAATTGGTTGAGGAACCACGAGAATGACGACGGGTGACTTTTTTTAAAATTCCAACCCTGTATTCCATCAGAAGGTAGATAATGATCAATGCAAGACTCTTTTTTCAAATTCCAACCCTGGATGGCATCAGAAGGTAGATAATGATGAGTGCAGAGAGCTCATCGTAGCAGTGTTTCAGAGGGAGCCATCAAAACGGATTTGTGGGCAATTCATGCCTATTGTTGGACCTCATGTGCAAAAACCATTGCAAGGTGGAAGCTTCATAGCTAATGACGTGATGATGGAACATGTGGCTGGGAGCTGCATTATCTAATGAAAAGAGGGGTTATTTAGCCTGTCGTCAAGTTAGAATCGATGGCCATCACTGCTCAAGTTGTTCCAGAATAGAAATGAAAAAGGAGCTCCAAAGGTGGATTGTTCCATGCTTGTGTGCAACTATAGGGTGAAAGCAGAAAGAGGAAGATGATGCGAAGAAGAGCATCTCCAGTTGCAGGAATATCTCCTGTATCTAGGCAAGTTTTTGGACAATAATTTGAGCCATAATTCCACCAAATATGCCATTCTCGTCAGTGGATACATTAACCAGGGAAAATTACAAGAGTTTGAGAACGTTTTTTGATCCATGGTTGAGAAGTGTTGCATTCCAGATACTTGTGTGTATAACATACTATTGGATTCCTACTTCAAAGAGGGTATGTTTGCAAAAGCTAAAAAGTTATTGGAGGGGATGGTGACTGAGCACAAATAACCTAACTCGGTTAGGTATACGATGTTTATTAATTAGTTTACTACCAAGCCTAAGATTGCAGCTACTATGTAGTTTAATTTTGTATAGTGTGAGATTTGGTGGGAAAAATGAAGGAACTAAATGTTGCCATGGAAATGAAACCAAAGAATGAAGCTATTGTGTAGGTTAGATATACGCATGCAAACGTAGAATGGAAATAAGAATGATAATAATTAAAATTTAAAAATTGTATTGAGAAGCAAGAATAAAAGAAGGAATTGATTTTCAGATAATGTAACACATTCGCTTATATCGTCTCGAAAAGGGAGCAAAGTGCAGGTTGATACCAACTAAGTAAACAATGGAAACACAAACACAACAAGAATATAAGAATACAGTTATGGCTGTTCAATAACACAAAAACCAAATGTTAATTTACAGAAGGTCAAGCAGCTAAACTTGTGTATAATGCACATTCAATATATCCAGACTATGTGTCCTCTACATTTATATAAATCTAAGTCGGTTATTTTTCCTTTCGACATTAAATAGGTTGAGGGAGTGATGGGTCTTCTAAACTCAACAAGTATGGCGGTGCACCCCTTCAAGTCTGAGCAGTCATGGTGGTGACGATGATGCGGTGTGTAGGGGTGGCGGTGTGTGGTTAGGAGTAATTATTTCCAACACCTTCCCTTAATTACGACTGAAAACTTAACCATGACTTAACAAAACTTAAGCATGCCTGCTAGTCTAAGTCTCAGCTAGGCTTACAATGATTCAAAACTTTGACATCAACTCTTGTGCTCAATTTCTTTTTCCTTTTCTTCCAGATCATGTATCCTCTAAATTGCTTCATCTTTGTCTTTTTGGCGTAGGTTCCAAATTTCAGTTTCTTCATTTGTTGTTGCAGCTCTACCAAAACATAGAAAATCATTTCACAGTGTCTATGGACATCCTTTACCTGTTCAAAAATTTGTTCGTGTGTGGAATATTGCCAAATGTCATCTTCTATATTTTCTTCTTCATCATCAATCTTCTAATTAACATTTTGTTGCAACATAAGCTCATAATAGAATTTAATCTCTTCGTGGCTCCAATACATAAAAATTTCATTTTCATTTTCAATATCATCCATATTGTCTTCAATATTCATAGCTGCAACTTCTATGTAGGCATCATCAATACATGGTTTTTCAAGCCATGCTTTAAGGAACTTTAATTCTTCTTCATAATCATTCTATGTACCTTCACACTCGAAATCAATGTTAGAATTAAAAATATTTGCAGAACCACATTAGTTATGTTCCTTCTCTCACTTTTCCTATGTCTTTGTTTTCTCTTTGTGGGCTTCATTCTTTGTTTCTAACTCTATTTTTGTCTCTATCTTTGTATCTTCCACTTGGCTTTCAGATGCAAGTGTGATTCTCTCACCAAATAAAAATGTATCAATAATATGTTTCAGTTGGTGTTATGAAACCAGCTCAAGAAAAGATAGAAAAGATAGATCAACGCCTTAGAATTCAGCCTCTTCGAGGGGGCAACCTCCTTTACATTACATAAATGAACAATTCTTGGATGATACAAATGAAAATACCTCCTTGCTATATATAGGAGTCTAAGGGGTCATAACATAATCAGAGCCAACATAACAATAATAATGTAAGGGCACAATAATAACAATAGTGGGCTTCTATGGGGCACAAGAGTAACAATATGGGCACTACATGGGTACATCAATATAATAAGTGGGTTGTAATAATAATAATAATGGGTTACAATATTAGTATAGGGGCCTAACATGCCCCTCTCCTTCAAAAATCGCTGTCCTCAATGCTTGAGTAGTTCTTGATGCTTCTGTATAAAATTCTTGTCCTCCCATGTGGAATCT
This sequence comes from Pinus tabuliformis, assembly GCA_031772625.1. NCBI lineage: Eukaryota > Viridiplantae > Streptophyta > Pinopsida > Pinales > Pinaceae > Pinus > Pinus tabuliformis. The sequence continues at coordinate 1,230,636,948 of CM062817.1, read as the reverse complement.
TCAGCAGGTAGGTTCTTCCACTTGATGAGATACTCTGAAATTGATCGATTTCGTCGTTGTCGGGTTCTTGTTTCTGTGACTACTCCAGGATCCAATATGATTTTTCCTTCCTCTTCAATTTCTGGAAATATTGTTTGAATTGGGATCTTTTGCAACTTTTGAATAAGTGGCCATACTTCTTTGTCGTTCTTCCATTCATCCCTTGCTTCGTTTATCCAATCTGGTTGGATAATAGAAATAGCACAAAACAATGCTTCCACATCCTCATCCTTGAAGAGTCTTCCCATTCGGCAAGGTCGCCATTTTTTAAGTGCATGTAGTATTGCCAACATTTCCTTCTCATAAATAGCTTGCTTTAGATGTAGCAGTAAAAATACCCAATCGCCGACATCAAAACATTTTCACTATGATGTTGATCTACCTGTTGTTTCATTTGATTTTGCACCGAAGTGGCGTTATCCTTTAAAAGTTGGAGAACTTGTTGTTGACGCTCGATGTGATCTTTCACTGCTTGAACCTTTTTCTTCTTGATATGTCCTTCTATCTTTAGAGTTTGAGGCATGGTAATTTCTTCCAATCCTTTACAAGATATGGTCAGGTTCATTTCTTGACGCTTGATGTGATCTTTCACTTCTTGAACATTTTTCTTCTTGATATGTCCTTCTATCTTGATAGTTTGAGGAGTGGTAATTCCGACCAGTGAATTACAAGATATGGTTGGATTCATTTCTTCTTTATTGATGTGATCTTTCACTTCTTGCATATTTGTCTTCTTGATATGTCCTTCTATCTTGAGAGTTTGAGGAGTGGTCATTCTTGCCAATAGTTTACAAGATATGTTCTGATTCATTTCTTCTTTCTCTTCATACTCTATGTAAAATAATTTCTTCTCAGCACACTTATGACCTTTAGTGCATTTGCTATCACAATTGTAACAAATCCCTTTTTCTCTTTTTTCTTCCAATTGTTGTGGTGTAACCCTTGTAGGTTGTGGAAGGCTAGGAGAAACAACACGTCCATCTTTATAGTTGTGAGGGATGGACTTCCTTGTTGCCATAATTTTACTTTCAAATATGTCACAAAGCCTTTTTACTCTTTCCAATTGTTGTGGTGTTGCTCTAAAGAAGGTGTTGCTCTTTGTATCCTCATAATGTGCTATCATTTCCTTCGTGAAAATTGACCACGTAACAAGTTGTTTACGAGAAAAAAGTCCTTTATATCATAAAAATTGATCCGGTTCTAAATATGAAGATGCAATACATACCTTTTGTAATAGTGGTACACCATATAGATCAAAATATTCCTCCATCTGAAGTATCCAATTTACCGGATCCTTGCAATCAAACTTGCTTTTTCTTGATTTTAGGACCTCGATCTCGAAACGACTGTAACTCTGTACTTTCAGATATTTAAGTTCTGAAATTGCTACCTGTAGTATCCCTCTCTGTCCTCTTTCCAATGCAACCAGTCTAATCTAAATTGGATTCTCCAAGAAAGATTTATGCACAATCTCCCAAGATGACCTGATTATAGACCTTTCCAGAAGATCAAACTTGTATGAAGTGCCACGTGTCAATTTTTCGACCTTTGGCTTTGAAAAAGATACACAAGAAACTACAGTCTGTCCTCTTTCTGTAACTTCTTACGAAATTTCAATCCGATCCCCAGAGAGAAAGTTATGACGATTTTCCCCAGGTCACCTGTTTTGAATGTAATTCAGGAGTCTGCAAAAAGACCAACTTCCTCAAATTATATCTCTGTAAATATCGCGCTAAAAGCTCTGAAATTCAGAACCAAGGTTCAGCGCGATTTCTTCTCAAATGGGTTTTTTTTGCGACTTCTGAAACGTCACAGAAAAAAAGTTTTAGTGAAAATTCCACGATGGCCTGTTTGGAGCAACGAAACCCTAGAATCCAAAGCTCTGATACCAAATGTTATGAAACTAGCTCAAGAAAAGATAGAAAAGATAGATCAACGGCTTAGATTCAGGCTCTTCGAGGGGGAAACCTCCTTTACATTACATAAATTAACAATTCTTGGATGATACAAATGAAAATGCCTCCTTTCTATATATAGGAGTCTAAGGGGTCATAACATAATCAGAGCCGACATAACAATAATAATGTAAGGGCACAATAATAACAATAGTGGGCTTCTATGGGGCACAAGAGTAACAATATTGGCACTACATGGGTACATTGATATAATAAGTGGGTTGTAATAATAACAATAAGGGGTTACAATAGTAGTATAGGGGCCTAACAGTTGGATCATATCCAACCACTCATCACTAGTGAATTGTTCTTTATCAAAGTTAACATCAGCAATTTCGATTGTTGGATACACTAAATGAGATGCTTCTCCATTGGCAACATTATCTATGCCAAAATCATCATCTTCTAATAACACACCATCGACATTGTGATCCACTTTCAAGCGAGATTCACAAAATCCTTCATTTCTCTGTAGATTCGCTACTATAGATCCATCTTCATTCCCATCTTCAAGCACTGCTACAACAGGCTGAACAGCATTACTGTCTACGACTGTTCTACTCCCCCTTGCACCAAATTCTTCTTCGAGGATATTCCATACATCATTGGAATTTGTAGCTTCTGCTACCTTGGAAAAAAAAATCTCATCCAATCCTTGTTTTATAAAATTTAATGCTAAATCATCACATAATTCATCATATGGGTTATTAGACCAATGTTCAATTAAGTCTTTAGCTCGAAGAAAAGTTAGCATTCTAATAACCCACAAATCAAAATATTTACCAGTGAACATAGGTGGCAGTAGCAGATCAAATCTACACCAATCACCCTTGATTTCTTCTTTGTCTTCCGCTACACTTCTTAATTCCTCGGCTTGACCCTGAATTTCTCTAAACATGACAACAATCTTTTTCTTCCATTTTTGACCCATGATTGGTGTCTTTCCTCTATCTTATAGCTTCAACTTGATGCCTATAGGGCTACGACCCTTTGAAATGATACAATCTTGTACTACCGGTATTCAACTCCTTATAGATACATAGATACAAACACACAGAGTTTTTCGCCTGCAGTCCCACTTCTGTGAAAACGTGATGAAGGCTTCTCAATCGTTTGAGAACATCTAATATCTTCAACACAATGATCAACTTTCAATATGACTTTGGAATAATTGTATAGGTAGAGAGTTCTTCCCGTTCAATAGGGACAACATCACTCCAATCAATCGACAGCCAGGATTACGACCCTCTCCCTCTGGTTCTGGCTAGAACTTCACTTCAGATAATTGATCCGACCTCCAATTGCTACAGGAATCAGAAAATATTACTCGGCACCCACAGAGATAATTGACCATAGGAAATGATTACCTTGTGGAGGCTCGAATCATGTAGTGGCTGACTTGCCCGAATATGCTCCCACTAAGCTAACTCAGTCCCACAACTGTTCTCCTCACACAAGCTAGATTCCACACTCGTCTTTATGGAGACTCAGTTTATTTCCAGACTTCTTTCTGATTCAAGCCATGAAATCTCAATATGGTGAGCGTCTCTGCAATCCAGTGCAGAATTACATATTTAGCGACGGTTCCATTTATGCTTTTCCTTCTTCTTCTAGCAATGCTAGTTGTAGGGTGAGGGACAATAATATCTTGAAGAATATGAGGTCAAAAAAGAATATAGATATTTTGAACACAACTGTTATTCTCCATATATGAATAGAAAATAAATTAAATGGGCAAAACATAGCAGATCAATTTCCACTTTACCGATGGATTCTATTAAGATATCGATACAAATCATAGGCACCTCCAGATTTGGAGCAGTCCTCCTCACACAAGGAAGTTATATGTTAGCCTCACATAGGGCCATGCTACACACAATTTCCTTTTAAAATGCTACAGAGCATAGTCAGTTATGTGATGATTTCAAAATTCACACAACACGTTCTCCAAAAATTAGAGCCTCAGCTTCATGCAAATCACACTCAGCACTTAACCTGTCCTCCTTTCATAAACCAGCTACTAAAAACTTCATTGGCTCCTGATTATGACTCTTGGTTACTACTTTGGTTGTAGTGCTTCTTTCCATGGCACCTTCTCGGGGTGGCTCTGCAGACTGGTGCTCGTTCATGTATGCAGTAGTCGAAACAAATTTCCACTCTTATTTGTCACACACTTTAACAACTTTAAATAATATTGGGTAGATAATACTTGCAACAACCTTAGCCCCAAGTGCACATACAAACTTGCAGCTCTCCTGGCATATGGGAGTGGGGAACGATGGCAAAGAGCCTTAAGCAAGTGGCTTCTTTCCTCCAAAAAAAACAACGAGTTGAACACCCCTTTGCTGGTTGTGGATTACCTCTCCACAATATTCGTTCAACAACAACAAAACTATCGTCTGCTCTCAAAAAAATAATGATGAAATATAATTCATTAAAAAATATATTACTTGCCAACATGCATCTCCAGGCTTCTAATCAACTCACACGACCCTAGACAATTCAGTTATCCAATCAACAAGTTTAAAAACTCTGCGACCAATTCTTTATATCCATCGAAAGGTTCTGACTGGAGGAAAACATGACTGCAGAAAAGCTTCAGGGCATACATAGTCTGCAATGGATTCACCTCATAAAACAAAGTATTATACCCTTCGAGTATATTCATATCACAACATGTTACCAAGATTACGCTACCAGGTTCCACAACATCTACGTGTAGCAATTTTTGAATTTGCTCTCACTGGCTCTCAGAACTCAACTGCTACAGCAGCAAGCCCTCATGACCATGGCTCCGATACCAACTGATACCAACTGATTAAACAATGGAAACACAAACACAACAAGAATATAAGACCACAACTATGGTTGTTCAATAGCACAAAAACCAAACATTAATTTACAGAAGGTCAAGCAGCCACAACTACGTACAATTCACACTCAATATATTTAGATTATGTGTCGTCTATATTTATACAAAAACTAAGCCAATTATTTGTCCTTTCGACATTAAATAGGTTGAGGCGATGATGGCTCTTCGAAATTCAACAACTATGGCGGTGCGCTCCTTCAAGTCTGAGCAGGTCATGGTGGTGACGATGAGGCAGTGTGCGGTGTAGTAGTGGCGGTGTGTTGTCAAGAGTAATTATTTCCAACACAGGTGGTCATTTTTTAGTTTATTGGTGTGTGAAAGCTCCTTCCATTGAAGAAATGGATGTTGCTTGAGAGGTATAAGGTTAGGCAAAATAGAAGCATAGAGTGGTCATGGAAGCTTTATTTTGGGTGTCTAAGTTGAAACCATGGTTACTTTGTTTAACCACTGCTTATATGTAGATATTCTTAATAATGAGTGTTGGGAACGGGATCCCCCAAGGATAGATTTGGGGCTAAAAGCCCATGCTTTGGGTCGAATTTTGTAATAAAGTTGTAAAGTCTCCTCATTTTGTGATTGCAGAGCACAGAGGTGTTGTGAGTCATAAAGGGTTGTCTGCCCGTATTTTGTAAATTAAAGTCAGCTGTAAAGATCTACCCATGGTCCACGGACCATGGGATTGTATAAAAGGAGCTAAGTAAGTAAGGCCTAAGTAGTCATTAGAATTTGGGTAGAAATATGAAGCCTTGAGAGATAAGGAGAGAAGTCTAAGTTTTGGGTCTTAGTGTAGGTAGAGGCTCTGTAGCTAAGTGTGCATAGGCCTAGGGTAGAAGTCCGCAATTGAGTGCACAAACCCCTAGAGCTGTGTGCACAAGGCAGATAGAGTCTGTAATCATCTGAAGATATCAATAAAGAGAAGCATTTTACAAATTCTGCATCTTTGTTTCCTGTTAATGCATATTTTCAATTGTGTATGAATTTCATTTATAACGCTTATGTGATACATGAATGTATGTAATTACATTGGTTAATTGAATGCAAGTAAGAACATTTGTTTACATGGTGCTAACTGTGATTGTTTAATAAGATAAGTAAGATACTTAAGCTAGTTTGGGAATCTGCATAGCACGCTACCCTAGCAGCGCAAAAGTACCTGAACCACAAGTTAGGACTACGCGAAGGTCAATCATACCCCTTTGCCAAGGTACCAAAGGGCAGAGTAGAGAGCTAGACAGCGAGAGCCCTATAACTCAAAGACCTGTGTGAAAGCAAGAATAGAAGGAATAAACCAACATCACAACCATCTCAAGGTGCATAAACTTGGTTCCAACATCCCCCCATACTACTTCGGGTGAGACTTTGGTCGCTGAATGGGCTGATGCCGAAAGGGCTAGTAGTGTAGGAATTTGTTTAGCTAACTAACGTTGAACCTGGGTTAGGCCCCATCAAGCCAACAAATGGTTTCATTGCCAGGACCGGAATTTGCATAAGGGATGTGTGATGTCGTATCACTGGAATCAAACTAAGAAAGAGATCAGGGACTGGTTGGATAGGAAGATCCATGAATTTGCGGCACAGGATAACAGAAACCCGTGGCTAACAAAGGAACAGAGGCTGGATAGGTATGTATATACAGAAATTCATGAGATCTTTTTATGTTCCTTTCCATTTGAGCTATATGAGTGGATTGCGAAGCTAGCAGAGAGCCAAGGAAGGTGGAGACTTGATGAATATTGGAGGATTGTGCGAAGCAAGAAAGTGTCACAGGGTTCGTGGTAGCACGAAGGCAGCTGCGGTACCCAGGGATAAATCACGCAAGTTGGCTGGAAAGTGACCATTAAAGCCACTGTTCATGATTTGATGGTAGAAATGCAGCCAAATGGAGTGGGATGTAAGCATTTAAGATAGAATTTATGGGTTAAATCCTTGAAAATATGCCACCAATCTAGCATTAATGAACTGAATTTGGGGGAAAAGGTCAGATTTGAATTCAAAATGCCCTATAAATTACAAGTGGTTGCCCAACGAAAAACACTTGGCATTTTGAGAATTGAGTTGTTGAGCTCTCAGGCACACATGAACTGAGAATTATTCGAGGCTCTGATAGCGAGTCCAATGTTTGAGAACTTACCAGAGACATCACGAGCATTGCTAATGAGCGCTATGTCGACACCTTCCACAACCATGGACACCGAAGCAGTGACGACCAAGGAGGATATGCCAGAAGTGGTTAGAAAGGCAGAAGTAGTTGCTTCAGAGGTTGTCGAAGTATTAGCAGAAGTCCCCAAATCACCAAGGACGCCGAGACTAAAGCCGACCCCAACCAAGGAGAGCACGAAGGATAAGAAGGGTAAGTAGCTTGCAATACTGGTGCATGCATCACTGAGAAGAAACCCACTGAAGGACAAGCCCACCGCATAGGAGAAGGGCAAAGCCATCAATCTAGAGCCGGAGGAGGAATAAATCGAAGAGATCTCGATGGATGATGAGGATGTGGGGATAGACATGGAGGAAGTTGAAGCCAAAGGTGTTGACCCTATCACTCAGTTGCCTGAGTACGTCCCTCCGTGTAAGGGCAAGGCCAAGGTACCGAAAGATATCAACGAGAGCAAGGTCCCCTTACAAATCCCTCTATTGCAAGATGAGATTGTTTTTGAAGGACCATGCTTGGTGCAGGTTCCTTTATTAAAACTTAAAGACTAGGACCTGGCTGACCATGAGAAGTTCCCACGCTTGGCAAGCGAGCAGCTAATGCGTTGCATTATCGATAAAACCACCAGAATGTCCGTATTGGAGCCATGGAGGTGGCTTAGAGGAGTAGACAAGGCAGGTCTGCTAAACATGCTATGGGTGCCACACTACAACCACACCCTGATTACAGTCTTAGTCATCGAGCAACTACTATGCTTGGTGCATGATGTGTTTCTATGGTTGGAGGAGCCAATACCCATCACTGACAGGTTGATCCATAGGATCACATGGTTTCCCTACACAGAGAAACTTCAGCCATGATATTTAGTGGAAAAGGTGGTGAGAAGGCCCTTGTGGAGACCATGAAGAAGAAGTTTAAGTTGGTGAAAAATCTACGCGGATATGATATATCAAGCACCAGTGACCCTGTTGTAAAGGTGGCTACGCAGATTTTGGCAGGGAAGGTGATGAGGAAGTGTTGCATCGATGAAGTGTTGGTGTCTATCATCGTGCTAGCAACCCAGTGCACTGAAGGAGTCCAGTTCAATTGGTCAGACTATCTTCATGAAGAGTTCCTAGCAAATTGTTGCAAGGCACAAGAGCTTAGCGAGACATTCCACTGCGTGTGGCTCTTGCTGTCTATTGTGCTGGTAGCATGGGAGCTACTAGAGGACAGTCAATTCCCTTCAATCGTGCCAGGCCTACCAGAAGAAACGAAGTATGCTTCTTTGTGAGTGACCAAGGATGTGTAGTGCTTCAAAGACAGCAATATCTTCTGGATCCTGATGGAGATGAACATTCACATGGCCATTGATCGCAAACCGCGATTATCGCCTACGATGTTTGCCAACCTGCAGGGCTACGCAAAGATTAAAGCAAATTTTCACCATGTGTTCATCAGGGCGCGGAAGGACCCTGCACAGACATGGTATGACTTGCCTTACTTGGCAACGGATGACACCATTGATGCAGGACTTGATTGTTGGCTGATAGAATGGCGCACCATAGCAGACTTGGCGGTGGGAGGGAGCAAGTCCGCTGCATAGAGAAAGAAGGAGGAGGCCAAGCTCAAGATGACATAGCTGGCTGAAAAGAGAAAGAAGAAGGCTACTAACAAGGCCTAAGAGGAGCGCAACGCTGCTCATGAGACAGAGAGGCAAACAGGGGGAATAGAGTGGGGCTCTAACAGAGCTGCGAGGTCGCCTTCACCTAAGACGGAGGAGGAGACAGACGAGCAGACAAAACATCATGGCGCGGATCCACGGGTGATGTCTACCTGCATCAAGCATCCAAGGGAGCAAGATAAAGGAGGGTCCAGGAATAAATCCAAGGCTACTAAGACATCACTGGACCCAATCACCCTCACAGAGGGTGATTTACACGACATTGGTGACACAGTGAAGGATGTCATCGTGGAGGCCCTACAACGGTTTGAGCAGCAACAACAACTCATATTTGGGGCTATCCAGACAGGTCTGCAGGAGATACAAACCCACGTGTCACAAGCTAGCACAGTGTCCACCAACCTTGCTATCAGCACTTCAGAAGCTGCCGAGATGCTGGGTGCTAAGGCCTCCAACACGATAGTGCTACCTGATGGAGCATAACCACATAGAATGAAGCTGATAGGCCCATTTTCAGCGCCCTCAAGGGAGTAGGGTTAAATCTAGCAGTGCTCCCTGGCGAGGTGCTCCACCTATTTCAGGATGGAGTAATTGCAGAGTTAAGGGCCCGTAAGCATCGCACCCTACAAGTGATCAATGAGCAGCGGATTAATAATGAGAAAATGAAACTGCAGCGAGAATCTACCATTTCCATTGTGACTGGGGCGACCAACCAAAACAAGCATATAATGCATGTCGTCGAGGAGGCATGCCAAATGGTCTCAGAGTTGGCCATTCCTGAGGAAGAACCAGTCGAAGTATACACCTGCAAGCTGGCTATAGGGGTGTGCGAAACTCGTACAAAAATGGAAAGGGTTTTGTTGGAGTTGAGCTTGAAAATAATCGAGTTATAGTTGAAGGCCTAGCCTTCAGCCCCGCCAAAATTAAAGGAGAAGTGGGCTACCACTATCACAGAGGCAATAGTGGCGGTTGCCAGTACAATAGCAGACTGCACACAACTTTTTGAGCAGTCATTCGAAGTCCTGACAAGATTGCAGGAGGACCCTAACGTATAGTGACTAGAGACAAAATCGCGCGAGCTACAGCAGTGCTATGATGAGGTCAAAGGCACAATGCAAACCATCGCGCTCACACAAAGACTGGCAAAGCTGCAGGAGGCCAAGCAGTTGAAAGAACAGGTGGATGCAGCACTGCACAAGGAAGCAGTGTTGAAGCATGACTGAAGCCCTCGCTGGATGAGGTTTACACGATGACAGCCTCTATTGAAGGAAAGCTTGCGACTCTGTGATAAACTGAGCAAAAGCTTTAGGCCAACAATTTAGGAGCAGTGACTGAGAAAATGGTTGAAGACGTGAAGCAGGCGGTCGCACAGTGCACTACTGAAGTTGCAGTCATACGGGTCAAGCTAGGAGGTCTTCGCACTAAGATCTCCACACCTTCTGAGTGACTCGAGGGCAAGTCACGATATTTGTGTTGGGGGCCTGTTGGGAACGAGATCCCCCAAGGAAAAATTTGGGGCTAAAAGCCCTTGTTTTGGGTCAAATTTTGTAATAAATTTGTAAAGTCTCTGCATTTTGTGATCACAAAGCGCGAAGGTGTCATGAGTCATAAAGGGTTGTTTGCCTTTATTTTGTAAAGTAAAGTCAACTGTAAAGATCTACCCATGGTCCGCGAACCACGGGATTGTATAAAAAGAGCTAAGTAAGTAAGCTCTAAGTAGTCACTAGAAGTTGGGTAGAAGTATGAATTCTTGAGCGATAAGGAGATAAGTCTAAGCTTTGGGTCTTAGTGTAGGTAGGGGCTCTGTAGCTAAGTGCACAGAGACCTAGGGTAGAATTCCGTAGCTAAGTGCGCAGATCTCTGCAGCTGTGTGTGCAGGAAGGATAGAGTCTGTTGTCATTTGAAGGTATCAATAAAGAGAAGAATTATACAAATTATGCGTCTTTGTTTCCTGTTAATGCATCTCGTCAATTGTGTATGAATTTAATTTATAATGCTTATGTGATGTGCGAATGTATGTGATTATGTTGGTTAATTGAATGCAACTAAGAACATATGTTTACACGATGCTAATTGTCATTGTTTAATAAGATAAGTAAGATACTTAAGCTAGTTCGGGAATCCGCACAGCATGCTTCCCTAGGAGCACAAAAGTACCTGAACCATAGTTAGGACTGCGTGAAGGTCAATCGTACCCCTTCGCGAAGGTACCAAAGGGCAGAGTAGAGGGCTAGACAGCCAAAGCCTTAGAACTCAAAGACCTACGCGAAAGGAGGAATAGAAGGAATAAACTGACATCACGACCATCTCAGGGTGCAAAAACTTGGTTCCATCATCCCCCCATATTGCTTCGGGTGATACTTCGATCCACATTCCATGGGCTGATGCCAAAAGGGCTAGTAATTTAGGGATTTTTTTGGCTAACCAGTACTCAACCTAGGTCAAGCCCCACCAAGCCAATAATTAGTGTGTCATTGTCTTCAATATATTGTAAAAGTAAAAAAGGTTTTTTGGTTTTTTTTTTTAATAAGAAGTTTATAGAAAGCAATGTATTGAGTCTAGACAATTCAGTGAGAAGTATAGTGGTTTTGTTAGAATTGACTATTTTAAGAAAACACAAATCATAGATGGGAATATGAAAATCCAAAATAGAAATGTGAAAGAAACAAAGGTTAAGGACATCAACAAAGATTGCAAAATCGGTGCTTATTCCAAGAGATGGAAGATTGTATCCTTGTCATTGTATCATTGTACCTCTTGCTGATATATTTGGTGGTGCAGTATTTTATATGATGTAAAATCATTTTTGAGTCTGCATTGTAAGAAGTGTTATATTTGGAAATGAGTTCTATCTTCATGAAGTAGTGCACTATAAGTCTAGATTTGCATGTGCATAGAAAACGTAAGAGTGAGATGGATATATTTTGTATTGAGACTATTTACCTATATACATGGTATTGAGATTATTTACCTACATAACTAGTTAGTACAACAAATGACAATAGACCTCAATAGCTATAAGATGGTCAATTAATCCATCATCATAGTAAGATTGATATTACGCCTAGAGTACAACATGTTCCTTCTAGAGTTGAGGTATTAATGGTACTTTGGTTCAACATGTTACTTCTAGAGTTAGAGTTGAGGTATTAATGGTACTTTGGTTCAACATGTTCCTTCTAGAGTTGAGGTATTAATGGTACTTTGGTTTCCAGCTGGTATGTGACGATAATTCTTTAGGTATAGAGAGGAGCATGAACACTCTTGGTTATGAGATAACTCTTCAGGTATAGAGAGGAGCATGAGCCCTCTCTTGGTTTTGTGTTGATTTCTAAATTTAATGTTTGAACTGGAATCATGAGTTTGAATTATGGTTTGAATGGAGTAAGTTGATCTATTCCCTCCCATCATTATTATTATTATTATGTATCCATGCCTACAAAAGATTAGATGGAGAAGTTATATTCTGTCAATTTATTCATTTTGTTCCATATCTTTTTGGTTAAAATTGTAACCCTAAAAGAACCCTAGAACGGACAAAAACTAATTCATTTTTTGCTTGGCCTCGATCATTATAGTTATCTGTCTCGCAGACGACATGGAAGGAAGTTGCGAATTCAGAATTCAAAGAGCGAAAAACGAAGTGGGTATTGAATGATGTAAGTGTTGTATGTTTTAATATCTTCATATGTTTATATGAAAATGTATTTATATTTGGTAAACAATTGGAAAACAATATGCTTCTATGTTGGTGAGTAGTAGGTACCCAAATTGACAAATTTTAGGTCTTTTTGACACTCCAGGTTGACTAATCCAAGCGTCAAGGTGGAATTGTGCATCTTGGAATTGGTAAGTTCCCAAAACTTTGGTTGTAGATCAAAGTATTTCTCAAGTGAAAACATCCCTTTAGGATGAAGTTTCCTTTGTTTACCTGTTTTGAGTTTTGTATTTGAATGTGTCTAAGTTCCTTAGGAATTTAGTCACCTACTCATCATCATTAAACACCTACCAATTAGTGATGTTATTTGGGATAATGGGTTTAAATATCAATACCATAGAAAAAGCATGACACAATGGAGTGAATCTAGAAATTGTGTCTGTCATAGTGTTAGTGGAAACATTCATAGACTAAGTAATGGATCTAATATTGAATCCTTTAAATGGTGAAATCAAGCTCCTTACCTAGTGATGGTAACCTTTCAGACGCGGATGCAAGTAGTAAATAGTGCTGTGTACTTACTGCATGATTATCTTTGAGTCACCCAAAACTTTTAAGCAGGCTACCTTTATGTCAATGGATTTGTTCAACCCAAAAATGGGTGCTTCGTATTCTGTGGTGTTATTGGTACATTTTAATTCTAATCAATAGGGTTTTAAGGTTTTATGTTTGTATGGTTCGATTAAAATGCACCCAACACCAACTCCATGATATGATTTAGAGCCATCAAAATATAATGTACACATGTTAGTATAAAATCCTAATATAGTGAAACTATCATTATTTACATCTAAGTTAGTAGATCTACCATTATTTACATCTAATATACATGATTTTTTATCACCAACCTGCAAACATTTAAGGACATCAGACTAGGTTTCAACTGAGAATGGACATGACTGGGTTGTATAGAAGCTAAGACTGATTTCTAGAAAATAGTTCACCAGAGTAGTGTTTGTAAAAATGATTGGTTTATTTGGCCCCTCTAGTTGAGTCATCATATGTTTCATGTGAGAGTCACTATTTACGCATGTCTTTACTCTTTCCTTTGTGGGTAGCCAAAGGTGAGACCAATTAGTGGCAAAATATTACTGAAGATTTTGTGACCAATCCTTGCTCAAAAGTAGACCATTAGTCTTAGGTATGTCCACAACTATGATTCCAACCACTTGAAAGACTCTAGAATCAGAGGATAATATGATCGCGACATCTTTAAGTTCACCTATAATATTAACTTATAACATTGTTCAGTTGAATGATATTAGCATTGGTTTTTTATTTTTGGAACATATTTAATCTTCTTGCACACAAAGTAAGGCATGATGTTGGATAAGGCTCCATATTCCACCAAACAAATGTGCACATAATAATTGAAATACTCAAAGGTTAGAAATAAAGGTAGGGTTTATGACTTTGAATGGGATCTGATACTTGTAGCATTTGGATTGATAGCATCTTAGTTGCTTTGTGTAGTGGTATGGGTTTTAACAAAGGTTCTAAGGCTTTCTGCAGGTTTGGACTAAGCAGGATGAGGAGAGGGTTAAAACACCTTTATAAGTAGTTATTTTGTTGTGGAAGATTATAGAGATCATAAAGGGATACATTAGCCCTAGTCTTCTTCATATATTCAATTACATTATATTATAAGGGTTTGTTATTTGAAGAAATTGAGGGTAAAATATGCTCAACATGAGAAAAAGACTTGGATTTATGTGTGGAGGTAGGGGGTTTGTTAGTATGTGTAGAAGTTGAGGCCTATTTTTTTCTCTGTATGGGAGTGACATTTTTCTTGGTATTCTATACAATAGTGGAGTTAGTTTTGGGTGTAGAGGTAGTAGTTTTTGTAGAAGACTGGGGAATTAACAATTGTCTTAATAGGGTTTACCTTTGCAAGGATGAGTAGTATTAGGAGCATGTCCTTTGTTGTAGAGACTTTAGTTTCTTGGGGTTTCTTGGGTCGCTTGATTTTCCCCTATGGATACTTCCCCAATGGTGTAAGTCTCGATGTCTACCATCCAGCTCCAAAGAAACATAGTTGACCCTTCATTAGATTATTCTTTCATTGTGTTAGGCTCATAAGACATCGATTGTTGCTCTAAGAGATAATTTATAACCAGTGTCATGGAATTTACCCATTTCATATAGGTTTTTTCATAATGATTATATTTATATAAGAGAAAAAAATATCCATGCCGAAATCATCCAGGTTTAGGATCATTCAAACTATCAATTGGTTTAGCTTGATTATTGGTTTTCTTCTAAAACAATTAAAATGGTTTATGCCCATATGATGTCTCCCTAAATTTCTTCATTTGGTAAAGTACTTAATTTCAAAGTGTAGTCACCACTTTAAGTACACTCTCCAAATCTATGACTTCTCTTGTATCAATAGAATTTTTATTGTTTCTTTTATGTGTGTGTGTGAAGAAAATAAAGAAAATAATATATACAAAGTAAAAATTATATGTTGAAGTGCATCAAAATTTTAACAAAGCTTACAAATGTTGGAAATACCAAGCAAATTAACGAAAAATCAAAACTACGAGTTAGAGTGTTGATCATTATTGATCCGCAAGAAAAATGGATCTAACGATGTATATCAAGCTTAGATCCCCCCTCAGGTTGATGTTTAGTAGGTGGGGGGTCACGATTGAAACAAACCCTCTTATCCTAGATCCACAAACCAGATCTATTAAGGGGACCCCCTTCCCAAAATTTTGAAATTGTGGTGGGGGTGTCCATGCTACTAGTGGTTTGACAAAGATATTTCCTACTGTTAGCATGGGAACTTGAACAAGAAGGGTACTTGGTTGATAGGTAAGCAGCCACGACAAATCCATATCTACCTAGACAACGGAATAATGCTAACATGGGAGTTAAGGTGGACGACTAATGTGGTGCTCTAGGTTAGCATGATGCCATGTTGATGTCATTAGTGACATTACTAGCAATTTTTGAAATTCGTGACCAACGAAAGGAAAGAGGCCTTGATAAGAGAAAAGAGGGAAATATATTATTATTATATCATGAAAGAAGAACTCAGTGGAGCCTATGACCACACTTTCAACTTAACTAGAAACGATCCTCCTATTCTTATGTTGAACTCTAAGTCAACCAAGTTTTCAAGCAAGCAATTCCAAGTAGTTTCTTTGCCTTCTTTCCATGTCCTTTTAATAATCACTAAGTCTAAGAGTTTCAACTCTGCATGCCAAAAGTTTGTAAATTTTAATAACATGTTCTTGTTTGACCGTGAAGTTGATATTTATGATACCAATTCTCACTTGGATTTATTTCGAAAAGGCCTTAGGTAAACATGCCCACCAAAACGATTATCTTGAAGTTTGTGAGTCTAGTTTAGGGTTTGTCACCATTCCCCAAACATATGACTTTCCAGAATTTATTTCCTAGTGTGGGATGTCTTATGTTCCAAGTAATCCAAAACCTCAGTTAGTAGATAAGATTGATTCACACGTGCTAGATACAAAGGAGAATAGTTTGGATGTTAAAATGGACTTACCAACTCAATATGGGCACAGACTATTGCCCATACTAGACTAGGTTACTTTCTGTTATGCATTTTGAAAATAACTAGTTAAAATTGGCCCTCATACAAATTAAATCATAGGTTGTGCAAACAACCCAAGATTGTCATGCCATCAATGTTTCTATGAATTTAAAGGATATCAAAATATTGGACAAGATTGATTTGCATAAACAAACAATGGAGGTATTATGTAATTACTTGGCCACAACTGCATTAGATATGAACAAAGCCAAGCTTCTAGTTTCTAAAGTCACAAATGAATTGAAGAAAGAAATGGTTTCCACCAAGGAAAAGCAATTGAGAATAGAAAAGCTACAGGGTTGGATTATAAAACTGGGAGTAGACCCCAAAGATGTATAATGTGTCAAAGTTATAATATAAACAAAGGAAATGAAAATGTAGGAACTAAATGAAATACTAAAAGTTCCAAATTTTGAGCATGTACAGATTCCTGAATTAGTTTAGGTGGAGAAATAAAAGGAATATATTTTTTCTATTATTGTAGAAAGAAATATGGAGATTCAATAGCTCCAAGAACTTATTGAAAATCTAACATAGATGGCCTAAATCCATGTATGTTCTGTACTTTCTTCTTCTACTACTATACAATATAATGCTCATTTTGATGCTTCAGATGAATTGATTAAAGCCCTGTCAAATTTGAATTTGACATAAGTTGAAATGGATAAGTATAAGAAACTTTTCCAAGTGTATTCAAATGAATCCATGTGTTTAAAAGAGAAAAAGAATTGGAAAACCGAAATAAATAGATCAAAGGCTCATTTAATAGGTAAATCTCCCATCATTGAGCCGAATAGCTGATTTGGGATAAGATAGTTCAAGAGATAAACTAAATGTGGAATTCCATCAGGTTAATAGGCAATCAAAAGGCCATGCTTTTCAAGATTGATCATGTTATTAGATAGATACGAGGGAAACTGGGTGATATGCCCAAAAAGGCCACTAAAATTGTAAAATCCTTAAACATATGGACTTGGGAAGAGTTAAAGGAACTAGGTGTAAAATACCAAACTCAACTAGTGATGGAAACAAATAGAGTGTTGACCAAAAGTTCTTTGATGAATCAAACTCAGGAACATTATAGGGTTATGAAAAATAACATCAATATGTTCACAAATAAATTTGGCAAGCTAGTGTAGTTACGTTTATCTTCATCCTAGGATCATCATGATAATTTGATGTCATGGAATATTGTACAAAGGTGAGGTATTAAAAGGGGAGATGATTTTTAAGAAATTACATAAAGAATTCTAGCTCTGGTGGCAACCAAAGAACTTGTTCCCGATAAATGGTAATTATCAGATATTCATAGTGTTAAATGTCACTCTCAAAAGAATGGTTTACCCAAAAGGTGACCAATGGAATAATTTAGCACGGTTTGCAGTTTGAATGCTTGGGAACCTTGCTTTGATTTTCCCATGGAGACTTTGTCTAATATGACAAAGTCAAATCATTAAAGTCTTATAACTTTGTTGTTTCATTTGGGTTAATGATTTTGTAAATGTTATTTTAATATTTAATTTAATTACTTTGATAGTTATAATGGGTAACTAAAAAAATTATTTCTTAATTTTGTATAAAAGGAGTGAAAGAACTTGAGAAAAGGGTTTGAAAGTTTTGAAACTTTTGGCATGTTGTACTGAAAAGCACTAAGACAAATTTGAGGATATCAATAAGGATTCCAGTTTCCATATTTACTTGTAGTCTGCTCCATCTCATGTGTATGTTATCCTTTTCATGGTCTTTTTATTCTATGTTATGTTCTTAAATGTCTAAGATGAACCATAATATTCAAAAAAGCATAAAAGTTTCCTTTAAAATGAAATTTGCATGATTTATGTGAAATTCACATATTTGTATAAGATTTGATACTTTTCAAATGCACCTACAGTTTTATATGATTTGAACCAATATAATTTCATATGATTAAAGAATACATAAATTTATTCCATTGAATAATTTTTTTTTAATGTGGTTCTTCCTAAGTCTTGGTCCTTGAATTCTTTACTGCTCAAGAAACTAATTCCCATTCCCACTTCTACTACCAGTACTCTTTAATGCTATTTGTTTTGCAAAGTTTGGGGATTGGCTTGTTGGATCAAAAGAAATGACTTTCAGGGTTCAAAGGCATATTACCAATTTATTTAACTTCCAAACATACATTTTGAAAATAAATTAGTTATTTTGATGCATGGGTGCTAATTCCCTATCCAAGAATTGACTCTAGAAAACAACATCAAATTTACCCCTGGGAAATGATTTCTTCTTCCTTATTGGTGATAAAGGAAATAAATTTGGCTAAATAGAATTCACTTGGTGCAATATACTAGAAAGATGGCAATGAGAAAGAGAAATAAACATAGTAGCCCTAATCTAGAGAAGAATCTATTGTTATCAGACACTAAGAAATTAGCTTGGAAAAGGGTTTGGAGAGAAAAGGAGAGTCCAAGAACTTCAACTGAAGGAAATTCAAGTCAAGGGGCTGAAACTCCTAAAATATCAAGAGGCACACCAAATTTAAGTCCAATAACACTTTAGTTTCTTGAAAAGTGTATTCTACTAGAAACAATAGTTTTGCGTGATAGTTTTGAAACATTAAAATATACTTTAGTTTTGATTGTCTAAATTAAAGGTAGAAGTTTAAATACCATAAGAAAATACTTTTATCTTTTCTAAGTTTATTGAAGGATAATATATCAAGGATTTCATCAAGCCTTTGGAGACAAAATATCCATTAGTAATTCCATAGGTAGTTGTTCAACATAATACAATGAATGCACAAAATGTAAATGAATTAGTGGACGCGAGATATGCACTTCTTATATTGCCTCAAAATCCACATGAGATGCCTCAAGGATATGTAAAAAATATACCTATATACGATGGAGAAGATGAAAAAACTATTGAAGAACACCTTGTAGTTTTTCTATATATTTTTTAATAATATGAATGTGGAATAGGAATATGTTTATATAACTTATTGTTGGTTCTATTACTTCATGGCTTGTACTAGTGGATACTTTCCTCAAACAATGGGGTGAAAGGAAATATCCTTTGTATTATTGAATATAATTTAACTTTATGAAAAATAATTATGGTTATTAAGAAAATTAATTAAGTTTATAATAAGATCCCGAATGAAATCAAGCCTTCTCCTACAACACTCAAAGTCACTTTTGTAGCAACATTTGATTGTGACTTTGCTTTGATGTTGAGTGAAAGGAGGTCTAAAAAATTAGCTAAAATGTATATTGGTGTTGAAATTGATTCAAATGTGACCACATTTGGTAAGTTCAGGGTTAAGGCAGAATTTGTTGAGAAAAGAAAGGGAAAATAAGAAGTTGGACCTATAGGTACTGGAAAAGATTTATAAGATCAAAAGCTTGATGAGATGGCTCAAATGATAAAATTTTTATCAAATAAAATGGCCATAATAGAATTGGATAGTAATAATCCACCGAGTAATATAGAGGGAGATAATATAATTTTGAATCAATTCAAGAGACGCTTTCATCCCTCGATTCTACAAAGGGAAAAAAGAAACATAGATGAACACGTGAAACCTCCTTTGATGATTGTTGATGATGAAGATTTGGAAGATATTATAAAATTGATTGAAGATCATTATGAAGCAATTTATTTTAATTATGAAGCACATATCCAAGGTATGAATGATGACTTAGATTCTTGTTGTAGAATATTTTTTGATTTCATGGAAGCTGAAAAACATAGGAAGTGAAATCTTAGGTCTAAGCAGAATGTAAAAAATCCAAAGATCCTAGAAAAAGTAATGATCACAATAAAAGATCAACTATTAGACCAAAGAGAAGAGTAAGTAATGGGAGAAAAATATTACAAAATATCAGGAGAATACATCACAAGTACAATAGACAAGTCAGCCAAATAAAGAAGATGAAGATCAAGTAAAGTTTGAGAAAATATCTAGAGCATTCATCTTGGTAAAAGAACTAGAAAGGATAAATATTCCTATCTCACTTAGTGAACTTTCCAAGAACTTGATTTATCAAAGACAAATGACAAAGTTCATACAGTTTCCACAAACAAATTCATATCCCAACACCTTGAATTTGCAGGATAAAAATCCCTTAGTGATGTTTGCACCATATGTGGAGGAAAGAAGTGATGTAGTTCCTCCATTATGTGTAACTCTTAATATTCATGATTTCTTGCTACACAATTGTATGATGGGTTCTGGAGCTTAATAGTACAACATGATGCCTGAGTTGTGATGGAGGAGTTGGGTCTACGAATAACGAGGCCTCACAATGATTTCTATTCCTTTAATTTGAAGAGAGTCAAGTGTATTGGGTTAATTAAATATTTGGTAGTTTCTTTGTCACAAATCCCTAAGTTTGGTGATGGAAATAATAATTGTTGATATCCCTACAAATTTTGTCATGTCGGTATCGAGATATTGGGGTGTGAAGCTGGGAATCACACTTCAATTAGACATTTCATATAATATAATGCATGTTTTAGGTGGGGAACTAAGGAGATTATATAGAAAAATGAAGTTCACTGAAGTTATTAGTGAGAGTAATTCTCCTAATAAAATGAATATTATGATTTTGGTTGTTGTAACAACCTTGGTGAAAATTCCATGTAATAAAAGTTAATAAAGGAAAAATAAATAACCATGGTTGATGGGACACTTATTCCTAGTGATGGGGATTGCTTCTGATTGTTTAATGGTTAAGGAAATTGGCAAAGGCAATGGCTAAGGCTTTGGAAATGAAAAATGGTATTTTTGTCACATTTATTTATGAAAATAATAGAAATTAGGAGAAAAGGGAGGTGAAAGGTCACACGTTGCATGTGAGGAGGAAATTTAAGGAAAATAATGGAAAATGAAAAAAATAGAGGCCTCATTCATAAAAGGGCTTCTGAGGATTAGTTGGTAACGTTTTGTCAGTTTAGTTTTGGGGCTCTCTCATTATTCTCTCTCTCTCTCTCATATTATTGGAGACCTAGAGTTTTCTTGGAGCACTCTTGGAGTGTGTGGCATAATCAGAGTTTTGGAGCAAGAAGGCAAAGGAAGAGAAGGAAAGTGCTAGAGGACATTGGGATTAGAAACTATAGTGGGATTTTCTTGTAGGTAGTGAGTTGCATGTATGTTTTCCTCACTAATTTTTGCATGCATGGAATATGCATGCAGATTTTTGGTCATGATCTGTCACTGGCATGGAGGATTGATAGTGGATTTCCTAGTCTTGCCATTTCCTGGATAGTCATGGATATTGTGGGTTTATTTCCTTGTTTTTTTTTGGTTGGTTCTCATGTTTCCTTAGACAGGGTTGATTTATTAGTTCCTGGAATCTCAAGTTGGAAAAACGATTTGGAAGCCATGTAATAGCTTGGGTTGAGTTACTAGTCCTGGAAGCCTTGGTTGGAAAAACGCTCTAGAAGCCCTTGGCGGGTTGAGTTACTAGTCTTGGAAGCCTTGGTTGGACAAATGCTTTGGAAGCCCAACGACAACTATGAGTTGAGTTACTAGTCCTAGAAGCCTTGGTTGGAACAAACGCTCTAGAAGGCTTGGATAGAGACCAATATGATGATGGTTTTGTGATGTCCGACCATGAGGTGGAATCACTGTTTAATGGGTTGAGGTGGATGGCATTTGGAATAACTGGATGGTTTTGGATTGATGTGTTCTAAGAGATCCCACATTCATGCTTGCAATATGGCACAGGGGTGAATGGATGAAGAGAGACTTGGCTCATCCATTATATGGTCGAGTGGAACATGGAAGTCCCATCTCAGATTTGGATTTTGCATCATCAATATGAGGTTATTTATCCTTGTATTTATATGAGTATTATATTGGATTATGTGTGGTTTATATGGTTGCTATTTTATTGGTATTTTTGTTGCTATTATGCTAGTTATATATGTGTTTTATGATAGTGGCTATGTATGGATCTCATCATGTTTTTACTTGTAAATGAATGATCAATCTATCTATGATCTAATGGACAAAATGGAAGTTTATGTGTTGAGGCATCAATGTTTCTTAGTGAATCACAAATAAGTATGAGACCCCTATGCTCAGATATGTTATTTACACATGTAGATTACATATTCATGATATGTTTGACGAAATTCTTGTCATGGCTAGCAGTGGTCCAGTGAAGTTCTCTTTCAAATGATTACATTTATACTATCGTTTCCTTTTTATTTTACTATTCTGAAGATGTGATTCAATTCTGGGTAGTGACCTAGGCTCTGGGCCTGAAAAAAGTGGCTCAAATATCAGGGATGTTGGCACAATGCTGACAAAAAGAGTCCCTAGACACTGGCTTGTAGGCCTGTGAGAGTGTCCAGAGGTCCCTGGATGCTGGCATGCCCATAACATGAGAGCTTCTAGAGGTCAAGTAGTCCAAAATGTCAGTGGGACCCAAGGGCTAGTTGGTAGAAAGGTTGGGTTTGTTCTTGAGGGTCCTAATGCTGATGTTGGATGTATGTATGGTGTGTTTCCATCGGTTCCAATTCCTTAACATGACTGAGGAGGTTTAATCATATCATAGTGGCCTCTCGTCGCATATTTACCCTGGCTAGCTGGTTGCTTGGGTAAATGTGGGAGGAGGGTGTTACAGAGTGGTAACAAAGCATGGTTCGCCCCTCAGAATGGATGTGTTGTGTGTTGTTCATGCATGCATGTTAGTTGCATGTGTGCCTCTTACACTTGCATTTCATGTGCTTGTTGCATTTTTATAATGTGGATCATGGTTATAGTGATTTCCTCATGAGGAACTTGATGTTGTTATTATGGAGTGCATCGTCATGAGGAACTTGATGTTGTTATTACGGAGTACATCGTCATGAGTGTATGACTGGTTACATATTGTTATATGTTGCTTGGTTGCATTATTGTATGTTTGGGTACATGTATCATTCCTGTAGGTTTGGTTACAAGTATTGTTCATTTATGCTTGATTACATGTTTTTATGCATGTGTATGGTTGGTTTGCATTACTTGTGCATGTTAATGTTTGCATGTGGTCAAGTGTACAATGATGTAGTGGTTGTTTTCATGGATGAGGTCATGGTAGGCGTTGTTGATAAGGTCATGCATTGAGGAATGGACCCTAGCTAGAATGATGGTTGCATGGTTATATACTTATGTGTTATGTTTCTATATGATGTCATGATTATGTTATACATGTATCATGTTGATTTGTTGATCTTTCAGACAAGGTATCCTCTCCGAGCTATACTAAGGTATGATGGTTTATTGTGATTTGGTTTAGCTGACATGATATCCCTTGCATGAAGAAATATCAAATGGCTAGCAAGATGGTAGACTAAAAAGACCCTCCCTATGAATCAAATGAGAAGTATGATGTTGGGAACTCTTCCAATTTTGCATATACACTGAGAAGATTAAAGGAATAAATAAGGAATTGTAAGGAAGATAATGATAGAATGATGCAGGCACATGGGAAACAATGATAGGTAAATGCAGTGATACTTCAAAGCTTTCCAAATTTGTAGCGACGGGGACCATGTCAGATCATCTATGAGTAGGAGGACAAAACTAATGGGGAATATGGTAATATATCACATGGTGGTCACAGGTCAGATAGAGATGGAAAATTGTTGGACACTCCAGAGTTGAGAAGGGATAAACACAAGTATTATTCTAGTTTTGATTCATATATGCACTATGATCATCATCGTTATCAACCTTATAGGATGAGTGATAGGGGACACTTTCCAGATGAGTTTAAGAAAGAAAAGCCACCTACTTTTGATGGAGATATGAAGAAACCACAGGATGCAAAGGCATGGTTGCTTGGCATGAGGAACTTCTTCATGTTACATGACTATTCGAAGAACATGAAAGCTAGAGTAGCTACATTTAGTCTCAAAGGTAAAGCAAACATTTGGTGGGAAGACATGAAGAATGCTAGATGTATTCATGAGGAAGATTTGACCTGGAGTGAGTTTGAGCGGCTATTCAAGAAGAAGTATCTGTCAGAGAGATACTTTGATGATAGGGCTAAAAAATTATATGAGCTAAAGATGAGATCCATGACAAATGAGGATTACACTAGTAGGTTATTGGAGCTACTGAGGATGTGCCTTATCTCACGGAGGACAAGGCCAAGATTAAGAGATTCATTAGTGGATTTCTGGTTACATTCAAAGACAAGATTGAGTTCAATGAGCCTAAATCATTGGAGGAGACCATTCGAAAGTTAAGGAATTGCTATGAAAAATCAAAGTGCAGATCCAAGACTAAGCCATATTGGAAAGGGAATGTGAAGAAAAAAGGAAAATGGGACAGAATGTGAGCAAGACCTCAGGGAAAAAATAATAAAGAGAATGTTGCACCATCTAAGAAGTTCAATGCATTATATAGCTGACAGGGACATCGATCCAAGGAGCAGAATAAGGGTGTAGGATGGAAGCCTATAGAGTGTTGGATGTGGCAAAGATCATTGCAGGAGAGAATATCTACAGAATCAGGGTGGTTGGCCTCAACTATATAGTGCACAGGACGCACACATTGTTGGGATGTTGGTAAGAGAATTCCTTGTATCTATGCAACATTGGATATAAAATGGGCAAACCATTAGGCATCTATCATTGAGATGGACAGTAAGCTTTGTGATCAAGTTATTTCTATTTTGATTTACTCTAGATCTAATTATAGCTAGGTTAGTCCTGACTTGGTGGATAAGTGTGGTTTGAGTAAGGAATTGCATGCAGACTATTGGTTAGTACAATTGGCTACAGGTACAAAGAAGCGAGTTGATCACTGGGTAAGAGCTTGTGCATTTGATTTGAATGGTATGCCATCCGCAACACATTTGAATGTATTATCATTGGGATCATACAATATGTTGTTGGGCATGGATTGGTTGTACCTTCATAGAACAAAGGTAGATTTTTATGACAAAGAAATTGGGTGTGTGGATGACAATGGGGAACCAAAAGTCTTACAGGGAAAGAAGAAAGCCACATCAGTTAGGATGGTGACAACTATGCAAGGAAAGTGTATTCATATAAAAGGGTGTGTGTTATTTGCAGTGCACATCTCTAGTGACAAGGGTAAGAAATTTGGGGATGTAGATGTTTTGAGAAAGTACCCAATTTTACAGCAGTTTGAGGATGTATTCCCTGAGGATATTTCAGAGTTTCCACCTCATAGGGAGGTAGAATTTTCTATTGAGTTGGTGCTAGGGGCAGCTCCAACATCAAAAACACCTTACAAGATGAGCACACTTGAGTTGGTTGAGTTGAAGCTACAGTTGAACGAAATGTTGGATAAAGGATACATTAGGCCAAGTGTATCACCATGGGGTGCACCGATATTTTTTGTGAAGAAGAAATATGGTACTCTCAAATTATGCATTGATTATAGGTAGTTGAACAAAGTGACCATCAAGAACAGGTATTCGTTACCGATGATTGATGACTTGTTCGATCAGTTGAAGGGAGTAAAAATGTTCTCGAAGATTGACCTGAAATCTGTATATCATCAAGTATGCATCAAAGAGGAGGACATTTACAAGACAACTTTCTGGACCAGGTATGGGAATTATGAGTTTGTTGTAGTTCCATTTAGTTTGAATAATGCTCCAGCTACATTTATGTGCTTGATGAATAGTGCATTGAGTTTGTATTTGGATA
This sequence comes from Pinus tabuliformis, assembly GCA_031772625.1. Taxonomy (NCBI): domain Eukaryota; kingdom Viridiplantae; phylum Streptophyta; class Pinopsida; order Pinales; family Pinaceae; genus Pinus; species Pinus tabuliformis. The sequence continues at coordinate 1,230,611,327 of CM062817.1, read as the reverse complement.
AGTTTTTTATTGTGTTCATTGATAACATATTGGTATATTCTAAAAATGAGGAATAACATGTCAAGAATTTGGCAGTAGCGTTGAGGTTTTTGAGAGAGAATTAGTTGTATGTGAAGCTCAACAAGTGTAGTTTCTTTCAGACTAAGGTACACTACTTGGGGCATGTTGTCTCCAAGGAGGGCATTGCAGTAGATCCAGAAAAGATAAGGGCCATCATGGAGTGGGTAGCTCCTAAGAATGTGGATGAGGTGATATATTTTATGGGGTTGGCAGGCTATTATAGGAGGTTCATAGGGAAATTCTCACAAATTTCTTATCCTATCACATCATTTCAGAGGAAAGGTAAGAAGTTTGAATGGACAGAGGAGTGTGAGGCTAGTTTTGAGTAACTTAAGAAGTTGTTGACACATGCACTAGTGTTAAATATTACAAATCCAGACAAAGAGTTTGTGGTATGCACGGATTCTTGCAAGAAGGGACTTGGCGGAGTCCTTATGCAGGATGGATAGGTGGTATGTTATGAGTTGAAAAAATAAACGAGCACGAGCAGAACTACCCCACACATGATCTTTATTTCGCAGCGATTATACATGTGTTGAATATGTGGAGACACTATCTTCCAGGTAGGAGGTTGACATTGATGAGTGATCAAAGTGGTTTGCGATATCTATTTGACCAACCAAATTTGAATGGTAGGCAAGCTCGGTGGTTGGCTACGATCAATGAGTTCGATTTCGAGATCAAATATATCAAAGGTAAAGAGAATATTGTGGTAGATGCTCTTAGCAGGCGGGTACATGTAAGTCACTTAGTAGCTATAAGATCCTATGGGATAGACTTACAGGATATGATCTTGCAGGTAGGTCAGCAGAATGTCAAATATTTGGAGATTATGTAAAGGTTGCAACAAAGTATAGGCACAAGTACAGGTGATAGTATAGGTACATGTATAGGTATGGGTCCAGGTACACAGGATGTGGACTATTGCCTTACCAAAAATGGATTGGTTAGATTCAACGATAAGAGATTTTATTATTGGTCGAACCTGAAGAGGGATGTAACAGAGTTTGTGGCTAGGTGTTTTGATTGTCAACGTGTGAAGGAAGAGTGTAAACATCTAGGTGGACTGATACAACCGATTGTGATTCCAGAATGGAAATGGGAGGTCATTTCCATGGAATTCATCGCATGTTTCCTGAGGACAGTGAGGCAACATGATTCCATCATGGTTATTCTAGAAAGGTTTACAAAGGTTGTGCACTTCATTCTAGTGAAGTCTACATTCTCAGCTAGCGATGTAGTGCATGTTCATCAGAGATGTGGTCATCTTGCATGGTGTTCCGAAGAATATTGTGTCAAACAAGGATGCAAAGTTCACTTCCAAGTTTGGGCATTGAGTTGGCCTTCAGTACAACTTATCATCCACAGACAGATGGAGAGAGAAATGGTCAACAAGATAGTGGAGTACATGTTGAGGATGTATGTCATGCATCAACAATGAAAGTGGGAAGAGTATCTTCCACTAGAAGAGTTCACTTACAAAAATGGGTATCATGAATCTTTGAGGATGAGTCCATTTGAGGAATTGTATGGGCAAAGTTGTAATACTCCAGTCAGTTGGAGTGATCCATTTAATAGGGTGTTAATTGGACCATATGTTGTCAGATATGGAACAGGAAATGCAGGTTATAAAGAAAAATCTAAAGGAAACACATGATAGGTAGAAGAGATATGAATATCGGAACAATTTATTCAAGGAGTTCAAGGTTTGGGAACAAGTGTACTTGCATATCAAACCAAAGAAGAGCTCCTTATGTATTGGATCACGTGCCAAGATGGAACCAAGGTTTTTTGGACCCTTCAGTATTGTTGAGAGGATTGGGTCATTGGCCTATCAACTTGCACTGCCTCCGACAGTGAGAGTACATGATGTTTTGCAAGGTCATTTATTAAGAAGTATGTTAGATATGATGATCATGTGATTGAATGGTCTGTATTGCAGGTGGAACTAGATGGAGAATTCCATCCAGAGCCTTAGTGTATATTGCAAAAAAAGGTTCTCATGCTCCGAAACCAAGAAATCGAGCAAGTTAAAGTGCAATGGAAGCACTATGGGCTCGATGAATCTACATGGGAGATGGAGGATCAGATGCGGGATATGTATCCTTCCTTATTTGACAATTGAGGCAAAGCAGTTTCGGCATGGTGTTTTGGTGTGATGTTTTGGCATATGTCTTGGTATATGCTTTAATATATGTTTTTTGGTGATGTTGCTATATGTACATATGTATATGGATGTAAATACCGCTATGATCTATGTTATAAAGCTCCAATAAGAGGTATGGGTGTGATTTCATTATGATGTTATGTTGTTATGTTTTCATGTTGGTTTGCTTCTCAGCTTGATGATAATTGTAAATACTGCATTGAGCTAAGTTATAAAGCTCCATCAAAAATATATTTTTCTTACAATAGTCTTGTGGTTATAGGTGTTGGTGAACACCGAGGACAATGTTCCCCCAAGGGGGAGGGTTCTGTAAAAACCCTGGAGAAAATTCCATGTAATAAAAGTTAATAAAGGTAAAATAATAACCATTTTTGATGGGAAACTTATTCCAAGATGAATGTTGGGCAAAATCCTATTGATGGGGATCACTTCTGATTGTTTAATGGCTAAGGAAATGACTAAAGCTTTGGAAAGGAAAAAAGGAATTTTTGGAACATTTATTTATGAAAATAATGGAAATTAGGAGAAAAGGGAGGTGAAAGGTCACAGATTGCATGTGAGGAGGAAATTGAAGGAAAATAATGGAAAATGAAGAAAAAAGAAGCCTCATTCATAAAAATGCTTTTGAGGATCAGTTGGTAACCTCTTGTTAGTTTAGTCTTGGAGCTCTCTCATTATTCTCTCTCTCTCATATTCTTGGAGAATTAGAGTTTCCTTGGAGCATTTTTGGAGGGTGTGGCATACTTGGATTTTGGAGCAAGAAGGCAAAGGAAGAGCATGAAATCACAAGAGGACATTAGGATCAACAACTACAACGCGATTTTCTTGTAGGTGCCGAGTTGCGTGTATGTTTTCCACACTAATTTTGGCATGCATGGCATGTGCATGTGGATTTTTGGTCATGATCTGTCACTGGCATGGAGGATTGCCTAGATTTACAGTGGATTGCCTGGCCTTGCCATTTCTTGGATAACCATGGAGATTGTGGGTTTATTTCCTTGTTTTGTTTTGGTTGGCTCTCATGTTTCCTTAGCTTGGATTGAGTTATTAGTTCCTGGAAGACCGGGTTGGACAAACGCTCTGGAAGCCCGGTAACAACTTGGGTTGAGTTACTATTCCTTGAAGCCTTGGTTGGAAAAACACTATGGAAGCTCGATAGTAGCTATGGGTTGAGTTACTAGCCATGGAAGTCTTGGTTGTAACAAATGCTCTATAAGCCCTGGAAGGCTTGGATAGATACCAATTTTGATGATGGTTTTTTGATGTCCAGCCCTGAAGTGGAATCACTGTTTGATGGGTTAAGGTGGATGGCCTCTAGAAGCCCTGGATGGTTTTGGATTGATGTGTTCTATGAGATCCCACATTCATGCTTGGAATATGCCATGGGGGTCTCAACCATTCTACGGTCAGGTGGAACGTGGAAGTCCCATCCTGGGTTTGGATTTTGCATCATCAATATGAGGTTATTTCTCCTTGTATTTCAATGAGTATTATACTGGATTATATGTGGTTTATATGGATGTGATTTCATTAGTATTTTTGTTGCTATTATGATGGTTATATTTGTATTTTATTATAGTGGCTATGTATGGATATCATCATGTTTTTACTTGGAAATGAATGATTAATGTATCTATGACCCAATGGATGAAATGGAAATTGATGTGTTGAGGCATCAATGTTTCTTAGCGATTCTCAACTAACTATGAGACCCCTATGCTCAGATATGTTATTTACACCTGTAGATTACATGTTCGTGATATGTTTGACGAAATGTCTGTCATCGCTCCTATTGGTCCAATCAAGGTCTCATTCAAGTGATTACATTTATACTTTCATTTCCTTGTTATTTTACTATTCTGAAGATGTGATTCAATTCTAGGCAGTGACCTGGGCTCTGGGCGTAAAAAATGTGGCTCAAACCCTGGGGATGCTGGCACAACACTCACAAAAAAAAATCCTTGGACACTAGCTTGCAGGGCTATGAGAACGTCCAGAGGTCCCTAGACGTTGGCATGCCCATAGAATGAGAGCTTCCAGAGGTCAAGTAGTCCAAAATGTCAGTGGGACCCAGGGGTTGGTTGGAAGAAAGGTTGGGTTGGTTACTGAGGGTCCTAATGCTGATGTTGGATGTTTGTATGGTGTATTTCCATTGGTTCCACTTCCTTAATGTGACTTAGGAGGTCGAATAATATCATAGTGTCCTCTCGTCGCATGTTTACCCCAGCTGGCCGGTTGCTTGGGTAGATGTGGGAGGAGGGAATTATATTTGTTATATGTTAGGTGTAAGTGTGGATGAAAATATAATGTGTTTCATAAATTAACCCTTGAAACAGTTGTTACAAAAGATCCCATTTGGATGATTTATTTTGATGGAGCCTCTTCCAAGGAGGGGTTTGGTGCAAGTATAGTTTTTATATCACCTAAAAATGAAAAAATCCATTTTCTTTCAAATTGGAGTTTCATACAACTAATAACATAGAAAAATAAGAAGCATTAATATTGGGCTTGGAAGTGGCCAAAAGTATGAAAATTATAAATTTATGTGTTAGGAGATTCAAAGTTGGTTGTAAAGCAGATACAAATTTTGTGTCAAACAAACATCCCAGGTTAAGAGCTTACTGAAAGGAAGTGTGGGATCTCATTGAGAATTTTTTCCAAGATTTCGATATAGATACTATACCATGAGAGTAGAATCAATTCGAAGATTCCTTGGAAATTGATGCAAGTACATTTAGACCCCCTAACAATCCATAAATTATATGTGAAATAGGGGTATGTTGTATACCATCAATTTCTGACAATGTTAAGCATTGGTAGGTGTTTGAAGATGATTAACAAATAAAGTGCTTTCTAGAACTAGTTGATGACTTTCCAACCAATTAGATAGATCAATTTTCTACGGAAGAAGGTGAATGGAGATGGATGACTTGGAGCTAGAATGGAAGGATTCTTTTATTGATCATAAAATCCTATAGCTCAAATCTAATATTATTCCAAAGGGGCTGGTTCCTTTAGATTATTTTTTTATTAAAATGATGTACCAGTAAAGGTTGATGTGTAGACAAAACCTTAGGAGATGGAACATTGTGATTTGTTAACTAAGAAGGAGCTTAAAATGGTTGAAAGGAAGTGTCTAGGTAATACAAAAAGAGGTATATGGATTTATTTAAACAATATAAAGATATTTTTGCATGGAAATATGAGGACCTGAAGACATATGATGCTTCCATTATACATCATAAAATTCCTCTTAAACCATAAGTAAATCCATTTCGGAAAAAAATGAGACAATTTAATCTGTTGTTGTTGCCTATTATTGAAAAGGAAGTAAAAAAAATTATTAGATGTAAAAAGTATTGTGCCCTTAAGGTAGTTCAAATGGGTAGCAAACTTGGTTCCTGTCAGAAAGAAGAATGAAGAAATATGATTATGTGTTGATTTCAGAATTATAAATGAAGTCTCTCTCGAGGATAGTTATCATTTTTCCAAAATGGATAAAATATTGTAAAAGGTGACTGAATCATCCCATATGTCTATGATTGAGGGTTTCTCTAGTTATAACCATATTTTTGTGCATCTTGATGATTAAACTAAAATATCATTCACAACACCTTGGGGAACGTTCATGTTTGCAAAAATTCCATTTGGATGATGATGCAGGGGAAATTTTCCAAGAAGATATGGATATCACATTTGTGAGAGAATGGGATAAATTTATTGTCATATATTTGGATGATATTACAATTTTTTTCAAGATATGATGAAGAACACTTGAATCATCTCAAGCAAAAATTTGAGAAGTGTAGGAAATATGGCTTATCACTAACTCTATAGAAATCATTTTTTTCTCTAAAGGAAGGTAAGATGTTAGGGAATATTTTCTCCAAGGATGGAGTAAGGATTGATGCTGACATAGTTTAGGATGTTAGCAATATTGGCCTTCCTAGAAACCAAAAAGAGATTCAATACTTCCTTGGATTTTTTTTTCTTAGAATATTTATTCCAAATTGTGTTGAGATTATTAAGGAAGTGACTAATATATTGAAGAAATATAATGAAGTAAAGTGGACTCCTGAGGCAAGGTATTTCTTCAATTAAATTAAGAAAGCTTTAGGATAAGCTCTAGTGCTAGTAAGCCTAGATTATGCCAAAACTTTCCTTATGTTTTATTTTACATCAAAAAATACCATTGCAACAGTTGTTTTGTAGAAAAATGAGAAAGGACAGGAAAAACCCATTGATTTATTTAGAAAATTCCTAAGGGATGTTGAATTAGAGTATGATATCTCGAAGAAACAAGTATATGGTCTAGTGAAATATTTGAAGGATTTCAACACCTATGTGTTTCATTCTCAAATTATTGCATACATTCCTAATGGATTTGTCAAGACAATTTTTATACAATCTGATAGTGATGGTAAGAGGGGTAAGTGGATTGCTAAAGTTCAAGAATTTGATCTAGAAATAAAACCCACCAAATTAGTCAAAGGCTCAGGATTGGATAAAATATTAGTTGAATATAATTGTAAACTACCAGGGATAAATGTAATTTTTCCAGTTGCATATTTCAACAACGAAGAATTACAAGACTCCTCAAATGAAGAATTGACACAAGAACATTTCCCAAAATTAAAAGATAAGTTCTTATCTTTAGTATGGTAACAAGGTAAAATTATTTATCTACAAAATCTAAATTGTCCTCCTGGTTTAGATAAATCAAAGATTGGATCTTTGAAGCCACATGTTGTGAAGTACTGTATTATGAATGAAATCTTATACTGGAAGGATCCACCTGGAGTTTTAATGATTTTCTTGATAGAGGAGGAAACAAACAATATCATTGATGAATTTCACAAGGGAGTTTGTGGGGGATGTCATGCATGGAGGGCTACCGCATACAAAATTTTGAGAGCTAAATTTTATGGGAATAAATATTTTGTTGAAGTAAATAACAAAGTTTAATTCAAATGTTTTCAATAAGAAAAGTTTCCCTCTCTTCCTCTTATTCTAGTTTTGATAGAAGAACCATTTACACAATGGGGATTATATTTCATAGGGGATATCCATCCTCCCTCCCATGGATAACACATGTGGATATTGAAAACCACTAACTATTTCACCAAGTGGGTTGAGGCCATCCCAACTAGAACAACCATAGTTGTTGTGTTTATAAGGTTTTTATAGGATAATATATTATCAAGATTTGGTTGTCTGAGGAAGATTATCATAGATAATGCACATGCCTTTAAATCCATGAATATGGTAAGTTTTTGTTGCAAGTATAACATTATATTAAGTCACTCCACAACATACTATCCTTAGGGAAATGATCTTGCAAATTCTTCCAACAAACGTATTATGAGAATTGTCAAGAAAATATTGTATGAAAATAAAAAGAATTCGGAATCTCAATTAAAATATTCTTTATGGGAAAACATAGTCTCTACTAAAAGGTTTACTGGAAAATCACCATTTGAATTAGTGTATGGGATGAGCGTTGTCTAGCCTAGTCAGCCGACATTACCTATTGCCAAATTGTTACAAGATTCATATGAAGATCCCATGAAATGACCAAGAGGATAAATTAGTTGATGGAATTGAAAGAAAATAGAGAACAAGTAAATAAAAATTTGCAAAGATATCAGGAAAAGACAAAACACTTTTTTGAAAAAAGATAAAGGGACAAAGATTTTAGCCTCAGTGATTTAGTTCTAAGATGGGACATCAAAGAGGAGGATAAAGGAAAACACATTAAGTTTGATCATCAATGATTCAAACATTTTAAAATTGCATCGGCCAAAAGAAACAATATATTCATTCTGCAAAATCTGGAAGGTAAATATTTGGATTTTTCTATCAATGAGTAGTATCTAAAAAAAATATTCAATATTAAAGTTTCAACACCTCTCCATTATATATATAGATGTTATTTAATTTTCCATATTGCCATGATTAAATTCATATGTTACTCTAGAGACTCCATAGTCCAAGGTGAAGGACAGGGAAAATTTTAAGGATGAAAAATTATCTTGAGTAAAATTATCAAATTCTTAATGTTTTATATATACTCTCTATATAATGTTGGCGATTTTTAAGATAAAATAATTTTATATTGTAAAATCTGGGCAAATAATCTTTATAAAAAATGGAAATTGGTGAATCATTTTTTTGGAAAAATCATGGAAAATTAGCCCACCTGCGTATATTAGCCCCTAAAATCTTCCATGGTGAAGGCACTAGTTTTCGGTGTTTAGTGTCCTGTAGGGGGCCACTATCCCTAGTTGGATCCAATTTTGTAGCACAAGAATTTTTATTGTTGTTTTTATGTATATGTATATATATGTGAAGAAAAGAAAATAATAATAATAATATATATAAAATGAATATTATATATTGAAGTTATAATATTGAAGTGCATTGACACTTTAGCAAATCTTACAAGCATTGGAAATACCAAACAAATCAACAAAAAATCCATTGTATGACTTAGAGCGTTGATCATTATTGATCTACAGGGGCATTGAATCTAATGATGTATATCAAGTGTGGACCCCCCCAGGTCAATGTTTAGCGGGGTGAGGGGGAAGAGTTTCCATTAAGATTAGCACTAACCAACTTATCACAGATCAACAAACTAGATCCATTTCCCTCCCCTTCCAAAAAGTTGAAAACCACTACAAGGGGGGGCAGGTGTCTGCTCTACTAGTGATTTGATAAAGCGGTTTCCTACTATTGCCATGGGCACATGATAAAGCATGGGACTTGGTGGATAGGTAAGCGGTTGTGAAAAGGACACATCTTATAGGATGAAGGAATAACACTGACGTAGCATCTAAGGTGGACGACTGATGTGGTGCTCTAGGTTAGCATGATGCCATGATGACATCATCAATGACATCACTAGAAATTTTCAAAATTCATTCATAATAAAAGGAAAGAGGCCTTGATAAGAAAAAAGAGGGAAATATATTATTATTCTATTGTAAGAGAAGAATACAATGGAGCATGTGATCACATTGTCCTCAACCAACTTGATACTCCTATCCATGTATGTTTGAACCCTACACCCCAAGACTTTGTAAATTTTGATAACATGTCATTGGTTGGGCATGAAGAAAATATTTATGATACTCATTGTCACTTGGATTTATTTCAAGTAAGAGAGAAGGCCTTAAGTAAACATGCCCCCGGAAATGATTCTCTCCGAGTATGTGATTCTAGTTTAGGGTTTGTCAGCATTTCCTAAACATGTGACTTTCCTGAATTTATTTCCTGATGTGGGATGTCGTATGTGCCAAATAATCGAGCAATTATGTCTAGAGAAGGTTACAATGTCATCCAAATTTCACATGCGTATAATTGTAACATGTTATGTTTGTTGCCTACCAAAAACCCACATACCCTCACTGAAAATAATGTAATCCAACTATACAAAGAATTACTAGAGGCTAAAAACAAGGCCATCTTAGAGTCTATGTTACTTGTTGGTAACCCCATTCTAGAATTGGCTCCAAGTTTTCATTAAATATGTTCTTTGAGACTATCCAAGAAGTCTTATCTCCCATTGCTTGTTTCTTAGGTCATGATGATACAAATTATGTTGGTGAAAGTTTTTTGGTGTTTTTTAGTACTCTTTCGCCTATAAGAAAGACCAAAGTAAATTTTCAGCTTCTTGTATATATCTCAGATACAATTATTTTTCATTTGTCCAATTTTAGAAATTCCCTCATGCCACCAAGTTTACTGATTTGAATTTGCAAGTCTAAAATTTTGATGGTGAACAATAATCAATGGGTTACTAGACTTATTGATGAGGAAGAGGACGAATAAGGAATGATTTTCTAATACCTCACATATTTCATGTTTGTAGCAATTTCAGTTATATTTGATGAGCTCCCACCAAGAATATTTTCAAATATTAAATAGATCTTGCAACTAAGCCCTAACATAAGAGTAGGAGATTGGTATGGATATAAACACTATACAAAGATTAAGATGTATGGTTTAGAAGTAGCTCCTTACAAATTGCCTATTTTCCTGCCAATCAAAAAAAATTCATTAGAGTATATTAGGTAAAGAATAAATTCTAATCTAGTGCATTTTGTTCCAAGATAACATGAGGTGAATTTTAAGCTCAAGCAGGAGGTGGGTTTGTTTATTGTAAATGCTAGACAATATTTCAAGGTGGTGGACCAAAAGTTAGCCCCCATGAATTTTCCTATAGGAAAGGAGTGGGATTATGATCCTCACCACATAATCTCAAAGAAAAGATAAAAGTTCTAGTCAACTTCTTATTGCATGACAACCAACTAGACATTGAAAAGTTGGAAAACAAAGATTTATGGATAAAAGAGGAATAATTATAGAGCATTCATCTACTAAAATTAATATGGAAGAATAGGATATAACTATTGACACCTCTATACCTAAAGAGAAAGATGAAAAAAATGGGCAGAACAAAGAACTGAAAAAATGAATCAGAAACCCAATCTGCAAAAGGACTAAGGATTGAAGAGGCAGAAACAACATTGGAGTCAATGGAGGTTTTAGGTCAACTAGTAAGGGAATCCATTTCAAGTGAACCTAGCTTTCAGTTAGAATTTTTAAGTCCTGAAGTAGTATCTTCTTCTACAGTAGAGTTAGGAAAGGGGGCTTCCAAGACAAAACCTCAGTTAAGATTAATTTACACTTAATAGATATAAAGGAGAACATTTTGGAGGCTAAATGGGACTTATCAGCTTAGATATGGGCACAAAATGTTGCCTCATTCTAGACTAGGTTACTTTCTGTGATGGATTTTGAAAAGAACCAGTTACGATTGACCCTCATACAACCTAAATCACAGGTTGTGGAGACAACCCAAGATTGTCAAGGCATCAATTTTTCTATGAATTTAAAGGATATCAATATATTGGACAAATTTATTTTAATAGACAAACAATAAAGGTATTATATAATTACTTTTCCACAATTGTATTAGATATGAATAAAGCCAAGCTTCTAGTTTCTAAACTGACAAATGAATTGAAGCAATAAGTTTCCACTAAGGAAAAGCAAATGAGAATAGATGAGCAATAAGGATGGATTATAAAATTAGGAGCATCTGGCCCCAAAGATGAAAAATTTGTCAAAGTTATAATATAAGAAAATTATATGGAAATGCATACAATAAATAAAGACTAAAAGTTCCAAATTTTGAGCATGTATAGACCACTCAATTAGCTCAGGTGGAGAAATAAAAGGAATCTTTTGTCTATTATTGTAAAAAGGAAAAAGGAGATTCAACGCTTTGAGAACAAGTTCAAAAGCTAACATAGATGGCCCAAAGCCATGTATGTTCTATATATTATTCTTCTACTACTTAACAATCTACTATTCCTCTGGATGCTTTAGATGAATTGGCTAAGGCACTGTCAAATTTGAATTTGAAGAAAGTTGAATTGGATAAGTATAATAAACTTTTCCAAGTGTATTCAAATGAGACCATTTTTTTAAGACTTGAAATGCAATAGAAAGAAATTTTGTTGAAAGTTGTAGAGGAATAGAAAAATAAGTGTTAGGCCAAAACAACTAGATTGAAACCTCATTTTATGTAACAACCCTGGTGAAAATTCCACGTAATAAAAGTTAAAAACAATAACCAGAGTTGATGGGACACTTATTCCAAGTTGAATGTTGGGCAAGATATCCTGGGGGTGATCATTTATTTTTTTATGGCTATGGAAATTGGCAAAGGCAATGGCTAAGGATCTGGAAAGGAAAAATGGATTTTTTGGCACATTTATTTATGAAAATAATGGAAATTAGGAGAAAAGGGAGGTGAAAGGCCACAAGTTGCATGTGAGGAGGAAAATGAAGGAAAATAATGGAAAATGAATAAAATAGAGGCCTCATTCATAAAAAAGGCTTATGAGGATCAATTGCTAACCTTTTGGTAGCTGAGTTTTGGTCTTCTCTCATTATCTCTCTCTGTCTCACTCTTAGACACTTAGAGTTTCTTAGAGAAATTTTGGCATTGGACCAAGAAACACAAAGAAGGCAAGAGGAAGCAAAGATCAAGAAGGGAAAGGCAGGATCAAACAGCTACAATAGGCTCCATTACATGTATCGAATTGCATGTGTATTTTCCTTTGTAGATTTGGCATGCATGGTATTGTATGTGTTTGTTTTACTGTTGTGGCATGGGTTTTTCTAGGTGTAATAGTGTTTTTAGCCTCGCCTTGCCATTTGTAGATAGTCATGGTGTGATGGGGTTCTCATGTTTTGGTTTAGTTGGATCGCTAGATGGATTCAAAGTTGAGTGGGGTGAATCTTCGAATGATAGAGCACATGGCCTCGTGTCCTTGAACCAGATTGTGGATCACGATAAAGCCACTGGCTTCGTGACACCTGATAAAGCTAGGATTGTGTTTCCTTTGTGGGCTTAGGAATCCTTCCTGGTGAATGGCAGGATATGCGGTAAAACCAAGAGGTGGTTTGCTCTCTGTTGGGCCTTGTAATCCCAGGTTTGGGATATGCGATAAATCCTGGAGAGTGGGTGTCTGTTTAGGGACTAGTGATCTGGGTTTGGATTGTGTAAAGCCTGAGAGACTAGGAGACATGAAAATTCCTCACATGTAGGTGGAGAAATCTGTTGGCATCCATGCTTGTTTGGCCTAGTGATTGAATGGAGATCACTGTAAAGCCTGTTATGATGTTTTCATTATGTTGGCATAGTGATTTAGGATGGATTACAGTAAAGCCTGGTTTCTATTGATCAGGGTGAGGTGGTTTAGCCTCGGTATGCCCTAGTTGGTTCTTTTGGTTTGAGTCTCACATTCATGCTTGGAATATGGCATGGGGGTGAATGGCTGAAGAGAGATTTGGCTCAGCCATTCTACAGTTAGGTGGAACATGGTAGTCCCATCTCTAGTTAGTATATTGCATTCATTAATGAGATTTAATTCCCTTTATTTCCATGTGAAAATGTATCGATAAAATGTGGATTTTGATGATTGATATGTTTATGGTACTTTTGTTCCTATTATGCTAGTTATATGTATATTTTATAACAAAAACTATGTATGGATCTCAGCATGTTTTTACTTGTAAATGAATGGATAATGTATCTATGGCCTAATAGATGATAATAAAACCAATGACATGAGGGAAAATGGTTCATAATGATTCCTAGATAAGTATCAGATCCCTACACTTAATTTTGTTGTTTAGACATGTAGGTTACATGTTGATGATGTGTTTGACGAAATGCCTGGCATGGCTAGTAGGGGTCTAATAAAGGTCTTGTTCAACTTATTTATTTTGAATCATTATTTCCCTATATTTTTACTGATTTCAAGCTATCACTTCATTCTAGGTAGTGACCTGGGCTCTGGGCCTGAAAAAGTGGCTTAAATCCTGGTGTTGCTGGCACAAAACTGAAATTTTGGTCTTTGGTCACTGGCAGGAAAGATTGTGAGAGCAGCTTTGGGTTGTTGTTTGCTCCCTTGCCCATAGCATGAGAGCGACTATGGCCTAAGAGATCCATAACAATAGTGGGACCTAGGGACAAGCTATCTGAGTGGCTAACTTGTCTCATCAGGGTTTTGTTGATGATGTTGGATGACTGTGTGTGATGTTTTGTTGATTCCACTTCCTTAAGGTTACATAGGAGGCTGAATATGATCATAGTAGCCTCTCATATCGTGTTTACCCCAGTTTCAATGGTTACTTGGGTGGATGTGGGAGGAGGGTGTTACAGAGTGGTATCAGAGCATGGTTCACCCCTCGGACTGGATGGGCGGTGTGTGTTGGTCATGCATGCATGTCAGTTGCATGTGTGTCTTTTACACTTGTATTCCATGTGCTTGTTGCATTTTCTTGATGATTGATTATGGCTGTAGTATCGTTGTTATGGAGAGTTTGATATTGATTTTGTGGAATGCATTTGTCATGAGTATGTGACTAGTTATATGTGGATTATATGTCGCTTACATGTTGATTTTATGTCGACTACTTACATCCTTGTATGTTAGGCTGCATTCTTGTAGGTTTGATTACATGTATCAGTCTTGTAGGTTGATTACAAGAATTGATCACTTATGCTCGACTACATGCGTTTATACATATGTGTAGTTGATTAGGTATTGCTTATGCATGTTGAAGGTTGCATGTGGAAATGTGTACAATGGAGTAATGGTTGCCGTCATTGTTGGGATGGGGACTCCCGTGTCTAAGTTTTGCCTAAGTTTTGAGTCAAATTTTGTATTATTGTAAAGTCTCCACAATTTGAGGAGTGGAGTGCGCAGAACGTTAAGAATTAAAGGGGATTTTAGGAAGGTCAAATGCCCTTATTTTGTAAATGGATTGGATGTTTTGATCATACAATGAACTCCTCCCATGGTTAACAGACCATGGTAATGTAATTTAAAAATATATAAAATGGAGTCATTATGTAGTTCAGTTAATTTCTAAGTTGATAAGTAAGATTTTGAGCCTGTAAATATGTATTCTGGCGAAGGGGAAGGCTCCTGTAGCTGAGTGCACAAATACCTTGGTAAGTCTTCAACTGAGTGCGTGGGCCCCTACAGTGGTGTGCGTAGGGTCAGAAGAAGTGTATGTACTGAAGATCTAAATAAATAAAGCATAATTGAAGCAAATTTGTGTGTTTTGTGTGTATTTATATGTTTTTGTGTTTTTATGCTCAGTTATGATTCAGTTATTTGTCATATTGTTTTAATTGCTTCGTGAAGGTTCAGAGCTAATTTGGCATATTAATTTATGCATGTTAGAAGCACTTAGGCAAAGTTCATAGATCTAGTTTACTAGAAATCACTTTAAGTCTGTGATTCTGAAGATAAGGGTTCACGAAGGCAAAATCGGGCCCTAATTTAAGGAAACACACCACTGCTACATCACATAGCCTTCTAGATGCAGAAACTTGGTTCTAGCATCCCCCAATATTTCCTTGAGTGAGACTGCAGTTTGCGCTAAGTGAACTGTTGCCGAAAGGGTCGATAGTGTATGGTTTTGTTGGTTAGTGCAACTAAATTTAAACCTGGGTCCAAACCCCCTCAAGCCAACAAATGGTTCCATTGCTGGGACCAAGATCTATCTGATGGATTTGTGATGTGGCATCCATGGATACCAACTAAGAAAGAATTCAAGAAGTGGATAGATAGGAAGTTGCACTAGTTTGTAGCTCAAGAAAATCTGAATCTGCTTTGGTCAAAAGAGAGGTGCTTACAAAGATATCTCTACATAGAAGAGCACAGAGTTTTCTTTTATGTGGATAGAAAGTCTATGTTAGCAGAAAACGAACCTACTTGGAAACAATTCGATCCTATTGTGTGGACTCCTGAACTAATCAAGCATCTTGAAGAGTCTAATTATAAGGTTGCAAGGGTTGTCGACTATTGGATCGATAGTATTTTGGGTGGTTTCATCACTAAATTTGCAATTAACACGTATCTTATAGCTAAGATTAATGTCGATTCTTTAAGGGTCTGAGAGGTAAGTACCTGAGATCGTTAAAAACTTGGATTCAAATGTTGTTGTGTGAAAAGGGTGTTATGCCTTTGAATTGATGTTTAAAATAGGCCAGACCGGATGTACGCAAAGCGGAAAAATATTCATATCCAATGGGGACAAATAGATTGAGGGCACGTACATCCCATTATTGGGAGAATCAAACAGTTAAGGAGAAAGGACCAGCCATAACACACCTGGAGGTGCGCAGCAGATAGAAGGTTAGGGCATTTCTGGGATTCTACATCCATCCACCCCATATCCACCTTCATCACCACCTCATACACCTACGCCTCGACCTCCACCTCCACTTTCATTCTTCAGTATGGTGAATACAGTGAAAATTACTGTATTCAAGAACCAAGGATCAGAGGATCCTAATTAGTTTTGGTCCATAGTTGAAGCTATGTGGAAGTCGTAGCAGACCAATGATAATTACATGAAGAAAGAACAACTGGCTACAACACTACAGGATAGAGCGCTTGCATGGTATATCAAATATAGTACAATCAATCCAAATTCTACGTTGGCTGAGACAAATACTATGCTGAATGCATAATTTAGAAAGTTGAAATCAGAAGCTCAATGTGTTACTAAAATAAAGGAGATCAAGTAGACAGCTGATGAGTCTGCATGGGATATGGATTAGAGGTTGAAGTGCTTACTGAGACAAGCTAATATTCATATCCCAGACCAACAACATAAGGAATGGTACATAACTTCGCTATTGCCAAATTTAAGACTGCCTTTGTCTCAACAGAAATCCGATGTCAGGATGAAGCATTAGAGATTGTGATGAAGCAGGAGGCTTCACTGGTCTAGGATACCAATATAGGAGTCCAATAGATCTATTCACAATTAAAAGCTTGCATATGGAGTTGCAAGATCTGAGGAAGGGAAAGGAGGTTTAGTCATGACTACACCCTGAAGTTTAGTGCACGAAGTGCAAGACTGTAGGCCACTATAAGGATCAGTGCCATGTATACTAGGATTATATAGCTACACGAGGTCCCAACCCAGTGAAACTAGAGTCCCCTATTGGATCAAGTGTTGGTTCAAGTGTCTAGTGTAGTATCTGCCAAGTATCAGGAATGCATACAACAAACAATTGTTATATGTTACAAATTTTTTTGCAATCGCCAAAGCAACTATTTTGCAAGTTTTTTAAATCGGTTGGCCATGGTGAAAGAGATTTCTGAAGCTATGACTTGATGATAGACATAACCCCAATGTATAGGATGCAGGTTGAAAACCATGCGCAGAATGACCAAGGCTCACCTATGGCTTGTGGAGGTTTCCAAGGACATGGAAGAGGATGAGGAGGAGGGAGTGGAAGAGGTCGGGGCCATATCATCTGCTACAATTATGGAGAAGAAGGACATTTTTGCACCCGATTGTCAAAATGCAACTCATCCTTCTTGTCAATACTGTAAGCAATTTGATCATGTTATAGATGAATGTTCGGTATTAATAGAAAGATGCAGGACAAGAAGAACCAGCATCCAACAAAGAACATTTAGATGATGCGATCCGAACTATGGGAAGAAAATCCTAGTGTCAATATAGTAACACGAAGTGGTATAGTCATTGGTGAAGATAATGTAGAAGGAAAATCGGATACATGTGTTCGTAGGGCTGGTGAGAAGAATGTTGGATTTAACTTACAAAGAGAAAAGGAGACTTTATGGAGGCACTAAAAAGTTTTATGGATCGAGGTGCTTCTATGTCTAAAACTTAGACACCAATAGTCCCACGAAGAGATAAATCTAAAGAAAGTACTGTGAAGGAGAACTCTTTTCCCACAGTGTTGAAATAATTTCTACACACATGCATGAAGTTGTTAAGGGATCAGAAAGCAGTTGAAGGACTCCAAGAACTGATAGATAACTCCGCTAGAGAGGACAAGCCACTACCAGAACAATGTGTAGTAAATAAGGTGGACAGAAGCAAGACGAGCATTGGTAGGGAAATGTGGTTGACAACACAAATTGGCGATTTTGATATGGACCAGATAATTCTAGACTTGGGATCTAATGCGAATGTAATGCCGAAAAAAAATTGGGAACATATGGGGAAACCTAAGTTGCAGTGGTCACCAATTCAGCTACGCGTGGCAAACCAACAAAAGATAATTCTGATGGGTCACCTATATGGAGTAGCTTTAGTTATTGAAGGAACCATCGTGCTCATAAATTTTGAAGTTATTAAAATAGTAGATGACAATAATCCATACGCATCATTGCTCAGGATTGATTGGGATTTCGACATGAATCCTATTATTAATTTGAAGAAGCAAAGCATGGTGTTTGAAAAGAATGGCCTCTGAGTGGTTGTTCCATTGGATCCAATTGAAGGTGCGTGATACATAGAGCCAATCCGTGATGACTATGATGACGAAGAAGTTGATCACATATATAATCTCACTATGTGAGATGAAGAATTGACTAATCCCACTGCAGATGGACGTATCATTTGGGAGAAGGAAAGTTTGTGCCAATCAAACTCAGATGAAGAATTATAAAACTAACAGAATCGGTTGTATGAGATCTCTACACTACAATGCAATAGGCTTACAAGGTCTTTGTGATGTATATAAATGAGGTATGTAAATTACCTTATTATGATGGGCTAGACGATGTCAATACTTTTCTTGACCATTTTGAAAGAGATGTAGTAGAGGAGCACAAGTTCCAAGTTCTAGATTTGGTTTTAAGAGCTACGCCTGCAAGATGGTGGGGAACCCACAAGGATAATATTATTGATTGGAAAGAATATCGTAGACTGATGTGATTAATATTTGGCTCTGCAACAATAAGGCACAGTGAAAAGTAAACATGTAAGGATGACCCGCGCGATCATCTGGATCGATGGACTAAGGCTTGGGGTGAGGTACCTCAACCGAAATGGGTACATATCTTTATTCATACCTTAAACGTTATACCGACAAAATGGTATTTGGATACGGAGTTGCAACACGAGACTGTTGATTGGGATGAAATGAAGGAGATTTTTCTACTTACATTCAGCTTTGAAGACGGGTTCAAATGCATTGATGAGGCACTTCAGGCGATTAAGACAACAATCTTCCGCGAACACCAATAGAACCTATAACTTGGATGTAGCCTGACTAGAGCACACAACTACAACATGCGCTATAATGCTACAATGTTACTATGGAAGCAGACGATGAGGATCCACAAAATATAAAAATTCTTGAGTCAAAAGGATTGCGCGAAGTATCAGGATTAGATGCAAAGATCCCTGATATATCACAGCTGGTAAAGAAAAAACAAGTAAATATTGGCTGAGAAGCACAACCCAAGTTCATGCATATTGGTGAGTATTGGGATGAAGACGCGGTAGGCAAGGTTGATGAATTACTGCATGAATATCAGGACTTATTTCCAACAAAATTCTCTAAATTGAAGGGTATAGTAGGTGATTTGGGAGTGATGAAGATCAATTTAAAACTATATGCGAAGCCAGTTAATCAACGCACATATCGATTGAACCCAAGGTACAAGGCAAAGGTAAGAGAAGAGCTAGATAACATATCCATGACATGTATAATTGAGCTAGTGGAAGAGTCAAAATGGGTCAGTTTGATGGTGGTCTAGGAAAATAAAACTAAGGGTGATATAAGGATCTGCATAGATCTGTGAAAGTTAAATGATGCATGCGTGCATGACCCCTTTCGGATGCCTTTTACAGATGAATTTATAGAAAACATTGGTGGACAGGAAGCTTATTCGTTCATAGATGGATTTTTGGGATATCACCAAATTAAGATTGCATCGGAGGATAGAAACAAGGCTACTTTCAATACAGAATGGGGGTCATTCCAATATATAGTTATATCGTTCAAATTGAAAAATACTCCTGTGATATTTTCAAGGGTGGTATTCGTAGCATTCTAGGAATTTAATCACAAGTTTTTGGAAGTCTACTTCGATGATTGGAAAATATTTTGGTTGCTTAAGAAACATGTTTCTAGTCTGCGCCTAATGTTGGATACGTGCAGGAAGTATTAGATTTCCTTGAATTTGAATAAATGTATTTTCTGTGTACCTTATGGAATACTATTGGGACATGTTGTATGCAAGAAGGGATTGATGGTATACCTTGCCAAAATCATTTTAATGATCAATTTGGATCCACCCAGGAATGTCAAATAGCTAGGTGCAACTTTGGGTCATACAGGGTATTACATGAAGTTTATAAAGGTGTATGCACAGATCACTGCGCCAACGGAGTAGCTGTTGAAGAAGGATGCTATATTTTTCTGGGATGACGGCTGTCAGAAGATCTTACATGTTCTTAAGGAGAATATGGTTACCGCGCCAATCCTAGTATTCCCAGATTGGAAGAAAGAGTTTCATGTGCACATGGATGCATCTTGTATAGCATTGGGAGCCATTTTAACTCAACCAGGTGAAGGAGATATTGACTATTTGATTGCCTTTGTAAGTAGGAAACTATCTAAGGAGGAGAGAAACTATTCAACCACATAATGAGAAGGGTTAGCCATGGTATACGTGCTATAACAAAAATTCAGACATTATCTACTAGGTGTACACTTTAAAATGTATACAGATCATTCTGCTGAAATATCTAGTCAATAAGCCTGTGTTGGGGAGGAAGATCTGTAGATGGTTGGTTCTCTTCAAGGAGTATGATTTTAAAGTGTAGTTAAGCCAGGAAGTTTGAATGCAAGACTTGATCATGTCTCTAGGATCGAGAATGGCAAAGTACCCACTAACATTGATGAGGAGTTACCTGATGCGCAACTCTTCACTATTAGAGTTGCTGATGAACATTTTGTGGGCATTATTTATTTTCTTTCTACTGGCGTAGTTCCTGAAGGATACAAAACGCAGCAAAAGTAGGAAATAGTAGTGAGGGCTGTAGTTTTTTCAGTCATTGTAGGACACTTATATAACATGGGATTGAATGAAGTTTTGCATCGATATATACCTAAGTATGAACGGCATTTTATTATGGCTGAAGCACATGGTGGTGTCGTAGGAGGACACTATGAAGGTAAGGCAACTACGCATAATATTCTATGCACAGGGCTATGGTGGGCTATGGTACATAAAGATTCTAAGGATTATTTCAAGACGTGTGATGTGTGTCAGAGGACTGGATGACCACCGCGAAGAGATGAATTTCCCTTAAACCCATAGGTCACGCTGCAAGAATTTGATAAATGGGAAATTGACTTCGTTGGACAAATTAATCCACTAGGGAAGAAGATCGTTGCACGTTATATTATCACTGTGACAGATTACTTAACTTGATGGGATGAGGCACAACCTGTGAAGGATCGCAGTGTGGAAACTGTTGCAACATTTATATTTGACTACATTCTGTCATGATTTGGATGCCCAAAAATCCTGACAAGTGATCGAGGTTCGCACTTCTTGAATGAAACAATTAAGGAATTAACAGAAGAGTTCCAAATGCACCATTAGAAGAGTACATTGTATCATCCCTAGGTGAATGGAACTGTCGAAGCTTTTAACAAAATATTGGAGCATGCCTTAATGAGGATCTGCAATGCTAATAGGAATGATTGGGATGTGCACATACTAGTGGTTCTATGGGCATATAGGATGACTTGTAAGCAAATTACCTAGAAAACACCGTTTAGACTGGTATATGGACAAGAAGCAATGATGCTAATGGAGTATATAGTGCCTAGATTAAGGATAACAACAGTAATTGAGATGGCCGATCATGACTGCATGGAGTACTATTTAGCGTATCTGCTTGTGCTGGAGGAGGATCACTTTTTGGTTGGTTTTCATTAACAGGTACAGAAAGCTAGGGAAAAGGCATGGCATGATTGCCACATTAAGCAGTGCACTTTCAAGAATCTAGGTTTGGTCCTGATGTATGACAATAAGTTCACAAAGTTTCCGAGGAAATTTCAGATGCATTGGCTAAGACCCTATGTAATCAAGGATATTTCAGATGGTGGCAGTTTAGCTCGCGAATCCGAATGGGGAGTGGTTTCTTGGAAGGATTAATGGAAGAATATTGAAGGTAAATAGGGATGATCCTACCCCTGTAAGATTGCGATGACTATATGACAATAAGAAAGTATTAGTGCTTCAGGTAGCTGAAAGAAAGTGCAGGACTATAAACTAATTTTCCGAGCAATGGGCCATCAAAGAAGGAGGGTTCCATGATGTTTAGGTAGATGGTGCAAGTGGAGAGAGCTATGACAATGTAGATGTGCCATAAGGGAGGGTCCCATGCACTCTTCCCAAAATGTGATCGTTGGAAAAGCTACAGTTGATTTGACCACAATTTTTCCGTTAAAGGGAGTGGGGGAAGTGCATTTATGGAGCATATCTATGGAAATTTTCCCCCAAATTTGCATTTATGAGGAAGATCTAAAGCCATTCAAGGCATTCAAATTTATATTTGGCCATAAATATGGCATCTGCTCTACGCTTAGACACTTTTCCTATTGAATAACTCTTGTGAGATTTTGCACCTAAGTCTCAGCCGAGAGAAGTGTTGTATGTCTGGTGAGGATTGGAAAGACATCTACTAAGATTTTCTGGCACAAGGATTAATAGATATCATAACTACTACTACTCCTATGCACACCACAACTCCTAGATCGTCGAGACCAAATTCCACAACTGCCAAAACAATAACAACGGTGGTTGAACTAGCAGCAGTGAGGAAGCAGAAGAAACCTCAGAAGCCACCCATGAGACAATCACCTAGGAAGATGACTGTTGAGCAGAGGAGCAAGGAAAATATGGACAAGTAGAAAAAGAAGAAACCAATTGAACCAGTTGACTTAGAGGAGGAAGAACTTGGGACATGAGTGGAGGATGTCAATGTCGACGAGGCTGAACCAATTTCGCGATTACCTCCATATATGCCACCAAGAAATTTGACTAATAAGGTGACCAAGGACCCTGATGCAGTGGAATTTTCCATTCGTACACCTTTGCTACCTGAGGATATGCATTTTAATGAGCGTTGCTGGCACAGGTACCACAACTGCGCATGGAGGATTGGGATTTGGCGGACATGGCTAAATTCCCTCATTTTGAGCCATGAAAATTTCTAAACATGGTATATTATGAGGAGGCTGGTGTCACCCGAATAGAACCAATGACTTGGGCAGCTGGGATTCAACATGCTAGGTTACAAAACATGTTGATTGTGCCTCATTTTGGCTGCAACAACATCAATACCATATGTGTGCGCCAATTGCTAAATTTGGTGCACGACAGAGCTTTATGGCAGAGGGAGAGGATCCCAATTGACGCTATGTTGATTAGAAGGATCACCATGCTGCCATGTGCAGGAGCTGACCATACCAACGCTTTTGTTGGCAAGTCTTAAGAAAAGAAGCTTGCAAACCAAGTGAATAAGGATTTCCATGTTGTCAACAAGTCGCGAGGCTACACTGTTAGCTCGGTTTTTTATTATTTTGTCGCCTTTTCCACATCTATTTTGGCCGATAAAATTATGAGGAAGTGTAGGGAACACAAGATGCCATCCCCAGTCATTCACTTGTCTGCGTAGTGTATTTAAGGGGTATAGGTTAAATGGGCCGACTATCTCTACCAGAAGTTTCTAGATGATTGTCGCAAGGGCTAGGAAGAGGGGAAATTGTTCCACTATGCATGGTTATTGCTATTAATTGTTTTGATAGCCTGGAGAATCCTCAACGAGTCACAGTTCCCTAATCTAGAGACAGACTTGTGTGAAGTTGTGAGGTACGCTTCACTGTGGGCGTCAAAGGATCCCAATCGAGTGTTGGAAAATAAACAATTTTGGGTGTTGTTTGAGATGGATCTGTGCACTATGGCTAGCCAGAAGCCACGACTTTCACCGGTGTTATTTGCCCAATATTGTGGAGTTTCGAACTTCAAAGTAGATTTCCACAATGTACACATACAAGTGAAGAAAGATGCAGAGGTAATATGGTATGAGTTTCCCTATTTGGTCATATAGCAAGATATTTTTTTCGTAGTCTCCAACTGGTCAAGTGTGTGGCTGGACCCCAGTAAGGAAGCCGAAGGAGACTAGGCAGGGTCCAGCAAAAAAAATGGTACACCGAAGGAAGACCCTAATAAGGTACCTTAGAAAGTCACTATGGACCTTGGGAAGAATACCATGCAGGAACCAGAGCGTGTAGATGAAGAAGAGACGGACATGAAGGAACCAGAGTAGGGTGGAGCAGACCCTTTGAAGGAGACAGAAGACATTGATTCTCCTTTCATATTAAAGAAGGGAAAGAAATCTACTGCAGCGGGTGTGCACAAGAAGCAGAAGTCTGACAATAATTCCAACATTTATTTGATGGTCCTCACTAAGGGGGACATCGATGAGATTGGGGACACTATGTGCTCTGTCACCAAGGATATGTGGGGACACATAGAGTATCAGTACAAGTCAGTAATGAAACGAGTCCAACAAAGACTCAAAGAGCTACAAGTGAAATCGAGTGTGGTTCAGGCGAGTGAGAATCAAGTGAGCTTGGCAACAACAAGTGAAAAACCAGTGTTACCTTCAACGTTGGTGGTTACCATAGAGATCCGCACAGTTCCTATTCGAGGAGCATCACTGTGTTTTCCTATAGTGGTGGATCATGCAACAGTGCCATATGGAAGAAACTTAGAGCTAAACTTAGCAGCACTGCCCATTCAAGCATTACATGAACTCCTCCAGGGAGTATCAGCTGAGTTAAAAAATAGAGAAAAGCGGGCACTCTTCGTGATTAATGACATCAAGAGACACAATGAGGAGTTAGCTGAGGAAGCTTCCAGAGCAATGTAGGATAGGGACGTAGTTGTTGCGTGCATGCGGGAGTTGGAGGACACCATCACTCAGACTTGCATTGAGCTGCCAGAGCTCCTCATACAGTCTGAAGTGGCTTCCTAAGAGAATCTCCAAAAGATGGCAATCGTGGCGAAGGAGTCCAAAGCAAAGATTGAACGAGTCAAATTTGAGATGTAGATGCAAGTTGTAGAGCTGTAGATGAAGCTACAAACAAAAACACCTCCAGAAGTTCGAGAGCAGAGCGAGGCTGCTATTAAGGTAGATATGGAAGTCTTAGAAGCTGCAATTAAGGACTGGAGCTAGATTTTTGAAAACACCATGGAGGTGTGGGCCTCGATGTAGGAGGGCCCACATGTACAAAAAGATTGAAGTAGACATCAGGGATAAAAAACTACAGTTTGATGAAATCATAGCAACAACGCAGACCTTAGCACCTGTACAATAGTTCGTTAGAGTCCAGGAAGGGAAGACCATTTAGAATCAGATTGACGAGCTGTGACAAAAAGCCTCAATTATTTTAGCAAGAATGCATCCTTGGGCCAACGAAGCTAGTCAACTCTCTTATTTTTTCGAGAGTAAACTAAAAGGAATGCAACAAACAAAGAGGATTGTTAGCTCAGCAGTAGAAGGGCCAACCACTGAGAAGGTATAGGAAGTTCAGCAAGTTGCCGGGTAGTGCACAACAAAGATTCATGCATTAAAGGAAGATTTCAGTGGCCTCAAAGCACGTGTCAAGGACGTACTAGTAGAGTGACTCAAGAAAAGTCACATATTTGTGTTGGGGGCCTATTGGGATGGGGACCCCCAGGTCTAAGTTTTTCCTAAGTTTTGAGTCAAAATTTGTATGATTGTAAAGTATCCGCAATTTGAGGAGAAAAACACGCAGAACATTAAGAGTCAAAGGGGATTTTAGGAAGGTCAAAGCCCCTTATTTTATAAAGGAATGGGTTTTTTTTATCATACAATGAACTCCACCCATGGTTCGTAGACCATGGTAATGTAATGTAAAAAGATATAAAATTGAGTCATCTAGAAGTCATTAGGCAGTTCAGTTAAGTTCTAAATTGATAAGTAATATTTTGAGCCTGTAAGTCTGTATTTTGGCGAAGGGGAAGGCTCTTGTAGTTTAGTGCACAGAGACCTTGGTAAGTTTGGACTGAGTGCGCAAGCCCTCACAGCTGTGTGCGTAGGGTTAGAAGAAGTATATGTACTAAAGATATGAAGAAATAAAGCATAATTGAAGCAAATCTATGCATTCTGTGTATATTATATGTTTTTATGTTTTTATGCTCATTTATGATTTATTTCTCTGTCATATTGTTTTAATTGCATCGCAAAGGTTCAGATCTAATTTGGTATAGTAACTTATGCATGTTAGATGCACTTAGTAGAAGGTCATAGATCTAGTTAAGTAGAAATTGCTTTAAGGCTGTGATTCTGAAGATAAGGGTCTGTGAAGGCCTGATCATGCCCTTATTTAAGGAAACACCCCAGTGTTACATCACATAGCCTTCTAGATGCAGAAACCTGGTTCTAGTGTCCTCTAAAACTACCTCGGGTGAGACTGCAGTCTGCACTAAGAAGACTATTGCCGAAAGGGTCGATAGTGTAGGGTTTTGTTGGTTAGTGCAACTAACACTGAACCTCAGTCCAAGCCCCCTCAATCCAATAGTCATGCATGAGGTCATAACATGAAATGTTGATATGGCCTTGCATTGATGACTAGACCCTAGCGAGAATGATGTTTATGAGTAGATGCACTTACTTGTTATATGTCTATGTTATACATGTATCATGCTGATCTGGAAATCTTTAAAACAAGGTATCCTCGCCGAGCTATACTGAGGTACATTGATTTATTTTGATTTTGTTATCTAATATATTATCCATTGCAGGAAAGAGATCAAATGGCTAGCAAGATGGTTGACTAAAAGACTCTCCGTATGAATCCGAAGAGCAATATCGTGTTGGGAACTCTTCCAATTTGGCAGTTACACTAAGAAGTTTGAAGGAAGAGATAAGGAGTTGAAAGGAAGATAATGATCGGATCATACAGGCACAAGAGAAACAAGCAGAGGTTAATGTTGTAATTCTTTAGAGTTTTTCAGACTTGTAGCAATAAGGGCCACTTCGAATCAACCATGGACATGGGGATGGAACTAATGGGGTGTATGGCAGTAGGTCTCATGGTAGACACATGTCAGATATATCTGACATAGTGAGAGATGGCAGGTTGATGGACACTTTGGATAGGAGGGGCTATGAGTACAAGTACTATTCTATCCAGGTACTTTCCATATGAGTTTAAGAAAGAAAATCCACCTACTTTTGATGGAGATGTGAAGAAGCTGGAAGAGGTAGAGGCTTGGATACTTGGAATGAACGAATTCTTTGAGTTGCATGAGTATACATATAACATGAAGGCCAAAGTAGCTATCTTTAGCTTGAAATGTAAAGAAGACATCTGATGGGAATATGTTAATCGGGTCAGAGACATCAAGACATATGACTTGAGTTAGTGGGAGTTTAAGAGGATTTTTATGAAGAAGTGCTTGTTAGGAAGGTACTACAATAGTAAAGCTAAATAATTCTATGAGCTAAAGATGGGATCAATAACAGATGAAGAGTACACGACCAAGTTTCTAGAGTTATTGAGGCATGTACAATATCTTACTGATGAGAAGGCTAAAATTCAGAGATTGACAATGGTTTTCCATTAGAATTTAGAGATCAGATTGAGTATGATGAGCCTTCGTCACTTGAGGAAGTTATTGGGAAATTGAAGCATTTATATGAACAATCAAAGCATAAGAATGAATCTCAGCATGGATGGAAAAGAAAGGACAAAGGTAAAGGTAAATGGGAGCCTAAGAGGACCAGGCCTTCGCATGCAGATGAGAAAGAGAATGTGGCACCACAAAAGAGATTTAATGTAGCTAGACATGGACATGGGTCACAACAACAACAAAAACATAGAGGTGAGGGTAATGGTCGGTTGGTGTTGGACATGCGGTAAGGAGCACCCTAAGAGATATTGTCCATATAATTAAGGTGGTATGCCTTATATATACAATGCACAAGACGCGCAAACTATTGGGGATGTTTTTCAGAGTGTTCGACATATCTATGTAGCAGTGGACAACATGTAGGTAGATCATCATGCATCTATCATTGAGATGGAAGGTAAGATTTGTGATCAATTCATTTCTATTTTGATTGACCCTAGATCTAATTATAGCTATGTTAGTCCTGACTTGGTGGATAAGTGTGGTTTGAGTATGGAATTGCATGCAGAGTCTTGGTTAGTGCAGTTGGCTACAGGTAAAAAGAAGTGAGTTCATCATTGGGTAAGAGCTTGCACATTTGATTTTAATGGTATGCCTACTGCAACACATTTGAATGTAATACCGTTGGGATCATACAATATGTTTTTTGGCATGGATTGGTTGTATATTCATAGAACCAAGGTAGACTGTTATGATAAAGCTATTGAGTTTGTTGATGACAATGGAGAACCAAGAGTCTTGTAGGGTAAGAAGAAAGCCACATCAATTAGGATGGTGAAACTATGCAAGCAAAGTGTAGCCGTAGAAAAGGGTGTATGTTATTTGTAGTACACATTTCTAGTGATAAGAGTAAGGAGGCTAAGGATGAAAATGTGTTGAACAGGTACCCAGTTTTGTAGTAGTTTCAGGATGTGTTTACTGAGGACATTACATGGTTTCCACCTCATCGAGAGGTAGACGTTTCTATTAAGTTAGTGCCAGGGGGAGATCCATCATCAAAAGAACCTTACAGGATGAGCACACCTGAGTTGGTTGAGTTAAAGTTCTAGTTAAAGGAAATGTTAAACAAGGGATACATTAGGCCAAGTGTATCACCTTGGGGCGCACCAATATTGTTTGTGAAGAAGAAAGATTGTACTCTCAGATTATGCATTGACTACAGATCGTTGAACAAAGTGACTATCAAGAATAGGTACCCATTGCTAAGGATTGATGAATTTTTTGATCAGCTAAAGGGAGCAACAATGCCCTCGAAGATTGACTTGAGATCCGGATACCATTAGGTATGCATCAAAGAAGAGGACATTTACAAGACTGCGTTCAGGACTAGGTATGGTCATTATTAGTTTGTTATTGTTCCATTTGGCTTAACTAATGCTCCATCTACATTCATGTGTTTGATTAATAGTGTGTTGTGTCCATATTTGGATAAGTTTTTTATTGTGTTCATTGATGATATACTGGCATATTCTAAAAATGAGGAAGAGCATGTCGAGCATTTAGCACCAGTTTTGAGGTTGTTGAGGGAGCATCAATTGTATGCTAAGCTCAGCAAGTGTAGTTTCTTTTAGTTCGAGGTACACTACTTGGGACATGTTGTCTCCAAGGAGGGCATTGCAGTAGATCTAGAGAAGATAAGGGCCATCATGAGGTGGGTAGCTCCTAAGAGTGTGGATGAGGTGAGATCTTTCATGGGTCTAGCAAAGTATTATAGGAGGTTCATTAGGAAATTCTCATAGATTTCTTATCCCATTACATCATTGCAAAGGAAAGGTAAGAAGTTCAAATGGATAGAGGAGTGTGAGGCTAGCCTTGAGAAACTTAAGAATTTTTTGACACATGCACCAGCGTTATAGATTGTAGATCTGAACAAAAAGTTTGTAGTATGCACAGATGCTTGCAAGAGGACTTGTTGGAGTACTTATGCAGGATGGAAATGTGGTATGCTATGAGTCTAGAAAACTAAATGAGCATGAGCAGAACTGCCTGACACATGATCTTGAGTTAGCAACAACCATACATGCATTGAAGATGTGGAGACACAATCTTCTTGGAAGGATGTTTGTACTGATGAGTGATCATATTGGGTTGAGGTCTTTGTTTGACCAACCAAATATGAATGCCAGGCAATCTATATGGTTGGCCACGATTAGTGAGATCAGGTACATCAAAGCTAAAGAGAACAAGGTGGCAGATGCTCTCAGTAGACAGGTATAGGTACATCACTTGGCAACTATGAGCTCTTATGGGATAGACTTACAGGATAGGATCTTACAGGCATATAAGCAGGATGTTAGGTATATGGAGATTGTGCACATGTTGCAACATGGTGCTAGTACAGGTACATGCGTAGGTATAGGTATAGGTGCAGATACAGGTCCAGGTATAGTTACAGGTATAGGTGTAGGTGCACAGGGTATGGGTTACTGTCTTATAAAAAATGGATTGGTCAGGTTTCGAGAGAGAATATATGTACCAGATAACAACAAGCTCAAGAAGTTGATCTTAAGTGAGTTTCATGCAAAACTATATTCAGGTCACCTAGGGTATCAAAAGACATTGAAAATAGTGAAGAAATTTTATTATTAACCTAATTTGAAGAGGGATGTAGCAGAGTTTGTGGCGAGGCCTTTTGACTATCAGCAAGTGAAAGTAGAGTGTAAACATCCAGGTGGAATGCTACAACCAATTGCGATTCCAGGATGGAAATGGGAGGTTATTTCCATGGATTTCATCATAGGGTTGCCTAAGATAGTGAAGCAACATGATTCCATCATGGTCATTATGGACAAGTTAACAAAGATTGCACATTTCATTCTTGTGAAGTCTACGTTCTCAACTAGCGATGTGGCACAGGTAGTCATTAGAGATGTGGTTAAACTACATGGTGTTCTAAAGAAGTTTGTGTTAGATATGGATGTGAAGTTCACTTTCAAGTTTTGGAAGGAGTTATTTGCAAGTTTGGGCATAGAGTTGGCCTTCAGTACAACTTATCATCCACAGACAGATGGATAGACATAGACGGTCAACAAGATATTGGAGGATATGTTGAAGATGTATTTTATGCATTAGCATCAGAAGTGGGAAGAGAATCTTCCTTTGGTAGAGTTCGCATACAACAACGATTATTAGGAGTCATTGAGGATGAGTCCTTTTGAGGATTTGGTATATGTGTTGGTATATATTTTTAGTGATATTTCTATATGTACATATGTATATGGATGTAAATACCGCCATGAGCTCTATTGTAAAGCTCCACTGTGCAATATGGGTGTTATGTCATTATGATTATATTTTCATGTTACTATGCTATCATGTGGTTATGTTATCATGATGTTATGATGTCATGTGGATTGGTACTCAGCAGGATGATAATTGTAAAATAGCGTAATGAGCTATGTTATCAAGCTCCACTATGCGGTATGTTATCATGTTGTCATGATGTTATGTTTTGAGTAGATCTTTCATTGTAAATACTGCAACAAGCTGGGTTATAAAGCTCCATGAGTAGTATGTCTTATTTAAATGGATTGCTAAGGTATATGTGTGATTGAAAACCGAGGACAGTGTCCTCCAAGGGGGAGGGTTCTATAACAACCCTGGTGAAAATTCCATGTAATAAAAGTTAAAAACAATAACCACGGTTGATGGGACACTTATTCCAAGTTGAATGTTGGGAAAGACATCCTAGGGTTGTTAATTTGGTTGTTTGTGGCTAAGGAGATTGGAAAAGGCAATGGCTAAGGATTTGGAAAGGAAAAATGGAATTTTTGGCACATTTATTTATGAAAATAATGGAAATTAGGAAAAAAGGGATGTGAAAGGTCACAAGTTGCATGTGAGGAGGAAAATGAAGGAAAATGAAGAAAATAGAGGCCTCATTCATAAAAAGTCTTCTGAGGATCAGTTGGTAACCTTTTTGCCAGTTGAGTTTTGGAGTTCTCTCATTATTCTCTCTCTCTCACTCTTGGAGACTTAGAGTTTCTTGGAGAAATTTTTGCATTGGAGAAAGAAAGGCAAAGAAGGCAAGAGGAACCAAGGATAAAGTAGGGAAAGGCAGGTTCAAGCAGCTACAATGGGATTCATTGCAGGTATCGACTTGCATGTGTATTTTCCTTGCTAGATTTGGCATGCATGGTATTGCATGTGGTTCTTTTGCTGTTGTGGCATAATTTTTTCTAGGTGTAATAGTGTTTTTAGCCTAGCCTTTCCATTTCCAGATAGCCATGGTGTGATAGATTTTTCATGTTTTGGTTGAGCTAGATTGCCGGATGGATTCAAAGATGAGTGGGGTGGATCTCTGAATAATAGAGCACATGGCATAGTGGTCTCTGAACCAGACTGTGGATGATGGTAAAGCCACCGGCCTAGTGACCCCTGATCCATATTGTGGGTTGCGGTAAAGCTAGGATTGTGTTGCCTCTATGGGCCTAGAAATCCTTGCTGGTGAATGGCAAGATATACGGTAAATCCAAGAGGTGGTTTTCTCTCCGTTGGGCCTAGTAATCCTAGATTTGGGATATGCAGTAAATCCTAGAGAGTGGGTCTCGGTTTAGGGCCTAGTGATCCGGGTTTGGATTGTAGTAAAGCTTGAGAGACTATGATATCAGAAAATTCCTCACGGTGTAGGAGGAGAAATCTGGTGGAATCCATGCTTGTTTGACCTAGTGATCAGATGGAGATCATGGTAAAGCTTGTTATGATGTGTTCATTGTGTTGGCTTAGTGATCTAGGATGGATTACGGTAGAGCCTAGTTTCTGTTGATGAGGGTGAGGTGGTGTTATGAAACCAACTCACAAAAAGATAGAAAAGATAGATCAGCACCTTAGGAATAAGCCTCTTCGAGGGGGAAACCTCCTTTACATTACACAAATGAAAAATTCTTAGATGATTCAAATGACAAAACCTCCTTTCTATATATAGGAGTCTATGGGGTCACAATATAACTAAGTCGACCTAACAATAATAATATAAAGACACAAAAATAACAATAGAGGGATTCTATGGGGCACAATAATAACAATATGGGGACAATAGGGGCACAATAATAAAAATAAGGGATACAACGACAATAGTAATGGGGGGATCACTAATATTATAGGGACCTAATAGGTGGTTTAACCTCAGTATGCCTTGGTTGGTTATTTTGGATTGAGTCCCACATTCATGCTTGGAATATGGCACGGGGGTGAATGGTTGAAGAGAGATTTGGCTTAGCCATTATACAGTTGGATGGAATGTGATAGTCCCATCTTCGGTTGGTTTATTGCATTCATTAATGAGAAATTCATTCCCTTGATTTCCATGTGAAAATGTATTGATGTATATGTGGATTTTGATGGCTGATATGTTTATCGTATTTCTGTTCCTATTATACTGGTTATATGTATATTTTATGACGATAGCTATGTATGGCTCTCAGCATGTTTTTACTTATAAATGAATGGATATTGTATCTATGGCCTAATAGATGATAATGTAGAAAATGACATGAGGGAATAATGGTCCATAGAAATTCTCAGATAAGTATGAGATTTGTACACTTAATTTTATTGTTTACACTTATAGGTTACATGTTGATGACGTGTTTGATGAAATGCCTGGCATGGCTACTAGGGGTTTGATAAAGGTCTTGTTTGACTTATTACATTCAAATCATTGTTTCCTTGTATTTTTACTAATTTCAATCTATCACTCCATTATGGGCAATGGCCTGGGCTCTGGGCCTAAAAAAGTGGCTTAAATCCCGAGGTCTCTGGCCAAAAACTAGCAATTTTGGTCTCTCGTTGTTGGAAGGCAAGCCTGTGAGAGCGGCTTTGGGTTGTTGGTCACTCCTTGCCCATAGAATGAGAGTGACTTTGGCCTAAGAGATACATAACAATAGTGGGACCCAGGGATGGGTTGTCTAAGTGGTTAAATTGTCTCCTAAGGGTTCTATTGATTATGTTGGATGAATGTGTGTGATGTTCCGTCAATTCCACTTCCTTAAGGTCACATAGGAGGTCGAATCTGATCATAGTAACCTCTCATATCATATTTAGCTTGGTTGTAATGGTTACTTGGGCAGATGTGGGAGGAGGGTGTTAAATTTAATAGGAAAACAACCCATCATTGAAGCCAAATGACTGATTTGGGATAAAATAGTTCAAGAGATAAACCAAATGTGGAATTCCATGAGGTTGATAGGAGATGAAAATGCCATGATTCACAAGGTTGAACATGATATTATAGAGATAAGAGGCCCATAATACCAGTAAACATTTAAAATTATTAAACACTAGAAGTTGGGAAGAGCTAAAGGCACCAGGTGTAGAACACTAGACTCAATTGATCATGGAGACAAATAAAGTGTTGATGAAAAGTTCTTTGATGAATCAAGCTCAGGAAACTTTCGAGGTTACGTAAAAGAATATCAATATGTTCACAAACAAATTTGACAATCTAGTGTAGTTACATTTACGTTTTTGCTAGGATCAACATGATAATTTGATGTCCTTGGAAGCGTACCATGGAATAATGTATAAAGAGAAATTCAAATTTTATAAAATTACAGGACTAAGAGATAGTTTGATAAATTACATATAAAATTTTAGCTCTAGTGGAAACTAAAGAACATATTATTGACAAAACCTAATTATAAAAAATTCACAGATTTGTATGTCATTGTCAAAATAATGGATGGGTTCTGTTAGCATCAGGTTTGCACCTTTCCCTAAAGGGTCCAAATGATTTGATCATCAATTTATAACTACATTCAAGATACAGTAAAAGGTTATGCATTGGCCTATGAAAATTTTTGTATGGAAGGGTGAAATAGGGCTTACAAACATTTCAATATGTTTTATTTATGTTATACCTAAGTTTCCCCTAAGTTTTGCAACATAGTGGGAGCCAATCGAATGCAAACATGTCGCGCTACAAAAATGTTTCATAGTGCCTATAACAAATTCAAAAATATGAGTTTTCAAACCGTCTTTTAATTGCCCAAACCAGTTTTCAAGAGGTTTTACCCTTATTAAACCTTAATGTGACATTTTAAAATATTTTCAAGCTTAAGAGAAGGATTTTAAATTAAACCCTAAAATCCCAGTTTGCCCTAAAACAACAGTTTCCAACATTTCCATAAATGCAGGTTGGGATTTAATTTTATCTCACTTTAATTGGTAAAACTTGAGTTGGTGCCATGGTTTCATCTACTCCTTTGATGGAAGCACAACACGGGTTAGAAATTTGGATTTCTTGGTCACTCAAAAGTCAATTGCAGAAGTAACAAGTTTACCAACACTCTGTTTTTCCTGTTTTAGTCGCCATATTCAAACAGATATTCCAAGAAAGTGGTACTGAATTTAAAAAAACGAAAAGACGGTTTTTGTTTTGAACAATATTATTTAAAAAAGCCTCTTTCATATTTTACCTAGGAATCATGGTTTAGAAAATAAATAGCAATGTTTGAGTTCTATTTTTACATATTTTATAATTTTGTTTTTTCCTGTTTTAGTCATTGTTTTCAAACAAAGTTTCTGAATAGGTGGTGATGAATTAAAAAAAGAAGAAGAAGAAGAGGTTTTTTGTTTTGAACGAAATTATTTACAAAAACCTCTTTCATTTTTTCAGCAAGTGTCATGTTTTATAAGATATTAATTCATATTTGGACCCTAATGTTTAGGAATTCTCCTGATTTCTTTTTCCAAAAATAAACTCATAGAAAGCTATTGATGACCCACCTCATCAATTCAAGTTGGGCATCAAATCTATCCATATCATTGATTATTTCAAATATTTTACTAAAGCTGGGTCAAGAGTTTTTCAAATCCATCTCTTTTGGATCTTGAGGATTATTGTAATTAATACTTTCCAAAAATTGTGGATGTGAAACCTATGTAGAATTTTTATATATTACATGAGAAATGAGGAAAAAATGTTGGTTTTTGAAGAAAAGATAGTTTTTGTTTGTGTGTTGAAGGATTTATTCATTTACACTTTGCCAAGATCAATAGATTTTGATCAGTGATAAAAATATTCATGTGATGGTATCTCTTAGTATGTATTTTCTATATGTTTCAGTGTTTCCTCCTTTGTAATATCATTTGAATGAAATGTCTTCTGATCTTTGAATGAGAATAAATGTTGCAGAATTCATCCTTGTTTTTTATGCTCTATCTCATAGATTGATATATTTTCACTCATGTCTTCTAAAACTACTTTAGGATTCATTTCATATGCCCTATTGTAGTGGTTTATTCTCCTATTTTCTTCCATCAACTACAACAATGAAAAATGTCTAGGATGTGCCATCTACCTTGCCTTTTTCAATCCTAATCAAACAACCAATAGTCTGGTAAGTTGCCATAAATCCTATCCTATTGACTCTATTTCCCAGTGGACCATCTCACTCATGCCCAACCAAACCCTACATCAACACAAATCAACTGAATATCTAGCCACTATGTGAATGTACAGTCAATTGTTGATATAGTGATTAGATTATCAATGAGATCCCTCTTTGGATTGAAGGTGCTAGCCTTCAATATATAACCTGGATTGCAAAGGTTACCTTAGAAACTTCTCTCGTACAGCCAAGAGAAAATTTCTAAGCACTAACAGGTTCCAATACCCACCAATTGATGAATGGAATCACTTACTGCAATTTGTAGTTTGGACCCTTGGGAACCTTGCTATGAGTTTCCCATGGAGACTTTGTCTAATATGAAAAAGTTGAATCATTAAAGTTTTATAATTTTTTTGTTTCATGGTTTGGGTTAATGATTTTGTAAATTATATTTTAGTCTTTTAGTTATGGCTAGTTTGATAGTTACCAGGGGTAACGAAAAAATATATTGCTTAATTTTGTATAAAAAGAGTGAAAGAACTTGAGAAAAGAGTTCAAAACTTTTGAAATTTTTGGCATGTTGTACTGAAAAGCACCGGGATAAATTTCATGATATCAATAAAGATTTTAATTTTCAAATTTAATTGCAATTTTCTCTCTCTCATGTGTATGTTATCCTTTTCATGGTATTTTTATTTTATTTTATGTTGTTAAATGGCTAACAAAAACCATAATGTTAAAAAAAGGTACAAGTCGTTTTAAAATGAAATGTGTAAGAGTTATAAGAAATTTACAGATTTGTATAAGATTCTATATGTGTCAAATGCACTTGTGGTTTTATATGAGTTGGGGCAGTATAATTTCAAATGATTAAAGAATATATCAATTTATTCCATTTAATTCACAAATGTTCAATGTAATTCTTCCTAAGTCTTGGTCAAATTCTTTATTTCTCATGGAACTAATTCCTAAGTCTGGGGTTTGATCAAAAGAAAGGAGTTTTAGGGTTCAAAGGAATATTTACAATTTATTTAACATCCAAACATACATTTTGTAAATAAATTAGTTATTTTTATGTTTGGTCATTGATTTCTTAACCATGATATGTCTCTAGGAAACAACATCTTCTTTCTTTAGTAGCTTGTTCAATATCAGAGGCTTCTTTTTGTTAGCGTTGGGTTATTCTTTAGGAATATACTTAGGTAAGGATAAAATTTCCTTTTCTACTTTGATAGCTTCCTAAAAAATAAGTTAGTTTGATGTTTGGTCATTGATTTCTTAGCCATGAATTGTCTCTAGGAAACAACATCTTCTTTCTCTAGTATCTTGTTCAATATTAGAGGCTTATTTTTGTTAGCTTTGGGATCTTCTTTAGGCATATACTCGACTAGGGATAACATTTCATTTTCTAATTTGATAGCTTCCTCAAAGTTTAGGGCTAGGGTAGCCTTCTCTACTCACTTACAAACATGGATATATATGGGTTTAAGGATGAAGTGTAATATTTTATAGTTGATCAATTAGTGGTGTGAAAGTCAACTAGAATCTTGTTCATCAAATTGGTGAATAATTGATTAAATTCCTCAACCTTCTATTTATTTTCCATCTCAATCACAGTTAGTTCTTTCAAAAGAGTGGAAGATGATTTCTGATTCTCTTCATAAAATTTGTTGAGAAAATCCTTCTCAAAGGAATTCTAACTGTTTATCAAAGCGATGGATAGATGGTAGTACTATGTAGATGATTTATTCTCAAATCCATAGGGAAACATTCTAGAAACCTCGTCTTCATGTTATACATTCATCAAATGTAAAGCCAACTCATAATTTTTTATGTGGCCTTTAGGTGAAGCATCCTTATCATGATCAAATTTGGGAAGGAGCCTTTCTGGTCATTTACGAAGATCATGTAGGATGCCTACAAGTTTGAAGGGTCCCTCTAACATCCATCTAGGCTAGGGTTTACTTGCCATTATAAATGGTATGCCTTCTTGATTTGATTTTTCTTCAAACTTTGAGGAGGAATAGGGATGGTCAACGTGACCAGTTTCACCTTCAATATTAGATAATGCATGAGTAGATGGGGGAGAACTATAAGGAGTTGGAGTTATCTAATGAAAAGGACTAAATAAATCTTCAAGAGCATGCCAATCAAATACTCAACAAAATTAACCAAGAAATTATCCTTGGTGATTGGTCTTTTGCTTGCCTCTTTTATTGGAGGTGAGGAGCTATAGGAAGTGTTTTGATTTGTTTAGAGTAAGCTTACGTAATACACCCGATTGGAATTTACTTCAGTAGGAGAGATAGTGTACAAAGCTCGTTGGGAAGTTTTTTCATTTTTAGGTTCAAAGAAAATATCTTCATAGCTAGTTTCTCTCTCAATATGCTCAATATGGGTAAGAGGGGTATGATGATATTGGGTATTGTCTAGTTTATTTGGAGTGCTTTCATGGTAAGAATAAGGAATTCTACCTACCATGAAATTTAGGCCCTCCTTCTAGTCCCAATTCAATTGTTGACATGGATAAATGATATAACAACAATTACTAAGGGGTTATTTTTGGTATGAGGGCCCAACTAAACCTCTCACCATTTGGGGTAAGATACCCATCCATATTTTATCTTGGTAACCATGCTTTTTTTAGGAGTATTGTGAAATATGGATGATATTCACAATAAAGGAATAGAAATTTTGAGCTACATCTATCTAAATGTAAAATGAAACTAATATAAACTAACCAATAATTGAAAGATAAATAAGGATAAAGAATAAATGAGAAAAAAAGCATACAACTGCTTAGTCAAGGAAACAATTAGCTAATCTCCAAGACAAAAATGTATTATTAACTTACCAGAAAAAATCCAAAATAGTCATTTTTTTGTTCTAATAAGTGCTCATTAATGAAAGCTACTTAATTTAAACAATAAACATGAGAGACGATGTTATCTATTCCACATGTTGGTTTGTGATCTAGTAGTTAAACATCTTACAATGAACATACATAAATGAACTTGCTCAAGAATAGTCTAAAGCAAACACATGATGCATGCCAAATTGTGGCTTCAAGATTAGATTTCAAGGATTCTCAGAATTATAATAATGAATATAAAAGTACTTGATCCTAGCTTTTGTCTGTAGGGATTTCAACAATAATTCAAATTTCCAAAGTCAAAAGTCAAAAAATCATAATGCATAAAGTTTTAAATCATTTATAGAATGAGTTAATAACAGATCCTTGTGACTATTGGTCTTCTCTAGGGTCGATTACAACTCTTAAACTTCTCATTATTTACAAATATAATAAAGGAAAATACTTTAAAAATCTTAGAAATGAGATAGACATCTCTTGCAATATGATTGGATCTTCAATTGGGAGATTCATGATGTCCTGAAGATAAACCACCCATACTTCATAATATGATGCAATCATCTTAACTCTACTAGATAGAAATATCTCCATGACTATGTGGTACTTTGAGCTATTCTAGGAGAGAATTGGCACATCCTTTTTTATTGAGACCAAGAATGAGTTCAGAACTCTTTGCTATTTAGCAAGATCCACAAGATGTTGCTTCAGGTTGTCTTCAGTGAGTTTACAAGTGAAGACACTAAAAGAAAAATCCCTCACATGAATTAGATCCTCAAATTTTGTGCTTACTTCTTCACTCAGCCTGGCCTTTCCCTGGGCCCCAATTAATGGAAGGTTTTTCATTCTGATGATCCTCTAAAATAAGTAATGTTGTTGGTATTATGACACTGACTGAGATATGCCTTTTTCTAACTTCTCTTGAATATTTAGAGCTCAGTTAACAACAATAGACTCATATGTCAATTATTGTGCACTGATTCTGGGGGATTCTGTTGGGGCCTAAGGATATTATTTGTGTCATTATTCTAGCTACTTTACACCATTCAATACTTCTTGCAGCTAAGTGCCTCACTCCTTGGCTAGCTCCCAAAGTGGTAGTATACATGTTGAAATCTATTGAATAATCACTAGTACAAATGGGGCCAAAATTCGATGGCTATTAGTCGGATATGCAACTTATTAATGTTTGTTATCTAACACCATTGGTGCTCATCAAATCATCATTGGAATTTTTTCGAATATTTGAAATTTTAATAACTATTGGATATTTGATAGTACAAATGTCAATTATATGACACAAGAAAAGGACAAAATGGTCATTAAAAAATCGAAGTTTTGAAGTCAGTTTTGTGACGCTACAAATTGTTGGATATCTAATGGACCAAACGTCAAATATCCGATAGGTCTCGCGACAGTTTGTCGTCAGATATTCAACATATAGGTCATTTTGTCTGATGAGAAAAACTGAGGTTTAGGCGTCTGGTAATCAACAGTATAGGAAAATTGTGTGACAAGAGTGTTATCTCTTTGATGCTCGCAGGTTAATGGTGACATGTCATATATTCGACATATGATAGTACTGTCTCACGGGAGTGTTAAATTCCCAATTCTTCTATTTTTCGATTGTGGCGTTGATTATTCAACAAGTATGTCGACCAATAGGAGTCGAATATTCAAAGATTGACTTGTGTCTTCAAATATTCGATGAAGGTCTGCATTTAAAAAAAAAAATATCATGTGCCGTTGAATATCCAACAAATATTTGTGTTTTAAAAAAAATATAACTTTCAATGGTTATAAGCTCAAAACCCTTTTTTGTCTTACCTGCAATGGGGTGAACCCGTATGCATTATTGTAAGCTCGAAACCCATGATTGCATATGCAAAGATGTATTATTCAAATAGTTCCATATGACCTCAATATAAATTTTGTTTTGGATCTGTGATGGAAGTTTGCATACAATCTTGGCATCGATTATTTATGCAGTTCGTATGGCATGTCTTCTCTGAGAATTATGGCTTCTATACCAAATACATATGACCTCAACATAAAGTTTTTTTTGGCTCTATGATGGAATTTTACATACAAACTTGGAAACAATTATTTATACAGTTCCATATGACCTCAATGTAAAGTTTGTTTTGGATATGTGATGGAAGTTTGCATATAGTCTTGGCATCAATTATTTATACAATTTGTATGATATGTCTTCTCTGAGAATTATCGCTTTTATAAAAAATACATATGACCTTGATATAAAGTTTTTTTGGCATGAAATGGATCTTGTGTCATGGAATTAAGTTGTGAGACTTGAATTTAGGTGAAACAAGGGGGCTATTATAACAATCCCATATTCTCAGATAAACTTAAAGGTGGGATTTTTAGGTTAACCTTATTTCAATCAAGGGATAGTTTAATATAAGTGGTTTATGGTGGCACATGATATATAACAAAGGAGGCCTATTTAATTTTCTATTGATGGCTCGAAATGTCGCTACCTCAACATTGGGGATAACCACCCAGTCGAGAATTTGAAAACTGTTCCTTTTCCATTTGGAATAGTGGCTCTGACTGGGGATAATGGGACCAGTTTCCCTTTAAGAGTATATAATGGAATTTGAATTATAATGTTGGTGAAATGGATATGATGAATAGAAACACAGGAGTACAAACACACAGACACACACACACACAATATATATATATATATCCTAGGATTTAACTTATCTTTACATGTGCGATTGAACGATTCTCTAATATGCTAAACAATATAGATCATCTAAGTGCAAGAAATAAAATTAATTTGATTAAATACTTAATAAAATTAATTGTTTATGCATATCGCATATAAGATTTCGTTGTTTTCACAATGCATTCAGAAATAACAACTTCATACTCTTCAATAGTGAATAAGTATTCAATTGCATATAAGATCATACATAGAAAAATAGTAAAGAAAAGTTGTAACTATCAATAATATATAAAAACAACAATAACACAAAGATAATAGTACCCGATATATAAGTGCTCTGCTCATAAGAAAAATAGTCTTGGTTCAAATTTACTGTTAAAATGATTCAAAAGGTATAATAGTGAAAATCTCTTAAGTCTTCTTTACAAAATTCAGAACCCCTTTCTAAAAGACATGAAAGGGTATTTATAATAAAAGGATCAATTGTAAAATTATAAAATACTTGAAATGTTGAGGAGGTTCAAAGAAACCATCCTTAAAATAAAACTAAAAGATAAAAATAGAGCCCGTTGGAATAGTTCATCCATAATGAGAA
Source organism: Pinus tabuliformis (assembly GCA_031772625.1). Classification (NCBI taxonomy): domain Eukaryota; kingdom Viridiplantae; phylum Streptophyta; class Pinopsida; order Pinales; family Pinaceae; genus Pinus; species Pinus tabuliformis. Next base: position 1,230,569,499 of record CM062817.1, on the reverse strand, counting down.
GCCTGTTGTCCTCTCATTTTCGACCTGAGTTCATAGATATCTATCATGGGCTTTAATTATGGAGGATGAGCTGGTTTTAATCACATATGTCCTGCATAAACCCCATTGGAGAGTGTTGGGAGCATATCAATAGTTGTATTGGTTAAGCACTGCTAGCTTAGATAACTTTTTGATTTTATTTGTCTTTGCCTTGGACCAATCGTTCTAGTGTTTCATTAGTGTTTTGACATCAGGAAATGCATCTATAGGGCATTCTTGAATCAAATTAGCGTTGAAAATATTCTCATGAATGGTTTTGGTGAGGTTCTTTGCGACGTCCCTTGCACTAAATATAGTTTCTTCTACCTGTTTCATTTTCATATCCTAGTCCCTGAAAAGGATTTCCTTCTGTGAATCTTGAATCCTTGGAGGATCAGCTGTTATGCCATCTATGCTGTCTTGCCAGGAAATATAGTCAGAATTCTTTTCTTCAATGTCATCGAAGCATGTCCTCAGATTGGATAACTGATTCATCAATGAATCACTTGTCTTACATAGATCATTAATTGTTGTTAACTTCTGGCATAAAACAACATGTTGCTAAGCAAGGAGAGTGTGAATCTCCCCTTCTTCTTTCTTGAAATCTTTAATCTTAGGGTTTTCTTTGACTTGATCAATCCTAAGCTAGAGTTGTGACAATTAGTCATTCTTTCTTTTGAGGTCAGCTTCATATCATCAAATATTTTCTATAGCTGGGTTACCTGTGCTTTCCATCCCTCATCAATACTTCGTTTTTCATTGAGTAATGCTTATTCTAAATGAAGGATCTTGTCATCCTTTTCCTTGATCAAATGTTGTACTTCTAAGGCTTTATCCATAGCGGTTGTAGCATATGCTCCAGCGAAATGTGATAGACTTGTTAGATCATTGGTAGGGCCAGTTTGTGGATCTTTCCAAACAATATCCAATGCTATATTTCCCAGAATTAACAGCTAGGATTGTTCAGTTATTTTCCTCTTCCTTTGTCTGCTCATGACAACCATGTGCTTTGGACTGTAAAATACATCTAGAGGAGGGATTTCTTCTATTTTGAGCACAGGTTTGGATGTATGGTGAGCCAGAATAATTTCCAAGTCATCAGTATTGACCACTTTATCTGAAGACTCAATAGTGAGTGGGACATTCTCTGTATTCTTAGGAGTCTTAAGAGTTTCTTTTGGCGATGAGGTTTGTGCTTCGTGTGATGTTGCATTAACAATTTTATCAAATTGTTCCCATACCTTGTCAAGCTCACTAGTAGACGATGACTCCTTAGTCTGTTGTGTCAATGCTGCACTTTCTTTATTTCTCTGATTAACTTCAGGATCTTTTGAAACCTGTACTGAAACATGTTCCTACTATGGAACTGATTGCGAAATATCTAATATATCAAGGGGGAGATTGTCTAATATTGTACTCCTATACTCTCTGAACTTGATTAACTCTTCGGGGTTCAAGCGAACTTTGGCTAACATTTATGCCTGTTGATAGTCTTGGGTTGTTTCAAACAGGTCATCCAAATCATTAGGCTTGTGTTGAAATTGTCGAACTTTGACCCGAGCTATGAAATTATGGGCTACCTTGGCTGAATCATATTATTTGGGCCGAATAATAGGAAATTTCATACACAATATATTATCAATTTCAAGCATTGAATGCTTGAAATTCTCTAAAGTAAAAACTCCATAGCGAATAGGAAAAGATGGCCAAAAATACTTTTTGGCTTCCTTAAGTGATTTGGTTAAGCCATTTCCCATAGTTTGATGGGAAATTTCTTGAGCTAGGAGCTTGTCAAGTACATAGAGAGGGAGGACATGAGGGGAAACTAGGCTTCCATAAATCCTAACGTAGGTGAATAATTCCTCTCAAAAATATTTGCCTATAGTTGTAAGGTCATCCATAGCTTCTCTTGAAAACCTAGGAGGTCTTTCGTAAAAAATGACTTAGTACAAGGGTAAAATCATTCCATGACAGATTTTATAAAAATGGGGCTGGTCATTGGACTCCTAGAAGATTTTATGGTAAATATGGATCAGGGTAGAGTCTTTAAGGGTCCATTTCCATCCTATAGATGGAAAGTCAAAGGTGAAACATACTACCTCCATAATATAAGCACTCATGAAGAAAGGGGGCATGGTCTTGGTAGTAATATTGTGCTTGCTTTGGTAGGCTAGGATCTCGGAAACTAAATTGTTGGATAGGATAGTAGCCCAATCCATAATATAGGCTTTAGAGGCAACCTCCATTAGGGGAACCCATTCTATTGTGAAGTTCTATGTATTAGGTTGTCGGAATAGTCTACACATCATAGTAGTAATGTGACAATGAGGACCAGCAAGGGAGGCTAAAGAATAAATTCCCTTGTCTTCATGTTTATGCTTGTTCAGCTCACGCCTCCTCTGCCTTATCGGGTGTAATTGAACTACATTTTCTTCAACAAACTTCTGAAGAAATTGCGCATTATAGATTTTATGTGGCTTTGGAAGATACTACATCCTTCTTAAATCTTTAGCTTTGAATGACCCTATTAGCCTCTGTGTCCTTAGGGTTACAAAGGTTCTATCCATGATGTTCACATTGTCAATAATCCATTTGACTAAATCAATGTATGGCATAATGTTTGGCTGAGCTGCAATTCGATCGAGATGGGAATTAGTGATGTCTGCCCAAGTGGTTTTTGAAGTCTGGTGCTGTGAATTGTCTTGTAACTGCTCTGGGTTCTTCTTCTTCAAACAGTTTATATATTTATTCCCAAGAATAAAACCTAGAGTCTGTAATTGATTAGGTACTCAAAATTATGATAAAAAATCAAAGTTGTCGGAATGGTGTGGAACCTGAACAACCGCATAGTGCTCATCATCCTGAATTTGGCGCAACTCATTTTGCCCAAAATATACATTGTATGGGTTCAGATTTGCATTCAGTTCTCTTTGGAAAACAAGTAATTTTTTGGAAAAGAAAAAGGGACAGCCTAGTCAGTAGTTTGTGCTACCTACTAGGCTGCTCAGTTGGTGCTAACTGTGTAGCTGAGGTGGCACTGTAATCTCATCAACGAATGTTTGAGTTCCATGTGGCATGTTCATACGGGCATGAGTTGGCAGGATGTTATTGGTTGAAGGCTATATAGGTGGACCAATGAGAGGGTGACACATGTAAAACTTGGAGGTCGCCACGTGCCCTCTCAAAGGTAGAATAAAATTTTATGTGGGGAGGCCAGGGTCGAGCCCACGACCTTACCCACAACAACACCATGCTTTACCACCATGCCCACAGGTTGGTTCTTAACTAACATATCACAGGTGGTTTGGCATTAAAGAATCATCCCCAAAACAAGTCAAGGTTGTGATGTGATGATCACAATCGCACATCACAGAAGGGATGTGTTACGAAATCAACCCCGACAGGATCAGGTTGCAATTTCAATATTACAATCGTATATCGCACAACTCAAAGTTCTGATATATGTTTTACCCTGGCTCCGCCGATTGTGATATATTTCGAATGTGATACAAGTTATACTGTAGTTTATAGTCCATGGGGCCTACCACTTATCGCAATCGCACATTGCCCACGCTGTGTTCACAAACCATAAGACCTGTCAGTTCCTGCCGATTGTGATTTGCAATGGGGCTATTGGTGTCGATAGTTTATGACTGGAACTGTTGCCTTAACTGCCAGAACTAACCACCGTGCATAGACCACTCGGAGTTAACCATGAGATAGATGGGTTCATTGGCGAGGAAGTTGGAGGGACCACCAATTTCAGTGGAACTGCTAGAATTAACTCTAGATAATGAAATTAACTAGAAGTTAGCTAGATTTGGAGGAGAGAATTGTGGAAAGACTCGCAGAAGTCATAACTAAGGCAGTTTTTGACCAAATGAGGGGAAAAAAGAGGCTAGGGGACCATTTTTGAGTATTCTGGACTCATTGGAGCAAGTTTCAGAAGCATTTAAGCATTGCAAACCCATCATTTTACACTTTTGAGCATAATAGAGAGGCTTAAGCCATTGGAAGCTAGACCAAGGAGACATAGCCCAGGAGGGGTGAAATTCTTTATCATGTTCCTATTGTAACGTGGTTTTGATGATGTTCTGTACATGTTTATGTCGTTGTTCAGTCTCTTATTTATGTTAAATTTCTCATAAAATTAACATAAAAAAATCATCATTTCACTTGTAAAAATTCATGAATCCTTAAGCATAATGAAAGAATTTTGTTTCTAATTTGAGGAGTATCTTAGCACAACAATCTAATATTCTAAATCATATCATTTTGGTATCGGAGCACTAGGCTTTCTTTGTGAAAGAAGGATTTAACTATTTGCAAGTTTATGTTATGATTACAAGGTTAAAACTCAAAATAGGAGAAGGGAAGTTGGTTGGAAGCCCTGAAGTTGGGTCAAGGGGAAGGAGAGCAAGGTTGCGACAATCTCCAACACCATTTAAACCTCACGTTGTAGTTTAGTCTCTAGAGATAATGTATCATTAAGGAGAACCTATAAACATGCCATAAGATGAGAAGACATTCAGAAAGGATTTTTTTTGATATGAAAGAGATGGTGAAGGTCCTCTATGAAGAGAAGAATACCGAGTTGCAAGGGGAAAGTTCCAAACCTACCAAAGGAGAAGGCTCTTCAGGAGGAGGTAATGGAAATGGAGACAAACCTCCACCCTATCCACCATCTTCTTCATCTTCTTCTTCAGAAGCATATTCACCCTCTTCCACTAACACAACCCTTACTCATACTCATCATCATACTTCAAAAGGAACCAGTAAATCACCTTTTTTAAAACTTGACGTTAAATTTGAGCTGCCCATGTATAATGGTGAATTGAATACAGAGAAGCTTGATAATTGGACTCGACAGTTGGAGGTCTATTGTAGGATTCAAAACCTTCAAGAGGATGACATAAAGATTCAGTTAGCTTCCTTGAGAATGGAGGGTGTAGCACTAGTATGGTGGGAATCAAATACCTAATAGGAGATTAAAAAACATGGTAAGGTCTCAATTTCTTGGAATGAGTTCATTGCTGCAATCAAAATAAATTTGTACCCTCTAGCTTATATCTAGAAATCCATCATGAATTGTAAGAACTTTAGATAGCTTAAAGGTAAAAAAGTGCAAGATTACACCCAAGAATTCAAAAAAAAGGTCTTTGATGTTAGGTGTAGATTTGCAATCACATGACACATTACTGAAGTACATAGGGGGTTTACATAGTTACCTTAGGCATACTATCTTAATGTTTAATCCAAATAATCTAGATGATGTGTGTGTGCAAGCCACTCATCTTGAGGCAAGAGGGAAAAACACCCTAGAAGAAGGTAGTAAAAAATCATTTAAGAGTAAAGGAAAGGAAAAGGCTTTCAAAGGGAAGGCAAAGAAAAATGCGTCTATCAAAAAAGGAGAGAAAGTTACACGCAAACATTGTTCGAGATAGGGTCACAATGAAGCTCATTGTTGGAAGCTTCATCCTAAAATGAGACCAGAGAGAAACAACAACAATGGAAACAAAAGACAACTGTAGCCACTCAACAGGATTTGGGATCTAATTCTGGTGATGAAACTAAAATCACAGCAATGGGGTTAAAAGGAAAAAAATCCATTTCTAGCACTAGTTCTTCAAACTCACAAAACAAAACTCCAAATGAAAAGAGGAGAATAAAACTTTTTCACATAATGGTGATCTCAAAACACAACAATATTGATATGCTTTTCGATAGTGGCTCTCAATCCAATCTTATCTCTGAAAACATTATCAAAAGTTTAAAATTGGAAACTGTTCCACATCATAAGCCATATCCACTTGGATGGGTGTGCGGCGATGCGCAATTGCAGGTTACTAGAAATTGTAAACTAAAATTTTTCATTACTGCAAATTTCATAGATGAAGTGGAGCTTGATGTTGTGTCATTAGATATTTGTGGCATAGTTTTGGGTAGCTCGTACCTTTATGACAGAAAATCTATCTTCCATATACATGAAAAAAAATATCATTTATTCAAAGATGGAGTAGAATATATTGTGAGAGTTCATAGCAAGAAAATAAATCTTTCGCTTGTTAATGCAGGGCAGATGAAAAGGCTAGTGAATTTGAGAAATAATTTTGTGCTTCTAATGATCAAACCCAAGAATGATGTTGATAATGAAGCTTTTAAAGGTTGGGATTCAAATTTGAAATCTGAATTGGTTGACGTAGTTAACCAATATGATGAGATGTTTTAGGAACCAAAGGGATTACCTCCCAAGACAGGAATCCAACATGAGATACAGTTGCACCAATATTGTCCTCTTCCTAACATTGGCATGTATAGGTTATCAGTGATGGAAAACGCAGAAATTAAGAAACAAATTCAAGAGTTGTTGAATAAAGGGATCATCAGATCATCTGCCTCGTCATGTGGTTCACCTATTGTCTTGGTGCAAAAGAAGGATGGAACATGGCGCATGTGTGTGGACTTTTGTGCATTGAATAGATTTACGGTAAAGAACCGTTACCCACTGCCTAGAATAGATGATTTACTTGATCAATTGAAAGATGAAAAGTATTTTACTAAGCTGGACTTAATAAGTGGCTACCATTAAATTAGAATAACTGAAGGAGACATTTGGAAGACAACATTCAAAGCAAAACAAGGATTTTTTGAATGGCTAGTTATGACGTTTGGTTTATGTAATGCTCTCACTACATTCATGTGTTTGATGAATGATGTGTTGAGGCCATTTCTTGATGATTTTGTCATAGTCTACTAAGATGACACCTTAATTTTTAGTAAATATCATGATGAACATGTCATGCATGTAAGAAAAGTACTTGATGTCTTGAAAAAAGAACAGTTGTATCTTAATATGTCAAAGTGTGAGTTTGGAAAAAATTATTTAGTTTACTTGGGTCCTATTGTTAGAGGAGGTGAGTTGAAAATAGATCCCTCTAAGGTTGATGTCATTATGAATTGGCCAAGGCCTAAGACAATTACTGAGGTAAGAAGTTTTTTGGGAGCAACCCAATATTGGAGGAAATTCATTGCTAATTTTTCTCTTATAGTCGCTCCATTTCATGCATTGACAAGTGTGAAAAACGTTTTTCAGTGGGGAGGAAAACATAAAAAGGCCTTTGATGCATTGAAGGAAAATATTAGTACAACTCTAGTATTTGCATTTCCTGACTTGAGACAATCATTTGAGATTCAGACTAATGCTAGTGAGTACGCTATGGGTGCAGTCCTCATGCAACATGGTAAGCCTATCTATTTTCATTCGGAAACTTTTAATGGTGCAGTGATTAACTATCCTACATATCATAAGGAATTGTATGCATTGGTGCAAAGTGTGAAAAAATGGAAACACTACTTGATGGGTAAGGAAACAATCATTCACACTGATCATCAACCATTGCAATACTTGCAATCATAATCAAAGTTGCAACAATCAGGGCACTTCTGATGGATGGGTTTTCTTCAACAATTCCACTTGGTAATCAGGTATAAGAAAGGTATCTACAATAAAGTTGCTAATATGATTTCTAGGCCTATTATTAGTGCAACTACTTTACTCAAGCATAATTTTGTTTTACATGAAAGTTATATTGAACAATATGCATTATATAATGAATTTCAAAATGTTTATGTAAGCTTCAGTCAAGGTAATCAAGTAGAGGAATTGGATTATCATTTGCATGATAATTTGTTGTACCATCTTGGCAAGCTTTGTATTCGATGGGGAGAAAGAGTTAACATCATAAGAGTGGCACATACTTCTCTTATTGTTGGTCATTTCAGTGTAAGTAAGACAGTGACACATCTACAGAGGTATTGTTATTGGCCTCATATGCTTGAAAGTGTGTCTCATTTTATTAAAGGATGTTCATTGTGTGCAATAAATAAGCCTAGAAATAGGAAGTTAGGATTTTACACACCACTTTTGGTTCCTTCACGACCGTAGGAGAGTGTTTCTATGGATTTTGTAGGAGGCCTTCCATTATAAAAAAGAGGTCATGATTATTTGTATTTAGTTGTGGATAGGTTTAGAAAAATGTGTATTTTGATGCCATGTAAAAAGCAAGTTACAACTATAAATATTTGCTCAATTATTCTTTCAGAATGTTTGGGTGCATTTTTGATTGCCCACATCCATTGTTAATGATTGATATTCTCGCTTTGTTGGGAATTTTTGTTCAAGCTTGTGGGGATTCATGGAAACCAAATTGAAAAAGAGTACATATTTTCATGCACACACAGATGGTCAAACAAAAGTGGTGAACAGAACAATGATACATCTTCTTTGTGGATATTGCAGCAAGAATCCCAAGTTGTGGGATGAACATTTGCACTATATTCAACATGCTTACAACCGAGCCAAGCACTCTTCAACTCAAACTTCGCCATTTGAGGCATGCTTGGGATAATTGCCTAAATCTCCTTTGGATTTTATTTTTGGCAAAGATGCTGCTATTGAAGGTCATAGCGACATATACAAAGCAAGAAAGTTCATTGATCAAATTTAATTAGTATGCCAAAAGGTTCAAGAACAGCTTGAGAAAATTCAAGGCAAGTACAAAGCAAGGCACGACAAGCATCATCAAGATCAAAAGTTCTAAGTTGGTGATGAATTTTGGCTTCACATTAACAAATAGAGGCTCCAAGGAGAAGGTAAAAAGCTAAAACCAATTAGATATGGTCCATTCAGAATTTTGGAGAAGATTGGTAACAATGCCTTCAGGTTGGATTTACCTTCATATATGAAAATTTATGTTGTTGTTAATGTTGAGAATTTAAGGTTGTATGAGCCTCCTTTGATTGAAGATGAAGGAGAGAATATTTAAATTCCATATATTGAAGACTTTTCTCTAGAATTCCTTGATGAGATTCAGGAAGACACTATACTTGACAGAAGAACAAGAACATCAAAAAGGGGAAGTATCGATTATCTTTGAGTGGGGCTCAAGGGTACAAATAATTTAAAAACTAAAGGGATAGAGGTTGGAAAGGTGAGGGAACTATACCCTCACCTGCTGGACAATTGAAAGTGATATTCTGGGGTCCAAAAAGCTTCCAGTGGGGAGGAGTGATCAGGTGCTCAAAATTATGCTCAAAAATCAAAGTTGTCAGAATGTTGTGGAACCTAAACGACATGTAGTTCTCATCATCTTGAATTGGATGCAACTCATTTCACATGAAACAGACACTGTATGGCTTCAGAAACACGTTCTGTTCACTTTGGCAAACATGTAATTTTTTGGGAAAAAAAAGGACAACCCAGTCAACAGTCAGTACTACTTACTAGTTTGCCCAGTTGGCACTGATTGTGCAGTTGAGGTGGCACTGTAATATCATCAGGGAATGGCTAAGTTCCATGTGGCACGTTCATGTAGGCATGAGTTGGCAGGATGCTATTGTTTGAAGGCTATATAGGTGGACCAATGAGAGGGTGACATGTGGCAAACCTAGAGGCCGCCACGTGCCCTCTCAAAGGTCGAATAAAATTTTATGTGGGGAGGGCAGGTCAAACCCGCGACCTTACCCACAACAACACCAAGCTTTACTACCTTGCCCACAGGTTGGTTCTTAACTAGCATATCACAATCGCACATTACACAAGGGAGGTGTTACAGAATCAACCTCGATAGGATCAAGTTGCGATTACGATATCACAATCACATATCACACAATTCAAAGTTCTGTTATATGTTTTACCCTGCCTCTGCCGATTTTGATATATTCTGGATGCAATACAAGTTAGACTGTAGTTGATAGTCTGTCGGGTCCACCGCTTATTGCAATCACACATCGCCCATGCTGCGTTCACAAACCATAAGACCTGCTAGTTCTTGCTGATTGTGATTTGCGATGGGGCTGTCGATGTCGATAGTTTATGACAGAAACTGTCGCCTTAACTACCGGACCTAACCACCTTGCATATGACCACTTGGCCTTAACTGCAAGATAGATAGGTTCGTTGGTGGCGAAGTTAGAGGGATTGCCAATTTCAGCGAAACTACTAGAATTAACTCTAGATAATGAATTTAATTGGTAGATAGCCAAATTTGGAGGAGAAAATTGTGGAAAGATTGGCAGAAGTCATAACTAAGATAGTTTTCAACCAAATGAGAGGGAAAAAGAGGTTAGGGGACCATTTTTGAGTATTCTGGACTCATTGGAGTAGGTTTCAGAAGCATTTGAGCATTGTAAACACATCTTTTTACACTTTTGAGCATAATAGAGAGGCCCAAGCCATTGGAAGCTGGACCAAAGAGACGTAGCCCAGGAGGGGTGAACTCCTTTATCATGTTCCTGTTGTAATGTGTTTTTTATGATGTTCTATACATGTTTATGCTGTTGTTTAGTCTCTTATTTATGTTAAATTTCTCATAAAATTAACATAAAAACTCATCATTTCACTTGCAAAAATTCATGAATCCTTAAGCACAATGAAAGAATATTGTTTCTAATTTGAGGAGGATCTTAGCACAAAAATCTAATATTCTAAACCAGATTAGTAGTGCATGTTGTATTAGAGAGCAATGGAGGCATCTCAGTAACCTCTGTAGCAGGTGGAGCCGACTGTGGTGGCACCATTGGTTTTTGTTCTTCTTATCAGTTCTTGACATTTCACCTGAGTTTGATTTAACGGGACTAGCTTGGAACAAAGAGAATGTAGAGAATAAGGAGAAAAGACTTAGAGTTAGAAACTTAAGGTGAGAATGGCGAAATAGCATGAAAACAGACATTTAACGCAAAATATCTAAACACTACATGTGATCAATCAAATCATTTACATTACTGAGAACCATCAATACTGTTATAAATAATCATAAATGAAAAATCGTGGGTTCACGTGTTCCTTTTACAAGTTAGCGCCCTGCTGGCTTATTTCGCATCACAAGTTTCTTTGGCATGCATATTATCTAATTCACGAAATCTTCCTTTTGCCGATATGTGATGGACTAACCATTTTGATATATGATAAAAGGCTTGTAGTGGGAATTATCACATCCGAAGTTCCCTTGACAAAACTCATCTTGAGTTTTGTGATGCGATATGAGTATTCTGACGAGAAAACTGTGTTGGAGTACTTCTTGTGATATCGGAGAAAGTTTCATTGGGAGGTCATAGTTATGGTAACAAATGGAAAGTGTTGATATAACTTTGCGTTGTTCTATTTGCAATGATGATGTGGCTTGCTAGCGGGGCCGATTCTAACCTTTTTATGCATGGAGGGTTTTTCTTTATTAAAGTTATATAAGACCTATCATTAATTCATTGAGTCTTAGGAAATTTGCATCGCGCTTTTGCTTAAAGGCCTACTTTGCTCTAACCTATGTGATTGCCGATATGCGATATGTGAAGGGTCCTCATAATGTTTTTCTTTAGTCATTTGAATTCCAATAGATTTTAAGGCCTAAGTGTGGATAGCATATTTTTGGGGTTTTTTAAGAATCTTGTTTTATTTAATTATTAAAAGACTCTATACTAAAAATTTTAAAGGGTCCCCATTATGGCTAAGTTAACTTATCTAATTATAATGGGGGTTGTTGAGTGACACAACAATTGGCGATTCACTGGAAGAACCAGTTATCTCTAAGAAATGTATATATAATGAAATTTTAAACTTAATCAGAAGCAAAAATATTAGGAAATAAAAAATATTTTGAAATATTAGGTATATAAGATTACTCTGAATAGAAAAAATCTCATTTCATTGTAACTTTATTGTAACCTTTTATAGATTAAAATCCTCATTATCTACATCCTTCATTAATCAGTTGTAAAGATAAAGCAGGGGGCTATTGAAGCTTAGATTTTAAGATGAATTTGTTGTGTCACAAGTAGAGCCATTGTTGCCAGCAGGCATTCATAGCCTCAACAGGGTTACCCTTTAACCGATAATGAACGAGGATCCCATCCACTTAAGTTGTAATCATTAGAGGTAATTTTTTTTTATATATATTTCTTTTTTGAAGATATTTTTAAAAGCCACTGTCCTAGTTTGGTAGCCAGATGATGAAAATTCCATTCACAGGTTGTAATAAAGTTGAACAAGCTAGCTCGTGATGAGATTCCTTGTCTTATGATTATATAACCATAATCCATTATCCTAGTTTGGTGTCCAATAGTGACAATGTCAACCTATTATTTTCCCATGATCTTGGTAAGTAGGTTCTTGATGAGACCTCTTACCTTTTAAATTTATTATATTTTTGAATTACACTCTAAAAATTTATGACTATTGAATGGTGAGGTTCATTCACTCGTTAAGAGTGTCAGATGATAATTGAATTTTAAGGTGCTGAAACTCCAAACAGTCTTTACTTTTTTAAAGAAAAACTTTCTTGACTCATAGCTAGATTGAAGATTTTGTAAGTGTCTTCAGGTCGAAAGAGGTTTCAACTTTAAAGGAAAAATATTTCAATTTTTTATAATAATCACCCAATTTATCAAGTTCGTAATTATTTCCTAAAAATTTTATACTTTTAGAAGTAAAAAATCATAGAATAATTAGAGATAATGATAAAATGCATTTGTATGTTACTTAACATAATTTATAGGACAAACATCGATATGTATATGTGAATATTTACATATTTACATATTTACATTAGAAATAATGTTCCTTCAAGAAAAGAACTTTTTGAGAATTAGCCCATTAATAGGAAGAGCATCCCTCTTTCCTTGAAAATCTTGTAAAATAAAATTTGATGGGCCTAATTGCTCAACAATTTGAAATGGTCCATGCCACAATTTTTAAATTTAGTGTGTTTTCCTTTGTCTTCATGTTCTTTGTCCCATTTCAGGACTAAGTCTCCAATTTAAAAAAAATTATTATCAACTGAGATTGTATCAAAGGAATATTTTACTAGCTATTCATGGTGAGAATGAGTTTGTTTGGATTTTTCCCTTTTTTCTTCTAATTTGAGTATTTGCAATATCCTTAATTGCATAGAGGAAGAAGGTTTTTGTTTAACAAATTGTACCAAAGTTGATGAGGGAAGGACTAGATTGGGAGGGAGAATAGCCTCCTTCCCATACACTAGATTAAAAGGAGAAGTACCTATGGAGGCCTTCTTAGTTTTTCTATCAGACCAAAGAGCAAAATTCAGAGATTTATGCCAATTATTTTGGCTTTGATCAGCAGTTCGATCCCAATGAGGTTTTATTAGTTGATTCTGCTAAATCATTTTCCTGGGGATATTAATTAGCAGAGTATTTAAGTTTAAATCCTCTTTTTAAAGTAAACTCAATCATACTGTTTCCTGAAAAGTAAGATGCATTATAAAAAATGAGTGCATTAGGTAGAGCAAACCTGGTAATAATGTATTGATCAATGAATTCAATGATATTGCCAGAATTGGCTACTTTAAGCGATATCGATTCAACCCATTTTGTGAAATAATCTGTAGTAGTAAGGATAAACCTATGTTGCTTGGAAGAGTGAGGAACAATCTCACCAATAATATCCAATCCCCATTGTTCAAAGGGTTTTTCAATGTTGACTGGTTGAAGGGGTAAGGATGGTTTTCTTTGTCTTCTTGAAGCAGTTTCGCAAATTTTACACTTTATGACATAGGCATTTGTATCCTTGAAAATATTTGGCCTATAGTATCTGGCATGCAGGATTTAATTGAGTTGTGGTGTCTCCTCCAAAGTTTCCACTAGCTGGTCCATCATGTAATTCCTGCAAAACTCTTTGTGCTTCAGATTTTTCTAAGCACCTTAACAAACTTGAATCATAATTTTTTCCAAATAACACATCATCAATGAGTTCATATTGATTGGCTTTCATCCTTAAAGCCCTTTTACTTTTGTAATTGAGTTTGGGTGGAGCATAACCATTCTTTAAATAAAAAATGAGATCAGTGTATTGATATTTAATATCAGTAAGGCATACATCAGATATCTGGAAAGTGATACCTGATTCCTCATCAGCTGATATATTAGAAGCTCCAGTAATCAGTTTGCAAAAACCTTGACCTCTTATAATTTTAGCAGGTTTAACTTCAATGTCATATTGTTGCAGAGTAGTGACCTAATTTTCTCTATTTTCTCCCAATTGTTTTTGAACAAGCAATTGTCTTACTACTGGGAATGGGATAATTACTTTAGTATGATTTTTTAAAAGAAAAGGCCTAAAGTGTTTAATGGACTTAAAAACTGCAAAGGCCTATTTCTCCACTTCTAAATAGTTGAGCTCTGCGCCTTGTAAGTTGGATTTAAAGAAGGAGATAGGTGCCTCTATTTTTTTATCATTGATATGTGTTAGAACTACAACATAAGATAACTCAGAAACAAATGTATACAAAATGAATTGAATAGAAAAGTTGGGAGTTATTAAAGAGGGAGAATCAATAATAGCTTTCTTGATTAACTCAAATTATTCTCTTTCATTATGTCCCCATTTAAAAACTATTTTTTTCTTTATCATAACTTGTAGAGGCAAGACAATTTGAGAAAAATTCGGAACAACTATTTTCACAAAATTAATCTTTCCTAGGAAATATTGATTTGATTTATTATTATGAGGCAAAGGAATATCATAAATTGCCTTAATTCTTTGAGGATCTATGAAAATCCCTTCCTTGGATACAATAAATCCTAGAAGTTTCCCTTCACTAAGTGAAGAGTATGGCTTCTTGGGGTTTAATGTAATCCCATATTTAATATACCTTTCAAGAATCTATTTTAAATCATGATAATGATTGTTCCTTTCTTGGAATATATAGTAATATCATCCAATTAAACAACAATGGTTTTATTGATCAAACCTCTAAAGACAATGCCCATATCTCATTGGAAAGTTTCTCCTGCACTTATTAATCCAAAAGGCATTTTTTGATATGTATAAATTTCCCATTTAGTCCTAAAACTACTTTTTAATATGCCATCTAGATGAATAAGGATTTGGTTATACCCTGAGAATCCATGTAGAAAAGACATCAGTTTAGAACTTGCTACTGACTGCAAGATTTGTTCCATGGGTGGAACTGGAAAGTTGTCTTTCTCGCAGGCTTCATTTAAATTTCTAAAGTCAATGTAAATGCGAATATCACCATTCTTTTTCCTAACAGGTGCCAAATTTGAAACCCACCTAGAGTGCCTAATTGGAAAAATGATTTTGGCCTTGAGGAGTTTGTTCAATTCGCTCTTGATTTGACTTTCGGGATTGGGATGAATTTTACTTAGCTTTTTCTAAACAGGGTTAACATCAGGTACCATTGGGACATTATGCTGAATGATAGAGGAATTGAAAGTTTTCAAATCATCATAATTCCAAGCGAAAACATTTTTGTATTTCTTTAACAAATGAATAAAGTCCAATCTCTCATTTGATGAAAGTTCTAGGCATAAAATAATGTTTTGAGGTTTTAGATCATATCCAAGATTTATCAATTCAAACTTCAAAGTTGAAATTTGTAGTTTGCAGTTAGTGACCTTTTTAAATCTGTCCTTTAAGTCGTATAAATCTTCAAGCTTCACTACAGACCTTGGTAAGGAATTTTCCTCAATTGATTGCTTCATCTGTTTTTCATGTTCATGTTCATATATTACTTAATCAATATATGAACCTTCTGGTGTCAAAAAACTTACAATGTCCTCGTCATCATTAAACACATGCCAATTAGTGAGATTTTCAAGAATTGAAGGGAGAAAAATCAATTCAATGGAAAATCTATCTGGATTATAATCCTTTGGTTGGATCAGTGTGGATGCAACATTCGCTAACAGATCAACACTAGCATTTTGAATTCTTGGGATAGGAGAAATATTAAATGTAAGAAAATGAGAAGTAAGAGTTTGAATGAGAGATTGATAATGTTTCAAGTGGCTCGTGACACAATGTATGGTGTTTCTGACCTGTTTAATAACAATTTCAGAGTCTCCAAACACTTAAAGGTATTTGACATTAAGACTTATTGCTTTCTACAAACCCTGAACCAGAGCTTCATATTCTGTAATTTTATTGGTGCATTCAAACTCTAATCTACATGCTATCATTATGTTCTCTCCTTCAGTATTTATTAAAATGCATCCTCATCCAACACCATCATTGGATCGAGAACCATCAAAATATAAAGTCCAAAACAAAGATTTAACTATTGGTTTATCTACAATATTTACACATCTGGATGAGTCTGTTGTAAAAAAAATTCAACTTAAGAGGTGACAAAATCAGTCTCGAAAGGAGATTCTTGTGCATTGAAACTACCCAAGAATGACTCTAAATAGTAGTTCACAAGGATTTTATTGGTGAAGACCATTGGTTCATTTTCCTTGTCCAAGTCAGTTATTGAATTTTTCATGTGCTTTCTCGGTCAATGCGAATTTGTTAGGCTTACCATTGTAAGAAAGCCACATATGAGACTAGTCAGTAGCGAAATAACCATGTAACATCTCTGGCCAATCTCTTCTTAGAATTAAACCATAAAATTTAGAAATATCAACAACTAGTACATCAATTATTTGACAAACTTTAGCATTAGAAGAAAGTCTAATGTGAACATAATTGATTTCCCCTAACACTTTGACTTTGGTTCTATCGAGTTGAACAATATGTACAACAGACTTCCGGGGTTCAATGTTCAGTTTAAGACAAACTGAATAAGGAAATACATTTGAAGATGCCCCAGAGTCTACTAAGAAATTATGCACATTCTTATTGAATATTTCAAAGGTAAGAAGGAAAGGAGGAGTATCAGAGTTTGACCTATCTCCAATTAGGATGGCATTGGTGGGATAAATCTTATCTAAAGAATCAATGGGGGGTTTTCCTATTCCTTTAGAAGATTTAGGAGTAACAACAATGGGAAAAGGGGATGCAGGGACCACATTTAATTCTTTAAGTAAAAAAAGTTGTTGTTGCTTTAGCTTAGCTACTTCATAGAAGGAAATGTTAGCCTTGACCTTCTTCATATCCTCACTATATTATATTCTATGGTGTCAGAAACAAGCATATTTTTAGATGTAGATGGAGAATTGGAGGAAGATGGAATTGAATTGGAAGATGTAGAAGTGGATTTCTTAGGTGTAGCTTTGTCCTTAGTACTAGGAGTAGAAGATTCCTTCTTTTGGGTTGACTGCGATGAATTTGTAGGACCCTTCCTCCATGTACTAATTATAAAAGCTTCATGTTATTCTTCATTATCGGAAGTAGGAAGAATAAAATCCCATAACACCTTAAGTTCGACTATTTCTTCATCTTGGGATTCATCGGTAGATAATGTTGTTTCTTCTTCATCCTCCTCTAAATCAGATTCAACATTTGATATGACATTAGGAGGCTGAGGGTTTGATGTCTGGGCTCTCCTAAAAGATCTAAAAGGTCTTTTAGAAGGCTCAGCTACCTGCTTTTCGATTTCTACCATTTCATTCAACATCAATTTGAGAACCTTTCGTAATCCTTCTAGATCAAAAGGATATTTGGGAGATTTTTTCTTTGGTTCGTCTTTGAAGGTAACCTTCTTAGTTTTTGTTTCTTCTTGAGAAATTTTATTTTCTAAGGCAAGAATCATTTTTTCTATAGATATTGACTCTTTCATTTTATCTACTAAAGTGTCTCTAGTAGCCCTATCTACAAAAATTGCGATATTGGAAGGAAGAGAAGAAATACACCACTCGATGTGGACATCAACACCAGGTTTAGAGCTATCTAGAATTTTGTTTAACAATTTATTAAACCTAGAATTGAAATCCTTTATTTTTTCATTGGGGTTGGCTCTAAGGTTGGAGAGATAATTTATTAGAGTAGCGGTTGT
Organism: Pinus tabuliformis; assembly: GCA_031772625.1. Lineage (NCBI taxonomy): Eukaryota > Viridiplantae > Streptophyta > Pinopsida > Pinales > Pinaceae > Pinus > Pinus tabuliformis. Next base: position 1,230,551,731 of record CM062817.1, on the reverse strand, counting down.
GCGATCATCACAAAACTTAGTCAAAAATTGTTCTTCAAATATATCCCATCTAGTGATAGATTCTGGTGGTAATGAGAAGTACCATGAACTTGCAGATCCTTCAAGGGTGTAGGGAAATAATCTAACTACACAATATTCTTCTACCACTCCATTGAGATTAATGGCTAGCATAAAATTATGGAGATGTTCTTCAGCGGGGATTCCATCGTCAGGATTAAACTTTGGTAACCATATTTCAGGATGCTTAGGTAGAGGATGGAGAGGTGCTGCCATTTGAACAGCTCCAGGACTAGTCCATGGTCTAGCTGCTGGTGGGTTTTTTTGTCTACCTGCCATTATGGGAACTTTAGTAGAAGGAGTTGCAATAGTAAAAGAGTCTAACTGTGTGGAAGAAGAAGTAGCCTGCTAATGTTGGTTGAATCAACACCAGTTGATTGATAAGGGGGAGAGTGAAAGGGAGGATTGAGAGGAGGAGAGAAAAATGGTGATGAGGTATGAAATGAAGGTGTTTAAGGTGGAGTAGATGATAAAATCTCACTAGTGGATGATTGATTTTGTAGAAAAATGAGAAAGGACAGGAAAACCCATTGATTTATTTAGAAAATTCCTAAGGGATGTTGAATTAGAGTATGATATCTCGAAGAAACAAGTATATGGTCTAGTGAAATATTTTAAGGATTTCAACACCTATGTGTTTCATTCTCAAATTATTGCATACATTCCTAATGGATTTGTCAAGACAATTTTTATACAATCTGATAGTGATGGTAAGAGGGGTAAGTGGATTGCTAAAATTCAAGAATTTGATCTAGAAGTAAAACCCACCAAATTAGTCAAAGGCTCAGGATTGGATAAAATATTAGTTGAATATAATTGTAAACTACCAGGGATAAATGTAATTTTTCCAGTTGCATATTTCAACAATGAAGAATTACAAGACTCTTCAAATGAAGAATTGACACAAGAACATTTCCCAAAATTAAAAGATAAGTTCTTATCTTTAGTATGGTAACAAGGTAAAATTATTTATCTAAAAAATCTAAATTGTCCTCTTGGTTTAGATAAATCAAAGATTGGATCTTTGAAGCTACATGTTGTGAAGTATTGTATTATGAATGAAATCTTATATTGGAAGGATCCACCTAGAGTTTTAATGATTTTCTTGATAGAGGAGGAAACAAACAATATCATTGATGAGTTTCACAAGGGAGTTTGTGGGGGATGTCATGCATGGAGGGCTACCGCATACAAAATTTTGAGAGCTAAATTTTATGGGAATAAATATTTTGTTGAAGTAAATAACAAAGTTTAATTCAAATGTTTTCAATAAGAAAAGTTCCCCTCTCTTCCTCTTATTCTAGTTTTGATAGAGGAACCATTTACACAATGGGGATTATATTTCATAGGGGATATCCATCCTCCCTCCCATGGATAACACATGTGGATATTGAAAACCACTAACTATTTCACCAAGTGGGTTGAGGCCATCCCAACTAGAACAACCATAGTTGTTGTGTTTATAAGGTTTTTATAGGATAATATATTATCAAGATTTGGTTGTCTGAGGAAGATTATCGTAGATAATGCACATGCCTTTAAATCCATGAATGTGGTAAGTTTTTGTTGCAAGTATAACATTATATTAAGTCACTCCACAACATACTATCCTTAGGGAAATGATCTGGCAAATTCTTCCAACAAACGTATTATGAGAATTGTCAAGAAAATATTGTATGAAAATAAAAAGAATTCGGATTCTCAATTAAAATATTCTTTATGGGAAAACATAGTCTCTACTAAAAGGTTTACTCGAAAATCATCATTTGAATTAGTGTATGGGATGAGTGTTGTCTAGCCTAGTCAGCCGACATTACCTATTGCCAAATTGTTACAAGATTCATATGAAGATCCCATGAAATGACCAAGAGGATAAATTAGTTGATGGAATTGAAAGAAAATAGAGAACAAGTAAATAAAAATTTGCAAAGATATCAAGAAAAGACAAAATACTTTTTTGAAAAAAGATAAAGGGACAAAGATTTTAGCCTCAGTGATTTAGTTCTAAGATGGGACATCAAAGAGGAGGATAAAGGAAAGCACATTAAGTTTGATCATCAATGATTCAAACATTTTAAAATTGCATCGGCCAAAAGAAACAATATATTCATTCTGCAAAATCTGGAAGGTAAATATTTGGATTTTTCTATCAATGAGTAGTATCTAAAAAAAATATTCAATATTAAAGTTTCAACACCTCTCCATTGTATATATAGATGTTATTTAATTTTCCATATTGCCATGATTAAATTCATATGTTACTCTAGAGACTCCATAGTCCAAGGTGAAGGCCAGGGAAAATTTTAAGGATGAAAAATTATCTTGAAACATTATAAAATGGTTATTGATGTATTTGTAAAATCATTCAAATTCTTAATGTTTTATATATACTCTCTATATAATGTTGGCGATTTTTAAGGAAAAATAATTTTATATTGTAAAATTTGGGCAAATAATCTTTATAAAAAATGGAAATTGGTGAATCATTTTTTTGGAAAAATCATGGAAAATTAGCCTACCTGCGTATATTAGCCCCTAAAATCTTCCATGGTGAAGGCACTAGCTTTTGGTGTTTAGTGTCCCGTAGGGGGCCACTATCCCTAGTTGGATCCAATTTTGTAGCACAAGAATTTTTATTGTTGTTTTTATGTATATGTATATATATGTGAAGAAAAAAAAATAACAATAATAATATATATAAAATGAATATTATATATTGAAGTTATAATATTGAAGTGCATTGACACTTTAGAAAATCTTACAAGCATTGGAAATACCAAACAAATCAATGAAAAATCCATTGTATGACTTAGAGCGTTGATCATTATTGATCCACAGGGGCATTGAATCTAATGATGTATATCAAGTGTGGACCCCCCCAGGTCAATGTTTAGAGGGGTGAGGGGGAAGAGTTTCCATTAAGATTAGCACTAACCAACTTATCACAAATCAACAAACTAGATCTATTTCCCTCCCCTTCCAAAAAGTTGAAAACCACTACAAGGGGGGGCAGGTGTCTGCTCTACTAGTGATTTGATAAAGCAGTTTCCTACTATTGGCATGGGCACACGATAAAGCATGGGACTTGGTGGATAGGTAAGTGGTTGTGAAAAGGACACATCTTATAGGATGAAGGAATAACACTGACGTAGCATCTAAGGTGGACGACTGATGTGGTGCTCTAGGTTAGCATGATTCCATGATGACATCATCAGTGACATCACTAGAAATTTTCAAAATTCATTCATAATAAAAGGAAAGAGGCCTTGATAAGAAAAAAGAGGGAAATATATTATTATTCTATTGTAAAAGAAGAATACAATGGAGCATGTGATCACATTGTCCTCAACCAACTTGATACTCCTATCCATGTATGTTTGAACCCTACACCCCAAGACTTTGTAAATTTTGATAACATGTCATTGGTTGGGCATGAAGAAAATATTTATGATACTCATTGTCACTTGGATTTATTTCAATTAAGAGAGAAGGCCTTAAGTAAACATGCCCCCGGAAATGATTCTCTCCGAGTATGTGATTCTAGTTTAGGGTTTGTCAGCATTTCTTAAACATGTGACTTCTGAATTTATTTCTTGGTGTGGGATGTCGTATGTGCCAAATAATCGAGCAATTATGTCTAGAGAAGGTTACAATGTCATCCAAATTTCACATGCATATAATTGTAACATGTTATGTTTGTTGCCTACCAAAAACCCACATACCCTCACTGACAATAATGTAATCCAACTATACAAAGAATTACTAGAGGCTAAAAACAAGGCCATGTTAGAGTCTATGTTACTTGTTGGTAACCCCAATCTAGAATTGGCTCCAAGTTTTCATTAAATATGTTCTTTGAGACTATCCAAGAAGTCTTATCTCCCATTGCTTGTTTCTTAGGTCATGATGATACAAATTATGTTGGTGAAAGTGTTTTGGTGTTTTTTAGTACTCTTTCGCCTATAAGAAAGACCAAAGTAAATTTTCAGCTTCTTGTATATATCTCAGATACAATTATTTTTCATTTGTCGAATTTTAGAAATTCCCTCATGCCACTAAGTTTACTGATTTGAATTTGCAAGTCTAAAATTTTGATGGTGAACAATAATCAATGGGTTACTAGACTTATTGATGAGGAAGAGGACTAATAAGGAATGATTTTCTAAATACCTCACATATTTCATGTTTGTAGCAATTTCAGTTATATTTGATGAGCTCCCACCAAGAATATTTCCAAATATTAAATAGATCTTGCAACTAAACCCTAACATAAGAGTAGGAGATTGGTATGGATATAAACAATATACAAAGATTTAGATGTATTGTTTAGAAGTAGCTCCTTACAAATTGCCTATTTTCCTACCAATAAAAAAAAATTCATTAGAGTATATTAGGTAAAGAATAAATTCTAATCTAGTGCATTTTGTTCCAAGCTAACATGAGGTGAATTTTAAGCTCAAGCAGGAGGTGGGTTTGTTTATTGTAAATGCTAGAAAATATTTCAAGGTGGTGGACCAAAAGTTAGCCCCCATGAATTTTCCTATAGGAAAGGAGTGGGATTATGATCCTCACCACATAATCTCAAAGAAAAGATAAAAGTTATAGTCAACTTCTTATTGCATGACAACCAACTAGACATTGAAAAGTTGGAAAACAAAGATTTATGGATAAAAGAGGAATAATTATAGAGCATTCATCTACTAAAATTAATATGGAAGAATAGGATATAACTATTGACACCTCTATACCTAAAGAGAAAGATGAAAAAATGGGCAGAACAAAGAACTCAAAAAATGAATCAGAAACCCAATCTGCAAGAAGACCAAAGATTGAAGAGGCAGAAACAACACTGGAGTCAATGGAGGTTTTAGGTCAACTAGTAAGGGAATCCATTTCAAGTGAACCTAGCTTTTAGTTAGAATTTTTAAGTCCCGAAGTAGTATCTTCTTCTACAGTAGAGTTAGGAAAGGGGGCTTCTAAGAAAAAACCTCAGTTAAGATTAATTTGCAGTTAATAGATATAAAGGAGAACATTTTGGAGGCTAAATGGGACTTATCAGCTTAGATATGGGCACAAAATGTTGCCTCATTCTAGACTAGGTTACTTTCTGTGATGGATTTTGAAAAGAACCAGTTACGATTGACCCTCATACAACCTAAATCACAGGTTGTGGAGACAACCCAAGATTGTCAAGGCATCAATTTTTCTATGAATTTAAAGGATATCAATATATTGGACAAATTTATTTTAATAGACAAACAATAAAGGTATTATATAATTACTTTTCCACAATTGTATTAGATATGAATAAAGCCAAGCTTCTAGTTTCTAAACTGACAAATGAATTGAAGCAATAAGTTTGCACTAAGGAAAAGCAAATGAGAATAGACGAGAAATAAGGATGGATTATAAAATTAGGAGCATCTGGCCCCAAAGATGAAAAATTTGTCAAAGTTATAATATAAGAAAATTATATGGAAATGCATACAATAAATAAAGACTAAAAGTTCCAAATTTTGAGCATGTATAGACCACTCAATTAGCTCAGGTGGAGAAATAAAAGGAATCTTTTGTCTATTATTGTAAAAAGGAAAAAGGAGATTCAACGCTTTGAGAACAAGTTCAAAAGCTAACATAGATGGCCCAAAGCCATGTATGTTCTATATATTATTCTTCTACTACTTAACAATCTACTATTCCTCTGGATGCTTTAGATGAATTGGCTAAGGCACTGTCAAATTTGAATTTGAAGAAAGTTGAATTGGATAAGTATAATAAAATTTTCCAAGTGTATTCAAATGACACCATTTTTTTAAGACATGAAATGCAATAGAAAGAAATTTTGTTGAAATTTGTAGAGGAATAGAAAAATAAGTGTTAGGCCAAAACAACTAGATTGAAACCTCATTTTATGTAACAACCCTGGTGAAAATTCCACGTAATAAAAGTTAAAAACAATAACCACAGTTGATGGGACACTTATTCCAAGTTGAATGTTGGGCAAGATATCCTGGGGGTGATCATTTATTTTTTTATGGCTATGGAAATTGGCAAAGGCAATGGCTAAGGATCTGGAAAGGAAAAATGGATTTTTTGGCACATTTATTTATGAAAATAATGGAAATTAGGAGAAAAGGGAGGTGAAAGGCCACAAGTTGCATGTGAGGAGGGAAATGAAGGAAAATAATGGAAAATGAATAAAATAGAGGCCTCATTCATAAAAAGGCTTATGAGGATCAATTGCTAACCTTTTGGCAGCTGAGTTTTGGTCTTCTCTCATTATCTCTCTCTGTCTCACTCTTAGACACTTAGAGTTTCTTAGAGTAATTTTGGCATTGGACCAAGAAACACAAAGAAGGCAAGAGGAAGCAAAGATCAAGAAGGGAAAGGTAGGATCAAACAGCTACAATAGGCTCCATTACATGTATCGAATTGCATGTGTATTTTCCTTTGTAGATTTGGCATGCATGGTATTATATGTGTTTCTTTTACTATTGTGGCATGGGTTTTTCTAGGTGTAATAGTGTTTTTAGCCTCGCCTTGCCATTTGTAGATAGTCATGGTGTGATGGTGTTCTCATGTTTTGGTTTAGTTGGATCGCTGGATGGATTCAAAGTTGAGTGGAGTGGATCTTCGAATGATAGAGCACATGGCCTCGTGTCCTTGATCCAGATTGGGGATCACGATAAAGCCACTGGCTTGGTGACCCCTGATAAAGCTAGGATTGTGTTGCCTCTGTGGGCTTAGGAATCCTTCCTGGTGAATGGCAGGATATGCGGTAAAACCAAGAGGTGGTTTGCTCTCTGTTAGGCCTTGTAATCCCAGGTTTGGGATATGTGATAAATCCTGGAGAGTGGGTCTTTGTTTAGGGACTAGTGATCTGGGTTTGGATTGTGTAAAGCCTGAGAGACTAGGAGACATGAAAATTCCTCACATGTAGGTGGAGAAATCCATTGACATCCATGCTTGTTTGGCCTAGTGATTGAATGGAGATCACTGTAAACCCTGTTATGATGTTTTCATTATGTTGGCCTAGTGATTCAGGATGGATTACAATAAAGCCTGGTTTCTATTGATCAGGGTGAGGTGGTTTAGCCTCGGTATGCCCTAGTTGGTTCTTTTGGTTTGAGCCTCACATTCATGCTTGGAATATGGCATGGGGGTGAATGGCTGAAGAGAGATTTGGCTTAGCCATTCTACAGTTGGGTGGAACATGGTAGTCCCATCTCTATTTAGTTTATTGCATTCATTAATGAGATTTAGTTCCCTTTATTTCCGTGTGAAAATGTATCGATAAAATGTGGATTTTGATGATTGATATGTTTATGGTACTTTTGTTCCTATTATGCTAGTTATATGTATATTTTATAACAAAAACTATGTATGGATCTCAGCATGTTTTTACTTTTAAATGAATGGATAATGTATCTATGGCCTAATAGATGATAATAAAACCAATGACATGAGGGAAAATGGTTCATAATGGTTCGTAGATAAGTATCAGATCCCTACACTTAATTTTGTTGTTTAGACATGTAGGTTACATGTTGATGATGTGTTTGACGAAATGCCTAGCATGGCTAGTAGGGGTCTAATAAAGGTCTTGTTCAACTTATTTATTTTGAATCATTATTTCCCTATATTTTTACTGATTTCAAGCTATCACTTCATTCTAGGTAGTGACCTGGGCTCTGGGCCTGAAAAAGTGGCTTAAATCCTGGTGTTGCTGGCACAAAACTGGAAATTTTGGTCTTCGGTCACTGGAAAGAAAGCTTGTGAGAGCAACTTTGGGTTGTTGGTTGCTCCCTTGCCCATAGCATGAGAGTGACTATGGCCTAAGAGATCCATAACAATAGTGGGACCTAGGGACAAGCTATCTGAGTGGCTAACTTGTCTCATGAGGGTTTTGTTGATGATGTTGGATGACTGTGTGTGATGTTTTGTTGATTCCACTTCCTTAAGGTTACATAGGAGGTTGAATATGATCATAGTAGCCTCTCATATCGTGTTTACCCCAGTTTCAATGGTTACTTGGGTGGATGTGGGAGGAGGGTGTTACAGAGTGGTATCAGAGCATGGTTCACCCCTCGGACTGGATGGGCAGTGTGTGTTGGTCATGCATGAATGTCAGTTGCATGTGTGTCTTTTACACTTGTATTCCATGTGCTTGTTGCATTTTCTTGATGATTGATTATGGTTGTAGTATGGTTGTTATGGAGAGTTTGATATTGATTTTGTGGAATGCATTTGTCATGAGTATGTGACTAGTTATATGTGGATTATATGTCGCTTACATGTTGATTTTATGTCGACTACTTACATCCTTGTATGTTAGGCTGCATTCTTGTAGGTTTGATTACATGTATCAGTCTTGTAGGTTGATTACAAGAATTGATCACTTATGCTCGACTACATGCGTTTATACATATGTGTAGTTGATTAGGTATTGCTTATGCATGTTGAGGGTTGCATGTGGAAATGTGTACAATGGAGTAATGGTTGCCGTCATTGTTGGGATGGGGACTCCCATGTCTAAGTTTTGCCTAAGTTTTTCGTCAAATTTTGTATTATTGTAAAGTCTCCACAATTTGAGGAGTGGAGCGCGCAGAACGTTAAGAATTAAAGGGGATTTTAGGAAGGTCAAATGCCCTTATTTTGTAAATGGATTGGATGTTTTGATCATACAATGAACTCTTCCCATGGTTAACAGACCATGGTAATGTAATTTAAAAATATATAAAATGGAGTCATTATGTAGTTCAGTTAATTTCTAAGTTGATAAGTAAGATTTTGAGCCTGTAAATATGTATTCTGGCGAAGGGGAAGGCTCCTGTAGCTGAGTGCACAGATACCTTGGTAAGTCTGCAACTGAGTGCGTGGGCCCCTACAGTGGTGTGCGTAGGGTCAGAAGAAGTGTATGTACTAAATATCTAAATAAATAAAGCATAATTGAAGCAAATTTGTGTGTTTTGTGTGTATTTATATGTTTTTGTGTTTCTATGCTCAGTTATGGTTCAGTTATTTGTCATATTGTTTTAATTGCTTCGTGAAGGTTCATAGCTAATTTGGTATATTAACTTATGCATGTTAGAAGCACTTAGGCAAAGTTCATAGATCTAGTTTAATAGAAATCACTTTAAGTCTATGATTCTGAAGATAAGGGTTCACGAAGGCCAAATCGGGCCCTAATTTAAGGAAACACACCGCTGCTACATCACATAGCCTTCTAGATGCAGAAACTTGGTTCTAGCATCCCCCAATATTTCCTTGAGTGAGAATACAGTTTGCGCTAAGCGAACTATTGTCGAAAGGGTCGGTAGTTTATGGTTTTGTTGGTTAGTCCAGCTAAATTTAAACTTAGGTCCAAACCCCCTCAAGCCAACAAATGGTTCCATTTCTGGGACCAAGATCTATCTGAGGGATTTGTGATGTGGCATCCATGGATACCAACTAAGAAAGAACTCGAGAGGTGGATAGACAGGAAGTTGCAATAGTTTGCAGCTCAAGAAAATCTGAATCTGCTTTGGTCAAAAGAGAGGTGCTTACAAAGATATCTCTACACAGAAGAGCACAGAGTTTTCTTTTATGTGGATAGAAATTCTAAGTTAGCAGACAACGAACCTACTTGGAAACATGTCGATCCTATTGTGTGGACTCCTAAACTAATTAAGCATCTTGAAGAGTCTAATTATAAGGTTGCAAGGGTTGTCGTCTATTGGATCGATAGTATTTTGGGTGGTTTCATCACTAAATTTGCAATTAACACGTATGTATCTTATAGCTAAGATTAATGCCGATTCTTTAAGGGTCTGAGAGGTAAGTACCTGAGATCGTTAAAAACTTGGATTCAAATGTTGTTGTGTGAAAAGGGTGTTATGCCTTTGAATTGATGTTTAAAATAGGCCAGACCGGATCTACATGAAGTGGAAAAATATTCATATCCAATGGGGACAAATAGATTGAGGGCACGTACATCCCATTATTGGGAGAATCAGACAGTGAAGGAGAAAGGACCAGCCATAACACATCTGGAGGTGCGCAACAGATAGAAGGTCTGGGCATTTCTGGGATTCCACATCCATCCACCCCATATCCACCTTCATCACCATCTCATACACCTACGCCTCGACCTCCACCTCCACCTTCATTCTTCAGTATGGTGAATACAGTGAAAATTATTGTATTCAAGAACCAAGGTTCAGAGGATCCTAATTAGTTTTGGTTCATAGCTGAAGCTATGTGGAAGTCGTAGCAGACCAATGATAATTACATGAAGAAAGAACAACTGGCTACAACACTACAGGATAGAGCGCTTGCATGGTATATCAAATATAGTACAATCAATCCAAATTCTACGTTGGCTGAGACAAATACTATGCTGAATGCATAATTTAGAAAGTCGAAATCAGAAGCTCAATGTGTTACTAAAATAAAGGAGATCAAGTAGGCAGCTGATGAGTCTGCATGGGATATGGATTAGAGGTTGAAGTGCTTACTGAGACAAGCTAATATTCATATCCCAGACCAACAACATAAGGAATGGTACATAACTTTGCTATTGCCAAATTTAAGACTGCCTTTGTCTCAACAGAAGATCCGATGTCAGGATGAAGCATTAGAGATTGTGATGAAGCAGGAGGCTTCACCTGTCTAGGATACCAATATAGGAGTCCAACAGATCTAGTCACAATTAGAAAGCTTGCATATGGAGTTGCAAGATCTGAGGAAGGGAAAGGAGGTTTAGTCATGACTACACCCTGAAGTTTAGTGCACGAAGTGCAAGACTATAGGCCACTATAAGGATCAGTGCCATGTATGCTAGGATTATATAGCTACAGGAGGTCCCAACCTAGTGAAACTAGAGTCCCCTATTGGATCAAGTGTTGGTTCAAGTGTCTAGTGTAGTATCTGCCAAGTATCAGGAATGCATACAACAAAAAATTGTTATATGTTACAATTTTTTTTGCAATCGCCAAAGAAACTATTTTGCAAGTTTTGTAAATCGGTTGGCCATGATGAAAGAGATTTCTGAAGCTATGACTTGATGATAGACATAACCCCAATGTATAGGATGCAGGTTGAAAACCATGCGCAGAATGACCAAGGCTCACCTATGGCTCGTGGAGGTTTCCAAGGACATGGAAGAGGATGAGGAGGAGGCAGTGGAAGAGGTTGAGGCCATATCATCTGCTACAATTATGGAGAACCAGGACATTTTTGCACGCGATTTTCAAAATGCAACTCATCCTTCTTGTCAATACTGTAAGCAATTTGATTATGTTATAGATGAATGTCCGGTATTAATAGAAAAGATGCAGGACAAGAAGAACCAGCATCCAACATAGAACATTTATATGATGTGATCCGAACTGCGGGAAGAAAATCCTAGCGTCAATATAGTAACACGAAGTGGTATAGCCACTGGTGAAGATAATGTAGAAGGAAAATCGGATACATGGGTTTGTAGGGCTGGTGAGAAGAATGTTGAATTTAACTTACAAAGAGAAAAGGAGACTTTATGGAGGCACTAAATTTTTTTATGGATCTAGGTTCTTCTACGTCTAAAACTTAGACACCAATAGTCCCACGAAGAGATAAATCTGAAGAAAGTACTGTGAAGGAGAACTCTTTTCCCACAGTGTTGAAATAATTTCTACAGACATGCATGAAGTTGTTAAGGGATCAGAAAGTAGTTGAAGGACTCCAAGAACTGATAGATAACTCCGCTAGAGAGGACAAGCCACTACCAGAACAATGTGTAGTAAATAAGGTGGACAGAAGAAAGATGAGGACTGGTAGGGAAATGCGGTTGACAACACAAATTAGTGATTTTGATATGGACCAGATAATTCTAGACTTGGGATCTGATGTGAATGTAATGCCGAAACAAAATTGGGAACATATGGGGAAACCTAAGTTGCAGTGGTCACCAATTCAGCTACGCGTGGCAAACCAACAAAAGATAATTCCGATGGGTCACCTACATGGAGTAGCTTTAGTTATTGAAGGAACCATCGTGCTCGTAAATTTTGAATTTATTAAAATAGTAGATGACAATAATTCATACCCATCATTGCTCAAGATTGATTGGGCTTTCGACATGAATCCTATTATTAATTTGAAGAAGTGAAGCATGGTGTTTGAAAAGAATGGCCTCTGAGTGGTTGTTCCATTGGATCCAACTGAAGGTGCGCGATACATAGAGCCAATCTGTGATGACTATGATGACGAAGAAGTTGATCACATATATAATCTCACTATGTGAGATGAAGAATTGACTAATCCCACTGCAGATGGATGTATCATTTGGGAGAAGGATAGTTCGTGCCAATCAAACTCAGATGAAGAATTAGAAAACTAACAGAATCGGTTGTATGAGATCTCTACACTACAATGCAATAGGCTTACAAGGTCTTTGTGATGTATATCAAATGAGGTATGTAAATTACCTTATTATGATGGGCTAGACGATGTCAATACTTTTCTTGACCATTTTGAAAGAGATGTGGTAGAGGAGCACAAGTTCTAAGCTCTAGATTTGGCTTTAAGAGCTACACTTGCAAGATGGTGGGGAACCCACAAGGATAATATTACTGATTGGAAGGAATATCGTAGACTGATGTGATTAATATTTGGCTCTGCAACAATAAGGCACATTGAAAAGTAAACATGTAAGGATGACCCGCGCGATCATCTGGATCGATGGACTAAGGCTTGGGGTGAGGTACCTCAACCGGAATGGTTACATATCTTTATTCATACCTTAAACATTATACTGACAAAATGGTATTTGGATACGGAGTTGCAACACGAGACTGTTGATTGGGATGAAATGAAGGAGATTTTTCTACTTACATTCAGCTTTGAAGACGGGTTCAAATGCATTGATGAGGCACTTCAGGCGATTAAGACAACAATCTTCCGTGAACACCAATAGAACCTATAACTTGGATGTAGCCTGACTGGAGCGCACAACTACAAGATGCGCTATAATGCTACAACGTTACTATGGAAGCAGACGATGAGGATCCACAAAATATAAACATTCTTGAGTCAAAAGGATTGAGCGAAGTATCAGGATTAGATGCAAAGATCCCTGATATATCTCAGCTGGTAAAGACAAAACAAGTAAATATTGGCTGAGAAGCATAACCCAAGTTCATGCATATTGGTGACTATTGGGATGAAGACGCGGTAGGCAAGGTTGATGAATTACTGCATGAATATCAATACTTATTTCCAACAAAATTCTCTAAATTGAAGGGTATAGTAGGTGATTTGGGTGTGATGAAGATCAATTTAAAGCTATATGCGAAGCCAGTTAATCAACACACATATCGTTTGAACCCAAGGTACAAGGAAAAGGTAAGAGAAGAGCTAGATAACATGCCCATCACATGTATAATTGAGCCAGTGGAAGAGTCAAAATGGGTCAGTTTGATGGTGGTCCAGGAAAATAAAACTAAGGGTGATATAAGGATCTGCATAGATCTGTGAAAGTTAAATGATGCATGCGTGCATGACCCCTTTCCGACGCATTTTACAGATGAATTTATAGAAAACATTGGTGGACAGGAAGCTTATTCATTCATAGATGGATTTTTGGGATATCACCAAATTAAGATTGCACTGGAGGATAGAAACAAGGCTACTTTCAATACAGAATGGGGGTCATTCCAATATATAGTTATGTCGTTCAAATTGAAAAATGCTCCTGTGATATTTTCAAGGGTGGTATTCGCAACATTCAAGGAATTTAATCACAAGTTTCTGGAAGTCTACTTCGACGATTGGAAAATATTTTGATTGCTTAAGAAACATGTTTCTAGTCTGCGCCTAATGTTGGATACGTGCAGGAAGTATTAGATTTCCTTGAATTTGAAGAAATGTATTTTCTGTGTACCTTATGGAATACTATTGGGACATGTTGTATGCAAGAAGGGATTGATGGTAGACCTTGCCAAAATCATTGTAATGATCAATTTGGATCCACCCAGGAATGTCAAATAGCTAGGTGCAACTTTGGGTCATACAGGGTATTACATGAAGTTTATAAAGGTGTATGCATAGATCACTGCGCCAATGGAGTAGCTGTTGAAGAAGGATGCTATGTTTTGATGGGATGACGGCTGTCAGAATATCTTACATGTTCTTAAGGAGAAGATGGTTACCGCGCCAATCCTAGTATTCCCAGATTGGAAGAAAGAGTTTCATGTGCACATGGATGCATCTTGTATAGCATTGGGAGACATTTTAACTCAACCAAGTGAAGGAGATATTGACCATTTGATTGCCTTTGTAAGTAGGAAACTATCTAAGGAGGAGAGAAACTATTCAACCACATAATGAGAAGGGTTAGCCATGGTATACGTGCTATAACAAAAATTCAGACATTATCTACTAGGTGTGCACTTTAAAATGTATACAGATCATTCTGCTGAAATATCTAGTCAATAAGCCTGTGTTGGGGGGGAAGATCTGTAGATGGTTGATTCTCTTCATGGAGTATGATTTTAAAGTGTAGTTATGATCTGAAAATGGAATGCACTTGTTTAAGGGTGCAAGGTATCCATTTCCAATAATTTCAACTGTGAGCTAGACACTCCAAATGACCTCTAAAATTGTATAAACTTATTCTTTCTTATACAGAGATAGACTGTAGGGGTATTCACCGGACATGTCACCTCTAAAAAGAGGATGAGTTCCAGAGGCTACCTGGCCCTCTACAGGCTCTGCCTAAAGAAATAAACAAGTAAACACTTAGAAGTCTTTGACATACACATGCTTGAAGTTTAAGGTCTTGCGGAATAAGACAAACAACTTTCTGCAGCTGAATAGGTGATTATGTGTGTATGCAAGTTATGTATATTTTGCTGTTTAAAAATTTATATCAGTTTTTTTACCATATCATCTTCAGCAAATAAAAGACATCAAAATGATAAAGCAGTTCAGCCCTCTCTGGGCTACATCTGCTGGACCAAACCTCTCAAACTAGGTTTGTCCTCTTGTATTAAAAATGCTACAAAGGCTAATACAAGAATATGAATGTCTCAAAGGACAGATCTGACTGTAAATACAGAATTAGAAGATAGGAATTAGCCAAACATGCTCTTTCCCAAACACTAAACAGTGAATTTTGTACCTTATACAGTACTTTCCCCAATTGGCCCTGGTGGCCCTTTAAACTTGCATGGAGAATTCCGAGGTGAAGATGACCTCAATTGGTTCTAAAAACTCTGCCATTAGACTCATAAGGTCGAAAATAGCAGACATAGGCTTTTGAATCACCGAAAATGGATGAACAGAGCTCCCAAACAGCTCAATCCCTGAAATGGCCCTGAAAGCTTCCCTGAAGCTAAACAGTGAGAAGAATGCCTCAGAAGGAAAAAAGAGCTGTAGAAATGGATTCAGAATGCTGAAAACCTTCAGGAATGACCTTCGTTACACATTCACTGGCTGCACAATTCCCAATGCAGCTCCCAAATTGATTTGGCCTTGGTGGCTCCTGGAACTTCCATGAAGCTAAAACACCTGCAAATGACCTCAGATGGCTATGAAACCTGTGCCAACGGCTTCAGAAGGTCCAAAATACCCAAAATAAAAAAAAAAAATTCGTCCAAAACTGACTTTCCTAGCCAAAGTTATGGCCCATTAAAGTTTTCCTCCAGTGATGCCTAGAAACACTCCAGCTAACTTTAGTTGGAGTCCAGTTAACTCTGCCAATTATGGCGGGTCCGCCAAATTTGGCGGTCCGCCAATAATCCCGCCAACTTAACTGCAGTGATAAATGCGCTTGTGACCAGAATTTTCGCTGGCTGTTTGCATAGGATTCCACGCCGGGCGGTTAAGATTTTAGCCCACGGTTCTGGGACCCCGGTCGTATGGTATGCGGGGCTAGCCCTTAGGGGCTGGCCCCCTTCCTTTCCTGCCAACGAAATTTTAAACTTTAAAAACTGTTATGTCCGCCCATATGCACAGCTTGACCCTATGGCGCGTTGGTAAGACTTTGCGTTGGCTTTCGGCAGGTCGTGGGTTCAAACCACGCTCAACCGAGTTTTTAAACATAAGTGCCAACATAAATTTTCTGACACAACCTAGTGGGCCCTATGAAGAACTAGACTGTAAGTTCTCTATTTAGTTCCATGCCTTGAGCTTCAGTCCATGGCAAGAAGCCTTACTTGTCTCTAGAGCTAGTATCGGAAGTCTCTATGGCTGGCAAGTCTTGATTCGGTGTGCTTGCCTACATAGTGTGTTCTCGACTACCTGGCTTTAGTCCGGCAGGTATTGTTCCAGCGTGTTCGCCTACATGGTGTGTTCCTGACTACCCGGATCTTACCCCCAGGTCTGGATTCGGGATGTGAAGCCTTGGTGTGGGTTCCAGTAAGTCTGCTTGATGTGGGGTTTAAATGTGTAGGTGAGAGTGTCTAAGGTTGGCATGGTGAGGTAGGTTCTTTCTCTAGCAACGGGTGTTTCAAATAAGGCGGGTACCTACACATAACACGAGAATAATGTACAACTGCAGCTCTCTCCACTGCTTCTAGCTTTGAATCACCTGGCTTTGGATGCCACCTTTGCTACCGGAACAGCATGCAATTCAACTGGATACTAGAGCATTTCTCCATTTGTAAGTCACACTATTGGATTGTATTGCAACACTGATCTCACCTCATAGTACCTGAAGGTACAACCCGCATCAAGGTGGTATTCCAGGTTTATGGAGTCGAGGCATATAGGATTCTCCGGAATCTATGTCGTATTCTCGACCGACCCGAAAGCTAACCATTAGACTCTCCAGTCGAGGAGAGGAAGGCTTCTGAAAAGAGAGAAGCTGGTCGGATCTAGCTAGTACCAGAGAATCCCCCTGTAGTCCTTTCCCGCAGGGGGAAGTGGGCCGGGATTCCCGGGAGGTGTCGCCCCACCTTCATCAAGCTTTCGTTCAACATTTGTTTATTTAGAGGGGGGAGGCACCATTGCGTTCCGACAGTTTTCTTTTTTGGGGAATAAGACTAATCAATCAATCAAATCACTCGGTGGGCCTAATGGCGGGTTCTACGCTACGCTTCTTACGGAACCCATGTGAGCTCGTCAAAAAGGTATGACGTAAGAGGTCATTAAAGACTTCGGATATCGCATCCATCACAATAACATCCGAAGCATGTGGAATTGTGATAGGACGGAGTTCCCCGGGTTTGTTGGGCTTTGGTATATAGGTCCGATGCATTTCATTGAACTTGAAGGACTTAATAAGGAGAGTTTCCATTATCTCTATGGCTTGAGGTTCAGAGATCTCATATTTACTTTTTGTCCGCCCATATGCACAGCTTGACCCTATGGCGCGTTGGTAAGACTTTGCGTTGGCTTTAGGCAAGTCGTGGGTTCAAACCACGCTCAACCGAGTTTTTAAACATATGTGCCAACATAAATTTGCTGACGTCACCCAGGCCACGTGGCGCCCTCCGGGCCTGCCACGTGGCAACTTCTGATTGGCTACCAAAAAGAATATTCCCTAGAATATTCCAAAGAATATTCCATGGAATATTCCAAAGAATATTCCATGGAACATTCTTTTTATTTTTTTTTTTTTAAATTCAAATTTCTAAAGTTATTGAGCAATTCTTATTTTTGGCATAACTTTTTCATACGGCGACCGTTTTTCGAACCGTTTGTGGCGCCGGAATCAGGAAGACGAGCACTTTCTAGTTGTTTAGGTTCCAATCAGTTCTGAGCACTTTTATTTTTGACCATTTTACGACACTTGGTCCTGAGCTCTTGATCAAGTTAAGCCAGGAAGTTTGAATGCGAGACTTGATCATGTCTCTAGGATCGAGAATGGAAAAGTACCCACTAACGTTGATGAGGAGTTACCTAATGCGAAACTCTTCACTATTAGAGTTGCTGATGAACATTTTGTGGGCATTATTTATTTTCTTTCTACTGGCGTAGTTCCTAAAGGATACAAAACGCAGCAAAAGTAGGAACTAGTAGTGAGGGCTGTAGTTTTTTCAGTCATTGTAGGACACTTATATAACATGGGATTGAATGAAGTTTTGCACCGATATATACCTAAGTATGAACTCCATTTTATTTTGGCTGAAGCACATGGTTGTGTTGTAGGATGACATTATGAAGGTAAGGCAACTACGCATAATATTCTGTGCGCGGGGCTATGGTGGGCTATGGTACATAAAGATTCTAAGGATTAGTTCAAGATGTGCGATGTGTGTCAGAGGACTGGATGACCACCGTGAAGAGATGAATTTCCCTTAAACCCATAGGTCACGCTGAAAGAATTCGATAAATGGGAAATTGACTTCGTTGGACAAATTAATCCACTAGGGAAGAAGATCGTTGCACGTTATATTATCATTGTGACAGATTACTTAACCTGATTGGGTGAGGCACAACGTGTGAAGGATCGCAGTGTGGAAACTGTTGCAACGTTTATATTTGACTACATTCTGTCATGATTTGGATGCCCAAAAATCCTGACGAGTGATCGAGGTTCGCACTTCTTGAATGAAACAATTGAGGAATTAACAGAAGAGTTCCAAATGCACCATCAGAAGAGTACATTGTATCATCCCTAGGTGAATGGAACTGTTGAAGCTTTTAACAAAATATTGGAGCATGCCTTAATGAGGATCTGCAAAGCTAATAGGAATGACTGGGATGTGCACATACTAGTGGTTCTATGGGCATATAGGATGACTTGTAAGCAACTGACCTGGAAAACACCGTTTAGACTGGTATATGGACAAGAAGCAATGATGCTAATGGAGTATATAGTGCCTAGATTAAGGATCACAATAGTAATTGAGATGGTCGATCATGACTGCATGGAGGACTATTTAGCGTAGCTGCTCGTGCTAGAGGAGGATCACTTTTTGGTTGGTTTTCATTAGCAGGTACAGAAAGCTATGGAAAAGGCATGGCATGATTGCCACATTAAGCAGTGCACTTTCAAGAATCTAGGTTTGGTCCTGATGTATGACAATAAGTTCACAAAGTTTCCGAGGAAATTTCAGATGCATTGGCTAAGACCCTATGTAATCAAGGATATTTCAGATGGTGGCAGTTTAGCTCGCGAATCCGAATGGGGAGTGGTTTCATGGAAGGATTAATGGAAGAATATTGAAGCTAAATAGGGATGATCCTACCCCTGTAAGATTGCGATGACTATATGACAATAAGAAAGTATTAGTGCTTCAGGCAGCTGAAAGAAAGTGCAGGACTATAAACTACTTTTCCGAGCAATGGGTCGTCAAAGAAGGAGGGTTCCATGATGTTTAGGGAGATGGTGCACGTGGAGAGAGCTATGACAATGTAGATGTGCCATAAGGGAGGGTCCCATGCACTCTTCCCAAAATGTGATCGTTGGAAAAGCTACAGTTGATTTGACCACAATTTTTCCATTAAAGGGAGTGGGGGAAGTGCATTTATGGAGCGTATCTATGGAAATTTTCCCCCAAATTTGCATTTATGAGGAAGATCTAAAGCCATTCAAGGCATTCAAATTTATATTTGGCCATAAATATGGCATCTGCTCTACACTTAGACACTTTTCCTATTGAATAGCTCTTGTGAGATTTTGCACCTAAGTCTCAGCCGAGAGAAGTGTTGTATGTCTGGTGAGGATTGGAAATAAATCTACTCAGATTTTCTGGCACAAGGATTAATAGACATTGTTATCACTCAGGTTGTCCCCTTTGACTCCTAAGGGAATACGGCCGAGGTAACCACTAACCAATCTTTGGGTCACAGGTCCTAGCCTACCTGTAACCAGAGAGGGCTCTCTCTTTATGATTTAACTTTGTTTGTATGATGTTTTAGGCTAGCTATGATGCACAAGGTTTTGTTTTGAATTTGCTGGATGATGATTTCAGTCAGAACAGGTATATTTTTGCAGGGTGATCTAGGCCATTGGGCATGGAGTCAGTGATGTTTAATTGCTTGATATGTCTGTGTTGAAACAACAGTGATGCTACAGAGCCAGATAAGTGTCTAGGGAACAATTCTTTAAATCTGTAATTGGATGGGATGGAATCAGGGCGTGAAAGGCAACTAAGGATCTTTCAGTAAGCTGATATGGGGAACAGTGGGAACATTACTTAGGAGCATTGAAGAATTCCTGAATAACATTCATATTTATAGAACCAATACAAACATGAGCAATTAAGAATTCATGTCCATGATTAATTCTGAAGAAAACATTTTCAACGACAGAGATTGAGCACAGGGTGTAATCAAACATTTCCTGTACTATTCTTTTTCTCTATTGTTAGACTGGTGAAACATGCATATGATTCAAACAAACATAAGAAGACAAAACATAGTTTAGGAAAACTTATTGTTCCATTAGACAACACAGGAATTCTGTAACAGCACGCATAGCATCATTGAGACATCAAGCATTCAGGAGATAATGAGCTTTTCCAGCCCCTTGCATTAGATCATCTGAAAGTATACAATATATTGTCTTAGAGAGAAAATCACCAACCCCAAATACGTTGCCACGGGAGGTATATATACAAAATTTAGATCAGAAAATATCTAGCTGATGAATTAATGGCTCATAAATACTGTGCCAACTCCTGGAGAATTGTAGCTGAGAGAATAAATGTTGTAATAACTGCTTAGTGTATTAGCTGTCCAAAATTGTCAGAGAATTTTGACTTTGTGACCCATTGAGTTGGCTGGAGCCGTATTGCCCAAAATCTGCGCGTTTCCTTTGTCTTGGCTTGCTTTCGTGGTGTTTACGCTGATTCATCTTTTTTGGCCGCTTTGCATGCTGTCCTAATTTTGCTTTTGACTTTTTTTGAGCTGAAGCGGACTAGGGCTGACTAAACTGAAATTACTGAGGCAAAATTTGCAGCATTGCCTGCCACCAATCTTCCTTGGGCAGTTGGTGTCTTTATCAAGGTTTCATCTGCCTCTGTATACCTGTAAAAATTTGGTGGGACCTCAAATAAGTGATTAATCTCATGCTCAATGTAGAATAGATTTTCAAGCTTGTCATAGAGGCTCTGCCCTGATGGAGGTCCTGTTTCTTCAGAAGTGCTGGCGGATGCTGTGATCTGAATTTCGATAAAATTTGTCATCCTCGTAGCATATTGCTCACGGGGGAGCAGTCTTCCCGTGCTGATCAGTAGGCTGGGCAATCCCTTGTCTTGTAGTGCTCCCATTTTATGCTTGTATTCATCCACCTCAGCCTACATTTCATGACATTTTCTCTCTACAGTTTGTACAAAATTTCTGAGGGTCAACACCTTTTTAGCTGTGAGGATAGCATCTGTTCTGTTGATGATGTTCAGGGCTGCCAGCTCCTCCTTGGTCTGATTGTTAAGGAAATTTATCATCCTGTTGGCCTGCTCAGGCCTATTCCCTAGTGTTGTTCTGGCTTTTTGGCTCTCAATTTGTGCTTGGCCTATTAATTCCATCTGTTCGTGTATTGTTTTGATTGACTTCCATTGTCTGGTAAGGGAGTGGTCAATCCGGGCCCACAAAATCCTTTTTATTTCTGCCAGAGTATTTTCTAGTTTCAGTTCTTTCTCTAAGGCCTTTATTTTGTCTTTGAGGGCCTTAATCTCTCTGGTCTGCTCTGCTACAGTCATCTTGGATTTGTCATACTTAGCTTCTAGCTCTGCCAATTTCTCCTTGGCTTGTTTGATCTCTGTCGCCAGAAGCTCCAGCTCTTTGATAACTTTTGTCAATTCATCCATGTTTAAGCTGGACTCAGGGGCTGTTGTTGTTGCTGCTACCGCATCTATCGTTGGTGTAACCATTGCAGGGGTTGTTGCTGCCTCTGTAGTTGTGGCAGTGGTTGAGGCAGTCTGAGGAGGTTGGGAGGTTGATTCTCCCTATTTGTCTAGCAGTGCCCTTTCTAGCTCCTTCTCCAGATCAATCACTCTTTGATTCAGCTGCATTATTAGGTCCAATTGATCTTCAGACTCCTTTTATTTTTGCAATTCTACTATTTGAGGGTGCTTAGTAGGAAGCAATTTCAGTCTTTTCTTCAATGCAGCAATATCATCCTCTTTCTTTTTCATAAGGGCCCTCACACCCTTAGGATCCTTAGGATCATGTCCTAAGTCCACAATGATGTCCTCCAGTGTTTTGATCCTGTTGTCTTTGGCCGTGGAGGACATTCTCTCCAAATCTAGCTGAGTGTTGGTGTTCTTCAACGATTCTTTCAATTCATGGGCCATTGTGGCCCTGTCTACCAGTGTGGCATAGACCATTTCCCCCGTTTGCTTATGCAGCTCTATCTGATCCATGGGGTGAATTTCTTTTGCCATCACTTCTAGCTTTGTTTTTACAAAATCTGCAGCTGAGTGAGGCTGCAGTACCTTGGGTTTAAAATGGCTGAGGATTATCTTTTCCTCTTGGATATCATATACTAACATCAACCTCTCTTGTTTAGTTGGTGTTGCCTTGAGAAATTGTTTGTATACCTCCACTCTCAACAGCTCATTTTGTGCCTTTATCTCTTTGAAGGAAGCCTTGGTGCTAGAAGGCTTCTTGCTCTGCTGAGTGGAGGAGGACACCTCCATGCCAAGCTGTACTCCTTGCTCTTGTTGAAAAGAGCTTGTGGCTGTCTGCTGGCTGTCTCCTCTTTCTTTCCTTGGGCTCTCAAGGATTTCCTCGCTGATTTCTTCTATGACCGGAGAATCAACCCTTTGTCTTTTGGCTTCGGGTTGCTGAGAGGATCCACTAGCAGGTGTGGACTCTTCTCGGTCCTGTTTCTTGCCCCTTTCCTCATGTGCAGGGGTCTGCAAGGTAGGCACTGTTGGTGCCTCTGTTTGTGGCGGAGGGGTTTGCTCTTGCTGCTGCCGAATTGAGGAGGCATGATTTTCTTTTACTACTTCTTTTTCTGCACCCATTATTCCCTTGCCTTTTTCTGTAACTGATGCTGAGGTAGATGGCGCTTGGGTGACTGGTGCGGTTGCAGCAGTGGAGGTACCTTCTCCAATTGGATGCGGCTGCTTGAAAGTTACCTGCTGCATAGAATCTAGGTCAAGAGTTTTTTCTAAATCCTTGACATTTCTTTCCATTATTTCTTCTTGAGTTAGTTCCTCAATTAATGTGCCTTGCAGCCATTCTTGCTGGTTGGCATATTGCTCAATTTGTGGATATTTACAGTGCTTATACCCTAGCAGCCTGTACGGGAGCAAAACCACCCACTCCCCGGATTCTAAACCACGGCACATCCACCGCCCAGATTACCCGCCCACCGTTGGATTGGGGGCGGCAGAAGATCAACGGTTGGCAGGCGCCCCAACACGGCATGCAAGTTTGGGTTGGGACCCACCTCTTAATTAAGTAATGTTTAAATGCTGCGGGTTTTAGACTTTAGTCATGGTGGGTTTTCGGGGGGGTTTAAAAAATGGATGCAGTTTAATGCAAAGGGTTTAACAAGAATATTTTAACCTTGGGTTTAACTGCGGGGGGTGGATTCTCAAAGGTTTTTCGGGTGAATGGTGGGTAAGGGTTTAGTTGTAGGCTATTAATCTAACCAGGGGTTATATTAATTCCAAAGTAAGGGTTGACTAGAGTCCCTGATGGACTAATGTCTCCCATGAGAATGCTACTTAGCTATAATGCTAAGGGGGGGGGGGATATTTACATATTTTTTGGGTTTTTTGCATAAAATGCTATAATAGTAGGGGGAGGGGGAGCACTTAGGGAGCTATATAGTAAGTTTAGAAATTAATATGGATTTGGGATGTGAAAGAGGAACTGAGAGCTAAGTTTAATGAGTAAACTTAGATTTAGAAGCAGATGAGAGTGAGGAATGATTTTACACAAGAAATGTGGCTTCTTTTCGGAGAAGGAGGTCACAACTTGACATGAAATTCACAAATGAGAAATGTAAGGAGGACTGTTTAGGCAGATCCTACAGTCCTCAAGGGGATGTTAGTAAGAAAACTTTTGAAGGGAATGAGGGAAGTTAGTGATGGTTTGGTAGTTTGCCATATAGGCCATTGCTCTTGCCTTTCTCTTATTGGTGAGATCAGATATGATTTTCATATATCATGTGTTTAGATCTTGTTTTCTGCAACCTTCAACTGCCTACCCTGCCTAATATGCCTAACATTCTTTCTTCTTTTGGATGGGTGCACTTAGCCTTGCAAACCCTGATAATCCTCTTTTCTTTTTGCTGCCCTCCTATCTAAGTCTACCCTTATGTCTTCCAAGGGCCCAGATTAAGCAGTTGGGCTCCTTCCTTTCTCTATCCAACTAGTCATCTGCCAAGCTTGAACTGTTTGAGCAGGTACTTTCTCTCTAGTCTAGAACAGGAAATTTAAAACATGGTATGGCCCAGCTTGAATTGTTGGACCATCCATCAAGATAGCAGTGGCATTTTGGCTTAGCCACTTTGATGGTCTTTATTTGGGGTTCATTTCATTTATTTTTCCTTTTGACCAGTTCATTTTCTTGCCTTTTGATTATTCTTTTAAGGCATACCCTCTTTACATTTTTTAACTGTCTGTTTCTTTCACAAAAATGGAACCTTAGTACCATGGAAGATGAACATTTTTAGCACTTCCACTGTCAATCATGAAAAATGAAAACCTATTGGTATAGGAGGCTAACAGTGGCTCCACTTGGGGATGGCTTTTCCAGATGAAAATCCAAGAACAACAGGTCAGATTGCCTTATTTCTCCATTTTTGCTGTAGTCTCAATTTTCTTGTTGTTGGAGACTATTGATCTGGATCTTAGATACTTGTATGAAGTATCCACTGAGCTGATTTGCTGCGAAATTACAGCTCTGTTTTTTACCTGTTTCTCTGAGTTCTCCTCATCACCTTGATAGTTTCCAAGTGTTTTCTCTTGCTTTCCAATGATAGGATCAAAATATATTCCAAAAAATGGTGCAGTACCTTGATCTTTCTCAAAATGTGCTTCATTTGGTGCTTTATTTATCTGCTGTAAATGAAAATACTGGAAATACAAATATTTATGTACAATATATGACTGTGCAGTGTTTGATCAAAGGGGGTCAAAATAATGCTTGAGCATCCTCCCATTGACTGGGCCTTCCTCAGTGTTTGAGCCATCCAAACTCTTTAGAAAATAGGTGTTATTACCTTGTACAACATAAATGACATAAGGTCCCTTCCATAAGAAATCAAATTTACCATGTTTCCCTTTGTCCTCCCTCCTGGAATCCCATCTCAGCACTTTGTTTCCTAAAAAGAAGTCTTTAGCTTTGGTTCTTTTGTCAAATATTCTTTTGAGCTTTTCTTGCAGTACTTCGGTTCTTTGATAGACTTCCTCTCTCGTTTGTTGTAGGTGAATTTTCTGATTGATCCTTCTTTGAATGTCATTGGGCTCAGCTTGTATTTCTTGCAGCAACTTGATTACAGGAATACCTAAAGATGAAGGAAACCTTGCTTCCATTCCATAAACTAGTTCATATGGACTTGTACCAATGGATCTCTTGGTGGTCAATCTATCTGCCCACAGTGCATTCACCAACTTCTTATGCCAATTCTTTTTGTTTTCCTCCAAAAATTTCTTGATGATGTTGATGAGGCTTTTATTAGAAGACTCAGCTAGGCCGTTACCTTGAGGATAGTAGGCAATGGAATGACCTAAGGTCATATGATATTTGTGACAAAAGTTGATCATTCTTTTGGATTTGAAAGCGGCAGCATTGTCTGTGATAATTTTGTCTGGACAGGAAAACCCGGACAAGATGTTGGTTTCAAGAAATTGTATAATAATGGAGTCATTGGCTTGCCTATAAGGGATGGATTCTATCCATTTGGTAAAATAGTCTGTAACAGTCAGAATCCACCTATGCTGGCGAGAGGATGGAGGGTGAATTTCACCAATAAAGTCTAAACCCCATTGCTGGAATGGTCTCTCAGTTGAAACTGGTTTGAGTGGTAAAGGTAGCAGCTTTCTCTTGCCTTCAAAAATTTGGCATTTGTGACAAGACATTACAAATTTTCTCACATCAGTAAACAAGGAAGGCCAATAAAATCCATCCCTCAGGATTTTATCAGTTGTGGACTTCCAGTATAAGTGTCCTCCACAGTCACCTGCATGAAATTATTTGAGGGAATTGTCAATTTCATCCAATGTTAGGCAATTAAGTAAAATTCCTTCGTGATTTCTCCAAAACAAAACATTGTCTATGATACAAAACTTTGATGCTTTCATTTTCAAGAACCTTTTCTTGGTTCTGGACAACCCTGGAGGAGCTTGCAGGTTTAACAATACAAAACATATATCAGCATACCAGGGAGATTGCATAAAGGCTTGGTTGATCTGTGGAGTCGCCATCTCCTGTTCGTTGTCCAGTTCATTAATGTCAAGGGCTTGAAAGTTGGTTTCAGTCATCAGCTTGGCTAGACCTTGTCCTTTTATTAGTTTGGTAGGCTTTATTTCGATGTCATATTCTAAGATATTGGCAATCCATTTGCCCCTTTTGCCTTCAATTCCTTCTTGGGTTAGAATGTCCTTGACCACTGCATTAGGGACATAGGCAATTATATGAGAGTACAGGATATAGATTCTAAAGTCCTTGATGGCTTTTACCAATGCATAGGCTTGCTTTTCCATGATCTGATATTTCAAGGGAGCATCTCTAAGGGCCCTACTGAAAAATGCAATGGGTTTTTCACATCCTTGGTCATCTTTCTGTAACAGAACAATAGCAATTGTATGCTCAGATGCGAAAGAAAAAATGATAAAATATCTATCAAACCTAGGGCTTGTTAGGACTGGTGTGTTTGTCAATGCTCTTTTAATATCCTCAAAGGCTTGTCTAGCTTCCATGGTCCATTTGACCTTGGAATCCTTTTTCAACATATTGTTTAACAGTCTTATGAGCTCAGCCAAATTAGGAATAAACCTTCTCAAGAAGTTGATCTTTCCTAAAAAGCCTTGTAGTTCTTTGATGTTCCTTGGATGGGGAACCTGAAGGATAGATTGAATTCTGTCCGGATCAATCCTAATACCATCTCTTGAGATTATGTGCCCTAAGAGTTTACCTTCCTCCAGGCCGAACAGTGATTTCTTTGGATTCAAAGATATGCCATATTTTCTGCAAATTAAGAAAATTTGCCTTAAATGTTCTAAGTGTTCTTGATCTGATTTTGAAAATGCGGTAAGATCATCGAGATAGACAACTAGGAAATCATGGATTTCTTTGGCAAAGGAAATATCCATTGCTCTTTGGAATGTGGCCCCTGCATTTTAAGCCCAAAAGGCATTTTGACATATTTGAAAGTCCCCCAAGGTGTTGTAAATGCAGTTTTGTCTTGATCATCTGGGTGTACTAGAATCTGATTGAATCCATAGAATCCATCTAACAACGAGATTCTAGAGGCTCCCACTACCCTTTGTAGGATATGATCCATTTTTGGTAAGGGGTAATGGTCTTTAAGAGAGACTTTGTTCAAATTCCTTAGGTCAACACATAGTCTAATCTCTCCCGTCTTCTTCCTAGTGGGCACTAGGTTTGAAATCCACTCTGAGAACCTGATTGGGGCAATGATTCCTACTTCATACATACGTTTAACTTCTTTTTCAATGAGGGGGAGGAGGAATGGATTCACTCTCCTAAGCTTCTGTTTAAAAGGTTTTTGGTTTTCTTTCAAAGGTATTGTGTGTTGGATAACTGTGGTATCATAGGACTTGAGGTCCTCGTAACTCCAAGCGAAAATATCTTGGAATTCTTTGAATAGTTCAATGTATTTCAACTTCTGATCAGCTGGTAATCTCTTGGATAATTTTATCATTTTTGGATTGTCTGTGGTTCCAATGTTACAGTCTTCAATTTCAGCATTTAGAGGTTTCATTTTTGGTTTTCTTGAGATATCATTTGAATCAAACAGATCCTCCAAAGGGGTTAAACCTGTGGGCAGAAAATTATCTTTTAACTCAATTACCTCTGCTTCTGTTTCAGCCAGTTCATCTTCATCCATTTGCCTCAACTTTTGTATACTTTCGTTGTTAAACGTGGTAGGATGCAAAACCATATTTTCTGTTTCGGCTGACATATTCTGTGTAATTGTGTATGCCTGTGGTTGATCATCTCTAGTGCTAGTATCAATGTTCATGCCGGAAAATTCTTCCTTTAAAGTGAGGAAGTTATTTATCTGTGTATCACTCTCGAATACTTGCCAATTCTTGATGTTATCCAGGACTGCAGGTCTATGTTTGATTTCAGCAGTAAAAGTATGACTGGGTTTGAATGGTAGCTTGCAAGTGCTGGCAAAGGTTGCCAGGCTATGAGCATGTAGATTGAGCTCTCTAGAAATTTTAGTTAACTGGGATTCTAAGAAGTTATCAAGTACTTGGATAGCTACTCCTTTATAAGATCTTAACCTTAGATCATTCGTGATAAAGTTTCCTTTCATCTGTTGTATGATCATATCTGAATCTCCTAAGATTGAAATTTTGGTTTCACCTAAATTCTTTATGAGTTTGAGACCTAACAGAAGGGCTTCATACTCAGCCATATTATTTGTGCATCGAAAATTTAGCCGATATGCATGACCTTCAGCTCTGTCATTCTGCATATTGTGGATCCAGACTCCTGCCCCAGCTCCTAACTTATTTACAGAACCATCAAATTCTAGGTACCATAAGGTTTCATGATCAAGATTTGGATTGAGATCTTTAGAAAATTGGATCATGGGCAGATTGGATTCTTGCAAGACACTTGATACATCATGTTCCTTTGTTTTATCAGCTATACCTACAGTCCTTTGGTCTTTGGAGGCACATTGTTCATTCAACTCCTCTGTCTCTGCTGCCATTAATAGTTCAGAATAAGCCTTGCTGCAGATGTCAGTATTATAGAGAATAAATGAATCCATGTCAGAGTGTATTGAATAGATTGGGAAGTTCTGGGGCTTCTCTTGGCTGCTTACCACATATTTCATTAATGTTTCGCGGTACAATCTCTTTGGCTGTCCAAAGACCGAAATGGTAGCGTAGGACATATCCAATTGCAAAGATCCTTGGAGTTTGGCCCCCCAGGATCTGGACAAGAGCATACCATACTTAGGAGGTATGTCAGCTACCACTACATCCATCAAAATTGTTTTGGTTGGGTATTGGACCAGGAAGACACATAAATCTTTAATCAAGCCTAAGCACCTGACTTGGCTTGAATCAAATGAGAACAGATCTTTATAAGGTCTTGTGATGTCCAAGTCAAGTTTTTCCATTACAGATTTGGGCATTAAGTTGTGTGAGGCCCCAGAATCAAACATTACATTGTGTAGAACCTTATCATGAGTGTTTAAACTGACATAGAAGGGTGGAACCCCTCCATTTGCTGTTTTTCCGTTAACCTCAGGACCAAACAGTAACTCAGGTTGATCATCTAGCACATTCACAGCGTCTTTGTTGTCTAATATTTGGAGTGACCTATTAATCTGTTTTCTGTACACCTGATGTTTGGCCAATTCAGAAAGAGGGACCAATATCTTTAGCTTACTTATTTCTGTTTCCAAGTTAAAGGGCTTTTCCATTTGGATTTTGGCATTAAGAGCAGCAGATTTTTCCCTTTCAGCTGGGTTTTCAGTAATCCTTTCTTCATGGTTGGTATGCTTTTGAGTGAAATTGGTACCATATTTATTTTCAAAGGTGGCATGTGACCTTACCTTTGAAGGATGGGGTGGGGCTAGCTGGTTTTCAAAGGGCTGTTGTTCTGAGATATCCTCTGCAGTGACTTCTGTGGTATGTGGGTTTGAGTTGCCAGCGGATTCTGGAAGAACAGTCTTGTCATTGGTCTTTTTTGGCTGCTTACTGTCCTTTGGTTTAAGAGGTTCAGGTACATCTATAGTTCTACTCCTTAGTTTATACTGTTTATGTACCTCATAAACTGCTGCATCATAACCTTCTCTGAAATCAAATGATTCTCCTGACTTAGTGTGAAATTGATTGTCATTATAAACCTCTTGATCTTCTTGTGTTAAAAAGACCTGATGTTCACTATCTAAACCCATTAGGTTGATGTGAGGCTCCTTAGTTGGTTCACTAGATGTTGAGGCCTCAGCATAATTTTCTTGGAAAGGAGGTCTAATGTGCTGGTCAAGATCAGTCCTTCCAACATTGGGATTTTGATTCTTTCTAAAATTTGGATTTCTAGCAGTGCTTGGTTGACCTTCCCATGATGATTTTCTTTCAATGGTTTCTACCCTGTCCCCAAGTCTGTCCATACCTTTGATGATTGCATCTAGCTTTTGCTCGAATGCTAAGGGTTCTTCCTTAAAAGTAGTTCTTCTTTCAGCTCTTGCCCGATTTCTTTTGGCAATCAGATTTGCCTCTACACTTACAGCTATGTTTTGCATGTCAGCCAGGGTCGCAGGGGCTCTTTCCCTTAGCTGATATGCCATATCAGCATCAAACCCAACCGGAAATTTGATTAAGGCTAAATCAGGTGGAGGCCTAAGATTTTGAGGAATTGCATCATAGACAGTGTTAAATCTGGTACAATAATCTAGGACAGTTTCTTGTGGGCCTCTCCTTATGGTGTCATACTCCGATAAAATGTGTAGAGGATCCTTTTTCTTTTCCCATCTGTTCAGGAAGGATTGATAAATAGCACCCGAATTAGCTAAGGAATTTTCAGCAAGTGCTCTGAACCAAGTTCTTACTTCACCTGTTAAACTTTGGACAAAAATTTTCATTCTCACATCATCATCGTCTATTTCATAGTTTTCAAAGTAATCTTGCATTTTCTTGGTATGCTGTAAGGCAGTGTATGTATTGGTTCCATCAAAATAAGTGATCTTACTTTGGTAGCCCTGAGGCATAGCCCTAGGATTAGCAGGTAGATGAAGGGGGGCATATCGATTAGCCATATTTGCAGGGAACAATGGGACAATAGGTAGAAGGGGAACTGCTGGAACAACAGGGACAACAATAGCAGTTTGTGTATTGGGTGGAGGTGTGAATAGTGTATTTTGGGAAGTGGATGAGGAAGAGGGGGAAGACTGGGTTATATGGGGATGAACCGATGGTTTAGCAGGGGTTGGGATATAACTTTGCTGAACTGCCTCAGGGCTGGAATCAGCAAATTCTTCTGGTTCCTTTTGGTTCCTAAGAGTCTTGGGAATCAAATTAGGATTATCGAAAACAGGTGGGGGATTTGGGTCAGGATTTGACCTGGTATGCCTAGTTCTCTTTTTAGGAGCCAGCTTCCAAACTTGTGTTTGGTATTTTTAAGAATATTTTCAGAATTGTTAAGGAACTGCTCAAGTTTTTGGAACCACTATCTAAAGCAGACAACAGTTAAAAAATTCGTTCTGTCCCCAGTGGAGTCTCCAATTATGTTATCACTCAGGTTGTCCCCTTTGACTCCTAAGGGAATATGGCCGAGGTAACCACTAACCAATCTTTGGGTCACAGGTCCTAGCCTACCTGTAACCAGAGAGGGCTCTCTCTTTATGATTTAGCTTTGTTTGTATGATGTTTTAGGCTAGCTATGATGCACAAGGTTTTGTTTTGAATTTGCTGGATGATGATTTCAGTCAGAACAAGTATATTTTGCAAGGTGATCTAGGCCATTGGGCATGGAGTCAGTGATGTTTAATTGCTTGATATGTCTGTGTTGAAACAACAGTGATGCTACAGAGCTAGATAAGTGTCTAGGGAACAATTCTTTAAATCTATAATTGGATGGGATGGAATCAGGGCATGAAAGGCAACTAAGGATCTTTCAGTAAGCTGATATGGGGAACAGTGGGAACATTACTTAGGAGCATCGAAGAATTCCTGAATAACATTCATATTTATAGAACCAATACAAACATGAGCAATTAAGAATTCATGTCCATGATTAATTCTGAAGAAAACATTTTCAACGATAGAGATTGAGCAGAGGGTGTAATCAAACATTTCCTGTACTATTCTTTTTCTCTATTGTTACACTGGTGAAACATGCATATGATTCAAACAAACATAAGAAGACAAAACATAGTTTAGAAAAACTTATTGTTCCATTAGACAGCACAAGAATTCTGTAACAGCACGCATAACATCATTGAGACATCAAGCATTCAGGAGATAATGAGCTTTTCCAGCCCTTTGCATTAGATCATCTGAAAATATACAATATATTGTCTTAGAGAGAAAATCACCAACCCCAAATACATTGCTAGGGGAGGTATATATACAAAATTTAGATTAGAAAATATCTAGCTGATGAATTAATGGCTCATAAATACTGTGTCAACTCCTGGAGAATTGTAGCTGAGAGAATAAATGCTGTAATAACTGCTTAGTGTATTAGCTGTCCAAAATTGTCAGAGAATTTTGACTTTGTGACCCATTGAGTCGGCTGGAGCCGTATTTCCCAAAATCTGCACGTTTCCTTTGTCTTGGCTTGCTGTCGTGGTGTTTACGCTGATTCATCTTTTTTGGCCGCTTTGCATGCTGTCGTAATTTTTCTTTTGACTTTTTTTGAGCTGAAGCGGACTAGGGCTGACTAAACTGAAATTACTGAGGCAAAATTTGCAGCATTTCCTGCCACCAATCTTCCTTGGGCAGTTGGTGTCTTTATCAAGGTTTCATCTGCCTCTGTATACCTGTAAAAATTTGGTGGGACCTCAAATAAGTGATTAATCTCATGCTCAATGTAGAATAGATTTTCAAGCTTGTCATAGAGGCTCTGCCCTGATGGAGGTCCTGTTTCTTCAGAAGTGCTGGCGGATGCTGTGATCTGAATTTCGATAAAATTTGTCATCCTCGTAGCATATTGCTCATGGGGGAGCAGTCTTCTCGTGCTAATCAGTAGGCTGGGCAATCCCTTGTCTTGTAGTGATCCCATTTTAAGCTTGTATTCATCCACCTCAGCCTGCATTTCATGACATTTTCTCTCTACAGTTTGTACAAAATTTCTGAGGGTCAGCACCTTTTTAGCTGTGAGGACAGCATCTGTTATGTTGATGATGGTCAGGGCTGCCAGCTCCTCCTTGGTCTGATTGTTAAGGAAATTTATCATCCTGTTGGCATGCTCAGGCCTATTCCCTAGTGTTGTTCTGGCTTTTTGGCTCTCAATTTGTGCT
Organism: Pinus tabuliformis; assembly: GCA_031772625.1. NCBI lineage: Eukaryota > Viridiplantae > Streptophyta > Pinopsida > Pinales > Pinaceae > Pinus > Pinus tabuliformis. The sequence continues at coordinate 1,230,518,637 of CM062817.1, read as the reverse complement.
TGGCCTATTAATTCCATCTGTTCATGTATTGTTTTGATTGACTTCCATTGTCTGGTAAGGGAGTGGTCAATCCGGGCCCACGAAATCCTTTTTATTTCTGCCAGAGTATTTTCTAGTTTCAGTTCTTTCTCTAAGGCCTTTATTTTGTCTTTGAGGGCCTTAATCTCTCTGGTCTGCTCTGCTACAGTCATCTTGGATTTGTCATACTTAGCTTCTAGCTCTACCAATTTCTCCTTGGCTTGTTTGATCTCTGTCGCCTGAAGCTCCAGCTCTTTGATAACTTTTGTCAATTCATCCATGTTTAAGCTGGACTCAGGGGCTGTTGTTGTTGCTGCTGCCGCATCTGTCGTTGCTGTAACCATTGCAGGGGTTGCTGCTGCCTCTGTAGTTGTGGCAGTGGTCGAGGCAGTCTGAGGAGTTTGGGAGGTTGATTCTCCTTGTTTGTCTAGCAGTGCCCTTTCTAGTTCCTTCTCCAAATCAATCACTCTTTGATTCAGCTGCATTATTAGGTCCAATTGATCTTCAGACTCCTTTTCTTTTTGCAATTCTGCTGTTTGAGGGTGCTTAGTAGGAAGCAATTTCAGTATTTTCTTCAATGCAGCAATATCATCCTCTTTCTTTTTCATAAGGGCCCTCACACCCTTAGGATCCTTAGGATCATGTCCTAAGTCCACAATGATGTCCTCCAATGTTTTGATCTTGTTGTCTTTGGCCGTGGAGGACATTCTCTCCAAATCTATCTGAGTGTTGGTGTCCTTAGCGATTCTTTCAATTCATGGGCCATTGTGGCCCTGTCTACCAGTGTGGCATAGACCATTTCCCCCGTTTGCTTATGCAGCTCTATCTGATCCATGGGGTGAATGTCTTTTGCCATCACTTCTAGCTTTGTTTTTACAAAATTTGCAGCTGAGTGAGGTTGCGGTACCTTGGGTTTAAAATGGCTGAGGATTATCTTTTCCTCTTGGATATCATATATTGACATCAGCCTCTCTTGTTTAGTTGGCGTTTCCTTGAGAAATTGTTTGTATACCTCCACTCTCAACAGCTCATTTTGTGCCTTTATCTCTTTGAAGGAAGCCTTGGTGCTGGAAGGCTTCTTGCTCTGCTGAGTGGAGGAGGACACCTCCATGCCAAGCTGTACTCCTTGCTCTTGTTGAAAAGAGCTTGTGGCTGTCTGCTGGCTGTCTCCTCTTTCTTTCCTTGGGCTCTCAAGGATTTCCTCGCTGATTTCTTCTATGACCGGAGAATCAACCCTTTGTCTTTTGGCTTCGGGTTGCTGAGAGGATCCACTAGCAGGTGTGGACTATTCTCCGTCCCGTTTCTTGCCCCTTTCCTCATGTGCAGGGGTCTGTAAGGCAGGCACTGTTGGTGCCTCTGTTTGTGGCAGAGGGGTTTTCTCTTGCTGCTGCCCAATTGAGGAGGCAGGGTTTTCTTTCACTACTTCTTTTTCTGCACCCATTATTCCCTTGCCTTTTTTTGTAACTGATGCTGAGGTAGATGGCGCTTGGGTGACTGGTGTGGTTGCAGCAGTGGAGGTACCTTCTCCAATTGGATGCGGCTGCTTGAAAGTTACCTGCTGCATAGAATCTAAGTCAAGAGTTTTTTCTAAATCCTTGACATTTCTTTCCATTATTTCTTCTTGAGTTAGTTCCTCAATTAATGTGCCTTGCAACCATTCTTGCTGGTTGGCATACTGCTCAATTTGTGGATATTTACAGTGCTTATACCCTAGCAGCCTGTACTTGACTCTTCTAGCACTGATGAAGCCTTCGGGGTCATAAGGGACCCACCAGAAGCTTCTTGATAGCTTGTATTTATCTTTGAGAATTTGATCAGCCTCTTGCCAACCCTCTTTCTTATTCATGATAAAGGGGCCCAGGTGGTCTTTGAACTTGAGATGGGCTTTCTTCTTGGCACTATGAAAGTGGGTGAGGTCAGAGTTAATAAGCTGCCTATAGTATTCCAAGGCAAACATTCTCATTGGTACATATCTTGGGAGCCTATATGGACAAAGCTCACAGCCATAGATTCTGATGACTGTATGATTTTGGTATAGGTACCAATCACCTATTTTATAGTTCTTGGACAGCTGCAGAGTTTTCTGGATTTCAAATGACAGTCTGGGAGGAGGGGATCTCATCAATAGGCAAGAGACCGGGTAGACAAATTGGTCAATAAATTCACAGTATGAATATGGTGAATCTTGGACTTGGTGGAAAACTGATGACCAGAAGATGACAGACCTCCTTTCTCCCCTAGAATCCAGCTTCTTGATAGGGCATTGAAAGGCCTCGGACTGATAATACATGAACAAGTGGTAGATATATGATGAATATTTGAACACACCCTCCCTATCCACTTTCAAGAGTTGTTCATGTATTTTGTTGGCTATAAACTTGGCAAAGTTATATTTGTAAGCGGGAGGATGGCCTGGGCTGTAAGCAGCTAATAACACCAGCACTGTCTCATCAATGTGCTCACTGGTTTTATAGCCCAACACATAGGAGATCATGTCAACCAGGAGTTTGCCTACATCAGTGAAATGGACATATAAGAAAGGAGGTGGCCCTATAGGCTAGCGGTCAGCTCTCATGAATGTCTTGGTGACCTTCTCAATGTCAGCAGTGGAAATTTTGGTGCCTGCATCTAGTAAATAGTTCATGGAGAAGGGAAACAGCAGCTGAGTTTGCTTGAAGTTGAGCATTTGGTTGATAGAGTCAGGATTGATGTGGAAGAGTATGCTCCTAGATGGAGACTTGATAGTTCTCTGAGTTGGATCATAATTCTCAGCACATAAGCGGATGATTTCTGGAAAAATATTGACAGATGGGAGGACATAGTAATGCAGATTGGACTCCCATATCCCATATATGTCATTGTTGCTCAAGTAGCTGTATCTCAATTGGCGAAAGGTCTGTAAATGGTTCCTGTCAGCCACAAGGTCCTGGATGAGGTAATCTCTATCAGCAAGAGGCAGGGCCTCAAGCTCCTTGTTTGGTGGATTCATAGGAGCAACACTGAGAGCTGATGGTGCAGCCATTGTATAACTTTCAGGTGTTATCTTTAGAATGCAGCTTCTAAGTGTAGCAGTTTGAATATGATAGCTTGTAAGGCTTTAGAAGTAAGGTGGCAGACTGAATGCAGATGGGGCCAGATTTATCTTTTAGAAGGAGCAACTTGGATGAGTAGACTTGACTGTGATTTCTTCTGGTGAATTCACAAGAATTCTGGACAGTGAGGGCAAATTGCAGAGGGGAGTAGGATTATAGTCTGGTGAAAAATAAAGTCTTTAAATCATACACTCGGCAAAAGGGAACAATGTCGGGCAGGCGTGAGAGTTTAACGTGCATTTAAGCCTAAAACAACTGTGTAATAGTGAAAACTTGAATACAGGGTGCCTTAGATCTTTGAAGGTTACTCCTTAACAGGTGAACATTATTAATTTAGGAGTTCTTTAGGCAATTTAGTGGCAAATTCGCAGAGAATGGGAAGAACACGGCAAACGGGTTGGTTTGGCAAAATACCTGGATAATTAGCGCCGAGAGCTGTCGGGTTGATCGATGGGTGAAGAATGTAGTTGAATTTTGCAGGTGGCGGCGTCCAAATCTTTTGAATTCGAAATATGGAGGCAATTTTGGCATAAACGAGCAAAACAGCTCCCTCACCTTTCCAACGAAAATGACCAAAAACGGTCCATTTTCGTGCTTATAACGATAAATTTGGCGCATATGGCTTTTTGGCGCTTTTCTGCGATGACATCATCATGACGTCATCAGCGGGCCCCGGGTACGGATGGTGACGTGGATGCTGACTTGGATGCCAGTGTGGCGGGACACGGTGGAGGCATGCGGAGGTGGCAAGACGGCATGGAGGGCTACGTGGCGCAGTGGCGGGGGCCTTGGGCATGACGTCACCATGACATGGGGCTGACGCAACAAGGGTGGCAGTTTGTGGGAGGGTGGTTTCCGATTTCCACGCACCGCCTTTGGGGAAAGGTGGTATTGGGGAGGGGGGCTCCGAACAACCCCAGTGGCCGATGCGTGTCCTGCGTACGGGAGCAAAACCACCCGCTCCCCAGACACTAAACCACGGCACATCCACCACCTAGATTACCCGCCCACCGTTGGATTGGGGGCGGCGGAAGATCAACGGTTGGCGGCCACCCCGACACAGCGTGCAAGTTTGGGTTGGGACCCGCCTCTTAATTAAGTAATGTTTAAATGCTGCGGGTTTTAGACTTTAGTCATGGTGGTTTTTTGGGGGGGGTTTAAAAAATGGATGCGGTTTAATGCAAAGGGTTTAACAAGAATATTTAAACCTTGGGTTTAACTGCGGGGGGTGGATTTTCAAAGGTTTTTCGGGTGAATGGTGGGTAAGGGTTTAGTTGTAGGCTATTAATCTATCCAGGGGTTAGATTAATTCCAAAGTAAGTGTTGACTAGAGTCCCTGATGGACTAATGTCTCCCATGAGAATGCTACTTAGCTATAATGCTAAGTGGGGGGGGGGATATTTACATATTTTTTGGGTTTTTTGCATAAAATGCTACAATAGTAGGGGGAGGGGGAGCACTTAGGGAGCTATATAGTAAGTTTAGAAATTAATATGGATTTGGGATGTGAAAGAGGAACTGAGAGCTAAGTTTAATGAGTAAACTTAGATTTAGAAGCAGATGAGAGTGAGGAATGATTTTACACAAGAAATGTGGCTTCTTTTCAGAGAAGGAGGTCACAACTTGACATGAAATTCACAAATGAGAAATGTAAGGAGGACTATTTAGGCAGATCCTACAGTCCTCAAGGGGATGTTAGTAAGAAAAATTTTGAAGGGAATGAGGGAAGTTAGTGATGGTTTGGTAGTTTGCCATATAGGCCATTGCTCTTGCCTTTCTCTTATTGGTGAGATCAGATATGATTTTCATATATCATGTGTTTAGATCTTGTTTTCTGCAACCTTCAACTGCCTACCCTACCTAATATGCCTAACATTCTTTCTTCTTTTGGATGGGTGCACTTAGCCTTGCAAACCCTGATAATCCTCCTTTCTTTTTGCTGCCCTCCTATCTAAGTCTACCCTTATGTCTTCCAAGGGCCCAGATTAAGCAGTTGGGCTCCTTCCTTTCTCTATCCAACTAGTCATCTGCCAAGCTTGAACTGTTTGAGCAGGTACTTTCTCTCTAGTCTAGAATAGGCAATTTAAAACATGGTATGGCCCAGCTTGAACTGTTGGACCATCCATCAAGATAGCAGTGGCATTTTGGCTTTGCCACTTTCATGGTCTTTATTTGGGGTTCATTTCATTTATTTTTCCTTTTGACCAGTTCATTTTCTTGCCTTTTGATTATTCTTTTAAGGCATACCCTCTTTACATTTTTTAACTGTCTATTTCTTTCAAAAAAATGGAACCTTAGTACCACAGAAGATGAACATTTTTAGCACTTCCACTGTCAATCATGAAAAATGAAAACCTATTGGTATAGGAGGCTAACAGACATCATGACTACTACTACTCCTATGCACACCACAACTCCTAGATCATCGAGACCAAATTCCACAACTGCCAGAACAATAACAACAGTGGTTGAACTAGCAGCAGTGAGGAAGTAGAAGAAACCGCAAAAGCCACCCATGAGACAATCACCTAGGAAGATGACTGCTGAGTAGAGGAGCAAGGAAAATATGGACAAGTAGAAAAAGAAGAAACCAATTGAACAAGTTGACTTAGAGGAGGAAGAACTTGGGACAAGAGTGGAGGATGTCAATGTCGAGGAGGCTGAACCAATTTCGCAATTACCTCCATATATGCCACCAAGAAATTTGACTAATAAGGTGACCAAGGACCCTGATGCAGTGAAATTTTCCATTTGTACACCTTTTCTACCTGAGGATATGCATTTTGAATGAGCATTGCTGGCACAGGTACCACAACTGCGCATGGAGGATTGGGATTTGGCGGACATGGCTAAATTCCCTCATTTTGAGCCAAGCAAATACCTAAACATGGTATATTATGAGGAGGTTGGTGTCACCCGAATAGAACCAATGACTTGGGCAGCTGGGATTCAACATGCTAGGTTACGAAACATGTTGACTGTGCCTCATTTTGGGTGCAACAACATCAATACCATATGTGTGCGCCAGTTGCTAACTTTGGTGCACGACGGAGCTTTATGGAAGAGGGAGAGGATCCCAATTGACGCTATGTTGATCAGAAGGATCACCATGCTGCCATGTGTAGGAGCTGACCCTACCAACGCTTTTTTTGGCAAGTCTTAAGAAAAGAATCTTGCAGACCAAGTGAAGAAGGATTTCCATGTTGTCAACAAGTCGCGAGGCTACACTGTTAGCTCGGTTTCTGATTATTTTATCGCCTTTTCCACATCTATTTTGGCCGATAAAATTATGAGGAAGTGTAGGGAACACAAGATGCCATCTCCACTCATTCACTTGTCTGCGTAGTGTATTTAAGGGGTATAGGTTAAATGGGCCGACTATCTCTACCAGAAGTTTCTAGATGATTGTCGCAAGGGCTAGGAAGAGGGGAAATTGTTCCACTATGCATGGTTATTGCTATTAATTGTTTTGACAGCCTGGAGAATCCTCAACGAGTCACAGTTCCCTAATTTAGAGACAGACTTGTGTGAAGTTGTGAGGTACGCTTCACTGTGGGCGTCAAAGGATCCCAGTCGAGTGTTGGAAAATAAACAATTTTAGGTGTTGTTTGAGATGGATCTGTGCACTATGGTCAGCCAAAAGCCACGAATTTCACCGGTGTTATTTGCCCAATATTGTGGAGTTTCGAACTTCAAAGTAGATTTCCACAATGCACATATACAAGTGAAGAAAGATGCAAAGGTAATATGGTATGAGTTTCCCTATTTGGTCACATAGCAAGATATTTTTTTCGTAGTCTCCAACTAGTCAACCGTGTGGCTGGACCCCAGTAAGGAAGCCGAAGGAGACTAGGCGGGGTCCAGCAAAAAAAATTGTACACCGAAGGAAGACCCTAATAAGGTACCTTAGAAAGTCACTATGGACCTTGGGAAGAATACCATGCAGGAACCAGAGCGTGTATATGAAGAAGAGAGGGACATGAAGGAACCAGAGTAGGGTGGAGCAGACCCTTTGAAGGAGACAGAAGACATTGAGTCCCATTTCATATTAAAGAAGGGAAATAAATCTACTGCAGCGGGTGTGCACAAGAAGCAGAAGTCTGACAAGAATTCCAACATTTATTTGATGGTCCTCACTAAGGGGGACATCGATGAGATTAGGGACACTATGTGCTCTATCACCAAGGATATGTGGGGACACATAGAGTATCAGTACAAGTCAGTAATGACACGGGTCCAACAGAGACTCAAAGAGCTACAAGTGAAAGTGAGTGTGGTTCAGGCGAGTGAGAATCAAGTGAGCTTGGCAACAACAAGTGAAAAACCAGTGTTACCTTCAACGTTGGTGGTTACCATAGAGATCCGCACAGTTCCTATTCAAGGAGCATCACTGTGTTTTCCTATAGTGGTGGATCATGCAACAGTGCCATATGGAAGAAACTTAGAGCTAAACTTAGCGGCACTGCCCATTCAAGCATTACATGAACTCCACCAGGGAGTATCGGCTGAATTAAAAAATAGAGAAAAGCGGGCACTCTTCGTGATTAAGGACATCAAGAGACACAATGAGGAGTTAGCTGAGGAAGCTTCCAGAGCAATGTAGGATAGGGACGCAGTTGTTGCGCGCATGCAGGAGCTGGAGGACACCATCACTCAGACTTGCATTGAGCTGCCAGAGCTCCTCATACAGTCTGAAGTGGCTTCCAAAGAGAATCTCCAAAAAATGGCAATCGTGGTGAAGGAGTCCAAAGCAAAGATTGAACGAGTCAAATTTGAGATGCAAATGCAAGTTGTAGAGTTGTAGATGAAGCTACAAACAAAAACACCTCCAGAAGTTCGAGAGCAGAGTGAGGCTGCTATTAAGGTAGATATGCAAGTCTTAGAAGCTGCAATTAAGGACTGGAGCTAGATTTTTGAAAACACCATGGAGGTGTGGGCCTCGATGTAGGAGGGCCCACATGTACAAAAAGATTGAAGTAGACATCAGGGATAAAAAAATACAGTTTGATGAAATCATAGCAACAACGCAGACCTTAGCACCTGTACAACAGTTCATTAGAGTCCAGGAAGGGAAGGCCATTTAGAATCAGATTGACTAGCTGTGACAAAAAGCCTCAACTATTTTAGCAAGAATGCATCCTTGGGCCAACGAAGCTAGTCAAATCTCTTATTTTGTTGAGAGTAAACTAAAAGGAATGCAACAAACAAAGAGGATTGTTAGCTTAGTAGTAGAAGGGCCAACCACTGAGAAGGTCTAGGAAGTTCAGCAGGTTGTCGGGTAGTGCACAACAAAGCTTCAAGCATTAAAGGAAGATTTCAGTGGCCTCAAAGCACGCGTCAAGGATGTACTAGTAGAGTGACTCAAGAAAAGTCACATATTTATGTTGGGGGCCTGTTGGGATGGGGACCCCCAGGTCTAAGTTTTGCCTAAGTTTTGAGTCAAAATTTGTATTATTGTAATGTATCCGCAATTGGAGGAGCAAAACACGCAGAACATTAAGAGTCAAAGGGGATTTTAGGAAGGTCAAAGCCCCTTATTTTATAAAGGAATGGGTTTTTTTTATCATACAATGAACTCCAGCCATGGTTCGTAGACCATGGTAATGTAATGTAAAAATATATAAAATTGAGTCATCTAGGAGTCATTAGGCAGTTCAGTTAAGTTCTAAATTGATAAGTAATATTTTGAGCCTGTAAGTCTGTATTTTGGCGAAGGGGAAGGCTCTTGTAGTTTAGTGCACAGAGACCTTGGTAAGTTTGGAGCTGAGTGTGCAAGCCCCCGCAGCTATGTGCGTAGGGTTAGAAGAAGTATATGTACTAAAGATCTGAAGAAATAAAGCATAATTGAAGCAAATCTATTCATTCTATGTATATTATATGTTTTTATGCTCATTTATGATTTATTTCTCTGTCATATTGTTTTAATTGCATTGCAAAGGTTCAAATCTAATTTGGTATAGTAACTTATGCATGTTAGATGCACTTAGTAGAAGGTCATAGATCTAGTTAAGTAGAAATTGCTTTAAGTCTGTGATTCTGAAGATAAGGGTCCGCGAAGGCCTGATCAAGCCCTTATTTAAGGAAACACCCCAGTATTACATCACATAGCCTTCTGGATGCAGAAACCTGGTTCTAGCATCCTCTAAAACTACCTCGTGTGAGACTACAGTCTGCGCTAAGAAGACTATTGCCAAAAGGGTCGATAGTGTAGGGTTTTGTTGGTTAGTGCAACTAACACTGAACCTCGGTCCAAGCCCCCTCAATCCAATAGTCATGCATGAGGTCATAACATGAAATGTTGATATGACCTTGCATTGATGACTAGACCCTAGCGAGAATGATGTTTATGAGTAGATGCACTTACTTGTTATATGTCTATGTTATACATGTATCATGCTGATATGGAAATCTTTAAAACAAGGTATCCTCGTCGAGCTATACTGAGGTACATTGATTTATTTTGATTTGGTTATCTAATATATTATCCATTGCAGGAAAGAGATCAAATGGCTAGCAAGATGGTTGACTAAAAGACTCTCCGTATGAATCTGAAGAGCAATATCATGTTGGGAACTCTTCCAATTTTGTAGCTACACTAAGAAGTTTGAAGGAAGAGATAAGGAGTTGTAAGGAAGATAATGATCAGATCATACAGGCACAAGAGAAACAAGTAGAGGTTAATGTTGTAATTCTTCAGAGTTTTTCAGACTTGTAGTGATAAGGGCCACTTCGAATCAACCATGGACATGGGGATGGAACTAATGGGGTGTATGGCTGTAGGTCTCATGGTAGACACATGTCGGATATATCTGACATAGTGAGAGATGGCAGGTTGATGGAAACTTTGGATAGGAGGGGCTATGAGTACAAGTACTATTCTATCCAGGTACTTTCCATATGAGTTTAAGAAATAAAATCCACCTACTTTTGATGGAGATGTGAAGAAGATGGAAGAGGTAGAGGCTTGGATACTTGGAATGAACGAATTCTTTGAGTTGCATGAGTATACATATAACATGAAGGCCAAAGTAGCTATCTTTAGCTTGAAATGTAAAGAAGACATCTGATGGGAATATGTTAAGCGAGTCAGAGACATCAAGACATATGACTTGAGTTAGTGGGAGTTTAAGAGGATTTTTAGGAAGAAGTGCTTGTTAGAAAGGTACTAGAATAGTAAAGCTAAATAATTCTATGAGCTAAAGATGGGATCAATAACAAATGAAGAGTACACGACCAAGTTTCTAGAGTTATTGAGGCATGTACAATATCTTACTGATGAGAAGGCTAAAATTCAGAGATTGACAATGGTTTACCATTAGAATTTAGAGATCAGATTGAGTATGATGAGCCTTGGTCACTTGAGGAAGTTATTGGGAAATTGAAGCATTTATATGAAAAATCAAAGCATAAGAATGAATCTCAGCATGGATGGAAAAGAAAGGACAAAGGTAAAGGGAAATGGGAGCCTAAGAGGACCAGGCCTTCGCATGCAGATGAGAAAGAGAATGTGGCACCACAAAAGAGATTTAATGTAGCTAGACATGGACATGGGTCACAACAACAACAACAACATAGAGGTGAGGGCAATGGTCGGTTGGTGTTGGACATGCGGTAAGGAGCACCCTAAGAGAGATTTTCCATAGAATTAAGGTGGTATGCCTTATATATACAATGCACAAGACGCTCAAACTATTGGGGATGTTGTTCAGAGTGTTTGACGTATCTATGTAGCAGTGGACAACATGTAGGTAGATCATCATGCATCTATCATTGAGATGGATAGTAAGATTTGTGATCAATTCATTTCTATTTTGATTGACCCTAGATCAAATTATAGCTATGTTAGTCCTGACTTGATGGATAAGTGTGGTTTGAGTACGGAATTGCATGCAGAGTCTTGGTTAGTGCAGTTGGCTACAGGTACAAAGAAGCGAGTTCATCATTGGGTAAGAGCTTGCGCATTTGATTTTAATGGTATGCCTACTGCAACACATTTGAATGTACTATCGTTGGGATCATACAATATCTTTTTTGGCATGGATTGGTTGTATATTCATAGAACCAAGGTAGACTGTTATGATAAAGCTATTGAGTTTGTTGATGACAATGGAGAACCAAGACTCTTGTAGGGTAAGAAGAAAGCCACATCAATTAGGATGGTGACAACTATGCAAGCAAAGTGTAGCCGCAGAAAAGGGTGTATGTTATTTGTAGTACACTTTTCTAGTGATAAGAGTAAGGAGGCTAAGGATGAAAATGTGTTGAACAGGTACCTAGTTTTGTAGTAGTTTCAGGATGTATTTCCTGAGGACATTACAGGGTTTCCACCTCATCGGGAGGTAGACGTTTCTATTAAGTTAGTGCCAGGGGGAGCTCCATCATCAAAAGAACCTTACAGGATGAGCACACCTGAGTTGGTTGAGTTAAAGTTGCAGTTAAAGGAAATGTTAGACAAGGGCGCACCAATATTGTTTGTGAAGAAGAAAGATTGTACTCTCAGATTATGCATTGACTACAAATTGTTGAACAAAGTGACTATCAAGAATAGGTACCCATTGCTAAGGATTGATGAATTGTTCGATCAGCTAAAGGGAGCAACAGTGCTCTTGAAGATTGACTTGAGATCCGGATACCATTAGGTACGCATCAAAGAAGAGGACATTTACAAGACTGCGTTCAGGACTAGGTATGGTCATTATTAGTTTGTTATTGTTCCATTTGGCTTAACTAATGCTCCATCTACATCCATGTGTTTGATTAATAGTGTGTTGTGTCCATATTTGGATAAGTTTGTTATTGTGTTCATTGATGATATACTGGCATATTCTAAAAATGAGGAAGAGAATGCCGAGCATTTAGCACTAGTTTTGAGGTTGTTGAGGGAGCATCAATTGTATGCTAAGCTTAGCAAGTGTAGTTTCTTTTAGCTCGAGGTACACTACTTGGGACATGTTGTCTCCAAGGAGGGCATTGCAGTAGATCTAGAGAAGATAAGGGCCATCATGAGGTGGGTAGCTCCTAAGAGTGTGGATGAGGTGAGATCTTTCATGGGTCTAGCAAAGTATTATAGGAGGTTCATTAGGAAATTCTCATAGATTTCTTATCCCATTACATCATTGCAAAGGAAAGGTAAGAAGTTCAAATGGATAGAGGAGTGTGAGGCTAGCCTTGAGAAACTTAAGAATTTTTTGACACATGCACCAGCGTTATAGATTGTAGATCTGAACAAAAAGTTTGTAGTATGCACAGATGCTTGCAAGAGGACTTGTTGGAGTACTTATGCAGGATGGAAATGTGGTATGCTATGAGTCTAGAAAACTAAATGAGCATGAACAGAACTACCTGACACATGATCTTGAGTTAGCAACAACCATACATGCATTGAAGATGTGGAGACACAATCTTCTTGGAAGGATGTTTGTACTGATGAGTGATCATATTGGGTTGAGGTCTTTGTTTGACCAACCAAATATGAATGCCAGGCAATTTATATGGTTGGCCATGATCAGTGAGATTAGGTACATCAAAGGTAAATAGAACAAGGTGGCAGATGCTCTCAGTAGACAAGTATAGGTACATCACTTGGCAACTATGAGCTCTTATGGGATAGACTTACAGGATAGGATCTTACAGGCATATCAACAGGATGTTAGGTATATGGAGATTGTGCACATGTTGCAACATGGTGCTAGTATAGGTACATGCGTAGGTATAGGTATAGGTGTAGATACAGGTCCAGGTACAGCTACAGGTATAGGTGTAGGTGCATAGGGTATGGATTACTGTCTTATAACAAATGGATTGGTCAGGTTTCGAGAGAGAATATATGTACCAGATAACAACAAGCTCAAGAAGGTGATCTTAAGTGAGTTTCATGCAAAACTATATTCAGGTCACCTAGGGTATCAAAAGACATTGAAAATAGTGAAGAAATTTTATTATTCGCCTAATTTGAAGAGGGATGTAGCAGAGTTTGTGGTGAGGTCTTTTGACTATCAGCGAGTGAAAGTAGAGTGTAAACATCCAGGTGGAATGCTACAACCAATTGCGATTCCAGGATGGAAATGGGAGGTTATTTCCATGGATTTCATCACAAGGTTGCCTAAGATAGTGAAGCAACATGATTCCATCATGGTGATTATGGACAGGTTAACAAAGATTGCACATTTCATTCTTGTGAAGTCTACGTTCTCAACTAGCGATGTGGCACAGGTAGTCATCAGAGATGTGGTTAAACTGCATGGTGTTCTAAAGAAGTTTGTGTTAGATATGGATGTGAAGTTCACTTTCAAGTTTTGGAAGGAGTTATTTGCAAGTTGGGCATAGAGTTGGCCTTCAATACAACTTATCATCCACAGATAGATGGACAGACAGAGATGGTCAACAAGATATTGGAGGATATGTTGAAGATGTATTTGATGCATTAGCATCAGAAGTGGGAAGAGAATCTTCCTTTGGTAGAGTTTGCATACAACAACGATTATTAGGAGTCATTGAGGATGAGTCCTTTTGAGGATTTGGTATATGTGTTGGTATATATTTTTAGCGATATTTCTATATGTACATATGTATATGGATGTAAATACCGCCATGAGCTCTATTGTAACACTCCATTGTGCAATATGGGTGTTATGTCATTATGATTATATTTTCATGTTACTATGCTATCATGTGGTTATGTTATCATGATGTTATGATGTCATGTGGATTGGTACTCAGCAGGATGATAATTGTAAATAGCATAATGAGCTATGTTATCAAGCTCCACTATGCGGTATGTTATCATGCTGTCATGATGTTATGTTTTGAGTAGATCTTTCATTGTAAATACTGTAACAAGCTGGGTTATAAAGCTCCATGAGTAGTATGTCTTATTTAGATGGATTGCTAAGGTACATGTGTGATTGAAAACCGAGGACAGTGTCCTCCAAGGGGGAGGGTTCTATAACAACCCTGGTGAAAATTCCATGTAATAAAAGTTAAAAACAATAACCATGGTTGATGGGACACTTATTCCAAGTTGAATGTTGGGAAAGACATCCTACGGTTGTTAATTTGGTTGTTTGTGGCTAAGGAGATTGGAAAATACAATGGCTAAGGATTTGGAAAGGAAAAATGGCATTTTTGGCACATTTATTTATGAAAATAATGGAAATTAGGAGAAAAGGGATGTGAAAGGTCACAAGTTGTATGTGAGGAGGAAAATGAAGGAAAATGAAGAAAATAGAGGCCTCATTCATAAAACGTCTTCTGAGGATCAGTTGGTAACCTTTTGCCAATTGAGTTTTGGAGTTCTCTCATTATTCTCTCTCTCTCTCACTCTTGGAGACTTAGAGTTTCTTGGAGAAATTTTTGCATTGGAGAAAGAAAGGAAAAGAAGGCAAGAGGAACTAAAGATAAAGTAGGGAAAGGCAGGTTCAAGCAGCTACAATGGGATTCATTGCAGGTATCGACTTGCATGTGTATTTTCCTTGCTAGATTTGGCATGATGGTATTGCATGTGGTTCTTTTGCTGTTGTGGCATAAGTTTTTCTAAGTGTAATAGTGTTTTTAGAATAGACTTTCCATTTCCAGATAGCCATGGTGTGATAGAGTTCTCATGTTTTGATTGAGCTAGATTGCCAGATGGATTCAAAGATGAGTGGGGTGGATCTCTGAATAATAGAGCACATGGCCTAGTGGTCTCTGAACCAGACTGTGGATCATGGTAAAGCCACCGGCCTAGTGACCCCTGATCCATATTGTGGGTTGGGGTAAAGCTAGGATTGTGTTGCCTCTGTGGGCCTAGAAATCCTTACCAGTGAATGGCAAGATATACGGTAAATCCAAGAGGTGGGTTTCTCTCCGTTGGGCCTAGTAATCCTAGATTTGGGATATGCAGTAAAGCCTAGAGAGTGGGTCTCGATTTAGGGCCTGGTGATCCGGGTTTGGATTGTAGTAAAGCTTGAGAGACTATGATATAGGAAAATTGCTCACGGTGTAGGAGGAGAAATCTGGTGGAATCCATGCTTGTTTGGCCTAGTGATCAGATGGAGACCATGGTAAAGCCTGTTATGATGTGTTCATTATGTTGGTTTAGTGATCTAGGATGGATTACGGTAGAGCCTAGTTTCTGTTGATGAGGGTGAGGTGGTGTTATGAAACCAACTCACAAAAATATAGAAAAGATAGATCAACACCTTAGGAATAAGCCTCTTCGAGGGGGAAACCTCCTTTACATTACACAAATGAACAATTCTTAGATGATTCAAATGACAAAACCTCCTTTCTATATAGGAGTCTATGGGGTCACAATATAACCAAGTCGACCTAACAATAATAATATAAAGACACAAAAATTACAATAGAGGGATTCTATGGGGCACAATAATAACAATATGGGGACAATAGGGGCACAATAATAAAAATAAGGGATACAACGACAATAGTAATGGGGGGATCACTAATATTATAGGGACCTAATAGGTGGTTTAACCTCAGACCCTGGTTGGTTATTCTGGTTTGAGTCCCACATTCATGCTTGGAATATGGCACGGGGGTGAATGGTTGAAGAGAGATTTGGCTCAACCATTATACAGTTGGGTGGAATGTGATAGTCCCATCTTTGGTTGGTTTATTGCATTCATTAATGAGAAATTCATTCCCTTGATTTCCATGTGAAAATGTATTGATGTATATGTGGATTTTGATGGCTGATATGTTTATGGTATTTTTGTTCCTATTATACTGGTTATATGTATATTTTATGACAATAGCTATGTATGGCTCTCAGCATGTTTTTACTTGTAAATGAATGGATATTGTATCTATGGCCTAATAGATGATAATGTATAAAATGACATGAGGGAACAATGGTCCATAGAAATTCTCAGATAAGTATGAGATACGTACACTTAATTTTATTATTTACACTTATAGGTTACATGTTGATGACGTGTTTGATGAAATGCCTGGCATGGCTACTAGGGGTTTGATAAAGGTCTTGTTTGACTTATTACATTCGAATCATTGTTTCCCTGTATTTTTACTAATTTAAATCTATCACTCCATTCTGGGCAGTGGCCTGAGCTCTGGGCCTAAAAAAGTGGCTTAAATCCTGAGGTTGTTGGCACAAAACTAGCAATTTTGGTCTCTCATTGTTGGAAGGCAAGCCTGTGAGAGCGAATTTGGGTTGCTGGTCACTCCCGTTCCCATAGCATGAGAGCGACTATGGCCTAAGAGATAAATAACAATAGTGGGACCCAGGGATGGGTTGTCTAAGTGGTTGACTTGTCTCCTGAGGGTTCTATTGATTATGTTGGATGAATGTGTGTGATGTTCCGTCAATTCCACTTCCTTAAGGTCACATAGGAGGTGGAATCCGATCATAGTAACCTCTCATCTCATATTTAGCTTGGTTGTAATGGTTACTTGGGCAGATGTGCGAGGAGGGTGTTAAATTTAACAAGAAAACAACCCATCACTGAAGCCAAATGACTGATTTGGGATAAAATAGTTCAAGAGATAAACCAAATGTGGAATTCCATGAGGTTGATAGGGGATGAAAATGCCATGATTCACAAGGTTGAACATGCTATTATAGAGATAAGAGGCCCATAATACCAGTAAACATTTAAAATTATTAAACACTAGGAGTTGGGAAGAGCTAAAGGCACCAGGTGTAGAACACTAGACTCAATTGATCATGGAGACAAATAAAGTGTTGATGAAAAGGTCTTTGATGAATCAAGCTCAGGAAACTTTCAAGGTTACGTAAAAGAATATCAATATGTTCACAAACAAATTTGACAATCTAGTGTAGTTACATTTACGTTTTTGCTAGGATCAACATGATAATTTGATGTCCTTGGAAGCGTACCATGGAATAATGTATAAAGAGAAATTCAAATTTTATAAAATTACAGGACTAAGAGATAGTTTCATAAATTACATATAAAATTTTAGCTCTAGTGGAAACTAAAGAACATATTATTGACAAAACCTAATTATAAAAAATTCACAGATTTGTATGTCATTGTCAAAATAATGGATGGGTTCTGTTAGCATCAGGTTTGCACCTTTCCCTAAAGGGTCCAAATGATTTGATCATCAATTTATAACTACATTCAAGAAACAGTAAAAGGTTATGCATTGGCCTATGAAAATTTTTGTATGGAAGGGTGAAATAGGGCTTACAAACATTTCAATACGTTTTATTTATGTTATACCTAAGTTTCCCCTAAGTTTTGCAACATAGTGGGAGCAAATCGAATGCAAACATGTCGCGCTACAAAAATGTTTCGTAGTGCCTATAACAAATTCAAAAATATGAGTTTTCAAACCGTCTTTTAATTGCCCAAACCGGTTTTCAAGAGGTTTTACCCTTATTTAACCTTAATGTGACATTTTAAAATGTTTTCAAGCTTAAGAGAAGGATTTTAAATTAAACCCTAAAATGAAAGTTTTCCCTAAAACAACAGTTTCCAACATTTCCATAAATGCAGGTTGGGATTTAATTTTATCTACTCCTGTGATGGAAGCACAACACGGGTTAGAAATTTGGAGTTCTTGGTCACTCAAAAGTCAATTGCAGAAGTAACAAGTTTACCAACACTCTGTTTTTCCTGTTTTAGTTGCCATATTTAAACAGATATTCCAAGAAAGTGGTAATGAATTTAAAAAATCAAAAAGACGGTTTTTGTTTTGAACACTATTATTTAAAAAAGCCTCTTTCATATTTTACCTAGGAATCATGGTTTAGAAAATAAATAGCAATGTTTGAGTTCTATTTTTACATATTTTGTAATTTTGTTTTTTCCTGTTTTAGTCATTGTTTTCAAACAAAGTTTCTAAATAGGTGGTGATGAATTAAAAAAAGAAGAAGAAGAAGAGGTTTTTTGTTTTGAACGAAATTATTTACAAAAACCTCTTTCATTTTTTCAGCAAGTGTCATGTTTTATAAGATATTAATTCATCTTTGGACCCTATTGTTTAGGAATTCTCCTGATTTATTTTTCCAAAAATAAAATCATAGAAAACTATTGATGACCCACCTCATACATTCAAGTTGGGCATCAAATCTATCCATATCATTGATTATTTCAAATATTTTACTAAAGCTGGGGCGAGAGTTTTTTAGATCCATTTCTTTTGGATCTTGAGGATTATTGTAATTAATACTTTCCAAAAATTGTGGATGTGAAACCTATGTAGCATTTTTATATATTACATGAGAAATGAGGAAAAAATGTTGGTTTTTGAAGAAAAGATAGTTTTTGTTTGTGTGTTGAAGGATTTATTCATTTACACTTTGCCAAGATCAATAGATTTTGATCAGTGATAAAAATATTCATGTGATGGTATCTCTTAGTATGTATTTTCTATATGTTTCAGTGTTTCCTCCTTTGTAATATCATTTGAATGAAATGTCTTCTGATCTTTGAATGAGAATAAATGTTGCAAAATTCATCCTTGTTTTTGATGCTCTATCTCATAGATTGATATATTTTCACTCATGTCTTCTAAAACTACTTTAGGATTCATTTCATATGCCCTATTGTAGTGGTTTATTCTCCTATTTTCTTCCTTCAACTACAACAATGAAAAATGTCTAGGATGTGCCATCTACCTAAGTTGCCTTTTTCAATCCTAATCAAACAACCAATAGTTTGGTAAGTTGCCATAAATCCTATCCTATTGACTCTATTTCCCAATGGACCATCTCACTCATGCCCAACCAAACCCTACATCAACACAACTCAACTGAATATCTAGCCACTTTGTGAATGTACAGTCAATTGTTGATATAGTGATTAGATTATCAATGAGATCCCTCTTTGGATTGAAGGTGCTAGCCTTCAATATATAAGCTGGATTGCAAAGGATACCTTAGAAACTTCTCTCGTACAACCAAGAGAAAATTTCTGAGCACTAACAGGTTCTAATACCCAACAAATGATGAATGGAATCATTTACCGCAATTTGTAGTCTGGACCCTTGGGAACCTTGCTATGAGTTTCCCATGGAGACTTTGTCTAATATGAAAAAGTTGAATCATTAAAGTTTTATAATTTTGTTGTTTCATGGTTTGGGTTAATGATTTTGTAAATTATATTTTAGTCTTTTAGTTATGGCTAGTTTGATAGTTACCAGGGTGTTGAGGGCCCGGAAATCGGGTCAAAAACAAGGGGGATACCCACCCGGTCCGGAACTTGGTTGGCAGCTCCTTGTCCGTTTGGTATAGCGGGTCCGACTGGGGATAATGGGACCAGTTTCCCAATGTAAGGGGTGTGTGTGTGTGTAGAGTTTGATGATGCTGATCTAGAAGTATTTTAAGCTAATTTAATTCTAACTTCTAAACTGACTCTATGCTATTGTAATCTAACAAAAACAACACATCTAATCTACGCTAACCCGGGGTATATTTCCTCTATTATGCGATCTAAAAAGATTTCGAACAATAATTGGTAATAAAGATCATTCAACTATCATAAGAATAGAAATCAATTAAGATAAACCATTCTGCATAAAAAGTTAGGAAAAACAGTTGTGAACAACATATCACATAATAAGTTATTCATATGTCAAGCACAAATAAATGACTCCATCGTACAGAAGTGCCAAACGGTAACCCACACATTCATACATTAACATATAAACAACTCAGCTGCATATCACTCTAAGAATATAAACAGAAATTGGTCAAGAGATAAAAGTACCATTTATGACTGATTTCACTCACAAACTTCAGGCAATAACGATTTATCTCTACTTGTTCTAACATCTACTAAGAGTACAGAAGTGCAACATCAGTAGCAGACATTAAAATGCAAACATAAATAAATCTCGATCCATCCATTCATCAAAAACCCCCTCCGAGGGTGAAAAAGTGCATGTTTTGAGGATAAGTTTTTTGACAAATTTCCGGACCCTTCTCAAAATGCCATGAGAAGGGTTAAATACTACTAACTAATTAATCTTAATTACACAAATTTAGGAAACAGCTTCAAATGACCGCCCTTTTACTAAAACAAATTTATTTCTAAAAATTGAATCTAATTTCTAACTGTTTCTGTATCTGCTCCTTAGTGCTGTAAGCAATGCAATGTTCACCTGGAAAGAGTCGGCTGGTTGTCTTTTCCTTTCGTTTGAGCGATAAAAGTAGAAATAACAAGAGCTGGCACCTCTTTCTGACAAACTAGAAGATATTTTCGAAAATCTTCCTCTGGCTGGGTGTATTCGCTGTGTGTATACTTAGTATAAACCAGATTTCTTTCAAACTGATTGTGTTGTTTCTATTTCGGTTTCCGACCGTGCGAATGACTCAATGAGTTAGGGATTTCGTTGCTTGAACAATATTCTGTATTGAAAATTGCTTCCGTTCTTTGTTCCAGGCTTTTCTGGAGTGTCCTCCCTCTTTAGCGTTTTTCTCTTTGCTTTACCCAGTCTGAGCTTCAGGATCTTTTGTAAACATGCTGCTTTTGTGCGCCTTTGACTCTGAGTCTTGGATAGTCTATTTCCATCAGTATCTGTTGAGTGATACTCTAGAATCCGCGGTCCTGCTGCATGCGGCAACCATTTGCGACGGCATCTCCTCTCTGTTCTCCTTGTATTGGTGCTTTCCCCTTTTCCTTAGATGTTTCCTGCATATTGATTTATATTAGTTGCTGCCTTACAGTTTATGCAAAGGAAAAGAGAAATGATGAAAAGATTGACATGAAAGCTTTAAGTTCTAATGAATGCATAATCATGACACTCATAATGACTTGACTCTTCGAAAAATGCAACACAATCATTCTTGGATACTTTGGCGTACAATCATTAATTTCCCTTAAGGTGCGCGCTCAATTTTGGGTTTACAGACTATGTCGAGGAAATTTTGTGATGAGTGGTTTCTGCGATTCGCATCGCAATATCGAGGATTTCGATGTCAAGAAGTGTCATCACAGGAATTGATAGTCTCATTCATCGTAGATCGCAGATCGCAAGATCGCAGATTGTAAGATCGCAGATCGCAGATCGCAAGATCGCAGATCACGTTTTTCATTCAATCACTGTGTGCTGCTTATGCGATGTTGCGATATGCGACGTCGCATATTAGCCGTCGGCGATTCCTTAAGATTTTTCATTTAAGAGCGCTTTCAATATATGCGATGCGATGAATTTCGCGTCACTTCTTCGCAGCTTATTTATGCGCATAGGAAACGCTTCACTTTCTCTTCGCAATGCGATCTAGCTTTAGGGAGTTAAGATACAAAAATTTTGATAAAAATATTTTTTGGATTTTTTGTTAAGGGTCCCCCTTTGCTTGGTGTTATTGCTAATATCAAACAAAGAGGGGGGTTGTTGGTGACCACAACAATGGCGATTCACTGTGAAGAACCAGTTATCTCTGCTTTTCTATTGAATTTCCACTTCCGAAACAGAAAAATTTTCATATGTCTAAATTTTGTTATGGATAGATAGAGTACATTACTCCTTATCATGTCAATGATACTTTGTCTCAACCTTTTCATATTCCAATTGTCTGCTTCCTCAGGCTTAGTTCTTGCATTCATACCAGACATTACTCGGTCTTTTTAAAGATAAAATAAGGTCTTCTCTGTGTACTGGCTTTTTAAAATATGCTCATTTGTCGTAGGTGGAGCCTCTGTTGCCCGCAAGCGTCCATAGCCTCGACAGGGTTACCATGTTATCCAGCAATGATCCTTTTTCCTGCTTGAGGTTATTTACAACATTTCAGAGAAAAATCCTTTTTGACACTTTTTCCTTTTTTATTCTCTAAAGAACAATGTCTTGGTTTGGTGGCCAAATTATGACACAGTCATTCACTTGATTTACACTTTTGCTAAACAAGCTGGCTCGTGATGAGACCCCTTGTCTTTTGATTGCAACAATCTTGAGTCGTTGCCCTGTTTTGATAGACGTATTGGCAAAGCCAGCAAGTTGTAATATCTGTGATCATGATAAGTCGGCTCGTGATGAGACCTCTTATTCTTTGAGATATAGTGTTTTCTCGAATTGTTTCTTTGAATGTTGCGATTTCCTTTAGCAGGGAGGAAGTCATTGTTTTTCCTTAAGAAAGCTTTGGACGACAATAATAGAGTTTGAAAACAGCAGCTTTACAGAGAATATTTATTTTATTATTGATACCTTTCATTGTGCTGATATAAAACAATTTTTTACCAAAGGTTGCTTTTATCAAAGTTTTTTGAGGTTGAAACTAACATCATATTCAGGCTAAAGTTAACTCTATTTGTCAATAATAAAAATCAGATTTTTTGAAAAGTTTTGCTACTTGTACAAGCGAAATCAAAATCTGATAGAGGATTGGTGTGCTCTTTCATGAATCCTTTTTGATGATCATTTACAACCAGTCTTATTTATAAGAAAGAGAAAAACAAATAAAAAAAACTAAAATTATCCTACAAAAATAGAAGAATGATCTTCTATGGAAAATACATTTTAAGAATCTGTCCATTCACAGGCAAAGAATCTCTTCTACCTGCCAAATCCTGCAACACAAATGTCGATGGGCCTATGACTTATACAATCTGAAAAGGACCAAGCCACAACTTCTGAAATTTTTGTATGTTTGCCCTTTTCTTCATGAGCCTTATCCCATTTCAAAACTAAATCTCCCATCTGAAAATTTTTTCTGGTCATTATGCTTGAGTCAAAAGAGGATTTTATTAGCGCTTGGTGGTGAGCATGGGTTTTCTTAGCTTGTTCTCGTCGTTCTTCTAGTTTGATTATTTCCATTTGTCTCAGTTGTAAGGAGGAAGTAGATACTTCATCGATGTATTGTACTAAAGACAAAGAGGGAATGACTAAGTGAGTTGGAAGAACCACTTCTTTCCCATAAACTAAATTAAAGGGAGAAGTGTCGATTGAAGCTTTCTTCATAATTCTATCTGCCCATAAAGCATTTACCAGCGCTTTGTGCCAATTCTTTTGGTTTTGGTCGACTGTTCTTTTAATAATCCTGATTAGGTTCTTGTTTTTTGATTCAGCCAATCCATTACCTTGTGGATAGTAGTTGGCAGAATATTTCAGTTTGAACCCTCTTTTAAGTGCAAACTTAGTCATTGTATTTGCAGAAAAGTATGAGGCATTATCAAACATTAAGGCCGTTGGCAATCCAAACCTAGTGATGATAAATTGATCTATGAATTCAATAATGTTTTCAGAATTAGCTATCTTGAGAGGAACTGCTTCTACCCATTTAGTAAAATAATCTGTTGCCGTGAGGATATACCTATGCTGCTTAGAAGAGTGAGGAACGATCTCACCTATTATGTCCAAGCCCCATTGGCTGAATGGTTGCTCGATGTTAACCGGTTGTAGTGGCATGGACGATTTCCTTTGTTTCCCTGCAGCAGTCTGGCAGACTTGGCATTTCCTTACGTAATTGTATGAGTCTTTGAACAACGCGGGCCAATAGTATCCTGCACGTAAGATTTTATGTGCAGTAGCTTCTCCAGCATAGTGTCCACCTGCTGGTCCATCGTGGAGTTCCTGCAAAACCTTTTCGGCTTCAGTTTTCTCAAGACACCTAAGAAGTATAGAATCGTAATTCCTTTTAAACAGAACATCATTTATGAGCTGGTATTGTTTAGCTTTCAATCTCAGAGCTCTTTTCTTGGTGTGGTCCAGGTGTGATGGAGCATACCCGTTCTTAAGATAATAAATGGTGTCAGCATATAATGATTCTGCGTCGTTTAGGCTTACCTCATACGTATGTACCTCTTCAGATGAGTTCTCAGGAATTTGCGATGCTCCAGCTAACATCTTGCAGAAGCCTTGACCTCTTACGATGTTTGCTGGCTTGATCTCAAGATCGTATTCTTGTAAGGCGGTAATCCAATTTGCTCTCTTTTCGCCCACATCCTTCTGTATCAGAAGGTTTCTTACCACCGGAAACGGTACTATGACTTTGGTATGGGCTTTAAGTAAGAAAGGTCTGAAATACTTGATTGCTTTGAAAACAACATATGCCTGTTTCTCCACGTCTGAATAATTGAGTTCAGCACCTTGTAAGTTCGAGCTAAAAAATGCAATTGGAGCTTCCGCCTTCTCTTGATTTGCTTGAGTTAGAATCGCGACATAAGATTTCTCTAAGGAAAATGTGTATAAGTTAAAATATTCTGAAAAATTTGGGGTTGCTAAAGATGGAGCATTGATGATAGCTTGTTTGATCAAGTTGAATGCTTCATGCTCATCTTGAGCCCATTTAAAATTTGAATTCTTTTTTATCATATTTTGTAAAGGAGAAATAATACGTGAAAAATCCGGGACAAACCTCTTTACAAAATTGATTTGACCAAGGAAAGATTGCATGGCCTTTTTGTTATGGGGCATGGATATTTCGGAAATTTCTTTGATTCTGTCAGGTTCAATGTGAATACCAGATTTTGACACTATGAATCCTAGCAATTTCCCTTCACTTAATGCGAAAAAAGATTTCTTTGGGTTAAGTAAAATCCCATACCTTAAACATCTTTGAAAGATTTGTTTCAAGTCTTTGAGATGGTCGCTTCGCTTCTTGGAGTACACTGTTATATCATCCAGGTAAATCACTACAGATTTATTGACTAAACCTTTAAATGCGATGTCCATGGCTCTTTGAAAGGTAGCGTCGGCATTGATCAGACCAAATGGCATCTTCCGATATGCGTATGTGCCCCATTTAGTTCGGAATGTGGTTTTTAACTGATCATCGGGGTGTACCAGCACTTGATTGTATCCTGAAAATCCATCCAGAAAAGACATTAATTCTGAGCCTGCTACTGCCTGTAATATTTGCTCCATAGGTGGGAGGGGAAAATTGTCTTTTTGGCAGGCTTTGTTGAGATTCCGGAAATCGATACAGATCCTAATATCTCCGTTTTTCTTTCTAACAGGCACCATATTGGATACCCATTTGGAATGTCTTACGGGGAAAATTATTCTGGCTCTCAACAACTTATTTAGCTCAGTCTTTATCTGATTTTCTAAGTTGGGGTGGATTTTTCTGAGTTTCTACTGGACAGGTTTTTCATTGTCAATCATAGGGATAGTGTGTTGAATGATAGAAGTGTCGTATGTCTTCAGCTCATCGTAATTCCAGGCAAAAACGTTTTTGTATTGTCTCAGAAGATGGATATATGCTGATTTTTCTTCAGGGGCTAGGCCGTGGCCTAGATTAACGTTTTGTGGCTTCTCATCGATTCCTAGGTTCACTAATTCATAGTTTAGAGTCGAACTGTAGAGTTTAGAATTGGCAGACCTTTTAAACCGACTTTTTAAATCATATAAGTCTTCTAACTTAACCACCGATTTAGGTATAGCATTATCAGTGCTATTTTGTTGTATTTGGTGATCATGATGGTCTTCGTCAATTATTTGGTTTCAGTAGGATCCTTCAGAAGTGAGGAAATTTACAATGTCAGGATCATCGTGAATACTCTCCAGTTGGTGATGTTGTCAGGGATGGATGGTCTAAAGATTAATTCTATTGAGAATCTATATGGACCAAAATCTTCGGAGGGAATAAGTCTAGAGGCTACGTTAACTAACAGGTCTGCGCTCGCATTTTGGAGTCTTGGGATTGACGAAATATTGAATGCTATGAAATGTGCAGTCAGATCTTGTACTAAAGATTGATAGTGCTTCAAATGACCTGATAGGCAATGTATGGTGTTACGTACCTGTTTGACGATAATCTCAGAATCTCCAAAAACTTGAAGATACTTAACGTTCAACTCGATTGCTTTGTATAGGCCTTGCACCAAGGCGTCGTATTCCGCTGTATTGTTTGTGCAATCAAACTCAAGTCTGCATGTAAGCATGGTCTTATTTCCATCTGGGCTAATCAGAACGCATCCTGCTCCTGCTCCCTCATTAGATTTAGAGCCATCAAAATATAATTTCCAAAACAAAGATGTATTTACAGGGTTATCTAAAAAATTAACACACTTTGAATTATCAGTTTCGGAAAAATTTTCAACTTGGGACAAAACTGAATTTTCTAAGTAAGGTGAGGTATGAGCATTGAAATTGCTGAGGAAGGAATCTACCGAGTCATTGCTTATGATACTGCTGTTGTATGCTATTGCTTCATTCTCTCCTTCCAATTCCGTCACTATGTACTTTTGGTGTAACTCTCCTTCAACCTTTATTTGATTCGGTTTACCATTGTAGGGTAACCACATGTGCGACCAGTCGGTTGAGAAATATCCGTGGAGTTTTTCGGACCAATCCATGCTAAGAATTAAACCATAGAATTCAGGGATATCAGCTACTAGAATGTCGATAACCTGGCATACCTTCGGGTTAGACGACAATCTTATGGTCACTTGATTAAGTTCACCAATCACTTCGACTTGAGATCGATCAAGCTGAACTATGCGCACTGCGGATTTTTGTGGTTGAACATTCAATTTGGCACATATTGATCTGGGTAAAATATTCGTTGAAGCACCAGAATCAACCAAGCAATTGTGCACATTTTTATTGAAAATTTCATAAGTGAGAAGAAAAGGAGGAGTATGAGATCTTGATCTTCCTCCAATCAAGGCGATGTCATTTGGATCAATCTTATCGATCGTGTTGGTTGGAGGTCTTCCCATGTTGTGGGAAGCTACAGCTGTAGGTAAAGATGTAGTAGGCACGGCATGTCATTCTTTCATCATTATTTTCTATTGATGTTTCAATTTGCTCAACTCGTAAAGAGTGATATTAGCCCTAGTCTTTTTCATGTCATCGATAATGTTATACTCCATTTCATCCGACACTAGTGTTCTTGATGGAGGTGCTTGATCTGATTGGATTGGGCTAAATTGGGTCGCTCTAGCAGTTGTTTTCTTTGTTGTGACCTTATCTTTTGTTGCAGGGCTTGCGCCCTTCTGTTTAGGGGTAGTTTGGGGAGGATCAAGTTGATTTTTGCTTCGTGTGCTAACCGGAAATGCTTCTTGATCTTCTTCTTGTGGGAGGATGAAATCCCACATTCCTTGTAGTTCCACAACTTATTCATCATCGGTCTGCCCTTCAGTGGCATTTTCTTCTTCTTCTTCTTCTTCGGATTCGACGTTTGAGACAGCATTGGGTGGTTTCACATCCATGGGAGGATTTCTTTTAAAAGCTCTGTAGGGCTTTTTTGAAGAAGTTTCTTCTACTTGTTTTCTTATGTCAATCATCTCATTGGACATGGCCTTTAATACTTTTTGTAATCCTTCCATATCGAAAGGATCTTTCGTTTACTTCTTCTTGGTGTCTTCTTTGAAAGAGATTTTCTTAGTTTTGCGTTCCTCTATTGCAGATCTCTTTTCTAGGGATACTACGTGTTTTTCTACTGCTAACGCCTCTGTCAAGTTTTCAACTAAGGTCGTCTTGTTTGCCCTATCTACGAAGATAGCCAAGTTTGATGGTAAGGCCGTGATATACCATTCACATCTTACTTCCTCGCTGGGTTGAGAAGCAGCGGGAATTTTGTTGAGGATCTTATTGAACCGTAAATTGAAATCTTTAATGGGTTCTCTAGCCTCAGCTTTAAGATTGGATAGGTCATTGATCAATGTTGCTGTTGATCTGTCATCACCGAACTTGGTAAGGAATTGACTTTGAAAGATGTCCCAACTTGTGATAGACCCAGAAGGTAACGAAAAGTACCATGACCCGGCTGTTCCTTGCATTGTATAGGGAAAAAGCCGGACAACAGCATCTTCGTTGGTAACTCCATTGAGATTAACAGAAAGCATGAAATTATTGATATGCTCTTCAGCTAGCATGCCTGTTTCTGGATTGAATTTGGGTAGCCATTTCTCAGGATGGGCCGGTATTGGGCTCAGGGGTGGAGGCATTAAAACCGCCCCAGGATTGTTCCATGGAGACTAGGCCATCGTTGAGCTGCTAGTTAATGAAAGTGCAGAGGGTGATCCCTGATGTTGAGAAGATGAAGATATTATAATCTTTGATGATTGAAGAGGAAGGGTTGTGGAAGATGGATGAGTGATTTGGGATGAAGATGTGGGTGGCTGACTTCGCAGTGAGGGAGTTGAAATGGACGAAGTAGATGAAAGAGTCTCACTGTCAGACTCTGGTGGTGTTTTCCTTGCTCTTTTCCTGGTGGGGAGGGGAAGTTCAGTTGGTTGGATGCCAAACTTTTCACTTTTCAATCTGGTCAGGGGATGAGCAGGGTTGTACTGCGAAGTCACGCTGCTTTTAGATTTATCAGACCTCTGAGTAAAAATAGAGAATCCCTGGAGTTTACGAATCAAAGTTTGAATTTCAGGGGGTTCAATGATAAGTTGGTCTGATATATTAGGGTATGTAGCAGCGGTGGATACTCGAGTGACTTCTAACTCCGGATTTAACCGTACTGGAGAAGTCGGGGGAGTTGATGAGGGTAATTTACTCTCAGAATGGTATTTAGATTTTGATTTAGGTGCCATTCATAGTTCGTCCCCTCCCTCTAGCGCAAAATATGTTGAGGGCCCGGAAATCGGGTCAACAACAAGGGGGATACCCACCCGGTCCGGAACTTGGTTGGCAGCTCCTTGTCCGTTTCGTATAGCGGGTCCGACTGGGGATAATGGGACCAGTTTCCCAATGTAAGGGGTGTGTGTGTGTGTGTAGAGTTTGATGATGCTGATCTAGAAGTATTTTAAGCTAATTTAATTCTAACTTCTAAACTGACTCTATGCTATTGTAATCTAACAAAAACAACACATCTAATCTACGCTAACCCGGGGTAGATTTCCTCTATTATGCGATCTAAAAAGATTTCGAACAATAACTGGTAATAAATATCATTCAGCTATCATAAGAATAGAAATCAATTAAGATAAACCATTCTGCATAAAAAGTTAGGCAAAACACTTGTGAACAGCATATCGCATAATAAGTTATTCATATGTCAAGCACAAATAAATGACTCCACCATACAAAAGTGCCAAATGGTAACCCACACATTCATACATTAACATATAAACAACTCAGCTGCATATCACTCTAAGAATATAAGCAGAAATTGGTCAAGAGATAAAAGTACCATTTATGACTGATTTCACTCACAAACTTCAAGCAATAACGATTTATCTCTACTTGTTCTAACATCTACTAAGAGTACAGAAGTGCAACATCAGTAGCATACATTAAAATGCAAACATAAATAAATCTCGATCCATCCATTCATCAAAAACCCCCTCCGAGGGTGCAAAAGTGCATGTTCTGAGGACAAGTTTTTTGACAAATTTCCGGACCCTTCTCCAAATGCCATGAGAAGGGTTAAATACTACTAACTAATTAATCTTAATTACACAAATTTAGGAAACGGCTTCAAATGACCACCCTTTTACTAAAACAAATTTATTTCTAAAAACTAAATCTAATTTCTAACCGTTTCTGTATCTGCTCCTTAGTGCTGTAAGCAATGCAACGTTCGCCTGGAAAGAGTCGGCTGGTTTTCTTTTCCTTTCATTCGAGCGATAAAAGTAGAAATAACAAGCGCTGGCACCTCTTTCTGACAAACTAGAAGATATTTTCGAAAATCTTCCTCTGGCTGGGTGTATTCGCTGTGTGTATACTTAGTATAACCCAGATTTCTTTCAAACTGATTGTGCTATTGCTATTTCGGTTTCCGGCCGTGCGAATGACTCAATGAGTTAGGGATTTCGTTGCCTGAACAATCTTCTGTATTGAAAATTGCTTCCGTTCTTTGTTCCAGGCTTTTCTGGAGCGTCCTCCCTCTTTAGCGTTTTTCTTTTTGCTTTACCCAGTCTGAGCTTCAGGATCTTTTGTAAACATGCTGCTTTTGTGCGCCTTTGACTCTGAGTCTTGGATAGTCTATTTCCATCAGTATCTGTTGAGTGATACTTTGGAATCTGTGGTCCTGCTGCATGCAGCAACCATTTGCGAAGGCATCTCCTCTCTGTTCTCCTAGTATTGGTGCTTTCCCCTTTTCCTTAGATGTTTCCTGCATATTGATTTATATTAGTTGCTACCTTACAGTTTACGCAAAGGAAAAGAGAAATGATGAAAAGATTGACATGAAAGCTTTAAGTTCTAATGAATGCATAATCATGACACTCATAATGACTTGACTCTTCGAAAAATGCAACACAATCATTCTTGGATACTTTGGCGTACAATCATTAATTTCCCTTAAGGTGCGCGCTCAATTTTGGGTTTACAGACTATGTCGAGGAAATTTTGCGATGAGTGGTTTCTGCGATTCGCATTGCAGTATCGAGGATTGCGATGTCAAGAAGTGTCATTGCAAGAATTGATAGTCTCATTCATCGCAGATCGCAGATTGTAAGATCACAGATCGCAGATCGCAAGATCGCAGATCGTGTTTTTCATTCAATCACTGTGTGCTGCTTATGCGATGTTGCGATATGCGACGTCGCATATCGGCCGTCGGCGATTCCTTAAGATTTTTCATTTAAGAGCGATTTCAATATATGAGATGCGATGAATTTCGCGTCGCTTCTTCGCAGCTTATTTATGTGCATAGGAAACGCTTCACTTTCTCTTCGCAATGCGATCTAGCTTTAGGGAGTTAAAATACAAAAATTTTGATAAAAATATTTTTTGGATTTTTTGTTAAGGGTCCCCCTTTGCTTGGTGTTATTGCTAATATCAAACAAAGAGGGGGGTTGTTGGTGACCACAACACAGGGGTAACTAAAAAATATATTGCTTAATTTTGTATAAAAAGAGTGAAAGAACTTGAGAAAAGAGTTCAGAAGTTTTGAAAATTTTGGCATGTTGTAGTGAAAAGCACTGGGATAAATTTCGTGATATCAATAAAGATTTTAATTTTCAAATTTACTTGCAATTTTCTCTCTCTCATGTGTATGCAATTTACTTGCAATTTTCTCTCTCTCATGTGTATTTTTATTTTATTTTATGTTGTTAAATGGCTGACAAAAACCATAATGTTAAAAAAAGGTACAAGTCGTTTTAAAATGAAATGTGTAAGAGTTATAAGAAATTTACAGATTTTTATAAGATTCTATATGTTTCAAATGCACTTGTGGTTTTATATGAGTTGGGGCAGTATAATTTCAAATGATTAAAGAATATATCAATTTATTCCATTTAATTCACAAATGTTCAATGTAATTCTTCCTAAGTCTTGGTTAAATTCTTTATTGCTCAAGGAACTAATTCCTAAGTCTAGGGTTTGATCAAAAGAAAGGAGTTTTAGGGTTCAAAGGAATATTTACAATTTATTTAACGTCCACACATACATTTTGAAAATAAATTAGTTATTTTTATGTTTGGTCATTGATTGCTTAACCATGAATTGTCTCTAGGAAACAACATCTTCTTTCTCTAGTAGCTTGTTCAATATCAGAGGCATCTTTTTGTTAGCGTTGGGTTATTCTTTAGGAATATACTTAGGTAAGGATAACATTTCCTTTTCTACTTTGATATCTTCCTAAAAAATAATTTAGTTTGATGTTTGGTCATTGATTTCTTAGCCATGAATTGTCTCTAGGAAACAACATCTTCTTTCTCTAGTATCTTGTTCAATATTACAGGCTTATTTTTGTTAGCCTTGGGATCTTCTTTAGGCATATACTCGACTAGGGATAACATTTCATTTTCTAAATTGATAGCTTCCTCAAAGTTTAGGGCTAGGGTAGCCTTCTCTACTCACTTACAAACATGGATATATATGGGTTTAAGGATGAAGTGTAATATTTTATAGTTGATCAATTAGTGGTATTAAAGTCAATTAGAATCTTGTTCATCAAAGTGGTGAATAATTGATTAAATTCCTCAACCTTCTATTTATTTTCCATATCAATCACAGTTAGTTCTTTCAAAAGAGTGGAAGATTATTTCTGATTCTCTTCATCAAATTTGTTGAGAAAATCCTTCTCAAAGGAATTCTAACTGTTTATCAAAGCGATGGATAGATGGTAGTACTATGTAGATGATTTATTCTCAAATCCATAGGGAAAAATTCTAGAAACCTCGTCTTCATATTATACATTCATCAAATGTAAAGCCAACTCATAATTTTTTATGTGGCCTTTAGGTGAAGCATCCTTATCATGATCAAATTTGGGAAGGAGCCTTTCTGGTCATTTACGAAGATCATGTAGGATGCCTACAAGTTTGAAGGGTCCCTCTAACATCCATCTAGGCTAGGGTTTACTTGCCATTATAAATGGTATGCCTTCTTGATTTGATTTTTCTTCAAAATTTGAGGAGGAATAGGGATGGTCAACGTGACCAGTTTCACCTTCAATATTAGATAATGCATGAGTAGATGGGGGAGAACTAGAAGGAGTTGGAGTTATCTAATGAAAAGGACTAAATAAATCTTCAAGAGCATGCCAATCAAATACTCAAAAATTAACCAAGAAATTATCCTTGGTGTTTGGTCTTTTGCTTGCCTCTTTTATTGGAGGTGAGGAGCTATAGGAAGTGTTTTGATTTGTTTAGAGTAAGCTTATGTAATACACCCGATTGGAATTTACTTCAGTAGGAGAGATAGTGTACAAAGCTTGTTGGGAAGTTTTTTCATTTTTAGGTTCAAAGAAAATATCTTCATAGCTATTTTCTCTCTCAATATGCTCAATATGGGTAAGAGGGGTACGATGATATTGGGTATTGTCTAGTTTATTTGGAGTGCTTTCATGGTAAGAATAAGGAATTCTACCTACCATGCAATTTAGGCCCTCCTTCTAGTCCCAATTCAATTGTTGACATGGATAAATGATATAACAAAAATTACTAAGGGGTTCTTTTTGGTATAAGGGCCCAACTAAACCTCTCACCATTTGGGGTAAGATACCCATCCATATTTTGTCTTGTTAACCATGCTTTTTTTAGGAGTATTGTGAAATATGGACGATATTCACAATAAAGGAATAGAAATTTTGAGCTACATCTATCTAAATGTAAAATGAAACTAATATAAACTAACCAATAAAGAATAAATGAGAAAAAAAGCATACAACTGCTTAGTCAAGGAAACAATTAGCTAATCTCCAAGACAAAAAAGTATTATTAACTTACCAGAAAAAATCCAAAATAGTCATTTTTTTGTTCTAATAAGTGCTCATTAATGAAAGCTACTTAATTTAAACAATAAACATGAGAGATGATGTTATCTATTCCACATATTAGTTTGTGATCTAGTAGTTAAACATCTTACAATGAACATACATAAATGAACTTGCTCAAGAATAGTCTAAAGCAAACACATGATGCATGCCAAATTATGGCTTCAACATTAGATTTCAAGGATTCTCAATATTATAATAATGAATATAAAAGTACTTGACCCTAGCTTTTGTCTGTAGGGATCTCAACAATAATTCAAATTTCAAAAGTCAAAAGTCAAAAAATCATAATGCATAAAGTTTTACAACATTTATAGAATGAGTTAATAACAGATCCTTGTGACTATTGGTCTTCTCTAGGGTCGATTACAACTCTTAAACTTCTCATTATTTACAAATATAATAAAGGAAAATACTTTTAAAAATCTTAGAAATGAGATAGACATCTCTTGCAATATGATTGGATCTTCAATTGGGAGATTCATGATGTCCTAAAGATAAACCACCCATACTTCATAATATGATGCAATCATCTTAACTCTACTAGATAGAAAGATCTCCATGACTATGTGGTACTTTGAGCTATTCTAGGAGAGAATTGGCACATCCTTTTTTATTGAGACCAAGAATGAGTTCAGAACTCTTTTCTATTTAGCAAGATCCACAAGGTGTTGCTTCAGGTTGTCTTCAGTGAGTTTACAAGTGAAGACACTAAAAGAAAAATCCCTCACATGAATTAGATCCTCAAATTTTGTGCTTACTTCTTCACTCAGCCTGGCCTTTCCCTGGGCCCCAATTAATGGAACGTTTTTCATTCTGATGATCCTCTAAAATAAGTAATGTTGTTGGTATTATTCCATTGACTGGGATATGCCTTTTTCTAACTTCTCTTGAATATTTAGAGCTTAGTTAACAACAATAGACTCATATGTCAATTATTGTGCACTGATTCTGGGGGATTCTGTTGGGGCCTAAGGATATTATTTGTGTCATTATTCTAGCTACTTTACACCATTCAATAGTTCTTGCAGCTAAGTGCCTCACTCCTTGGCTAGCTCCCAAAGTGGTAGTATACATGTTGAAATCTATTGAATAATCACTAGTACAAATGGGGCCAAAATCCGATGGCTATTAGTCGGATATGCAACTTATTAATGTTTGTTATCTAACACCGTTGGTGCTCATCAAATCATCGTTGGAATTTTGTCGAATATTTGAAATTTTAATAACTATTGGATATTTGATAGTACAAATGTCAATTATATGACACAAGAAAAGGACAAAATGGTCATTAAAAAATCGATGTTTTGAAGTCAGTTTTGTGACGCTAGAAATTGTTGGATATCTAATGGACCAAACGTCAAATATCCGATAGGTCTCGTGACAGTTTATCGTCAGATATTCAACACATAGGTCATTTTTTCTAATGAGAAAAACTGAGGTTTAGGTGTCTGGTAATCAACAGTATAGGAAAATTGTGTGACAAGAGTGTTATCTCTTTGATGCTCGCAGGTTAATGGTGACATGTCATATATTCGACATATGATAGTACTGTCTCACGGGAGTGTTAAATTCCCAATTCTTCTATCTGTCGGTTGTGGTGTTGATTATTCAACAAGTATGTTGACCAATAGGAGTCGAATATTCAAAGATTGACTTGTGTCTTCAAATATTCGATGAAGGTCTGCATTTAAAAAAAAATATCATGTGCCGTTGAATATCCAACAAATATCTACGTTTTTAAAAAAATATAACTTTCAATGGTTATAAGCTCAAAACCCTTTTTTGTCTTACCTGCAATGGGGTGAACCCGTATGCATTATTGTAAGCTCGAAACCCATGATTGCATATGCAAAGATGTATTATTTAAATAGTTCCATATGACCTCAATATAAAGTTTGTTTTGGCTCTGTGATGGAAGTTTGCATACAATCTTGGCATCGATTATTTATACAGTTCGTATGGCATTTCTTCTCTGAGAATTATGGCTTCTATACCAAATACATATGACCTCAACATAAAGTTTTTTTTTGGCTCTATGATGGAATTTTACATACAAACTTGGCATCAATTATTTATACAGTTCCATATGACCTCAATGTAAAGTTTGTTTTGGATACGTGATGGAAGTTTGCATATAGTCTTGGCATCAATTATTTATACAATTTGTATGATATGTCTTCTCTGAGAATTATGGCTTTTATAAAAAATACTTATGACCTCGATATAAAGTTTTTTTGGCATGAAATGGATCTTGTGTCATGGAATTAAGTTGTGAGACTTGAATTTAGGTGAAACAAGTAAGGGGGCTATTATAACAATCCCATATTCTCAGATAAACTTAAAGGTGGGATTTTTAGGTTAACCTTATTTCAATCAAGGGATAGTTTAATATAAGTGGTTTATGGTGGCACACGATATATAACGAAGGAGGCCTATTTAATTTTCTATTGATGGCTCAAAATGTCGTTGCCTCAACATTGGGGATAACCACCCAGTCGAGAATTTGGAAACTGTTCCTTTTCCATTTGGAATAGTGGCTCTGACTGGGGATAATGGGACCAGTTTCCCTTTAAGAGTATATAATGGAATTTGAATTATAATGTTGGTGAAATGGATATGATGAATAGAAACACAGGAGTACAAAACACACACACACACAATATCTATATCTATATATATATATATATATATATATATATATATATATATATATATATATATATATATATATATATCCTAGGATTTAACTTATCTTTACATGTGCGATTGCACGATTCTCTAATATGCTAAACAATATATATCATCTAAGTGCAAGAAATAAAATTAATTTGATTAAATACTTAATCAAATTAATTTTTTATGCATATCGCATATAAGATTTCGTTGTTTTCACAATGCATTCAGAAATAACAACTTCATACTCTTCAATAGTGAATAAGTATTCAATTGCATATAAGATCATACATAGAAAAATAGTAAAGAAAAGATGTAACTATCAATAATATATAAACACAACAATAACACAAAGATAATAGTATCCATATATAAGTGCTCTGCGCATAAGAAAAATAGTCTTGGTTCAAATTGACTGTTAAAATGATTCAAAAGGTATAATAGTGAAAATCTCTTAAGTCTTCTTTACAAAAATTCAGAACCCCTTTCTAAAAGACATGAAAGGGTATTTATAATAAAAGGATCAATTGTAAAATTATAAAATACCTGAAATGTTGAGGAGGTTCAAAGAAACCATCCTTAAAATAAAACTAAAAGATAAAAATAGAGCCCGTTGGAATAATTCATCCAGAATGAGAAGCCTGTTGTCCTCTCATTTTCCACCTGAGTTCATAGATATCTATCATGGGCTTTAATTATGGAGGATGAGCTGGTTTTAATCACATATGTCCTGCATAAACCCCATTGGAGAGTGTTGGGAGCATATCAACAGTTGTATTGGTTAAGCACTGCTAGCTTAGATAACTTTTTGATTTTATTTGTCTTTGCCTTGGACCAATCGTTCTAGTGTTTCATTAGTGTTTTGACATCAGGAAATGCATCTATAGGGCATTCTTGAATCAAATTAGCATTGAAAATATTCTCATGAATGGTTTCGGTGAGGTTCTTTGCGACGTCCCTTGCACTTAAGATAGTTGCTTCTACCTGTTTCATTTTCATATCCTAGTCCCTAAAAAGGATTTCCTTCTGTGAATCTTGAATCCTTGTAGGATCAGCTGTTATGCCATCTATGTTGTCTTGCCAGGAAATATAGTCAGAAATCTTTTCTTCAATGTCATCGAAGTATGTCCTCAGATTGGACAACTGATTCATCAATGAATCACTTGTCTTACACAGATCATTAATTGTTGTTAACTTCTGGCATAAAACAACATGTTGCTGAGCAAGGAGAGTGTTAAGCTCCCCTTCTTCTTTCTTGAAATCTTTAAGCTTAGGGTTTTCTTTGACTTGATCAATCGTAAGCTAGAGTTGTGACAATTGGTCATTCTTTCTTTTGATGTCAGCTTCATGCTAAAGCTTCATATCATCAAATATTTTCTATAGCTGGGTTACCTGTGCCTTCCATCCCTCATCAATACTCCATTTTTCATTGAGTAATGCTTGTTCTAAATGAAGGATCTTGTCATCCTTTTCCTTGATCAAATGTTGTACTTCTAAGGCTTTATCCATAGTGGTTGTAGCATATGCTCCAGCGAAATGTGATAGACTTGTTAGATCATTGGTAGGGCCAGTTTGTGGATCTTTCCAAACAATATCCAATGCTATATTTCCCAGAACTAACAGCTAGGATTGTTCAGTTATTTTCCTCTTCCTTTGTCTGCTCATGACAACCATGTGCTTTGGACTGTAAAATACATCTAGAGGAGGGATTTCTTCTATTTTGAGCACAGGTTTGGATGTATGGTGAGCCGGAATAATTTCCAGGTCATCAGTATTGACCACTTTATCTGAAGACTCAATAGTGAGTGGGACCTTCTCTGTATTCTTAGGGGTCTTAAGAGTTTCTTTTGGCGATGAGGTTTGTGCTTCGTGTGATGTTGCATTAACAATTTTATCAAATTGTTCCCATACCTTGTCTAGCTCGCTAGTAGACGGTGACTCCTTAGTCTGTTGTGTCAATGCTGCACTTTCTTTATTTCTCTGATTAACTTCGGGGTCTTTTGAAACCTGTGCTAAAACATGTTCCTGCTATGGAACTGATTGCGAAATATCTAATATATCAAGGGGGAGATTGTCTAATTTTGTACTCCTATACTCTCTGAACTTGATTAACTCTTCGGGGTTCAAGCGAACTTTGGCTAACATTTATACCTATTGATAGTCTTGGGTTGTTTCAAACAGGTCATCCAAATCATTAGGCTTGTGCTGAAATTGCCGAACTTTGACCTGAGCTGTGAAATTATGGGCTACCTTGGCTGGATCATATTATCTGGGCCGAATAGTAGGAAATTTCATACACAATATATTATCAATTTCAAGCGTTGAATGCTTTAAATTCTCTAAAGTAAAAACTCCATAGCGAATAGGAAAATATGGCCAGAAATACTTTTTGTCTTCCTTAAGTGATTTGGTTAAGCCATTTCCCATAGTTTGATGGGAAATTTCTTGAGCTAGGAGCTTGTCAAGTACATAGAGAGGGAGGACATGAGGGGCAACTAGGCTTCCATAAATCCTAACCTAGGTGAATAATTCCTCTCAATAATGTTTGCCTATAGTTGTAAGGTCATCCATAGCTTCTCTTGAAAACCTAGGAGCTCTTTCGTAAAAAAATGACTTAGTACAAGGGTAAAATCATTCCATGACAGATTTTATAAAAATGGGGCCGGTCATTGGACTCCTAGAAGATGTTATGGTAAATATGGATCAGGGTAGGGTCTTTAAGGGTCCATTTCCATCCTATAGATGGAAAGTCAAAGGTGAAACATACTACCTCCATAATATAAGCACTCATGAAGAAAGGGGGCATGGTCTTGGTAGTAATATTGTGCTTGCTTTGGTAGGCTAGGATCTCGGAAACTAAATTGTTGGATAGGATAGTAACCCAATCCATAATATAGGCTTCAGAGGCAACCTCCATTAGGGGAACCCATTCTATTGTGAACTTCTATGTATTAGGTTGTTGGAATAGTCTACACATCATAGTAGTAATGTGACAATGAGGACCAGCAAGGGAGGCTAAAGAATAAATTCCCTTGCCTTCATGTTTATGCTTGTTCGGCTCACGCCTCCTCTGACTTATCGGGTCTAATTGAACTACATTTTCTTCAACAAACTTCTGAAGAAATTGCGCATTATAGATTTTATGTGGCTTTGAAAGATACTACATCCTTCTTAAATCTTTAGCTTTGAATGACCCTATTAGCCTCCATGTCCTTAGGGTTACAAAGGTTCTATCAGTGATGTTCACATTGTCAATAATCCATTTGACTAAATCAATGTATGGCATAATGTTTGGCCGAGCTGCAATTCGATGGAGATGGGAATTAGTGATGTCTGTCCAAGTGGTTTTTGAAGTCTAGTGCTGTGAATTGTCTTGTAACTGCTCTGGGTTCTTCTTCTTCAAATAGTCTATATATTTATTCCCAAGAATAAAACCTAGAGTCTGTATTTGATTAGGTGCTCAAAATTATGATAAAAAATCAAAGTTGTCGGAATGGTGTGGAACCTGAACAACCGCATAGTGCTCATCATACTGAATTTGGCGCAACTCATTTTGCCCAAAAAAGACATCGTATGGGTTCAGATTTGCATTCAGTTCTCTTTGCAAAACAAGTAATTTTTTGGAAAAGAAAAAGGGACAGCCTAGTCAGTAGTCTGTGCTACTAACTAGGCTGCTCAGTTGGTGCTAATTGTGTAGCTGAGGTGGCACTGTAATCTCATCAACGAATGGTTGAGTTCCATGTGGCATGTTCGTATGGGCATGAGTTGGCAGGATGTTATTGGTTGAAGGCTATACAGGTGGACCAATGAGAGGGTGACACATGGAAAACTTGGAGGTCACCACGTGCCCTCTCAAAGGTAGAATAAATTTTTATGTGGGGAGGCTAGGGTTGAGCCCACGACCTCACCCACAACAACACCATGCTTTACCACCATGCCCACATGTTGGTTCTTAACTAACATATCACAGGTGGTTTGGCATTAAAGAATCAGCCCCAAAACAAGTCAAGGTTGTGATGTGATGATCGCAATCACACATCACAGAAGGGATGTGTTACGAAATCAACCCCGACAGGATCAGGTTGCGATTTCGATATTACAATCGTATATCGCACAACTCAAAGTTCTGATATATGTTTTACCCTGGCTCCGCCGATTGTGATATATTTCGAATGTGATAGAAGTTATATTGTAGTTTATAGTCCATGGGGTCTACCACTTATCGCAATCGCACATCGCCCATGCTATGTTCACAAACCATAAGACCTGTTGGTTCCTGTTGATTGTGATTTGCGATGGGGCTATTGGTGTCGATAGTTTATGACTGGAACTGTTGCCTTAACCACCGGAACTAACCACCGTGCATAGACCACTCGGATTTAACCACGAGATAGATGGGTTCATTGGCGAGGAAGTTGGAGGGACCACCAATTTCAGTGGAACTGCTAGAATTAACTCTAGATAATGAAATTAACTGGAAGTTAGCTAGATTTGGAGGAGAGAATTGTGGAAAGATTAGCAGAAGTCATAACTAAGGCAGTTTTCAACCAAATGAGGGGAAAAAGAGGCTAGGGGACCATTTTTGAGTATTCTCGACTCATTGGAGCAGGTTTTAGAAGCATTTAAGCATTACAAACACATCATTTTACACTTTTGAGCATAATAGAGAGGCTTAAGCCATTGGAAGCTAGACCAAGGAGACATAGCCCAGGAGGGGTGAACTTCTTTATCATGTTCCTATTGTAACGTGGTTTTGATGATGTTCTGTACATGTTTATGTCATTGTTCAGTCTCTTA
Organism: Pinus tabuliformis; assembly: GCA_031772625.1. Lineage (NCBI taxonomy): Eukaryota > Viridiplantae > Streptophyta > Pinopsida > Pinales > Pinaceae > Pinus > Pinus tabuliformis. Next base: position 1,230,478,011 of record CM062817.1, on the reverse strand, counting down.
TTTATGTTAAATTTCTCATAAAATTAACATAAAAAAATCATCATTTCACTTGCAAAAATTCATGAATCTTTAAGCATAATGAAAGAATTTTGTTTCTAATCTGAGGAGTATCTTAGCACAACAATCTAATATTCTAAATCATATCATTTTGGTATCAGAGCACTAGGCTTTCTTTGTGAAAGAAGGATTTAACTATTTGCAAGTTTATGTTATGATTACAAGGTTAAAACTCAAAATAGGAGAAGGGAAGTTGGTTGGAAGCCCTGAAGTTGGGTCAAGGGGAAGGAGAGCAAGGTTGCGACAATCTCCAACACCATTTAAACCTCGTGTTGTAGTTGAGACTCCAGAGATAATGTATCATTAAGGAGAACCTATAAACATGCCATAAGATGAGAAGACATTCAGAAAGGATTTTTTTTTATATGAAAGAGATGGTGAAGGTCCTTTATGAAGAGAGGAATACCGAGTTGCAAGGGGAAAGTTCCAAACCTACCAAAGGAGAAGGCTCTTCAGGAGGAGGTAATGGAAATGGAGACAAACCTCCACCCTATCCACCATCTTCTTCATCTTCTTCTTTAGAATCATATTCACCCTCTTCCACTAACACAACCCTTACTCATACTCATGATCATACTTCAAAAGGAACTGGTAAATCACCTTTTTTAAAACTTGATGTTAAATTTGAGCTGCCCATGTATAATGGTGAAGTGAATATAGAGAAGCTTGATAATTGGACTCGACAGTTGGAGGTCTATTGCAGGATTCAAAACCTTCAAGAGGATGACATAAAGATTCAGTTAGCTTCCTTGAGAATGGAGGGTGTAGCACTAGTATGGTGGGAATCAAATACCTAATAGGAGATTAAAAAACATAAAAAGGTCTCAATTTCTTGGAATGAGTTCATTGATGCAATCAAAATAAATTTGTACCCTCTAGCTTATATCTAGAAATCCATCATGAATTGGAAGAACTTTAGATAGCTTAAAGGTAAAAAAGTGCAAGATTACACCCAAGAATTCAGAAAAAAGGTCTTTGATGTTAGGTGTAGATTTCCAATCACATGACACATTGCTGAAGTACATAGGGGGTTTACACAGTTACCTTAGGCATACTATCTTAATGTTTAATCCAAATAATCTAGATGATGTGTGTGTGCAAGCCACTCATCTTGAGGCAAGAGGGAAAAACACCCTATAATAAGGTAGTAAAAAATCATTTAAGAGTAAAGGAAAGGAAAAGGCTTTCAAAGGGAAGGCAAAGAAAAATGCGTCTATCAAAAAAGGAGAGAAAGTTACACACAAACATTGTTCGAGAGAGGGTCACAATGAAGCTCATTGTTGGAAGCTTCATCCTAAAATGAGACCAGAGAGAAACAACAACAATGGAAACAAAAGACAACTGTGGCCACTCAACAGGATTTGGGATCTAATTCTGGTGATGAAACTAAAATCACAGCCATGGGGTTAAAAGGAAAAAAATCCATTTCTAGCACTAGTTCTTCAAACTCACAAAACAAAACTCCAAATGAAAAGACGAGAATAAAACTTTTTCACATAATGGTGATCTCAAAACAAAACAATATTGATACGCTTTTTGATAGTGGCTCTCAATCCAATCTTATCTCTGAAAACATTGTCAAAAGTTTAAAATTGGAAATTGTTCCACATCATAAGCCATATCCAATTGGATGGGTGTGCGACAATGCGCAATTGCAGGTTACTAGAAAGTGTAAACTGAAATTTTTCATTACTGCAAATTTCATAGATGAAGTGGAGCTTCATGTTGTGTCATTAGATATTTGTGGCATAGTTTTGGGTAGCTCATACCTTTATGACAGAAAATTCTATCTTCCATATACGTGAAAAAAAATATCATTTATTCAAAGATGGAGTAGAATATATTGTGAGAGTTCATAGCAAGAAAATAAATCTTTCGCTTGTTAATGCAGGGCAGATGAAAAGGCTAGTGAATTTGAGAAATAATTTTGTGCTTCTAATGATCAAACCCAAGAATGATGTTGATAATGAAGCTTTTAAAGGTTGGTATTCAAATTTGAAATCTGAATTGGTTGACGTAGTTAACCAATATGATGAGATGTTTTAGGAGCCAAAGGGATTACCTCCCAAGACAGGAATCCAACATGAGATACAGTTGCACCAATATTGTCCTCTTCCTAACATTGGCATGTATAGGTTATCAGTGATGGAAAACGCAGAAATTAAGAAACAAATTCAAGAGTTGTTGAATAAAGGGATCATCAGATCATCTGCCTCGTCATGTGGTTCACCTATTGTCCTGGTGCAAAAGAAGGATGGAACATGGCACATGTGTGTGGACTTTTGTGCATTGAACAGATTTACGGTAAAGAACCGTTACCCACTGCCTAGAATAGATGATTTACTTGATCAATTGAAAGAGGAAAAGTATTTTACTAAGCTAGACTTAATAAGTGGCTACCATTAAATTAGAATAACTGAAGGAGACATTTGGAAGACAACATTCAAAGCAAAACAAGGATTTTTTGAATGGCTAGTTATGACGTTTGGTTTATGTAATGCTCTCACTACATTCATGTGTTTGATGAATGATGTGTTGAGGCCATTTCTTGATGATTTTGTCATAGTCTACTAAGATGACACCTTAATTTTTAGTAAATATCATGATGAACATGTCATGCATGTAAGAAAAGTACTTGATGTCTTGAAAAAAGAACAGTTGTATCTTAATATGTCAAAGTGCGAGTTTGGAAAAAATTCTTTAGTTTACTTGGGTCCTATTGTTAGAGGAGGTGAGTTGAAAATAGATCCCTCTAAGGTTGATGTCATTATGAATTGGCCAAGGCCTAAGACAATTACTGAGGTAAGAAGTTTTTTGGGAGCAACCCAATATTGGAGGAAATTCATTGCTAATTTTTGTCTTATAGTCGCTCCATTTCATGCATTTACAAGTGTGAAAAACGTTTTTCAGTGGGGAGGCAAACATAAAAAGGCCTTTGATGCATTGAAGGAAAATATTAGTACAACTCTAGTATTTGCACTTCCTGACTTGAGACAATCATTTGAGATTCAGACTAATGCTAGTGAGTACACTATGGGTGCAGTCCTCATGCAACATGGTAAGCCTATCTATTTTCATTCGGAAACTTTTAATGGTGCAGTGATTAACTATCCTACATATGACAAGGAATTGTATGCATTGGTGCAATGTGTGAAAAAATGGAAACAATACTTGATGGGTAAGGAAACAATCATTCACACTGATCATCAACCATTGCAATACTTGCAATCATAATCAAAGTTGCAACAATTAGGGCACTTCCGATGGATGGGTTTTCTTCAAAATTCCACTTGGTAATTAGGTATAAGAAAGGTATCTACAATAAAGTTTCTAATATGATTTCTAGGCCTATTATTAGTGCAACTACTTTACTCAAGCATAATTTTGTTTTACATGAAAGTTACATTGAACAATATGCATTATATAATGAATTTCAAAATGTTTATGTAAGCTTGAGTCAAGGTAACCAAGTAGAGGAATTGGATTATCAATTGCATGATAATTTGTTGTACCATCCTGGAAAGCTTTGTATTCGATGCGGAGAAAGAGTTAACATCATAAGAGTGGCACATACTTCTCTTATTGTTGGTCATTTAAGTGTAAGTAAGACAGTGACACATCTACAGAGGTATTGTTATTGGCCTCATATGCTTGAAAGTGTGGCTCATTTTATTAAAGGATGTTCATTGTGTGCAATCAATAAGCCTAGAAATAGGAAGTTAGGATTTTACACACCACTTTTGGTTCCTTCACGACTGTAGGAGAGTGTTTCTATGGATTTTGTAGGAGGCCTTCCATTATAAAAAAGAGGTCATGATTATTTGTATTTAGTTGTGGATAGGTTTAGAAAAATGTGTATTTTGATGCCATGTAAAAAGCAAGTTACAACTAAAAAAATTTGCTCAATTATTCTTTCAGAATGTTTGGGTGCATTTTTGATTGCCCACATCCATTTTTAATGATTGATATTCTCGCTTTGTTGGGAAATTTTGTTCAAGCTTGTGGGGATTCATGGAAACCAAATTGAAAAAGAGTACACCTTTTCATGCACACACAGATGGTCAAACAAAAGTGGTGAAAAAAACAATGATACATCTTCTTTGTGGATATTGCAGCGAGAATCCTAAGTTTTGGGATGAACATTTGCACTATATTCAACATGCTTACAAACGAGCCAAGCACTCTTCAACTCAAACTTCGCCATTTGAGGCATGCTTGGGATACTTTCCTAAATCTCCTTTGAATTTTATTTTTGGCGAAGATGTTGCTATTGAAGGTCATAGTGACATAGACAAAGCAAGAAAGTTCATTGATCAAATTTAATTAGTATGCCAAAAGGTTCAAGAACAGCTTGAGAAAAGTCAAGGCAAGTACAAAGCAAGGCACGGCAAGCATCGTCAAGATCAAAAGTTCTAAGTTGGTGATCAAGTTTGGCTTCACATTAACAAATAGATGCTCCAAGGAGAAGGTAAATAGCTAAAACCAATTAGATATGGTCCATTCATAATTTTGGAGAAGATTGGTAACATTGCCTTCAGGTTGGATTTGCCTTCATATATGAAAATTTATGTTGTTGTTAATGTTGAGAATTTAAGGTTGTATGAGCCTCCTTTGATTGAAGATCAAGGAGAGAATATTAAAATTCCATATATTGAAGACTTTTCTCTAGAATTCCTTGATGAGATTCAGGAAGACACTATACTTGACAGAAGAACAAGAACATCAAAAAGGGGAAGTATCGATTATCTTCGAGTGGGGCTCAAGGGTACAAATAATTTAAAAACTAAAGGGATAGAGGTTGGAAAGGTGAGGGAACTATACCCTCACCTGCTGGACAATTGAAAGTGATATTCTGGGGTCCAAAAAGCTTCCAGTGGGGAGGAGTGATCAGGTGCTCAAAATTATGCTCAAAAATCAAAGTTGTCAGAATTTTGTGGAACCTAAACGACATGTAGTTCTCATCATCTTGAATTGGATGCAACTCATTTCGCGTGAAACAGACACCATATGGCTTCAGAAACACGTTTTGTTCACTTTGGCAAACATGTAATTTTTTGGGAAAAAAAGGGACAACCCAGTCAACAGTCAGTACTACTTACTAGGTTGCCCAGTTGGCACTGATTGTGCAGTTGAGGTGGCACTGTAATATCATCACGGAATGGCTAAGTTCCATGTGGCACGTTCCTGTAGGCATGAGTTGGCATGATGCTATTGTTTTAAGGCTATATAGGTGGACCAATGAGAGGGTGACATGTGGCAAACCTAGAAGCCACCACATGCCCTCTCAAAGGTCGAATAAAATTTTATGTGGGGAGGGCAGGTCGAACCCGTGACCTCACCCACAACAACACCAAGCTTTACTACCATGCCCACAGGTTGGTTCTTAACTAACATATTGCAGGCGGGTTGACATTAAAGAATCAGCCCCATAACAAGTTAGGGTTGTGATGCGATGATCGCAATCGCACATTGCACAAGGGGGGTGTTACAGAATCAACCTCGACAGGATCAAGTTGCGATTACGATATCACAATCACATATCGCAGAATTCAAAGTTCTGTTATATGTTTTACCCTGCCTCATCCGATTTTGATATATTCTGGATGCAATACAAGTTAGACTGTAGTTGATAGTCTGTCGGGTCCACCGCTTATCGCAATCACACATCGCCCATGCTGCATTCACAAACCATAAGACCTGTTGGTTCTTGTTGATTTTGATTTGCGATGGGGCTATCGATGTCTATAGTTTATGACCGAAACTATCGCCTTAACTACCGGACCTAACCACCTTGCATATTGTTATCACTTAGAACTAAAATTGATACATGTAACTTTTTATCCTAGCCCGATGACAAAGGTCAGTGCTAGTTTAATTTTGTTTTAATTTTTTCCCTTAGAATCTGAAGTTTTGAAGAGTTTTTGAGTCAAGTTATTCTCAGCTCCCATTGGTTCCCCTCCATCTACCATTGTTCTATAGCCACTTGTTATCTTATGTCAGTCACCGTGCCTGTTTGCAATTTCGCAGCGCAATCATAATTAGGCAGTTTCGCAGCGCATCATTAAAATTTAAAACTAACAGCGCTGCGAAATCATGGATTCGTACATTTCGCAGCGAGTCTTTCCCGAAATATCAAGTCCGTTAGGTGAGTCATAGGCCGTGTCTTCTCATGTCAGCTCATGTACCTCTCTTATCACATTTTACCACTCATTGACACTATCACCACCACTAGATCTGTTGATACGCACGAATTATCATTCCCAAGAAAGACAACCGTGCATAAATCTTAATGATGGCCGTAAGTCTTGCATGAATGACAAATCTGCAAGATTACATCTTGAAAGATTTTAAACGGAAAAATTTAAAATTCAAGAGAGGCTGATAATTAAGCGAGGCTGATAATCAAGCGAGGCTGAATTCAAATAGAAGCTGAAACACAATTCCAACCGGAGCTGGTAGTTATTGTTTGCGAGGATTTGGAAGAATCAATGGAGAAAAAGGAGCATAGATCTGGCAAATGTCTAAGAACTGAGCCTGAAGGCCTGGATATAACGCTGAGAAATGAAGAGGTGAAGAAAGCATTTAAAAAGGCCGGGTGCTGGAAGTTTTGAAAAAAGTTACAAGGAGGACACGCACAGGTAACTAAAGAATTTGCACTTAACTTCACAGGCTTGAATTCAAAAGTAGCCATGTTAGAATTGCAGGTTTCGCCAGAAGTGATATCTACTGTGACAGAGATCCCACGAGGACAAGAGGAATGGTTTAAAAACTTCAAATTTGACATGAATCCTTGTAAGGAGTTTTTGAAGGATGAATTTGTAAATGAAGATCTAAGTAAGGCAGTGCCCAGGAATTATGTCAAAGAATATTATGCTCACTTACTCACCTGCATACAGAAATATCTGACTTGTGAAGGAAGGTATAACAAGGTTTACTCTTACCATTTTAAACTCCTTTTGCATTTCACCGGGAAGGTCTCCATAGACTTACCTTTTTATCTGTTCCGTAGTTTGAGTAAGATGTGTGATAAGGTACAGCTGAGGAAAGAGGATTGTGAAACCTCTTTGTTTCATCATGGTTTGATCAAACTACTGGTTTTAGATGGACTCCAAAAGATAGACAGAGATTGGAATTCATTCATTTTTATGGCTGGCTTCAAAAGCCAGACTGGCCTCACTCCTCCACCTACTAGAGATTTTACAATAGTTGAGCTCCAAACAGAACCAAGAGCTAAAAGAGTTCCAAAGTCACAAGTAAGAAAACAAGTGAAGCCACTCGTCATCCAAGATCAACCTCAGCAATCAACTAAGGAAAAATCTCATGGTAAAAAGACTGTACCTGAAACAAGCACATCTGAAGTAGTCTCAAGGATAAGAACAAGAAGCCAGATGAATAAGGAAAAAGGTAAAGCTATAGCAGTCGAAGAAAGTCCAGTGTCCAAGGCAAGTTTAAATGACTTATTACAGGCTATTGAATTTGAGCAGTCTCTACCAGTTCAAATCGAGTTAATACAGTCAGAACAAGAAAGCACCAAGAAATCCAAGGCCTCAAAAAGGCTTAAATTTGATGAGCCAGCTGAATAGTTCGTTTTTAAACCTAGAAGACCTATGACAAGGAGATTCCAGCAAGTACAGGAAGTACTGCCAAGAACAGAGGAAACAAGGGAAGAGACACAAAAAAACGCAGACAAAACGGTTATTACACCTAAAGAAAATAATATAGCAGTTCTGAAGAGCCAATTAGAATCAGCAAAGTATGAGATTGCCAAATTGAAGAAAGTCGTTAGAAGACATGCAGTCATACACGCAAAGTATTATAAAACTCTATGGGAAGGGAATGCAACTGTAGAAGCCCAGCTGAATTCAGTGGTTGATGGCCATTCACAATTTCACACCTGGACAGTACCAGCAATCAAAGAAGCCAAGTACATCAGAAGGATCAATATGCAACTGAGAGCTGGGAATAAGGCTATGAAGAAACAAATTGAACATCTGAAGGCACAGCTAAGCCAGCTTAAAAGACCTGCTAAATGAGTTTTCATTTCAAGTAAGATTTTGTTTCAAAATTTTGACAAGTTTGCTTGATCGTATCTTTCTGAAGAAATATAAATTCCTATTCGACCTGTGGAAAGTCTAAATAAGTTTTTGGAAATAAAGCACTTGGCTAATAAAGGTCTCAGGTTAAAAACAAGTTGTTTTAAAAAACTCAGCAGTTTCGTAGCGCGCTACGAAACTGCTGAAAGTGATGATTTCAACGTAAATCAAGCAGTTTTGAATTATAAGCGGGAATTTTGAAAGGGAAACGTCTAAAAGGCATACAAGGCATCATCTGAAGCTATCAACAGTCAACCAGGTCAAGACAGGTGGAGAAAATATATATTCAAATCCAACTTTAAATTTTTGCCGTAAAGTGAGCACATTTACCACAGTTCAGGATATATCAAACAGTTTACAAGAAACTTTTGCCTGCACACATGTGCATGGGAAAAAGCTTACAACGCATCAAGGACGTGGCAGTCTGCTCCATTTTGGGTAATTAAAGGATAAAGGACATGCTTATTTGCATTCGAATATTTTGGGGAAAACTAAAGACCAGTAAACAGGGGTAGTTTCCTATCTTTCAGGGCATTGGAAAACATGTGTCATTGAAGACAACCATGGAGCCTTGAAGACCATCACAACTAAACTAGAAGGGAACCAGATGTCAAAGAACGAGGAATCATCTTAATTAAAGCCATCATGCATGTAATATGGAGTTAGAGTCATAGTTGATTTAGATCTCTAAAAAAACTCCAGTCAACACTTTGTTGTATTTATTAGTTAGTTAAAGGGTTAATAGGTGTCATTAGAAGTAGTTTTCGAATTCCCCTCATGCTGGAGGAGGAATCTCGATCAGTTAGAATAAGAGCTCTATATATAGCTGAAACAGAAATGTAATCAGGGTTGGAAAACTTTATAACAAAGCTTGTATTTGGCTTATGTAAGACTCATTTTCAGTAATATAATTTTGACTTTACTTCTCAGGATTCATGAAGGATTTCTTATGTTCAGAATATGTGATGTTGTCCTTTTCTTAATTCTTACAGTGGTATAGATGTATAATCACTCAGAATTCACTGAATGTGCTCTGATTTCCTGTATACATTTATAAACTGTGTGGTCCCATATGAGTTGATGTTCTGAATGTCTAAATGCTGAATGCCCTAACTTCTATGTAAGGTTAAGTTCACTGTTATATTGAGGTGTTGTTGACTCCATAAGCCCAATGGATAGTTGTTTAATGTGTTTCCAGCATTCATATTTTTCACAGTTGTTCTATAAGAGTTAGCCATCTTATCTTTAATCAAAATCATTAATCCATCAAGAGAGAGCCCTCTCAGGTTGAGGAGGCTAGGCCTCAGCCTAAAGTAGGTTTGAAATAGTTACTTAGAGTCAACCTGACCAGCAGCCTATCAGGGTCTGATTTTGAGATAACACATATGACCACTTGGCCTCAACTGCAAGATAGATAGGTTCGTTGGTGGCGAAGTTAGAGGGACTGCCAATTTCGGCGAAACTACTAGAATTAACTCTAGATAATGAATTTAATTGGTAGATAGCCAGATTTGGAGGAGAAAATTGTGGAAAGATTGGCAGAAGTCATAACTAAGACAATTTTCAACCAAATGAGAGGGAAAAAGAGGTTAGGGGACCATTTTTGAGTATTCTGGACTCATTGGAGTAGGTTTCAGAAGCATTTGAGCATTGTAAACACATCGTTTTACACTTTTGAGCATAATAGAGAGGCCCAAGCCATTAGAAGCTGGACCAAGGAGACGTAGCTCGGGAGGGGTGAACTCCTTTATCATGTTCCTGCTGTAATGTGTTTTTGATTATGTTCTATACATTTTTATGCTGTTGTTTAGTCTCTTATTTATGTTAAATTTCTCAAAAAATTAACATAAAAACTCTTCATTTCACTTGCAAAAATTCATGAATCCTTAAGCACAATGAAAGAATATTGTTTCTAATTTGAGGAGGATCTTAGCACAAAAATCTAATATTCTAAACCAGATTAGTAGTGCATGTTGTATTAGAGAGCAATGGAGGCATCTCAGTAACCTCTGCAGCAGGTGGAGCCGACTGTGGTGGCACCATTGGTTTTTGTTCTTCTTATCAGTTCTTGACATTTCACCTGAGTTTGATTTAACGGGACTAGCTTGGAACAAAGAGAATGTAGAAAATAAGGAGCAAAGACTTAGAGTTATAAACTTAAGGCGAGAATGGCGAAATAGCATGAAAATGGGCATTTAACGCAAAATATCTAAACACTAAATGTGATCAATCAAATCATTTACATTACCGAGAACCATCAATACTGTTATAAATAATCATAAATGAAAAATCGTGGGTTCACGTGTTCCTTTTACAAGTTAGCGCCCTGCTGGCCTATTTCGCATCACAAGTTTCTTTGGCATGCATATTATCTAATTCACGAAATCTTCCTTTTGCCGATATGTGATGGACTAACCATTTTGATATATGATAAAAGGCTTGTAGTGGGAATTATCACATCCGAAGTTCCCTTGACAAAACTCATCTTGAGTTTTGTGATGCGATATGAGTATTGTGACGAGAAAACTGTGTTGGAGTACTTCTTGCGATATCGGAGAAAGTTTCATCGAGAGGTCATAGTTATGGTAACAAATGGAAAGTGCTGATATAACTTTGCGTTGTTCTATTTGCAATGATGACGTGGCTTGCTAGCGGGGCCGATTCTGACCTTTTTATGCATGGAGGGTTTTTCTTTATTAAAGTTATATAAGACCTATCATTAATTCATTGAGTCTTAGGAAATTTGCATCGCGCTTTTGCTTAAAGGCCTACTTTCCTCTAACCTATGTGATTGCCGATATGTGATATGTGAAGGGTCCTCATAACGTTTTTCTTTAGTCATTTGAATTCCAATAGATTTTAAGGCCTAAGTGTGGATAGCATATTTTTGGGGTTTTTTAAGAATCTCGTTTTTTTTTAATTATTAAAAGACTATATACTAAAAATTTTAAAGGGTCCCCATTATGGCTAAGTTAACTTATCTAATTATAATGGGGGTTGTTGAGTGACACAACAATTGGCGATTCATTGGGAGAACCAGTTATCTCTAAGAAATGTATATATAATAAAATTTTAAACTTAATCAGAAGCAAAAATATTAGGAAATAAAAAATATTTTGAAATATTAGGTATATAAGATTACTCTGAATAGAAAAAAGCTCATTTCATTGTAACTTTATTGCAACCTTTTATAGATTAAAATCCTCATTATCTACATCCTTCATTAATCAGTTGTAAAGATAAAGTAGGGGGCTATTGAAGCTTAGATTTTAAGATGAATTTGTTGTGTCACAAGTAGAGCCATTGCTGCCAGCAGGCATTCATAGCCTCAACAGGGTTACCCTTTAACTGATAATGAACGAGGATCCCATCCACTTAAGTTGTAATCTTTAGAGGTAATATTTTTTTTTTATTTCTTTTTTGAAGATATTTTTAAAAGCCACTGTCCTAGTTTGGTAGCCAGATGATGAAAATTCCATTCACAGGTTGTAATAAAGTTGAACAAGCTAGCTCGTGATGAGATTCCTTGTCTTATGATTATATAACCATAGTCCATTATCCTGGTTTGGTGTCCAATAGTGACAATGTCAACCTATTATTTTCCCATGATCTTGGTAAGTAGGTTCTTGATGAGACCTATTATCTTTTAAATTTATTATATTTTTGAATTACACTCTAAAAATTTATGACTATTGAAGGGTGAGGTTCATTCACTCGTTAAGAGTGTCAGATGACAATTGAATTTTAAGGTGCTGAAACTCCAAACAGTCTTTACTTTTTTAAAGAAAACCTTTCTTGACTCATAGCTAGATTGAAGATTTTGTAAGTGTCTTCAGGTTGGAAGGGGTTTCAACTTTAAAGGAAAAATATTTCAATTTTTTATAATAATCACCCAATTTATCAGGTTCGTAATTATTTCCTAAATTTTTTATACTTTTAGAAGTAAAAAATCATAGCATAATTAGAGGTAATGATAAAATCCATTTGTATGTTACTTAACATAATTTATACGACAAACATCGATATGTATATGTGAATATTTACATATTTACATTAGAACTAATGTTCCTTCAAGAAAAGAACTTTTTGAGAATTAGCCCATTAATAGGAAGAGCATCCCTCTTTCCTTGAAAATCTTGTAAAATAAAATTTGATGGGCCTAATTGCTCAACAATTTGAAATGGTCCATGCCACAATTTTTAAATTTAGTGTGTTTTCCTTTGTCTTCATGTTCTTTGTCCCATTTCAGGACTAAGTCTCCAATTTAAAAAAAAATTATTATCAAGTGAGATTGTATCAAAGGAATATTTTACTAGCTATTCATGGTGAGAATGAGTTTGTTTGGATTTTTCCCTTTCTTCTTCTAATTTGAGTATTTGCAATATCCTTAATTGCATAGAGGAAGAAGGTTTTTGTTTAACAAATTGTACCAAAGTTGATGAGGGAATGACTAGATTAGGAGGGAGAATAGCCTCCTTCCCATACACTAGATTAAAAGGAGAAGTACCTATGGAGGCCTTCTTAGTTTTTCTATTAGCCCAAAGAGCAAAATTCAGAGATTTATGCCAATTATTTTGGCTTTGATCAATAGTTCGCTTAATAATCCCAATGAGGTTTTATTAGTTGATTCTGCTAAACCATTTTCATGGGGATATTAATTAGCAGAGTATTTAAGTTTAAATCCTCTTTTTAAAGCAAACTCAATCATATTGTTTCCTGAAAAGTAAGATGCATTATAAAAAATGAGTGCATTAGGTAGAACAAACCTGGTAATAATGTATTGATCAATGAATTCAATGATATTGTCAGAATTGGATACTTTAAGCGATATCGATTCAACCCATTTTGTGAAATAATCTGTAGTAGTAAGGATAAACCTATGTTGCTTGGAAGAGTGAGGAACAATCTCACCAATAATATCCAATCCCCATTGTTCAAAGGGTTGTTCAATGTTGACTGGTTGAAGGGTAAGGATGGTTTTCTTTGTCTTCTTGAAGCAGTTTCGCAAATTTTACACTTTATGACATAGGCATTTGTATCCTTGAATATATTTGGCCTATAGTATCCGGCATGCAGGATTTAATTGAGTTGTGGTGTCTCCTCCAAAGTGTCCACTAGCTGGTCCATCATGTAATTCCTGCAAAACTCTTTGTGCTTCAGATTTTTCTAAGCACCTTAACAAAATTGAATCATAATTTTTTCCAAATAAGACATCATCAATGAGTTCATATTGATTGGCTTTCATCCTTAAAGCCCTTTTACTTTTGTAATTGAGTTTGGGTGGAGCATAACCATTCTTTAAATAAAAAATGAGATCAGTGTATTGAGATTCAATATCAGTAAGGCATACATCAAATATCTGGAAAGTGATACCTGATTCCTCATCAGCTGATATATTAGAAGCTCCAGTAATCAGTTTGCAAAAACCTTGACCTCTTATAATTTTAGCAGGTTTAACTTCAATGTCATATTGTTGCAGAGTAGTGACCTAATTTTCTCTCTTTTCTCCCAATTATTTTTGAACAAGCAATTGTCTTACTACTGGGAATGGGATAATTACTTTAGTATGATTTTTTAAAAGAAAAGGCCTAAAGTGTTTAATGGACATAAAAACTGCAAAGGCCTATTTCTCCACTTCTAAATAGTTGAGCTCTGCTCCTTGTAAGTTGGATTTAAAGAAGGAGATAGGTGCCTCTATTTTTTATCATTGATATGTGTTAGAACTACAACATAAGATAACTCAGAAACAAATGTATACAAAATGAATTGAATAGAAAAGTTGGGAGTTATTAAAGAGGGAGAATCAATAATAGCTTTCTTGATTAACTCAAATTATTCTCTTTCATTATGTCCCCATTTAAAAACTATTTTTTTCTTTATCATAACTTGTAGAGGCAAGACAATTTGAGAAAAATTCGGAACAACTATTTTCACAAAATTAATCTTTCCTAGGAAATATTGATTTGATTTATTATTATGAGGCAAAGGAATATCATAAATTGCCTTAATTCTGTGAGGATCTATGCAAATCCATTCCTTGGATACAATAAATCCTAGAAGTTTCCCTTCACTAAGTGAAGAGTATGGCTTCTTGGGGTTTAATGTAATCCCATATTTAATATACCTTTCAAGAATCTATTTTAAATCATGATAATGATTGTTCCTTTCTTGGAATATATAGTAATATCATCCAATTAAACAACAATGGTTGTATTGATCAAACCTCTAAAGACAATGCCCATATCTCATTGGAAGGTTTCTCCTGCACTTATTAATCCAAAAGGCATTTTTTGATATGCATAAATTTCCCATTTAGTCCTAAAATTACTTTTTAATATGCCATCTGGATGAATAAGGATTTGGTTATACCCTGAGAATCCATCTAGAAAAGACATCAGTTTAGAACTTGCTACTGACTGCAAGATTTGTTCCATGGGTGGAACTGGAAAGTTGTCTTTCTCACAGGCTTCATTTAAATTTCTAAAGTCAATGTAAATGTGAATATCACCATTCTTTTTCCTAACAGGTGCCAAATTTGAAACCCACCTAGAGTGCCTAATTGGAAAAATGATTTTGGCCTTGAGGAGTTTGTTCAATTCACTCTTGATTTGACTTTCGGGATTGGGATGAATTTTACTTAGCTTTTTCTAAACAAGGTTAACATCAGGTACCATTGGGACAATATGCCAAATGATAGAGGAATTGAAAGTTTTCAAATCATCATAATTCCAAGCGAAAACATTTTTGTATTTCTTTAACAAATGAATAAAGTCCAATCTCTCATTTGATGAAAGTTCTAGGCATAAATTAATGTTTTGAGGTTTTAGATCAGATCCAAGATTTATCAATCCAAACTTCAAAGTTGAAATTTGTAGTTTGTAGTTAGTGACCTTTTTAAATCTGTCCTTTAAGTCGTATAAATCTTCAAGCTTCACTACAGACCTTGGTAAGGAATTTTCCTCAAATGATTGCTTCATCTGTTTTTCATGTTCATGTTCATCTATTACTTAATCAATATATGAACCTTATGATGTCAAAAAACTTACAATGTCCTCGTCATCATTAAACACATGCCAATTAGTGAGATTTTCAAGAATTGAAGGGAGTAAAATCAATTCAATGGAAAATCTATCTGGATTATCATCCTTTGGTTAGATTAGTCTGGACGCAACATTCGCTAACAGATCAACACTAGCATTTTGAATTCTTGGGATAGGAGAAATATTAAATGTAAGAAAATGAGAAGTAAGAGTTTGAATGAGAGATTGATAATGTTTCAAGTGGCTCGTGACACAATGTATGGTGTTTCTGACCTGCTTAATAACAATTTCAAAGTCTCCAAACACTTAAAGGTATTTGACATTAAGACTTATTGCTTTCTACAAACCCTGAACCAGAGCTTCATATTTTGTAATTTTATTGGTGCATTCAAACTCTAATCTACATGCTATCATTATGTTCTCTCCTTCAGGATTTATTAAAATGCATCCTCATCCAACACCATCATTGGATTGAGAACCATCAAAATATAAAGTCTAAAACAAAGATTTAACTACTGGTTTATCTACACTATTTACACATCTGGATGAGTCTGTCTGTAAAAAAAATTCAACTTAAGAGGTGACAAAATCAGTCTCAAAAGGAGATTCTTGTGCATTGAAACTACCCAATAATGACTCTAAATAGTAGTTCACAAGGATTTTATTGGTGAAGACCACTGGTTCATTTTCCTCATCCAAGTCAGTTACTGAATTTTTCATGTGCTTTCTCGGTCAATGCGAATTTGATTAGGCTTACCATTGTAAGAAAGCCACATATGAGACCAGTCAGTAGCGAAATAACCATGTAACATCTCTAACCAATCTCTTCTTAGAATTAAACCATAAAATTTAGGAATATCAGCAACTAGTACATCAATGATTTGACAAACTTTAGCATTAGAAGAAAGTCTAATGAGAACATAATTGATTTCCCCTAACACTTTGACTTTGGTTCTATCGAGTTGAACAATATGTACAACAGACTTCTGGGGTTAAATGTTCAGTTTAAGACAAAATGAATAAGGAAATACATTTGAAGATGCCCCAGAGTCTACTAAGCAATTATGCACATTCTTATTGAATATTTCAAAGGTCAGAAGGAAAGGAGGAGTATGAGAGTTTGACCTATCTCCAATTAGGATGGCATTGGTGGGATCAATCTTATCTGAAGAATCAATGGGGGGTTTTCCTATTCCTTTAGAAGATTTAGAAGTAACAACAATGGGAAAAGGGGATGCAGAGACCACATTTAATTCTTTAAGTAAAAGAAGTTGTTGTTGCTTTAGCTTAGCTACTTCATAGAAGGAAATGTTAGCCTTGACCTTCTTCATATCATCACTATATTATATTCTATGGTGTCAGAAACAAGCAGAGTTTTAGATGTAGATGGAGAATGGAAGAATATGGAATTGAATTGGAAGATGTAGAAGTGGATTTCTTAGGTGTAGCTTTGTCCTTAGTACCAGGAGTAGAAGATTCCTTCTTTTGGGTTGACTGCGATGAATTTGTAGGACCCTTCCTCCATGTACTAACTATAAAAGCTTTATTGGAAGTAGGAAGAATAAAATCCCATAACACCTTAAGTTCGACTGTTTCTTCATCTTGGGATTCATCGATAGATAATGTTGTTTCTTCTTCATCCTCCTCTAAATCAGATTCAACATTTGATATGACATTAGGAGGCTGAGGGTTTGATGTTTGGGCTCTCCTAAAAGATCTAAAATGTCTTTTAGAAGGCTCAACTACCTGCTTTTCGATTTCTACCATTTCATTCAACATCAATTTGAGAACCTTTTGTAATCCTTCTAGATCAAAAGGATATTTGGGAGATTTTTTCTTTGGTTTGTCTTTGAAGGTAACCTTCTTAGATTTTGTTTCTTCTTGAGAAATTTTATTTTCTAAGGCAAGAATCATTTTTCTATAGATATTGACTCTTTCATTTTATCTACTAAAGTGTCTCTAGTAGCCCTATCTACAAAAATTGCGATATTGGAAGGAAGAGTAGAAATACACCACTCGATGTGGACATCAACACCAGGTTTAGAGGCATCTAGAATTTTGTTTAACAATTTATTAAACCTAGAATTTAAATCCTTTATTTTCTCATTGGGGTTGGCTCTAAGGTTGGAGAGATAATTTATTAGAGTAGCGGTTGTGTGATCATCACCAAACTTAGTCAAAAAATTTTCTTCAAATATATCCCATCTAGTGATAGATTCTGGTGGTAATGAGAAGTACCATGAACTTGCAGATCCTTCAAGGGTGTAGGGAAATAATCTAACTACACAATATTCTTCTACCACTCCATTGAGATTAATGGCTAGCATAAAATTATGGAGATTCTCTTCAGCGGGGATTCCATCGTCAGGATTAAACTTTGGTAACCATCTTTCAGGATGCTTAGATAGAGGATGGAGAGCTGCTGCCATTTGAACAGCTCCAGGACTAGTCCATGGTCTAGCTGCTAGTGGGTTTTTTTGTCTACGTGCCATTATGGGAACTTTAGTAGAAGGAGTTGCAATAGTAAAAGAGGCTAACTGTGTGGAAGAAGAAGTAGCCTGCTAATGTTGGTTGAATCAACACTAGTTGATTGATAAGGGGGAGAGTGAAAGGGAGGATTGAGAGGAGGAGAGAAAAATGGTGATGAGGTATGAAATGAAGGTGTTTAAGGTGGAGTAGATGATAAAATCTCACTAGTGGATGATTGATTTTCATATATTTTTGTCTTTCTTCACTGGGAAGGTAAGGGAAACTCAAATGGGGTAACCCCGAGTTTCTCACTTTGGGAACTAGTAAAAATATGGGTAGATTGAAAAGATGAGGAAACACTACTTTCAGAAAACTCAGAATGTTGTGGCTTTTCTTCCGAAATAGAAATTCCTTCTAATTTCTATATTAAATTATGAAGTTCAGATATCTCCTGAGAAGGAGGTTGATCAAATAACTTAGGTAGTGTGCTTGGAGACTTTGTGGTTGTTTTCACAAATTCTACTCTAGGAGTAGGTGATTTGAAATGAGATCTCGAAGTTGGGGGAGATCTTGAGGGGCAGTGACTCTTTAGATGGATTTTTTATTTGGGATCAAACCTTTTTTCCATTCATAGTCGGGGCCCTCCTTCTAGCATCAAAAATTTTGATGGTTCGAAATGTCGTTGCCTCAACATTGGGGATAACCACCCGGTTGGGAACTTGAAAATTGTTCCTTTTCCATTTGGAATAGTGGCTTTGACTGGGGATAATGGGACCAGTTTCCATTTAAGAGTATATAATGGAATTTCAAGTATAATGTGGGTGAAATGGATGCGATGAATATAAATACAGGAGTACAACACACACACACACACACACACACACACATATATATAGATATATATATATATATTACTAGCTATCTCTTTCCCAGGATTTAACTTATCTTTATATGTGAAATTGAAAGATTCTCTAATATGCTAAATAATGTAGATCATCTAGCGATTCAAGAATTAAGTGCAAGAAAGATAATTAGTTTGATTAAATAGTTAATAAAATTAATTGTTTATACATAATGCATATAAGATTTCATCGTTTTCACAATGCATTTAGAAATAAAAACTTCATACTCTTCAATAGTGAATAAGTATTCAACTACATATAAGAACATACATAGAAAAATAGTAAAGAAACAATGTCACTATTAATCAGATATAAACACATCCATAACACAAAGATAATAGTACCTGATATATTAGTGCTTTTCTCATAAGAAAAATAGTCTTGGTTCATATTTCGTATTAAGATGATTCAAAAGGTACAATAGTGCAACTCTCTTAAGTCTTCTCTAGAAAAAATAAAAATCCCTTCCTAAAAGAAATGAAAGGGTATTTATAATAAAAGGATCAACTGTAAAAATAGAAAATACTTGAAATGTTGAGGAGGTTCAAAGAAACCATCCTTAAAATAAAAATAAAAGATAAAAATAGAGTCTGTTGGAATAATTGTTATAGCTCCAAATCTCACTCTTATGGTTTGTGATGCTGCACTCATGGCCTAGGGCAACCCCTCCTTCCAGACCTGGTCCTAAAATTTAAAAAACAGTGTTTTATCCCCTATACGCGACATTGCCCTGACTTAAACGCGTGTACACGTGGGTCTGTGTATACCCAACTCGCGTGTATGTATTAAAACACTTAAAAAAATAAATAATTCCTTATTTTCGGGCGGAGATCGCGGGTTTTACCTGCTGCTCACCTGTTAGTGCCCGTGGCCCAACTGTTCCCAACCAACTCCTAACTAAAAAACTACTTTGGAGATGGTATAAAAAGACATCAAAGGGAAGGCCTAAGGGAGAGAGAAAAGAAGAGCAAGATTATTATGCTGAGATTTTCCCCTTAGACCAGGTCTGAAGTCCTTGGTGCTTTCTGCACTTCCCCCCATATTGCATAGGAAACCCTTGTTTCCATGTGTATTGGTGATCATTCATCCTTTATATCACCATTGAGTAAGACTTGGAAGGAGCTCTTGTTGGAGGCTTGAGGCTGGAACGAATCTGGGAGGAAGCTTTGCTTGGAGCCTGCTGAAGGTGTTTCAGGTGAAATCTTTCCATTATATGTACTTTACTTGCCTTTATATAAAGAAACACGTCTTGGTTCCCGAAACAGTCTTTCTTTATGCTTATGAGATTCTTGTCTTGAATTCTTATGCAAGTAGTTACTTATAGATTTTTATAACTAACTTTATAGCATGAAGATGGTTTGTGGATAAGTATTTGTCCATGTACTGCTGTGTTCTTTGATTTGTTTGTTTTACAGGTAAAAGGAGAAGAAGGGAACTCCAAGAAGGGTTTGGACCCTAAAGGCCTTCTCGAACGTAGGACCTTATGTACGTACCCTAAACATTAGAATTTGCTTACAGTAAAGATAATGGCTGTGTGTGTGTTTCTTTGAATAAGCAATTTTCAGTCTGGTAGAGTCTTAACCCAAAGGACCCTAGGGGTACTTTCCCCTCAACCAGAATTGGTGACTCCGCTGGGGAACAACACTCTTGTTGTTCCTAGTTTGGGTAGTCTTCAAGCCAATCAAGGCTCATCCCCTCTGTTTGCTGGCTCTGACTGTCTGATCTGTTCTTGAACTCTAAGCTTTTCCAGTTTTTTCAGTCTGTAATTTTTATTTTTCTTGAAAATCTTCAGATACGCTGTTTTGCTGGATTACAGAAGCGTATATATGCAAGTTTAACTAAGTGAACCCACGTATACGCAGGTTTCCTCAGTTACATTCGCGTGTACACGCACTCTGCATATCCCTGCAGGCGCGTATATTATATAATTTTCAAGATTTATAAATTTTCTTTTTGCTGAATGTTTGTTTGGTGGTTTGGGTCAGTTTGAAGCAGTCATTTTCCAGTAACAGTCCTCTGTTTAACAGGGGACATCTTGTTCTGAACTCTCTCTAGTTATAAGGAGTATTAGTCTTGTTTTCGTTGATTGCAAGCGTCATTGTTTTTTGACACACAAGATTTCTTGTTAAGAATCTTGACTGCTCTGTTTTGGTAGAGTAGGAAGATTGGATTCAATCTTTGTGTTCATTTTGATTTGGTGACCCTTTTGTTTGCTTAATGAAACCATTTTTGTGACCATTTGCTCCTTCGTTTCAGGAAAGTTGTTTGTTATCACTTTCTTGAGACTTGTCTTTTGATCTTTTGGACTTTCATTGCTGCTTTTCATTGTCAAGAGCGATTTCAAACACATTTATTTTTGTTGGGTTTTCATCATTTGAAAGGTGTCAATTCGCAAAAGTGTTTGGTTGCCTATTCTTCAATCATTAGTGTCAGTATTTTTGAGAGCATTCTTTGAAAAAGACTTCTTTGCTTGTTGTTTGAAAGAAAATCTTTTGAAAGTTTTAAGTTTCACTTTCTTAAACTTGCTTTTCATTTGATTTCCTTTTTTGCGAAGTGAAAGTGCTTTATGTTTATCTTAGAACTTGTTTTTATTGTTTGGACGAAATGATTGGTAGCACATTATATTCTATCTAAGCATTTTAGTGGCAAGACAAATTTGATAAGTGAGCAACTTTCCTTCTTTGTTTGCAGAGTAGTCTTAAAATCTTGCATTCACATATAGTTGTTGCATTAGGATAGATTTGCATCCCTTTTTATGCATACATAGCTTTGTTAGCTTTTGTGAGTGTGGAGTTTGAAAAGAAAGAAAAAAACTTTGTTTTATTAGAAGTACCTCTGAACCTCATAGAAATTGCTCTTCATCGAAAACAAAAAGTGCATGTGCATATAGCTAAGTTTTATTAATTTCTTTTGCGTAAAAAAACACCACTAGTTTCTCTTCCATTACCTTGTGACTTAAAGAACAGCCTAATAAAATCAAGCGCTAATTAAAATCCACTAGAACCTTTTGTTTTAGTCAGTTACACCAACAAGATTAGGATTTTAGGGCCTTGGATTAGGCGAGTGGAGAGTTAACTCTCCAAGGCCACATATAAAATGTCAAACATAAGAGTCTGAATAACGAGAGAAAATCCAATAGCGTTAGGAAGACCAGGAAAGCTCCGGATCTGGGAGTTAAGCGCGAGGGTCTGTGAAGACAGGGAAGAGAGATACCCCCTCTCCTACTTGTCCGAACTTGCCTCACGACTGTTCCGCCTGGCTTTTGCGACGAGGTGGTACCCATAGTTGCCTCTCCTAGGGATCTACACAGGTGGCTATGGAGGGGAATCCCGTGGCACCTGAGGTTGACGTTGTATCACTCTCGACAGTACTACTGGAGGGCACCCTTGCGAAGCTTGGGGGCTTGCACCGGCGCAGGCTGTTGTTAGGAGGTCAGCGTAACTTCCTCTGATACCTTCGCTGATAGAACTGGGCCATCATTATCCCAGACTATCTTCAGAAGGCCCCTGACTCCACTTTCTTGTATTTTGGTGTCCGGTCCTCACCACCCGGAGCGGAAATACTTGGAAGTTGTTTGACTGGCTGTATCTTTAGGGACTTTATAGTGTGTGCTCTTTGTTCCTTGTATATAGTTGGCTTTAGGTATTTTTGTCTAGTCACCTTTGGACTTTGTGGTCTGAGTGACTGGCTTACCACTCTACCGATCTTGAAAGGCTTTTGGTTGTTCTTTCAGAAGTTGTGGAGTTGCCTCCTCAAGGGCAAAGGTTTTGATTGCTTTTTCATATTCCTTGAAGAGTTATTTCTACATTCCCGTAGGGGAAGGGTCTTTGGATCAATTTAATATGGCTAATATTCCTGTGGAAACCAACCAAGGTACCCTTCCAAAAGGGGATCCTTGTGCTTTTCCTTTCTTTGGAAACGTTGGTACTCCCTTGATGGCCACTTTGAATATTCCTGGGTTGAATGTTGGACTACCCGTTTGGCTGTGGTCCACTTCGAATATTCCGAATGCTCTTGAAGCTTCTCATTTGAATGCTTTATTTCAAGGGCATCACATGGGTGCTAATTGTTCGTCTTCTTTCAAAGAGAAATCTGAGATTCCTTCTTCTCCTCCTTCTTGTAACAAGAAATCTAAAAACAGGAGAAAAAGGAAGTCAAAGAAGAAGAATAATTCTATCCCTTCATCCTCAACCTCTGCGAGTGATGTTGGAGATGAGCCTTCAGCCACTGCTAGTCATGCTGGGGGCACAAGTCTAGTCACTACGAGTCACACTAACACTTCATCATCAACCTCTGCGAGTCATGTTGAAGATGAGTCTTCAGCCGCTGCAAGTCATGCTGGGGGCATGAGTCTAGTCACTGCAAGTCATACTAGCAAAGAGTCACTGACCTCTGCAAGTCATGTTCAGGACTCTCCGCAAACCACTGCTAGTCATGTTGGCGGAATGGAGGTTGATAAGAAACCTGGACGTAGAAGTTTTAAACCTAAGTTCCCTTGTAAGATATGCAAGGGAGACCATCTTACTCATTTATGCCCTGGTATTCCAGAGGTCCAAAGGATATGGTCTGAGTCTGAAAGTACTTCTACTCCTAAACCTGATATGGTTTCTCATCAATCCCATCAACCATCGGTTGAAAATGTGGTAGAGCCAGTGCAATCGCTGGCCGATTACACTCCTCTTTTGGGGGGTGAAGTGCCTAACAAAAGAGTTTGTTTGATCTCTAGTACAGAGTCTTCTAGTATAGGGGGCATTCCGTTTTCTTCGAATGTTCCCCCTCCAAGTTCTAAGAGTGTTTCCTTTGATTGGGATAGTCTTGTTGAGCCTCGTCTTCCTTCCGCTGCACCTTTCCAAATAAAGGTCAGAGTGAATTCCACAAATGTCTATCGATGTATGGTGGATGAAGGATCCTCTGCAAGTAGTATATCCTCTTTGACTTGGAAAGATTTGGGTTCCCCAAAGTTGTTGACAGCTCAGAGTCAGTTGTTAGCCTATGATAGAAGACCTGGTGAATCTATGGGTGTTCTTCCTCAAGTGCCTATCACTTTAGGAGGGAAGACTGTTTTAATCGATATGATGGTGGTTGATAGCCCTTTAGACTTTAATATGCTACTTGGGTGTGATTATGTCGATGCTATGAATGCTATGGTGTCTTCACTTTTTCGAGTAATTTTCTTTCCTAATAACGGGAATATTGTCACTATTGATCAGCTTGCATCTGATAATCACCACCCTAATTCGACTTTACTGCAGAATACCCCTTGGTTTGTTCCAAGTGTTCAAGTAGACTCTACCCCGCCACGGGTGAATTATGTGGCATTGAGTCCTCAATGTTCAATCGCTTCTGAGAAGGATCCTTTGACTTATTATTCTCCTTCTTGGGACTTGGTCCCGGCAGTTGACCGAGAGATTCATCCTATAGGGACATGGGACCCTTTAATTCCCCCTTTTGATCCTTGTAGTTCTCATGATTTCTTAGAACTTGTTTTGCCTTCACAGGAGGAACTCTTTGAAGCCATGAGTTATGACTACCAAAGGAGTCCTTGGTCCCATCCCTGCAAGGGGTTTGTCCAGAAGAACTATTATGCGTAAGCTGCAAGGCTGCGTGGTTCCCTGTACCATATTGTATATATGAGGTACGCATTTTCAAGTTTTGTATTCTATAACACAAGAACTTATATGAAGTTTATATGTGGGATGTATTAACTTCGTGTCTAGTGTTCCTATTTATGTTTACAGAACTTGGAAGATTTCTCCTTTGGAAGTTTATGGTTGTTCCGTTCTGACAGGTATTGGTTCTCAAAACTGGCATATAGGTTAGGTTTTTCCACCTGCATTGTGCATTTATCAGTTTCCTTTCCCATTTTGCCTTAGGATCGACCCCACCAAGTTATGGTGCGGAACCTTCTCATTGCTTAGAAGTATCATGACTTGTGTGGTAGAGCCTACCTTATCATGGGTGCCCTAGTTAGTACCTTTTTTGTCGCTTGGCACTCATGCTGATTTTTCACCCCTAGGCTTAGGAGTCCTCTGTAGTCCCGCCATGACTTATGCGTTGAAGACTCATTCCTCTTTGCTTCTTCGCTTCGTTCTGGCCTTATACCCTAGAGGCTCCTATGTGTGTCGAGTTGTACTTCTGCATTGCATGTTGACCATTTGCACCTTTTGGCCTAGAGCCGGCTTCACTTGGACTCGTGTTTAAGCCAACTTTTGACCATGACGTCTGCAAAATCAACCTTGCATACCTTTGACTTCTGCAGCTTGACATACCGTGATCTGTGGAAGGAACATACCTCTGAGTGTCACTAACCAGTTTTCACCTCCCTGCATTGAGCATAGGAACATTCCTTTCCCAGGAACTAGATCATCTGTTTCACCGACACTCATTCTTTCCACTGTACCATAGCATTCTTTTATTCTTTTTCCGGCTTAACAGAAAAAGACAAAAAAAAATTAAATATTCCAAAAAAGAGCGGGAACAGGGACATTATTTCCATTTATTGTTGGCAGCTAGAGTCAGTCGTGTCGCCCTTGAACAAAGCACTCAAAACAAAGTCTCCTCTGCATGGGTGGGATTTAGTTTGACTTAGGTATGCCATAACCTTGTTATTGAGTCAGTTCTCCCCCGATTGGTTATCTCTTCCAATCATATGGAGGGTTCGTTCGTGCCTCCTGCATGGCGAACTTATACAGAGTCATCATATGCTGCCACATAGTCACATTGAGTCGTGCTTTTGTTCAAGGGAAGTTAGCCTGAGTCGGCCTCTCTGCGGTGTCTCTTGACTCATTTTTCAGTCGGCCATCCCTGGTTGTCGGTATCATGTCTATCATCACATCAGCTATATTGGTCCTTTACTCGTGCCAGTTTGAGAAGGTCCCCATTGACTTCTTGCTGGCGGGTCTTGTCCTTATCGACGATGACACCTTGCTCTGAGGACAGGCCTAGAGCCGCACCCTGGCCCTATTTTCATTATTGATAGGTCACCTTGTGCTCAACATCGATTAGTATCATGGGTCTTTGACTGAGTGGTTTCCCTTGTGTTCGACATCAGCATACATTATCACACATTGGGATTTGTGCAGTACCTTGGTTTCCATTTGACCCTATTGGTGGATACCTCGCCTCTGTGTCAGCTTTCATTATTGGTTGGTTCAGAGGGTTTCTGTTGTGCACTAGCCACATCTCGTGTACGCTGGAAACGTACTTCGGTTGGGTTCCTACATCTTTTTCGTCTGATTCCTTCCACATTATTGGCCTACGGGTTACACTAGCACTAGATTGATGGAGGATGCCTTAATGCCTTCCTTCTAGCGGATCTTTCCCTATCGACTCCGACTCATTGCTCTGGGGCAAAGATCTAGAGTCCATTTGGCAGTACCTTAGGGTTTGCATTCATTAGTGGAAGATTCCTCGCTATCGACAGTGGGAAACCATCATTGTCTCCTGATCGATAGATTCTTACAGGTGTTCGACTTTAGCTCATCTATTCACACTTGTTGGATTGTACTGGGTACCTTGACGCTCATTATCATTATCGGTGAGTAGTCTCGCATTTGTTAACGGTATACATCAATGACCGGTAATCAAACGATTTCTCACATGGTCGACTTCAGATCATTTATTCCCATGGTGTAGAAATGTACCACGGCGGTCGGTGAAGACCTCAGGTTGTATCAGCATTCATTGGTTCACTTGACAGTTGCTCCTGTTGCTGCTAGTTGATACCACTCCACCTTACATGTTGCAGTCAGTCATGGCGACATTCTATATGCTGGCACCTGAGTTTGCAGTGTAGTACCATCCTATTCCATCATGTTCAGTTGGTACCTTTTGGGATCAGTCTTTGATATCAGTGATCCGTTGCATCTTTCAGCATCATTGACAGTCTTATATGTGATATTCAGACATGTACTTGCTCCTTATGATCAGATGATCCATTATGTATCTTCCAATCATTTATACTTGTATACTTAGTGGATCCGCTTGTACTTGATATGCGGACATGCTTTACTTTTTCTGAGCATGGGTATGCCCGCCTCAGACAGTGTTTCTTTCTGATCTCCTTTTGGTGGCTTGGCAGGCTGAATTCTAGTGAAGTCCTCCCGGTTTCTCGACAAGACTTCCTTTCCATGTTCTTACACAATATATTTCGGCCATCATGTTCTCCTTCTGACCTCATATATTAGGGGGCATCTGTTATAGCTCCAAATCTCACTCTTATGGTTTGTGATGCTGCACTCATGGCCTAGGGCAACCCCTCCTTCCAGACTTGGTCCTAAAATTTAAAAAACAGTGTTTTATCCCCTATACGTGACATTGCCCTGAGTTAAACGCGTGTACACGCGGGTCTGTGTATACCCAACCCGCGTGTATGTATTAAAACACTTAAAAAAATAAATAATTCATTATTTTTGGGCGGAGATTGCGGGTTTTACCTGCTGATCACCTGTTAGTGCCCGTGGCCCAACTGTTCCCAACAAACTCCTAACTAAAAAACTACTTTGGAGATGGTATAAAAAGACATCAAAGGGAAGGCCTAAGGGAGAGAGAAAAGAAGAGCAAGATTATTATGCTGAGATTTTCCCCTTAGACCAGGTCTAAAGTCCTTGGTGCTTTCTGCACTTCCCCCCATATTGCATAGGAAACCCTTGTTTCCATGTGTATTGGTGATCATTCATCCTTTATATCACCATTGAGTAAGACTTGGAAGGAGCTCTTGTTGGAGGCTTGAGGCTGGAACGAATCTGGGAGGAAGCTTTGCTTGGAGCCTGCTGAAGGTGTTTTAGGTGAAATCTTTCCATTATATGTACTTTACTTGCCTTTATATAAAGAAACACGTCTTGGTTCACGAAACAATCTTTCTTTATGCTTATGAGATTCTTGTCTTGAATTCTTATGCAAGTAGTTACTTAAAGATTTTTATAACTAACTTTATAGCATGAAGATGGTTTGTGTATAAGTATTTGTCCATGTACTGCTGTGTTCTTTGATTTGTTTGTTTTATAGGTCAAAGGAGAAGAAGGGAACTCCAAGAAGGGTTTGGACCCTAAAGGCCTTCTCGAACGTAGGACCTTAGGTACGTACCCTAAACATTAGAATTTGCTTACAGTAAAGATAATGGCTGTGTGTGTGTTTCTTTGAATAAAAAATTTTCAGTTTGGTAGAGTCTTAACCCAAAGGACCCTAGGGGTACTTTCCCCTCAACCAATAATTCATCCAAAATGAGAAGCCTGTTGTCCTGTCATTTTCTGCCTGAGTTCATAGATATCTATCATGGGCTTTAATTCTAGAGGATGAGTTGGGATTAATCACATCTGTCCCACATAAACTGCAATGGAGAGTGCAAGGAGCATATGAGCAGTTGCATTGGTTAAGCACCGTAACTTCTATCGGGCATTCTTGAATCAAATTAGCATTAAAAAGATTCTCACGAAAGGTTTCGGTGAGGTTGTTTGCAACGTCCCTTGCACTAAAGATAGCTACTTCTCCCTATTTCATTTTCATATACCAGTAAATGATTTCCTTCTGTGAATCCTGAATCCTTGGAGGATCGGCTACTATTCCATCTACATTGTCTTGCCAGAAAATATAGTTAGAAATATTTTCTCAATTTCATCGAAGTATGTCCTCAGATCGGACAACTGATTCATCAGTGAATCACTTTTTTTACGTAGATCATTGGCTGTTGTTAACTTCTGGTAGAAAACAACGTGTTGCTGATCAAGGAGAGTGTTAAGCTCCCATGCTTCTTTCTTGAAATATTCAAGCCTATCTTTGAATTGATCAATCCTACGCTAGATTCGTTGCAATTGGTCATTCTTTCTTTTGATGTCAGCTTCATGTTGAAGATTCATCTCATCAAATATTTTCTGCAGTTGGGTTACCTATGCCTTCCATCCCTCATCGATACTATGTTTTTCATTAAGTAATGCCTATTCTCATTGAAGGATCTTGTCATCCTTTTCCTTGATCAACGACTATAATTTTGAGGATTTATCCATGGTGGCTTTATCATATGCTCCTGTGAAATCTGATAGCCTTGTTATATCACTAACGGGGTCAGTTTGTGGATATTTCCAAAAAAATCCAATGGTATATTTCTCAGAACTAATGCCTGGGACTTTTCAGTTCTTTTCCTCTTCCTCTATTTTCTCATGATAGCCCTATGCTTTGGACTATAAAATACATCTAGGGGAGGGATTTATTCTATTTTTAGCACAACTTCAAATGTAGGGTGATCCGAAATGATTTCCAGGTCATCAGTATTGACCGCTTTATCTGAAGACTCAATAGTGAGTGGGACCTTCTTTGTAATATCAGGAGTCTTAAGAGTTTCTTTTGGCAATGAGGATTGTGCTTCCAGTGATTTTGTATTAACAATTTTATCAAATTGTTACCATACCTTGTCTAGCTCATTGGTAGAGGTGACTCCTCAATCTGCTGTGTCAATGCTACACTTTCTTTATTTCCCTAATTGACTTCAGGATATTTTGAAACCTAGGCTGAAACATGTTCTGGTTGTGGAACTGATTGTGAAATCTCTAATATATCAAGGGGGAGATTCTCTAATCTTGTACTCCTCTACTCCCTTAACTTGATTAACTCTTCGGGGTTCAAGTGACCTTTGGCTAACATTTCTACCTGTTGATAGTCTCAGGTTGTTTCAAACAGGTCATCAAAATCATCATGATTGTGTTGAAATTGCCGAACTTTGACCTGAGTTGTGAAATTTTGGGCTACCTTGGCTGCATCATACTGTCTGGGCTAAATAGTAGGAAATTTCATACATAGTATATTATAACTTTCAAGCGTTGCATGCTTGAAATTATCTAAAGTAAAAACTGCTTGAAATGATCTAAAGTAAAAACTACACAACAAATAGGAAAAGATGACCAATTAGACTTTTGGCTTCCTTAAGGGATTTGGTTAAGACATTTCCCACAGTTTGATAGGAAACTTCTTAGGTTAGGAGATTGTCAGGTACATAGAGAGGGAGGACATGAGGGCAGCTAGGCTTCCACAAATCCTAACGTATGTGAATAATTCCTCTCCAAACCATTTTCCTATAGCTGTAAGGTCATTCATAGCTTATCTTGAGAACATAAGAGGTCTTTCATAAAAAATGACTTGGTACAAGGGTAACATCATTCCATGGCAGATTTTATAAAAATGGGGCTAGTAATTGGACTCCCAAAGGATTTTATGGTAAATATGGATACGGGTAGGGTATTCAAGGGTCCATTTCCATCCCGTAGATGGAAAGTCAGAGGTGAAACACACTGTGTCCATAATATAAGCACTCATGTAGAAAGGGGGCACAATCCTGGTAGTAATATTATGCTTGCTTCGATAGGCTAGGATATGGGAAACTAGATTGTTTGATAAGATTATGGCCCAATCGATAATATAGGCTTCAGAGGCAGCCTCCATTCGGGGAACCCATTCTATTATGAACTTTTTTGTCACGTTGCCTGAACAGTCTGCACATCATAGCAGCAATGTGACAATGAGGACCAGCAAGGGAGGCTAGAGAATAAATACCCTTGTCTTCATGTTTATGCTTGCTTGGCTCGCGCCTCCACTTCCTTATCGGATCCAACTGAACTGCATTTTCTTCAACAAACTTCTAAATAAACTGCGCATTATAGATTTTTTATGGCTTTGGCAGATGGTACATCCTTATTAAATCTTCAAGTTTGAATGACCTAATTAGTGTCCATTTCCTCAGGGTTATGAAGGTTCTATCTACGATGTTCACATTGTCAATAATCCATTTGAAGAAATCAGTGCATGGCATAATGTTTGGTTGAGCTGCAATTCGATGGAGATGGGAATTGGTAATGTTTGCCCAGGTGGTTTCTGAAGGTGATGTAGAGTCATCTAGAATGGTGACTTCTATTTTAAATACTCTGGGTTCTTCTTCTTCAAATAGTCTATATATTTCTTCCCAAGAAGAACACCCAGATTTTGTAGTGCACATCGTATCAGAGAACAATGGAGGCATCTCAACAACCTCTAAAATAGGTGGAGTCAGCTATGGTGGCACCATTGGTTTCTTGTTCTTCTTAGTGGCTCTCGACATTTTGCCTCAGTTCTATTTATCGGGACTAGCCTGCAATAGAGAGAACACAGAGAATAAGGAACAAAGACTTAGAGTTAGAAACTTAAGGCGAGAATGGAAAAATAGCATGAAAACAAGCATTTAACACAAAATCTCGAAACACCAAATGTGATCAATCAAATCATTTACATTACCGAGAACCTTCAATACCATTATAAGTAATCATAAATGAAAAATCATGTCTTCACGTGTTCTTTGTATAGGTCAGCTCCCTGCTGGTTTATTTCGCATCACAAGTTTCTTTGGCATGCATATTATCTAATTCTTGAAATATTCCTTTTGCCCAAATGAGATGGACTAACCATTTAGATATATGGAAAAAGGCTTGTAGTGGGAATTATCACATCGGAAATTCCCTTGGCAAGACTCTTCCTAAGTTTTGTGATGCGATATGAGTATTTTGATGAGAAAAATGCGATGGAGTACTTCTTGCAATATCTAAGAAATTTTTATCGGGAGTTCAGAGTTGTGGTAAAAAATGGAAAATGCCAATATAACTTTGCGTTGTTATATTTCTAATGATGACGTGGCTTGATGGTGGGGATGATTATGACCTTTTCATGCATGGAGGATTTTTTTATTATTAAAGTTATATAAGACCTATCATTAATTCATTGAGTCTTGGGAAAATCGCATTTCCCCTTTTCTTAAAGGCCTACTTTTCTCTAACTTATGTGATTTGTTGATATGCGATATGTGAAGCATCCTCAAAACATTTTTCTTTAGTCATTTGAATTCCAATAGATTTTAAGGCCTGAGTGTGGGTAGCATATCTTTGGGGTTTTTTTGGCTTGTTGTGGCCTAACCCAGGTTTGGAGGTGATTTAGCCAAACAAATCCTTGTACTACTGGCCCCTTCGGCAATAGTCTGTTGAGCGTGGACTGAGGTCTCACCCGAAGTAGTATGGGAGGGTGCTAGAACTAGGTTTCCACACGCTGGAGATGTCTGATGGTTTCAAGTGGTCCGCGGTTCGATCCTGTGTGCATTTCGCTACGCGCGCTTGCCCATACCTCATAGCCTGTGACGCTGTCTTCGTGCAGCCCTACTTGGGGCCAAACAGTGTTATTACCCAAGTCCTTACTAGTAGCCCTATATTAGTTGATTAACTTAGCTTATTTGTACACTTTCAATTATACTTAACAATATTCGAAATTAATACAAGTGCACACAATAAATAAACAATATAATTGAAAATGAGATCAAACATGTAATAACTCAGAATAGATACACTGAATTCAGATAAAAATTCTCTTTATTATTTTCTTCCTTCTGTTACAGACTCAACCCTACCCTTTGCACTTAGCTGCAGGGGTCCGCGCACTTAGCTGCGGACTCTACTAGGCCTCTGCGCACTCAGCTGCAGAGCCTCTTCCTACTACTATGACCCAAGACACTTAGACTCTTGCTCTATGCTTCTCTATCTTCTTCTATCCATTCTATTCTATTTTGACCTGATTCCTCTTACAACTTAGAGCTTCACTCTTATTTATACAATCCCATGGTCCACGGACCATGGATAGGCCGACATTACATTCAAATTTAGGGCGGACAACCCTATGACTCTAACATACATTTCACGGCCACAATTCGTGGGGCTTTACAATAATATTACTCAAAGCTTGGGTTTTGAGCCCCAAAACATGTTGTGGGGGGATTCCATGCCCAACAGGTCCCCAACACAAACATCGTGAATCACCCTCAAGTCACTCTGTCAGCTCGACAATCTTAGCGAGGAGTCCCTCTAGCTGGTCCTAAACGGTCTTGATGTCTACAGCGCACTGAGCTACTGCTTGCTAAACCTACTGCATTCTCTCTTCTGAGACCTCTCTTTCCAGTGTGCTACCTTACATCTGTGCATGCATCCCCTGAATTTGCATGAGCTTTCCTTCAATATCTGCCATGATTGTGAAGGCTTCGTTGAGAACTACTTCCTTATGGTGCACCGTGTCCACCTTCTCCTTTAACGCCTTGGCTTACTGCATCCTTGCAAGCCGCTGAGTGAGGACTACTATCTGCGCAGCCCCTTTGATGTTGTTGTACTGCTATTGGAGTTTGTGTGCCTCTGTCTCCAGTCATTGGATATTGGGATCCTCCGACAAAGTTGTGAGGACCTCCAGTGCCTGTTCCAACATATTCATACATTCACACACTGCACCTCCCATATCTTCCAACCCTGCTGGAATAGCGTTGGCACATTGTTCTCTGATTTTCATGGGAGTGGAAGGCTACACCTTCAACCACAGCTCCGCAATCTAAAGGTTCAACTCTAGTTGAACCTTTGTTGTCTCTTCTCTCGCATCGCGGACTCCACTCATCAAACTGTGAATCCGCATTTCTACCAGTAGATCTGCTGCGATAACCAACTCTGGGATGCGTCAGCAAGTGTCATCTATTGTCTGCACCAATCGTTGATTCTGTGACACCAACTCGTCATGTTGTAAGCTGAGCTGCTCCATATTGATCTTCTATTCGCTAAGGACTTGGATCGCGTGGTTCTCCCTAGCATGCAACTCTACTGTGATCCCATCCTGTAGCTGATATAACATTTCCCGGGGGCAATGAGAATAAGGCCAAGGCCTTTCATCATGCTAACCGATAACCAATCCATCGCATTTGACAATACTAATGCTCCCTTTGGAAACACTATTGTGTTAGCCATCCGTGCGCGCAACATCTGCTCTGCTGCTAAAGTGCCTGCTGCGATGTGGGTAGACAGGGTACCTTCTTGAGGTGGTTGCACCTGTAACTCCTGCAGCTATGCCCTGAGGGCCCCCAACACAGTCTGGTGCTCCGTTATAAATGCTTGAAGTGATTAACTTGTGACATCGCGAACCGTCTCGCCGATGTCATGGAGATCACCTTCGGTTAAGGTGATCGGGTCAATGGTCAGCTTCGAGGCCTTGACCTTCTTCCTTGGGCCTGATCTCTATGCGATGCGCAACCATTTTATCTATGTGGACATAGATCCTGGGTCCATGCTCCCTTCTGTCATTTCTGTTTCCTCTGCCTCCTGCCCTAAGGACGTTTCTTAGCCCTCGTCTTCCTGTGCCATTGCTGCCTTTGATACCTGCACTGCTACTGCTACTTCTGTGGCCTTCTTCTGCTCTGCGGCTTTTTATGTTGCTTCGCGCACTGCCCTTACCTCAACTGCCACTTTTTCGTTCCACCTTCTCTTAACCTGTTGGGTTATGCACAGCTTGGCATCATCCTTCTTTTTCTGTGCTACCACTTTCTCCAGTTCCGCCAAATCTGGGGTGCGCCACTCAGGAGACCATGTCTCTAATACAATAAAGATTGCATCGTCAGTGGCTACAAATGGTAGCTTCATCCACTGCTTCACCGGATCCTTCCACGCCCTGATGCAGATGTTGCGCATATCGGCTTTGAAGTCTGCAAAACTCTACAGACTATTGTGCACCGTAGGTGACAGGTGCAGCCTCTTGTTGATCCACATCCAAATGCTTGCCTCCATGAGCACCCAGAAAATTTTGTGTCATGAATCCGTTTCGCATCCTTGGTGGCCTAGAGCGAAGCGTACTTTGCGGCCCCATGGTAACTCTCTATCAATGTTGGCAATGGAACCATTTGTTGGCTTGTTGGGGCCGTACCCAAGTTCAGAGGTGATTTAGCCAAACAAATCCTCATACTACTGGCCCTTTTGGTAGTAGTTCGTGGAGCACGAACTGAGGTCTCATCGAAAATAGTATGGGAGGGTACTAGAACCAGGTTTCCACACCCTGGAGATGTCTGATTGTTTCAAGTGGTCCGCGGTTTGATCCTGTGCACACATCGATATGCGCGCTTACCTGTACCTCGCAGCCTTTGATGTTGTCTTCGCGCAGCCCTACTCGAGGGCCGAATGGTGTTATTACCCAAGTCCTTACTAGTAGCCTAATATTAGTTGATTTTGTACACTTTCAGTTATACTTAACAATATTCACAATTCATACAAGTGTGCGCAGTAAATAAACAGTATAGTTGCAAATGAGATCAAACATATAATAACTTAGAACAGATACACGGAATTCAAATAAAACTTCTCTTTATTATTTTCTTCCTTATGTTACAGAATCAACCCTACCCTACGCACTCAGTTGCAAGGGTCTGCACACTCAGGTGCGGACTCTACTAGTCCTCTGCGCACTCAGCTACAAAGCCTCTTCCTACTACTATGACCTAAGACACTTAGACTCTTACTCTATGCTTTGCTATCTTCTTCTATCCATTCTATTCTATTATGATTTGATTCCTCTTACAACTTAGAGCCTCGCTCTTATTTATACAATCCCATGGTCCGTGGACCATGGGTAGGCTGACATTACATTCAAACTTAGGGCGGATAGCCCTATCACTCTAACATACATTCCGCGCCCGCAATTCGCAAGGCTTTACAATAATATTACTCAAAACTTGGGCTTTGAGCCCCAAAACATGTTGTGGGGGGATTCCATGCCCAACAGGTTTTTCAAGAATCTTGTTTTATTTAATTACTAAAAGACTCTATACTAAAAATTTTAAAGGGTCCCCATTATGGCTAAGTTAACTTATCTAATTATAATGGGGTTTGTTGAGTGACACAACACTATCATATTGTCTCCATTGTAAAGAGCCTCAAGTTACTAGTGTTCAATGGATTAATCAAGGGTAATGAGTATATCTTTGTGTGGTTTTTCCCGTTGTGGGTTTCCCTTTAGATTGGGTCTTTGATATATTGCCCATGGGTGCATGCTTGTGTTTATCTCTATCCTACATATGTAAAATTAAATAAAAACTAGAGATGCAAGAATTTCCATCATCCTAATGAGTGTATTGAACCTAATGTTCAGATTTGTGTATATGTTCCTATAACATAGTGGATAGGCTTGTGCCATAATACAAGCCAACATTTTACTATTCCATGCATGTAAGTTTTCCAAAACGAAGAAAACATATCATAATTAGAAGATACATACAAATAAATAGAATAAAATAATTATATACTTTTTGTGCGTTGAAAAAAATACAATCTTCATTAATAGTTGTTAATATATGACAACAATTCACACCTCAATCTCATTTCATATAAGTTGAATAACTTCAACCAAAGACAATAACCCAATCATTGACTTTGAACATTATTTTTTATGTGATGTAATATACAAATTTAACAAGTGATGTATCCTAGTGAAAACAATGACATGACATGTTAGCTTGACTCATAGGACTTGACATATTACTAAAACAATTACATGACCTTGAGTTCTAATTTTTTATGCAATCTATTAAATAGTATTCTAATCTTAGCGAACCTACTGTATCCTACAGCTTGTTAGAACCTCAATTTTGTCTTATATCTACGCTCATTATTGTAATATAACAAGGTTACAAACAACACCTTGGTTGACATAGTGAGCATGCTATGATAAGATGTTTGAATTTGTAACTTCATGATAGTGATACAATACTATTGACTTTACAATTTGACTTATTTCGCAATGACCTTGATATATTAAACTTGACATAGAAACTGTAACTTGAAGACAACTGCTAACTTAACATAGTGGCCTTATGAGTTGTAAAAGTAGTTTTTGAGTACATATATGCACACATGACAACGTCTTGGACAGTGGTACATTGACATGGTCTTGTGCTAATGTGGAAACCATAGTGCATGAAGCAAAAACACCTTTGGACTATGTTGTAATATAGAATATTGAGCTATGCAAATATGAATTGATAGACCTAACATTAATGCCTTACCATGACAAGTACTATGATGAGTTTATTAATTTGACTTAACTCGTTTAACTGTGACATTGACAATGACAACATTGACAACTAATGTAATGGGACAACAAGTGAAATAGTCCCACTTTGTAAAATATGCGAGTTGAACACCACCACCTTGGGAATAATAGGATGTTAGGGTCCTATACTACTAGGGTAACCCCTTATTGTTATTAGTACAACCCCCTTATTATATTGAAGTACCCATGTAGTGCCCATATTGTTACTATTCTGCCCCATAGAAGCCCACTATTGTTATTATTGTGCCCTTACATTATTATTGTTCTGTCGGCTTTGATTATATTATGACCCCTTAAACTCCTTATACAGAAAGGAGGTCTTTTCATTTGTATCATCCAAGAATTTTTCATTTGTGTAATGTAAAGGAGGTTGCCCCCTTGAAGAGGCTAAATTATAAGGCGTTGATCTATCTTTTCTATCTTTTTGTGAGCTGGTTCCATAACATTTGGTATCAGAGCTTTGGATTCTAGGGTTT
Organism: Pinus tabuliformis; assembly: GCA_031772625.1. Classification (NCBI taxonomy): domain Eukaryota; kingdom Viridiplantae; phylum Streptophyta; class Pinopsida; order Pinales; family Pinaceae; genus Pinus; species Pinus tabuliformis. Next base: position 1,230,441,067 of record CM062817.1, on the reverse strand, counting down.
CGCTGCTCCAAATAGGTCATCTTGGAATTTTCGCTATAACTTTTTTTCTGCGACGTTTCAGAAGCTAAAAAAAAAAACATTTGAGATGAAATTGCATTGAACCTCAGATCCAAATTTCAGAGCTTTTCACACTATATTTTCGGAGATATGATCTAAGGAAGTTGGTCTTTTTGCAGACTCCTGAATTACATTCCAAACAGGTGACTTGGGGAAAATCGTCATAACTTTCTCTCTGAGCATCGGATTGAAATTTTGTAAGAACGTACAGAAAGAGGATTGACTGTAGTTTCGTTTATATATTTTGCAAAGACAAAGGTCGAAACAGTGACACATGGCATGTCGTATAAGTTCGCTCTATTGAACTAGTCTATAATCAGGTCACTGTGGGAGAGTTGGTATAACTCTTTTTTGGAGAATCCAATTTGGATCAAACTGATGGAATTGGAAAGAGGACACATAGGGATACTGTAAATTGCAATTTCAGAACTGGAAGAACCAAAATTATAGAGTTATAGTCATTTCAAGATTGAGCTCCTAAAATCAAGAAAAGGTGATATGAGGAAGTTTGATAGCAAGGATCCGGTAAATTGGATACTTCAGATGGAGCAATATTTTGATCTACATGGTGTACCATTGTTACAAAAGGTATGTATTGCATCTTCATATTTAGAACTAGATCAATTTTTATGGTATAAAGGGCTTTTTTCTCGTAAACAACTTGTTATGTGGTCAATTTTCACTGAGGAAATGGTAGCACATTATGAGGATACAAAGAGCAACACCTTCTTTAGAGCAACACCACAACAATTAGAAAGAGTAAAAGGGCCTTGTTACATAGTGGAAAGTAAAATTATGTCAACAAGGAAGTCTACCCATCACAACTATAAAGATGGAAGTGTTGTTTCTCCCCTTCCACAACCTACAAGGGTTACACCACAACAATTGGAAGAAAAAAGAGAAAAAGGGCTTTGTTACAATTGTGATAGCAAATGCACTAAAGGTCATAAGTGTGTTGAGAAGAAATTATTTTGCATAGAGTATGAAGAGGAGGAAGAAAAGGATCAAGAAACATCAAAAGAAGAGGATATACACCAGGACCCAACCCCAGATAAAGAAGAAATGAATCAGACCATATCTTGTAAAGCATTGGCAAGAATTACCACTCCTCAAACTCTCAAGATAGAAGGACATATCAAGAAGAAAAAGGTGCAAGAAGTGAAAGATCACATCGAGAAAGAAGAAATGAATCCAACCATATCTTGTAATTCATTGGTCAGAATTACCACTCCTCAAACTATCAAGATAGAAGGACATATCAAGAAGAAAAATGTTCAAGAAGTGAAAGATCACATCAAGCATCAAGAAATGAATCTGACCATATCTTGTAAAGGATGGGAATAAATTACCACTCATCAAACTCTAAAGATAGAAGGACATATCAAGAAGAAAAAGGTTCAAGCAGTGAAAGATCGCATCGAGCATCAACAGCAAGTTCTCCAACTTTTAAAGGATAACGTCACTTTGGTGCAAAATCGAATGAAACAACAAGTAGATCAACATCGTAGTGAAAAATGTTTTGATGTGGGTGATTTGGTATTTTTACTGCTACATCTCAAGCAAGCTATTTATGAGAAGGAAATGTTGGCAATACTACATGCACTTAAGAAATGGCGACCTTACCGAATGGGAAGACACTTCAAGGTAAAAATGGATCATGATAGTCTTAAATAATTTTTAGAACAACTATTATCTTTAGAAGAACAGAAAAAATGTGTCACAAATATGATGGGTTATGACTTTGACATCATCTATAGAAAATGGAAGCAAAATTTTGTTGCAAATGCACTCTCAAGAAAGGGTGAGCATGTGGAAGCATTGTTTTGTGCCATTTCTATTATCCAACCAGATTGGATAAATGAAGCAAGGGATGAATGGAAGAAGGATGAAGAAGTATGGCCACTTATTCAAAAGTTTCAAAAGATCCCAATTCAAACAATATTTCCAGAAATTGAAGAGGAAGGAAAAATCATATTGGAACCTGGAGCAGTCACAGAAACAAGAACCCGACAGCTACAAAATCGATCAATTTCAAAGTATCTCATCAAGTGGAAGAACTTACCTGCTGAAGATTCCACATGGGAGGACAAGAATTTTATACAGAAGCATCAAGAACTACTCAAGCGTTGAGGAAAACACTTTTTGAAGGAGAGGGGCATGTTAGTCCCCTATGCTACTAGGGTAACCCCATATTGTTATTAATACAACCCCTTTATTATATTGATGTACCCATGTAATGCCCATATTATTACTATTCTGCCCCATAGAAGTCCACTATTGTTATTATTGTGCCCTTACATTATTATTTTTATGTCGACTCTGATTATATTATGACCCCTTAAAATCCTATATATAGAAAGGAGGACTTTTCATTTGTATCATCCAAGAATTTTTCATTTGTGTAATGTAAAGGAGGTTGCCCCTTGAAGAGGTTGAATTATAAGAAGTTGATCTATATTTTCTATCTTTTTGTGAGCTGGTTCCATAACATAGGAGTAAGGGGATGGAGTCCTTATTTCATAGTTATGATATAGGACATGCATTAGTGGTGTGTAACCATTATCCCCTAACACTAATCCTTCCAATTCTACTTAAACTAGGACAAATATAAGTGGACTTGCTGATATTAATTCACTTAAAAATTACCCACTTTTGCATTGAAAATTAATATATTATTATTTAATTTGGTAATTAGGAAGAATATTTATTTGGAAATATCCAAAGGTGACACATAGGGATGTTAAGTAATCCTTTGTTTAAAAATTACACTGAAAAAGGGAAAGGATGCCACATAGGTAGTTAATAATGACTAATTTTAGGAAATTAGAAAATATAATTTTTTTTGTGAGGGGTTGGATTGCTAGAATTATTTATTTTACATATAGATGAGACCTCCATGGGCTTTTTTTTTAATGCAGAAATAGCATTATATAGAAATAATATTGAAATTCCATTAAAGCATAGTGAAGTTTGAGTCACTATGTTAGTTACCTCTAGAAGGAGGTTGAGTAATTCAAAACTAAAATCCCTTGTCCAAGGATGAAAAGTACGGTAGGTGAGAGAAACCATCTACTAAAACTTATTTCATTGTTGCTTTTATTCTAGTTCTTTGTTGATCCTGCATAACTTTGTGTACTTAAGGGGAAATTTTTTCCTTGAGTGTGGTCAGCTAGCCCATCAAGTCGACCCCACAAGAGGCACTTGAACCTCTCCAAAAGACTATATAAAGGATGTTGAAGAATGTAACTAGTGTCAGTCTTCATAATTGTATTTGATTCATAAGAAATACTACATCTTGTGCACCTACACCTTGTGTTCCTGTCTTTGTGATCTTCATTTTGGCATTTATTTGATGAAAGGAACACTAACATAATCAACATATAATTTCACAAGTAAATGCCAAGATAAGAGAAATCAAATTGAATAATCTAACTCACATAATGCCCTAGATTTCACAACATGGTATCAGATCTAGGGCTTTGAACAAAGGGAATAGGGTAGAAAGAAGATTTAAGAGATCTGTGGCTTGTGTCTTTTGAATCAGTGATCGGAGAATCCACAGTTTGAACATCTTTCTTGTTATCCTCACTCTACATCTTTCGAGTAAAAGGATTTCTCTCCAAGTATCCCCTCCGTATAGGGATAAGAAAGAAGATTGTTTTGGCATCATTTCATCTCAAGGAAGAGGACTACTCTAGACTAAATTTGTGAGGCTAAAGGCTCAATTATATAGGGCACATATTCTAGCACAAATAGCAGAGATATTTTTTGTTCTAGAGTACTGAAAGGATAATTTGGTAACCTAAGGTAGAACAACGAAGGTCCTAGTCTAATCTCAATTAGAAAAACCCAAATAGGTGTAAAATCAACTCTCTCTAGACCGAACTTCTTATGCTATAGATCGAATTTCTAAGCACACTTGACTTGCTTTGAAATCACTCCAAAAGATCTGAATTATGTGTTGTTTCAGTAATTCAAGTTCTATGTTGTTTCAAGAAGACCAAAACCCATTCTATGCATAAAAGAAACTCCTTCACGTAATCATCTTGGAACAAGTATTTTGTTGATATTATAATAGTATGTCACATCAAATTTTGTGGTAAAGACCCTTTGTTCTAGGCATATATATATACATTACTATTTTGAAGACTGTAAGAAGTGACATCAGTCACCAGAATACCACCTTCTAAGCATAAGTATATTAAAAGGATTCAATCATAAGAACCGATATTTCCCATAATGTTTCTGAGCATAAAGGAGGTCGAGAGAGAATTCTCATTAGGCCTATCATCTAGCTACAATCACCTTAGAAGGTAAAATTTGTAGCATAAGTTCTATGTAGAGTTGCAATGTCAATATTGGTATATATGTATACACAACTCAAGCCTATACAAGTCAGTGAGCCAAGAAAAGTTAAAAGTGTCTCTCTTGAAGATCTCTACAAAGAAGTTTTGATGAAAGCAGTCAATATCTTAAGACATGTAGACCACATAACCAGATAGGAAGGATGTATACAATTATAATTTTTTGCATAAAATTAATAAAAGTCATTATACCCCTTGAAGACAATTTTTCTGATCATGATTTGTAGGAGCAGGCCTAACAACAGTCTCCATGATCATAAAAGAGAAAGTTATGGTATCTCAGAAGGAACTATCTCCTTTATTGAGTGATGGGAAACTTCAAGTTCTGTAGCAATAAAGATATGCTGACAAAGAATACCTCTTATAGTTACCTTCATGAAGTACAATTCTAATCATGATTGAATAAGGCATGTGCATTTATATAAAGAAGTAGAAATCACCCTGGAACAAACAATTAGATGGATCAAAGTTTACAAGCAGGTGATGTAGATCATTAAAATACTATGAAGTATTCTCTCTAGCATCCTTGGCACCAATACCTCATCTATCTCAGCTAAGTATTTCCTTTATCTTTCATGTTTTGGATATCCAACCACTTGTCATCAATTTGCAAAGGGAAACAAGCTCAATGAAACAAACAAAGGCAAAGGTATGTATTTATAATATATGTATGATCAAGATTTGAGTCATTCTAGGGTTTAGAAAATATCCAATAGTGTAAAACACTAAGTAACTCATGAAGAACGCTAGTCATAAGATTTTTAAAAGATATTTTGATTTCCAAAATTTGTAATTGGAAACTTTATTGCCTAGGAAACCCTAGATTGACTTCACATTTTTTGGTATCGTACAATTTTTTTTGTTGTACTTTCCATTAATTATTGCATATATAAATTGTGATTCATGAGAGAGAGCACTCTAAGGAAAGACCCTACAAGGTTTGTAAAATGAGCAACTCTAGGTACGTCTATTTGCATAAACTTATTTAGTAAAATTATTTTAAAATTTTCCTTGTATTACTAACTATTTTATTTTTAGGGTTTTGATTAGTAAAAGATTCTTGTTAGGAATATCAATCACTAGATTGAATCTAACTCTATCATATCCCTTGTCATTTGTTCATTTTTGTGGAAACCCTAATTTGTAGGGTTCACTATAAAACTCTAACTTTTTGATGCTTAGAATATATTTTCGACAATATTGAAACCCTGGCTACTTATGGTTTACAAGTCTAACAATATTTAGGTTTTTAGTCAATACTTTGGTAAAATGCTAATCTTTTATGGTTGTCATAAAACCCTAAAAATTTAGGGTTTGGTGAGTTATTGAAATCCTAGTCAAAATGGCTAAGGTTTAATGTTTGTATATATTCAGAAGATTAGAATGTATGAAACCCTAGATGTAAACTTGTTAGTTCTAGGGTTTGTAACAAAACCTAGTAAAGTTTACCATTAAATTCTAAAAATCATATTGTTGAAACCCTAGATGTACAAGATTTGATTTTTTGGGTGTTGAGTCTAGTTTATGGGACTTAAAGAATTTCTTTCGCTATTATGTTGTTAATACCTAATATTTGACTTTGGAATATAGGGATTATGTCAAAAAACCTGGCAAAAGATCTCAATTTTGATATGAAAGTTTTTTCAAGTTTAATCTATGAAAGTTTGACTAATTATGATTGATACTCTCTTCATGTTGATGGTAACCCTTTATTGATGTCATACTCCTGTATATTTGTATTTGGTTACTAGATTTGCAGGTACACAATCTTCAAAATGTTGAAGATGTTCACCTATCTTGAAAATGACTTAATTATGAGCATGATGAAAAGAATAACCCGATAAAGTCTATTGCTGCATTAAGGGGGAGCTTGGATACCCTCCATGAGTTCATAATATGTTGATAATAAAATTGAATAAGATTTGAATGTTTTTATGAAAAATGCAACAAAATATATGAGCACATTAGGATAATTGAAGACCCCTAAGGTTTGTATTAGTGTATATATGTATTGAAAGTTTATTTCTAATTGGGGTTGTGTTTGTGCTGGATCTTTCCATGATAAAATATGTTAGGTCCTTATAATAATAGTGTAGCCCCCTATTGTTATTGTTGTGCCCTTACATTATTATTGTTATGTAGGCTTTAATTATATTATGACCCCTTAGACTCCTATATATAATAAGGAGGTCTTGTCATTTATATCATCCAAGATGTGTTCATTTATGTGATGTAAAGGAGGTTTCCTCCTCGAAGAGAATAATTTTTATGTTTTTTACCTATATTTTCTTCTGTTTTTGGAGTCGGTTGCATAACATTTGGTATTACAGCTTTGGATTCTAGGGTTTCGCTTCTTCAAATAGGTCATATTGTAATTTTCACTATATATATATATATATATATATATATATATATATATATATATATATATATATATATATATATATATATATATATATATATATATATATATATATATATTAATGAGGATTAAGAAGCTGAAATTACAACCACTTGGAACCAAAATATTGGTAAAATTCGTGTATGAATTTCATATCTTGGTTCGCTATATTTTCAGAGATATGATCTGAGGAAGTTAGCGTTATTTCAAGCTCCAGAATTCTATCTCAAACAGGTGACCTAGGGAAAATTGTCATAACTTTCTCTCTGAGCATCGGATTTGAATTTTATAAAAATTGATTGAAATTAAATGAAATTTGGTTTCTTTTGTATCATTTTCAGGGGTAAAGGTTGAAACAGTGACATGTGACACTCAATACAAGTTTGCTCTATTGAACTAGTATATAATCAGGCCATGGTAGGAGATTGGACATAACTCTTTCTCGAAGAATCCAGTCTTAGTATGAATTGCGGGGTTGGACATAAGACTATGAGGGATACCACAGGATGAAAGTTCGGACCATGGAGATCCAAAATTACAAGGATACATTAGTTTCAATATTGAGCTCCTGAAAAGCAAGAAAAATGTGTGTATTTTTTGTAAATTTTGTATAACTTCTATTTGAAAAATATGTTTGAATTGATTCAAAAGGAATAGTGAAGCATAAATATCATTGTTTGATTCTAAAATGCCTCAACAAAAAAATGGACATACCTAGTAAGCTACCATAAATCTCTTCTAAGAAGCATGAAGAAGAGGAAGAAATGAAACATGATATATCAAAATTTCCTGACCAAGTGCAACAAATTTCACTCTCACAATGAGTAACCAAAAATGAACTGGAAGCTCAGATGGATGGTTTTAAATCTGACATGGAAGTAATGACGAATTTCAATATGGAAGGTTTGAAGGATGGTTTATAAATAGAAATGAAAAGGGACTTGTAAGATTTTGAGGGTTTGACAAAGTTGCTACAAGAAATGCTTCCTAGTGGTGAAAAGGTACTCCACGAAAATCATGATGAGGATAAATCAGAATAAAAATTATTATTTTAGAGACTCCCATAGTGGGTTGAATAATAACCACATTCCAAATATATATATGAAGAATTTTGATGGCAAGGATCCGGTGACATGGATACTACAGATGGAGCAATTGTTTGATCTACATGATGTGTCGAACACACAAAAGATACGCATTGCATATTTATATTTAGAACAAAATCAGTTTGTGTGGTATCAATGACTTTTCTCTCATAAATAAATTTTCACTTGGAAAATTATTGTGAAATAATTGGTAGCACATTATGAGGATTCAAAAATAAACACCTTCTTTAGCCAATTAATAAATCTCAAACAAAATGGTTCAATGGAAGAGCACATTGAGGACTTCCAAAGCTTGAATATCAAGATAAATAATATCCGAGAAGAGCATAGGATTGATGTCTTCATCGATACTTTAAAGTATAACATCCAACATGGGGTTCACCTTTGGGAACCTTATTCATTGGATAAGGCATTCAAGGTGGTAAGAAAAGTTGAAAGAAAAATTACGGCAACAATGAAGTCTACCACTAACAACTATAAAGATGGAAGTGTTGCTGCTACTAGCTTTCCACAACCTACAAGGTTGACACAAAAAAAATTGGAGGAAAAAAGAGCCAAACGACTTTGTTACAATTGTGATAGAAAATACACTAAAGGTCATAAGTGTGTTGAGAAGAAATTATTTTACATAGATTGTGAAGAGGAGGAAGAAAAGGAACAAAAAACATCAAAAGAAGAGGATATACATGAGGAACCAACCCCATAAAAAGAATAAATGAATCTGACAATATCTTTCAATGCATTGGTGGGAATTACCACTCCTAAATCCCTTAAGATAGAATGATATATCAAGAAGAAAAAGATAATAGTGTTGATTGATTTAGGTAGTACCCATAATTTTGTTCATTGTAAGATAGCCAAGGAATTGAACTGCTCTCTATATCCAGCACCAGAGTGTCAAGTGATAGTTGCAAATGGAGGAACTATAAATCTCTCTGGAAAGTGCCATAATATCAAGCTAACCATGGGAATATATGTATTGAATAGTCCAATGTTTTCCATTCCAATAGGTGGTGTTGATATTGTATTAGGAGTCCAATGGTTACAATCTTTGGGGAAAACAGATCTTAATTTTTAAGAACTTTTCTTGAATTTTTTTGGGGAAAGAAAGGAAATTGAATTAAGGGGTTTCACAGTGAAACCAGGGAATATAATCAACTCTGATGACATGACAATGATTTTGAAGAAATAAAAACAAGCAATAATTTCACAATTATGCTCATTAGATGTTTAAACATCGAAATCATCTATTTCTCCAGACCTCCAAAAAGTCCTGGACAATCATTCTAAGGTGTTTGAGACTCCCAAAGTCCTCACACAATTTAATGATTATGATCATGTTATTCACTTGATTCAAGGAACTGTTCCTCCAAACATCAGGCCTTACAGATATCACTATGCCTAAAAGAGTGAAATTGAACGTATGGTTTCAGAAATGCTAGAGGCCAGTATAATTCAACCAAGTCAAATTTCTTTCTCTACTCCAGTAGTGTTGGTGCACAACAAGGATGGATCATGGTGTATGTGTCTGGATTATAAGGAGCTCAACAAGCCCACTATTAAAGATAAATTTCTCATTCCTGTAATTAATGCATTATTGGATGAATTACATGGAGCAATTTACTTCACCAAGTTAGCTGTTCGTTCAGGATATCCCCAAATTAGAATGAAGACTGAAGACATTTCAAAAACAACATATAGAACTCATGAAGGTCATTATGAATTTTTGGTCATGCCTTTTGGACTTACTAATGGACCTTCCACACATCAAGGTTTGATGAATTCCATTTTCAAACCATTCCTTAGAAAATTTGTGTTAGTATTTTTTGATGATATAATAATATACAGAAAGTCTTGGAAGGGTCATGTTCAACATGTTGACAAGGTGCTCAAACTATTGGAGCAGAAACAATTATATGAAAAAACCTCCAAATGTTTCTTTGGAGTACAGGAGGTTGAATATTTGGGTCATATTGTATCTCATGAGGGTGTTAAGGTAGATCCAAACAAAATTAAAGACGAATGGAAAATCCCCACAACCCTAATGAAGCTTTGAGGATTTCTCGGGTTGAAAGGGTATTGTCACAAGTTTTTTAAGAATTATGTGAGAATAGTAGCACCTATAACAACATTACTGAAGAAATATGCATTTTATTGGACTCCAGAAGTAACTAAGACCTTTGAACATCTTAAAGAGGAAATGCGCTAAGCAGCGGTCTTAAGTATACCAGAATTCACAAAAACCTTTATTGTGGAATGTGATGCCTCAGGAAATGGACTTGGTGTTGTTATAATTCAAGAATGGAGACCCATTTCTTTTGAAAGTTGTCCAATCAAGGGAAAGTATTTACAAAAACCTATTTATGAGAAGGAAAAGTTGGAAATACTACATGCACTAAAGAAATGTTGACCTTACCTAATGGGAATACATTTCAAGGTAAAAACATATCATGATAGTATTAAATACTTTTTGGAACAAATATTATATTTAGAAGAGCAACAAAAATGGGTCACAAAAATGTTGGGTTATGACTTTGAAATCATGTACAAAAAAGGAAAGAAAAATGTTGTTGCAGATGCGCTCTCAAGAAAGGATGACGATTAGGAAGCATTTCTCTGTGTCATTTCTATTATCCAACCTAATTGGATAACTGAAGCAAAGGATGAATGGAAGAATCGAATAGGTGAAAAAAAATATTCAAAATTTGCAACAAGATCCTAGTACATCATCTACATTTATCTGGAAAAATGATTCATTATGGTACAAATATTTCTTATATCTCTGTAAGAATTCCCAACTCAAACAAAATATTATTTTGGAATTGTACACCTTCCCCTTAGGAGGGCACTCTAGATCTTTAAAAACTTACTACAGGGTCAAGAAGGATATTTTTGGGGATGGCCTTAAATATGATATTCAAAAGTTTGTGGCAAAATGTGTGGTTTTCCAACAAAATAAAGTTGAGACAATTAAGATCTTAGGTTTGTTACAAGCTTTATCCATTCTAAGTTAGCACTGGGAGGAGGTCTCAATGGATTTTATCACAGGTTTACCCAAGTTTGAAGGAAAGAGTCTCATCATGGTGGCAGTTGATATACTTACCAAGTATGCACACTTTTGTTCAATATCTCATCCTTTTAAAGCCAATACAATTGCTACTGCATTTATGTAAACAATTCAAAAGTTACATGGAAACCCAAAGATTATGGTAAGTGACAGAGATCCCATTTTCATTGGAAATTTTTGGACGAAGTTATTTTCTTGTCTTGGTACTCAATTAGCTCATAGCTCATCTTATCATCCTCAATATGACAGGAAAGCAAAGATAGTGAATAAATGTTTGGAAGGATATCTATGTTTCTTTGTATTTGATAAACAAACTTAATGGTTCAAGTGGTTACCTCTCGTTGAATGGTGGTATAGCACTTCCTTCCATATTGCAACAAAAAAGGTGCCATTTATGGCACTTTGTGGAGATCATCCACTGTCAATCACATCATATTTAAGAGAAAAATCTAAGGTTCAAGTAGTGGAAGATCACATCAAGAATCAACAAGAAGTTCTCCGACTCTTAAAGGAATTGAATGAAACAACAGGCATATCAAAATTGCAGTGAAAGAAATTTTGATGTAGGTGATTGGGTATTTTTACAGATACAACCATACAAACAAATGTCCCTCAAGCAAGCTAAGAAGGCTAATAAATTATCACTCAAGTATTATGTTCCTTACAAGGTGTTGCAAAAGATTGGTAGTATGGCATACAAATTGGAGTTGTCTGCATCTTCTCTAGTACACCCAATTTTCCATGTTTGATGCATAAAGAAGGTTATCGATGACACGCTCCAAGTTCAAACAATATTTCTAGAACTTGACGAAGAAAGAAAAATAATATTGGAACATGAAGAATTCATAGAAACAAGAACCCAAAAACTACAAAATTGATCAATTTTAGAGTATATCATTAAGTGGAAGAACTTATCTGGTAAATATTCCATACGAGAGGGTGAGAATTTTATACAGAAGCATCCACAACTACTCAAGCATTAAGGACAACACTTTTTTGAAGGAGAGGGACATGTTAGGTCCCTATAATACTAGTGTAACCCCCTTATTTTTATTGTTAGCATAGCAACCTATTGTTATTTTTGTGCGAATGTAGCCCCCATATTGCTATTTTTGTGCCCCATAGAAGCACACTATTGTTATTGTTGTGCCCTTACATTATTATTGTTATGTAGACTCTGATTATATTATAACCCCTTAGACTCCTCTATATACGAAAGAGGTCTTTTCATTTGCATCATCCAAGAATTTTTCATTTATGTGATGTAAAGGAGGTTTCCCCTTTGAAAAGGATAATTTTTAAGTCATTGATCTATCTTTTCTTCTGTTTTGAGAGTTGGTTGCATAACAAAATACAATTTTTTTGGAAGCATTCTAGACTAACATATATATATCTAGTTTATGGGGAGAGATGTAAGAATCTGGGGTTGAGTTTCTAATGCTTGGGAGGACATCTAGCCATCACATGTGTTGATGTCTAGATCTCAAAGTAGCGAGGGTGGCATTGGTCATAGAGCTCTAACCTTGGATACACACCTAGATCCCAAAGTTGGTGTTAGAGTGGAATCCTGATGGTACCTATAGAGACTGAAGCTTGGAACACACCTTAGTCCCACTAGGTTAGATACCTTGGTCAAGTATCTAATTCGAAAGTGCTACGACATTGTATGAATCTTTATCTTTGCAAATCATTTCATTTTGAGTTCATCCTTATACCTATATGTAAAAATTATGAATACCTCCCTAGTTAAGGCAAAATGTTGAAGAGTGTTACTAGTGTCGGTCTTCATAATTGTATTTGAGTCATAAGAAAGAAAATAAAATTATTTTTATTAACTTATTAAAGCATGGGTTTCATGCTTGGATTAATGGTCAATAGGTCAAGTCTCCATTGTAGGCCTCTAAGATTTTTTTTGAGTCAAAGTCAAAGTCATTTTTGTAAGAGACCCTTATTGGTCTCCTTAAGGTCAAGAAATGAAAAATATTTTTGTGTCTAAATATCTTCTCCACCAAATCAGTTCCTTCTACCAAAAGGATTACCATTCATCCTTCAAAGTTGGCATCCAAATAGAACATAATTAAGCTGACATTCATTACAAGCCTACAAGTCATATTCAAATCAAATTGTTCGTGCAGGCTCAAATTCATAGTGACCAATAAGTATAAATAGCCTACTATTTCACCAATTGAAGGAGAGAAGTGAAGCATTCGTTTAAGAAGTAAGAGAAACTACTACACGACTGGGAAATGCAGAGGAAGTTGAGAATCTTAGACAACTATTATAAATAGGAAGCTGGAAATGTGAATTGCATAAATAATTACAAGGAGGTTAAAGTCCCTTGTTGGAGAGATAATTATAGAAAGGGTTTAGACTATTGCATAAGCAAGGCCAAGATTTCTGAAGCAGGAAGGTTGAGATTTCTTAAGTATGAGGGTCGAGACTATTGGAGAAGGAGGGTTGAAATTTTGAAGTTGAAACAGAAGAAGACAAGAACCATGATTGAAAAGAAAATTGCAAGAGGAAATGGTATGTTAGTTGGAGTAAGTCTATTTCTTTAGTCAAAGGGTCAAGTGTGTCTCAACCTGATTTAATCTACTAAAGAAAGAGTTGACTGGGTTTTCCCCTTCATAGGGGTTTTTCTCTCGCTATGTGCCTACATCTTTTCTTCTTGTCTTTGTGATATTCATGTTGGAATTTATTTGATGGAAGGGACACTAACATAATCAACATATAATTTCACAAGTAAATGTCAAGATAAGAGAAAGAAAATTGAAGAATCTAATTCACATAATGCCCTAGATTTCTCAAAAAAGGAGAGGTACTGGACCTCATTTGAGTCACACAAGCAATTCAGTCTCTTCAAAAAGTTTGAAGAAAATTCAGAGTGAGAAAGAGGTGAAGGATAGTAAGGAAAACAAGAAGGTCTATTTGTTTGGCTTGTGCATCAATTCTTTGTTTGGAAAGATCGCATGTATGGGAATAAAGCTATCTCTGTTTAGATTTCGAGCTAGAGTAGAGGAGCAGACTGAGTTGTAGAGAGAAGAATTATTGTTTGAGTGGATGGCCTATCAATTCTTAAATTATCTTTATTGAAAGGTCTTGGAAGTATTCATTAAATTTCTATAAGAAGATAAGTTTTTAGGTTTTTCCCCTGTGGAGGGGTTTTGTCGTGGCCTGGAGCCTATTTTTGGTGTTCTTATTTGCATTGTGATCTTCTTTATTGGCATCTTATTGATGATGAACACATAATAATAATGTTGACAATAAACTACCATTACATCACAATAATTAGCAATATAACAAGAGAAAACATTATAAAAGAAACCATAATTCTGTTTGCCCTGGTTTTTCTCAACATCTATGGTCTTGGAAGATTTGCAATATAGAAATAAAAAAAATTATTGAAATAAAATGCAATTTAAAACTAAAACACACACCTGGTGGCCAAGTGCTTGGTGGGCTAAATTTTAGTAGTACTTCGATGAGTTTTTTTCATGTATATAATGACTTCAACCTTAGTTAATCTTTCAAATCCAGATATGTGAATGAAAGTACCTACAGAACAAAGAAAGGAGGAGAAGTTAGATGTGATAATAATTAATAAAATAGAATAAAAATCATACTAGTGCCTTGTGCCCAATTAATAGAGTAAGAGTTTCTCATATTGCCTTGCATGAAAAATGACAGTTTATGGTCTTTCACTGAAATACAAACACAATTTTCAAAGAAAGACAAATACTACATGAATTTTTTTCATGGAAAATTTTGTTATTTCTTATAAAACTTTATGTAACTCCCACTCGACCAAGAAATACAACACAAATATCAAACAAATTTTGTTGTCTCACCTAAACCCTTACCATTTTGAGCTATTTTCTTTAGATAGTTGTTCCACTTCAACATATGAATTGAAACTAGTTGTCCTACACATATTCATGAGACCAATGAGGCAAACTTAGATTAAATTTGACCAAATATTAAATTTAATTGCATAAATAAATAATAATAATAAAGGATTTGCATGCATGAATACCTAAATGAGCTCCTCCTGGTTTTGAGAATAAATTGTTACAGTAGTTTAATCTTGGAGCAAACCTCCCTCCACTCAATGAAGCAACAACGAAGTCAACATTGACTTTTTTGTTGCTCTATTGGATTGAGGGTGTTTTGCTCCAAGATGATCCAAATCCTAAATTATTTTATACTGAACAGGGCCAACCACATGAAGGTGGAAGCTCTCATTCCCCCCCACATCACTCTCAATTCCACAGTATGCAATATATCTACTATATAGGAAATAGGTGAAAACAATACATTAAGATAAATAAAAAAATGAATAGCAAACATGCACTCATTCATTCATTCATAAATCCACAAAATATTTCATCTCAACAAATGTTATCATAAAAAATATGTTTACATAATATGAAAAGCAGGATCTTCAATCTATTAATGTTGGTCAACTTCATGGAATTTTAAATCCCTTTGAAATGAGGAGAGGAGGTCCACCAGATATTAGGGAAGCTGCTTTCAAAGCTTTAGCAAAGGGAAAAGAAAAGGAAGATCATAATGAATCAGGATATATTTCAAAATAAGAAGATGAGGTAAACTTTGTCAAGAAGCTTCAACGGGGTTCCGAAAGATTCAGAGGTAAGCTACCATTCAAATGCTTTGCTTGTGGTAGAGTTGGCCATTATGCTGCAAAATGTCCTCATAAAGATAATCATGAAAAAGGAAAGGAGTTTGCAAAAGACAATAGGAAACAGGTTGTTAATAGAAGAAGTTACTATACTCATGAAGATAGTGATGGATTATCTAATAGTGATGAAGATGAAAGTGAACAATATTATAAACTACTCATGGCTTATGACAATGATGATTTTTTGGATTCCTTAGAAGAGGAAGACTTTCTTGAAGAAATCACTAAACTCAAAATCTGTTTGGAAGAAAAGAATACAATCATAGACACTTTCACACATCAACTCACTGAAAGAGAAAAACACAATGAAAAACTAGAATGTGAAGTTGTGGGTCTAAGAAAAGAACTTGAGAAGACAAAATCTATTAATATTATATTTTCTAAAGGATCAAAAATTTTAAATGAAATCATCAAGGTTCAGCCTTCTCCTCCTATAAAGACCAGTCTTGGATATACTAAAGAATCATCCCAATCACAAGAGCCGTTAACCACCACCATAAGCTATCTTAATGCAGAAAAGACCAGTGAAAAGTATGTCAATCATTAGCAAAATCCCAAAAGTACTTATCAGGTCAATCATGATCAATTTACTCCAAGGATGAACATCAATAGAAACATCAACCAAAAGGTAAACGATACCAAAAGATTCTATGATCATAGAAACTTCTTTAATCGACAATGCCTTTCATTCCATAACTTTGAGAATAATGTTTCTCAGTGTGTTGCTTACAAAACTATCATGACTAGAGAAGCACGAAATCAAAGAAGTGTAACAAGAATCAAGAAAAGTTCTTATAATAACATTTCTCCTCTTGAAGATGAAAATGAATGTTCGTTTCACAATAACTTTGGTCATGAAGAATCTGAATGCAGGAGCAAATTTCAGCCAACAATTCAAAAGGAAAAAACATCATCAAATCCCAAGGTATGGAGAAAGAAGGAATATCAATAAGAAAGATGTGGCCTAGATCTGTTTGCAAAAGGACAAGAAAATCAGTGGTACATTGATAGCAGATGCTCTAAACACATGACAGGTTATAAATATAAACTTCATTCATATAATTCTTTACAAAAGGAAAAGAATGTCTCCTTTGCAAATGACACACAAGATTTCATTAAAGGTAAAGGTTCGGTTTATTTGAAAGAAAAGGTTAAAGATGGAAATGTCATGTATGTTGATGGTTTAAAACATAATTTGTTCAGCGTCAATCAAATGTGTGATCAAGGAAATGAAGTTGAGTTTCGATCAAAAGGATGTGTGGTTTGTGAGCTTGATACAAGAAAGACCGTAATCAAAGGTACAAGAACTCCAAGAAATCTATATATACTAAAAGGAGGACAAAAACAATGCTATCTAAGAAAAACAGATGAAAAGTGGTTATGGCACAGAAGATTGGGGCATCTAAGATTTTCTCATATAAGAAAAGCATGCGGGCTCAAGGCAGTTCTTGATCTTATAGATATCAAAATTCCAGAAAATACCATTTGCAAACCATGTCAAGTCAGTAAGAAAACTAGAGTTCATTTCAATGAGAAAGAAGGATCAGCAAGTAAGCCTCTTGAACTCATCCATACTAATTTGTGTGGTCCAACAAGGAAAAAGTCACCCCGCAGAGAAGAATACTTCATTTTATTCATTGACAATTTTTATAGAATGTGTTGGATTGGTTTACTAAAGCATAAAGATGAAGCAATTGAAACATTTAAAGCCTTCAAAGCTTTAGTCGAAAATGAATCAGATTGAAAAATCAAGTGTCTCAGATCTGATCGACGGGGAGAATTCATATGAGATGATTTTTTTTTATTTTTGTGAACAACATGGAATAAAAAGAGAGTTATCTGTTGCCAGAACTCCTCAAAAAAATTACGTAGTGGAAAGAATGAACATAACAATCCTACAAATGGCTCAAGCTATGCTTGATGAATTTAGAACTCCTGCCACCTTCTGGGGTGAAGTTGCATTTACTGTCGTGACTATTCTCAACAAATATAATGTTCGAGTAAATAGTGGCCAAACTCCATATGAAATTTGGTATGGTAAGCCCCCTACTATAAAACACGTTAGAGATTTTGCAAGAAAATGTTTCATCAAAAATACTGATGAAAATCTTGGTAATTTTGAACCCAGAGTAGACGAAGGAATTCTCCTTGGTTATTCATCTAGAAGTAAAGGATACAAATGTTATAATAAGAGACTTCATAAAAATGTTGAATGTATTGATGTAGTAATTGATGAAGCAAGCAGAAATCTAGAACAGATGAAATCAACAAAGGAAGATGACAATGAGGAAGACAGTGAATTCTTTCCTGTATCAAATCAAAATGATATAGAGGAAGATACCAATGAAGCATCAAAAGAAGATACAACTGATAGGGAAAAGACTCCATCCAGGTATGTTCAAAACAATCATCCAAAATCTCAAATTCTAAGAGAAAGAAGGTTTGGATTACAGATAAGAATAACTCTTAGAGGAACTTTCAGTTATCTAGCATTAGATCCTCCATAGAACCACAGAATGTTAATGAAGCTAGCAAAGATGAATGTTGGGTCAATGCCATGGATGAAGAACTGTTACAGATCCATTTGGGCACATCAATACCATCATATAGATCAGTGTTTTAGGGCTCATCAAACCCTAATTTTAGTTGCTACATTCCCTAAACAAAGTCACCTCTTTGAATGCCTCATTCCTAGACAGTTTCATGACTTGAAGACATTCAGAAATGGCCTCTAGAGGGACCAGTGCAGGTAGACCCATGTAAGGGTGCACTACAGATTAGTTAAGTCCATGCCAGGGTGCTCTGCAGAGCACTTAGGCTTCCTTTCACCTGCACTGGGCGAGTTTCAGTGAAATTCACATAGGGTTTGGGGAATATTCTAATCTTTTGGAGTCATCTAGAAGGTTCCCTCACTTATCAACTCCTATGAGCTCAAAAATGGATGAGGAATGAGTTAAGATGCATCCTATCCACTCATCCCTTCCTCCATGGAACTAATTCTAAGTATGGAAGGCCATTCAATGCCACCATTTATGACAAAACCTCCTTCATCTCCCTTTAAATTGACCACTCATCTAAGTGATCAGGGGTTGGATTATGTTGAATTGTAAGGAGATAATGTTGCTATGAGATTTGGCTTTGAAGAAAGTATTGTAATGCTACAAGTTTGTCATGCTTTTGATGTGATGTGGATGGGATCCAATCTAGAGGAATGACTTTGAATCAGACATAATGGTTGTAATTCCTTCTTCTATTTAATAAAGTGTTTGAACCTTTCTCCCATATTTTTGTATTGTTTTATAATGCTTATATGTGTGAAATGTATCTAATTCCATTCACTTATATTCAATAGATATTTTTCTTTGATCGATTCTTTGTTTTCTATTGTGTTTACAGGTACTTCTCAAGCATATTAAGTACAAGAAGGAGTGACAGGATCAATACAAAGGAGACGAGAGGAAAGCGGAACTACAAGTAGGTCTTCTCATCTTCTCATCTTATCTATTTCTTATAGGGAAAGACTAAAATACTTTAAACTGTTGTTCTAGATATGGCTACTTATCTAGGGAATTAGTATTTATAAATAGATACCAAATTCTCCAAAACAAATTGGCGACTCCACTGGGGAATATCCTCTTTCCTAGTAGCTTGTCCACCTCCTAGGATATCCTTGCAAACCCTACTTGTGTTCATTGATTGTAATTCAACTCTTTTGCATTGAAAATTTGGTTAAAACTATGTCAAATTGCCTTTTGAAATGGCTCACTTTCACTAGCGCAGGCTCGTGAGGGACACAGTGCACTGCAGAGCACCCCTAGTGAGTTTCCCACCTTTGGAATGTGTTTTTGCCAACTTTTCTCTATTTGTTTATTTGTTGATTGATCAATGAATGTTATGTCTCAGAGAACAAGTTTCTATCTCCTTGTCTAGCTCTACTTTGACTTGAATGATTAATGTTTCTTAAATATTTTCTTTGTCATTATCAGTCTATAGTCAAAGTTAGAATATAGTTGATTAGTCTTTGATTCGAAAGAAAGTGTAGTAAAGTCTTCTTTTCCTTCGAAACATAACTGTTGTAAAAGTTTTCATTCTTATGAATGGTTGATTGATTATATGTGCATATTTCCTTTTGTTCATATTCACATTAAGGAAATCGAAAAGAAATACATGCATGTTGCATTGAAAAAGTTTGTGTGTGCTCATAGGAATAGTGTACGGATATTGCAACAGATTGTGCTCTTTTCTCTTTGATCGAAAGAAATCTAATTGCTATATCCCTAAGTAGCTAGGATTTTTGTTATAGACATTTTTGTGCCTTACAGCTCCAAGCATGAAATGTCCATAAACCAAGGGCTCCTAAGTCCCTAAAAGTGTTGTTCTAACCCCTAAAGGAACAAGGTCAACAAATTACAGCTTCTCCCAGAAGTTCTCCACCAGAAACTGCACAGAATAAGTCAAAACAAGATCATTTCAGCTGCTCCACTGGCTAGGTGCGTTGCATAGCACCTAAAAACACTAGCTAGGTGCGTTGCAACACACCTAAATGCACTATGAGGGTGCGTTGGGCGAGAAATGACAAATGGCAGTGTCATTCCACGAGGTGGAGAGACAATGGAAGCTTCCGGAATCTTCTCCTATGACACTTGTCTCACTGAATTCGACCAAGGATGAGTAAGAGACCTTTAGTCTCTAAGTGGAAACAAGAACTGATAGAGAGAAGACACTAATCAAATCACAAGCTGACTCATCCTCCTTGCACAGATCTATATATGGATCCCTCATCCCAGAGATCCAGTGGCTGGAATTTTGCACATTGTAAGGAATTGTTGTTGGTTTTGAGACAAACATCAGAGTATTGGGTGATTTATGCTTTGTTGGAGGTGAAGAGGGGCTTCTTTGCTGGGAGGTTGATGCTAGGTCAGGAACCATCGGTTGTAACTCCTCCTGGATCTTCTTGTTTATCAATAAAAACTATTTGAGTTTTTCCTCCATGCTTTTGTATCATTGATGCTTGTTACATTTGTATGGTTAACTTAAATCTGATCCTAAGTTGTTTATGAATATAGATCCACGTGTTTGTATAGTTTTCTTCTTTTGTGATCTTATAGGTACTTGGTGAAGCTGGGCAAGTAAGGGAGCAAGTAGCGGGAAGCTGTCAAAGAAGAGAGGGATTGGATCAAAGGATTAGCGCAAGACACAGGTTGGTTCTTTCTATTCCTCTCTGTCTATAGTTCATAAAGGAAATACAATAGTAGTTTTTCTCTGTTTGTTTCTAAGGCAGCTGTCACACCTTAGTGGGATAGAGCAGTTCTAAATAGACACTTTTCTCGGTAACAAAATGGCGACTCCGCTGGGGACGAATGTCTAATTAGTTTGTTTGTGTATCTCTTTGTTGTTTGTTTCATAAACTTATAAGTAGCATTCGAACTGCATTTGCCATAACAAATGCAAAGTAGACATCTGTTGCTTCAATCCATTCACTGGATTTGTTTATGATTTGAACAGCTGATTCACAAATGATCTGATTGCCCTTGTGATAGCTCTTGGACCCTCCTTAGATCTACCCCTGATTGTGCATTACTGATTGTTTTACTCGGCCAAAAAACCAAAGACTAAACTGCAAACTGTGACCCAGAACCCGGACAAATTTTCATTTCTGGCCCAGCGCAGGTACTGTTAAGAGTTCCTGCATTTCAGCGCACTTCCTGAAAGGGCAACCTGCGCTGCAATCCAGTTTCTCTGTGTTACAGGTGCGCTGATCAGACTAGCCCTGTGCAGCTGAGGCTCTTGTGCTTCATTCTTTCCAGTTCTGTCTCTGAATTTTACAGCCTGTGATCAGTATATGTCTGTTTAAAACCCCTTTTCCTTGCTGTTATTCCACCTCCTTTGTACAAAAGAACTGTAGATGTTTTTGTGTGTTTGTTGAGTCGTTTATAGTTTTCCATTGCAAAAGTAGAAAAGTCGTACTGTCGTCCTTTGATTTAGATTTGTCGCAAGTGTTGATTTCGATCATAGGAGAAAGTTTGATTGTTGTTGATGGTTGATTATACTTTTACTATTGCCTTTGGTCTGAATGTGTGATTTTCTAGTGTCAAAAACGAGTATTCATTTCAAAATCGTAAAGTGTCATAATCGTCTTTATCTTTTGATTTCGAAAAGAAGCTTGTTTGTGTTTGTCGCTTGAAAGCAAATTCAGATTTGTACATCAACTTTCTTTCTAGAATCAATACTAAGAAAGTCGAAAACAAATACATGCATGTGCATTTTCATATAGACAGTTTGTTTGACTTGATTTAGGAAAGTGCATTTACAGTGTGCTCTTTGCTCTTTATGAAAAGATTGTGTCTTTCTTTTCCTCTAGTAGCTAGGATTTTCATTGCACAAAAGAGATAAAAGTTTGTTTATCATCTCTAGATTGCATTTTAGGAATTACATCTACATCTCGTGGTGAACCCAAAAGGCAAACTTCATAAGCAAGATCAACTTAAAATAAATTCAATGAATCTAACAACGCTTTGCAACTTGACGCACAACATTTAGAGGTCTAGGCTAGAGACGTATTCCGGCGTCATAAAGCCTGGTAACTGTTGTCCTCATTGATGGTTGGGTGATTCCTCCACTTTGAGATGATAAGTGCCAGTACGGACTTGTGCTCCCACGTACCGTCGAGTATATTTTAGGAGACCCCTATAGGCTTAAATCCTTTATCCATAGGAAGCCATGTCTGCCACCCTATCAATCACAATGCACTGAACACAACATTCGGGAAGATTGACTGCCATACCGTAAAAAGTATTCTGCAGTTTTGCAATTGGTTTGGCACTCCCTCTACCTAGATCTCCAGAGCAGTCCCTTTCGTTCCTTTTCAGACTCCTTAACAGAAAAACTCCATCTGAGCACTTGTCACTTCAGGCTCATTAAAAATCGAAGGAGACTAGAGTCATCTTTTGTTTTTTCTCGCCTCTTAAAAACTGAAAAAACAAGTTGTGTCAAAGCGTATAAAATTTATTTTAAACGGAATATTCATTACCCTTTCCTACGTTGATCTTGGGTTGAGAAAATGGAGTCTACCAACCAAGGAATTCCCCTTGGAGGAAATCCTAGTCCCTTCTCCTCTTGGGGAGATGTTGGTGTGCCCCATATGGCCACATTGTCGCTTCCAGGGCTGACAATTGGTTTGCCTGCATGGCTCTTCTCAACCTCTGTTGTTTAAAACACCACTATTCCTGAACAATCGAATCAGCAATTAGACAAGTCCAGAGTTTCCCACCAACCTTCTACTTCCTCTAATTCTTCTTCTCCTCCTTCCTCTTTGCTTGATGGGGCTGGTAAAGCCAAAAGTCAAGTTCCTAAGGAGAAGAACAAAAAGAAGAAGAAAGAGAAGAAGAAGAAGGAGCCAAAGGCGAATGGGGGAAAACGAGTGTCGTCTAACGAAAATCCACACACTGCACCGACCAGGCCTAAATTTCCATGTGTCATTTGCAAAGGAGACCACTTTCACAGAGATTGTCCTTGCGTCCCTTGGATATTAAGGGACTGGTCTCCTAGATTGCACAACCCGGTGTCGTCAACCTCTGATGATCATGTTGAAAGCACACCGTCGACTAGTGAAAGTGAAGCCCTAGGACAAAAAGGAAAATATAGATTTCCTTGTAAACTGTGTGAAGGCGATCATGCCGTTCACCGTTGTCCCTTCTTAGACGAAGCTAAAAGAGTTTTGGATGATCGTCCTGTTTCACCGTTACGACTTCCTCCTGGATATAAAAAAACTCTTGCCGAGTCTGTCACTAGTTGAAAATCTGGCTGGCCCGCTCAGGTGGTCGGCTAAAGCACCTATCATTGAAGATAAACCATCTGGATCCATACCAGATGAAAGTCAAAAGGTCGAGGCGGCAGTTGACCTGGTCTTGCCTCCAGAGGTCTCATCTTCAGATGATACAATCACTGAAGAGAACAAAGATGACACCGTCCAAATTCTTTTCATAAGCACAGACTCCAACGAACATGGGGGCAATTTACCCGTTCCTTTACTGCAGGAAGGAAGTTCGTCAGAGTCGTACCAGGCCGTCTATTCGGTCCCACCTCCAAGCAACCTAGTTGTCTCCTTCAACTGGAATCAACTAGGCAGACCCCGTTTACCAGCTAGTGTACCATTCCGAATTATCGTTCAAATATATAGAATGGTCATGGCTGGTACCATCATAGATGAGGGGGCTTCTGTGAGTATCCTTTCCTCAACTGCTTGGAAAGCGCTTGGTTCACCATCGCTTTTGCCTGAGATGAGAAATCTGATAGGCTTTTATAAAGGAACTAGTCGACCTTTAGGGATCCTTCCCGATGTGCCCATAACATTGAGAAGGAAAACAGTTCGCATGAATGTAATGGTAGTTCAAGGACCCCTGGATTACAATCTACTCCTTGGACGAGACTATATTTATTGCATGGGAGCAATTGTCTCCTCACTCTTTAGAGTAATGTTTTTTCCGCACGAAGGAAGAGTGGTCAAGCTCGTGGACCAGCTTTCATTTCCCGGATCATGCAGAGCAAATAGTCATATACCATCCCTGAATGGTCTTTTCATGCAAGAAATGTCTCAATCTCCAGTCCGTCCTCCCGATGAGCATGAGTAATTCGGAGGGATATGACTGAAACCCAGGGGGCATGCACCCTGGTCTGCTTCGGCAGGAAAACTTCGGGTATAGGGTAGGTTTCCGTGGGAGAATATGACTAGTCTGTACCCCCGTCCGTGATTGGAAGAGGGGGTTATTCTAGAACAAGATTCTCTTGTCAAAGTTATGTGAGTTGGCGAGCGCCGCCACTCACCTTTGTTTATCTCGGTAGACATTGCCAAAGAAGTGTTTTCTTTGCGCTGTGAATAGAACAATCTTTCGGTAACCTGTAAGAGGTAGGCCTCTCTTGGTAAAACAAATGTTTTGGCGGATAGAAGTAGAGGTAACCTTGAAACTCTGTTTTATACCTGGGGGCATGCAAACCTTTTGGAGTGCAAGCAAAGAGCGATTATTTATTTGTTTTTTGGGTTAGTCGTTTCCTAACTTGCATAAAGAAAGGATGTGGGGCAAAACTCTAAAAATTGCCATTTTATATGAGACATTCTTATCATACGACTGGATTAATCGAGCAGTGTTACCGCAAGGTTCAAGCTCGTTAAAAAATAAACCCGCACTGAGCAAATGTTTCCACCCACGTTTAAGCTCGTTAAAAAATGAACTATTCCCCAGTAAATAACCACCGTGAATGTAGTACTTCAGCCATTAAAGCCTTGGTCGTGTTTGCACCGTCACCTCCACTTTTTCATTGGCCGATCATTCACCTCCACTTGATTTTTTACCCATTTTGAGGAACAGCTGCGAAGAGTGATTTCACTAGCCATCCTTGTGACACTGCCGTGATTGGAAAATTCCAAACCTTACCTGGAATCAGTTGTTACCCGTTTTATCATTCGTTCCTCAAAAGACGAGTCTTCTTTAAGCTCTTTTCAACTGACTCGTAAAATATGAAAAGATTGTCGAGTTCTTGGCCTTCCAGCTCGTTAAAGGGACAGGAAGTGCTATCCCTCCTCTAAATTTTAATCTTTAGACGAGAACGAGTTTCACTATCGCTAGGCTCGTTAAAACATAGCGATGGGTTTGCCCGAAGGGAAAATTATAGAACAAGCATATGTTATCCTCCTCAAGCTTGACAAAAATAAAGAGGTACTGGTCAGCAATGACTGGGGAAAAATTGGGAAGAAAACTCAAAGAATCTTTATTGGTAGCAATTCGCTCTTGAGCATGACACTTCCACTCCATGTCTGAGTCGGGTGGGTTGTTTCATTCACCGGTCACATCGCCATGGTTACACCATACCATCCACATTTGGGGTCATTGCTACCAATCCATCACATCAGTGTCACCAACATGTTCAAGAGAAGTCATCCAGAGAAGCCACCTGTGTCCCACCCACTACCATACATTATACTCCATTCTTTCATGACCGCCACCCTGAACCGTATATCATCAGATCATTTTCACCTCCATCAAAATCATTTGCTCCGTTCCGTGTCATTGATGTGGGATTCATTAAGGCCCTCCTTTGACGGATCACTTCTTGTCGACATCAGCTCATTATCCAAGAAGTTGGTCTAGGAACACCCCATTCAGTACTTTGAAGCTTGCATGCCTTAATGGCAAGTTTCTCACTTCCGGCGACAGGTTTACATCGATGGCCTTCGACCAAAATATTTTGCGTGGTGTTCGACGCCAAGTCCTTTATTCACACCACATGAATTGTACTATAGTACCTTGAGGGTCATTATCATTATCGGTGATTCCTCTCGTGCTTGTTAACATTTTACATCATTGACTAGTAATCAAGCGATGTCTTTCCATGTTCGACTTCAGAACATTTCTCACATGGATCGACTTGTACTTCGAGTGAAGATCGGACGAGATTGAAGACCCCGGATCTAGTTTCAGCCATTCGGGCTGCGATATATATTTAGGGAAATAAAGACATTAAATGTACTGCATTACAGCACAGATAATCATCCTACCAAAAGGATGGTGGCTCTATCAGAATCATCAGTCTACAATCAGATGATTTTCTGTCCTATGTACATGAAAATGAATTTATAAAGCTGAGCATGGGAATGCCTGCCTCAGCTAGATCATGAAAAACAATATGAAGATAATGTATTGTATTGTATCTTATTACAGGTCTTCTCCCAGCATTGAAAGAACTTTGGATCCTCATAATAAAGCATTTCACCCGACACCAAAAGGTTAACAGCCTCATACTTTAGGGGGCAACTGTTATAGACATTTTTGTGCCTTACAGCTCCAAGCATGAAATGTCCATAAACCAAGGGCTCCTAAGTCCCTAAAAGTGTTGTTCTAACCCCTAAAGGAACAAGGTCAACAAATTACAGCTTCTCTCAGAAGTTCTCCACCAGAAACTACTCAGAATAAGTCAAAACAATATCATTTCAGCTGCTCACTGGCTAGGTGCGTTGCATAGCACCTAAACACACTAGCTAGGTGCATTGCAACACACCTGAATGCACTATGAGGGTGCGTTGGGCGAGAAATGACAAATGGCAGTGTCATTCCGCGAGGTGGAGAGACAATGGAAGCTTCCAGAATCTTCTCCTATGACACTTGCCTCACTGAATTCGACCAAGGATGAGTAAGAGACCTTCAGTCTCCAAGTGGAAACAAGAACTGACAGAGAGAAGACACTAATCAAATCACAAGCTGACTCATCCTCCTTGCACACATCTATATATGGATCTCTCATCCCAGAGATCCAGAGGCTGGAATTTTGCACATTGTAAGGAATTGCTGTTGGTTTTGAGACAAACATCAGAGTATTGGGTGATTTATGCTTTTTTGGAGGTGAAGAGGGGCTTCTTTGCTGGGAGGTTGATGCTGGGTCAGGAACCATCAGTTATAACTCCTCCTGGATCTTCTTGTTTATCAATAAAAACTATTTGAGTTTTTCCTCCATGCTTTTGTATCATTGATGCTTGTTACATTTGTATGGTTAACTTAAATCTGATCCTAAGTTGTTTATGAATATAGATCCACGTCTTTGTATAGTTTTCTTCTTCTGTGATCTTACAGGTACTTGGTGAAGCTGGGCAAGTAAGGGAGCAAATAGCGGGACGCTGTCAAAGAAGAGAGGGATTGGATCAAAGGATTAGCGTAAGACACAGGTTGGTTCTTTCTATTCCTCTCCATCTATAGTTCATAAAGGAAATACAATAGTAGTTTTTCTCTGTTTGTTTCTAAGGCAGCTGTCACACCTTAGTGGGATAGAGTAGTTCTAAATAGACACTTTTCCCGGTAACAATTTTGATTGTTAAATTGAATGGAAAGAATGCTTATCATGATAGTTGCATTCCTAGGAATTTCATAATACATCACGTGGTGAACTTGAAAGGCAAATTCCTAAGCAAGATCAACTTAAAATTAACATCAATTTACCTAATGGAGCATTGTCATTAACAAAAACATTTAGTGGTTCTAAACTAGAGATGTGTTCTGGCATCATAAAACAAAGCAGTTGTTGCTAACTTGTCTGCAATACATCCCGAGTGTGATACCTTATTTCACATACATGAGTATATCGTAGCTCCTCCACGTACCTTTGGGTATATAGGGTGGTGTTACAATATGTAAAGTATATGGGAATGCTCTCACTGTGCGGTTTTGCATTAGACAGTGCTTATACGGTCTGGGCCTCCACGTACCTTTGGGTATATATGGGAGGACAACACTAGGTTTTTATCCATCTTGAGGTAACTGGGTCAGCCGCCTTGTACACTATGATACATCAAATGCAACATTTGAGGAGATTTCCTACCCGTACTTCTTGGTTCGCCATAAGGTATTTTGTAGTTCATAGTTGCTTGGTAAACCTTTTTCCTAGCTTACCCCTTTTTGTTTATTTCATTTTTGATAATAAAATTAAGCAGCAATCGTCGAGGAACATCGACCCTTACCCCATTGTTTGCGAAGAACAGCGAGTAAACCGCCTTTGTCACCCAAAGCTATACCCATTCGGTCAAAGTAGTCTCACTTAACTGAGTTAAGTACATCAAGAACTCCTAGTTCTTCATCTAAATTACCTGAATCATCTATTTCGGTAAGTACTGAGACTTCAGTTACTCCAACCATTTCTGATACATCCGTTTCTGAAGAAGAAGTTTCACAATTACCTGAGGACATTAGCACTGATCCTAGTGAAACAGTAATCGAAGTTGTGCAACAACAAATTGATCCTCAACTTGAAGTTACTCAACAAGAAATTACTTCTGAACTTGAATCAGTTCAACCAAAATTTAATCCAGAACCTATCACAATTCAAATAGAAGTTACATTTGAACCTAAAGTTTTTCACGAACCTCTTTATAAAACTGTTGTTCTTTTACCCGAACAATTGGACTCCAAATATGAACATTCAGAAGTTGTTACTTTACCGAAAGATGATCAACCAGTTACCCCTTAGACATTAGAAACTACTGAAACTTCCATTTTATCAACACCAGAAATATTTTACGGACCAGACGATGAAGTTCTTCCACCTGGTTTAATTGTTGTCGAGGAAGAATTGGAAGAATATTCTACACCCGGAACCCCATTCCACTTTGGAACTGGGCTTTATCATTACCCTCATACTCCTCACTTTATTGCTCCATTTGATCTTGCTTCTTTTCAAGTACCCATCGATTCTTTAGGACATATTTTGGGTTGGTTAACTATGGCTGGACAACCATCAACATCCCAGAATGTATCATCTGATGCAGCTGCCACAGAATCTTCTGTTGCAATCTCTTCGATGTTTTCTACCACACCTGAGTCACACCTGTATGGTGAATCATCCATCTCGGTTGTTTACAAATATTTATCTGGAACCCACTCAGGGGTTGCTTCTACACCATGGTTATCACCCATGTCCTTAACCAGAATTTTACTTGGTTCTTCTTTAACGGGAACTCAACAGTTTGATCCTGCATATCAATATCAAGCTAGGAAATCTAGTCAACAAAGACCTATGTATCCATTACATACTAGATTGCCATCATATGGTGAGAAATATTCTTATTCACCTTATCCTCCCTATGGAGGACCATCATATGGTAGTATCCCGCAATATTCAGGTCAGCCTAGAATTTGAGTTTGTCAATGGCAACCAACAATGCTAGTTCAACCAAGGCTTGTGTATCCAACACAACCAATGCAAACTGTGTCAGTTATTCCTAATACACCTGTTGTTACTATTGTACCATAGTTATAAGTTCAAACTGTTGTATCTCAACCGGTACAAACTGATCCTTCTACCTCACAACCAAAAGTTTCGGGTCAAGAAGTTCAAGTTTCTCAGGCTGTTGTACAATAATCACTTATGTCCAGAGTTCAACAACCTCAGGTTAGTATACCCTTATCTGGATTGACTTAGGCTTACATTGGTATAGTTTATTCACAACCTGGCCAATCTTTCATTGCTTGGCAACAACAACCGTTAAATCAACAACAGTTATACCAACAACAACAACAATTGATTAAACAACCGTGGCAGCCCCAATTTCAACAGCCTCAATTCCAGCAATTCCAACCCTAATTTGGACCTGCCCAATAGGCTCAACTTGGGTTTGGATAGTATCAAGCTTACCAAGGTCCTGATCAACAAGGCGTTGCAGGTTATGGACAACCGCAAATTCAACCTCGTTATCAACAACCATCCTATGCCGGATTTGTTCAACAACAACCTTATCAAGGTTACCAAATGCAGAGGCCCTATGTTGGTATGCAAAGACCTATCGCTCAGGAAATTCCATCATATCCTGGGTATGCTCAACCTGACCTAAATCGACAGTTGCCATTTCTAGCAACTTTAGAATTACTAGGTTTAAATCGGCTCACTAATGATCCAATTTTATATGCCCCTTGGTGGCCGTTGATTCTGCATAAGTTACCTTCTAACATGCCAAAATTCAATGGAAATCCTGGAGAAGACCCATCAAACCATGTCATGACCTTTCATTTGTGGTGTTCATCAAAATCCTTAAATGATGATTAAGTTAGACTCCATATTTTCCAAAGAACGCTTACTGGTCCAGCTGCTAAGTGGTACATTGAGTTACCATGAGCTTCTTTCGACAACTTTACGACTTTAGCCACCACATTTCTGACCCACTTCCAGTTACCTATCAGATAAGAGACTAGAATGGAAATCCTAACCAACTTTAAATAGACTACTACTACCCATATATCAGACCATATTCATGAGTGGCGGCATCGTCTTCAAATGGTTAAGACATATGTTCTTGATTAGCTTTTGGATGAGTGGTTCATAAAATCCTTGTTGTCATCAATCATCGAGGATGTGGCAAAAGGTGGAGTTGTCATAGAAGAGCAAGTAATTTATCGTGCCCAATACTTGGATTTGATTTACACACAATCCGGCATGCTCTATGACAAAATTCCCAATGCACCCGACCAGCTTTCATTGTTCCTCCTCCTCCACAATCGAGTAAGGACTCTCATGCCGACGATGGTATGATCGGTTCTTTGAGCACGAAAAATGGTAGGAAGACCATCTGGTCAAACCCTTGCCATTACCAGTCAAACTACCAATGCATCAGACAACACTCTTGCTTCCGAAGTTAATGTCGTGTTATTTGACAAAGGCAAAAATCAAAAGCAACTAGGAGGCAAGAAGAAGGGGAAAAACAAGAAGAAACAAGATAATTCCCCTCAATAGAAATCATCTGATTCCTCTACTTCGGCAAGGAAACCTCATTATCCATGTCTAATTTGTAATGACAAGCATTTTACAAGAGATTTTCCACACCGCTCAGAAGTCTTTAAACTTCTAAAGGCTTCTAACACATCTGCAATGTTGACTAGTCCATTTCCAAACCCAGAGACACCTTTGGTTGTGACAAACCATGCTTCCACATCCCAAGTACTCGTGTTATCCATCACAAAGCCAAAAAATGAAGTTTTGGTGTCAACGAGAAATAAAGATTATGGATATCCACCTTCATCGTCGAATAACCAGGCCACTGATCAACCTAATCATTTGACTTTGACTTCATCTAAAAATACTCCACCACCTATTGCACTAGAATTGACAATAAAACCACCAAAGGGAGTTGTGCATAAATTGACATTTAACCCTCGAGCTCGAGCAGCTTAGAACTATAACATAGTGGAAGATCTTTCTCAATCACCTTCTACTATGTCGACACTCGAGGTCTTACAAAACTATCCCTCTGAGAAGCAGGCTTTACTATCAGCAATCGACCAAATATACCCTACAGATTTCAATCTTGTGGTTTTTAACCATGCTGGATATACACCAAAATTACCGGTGTAGTTAGCTTTCCTAATTCAATTAAAATCTCTCAATAAGAATGTTCACCAAATGATTATTAATGAAGGGGCATCTACTTGCATTATGTCAATGAGCTGCTGGAAAACACTTGGTTCACTACCATTGTCACAATCACCAACCACGTTAAAAGCTTTTGACGGACGAACACATACTCCTTGTGGGATTTTGAGTAACTTGCAAATCGAACTAGGGGGAAAAACAGTTACTGTTGAAGTTGAGGTAGTTGACGGACCCCTCGATTACAACATTTTACTGGGAATTCCATGGGTATATGCTATGGCTATTTTGGTTTCCACGTACTTTTGTACTATATCATTCCCTCATAAGGGTGGAATCACAATTATTGATCAACTTGACTTCTTTGCATCTAGTTCACAGGCTACGGGAAGCATTCCGTTGGTACACAGACCCCTGCCATCACTTCAAAGTGTTGGAGTAGGTCTCTTTAAAGTCCTTCTCTAACAGGTACTTTTACACTACTGTCACCATCTAATTTGGTGGAAGTGACAAGAGTAGAGACTTGCAACATGATTTCCTCCACCTCATCTGATTTAAGGAGGATTACCAACAAATTTGAAGTTGATAGTGATACTGAGATTATGCTGCTAAGCCCCATTGAGCTAGCATAGCAATCAATTGTTTTTGGCTTGTGCGGCAAATCCAAATACACTTTCACCAATTGTATGGGTAAACCGTTCATTAGAATATGGTACTTCTTCAGATCCTTTCTCACGTATACATTCTATGCATGAAGGATTCATCCAATCAATGATGATAGGAGAAGAACCTTGGGAATATTATCATCATCGTTCCCATCTTCCAAGTGACATCGAATATTATTCAAATGAACTAAACCCTTCAGTTCTTGATTTCCTTTCAAATTAAGTTTTCATAGACACAATAGAATCTGAGCTAAACCTGTCGAATATTGAAGAAACGATTTCTATTAATATTTCGACCAAGCCTAATGTTTTAGAGAACATTCATGTCAGCAAATCTTGTTATCCATCAAACTTGATAGTTATTGTACTTTCTTTCATGAATTTAGAGATATATTCGCATGGTATTATGAGGAGATGCTAGGCATTGACTCTAGTATTGTTGAACATGAAATCAAAATTTACCATGATGTAAAGCCAGTACGATAGTGGCTTCGACCTGTTCATCCAAATAAAGCCACTACAATTAAAGCAAAAGTTGAAAAACTTTTGCATGCTAGTTTCATTTACCCTGTACCTCTTACTGGCTGGGTTTCTAACATTGTTCCTGTCATGAAGAAACAAGGGACAGTTTGAGTGTGTGTCAATTATAGGAATGTAAATCAGGCATGTCCAAAGGACAATTATCCTACTCCTTTTATCGACCAGATTATTAACGAATGTTCCAGATGCGAAATTTTTTCATTTATGGATGGTTTTTCCGGCTACAATCAAATCAATATCTACCCACAGGACCAATCTAAAACAACTTTTATTTTTCCATGGGGCACATTTGCGTATAGGAAACTCCCATTCGGTTTGAAGAATATAGGGGCCACATTTTAGAGGGCAATAAACTATGCCTTCCATGACATCAAGCACATTATTCAAGCTTACCTCGACGATTTACCTGCTCATTCACGAAAGTGGACTAATCACCCACAACATTTGAGAGCAATATTTTTACGATGCTAACACTACAAGATACGGCTCAATGCACACAAATGTGTGTTTTTTCTTGGTTCTAGTCGATTGCTTTGATTTGTAGTGTCTAGAGAGGGGATTTGACTTGATCCATTAAAGGTTCAAGAAATTCTTGATTTTCCTCCACCTTCAAATCTTTTACAATTATAGAGACTCCAAGGGAAGGCTAAATTTCTTAGGAGGTTCATTCTTAATTACGCTGAGATGGCTAAAGGTTTTACGCGTCTTTTGAAAAAGGAGATACCCTTCCATTGGGATCAAGTTGTGTTATCTTCCTTTGATGCTCTTAAAGATACCTTGATTAGAGCTTCATTAATGTACTCTCCAAATTATCAAAACGACTATTACCCGTATCTCGCCACTATAATTACAACCATTGGCATGGTTTTAGGCCAAGAGGAAAATGGGATTGAACATTTGATTTATTATTTGAGTCGCAATCTCAATGATACAAAAAGTAAGTACTCTTATGTCGAGAAACTAGCTTTGGCAGCTGTGCAAGCTGTTCAAAGATTTCACCATTACATCCTACTCTAGAAAACCACTGTCATTTCAGATTGCAACCCTATGACATACATTTTGTCATGTCAATTGCTGGGGGAAAATACTCAAAATGGATAGTCATTTTGCAGGAGTTTGATCTGGAATTCATCAAGTCCAAATCAAAGAAATCTCTAGTTTTCGCAAAGTTACTTTGTGACCTTCCCTCGACCTCCATTGATTCAACATCTGAACCATCGATTTTGGATGAGTCTCTGTTTCTGATATTGTCATCTGACGTGTGGTATGGAGATATACTGATCTATCTCTAGACCCAAAATTTCTGGCCTGATAGCTCTAACTTGCAACAGTGACATATTTGATACCAAGCCAAAGATTATCTGATCATTGGCGACACTCTTTACCATTGTAGTGTCGATACAATTTTACAGAGGTGCCTCACACATGAGGAAGCCGAGAAAGCATTGAATGATTGCCATTCAAGTGCTTGTGGTGGACACTTATCTGGATATGTAACCACACAGAGAATTCTTCGTGTCTGTTACTTCTGGCCAACTATATTCAAAGATTGTATTATTGTTGTTAGAAGCTGTCATGCATGCCAGATATATGACCGAAAACCAGATTACCACCTGCACCATTGCATCCTGTCGTTTCTGTTGGACCATTCGCCAAATGGGGCATTGACTTCATGACATGTAACCCCACCTCGAGCGGGGGGCATGGGTATATTATAGTCGTCGTTGACTATTTTACCAAATGGGCTGAGGCGATGCCAACATTAAACAACAGTGACGAAACGGCTGCTCTTTTATTTTTTAACCATGTGGTTGCTAGGTTTGGTTTACCACAAGCCATAGTTACAGATCATGGGTCACATTTTCGCAATCACATGATGGTTGAGTTGACTGCTAAGTTATGACTGTCACATGATAGTTCTACCCCATTATTACTCGCAAGCGAATGGACAAGTTGAGGCCACCAACAAAGTCCTGAAGCGAATGTTGTAGAGAATGATAGGGGTTCATAAGTGAAACTAGCACTTAATCCTGTACTCTACCTTGTGGGCATATCGAACCTCGGTGAGAAATGCAACTGGATTCACACCCTTTTAGTTGGTGTATGGTTTTGGAACAATCTTACCGATACAATGCGAAATTTCATCTCTCAAACTCGCGATTGACCTGTTACTCGACACTTTTGAAGAAGAAGCACGTTTCTTGGAATTAATCCATCTGGATGAAACCCGAAGTGATGCCGCATTGGCTAATGAAGTGCATAAGAAACAAATCAAGGCACAATATGATAGGAATGTCAAGCCTCATATTTGCTCAGAAGGAGACCTGGTCTTGCCGTATGATCAAGAAGCTGATAAACTTGGAGTAGGGAAATTTGAACCAATGTGGATGGGTCCTTATATTGAAAAGCGTGTTCTGGAAAAGGGTGCCTATGAGTTAGTAGATTGTGATGGGATTCCATTTTTGCAACCCCGAAACAGGTTTTACCTCAAACGTTACTATGCTTGATTGAGTGTAGTAAAAATCACCGTATTTATGGTTTCATTGCATGTGTGTGTGTGTGTGTGTCTTTTAGAGCTTTTATATGGTTAGTAATTTGCTTTGCATTTGTTGCAATTGTTGAAGTCTTCGGAACCTTTTTTTGGTTACCCCGATAGTGCTAGTCGTAGTGCGCAGAACTTGTCTTCTGCAGCATGGGTTATTTTCGATCCAAGTGGTGAGTTACTGAGTTTTCAAGGGATTTGTATCGGTCGATCGACAAACAACATCGCTGAGTACAGTACATTGATTGAACTTCTCTCTGATTCCATTTCACTTGGCATTCACCAAATCATCATTAGGTTGGACTCACAACTTGTTGTACTACAACTAACAAACATTTATATTGTCTGAAATCCAACAATTTTTCGTATGTTCCTTAGAGTTCATATTTTGGAAAGGCATTTTGAACACATTCAATATCAACATATTTCCATAAACCTTAACACATTAACTGATTCTCTAGCGAATTATGTGTTAAATAGACATTTGCGACACATGTAAAAGTAATATATTCAATTCACATCATCAGTAGAATAGGATTGCATATAACCATAGAAACCTCTAAAAGTAAAATAGATAGGTGTTTTAAAAGTTTTTACAAAATTTTTGTCCAAGACACGTTTGGTCATCTGACCCAAAAAACTAAATATGCATGCAAAACACCCTAAGTAGATCTAGTGGTGCTCATGATAACAAGTCACAGCCTATGTTATCATGTGCAAAAGCCTCGCCCAGCAGCTAGGAACACCAATAGTGTGGTGCTGTAACCTCATAGGTAACTCCTTGATCCAGACATCCAGAATACCAAGGGTTAATCCCTCTATGTGATCCTGTAACTCTGCTAAGGTCTCGGCCAAATGTAAGTCCTGGAGAACTGCTCTCTGAATGTTTCTCCGCATTGGCCCACTTGCACCCTATTGGTGCCCCACTGGTCGAACATTACCCACATCTGTGTGCATAAGAATGATTTTAGTTTAGTGTTGGAAGCATTAAAAACACAAAAGCCATGTAGAAACTTTAAAAATCAAAAAATACTTTTGGTCAAACAATTTACCCATAGCACCCCATTGTGCTCCAACTGGTAGAATCAAATTTGGATCTCCATGGAAATCCATCCCTGAGTATGAATTCTCCTCGATGACAAGGTATTGTCGATCGAGCCAACTGAATAATGCAACGGAAAAAATGATTGTTGGCTGACCCACATGTCAAGCCATCAATTTGACCCACCTCTACATACGTGGATCTCTAGGACCAGCTACACCCAGTGATACATGTTGTGGTTGCATCAATGGGATTCTCTTTAAGGTAAAAGTGATTAAGATCGAACCATAGCAAAAATTCTTCATCTTACCACTTTTTACCTTGGTTAGTTGTTCTTTCAGTGAAGAAAGCACAACCTCACACCAATTGAAAACTTTTGGCTCTAGACGCTCCAGTGCATACTTCATATATGATCTATTTACTAGATGTAGTGTCACACTGCCAGCCAATTTTGCGATTGTGAATAGGATCTTTCTCAAAGGAAAATCACCTACATCCCTGATATTTATTTTCCCATCCTTGCTAGGTTGTGTACCTGGCCGACAAAACTGTCTAATATAATCTCTCACTGATTCACCTCCACAGGCAAATCTAGAAAGTGAGATGGGGGCACCTCGCCTCGACAGTCCAGTAAGAAAGTAAATATCATCAATAGTAATAGGGACCATCTTGTCCCTAATGTGAAAAGTCTGATCTGTCAGATCCCATGCATGAACAAGGAACTGCAGCAGTTCTATTTGTTGCCTCATTCCAGACAACTTGAAGTATTTGAGTAACCCATAGTCTTTTAGGGCCTCAACTGTACCCAGATTGTTTAGGGCAACCATGTCTTGTTCTTTGTGATTTCTTTCTTACCATGTAATCACATTTTGATTCGATGAAAGCCTGAAACACAATCATAAGCTTAGTTAGGATCCTTTCCATGAAAAAAAAAAGACAAGTTTTGGAGCAAACAACTAAATCAAACTTGGGAAACTCGCCCAGCACAACCCAGGCATAGAGATAGTGTGCTATAGAGCATGCAACCTTCTATCTGGGTGCTCTTTAGTGCAGTTTTCGATGTGAAAGCTTGCGCTGATCCCAGGGCGAAAAAATGAAACCCCAAGGGCCCCAAAAAATCCTAAAACTTGCATGAAATGACAAAAGAATGACCTGAAAAGAAAGAAGAGAGGTTAAGCTCCTACCTAGTCTGGACAACTTGAGAAATGGTCCATAGAATCTCTTGCAATCAGCTGATGAAGTTTGACGTAAAAAACTAGCTCAGAGCACAAAACTAAATGGTAAGTTCCAAATGGTAAAAATGTTATGGTAAAAACTTTTTTTATGTTTATTTCATGTTCATTAATTGACTAAACATTAGTATTTGCCTATTTTTACCTATGAAATAGGTATTTTTAATCCATTTGGTGGTGTTTTGCGCAGGTTTTGCAATTGCCTTACAGAATTCGATGTGCTCAATTGTAAATTGTACCTTTGACCACAGAGCACACTTTTATATCTTTTTTGAGCTCTGTTAAAAATGAAAAGGGAACCCCCTTGGAGTCCTCTTTAAGCTCTTTTCAGACTCTTTAAACATGAAAGAATTTCCAAGTGCTTGTCCTTTCCAGCTTGTTAACGGATTGGAAACGACATCTCTCTTGTATTATTTTACACCTTTTCGGGCTTGCGAGATTAATTTACGAAAAATAACTTGTGGATTTTTCTTTTTTTCCCTTTTCAAAGTCTCTAAACATGAAAAGGACCAAGTTATCTTTGTTGTTAAACTTGTTAAAACATCAAATAGAGACAAACTTGGCTATCTCGATAAGACCAAGTTTCACCTTTGCTATACTCGTTAAAAACATAAAATAGCGATGGATTCACTCGAAGGGTAGAATTATACAAAAAGCATATGTTATCCTCCTCAAGCTTGATAAAAATAAAGAGGTACTGGTCAGCAATTACTTGGGAAAATGGAAAAAGGGAAAACCACTTTATGGTAGCAGGTCGCTCTTGAACATGACACTTTCACTCCATCACCATGACTATTTGGGTTGAGTTATCAGCTTGATGGTTATCATACCATTGGTCTATCATATCATTCATCAGTTTGTTTTGGGTCAATGCTACCAATTCATTTCAGTGTCGTCAACATGTTCAAGAGAAGTCATGCAGTCAAAATCCATCCTTTACAATACCATAAACCTTCATTTTCATGACCACCATTCCTGAACCTTGTGTCGTCAGTCAAATTCCATCTCTAAAATTACTACACTCATTTTGTGTCATTGATGTGGGATACATCAAGGCTCTCCTACAATGAGCTGCTTCTTGTTGACATCAGTACATTATCCAAGAAGTTGACTTAGAAACACCCTTCCAGTACCTTGAGGCTTGCATACATCAATGGCAGGTTTCTCACTTCCGGCAATAGGTTGACATCAATGGCCTCCGATCAAAAGAATTTGTAGGGTGTTCAACATCAAATCATCCATTCACATCGTGCATAATGTACTGCAGTACCTTTAGGATCATTATCATTATTGGTGATTTCTCGCACATCTGTTAACAACTTATATCATTGGCTGGTAGTCAGATGGTGTCTTCCCATGTTCAACTTCATATCACATATTCACATGGTTAAACTCATACTTGAGCGAATGATTGAACGAGATAGAAGGTCGGGGATCTAGTTTCATCCATCCGGGCTGCGATTTCAGGAGTACTAAATCATATGTACAATGGATTTACATTGATGGTCATTCTGATCATGGGTCTATATTTGTAAACGACTATTTATGTACATGTAATGAAAGTTTATAAGCTGAGCATGGGTATGCCTTCCCTCAGTGATTCATGTAAAAATCAAATATCATGATATATGTATTGTAATTGATGCATGTCACCTTCCACTTCGATACCTCCTCATCACATTGTAAAGCATTTCATTTGACATTGGCATTTTTCCGATTTCATGCTTTAGGGGGCAGCTATTACAGATCCATTTGGGCACATCAATCCCATCATCTAGATCAGTGTTTTAGGGCTCATGAAACCCTAATTTCAGTTGCTACGTGCCCTAAACAAGTCACCCTTGTGAATGCCTCCTTCCCAGATAGTTCCATGACTTGAAGAGATCTAGAAATGGCATCTAGAGGGACCAACGCATGTAGGCCCATGAAAGGGTGCACTGCAGAGCAGTTAAGTCCATGCCAAGGTGCTCCACAGAGCACTTAGGCTTCCTTTCACCTGCGTTGGGTGAGTTTGAGTGAAAATCACATAGGGTTTTGGGAATATTCTTATATTTTGGAGTCATCTAGAAGGGTCTCTCACTTATCAACTCCTATGAGCTCAAAAATGGATGAGGAATGAGTTAAGATGCATCCTATCCACTCATCCCTTCCTCCATGGAACTAATTCTAAGTATGGAAGGCCATTCAATGCCACCATTTATGATAAAACCTCCTTCATATCCCTATAAATTGACTACTCATCTAATTGATCAGGGGCTGGATTATGTTGAATTGTAAGGAGATAATGTTGCAATGAGATTTGGCTTTGAAGAAAGTATTGTAATGCTACAAGTTTTTCATGCTTTTGATGTGATGTTGATGGGATCCAAACTGTAGGAATGACTTTGAATCAGACACAATGGTTGTAATTCCTTCTTCTATTTAATAAAGTGTTTGAACCTTTCTCCCATATGTTTGTATTGTTTTATAATGTTTATATGTGTGAAATGTATCTGATTCCATTCACTTATATTCAATAGATCTTTTTCTTTGATCGATTCTTTGTTTTCTATTGTGTTTATAGGTACTTCTCAAGTGTATTAAGTATGGGAAGGAGTGACAAGATCGATACAAAGGAAACAAGAGGAAAGCATAACTACAAGTAGGTCTTCTCATATTCACATCTTATCTATTGCTTATAGGGAAATACTAAAATACTTTAAATTGTTGTTCTAGATATGGCTACTTATCTAGGGAATTAGTATTTATCTGTAGATACAAAATTCTCCAAAACAAGAACTTGACTGAATTGAAAAGAATGATACTTGGGAATTAGTTCCTATACCTCATGATAAAAATGTTATAGGAACAAAATGGATATTCAAGAATAAGTTGAATGAAAATGGAGAGGTTATTAGAAACA
This sequence comes from Pinus tabuliformis, assembly GCA_031772625.1. Taxonomy (NCBI): domain Eukaryota; kingdom Viridiplantae; phylum Streptophyta; class Pinopsida; order Pinales; family Pinaceae; genus Pinus; species Pinus tabuliformis. The sequence continues at coordinate 1,230,400,553 of CM062817.1, read as the reverse complement.
AAGCAAGACTTGTTTGTAAAGGGTATGCTCAACAAGAAGGTATAGACTTTGAATAAACGTTTGCACCTGTTGTTATGAAACCAGCTCACAAAAAGATAGAAAAGATAGTTGAACGCCTTAGAATTCAGCCTCTTCTAGGGGGAAACCTCCTTTACATTACACAAAAGAACAATTCTTGGATGATAAATGACAAAACCTCCTTTTTATATGTAGGAGTCTAAGGGGTCACAATATAACCAAGCCGACCTAACAATAATAATATAAAGGCACAAAAATAACAATAGAGAGATTCTATGGGGCACAGTAATAACAATATGGGGACAATAGGGGCACAACAATATTAATAAGGGATACAACTACAATATTAATGGGGGCATCACTAGTATTATAGGGACCTAACATGCCCCTCTCCTTCAAAAATGTGTTTTCCTTAACGTTTGAGTAGTTCTAGATGCTTCTGTATAAAATTCTCATCCTCCCATGTGGAATCTTCAGTGGATAAGTTCTTCCACTTGATGAGATACTCTGAAATGGATCAATTTTGTAGTTGTCGAGTTCTTGTTTCTATGACTGCTTTCGGTTCCAATATAATTTTTCCTTCCTCGTCAAATTCTGGAAATATTGTTTGAATTGGGAGCTTGTCATCTATAACCTTCTTTAAACATGAAACATGGAAAACTGGGTGCACTCGAGATGCTGCAGGAAGCTCTAATTGTATGCCATAGTACCAATCTTTTGCAACACCTTTTACGGACCATAATACTTTGGTGACAATTTTTTATCCTTCTTAGCTTGCTTGAGGGACATTTGTTTATATGGTTGTAGTCATAGGAACACCCAATCACCTACATCAAAACTTCTTTCACTGCGATGTTGATCTACCTATTGTTTCATTCTATTCTGTGCCAACACGAGGTTATCCTTTAAGAGTTGGAGAACTTGTTGTTGATGCTCGAAGTGATGTTCCACTGCTTGAACCTTAGAATTTTCTCTTAAATATGATGTGATGGATGGTGGCTGATATCCATAAAGTGCCATAAATGGGGTCATTTTTGTTGCAGCATGGAAGGAAGTGTTATACCACCATTCAAACAGAGGCAACCATTTGACCCATTGTATCTATTTATCAGATACAAAGCAATGAAGATATCCTTCCAAACATTTTTTTACTATCTCCATTTGCCCATCAGATTGAGGATGATAAGATGAGCTATGAGCTAACTAAGTACCAAGACAAGAAAATAATTTTGTCCAAAAATTTCCTGTAAAAATGGGATCTCTGTCACTTACAATAATCTTTGGGTTTCCATGTAGCTTTTGAATTGTTTCCATAAATGCCATAGAAACTGTATTGGCTTTAAATGGATGTGATAATGCACAAAAGTGTGCATACTTGGTAAGTCTGTCAACTACCACCATCATGACACTCTTTCCCTTAGAGTTGGGTAAACCTGTGATAAAATCCATTGAAACCTCCTCCCAGTGTTGGCTTGGAATGGATAAAGGTTGTAATAGACCTGATGTCTTAATTGTTTCAGCTTTATTTTGTTGGCATACCAAACATTCTGCCACAAACTTTTGAATATTTGATTTATGGCCATCCCAAAAAAATCCTTCTTAACCCTGTGGTAAGTTTTTAAAAATCATGAGTGCCCTCCTAAGGGAGAAGCATGCAATTCCAGAAGAATCTTTTGTTTGAGTTGGGAATTCTTACAGAGGTATAAGCGATCTTTGTACCATAATGAATCATTTTTATAGCTAAATGTATCAAATGTACTGGAATCTTGTTGTAACTTTTGAATAAGTTCCCACACTTCTTCGTCATTCTTCCATTCCTCCCTTGCTTCGTTTATCCAATCTGGTTGGATAATAGAAATGGCGCACAACAATGCTTCCACATCCTCATCCTTTCTTGAGAGTGCATCTGACACAAAATTTTGCTTCCCTTTTTTGTATATGATTTCAAAGTCATAACCCAACATCTTTGTGACCCATTTTTGTTGTTCTTCAGAGGATAATCTTTGTTCTAAAAAGTATTTGATGCTATCATGATCTGTTTTTACCTTGAAGTGTCTTCCCATTAGGTAGGGTCACCATTTCTTAAGTGCATGTAGTATTGCCAACATTTCCTTCTCATAAATAGCTTTGTGTAAATACTTTCCCTTGATTGGATGACTTTCGAAAGCAATGGGTCTTTCATCTTGCATTAAAACAGCACCAATTCTATTTCCGGAAGCATCACATTCCACAATAAAAGTTTTTGTGAAGTCTAGTGTAGCTAAGACCGGTGCTTGGCACATTGCCTCTTTAAGATATTTGAAGGCCTTTATTTCTTCTAGAGTCCATGAAAATGCATCTTTCTTCAACAATGTTGCTAGATGTGCTACTATTTTCCCATAATTCTTAACAAAATTGAAATAATATCCCGTCAACCTGAGAAATCCTTGCAAATTCTTTATGGATGTGGGGATTTCCCATTCCTTAATGGCTTTAATTTTGCTAGGGTCTACCTTAACTCCTTCATGAGATACAATATGACCCAGATATTCCACCTCTTGTACTCCAAAGAAACATTTGGGTACTTTTGCATATAATTGTTTCTCCTCCAATAGTTGTGGCACCCTGTCAATGTGTTCAACATGATCCTTCCAAGACTTGCTATAGATTAGTATATCATCAAAAAATACTAACACAAATTTTCTAAGGAAGGGTTTGAAAATGGAATTCATCAAACCTTGAAATGTAGAAGGTTCATTGGTAAGGCCAAAAGGCATGACCAAAAGCTCATAGTGACCCTCATGAGTTCTAAATGCTATTTTCAGAATGTATTGAGTCTTCATTCTGATTTGATGATATCCTAAACGAAGATCTAACTTGGTGTAGTAAATTGATCCATGCAATTCATCCAATAATTCATCAATGACAGGAATGGGAAACTTACCTTTAATAATGAGCTCGTTGAGCTCCTTATAATCCGAACACATGCGCCATGATCCATCCTTCTTGTGCACCAATACTACTAGAGCAGAGAAAGAACTTTGGCTAGGTTGAATTATACCAGCCTCAAGCATTTCTGCAACCATACATTCAATTTCACTCTTTTGGGCATAGGGATATTTGTACGGCCTGATGTTTGGAGGAACACTTCCTGGAATCAAAAGAATAGCATGATCATGATCACGAATAGGTGGGAGACCTTTGGGAGTCTCAAATACCTTGGAATGATTGTCCAAGACTTTTTGATAATCTGGAGAAATAGATGATTTCGATGTGGAAACATCTAGCGAACATAATTGTGCAATTACACCTCGTTGTTCCCTTTTTAGAATCTTTGTCATACCATTAGAGCTTATTATCTTTCCCGGTTTCCCTGCAATACCCCTTAATTCAACTTCCTTTCCTTCCTCATAAAATTTCATGAAAAGTTCTTGAAATTTAAAAGCTATTGTACCTAAGGATTGTAGCCATTGGACTCCTAGTATAACATCAACACCTCCCATTGGAATGGAAAGCATTGGGCTTTTCAATACATATTCTCCCATGGATAGCTTGATATTATGTGACTCTCCAAAGCAATTTATCGTTCCTCCATTTGCAACCATCACTTGACACTCTGGTGCTGGATATAGGAAGCAATTCAATTCTTTTTCTATGTTATAATGAATAAAATTGTGGGTACGTCCTTAATCAATCAACACTATTACCTTTTTCTTCTTGATTTGTCCTTTTATCTTGATGGTTTGAGGAGTGGTAATTCCAGCCAATGCATTAAAAGATATGGTCGGATTCATTTCTTCTTTATCTAGGCTTTGTTCTTGGAGTATATCCTCTTATTTTGACCTTTCTTGCTCCTTTTCTTCTTCCTCTTCACAATCTATGTAGAATAATTTATTCTTAGCACACTTATGACCTTTAGTATATTTGCTATCACAACTGTAACAAAACCCTTTTGCTCTTTTTTCTTCCAAGTTTTGTGATGTCAACCTTATAGGTTGTGTAAGGCTAGGGGCAACAACACTTCCATATTTATAGTTGTGAGTGGTATGCTTCCTGGTTGCCATAATTTTGCTTTCCATTTTTCTTGCTAACCTGAATTCCTTCTCTAATGAATCAGGTTCCCAAAAGTGAACATCATGTTGGATATTATCCTTTAAAGTCCCTATGAACACATCAATCCTATGCTCCTTTGGAATATTTTTTACCCTTATGTTCAATTTTTGGAACTCCTTAATGTGCTCCATTATCGAACCCTTTTGTTTGAGACTTATCAATTTGCTAAAAAAAGTGTTGCTTTTTGTATCCTCATAATGTGTTGTCAATTCTTCCGTAAAAATTGCCCAAGTGATAATTTGTTTATGAGAGCAAAGCCATCGATACCATACAAACTAGTTTGGTTCCAAATATAAAGTTGCAATACATACCTTTTGTGTGTTTTGCACATTATTGAGATTGAAAAATTGCTCTATCTATAATATCCATGTTCTGGGATCCTTTCCATCAAACTTCCTCATATCGATTTTTGGAATATGGTGGGTCTTCGATCCAACATTAGAGTCTATGGAATCATGATTAAAATTTCTTTTGTTCTCATCATGAGTTTCCTTTACTACCCTTTCACCATTAGTGACCATTTCTTGTAGCAACTTATTCAAATTTATCTTCAATTCTTCCATCTTACCATCCATTCCATCCATTTTAGCATCCATTCCATTCATCTTAGCGTCCATGCCATTCATCTTAGCTTCCATGCCATCCATCTTAGCTTCTACGCCTTTCTTTAAACAATTCATCTTAGCTTCTACACCTTTCTTTAAACCATCCATCTTAGCTTCTACATCTTTCTTTAAACCATCCATTTTAGATTCTATTACTTTTTGTGCAAGTGACACTTGTTGCACTTGGTCTCGTAATTTTGATATATCATGTTTCATTTCTTCCTCTTCTTAATGAGTCATGTGTAGAGCTATAAAAAGGGTCTCTTTCACCTCTAATTATCTCACATTAATATGTCAATCCAGGAGCGTTTGGTTATTACAAAGAGTGACTCAATCCGAGGCTATTTGTCAAAGTAATGCTAGTAGTACAGCGTTCTACAAAAATACAAGAGTAAACGGATGCTTGCCTATAACTAAGTTACTTAAAATGACTAAAGCACACACTCTTAAAACTAGGCAACTGATCAGTCAAGGGTTCGGTGACGATAACCCATCCCTTTGGAAACCGACGGAAAGGAAATAAAAGCAAGGAAAATCACACATTCAGAAAACCAGGTAACTTATGAGTCAAGGGTTCGGCAGCAATAGCCCATCCCTTTGGAAACTGATGGAAAGGAAATTAGAGCATGGATCACAGGTCTGGGAGTGAGGCAGTGAATGTCGAGGCTCACTATAGCCTTGGATCGTCTCTCACACCAAAATAACAAATGCAAGTAAATGGAACGGCAAGTAGCAAAATGGAACAGCAAATAAAGAATTGAACGGCAAATCTGGAATGGAACAACAATAATAAAATGGAACAGCAATCAAACAACTAAGTCTTGCGAGTCATAACCAAACTTAATCTATTAACCCAAACGCACTCTTCACAATCAAATATCAATCTCTCACTCTTAAGGCAAATCAAGCAGAACTCACTAATGGAACAACACTAACTATTGATAAATTATGGAACAGCACCAATAGATCATACACGCGTAACACGCTGGAACAGTAATCTGATCAATCTTCATTTAACATGAATACGATTGTGTTTCCAAATAGAACAGCATTATTTCTGAATACAACTTCAAATGAATCTATGACGTAAATGTTTAGTACAAGAGATCTGTAACGAGACTGTAATAATATTTGGCCAAGACTAATAATCATTCAATCAACTCTGAAAGGATCAGTAATATAATGCAGATTCAATACACAATTCTATCTGTAAAAACCTTAATGGATTAATCTTAACAGAGCATGTAATGGCGATTCATAAAGCATATTAGATTACCAGATAACAATGATAAGCAAACCACGCAGAAATCAAATTGTAGTGGTACAGAAGCAAGTGTCCTCCGGGGCCGGGCCCTTAGCCTCAAGGGTACACCGCTTTGAGTTAATCCAGATGCAGAGATACGGTAATCGCCAAGTTTATATTAACACATAAGAAAAAAGTACAATGAACCAGTTCTCAACGAGACTCGATGATTAAAGTTGATCTTTTACAGAAAATTACATAAAAGTATATATGTTCCCCTTAGGTTAACAGTGTTGTCCCTTTATATAAAGGTGATGGCGGAGATGTCTAAGTAACAAGATAAATAATGCAACGATCCCTCAGGATCAAAGATCCTAAGGGATTCGCCAAACTATCAATCCTTAATCTTTTCTTTTCTTCTCCGCCGAGCTAGTGTCTTCTCCTCCTTTTCTGGGCCGATTTGCTTTGATCTGCTTAGCCTTGTTTGCATTCGGTTTCCGTTCAAAGGGACAGCAGTTATCTCGTCTTTATCTTTTCCTTCGAAACGGCAACTCTTCGTTCTCACCCTTTCTTGCACAGAAGAATACCAATTAACAATGATTAAGTCTTGCATATTAATTCACATGTTTTGTTATAATTCTTTATTGTTTTCCAGATTCATGATGCAAAAAGGTTTACAAATTCTACTAAAAAGCTATTGAAATGATCATCAAAAGCATACCTTTTTGGTACTCCACACACCCCCCTGCTTACCCTGTTTCATGCCCTCATGAAAACATTGTAGTTGACATGCAAGGCAGCGAGAGAATAGGTTGGAGAAGGAATCTCATGCGGAGGCCTACAGCCATGATGAGTGACTAGATAGTCAAAGAACTGACCTGTTTGACCCTCAGGCATCTCATACAGGGCTTGATATCCGGGTGCAGGGTGCCAAATAATTGGACTGCGAAATCTATATCCTAACCAGGATGGCCCTACTTTCAAAATGCTTTCGCCATAGAGGTTCAAACGGTTGGCAGCTAATTCAAAATTCTCATACTTAAACGGTTCCCTGAGCTGGATGTTTGGATTAGAGATTCGGTACCGAAATTTGGCTGCATCAATGGCGAGGTCTTTGATGGAAAGAAAATACTCTAAAATTTGTCGAATGAGTGCCTCATGCATAGGTCCTAACGTTTCAATGACACCCGGAGTTATCATAAGGTTTCTATGTGCTTTCCATAATCCCACTGGGTCCCTAGGTTCAGCCCTTACCCACAAATCTAGGCCATTTTCTTGCCTTTGGAAAGTGTTATAGGCTTTGATCCATTTAATCTGTTTAACCCCGAATGAGATGAATGCTTGCAACTGAATGTCCCCAACAAAAGGACCAGGGTTCAATTCAGTCTCCTGATCTAGCATGAGGTTATGCAAATAAAATTCACACAGCAATCTCTAGACCTTCACCCCATAATGTTTACAACAATCTATAAAGTCATTGATAGTGTTGATTTGTATAGGGGCGTCTGCTTTAACAGCTTTTATTTTTAATTGTAAATATCGTTCTAGTAAAAACAAAGCATAGTTTTTGGCAGGGGCCCTACATGCTAAAACGTCATTGTATAAAGAACACAAGGTATCCATCTGCTTGATAACAATATCTAGCCTACGGGTTACCTTTACAACTTTCTCTTGTTCCTTTCGCCACCCTTCAAAGGCCTGGCTTTCGGATTGATTGACGTTCCTTAGTTGCTGCTGTAACTCTTCATATTTCTCATGGGGGGCCGTTTGCTCCCTAAGTTGTTCAGCTTCTTGCTGGGCTTGCTTCATCATCTTATGCAAGGTTCTTGTCTTCGGATCTCTTTTCCATAGGTCAGTGGAGGCCGGGAGTTTTACCTGAACTTTCTTATTACGCTGTTTGGAGTTCAGAACCCTTATTACCCCTGAGGGTGGTGCCTCTGTCTGGATTTCCTTGTTCTCCTTTTCTTTTTTAACACAAATATCAGCTTGATGTTGTTCCTTTTCAAATGGAACAGTAGTCTGTTCCTCAACATCATTTGGAACAACAGTTTGTTCTCCAGCAGGGTTTGGAACAGCAGGGCGATCGTTGGTCCTTCGCCATTTTGCCTTACGGGATTTTACTGCAGTGGCCCTCTTTTTCTTCCCTGCGGTCTTCCTTACCTTCTGGTTTGCTTTCAGAATTCTAATTTGTTGTCGGAGCTGGGCTATTGTATTCAATAATTTCTGTCGTTCCTTTCACAATTTCTTAATTTCCAGCATTTCGTTAGAAGGGGCAGCAGGCTGTCTACTGCGGTCTGGACTAGTCTCTAAATCTTTCTCTTGGGGTGCTTCTTCGTTGTTCTGCTCTGGCTGTTCTAGGGTAAGAACCTTAGCTAGTTTTGTCTCTTCCTGGACAACTGCTTGTTCTGCTCCTACCCCCTCCGAAATTTCCTCTGGTGACTTGGGGATAGAGTGTTCCCGTTCAGTATCTCTTATCTCCGCTTCATCATGAACAGGCAGTTTTCCTTCTTCTGCCTCTACTACATGTGATTTTTCAGATGCATTTTCTTCTTGGGGTTTGTCGTGGAGGTCTGCTGGACTGGAAGGTTGGCCATACTCACCCATATTGGCCAAAACTGTGGCCAATTCGTCTTCTCCCACTGGATCTTATGGTGGGCTACCTTCTTGTTGTCCTATTTCCTCCTCCTGCTTAGATTGCTCAGTCTTTGTTTCTGTTTCGGAATGCTCGGCTTCTTCCTCATTTTCCTCTTCGGATTGCTCAGCCCTCTCTTCAGATTGCTCGGCCTCCTTTTCAGATTGTTCTATCTCTACTTCTAGTCGTGAGGGTTGCTCGTCCTCGATTACCACTGGCTGGCTGGTGCTCTCTTGGAGCTTTTCCATCCTTCCTCTTATTCGAGCTAACCGGGCTGATTTTCTGGGCCTCTCTGGCTGTTCGGGTGTATCGGTGGCATGCTTACGCTTTGTCGAATCCTGGTGTATTTCTGGTTGTTTAGATGCACTAGCAACATGTTTTTGTTTTACCAATTCTCTGCGTTTTTCCGGATGTTCTGGTGTGCTGGTAGAATGTTTACGTTTTGGGGATGGTGCTGTCACTCCCCCCTCAATCATTGCAATCAGTTCATCCCAGCTGCTCTGCTGCTGGGTAAGACTATGACTAACTACTAATCGAATTAGTCCATGGTGACTGATGACTGACTCTACATGATGTGCCTTTTTTAGGCTTCATGCAGCATCATGCAGTAATGAATTCAGAAGTGTAGGTAGATTTACAGAGCATTTTTTCTTTAAAACAGCTAAGAGTTTAAGATGTCGTGGCCTTACCACGTCTTTCCTCCCTTCGCAGGTAATGTAACTCTGAACTGTTCTTGCTAATTCGATCCAGGGTTCTCCAAGGGTTGCTGGCAGAACTCCCTTCCCCTTAATTGTCAAGCTCTGGCCTTCGTCCTGGAAAATTTCCATGATCTTCTGTAATCTTTCCTTCTTTAGTGTCCATACTAGTCCGGTGGCTGGTAGTCCCGAGACTTCTGCAATTATATCGTCGGTGACCGCTATCCGCTTCCCCCTTACTGTGGAGTGGTTCTCCTGCAGGTTCTGCAAAAATTCCATCGCTACTGTTTCATTAGACTCCTGCAGGCGACTGAGATAATTCAGCCACCCTGCTCTTTCCAGGATCTCCCGGGCAGCAGCGGAGACTGTCAACTTCTGAGGTTCGCTTCTAATTGCCCTTCCTCCCATGGTTTCACTGTAGATCCTCAATGGAACAGCAACTGCTTGTGCTGTTTGAAACACAGAGAGGGTGCTAATCGCAAGCTTTGGAAAAAAACACAGAGTATGCAACAAAAATGGATTATGAACAGCAACTTGCGTAAAAATAGAAATGTCATGCCGTTAAGCCATGCCATACCGTCGTACGCTATCTTTCCCGAATAGTGAGCTGACACGTAGTTCAGGGAATAATGAGGTTAACCTCCCCCCCGCAATGTGATAGGCTGTCCCAGCCGTCAAATAAAGGAGCAGCACCCGATCTGCAACCAAGTCATAAAGGAACAGCGTATGAAATTATGCCATGTTTAGAAAGACAACGAATTACTGAAATCGAGGCGGAGAGTTGATCGCATATTAAGTAAGAGGCTGTTGTGTTATGATATGAGGCTGGGGGATAGGACATCTGTCGTACTTGCCAAATCTCAAGTGGTCATTGTCACTTCCTTTGCCATGATTGGTGGTAATAAATGTTCATGCGATGTATAAATCGGGAAATAATATATGATTAGTTCCTTAGGATATAAGAAACAAAAGAGTATTATTATCTTACCCATTGGAATAACTAATGTGACTTCAATACCATTAACAGTGCTCTGCTTCCAATAGGTGTCCATAACCTTGGAAGAGTTGTTTTTTTTCACCCCTGGAACCATGATCCTTTGTGTATACTTAGGAATGTTGTTATGTCAAAGTGTAGACCATTATGCTGGCTTGATGACCAGTTAACCATAATGCCATTTACGAGGAAGGAGTGAAACGTGGGCAGGCCGTCTCGTGATGAGACCTCCTGTTCCCAAGTTCGATTTTTTGATATACCTTTTGGACCATATCCCTAGTGTGGTGGCCATAGTGGGAATGCCACTTCACTTTCATCCTCATGATCATGGTAGGCTGGCTCTTGATGAGACCCCCTATCCTGCATTTGACATCTCATAAATCATGTTCACGCACATTTTTCTTTTTCATAGAGTTTTTTCCTTATTTATACACAAAGGGTGGTTCAACACTCCTTAAGAGTAGGAATGGTGGAAGAAGTCTTATCATCTCAATAGGAAGATATAAGCCCTTTGCTCTTATTCCTAAATAATAATCAAAGAGAGTTAAAGGGATCAACATGATAAAGATAACCAATCAGAGCAAAATTAGTAAAACAATGACAACAAAAGATAAGAAATAAGTATATCCTTCCTTTTGTCCTCTTACTAATGCAGAGCCTTATAAATATAACGATTTATGATTTGCGGATTTCAGTATGTTGTGATTTTATATTCATTGCATAAGTGCATAGCTGTATTTTAAGGACTTGAAAGAATATGGGCAAGAAGCATCCTCTTATTGAGATCAGCAAAAGGAGTAAGCTGTTTCACAAGGAGAGCAAAAGTATGCTAGCGGTGTTCCTCTTGGAAAAAGATGAAGAATGCAAATGCAAATGTCGTTCCTTTTGAAAAAGGAACAAAAAAAATAAAAAAAAATGCTATGAAAAACACTCAAAATGCCGTTTCTTTGAAAAAGGAACAGCAGCAACCAAAAATGTTGTTCCTTTGAAAAGGAACAGCAGCAATCAAAAATGTTGTTCCTTTGAAAAAGGAACAGCAGCAATCAAAAGTGTTGTTCCTTTGGAAAAGGAACAGCAAAAGAGGCAAAAATGTCGTTCCTTTGGAAAAGGAACAGCAGAAATCAAAATATGTTGTTCCTTTAGAAAAGGGACAGCAAACACACCGCAGTGCCGTTCCTTTTGAAAAAGGAACAGCAAAAATCCAAAATGTTGTTCCTTTAGAAAAGGAACAGCAGAACAAGAAAAGCTGTTCCTTTTGGAAAAGGAACAACAAAAAATCAAAGATGTTGTTCCTTTGGAAAAGGAACAGCAAAAAATCAAAGATGTTGTTCCTTTGGAAAAGGAACAACAGAAAATCAAAGATGTTGTTCCTTTGAAAAAGGAACAGCAAAAATCGAAAGTGTTGTTCCTTTTGAAAAGGAACAGCAAAACACGTAAATGTCGTTCTTTTAGAAACGGAACGGAAAAAATCAAAATTTTGAGAAAGAAAAAAAACATTGAGTTCAAACATATATACAAGAACGTCTTGAAAAAAAACTTATGTACAGACTGTAAAGAAAGGAATGAATTCCTTAATGAATTACAGGTGAGGAAGATTTCTCTTCCTCTCCTAAAATCTCCATATCAGTGTCTCGACGTAGCTGCTGGCAGAAGGACTCCCGAGTAAGTGGTTTGCGATAGAGATGAACTCGGTGGCCGTTCACTTTGAAGGTGTATCCAGAACCATCAATGGTGATTAACGTGATGGTCCCATTGTCATGCACCTTCTGGATTTCATATGGTCCCAACCAACGAGTCTAGAGTTTCCCAGGGAAGTCCTGAAATCGAGAGTCGTATAACAGAGCCTAGTCTCCCTCGTGGAAGACTTTGTTTTTGATGAGTGCATCATGCCATTTAGCCCGCTGCTGTTGAATTAGTGCAGAGAGCCTAATTTTTTCCAATTCGTTGATCTGTTGTAGTCGATTGATTTGTGCCTCGGTTAGATCTAGGCCAACTTCCTGTGCGGTTCGTAAGGTTTGGATTTCAAATTCTATGGGAAAAATAGGTTGTTTTCCAAACACTAATTGATAAGGTGAGTAATCAGTGGTGCTTCTCCATGTTGTTCTGTAAGCCCACAGTGCCTCAGGTAGTCTAGCAGCCCAATCACGCCTATGTGACGCAATGGTTTTCGTTAGGATTGATTCTATTATCTTATTGATGCTTTCTACCTGCCCATTCGCTTGTGGGTGATATGGAGTAGTAATTTTATGCTGGACGTGATAATTGTTGTGTTGCAGCTAATTTATTTCCAACAAATTGTGGTCCTCCATCTGTAATTATTTCTCTTGGAAGGCCATAACGTACAAATAGATGGAACAGGAACTGTATTACAGAGTCCTCTGTGGCTCTTAGCAATGCTTCTGCCTCAACCTATTTGGTGACATATTCTGTTGCCACCAAGATATATGTTTTATGATTTGATGATGGGTTGATGGGGCCAACGAAATCAAGAGCCCATCGCTCGAATGGTTCAATGACTAATTGTGGCTTCAGAGGCATCTCGTCGGCTTGACCAGGTCGTCCTACTCGCTGGCAGCTGTCACAGGCTTGGACAAATTTCTTTGCATATTTGAAAATCGTGGGCCAGTAGTATCCTGTCTGCAATACTTTATGTCCAGTTCTACGCTCAGCGAAGTGTCCACCACACGGTCCATCATGACAGGCTTTTAGGATGTCAAAGATTTAATCTTCTCGAACACATCTCCTAATATGCATGTCTGCCCCTGTGTGAAACAAATAGCCCCCAATCCACGAAAATCGAGCACTCTTCTGAACAATCTGCTTGCACTCATTAGGGGTTAAGTGTTTTGGTAGCTTACCTACTGAAAGGTAATTGGCAACATCAGCATACCAGGGTGTTTGAACAGCAACAACAAACAGGTGCTCATCTGGAAATTGATCTTCAACTGCTGCTGCATCGATTGGCTTTTGTATTCTTGAGAGGAAATCGGCTATAGGGTTTTCTTTGCCAGGCCAATCCTTGATTGTGATGTCGAATTCCTGTAATAAAATCAACCATCTAGTTACTCTGGCATTTGTGACAGGCTTATTTGCTAAATATTTAATGGCAGAATGATCTGTATATAAAATAACAGGATAGCCTGTAATATAATGTCTAAACTTATTGACAGCATGTATCACAGCTAGGAATTCTTTTTCAGTAACAGTGTAATTTAATTCAGCAGGGGATAAATTTTTGCTGATGTAATAGATGGCATATGGTTTTTTATCCTCTTCCTGCCCAAGGACTGCGCCAATGGCTGTATCTGAGGCATCAGATGATATCTGGAATGGTAAATCCCAGTTTGGTCCTCGAAGGACTGGGGCTGTAGATACGAGCTTCTTTAGATCCTCGAAAGCACGGTCACATTTTTCTTTCCAAAGAAAATCAACGTTACCAGTTAGTGCATATAAAGGTGCAGCAATGTGCGAATAATGTTCTATAAATCGTCTATAATAACCAGAAAATCCAAGAAAGTTGCGTACCTTTGTTTGAGTAGTAGGAGTGGGAAAAAGCAAAGTATTTGAATTTTGGCCGGGTCTACCTGAATGCCGACTGTTGAAACATAGTGTCGTAGGATAAGTCCTTCGGTCATCATCATGTAGCATTTTTCGTGGCTTAAGCAAAGCCTGGTAGCAATGCAGCGCTGTAGGACTTTTTCTAGGGTGTCTAGTGCTAGATCAAAATCATCTCCATATGGTGTAAAATCATCCATATATACTTCAAGTCCATCATTTATTAAATCTGCAAAAATGCTAAGGATAGCCCTTTGGAATGTGGCAGGAGCATTACATAGGCCAAAGGGTAGAACTCGATAGGCAAATGTTCCCCAAGGACAAGTAAAAGTAGTTTTGTCTTGGTCTTCAGGGGCAATCTGAATCTGATTATATCCACTGAAGCCATCCAAGAAAGAAAAGAATTTCTTTCCTGCTAAAGTATCTAATACTTGGTCTATGAATGGGAGAGGAAAATGATCTTTTTGTGTTGCTTTATTTAGTTCCCTGTAATCCACACAAATTCTCCATTTTCCATTCTTTTTTGGTACCACCACAAGCGGAGAGACCCATTTACTATCAGAAATAGGATAGATAAAATTGACATCTAAAAGTTTCTGAAGTTCAGCTTTTACCACATCCTTTAGATGAGGATTAAGTCTTCTTTGCGGCTGACGAACAGGTCTGGCATCTTTTTCTATATAAATGTGGTGTGTACATAATTGGGGATCAATTCCTTTCATATCAGGGTAATCCCATGCAAATGCTTCTTGATATTTTGTTAACAGATGGATGAGCTTCGTTTCTTGTTCAGGTGTGAGATTGGCATTGATGTTTAAAGTTTTTCCCGGTTCAATTTCCACAATTTTACTATTTGTAACAGAAGTAACGGGTATCGTTTGGTCATGTGTATCTTTCAGAGGATCTTCTTCTAATTCATTATCAAATGTTGCTTCTATCATGTGACACTGTGCGCGGGATCTAGATTCAGTTTGACTGATAAAATTATTAATGGCATCATCTTCTGTTTGATCTTTAAAATCAAGTGCCTCTTGTATAGTCAATGGAGATCTAATGTTATCAGTAAGGTATGATACAGGGTGTTTATTAGTTTTGATTACTGTGACACTTGGCTGCGCTGGAGGATATAAAACTAAATTTTTGATATTCGGTCCTCTGGTTATAGTCATATTTCCCTGCCGGCAGCCAATGTAAGCATCGGCAGTGGCGAGCCAAGGTCTACCTAGAATTAGCGAGTGTCCATCAAGTCGGGTTTTTGGATTGATTATCAGGAAATTGGTTGGATATTCCCAGGAGTCTACAGAGACCATGACATCATGTAGAGTACCCTCTGGTCTCACCACAGATCGGTCAGCTAATTCTAGCAGAGTAGAAGTGGGTTCTACAGATGTAATGCCAAGCTTTTGGCAAGTAGCGGTTGTTAAAATATTAATCGCAGCTCCTAGATCAACTAAGGCATTAGACAGAATCTGACCATAAATTTGAACAGTTACAATTGGATTTCCTGGGTCTTCATATTTAATAGGTGTTTCTTTCCCGGACAGTAAATCAGATAAAGTACCGACTACTTGGACCCTTGGATTAGTTGTTATATTCCTTCTCGGTTTCTTGATGCACAATTCTTTGATAGTTTTTGCATATATAGGAATGTCTTGAATGGCTTGGAGGAATGGGATTTTTATGTACAGATTTTGTAATTCTCCCAGAATGTCAAAGTCGGGATATTTTATGGGTCGAGGTATGACTAATCGTTCCGGGAATGGAGGAGAGGATGTGGTTGCTTGATTATAAGTCCGCTGCTTGTTTACATCCTCTTGTTGTGACAGTTGTTCTCTAGGTAACTGATCTTCAATATGAACTGTTTTATCTCCCTCAGTTCCAATTATACGTCCAGATCTTATCTGAAGATCATTTCACTCCCACAGGTCAGGTCCTATTTCTGGTGATTCGATGATTTGAAGAAATTGGACCGGTCTGTTATTTGGATTGGGATTGGGTTGAGCTGGGAGTTGCGGTCTCAGATTAGAATGGGGATTTTGTTGTAAGGCTGGCAGAGTAGGTTGAGGGAGCGAAATAGTTCCTGCTGGCTGGTGCATCGGTCTTTGCCAGTTTGTCTACCAGGGTGAACTTTGTGAAGTAGGGGGAGTCCATTGTGGAGGATATGGGCCATTTTGCCAATATGGTGGACTGTAAGGAAAATTCGGCCAACCAGATTGGCTTGTCTAATTCAGCCATGGGTTTGAAGAAGGAAACGATTGTGGTGACTAGTTTGAAAATGGGGGTTGAGATTGATTTTGCCACATACCATATTGTTGAGCATTATACTGTGGAGGCTAAAAAGAAGAGGTTGGGTCTGGAAACATACCAGATTGTCTCAGCTGCCACTGGCGACGCTGGTTGATCAAGTACACTGATTCTGGTTCTTCTTCTGCTTCCTTATATACCGCTTTCAATCCAGGAAGTGAAGGGCAGCTCTCTGTAAGGTGATATTTTGTACAGATGGCGCATGTTTGAACTGTATCCAATGGACATTCTTTATGGCTATGTTTTTTCCTGCATTGGGGACAGAAGATCGCCAAATTCTATTCTGCCTCCATCTGCTTCTGTCTAGCCTGCACAATATCAAGTTGTGTAGTTAGTGTCCCCAGAATATCAGTTTTAAAATTTTCTAATAAATTTCCAATTTCTACACGTGTTACTCCTTCTGTTGATACTTTGTTATCTCTTGCAAACCGATCATATTCTACTGGTTTTATTCTTGTGCTGCCTCTCGAACTCCTGATACATAAGTCAATAATGTCATCAAAATTCTCTTGATAAATATCCCCTTTTCCCATGATGTTTAATGTTTCTATCCATTGTTCCTTCATGCCCCTTATCAATGCAGTTTTTAATACATTATCAGGTAAAGGTAGTGATGCATAAGGGGATCTTTGTAGATTGTACTGAAAGCGTTCCACATATTCCTCTAGTGTCTCATTTGGTTTGGCTGTCATTTGAAATATTTCGTCTTTTAATTCTCTGGACCTACAATAATCCTGATATTTCTTTAGGAAGGATTCTTTCATTTGATCCCAATTGTTGATAACCCCACCACCTAGTCCCATGAACCATCTTAAAGCAGCCCCTTTTAATGTAGAGGGAAATAGTTTCAATTTCTGGGGATCGGTGGTGTAATCATATCCCCTGCATAACACATCGAATTCGAATAAAAATGCATCCGGATCTTCTGATGTGAGACTGTGAAAGGTAGGGATATGCTGAAGAGGGATAGCTTTCATGGGCGCATTTGCTGCAGAATCCACTATAGGATATTGTAATGTAGAGGTTTGAGCATTTGGCTGATTCTGAGCCATAGGATCGAATATATGCCAATAACCTTCTGGGATATCTAGGAGGGTATTCCTAGGTTGAGAGGGAACAGTTTTGACAGGGGTAGTTTTAATAGTACTTCCTTTATCTGGGATAATGAGAATACCTGATGTCTGAGGAGATTGGATTTCTTCAACAATGATTTTTGCAGCACTTCCCTTATCCGGGCTATTTAATGCCTGATTTGTTTCAATAGGAGATTTTGGTTCCTCGGTTTCCCCTGTTTCTCCTTCTCCTTCACAAAAGTTGCTGAAATTCCCTTCCTGCAATAGTTCTGGGGTAGAATTTTCAATTTCTTGAAAGTCTTGCTCTTCAGTTTGACTATGCACCTCAGCAAAGGCTACATATGGTGATCCTGTGGCCTGAAGGGAACTAGTAGGTTGTTTAGAAATGATTTTTCTAGGGCCTACTGATGGCTGAGATTCTGTTTTCTTATAGATTTTTTCTATGAAGGTCGTTCGGCCAAGGGTCACCGGCCCCTTAGCTTTTTCGGGTTTGGATGGAGGTTTGATATTTTTTTCTGTTTTTTTCTGCTTAGTCATGCACTCAAATGAACTACTATTCAAACAAAGCAAAAACAAATCTGTTAGGAAAGTGGATAGTGGAGCAGGGCTTTTACATGCTCCGCACGCAGGTTCTTACCTTCCGTTTTTAAGATCCAACTCTTCCCTGCAGGTTCGTACACTACTCCGAAAAAAAACAAATGGCTACACTCTTTCCCCATCAACGGCGCCAAAATGTAGAGCTATAAAAAGGGTCTCTTTCACCTCTAATTATCTCACATTAATATGTCAATCCGGGAGCATTTGGTTATTACAAAGAGTGACTCAATCCGAGGCTATTTGTCAGAGTAATGCTAGTAGTACAGCATTCTACAAAAATACAAGAGTAAACAGATGCTTGCCTATAACTAAGTTACTTCAAATGACTAAAGCACACACTCTTAAAACTAGGCAACTGATCAGTCAAGGGTTCGGTGACGATAACCCATCCCTTTGGAAACTGACGGAAAGGAAATAAAAGCAAGGAAAATCACACATTCAAAAAACCAGGTAACTTACGAGTCAAGGGTTCGACAGCAATAGCCCATCCCTTTGGAAACTGATGGAAAGGAAATTAGAGCATGGATCACGGGTCTGGGAGTGAGGCAATGAATGCCAAGGCTCACTACAACCTTGGATCGTCTCTCACACCAAAATAACAAATGCAAGTAAATGGAACGGCAAGTAGAAAAATGGAACAACAAATAAAGAATTGAACGGCAAATCTGGAATGGAACAACAATAATAAAATGGAACAGCAATCAAACAACTAAGTCTTGCGAGTCATAACCAAACTTAATCTATTAACCCAAAT
Source organism: Pinus tabuliformis (assembly GCA_031772625.1). NCBI lineage: Eukaryota > Viridiplantae > Streptophyta > Pinopsida > Pinales > Pinaceae > Pinus > Pinus tabuliformis. Next base: position 1,230,381,991 of record CM062817.1, on the reverse strand, counting down.
GCACTCTTCACAATCAAATATCAATCTCTCACTCTTAAGGCAAATCAATCACAACTCACTAATGGAACAACACTAACTATTGATAAATTATGGAACAACACCAATAGATCATACACGCGTAACACCCTGGAACAGTAATCTGATCAATCTTAATTTAACACGAATACGACTGTGTTTCCAAATAGAACAACATTATTTCTGAATACAACTTCGAATGAATCTATGACGTAAATGTTTAGTACAAGAGCTCTATAACGAGACAGTAATAATATTCGGCCAAGACTAATAATCATTCAATCAACTCTGAAAGGATCAGTAATATAATGCAGAGTCAATACACAATTCTATCTGTAAAAACCTTAATGGATTAATCTTAACAGAGCATGTAATGGCGATTCATAAAGCATATCAGATTACCAGATAACAACGATAAACAAACCACGCAGAAATCAAATTGTAGTGGTACAGAAGCAAGTGTCCTCCGGGGCCGGGCCCTTAGCCTCAAGGGTACATTGCTTTGAGTTAATCCAGATGCAGAGATACAGTAATCGCCAAGTTTATATTAACACATAAGAAAAAAGTACAATGAACCAGTTCTCAACGAGACTCGATGATCAAAGTTGATCTTTTACAGAAAATTACATAAAAGTATATATGTTCCCCTTAGGTTAACAGTGTTGTCCCTTTATATAAAGGTGACGGCGGAGATGTCTAAGTAACAAGATAAATAAAGCAGCGATCCCTCAGGATCAAAGATCCTGAGGGATTCGCCAAACTATCAATCCTTAATCTTTTCTTTTCTTCTCCACCGAGCTGGTGTCTTCTCCTCCTTTTCTGGGCCGATTTTCTTTGATCTGCTTAGCCTTGTTTGCATTCGGTTTCCCTTCAAAGGGACAACAGTTATCTCGTCTTTATCTTTTCCTTCGGAATGGCAACTCTTTGTTCTCACCCTTTCTTGCACAGAAGAATACCAATTATCAGTGATTAAGTCTTGCATATTAATTCACATGTTTTGTTATAATTCTTTATTGTTTTCCAGATTCATGATGCAAAAAGGTTTACAAATTCTAGTGAAAAGATATTGAAATGATCATCAAAAGCATACCTTTTTGGTACTCCACATCATGCTAGAGATTTCAGGTTGCTTACTAGGTGTTTGCATTTTCTTTCCTCGGGGCATCAATTACCGATAATAATTCTTTACTATGCCCTTTGAATTCCTTAAAACTAATTTTTCAAACCAAGATTATGCAAAAATTTAAAAAAAACTACACACCTTTTTTCACTTTGTAGGAGCTTGATATTGAATTTGATGTATCTCTGTAATTTTGGATCATCCAGTTTTGAAATTGCGATCTGTAGTAGCCCTCTGCATCCTCTTTCCAATGGCACCTGTCTGATCCAAATTGGATTCTCCAAGGAAGAATTATGCACAATCTCCCAAGATGACCTGATTATAGACCTTTCCAGAAGAGCGAACTTGTATGAAGTGCCAAGTGTCACTGTTTCGACCTTTGGCTCTAAAAAATATATACAATAAACTACACTGCGTCCTCTTTCTATACCTTCTTACAAAATTTCAATCTGATGCTCAGACTGAAAGTTATGACGATTTTCCCCAGGTCACCTGTTTGGAATGTAATTCAGGAGTCTGCAAAAAGACCAACTTCCTCAGATCATATCTCCACAAATATAGCACGAAAAGTTCTGAAATTCAGACCCGAGGTTCAATGCGATTTTGTCTCAAATGGTTTTTTCTTTTCGCTTCTAAAACATCGCAAAAAAAAAGTTATAGCGAAAATGACACAATGACCTATTTGGAGCAGCGAAACCCTAGAATCCAAAGCTCTGATACCAAATGTTATGAAACCAGCTCACAAAAAGATAGAAAAGATAGTTGAACGCCTTAGCATTCATCCTCTTCAAGGGGGCAACCTCCTTCACATTACACAAAAGAACAATTCTTGGATGATTCAAATGAAAAAACCTCCTTTCTATATATATGAGTCTAAGGGGTCACAATATAACCAAGCTGACCTAACAATAATAATATAAAGGCACAAAAATAACAATAGACGGATTATATGGGGAACAGTAATAACAATATGGGGACAATAGGGGCACAACAATATTAATAAGCGATACAACTACAATATTAATGGGGGCATCACTAGTATTATAGGGACCTAACACCTATTGCCAGACTTGAAGACATAAGAATGTTTCTTTCTCCTTCAAGTTTTCTAAAATTCGAAGTGTATCAAATGGATGTAAAATCAACTTTTCTTAATGGAGATTTAGAAGAAAAAGTTTATATTGAACAACCAGAAGGATTCATTCTAGGAAATTATGCAAAACTTGTATGCAGGCTCAAAAAGGCTCTATATGGTCTGAAAAAGGCTCCAAGGGCATGCTATTATCATCTTGACAAATATCTACAACAACAAGGTTTCATAAAAGGATTTTCAGACAACAACTTATATACAAAGATTGAGAATGATAAACTACTAATTATTGTTGTTTATATTGATGATATCATCTTTGGTAGCAATGAAGAATCTATGAGTTAGAACTTTGCTTCAATTATGCAACAAGAATTTGAAATTTCCTTACTTGGTGAACTTACTTATTTCTTGGTCTACAAGTACAACAAACAAAAGATGGTATTTTTCTTTCACAAACTAAATATCTCAAATAGATTCTGAAGAAGTACGAAATGGAAGATTCTAAACCAGTATGTACTCCAACGGTAACAAGATGCAGTATAAGTTCTAACAATGAATCACCTACAGTGAATCAACTCGCATACAGATCTATGATTGGAAGTCTGCTTTATCTAACATGTACTAGACCTGATATCATGCATGCAGTAGGAATTGTTGGAAGGTTCCAAGCAAATCCAAAGGAATCACATCTTCAGGTTGTAAAAAGAATATTCAAATATCTTCAAGGAACTAAAGACTTTGTTCTATGGTATCCTAAAGATATAGATCTTACTCTTCATGCATATACAAATGCATATTGGGCAGGAAATGTCGATGATTAAAAGAGCACTATTGGAGGTGCATTCTATATGGGATCACGGTTAGTATCTTGGTTCAGCAAGAAATAAAGTTTGATTTCCTTATCTACAGCTGAAGTGGAATATGTGGCTATTGCATCTTGTTGCACACAACTATTCTGGATGATGCAAACATTTCAAGACATTCAAATCACATGTTTTCCACCCATCTCCATTCTATGTCATAATACAAGTGCCATCAGCATTTCGAAAAATCCAGTCATGCACTCCAAGACCAATCAAATACCCATTAAGTACCATTTTCTATGAGAACAAGTGATTGAAAAAAAGGTTAAATTGGAGGATGTTCCCTCCAAAGAACAAGTTGTTGATATATTTACCAAACCGCTTCCTAGAGAAACATTTGAATGTCTCAAATGAAAGTTGGGAGTAGTTTCTGCATCATCTTGCTGTTAAATCCAGTTTTCAAAGGAAGATTCCTATATGCGGGTTTCATGAAGGATAGTCGTGTATATACATGAGTTTTTGTGGCTGCATGAGCGTATATGCTTTTCTGATAGAAAAATAGTGGGTCAGACTCTGACATGGATGCTCAGTCTGATATTGATGATTACAGTATGTTGATATGCTTTATTCATTGAGTTTTATCTAAATGATGAAGATGCCTTGATGAATGATTTGTTGACAATGCACATGTAGCACAGGTTCAGGGGGAGCATTAGCCTTCACAAACATTCTGCATTGTTGGCATTATGGTTGTTGATTTCAGCTATGGTTTCAGATATTCATTGTTGCATAGGTCATGTAAAGATCTAGGGTGTAATATGTATCCTTCTGTTATAGTCTATTTTTGAATGAGTCCTATTGGGCATATGATGTAATTTGTATCTCCTCTATGCATGGGAAGATGATATAATAATTGCTATATTTTAGTCATGTATAAACAATTTGTATATCCCCACTTAGCTGGGTGGATGAGTCAAATTTGGTGTATCCCCACTTGGTTGGGTGATTGATGTATGTATGAGTCATTGGTGATAGGAAGGTCATACTCACACGGTTGAGTTATAGAGTCATGTTATTCTTTCAAAAAAAAAATCTCTATAGACTCTGCATGTACTCAGGGGGAGCATGGACATCATAGTGTATCTCAAAGGGGGAGAATATCTTAGTCTGCCCTTTTCCCTTGATTTCAAAGGGGGAGAGTATTTTGGTGTTGCTTGACATCTCTAAAATGTTCAACACCTTGAAGTAATCAACACCAATATGGTTTCCATCAAGTCCAAAGGGGGAGATTGGCATTATGATACAAATGTTGTCCTTGATGGAAACTCACTCACTAGTCAGTTCAGATTGATAAAGGGCAACTCACATTGTAACAGGTCAATTCAGAGGTAACAAGGCAATGGTACAGAAGAACATGATGATGGAACAAAGAACTACAGATTAGAATCAATAAGTTGAATAAAAAGGATGTTTTAAGTTAGTTTAAGTTGTATACGTAGGTTCACCTTTGTCAAAGCAGCATATGCACATGGGTTCACAGAACAAAAAGAGCATATACATATGCACACACTTTAACAAGAGGAAAAGCGCATATGGGATGGAAAATCAAGGAAATACAAAATCAGAGAATACCAAGGCTCAATACCATGGTATTAGCCCATAATATCGAGTGGAGTAACGACTATTTGATCTCATCCAAGAATACCACAGGTTCTAAGTGTTGTTTTGGTTCGAGGTATTGAGAAAGGCCAAAAACTATATAAGGAGGATAAGATCAAAGGGCCAAGTGTGTAAGTGAAAGGGTTTCTTAGGAATACTTCTATCTGAAGTATATTTTATGTTGCAGGGGCTATGATTATGATAGAATCTGATATATTGTGTGCACCTTGAATTCAATGTTGGATCAAGATCATGAGACCTGAAATGAATTATCATTGAATCATCTGATATTGATTGGGCTAGATCTAATTTCCTACACATGTTTTATTCTTTAAATGTCATGATCTGGGTATGTCTGAAGTTTGGAATAACAGTGAAGTTGTAAGTTTGTATTTACATATCTATATGTTGTTTCACCTTGGGGAAGGTGCGTATACATGCTAGTTCGAAGCTCCTAGGTAGTGTATGTAAAAGAAAAGCCCGTTATTCAGAAATGACTGATCTATCTGATCAGTTCTAATGGTTTACTATTGTCTGTCAATGATGTATTCTTAAATCTAAAAGTAGAATTGAATACATAAGGAGATTGAGTCTGGTAGATTGATTGATTAAGTGAGAAGGGTGATATTTGTTGCTGACTGTCTAGATCTCTGTAATTTGACAGTAGATGTTCAGAATATTACCGCTTGGTAAAGATTTGATTCAGAAGTTTTTATGATTCAGTAGTTTTGGAGGTATATGTTTGTTTGGTTAAAGGAGGTGGCATATACACGCAGGTCGGGTTCATTAAAGTAGTGTATGCATTCTAATGTATTATTTTTAAGGTTGCAACTAGTTCTAAATGATGATGCAGTTTTTTGGGTTCAGCACAGTGTTCTCATGACAGTGATATGACTGTTCAGATTGACTGATTATTTCTTGATGCTATTATTATTATAGAGTTTGACCTTCAAAGTTTTTGATGGGTCCAGTGCGAAAATTTGATGAAACGAGGCCTTCATATTGTGTTTTTGTGTACTAGGAGCATCCTGTCTGAAAATTTATGAAACGTGGTCCCTAGAGGAAGAGAGAATGTCGTAGCCTTCTCTAGGTTGGATTCTACGTACTATTAAACATGTTGGCTAGTACAAGAGCTAGGGGGTTGTAGATCCCTTCCAATAGAAGTTGGAGAACGAGAGAAGGTTGTAGCCTTCTGCAGGCGGGTGCCTATGTACTCCTATGAGTCTACACTAGTACAAGATTGTAAACAGATTTTATTTATATTAAAAAGAAGACAGAGATTTCAACAATAGGTGTTTTTTCTCTCACATTGTGTTTCCACCTTAACTCTTGGTGTTCATGTGTGATGCTTTATTATGTTATTACTGCACATAGTTACTGCATAATAAAGTACTAATGCATTAATTAAAGATCAACACATGGTGAATTAAATCAATTATAAGTTCTCTGGGTATTCATTGGTTTCCTTAATCACAGTTGCGTGCACACGCAATTTCACTTGATTGAAGTAACGTATATAAATCTGATTATGAAATGAAAAGTTATTGAATTGTAAATATTGATTCACCCCCCCCCTTCTTAGCATTATTTCTAACAATTGATATCAAAGAATGTCCTTCAGAAGAAGCTTGATCGCTTGAAGGGAGATCTCCCAAGATGAACAATAACGAAGACATGGGATCTATCAGACCAGCAATCTTCAATGGAAACAACTTAGTATATTGGAAGATAAGAACCAGAGCATATCTTCAGTCGCTTGGAGTTGATATTTGGAAAATTGTGGAAGGAGGATACCAATTTCCAGCAGAAATACCTACAGATACAACAAGTAAGAATTTATATGAAACCAATGCCAAAGCAGTCAATACTTTATTGGGAAGTTTGTCAGAATCATAATTCGTAAAAGTCATGCATCTCAAGACAACCAAAGAGATATGGGACAAAATCATTCAGAGCTACGAAGGAGACTCCCAGGTAAAATGTGATAAGCTCCAAACTCTCAGAATATAGTATGAAACTCTCAAAATGCATAGTGATGAAAGTATTGCTAGTTACTTTTTATGAGTAGATGAGATTGTAAACTATATGAAGAATTTTGGTGAAGAAATAAAGGAGGATACTTTAGTAGAGAAAATCTTGAGATCTTTGTCTTCTAAATTTGAGTCAAAAGTATCTTAGGGAAGTTTCTTTCAAAGCTTTAGCAAAGGGAAAAGAAAATTAATATTTCAATGAATCCAGATATATTTAAGAAGAAGAAGATGAGGTAAACTTTGTCAAGAATCTTCATCGGGGTTCCGAAAGATTCAGAGGTAAGCTACCATTCAAATGATTTGCTTGTGGTAGAGTTGGAAAATGTGCTACAAAATGTCCTCATAAAGATAATCATGAAAAAGGAAAGAAGCCCGCAAAAGACAATAGGAAACAGGTTGTTAATAGAAGAAGTCACTATACTCATGAAGATAGTGATGGATTATCTAATAGTGATGAAGATGAAACTAAACAAGATTATAAACTACTCACGGCTTATGACAATGATGATTTTTTGGATGCCTTAGAAGAGGAATTCTTTCTTGAAGAATCACTAAACTCAAAATCTATTTGGAAGAAAAGAATATGATCATAGACACTTTGACACATCAACTCACTGAAAGAGAAAAACACAATGAAAAACTAGAATGTCAAGTTGTGGGTCTAAGAAAAGAAATTGAGAAGACAAAATCTCTTAATATTAGATTTTATAAAGGATCAAAAACTTTAAATGAAATCATCAAGGTTCAGTGTTCTCCTCCTATAAATATTGGTCTTGGATATACTGAATAATTATCCCAATCACAAGAGTTGTCAATGACCACCATAAGCTATATTGATGCAGAAAATATCAGTGAATAGTATGTCAATCGTCAACAAAAGAACAAAAGTACTCATTAGGTAGATCATGCTCAATTTACTCCAAGGATGAACATCAATAGAAGAATCAACCAAAAGGTAAACAATACCAAAAGATTCTATGATCACAAAAACTTCTTTAATGGACAATGCTTTTCAAGCCACAACTTTGGGCATAAGCCTACTCAATGTGTTGCTTACAAAACTATCATGACTAGAGAAACATGAAATCAAAGAAGCATAATAGGAATCAAGAAAAGTTCTTATAATAAATTTTCTCCTATTGAAGATGAAATTGAATGTTAGTTTTGCAATAACTTTGGTCATGAAGAATCTGAATGCAGGAGCAAATTTCAGCCAACAATTCAAAAGGCGAAAACATCGTCAAATCCCAAGGTATGGAGAAAGAAGGAATATCAATCAGAAAGATGTGGAATACCTCTATTTGTAGAAGGACAAGAAAATCAGTGGTACATTGGCAATGGATGCTCTAAACACATGACAGGTGACAAAGATAAACTTCATCCTTATAATGCTTTAGAAAAGGAAAATAATGTCTCCTTTGGAAATGACACACCAGTTGTCATTAAAGATAAAGGCTAATTTTATTTGAAAGAAAAGGTTAAAGCTGGAAATTTCATATATGTTGATGGCTTAAAACATAACTTGTTGAGTGTCAGTCAAATATGTGATCAAGGAAATAAAGTTGTATTTGGATCAAACAGATGTGTGGTTCATGAGCTTGATATAGGAAAGACGGTAATCAAATGTACAAGAAATCCAAGAAATCTATATATACTAAAACGAGGACAAAAACAATGCTATCTAAGAAAAACATATGAAAACTAGTTATGGCACAGAAGATTGGGGCATCTAAGCTTTTCTCAAATAAGAAAAGCATGGAGGCTCAGGGAAGTTCATGATCTTCTAGATATCAGCATCCCAGAAAATACCATTTGCAAACCATTTCAAGTCAGTAAGAAAACCAGAGTTCATTTCAATGAGAAAGAAGGATCAGCAAGTAAGCCTCTTGAACTCATCCATACTGATTTGTGTTGGCCAACAAGGAAACAGTCACCCCATGGAGAAGAATACTTCATTTTATTCATTGATATTTTTTCTAGAATGTGTTGGATTGGTTTACTAAAGGGTGTTCTCAACGAGAAGGTATAGACTTTGAAGAAAAATTTTCACCTGTTGCCAGACTTGAATTCATAAGAATGTTTCTTTCTCTTTCAAGTTTTCGAAAATTCAAACTATATCAAATGGATGTAAATTCAAATTTTCTTAATGGAGATTTAGAAGAAGTTTATATTGAACAACAAGAAGGATTCATTCTATGAAACAATGCAAAACTTGTATGCAAGCTCAAAAAGGCTCTATATGGTTTGAAACAAGCTCCAACGACCTGGTATTATCATCTTGAAAAATATCTACAACAACAAGGTTTCACAAAAGGATCTACAGACAACAACTTATACACAAAGATTTGAGAATGATAAACTGCTAATTATTGTTGTTTATGTTGATGATACCATCTTTGGCAGCAATGAAGAATCTATGAGTCAAAACTTTGCTTCAGTTATGCAGCAAGAATTTGAAATGTCCTTACTTGGTGAACTTAATTATTTTCTTGGTCTACAAGTACTGCAAACAAAAGATGGCATTTTTCTTTCACAAACTAAATATCTCAAGCAGATTCTAAAGAAGTACGTAATGGAAGATTCTAAATTAGTGTGTACTCCAATGGTAACATGATGCAATCTCAGTTCTAACGATGCATCACCTACATTGAATCAACCAACATATAAATCTATGATTGGAAGTTTGCTTTATCTAACAGGTACTAGACCTGATATCATGCATGCAATAGGACTTGTTGGAAGGTTCCAAGAAAATCCAAAGGAATCACATCTTTAGGTTGTAAAAATAATATTCAAATATCTTCAAGGAATTCAAGGCTTTGGTCTATGGTATCCTAAAGATACAGATCTTACTCTTCATGCATATACAGATGCAGATTGGGCAGGAAATGTTGATGATTGAAAAAGCACTAGTGGAGGTGCATTATATATGGGATCATGGTTAATATCTTGGTTCAGCAAGAAACAAAGTTTGATTGCCTTATCTACAGCTGAAGCGAAACATGTGGTTGCTGCATCTTGCTGCACACAACTACTCTGGATGATGCAAACATTGTAGGACATTCAAATCACATGTTCTCCACCCATCTCCATTCTATGTGATAATACAAGTGCCTTCAGTATTTCAAAAAATCTAGTCACGCACTCCAAGACGAAGCACATACCCATTAAGTACCATTTTCTACGAGAATAAGTGATTCAACAAAAGGTTAAATTGGAGTATGTTCCCTCCAAAGAACAAGTTACTGATATATTTACCAAACCGCTTCCGAGAGAAATATTTGAATATCTTAGACAAAAGCTGGGAGTAGTTTTGCATCATCCTGATGTTAAATCCAGCTTTCAGAGGAAGATTCCTATATGTGGGTTTCATGAAGGATAGTAACGTATATACATGAGTTTTTGTGGTTGCAGGAGCATATATTTTTTTCTGATAGAAAAACAGTGGGTTGGACTTTGACATGGATGCTTAGTTCCACATTGATGATTACAGTCTGCTGATATGCTTTGTCCATTTATTTTTATCTAAATAATGAAGATGCCTTGATGAATTATTTGTTGAGAATTCACAGGTAGCACAGGTTCAGGGGGAGCATTAGCCTTCATAAACATTCTGCATTAATGGCATTATGGTTTCTGATTTCAGCTATGGTTTCAGATATTCATTGTTGCATATGTCATGTAAAGATCTAGGGTGTAATATGTCTCCTTCTGTCATAGTCTATTTTTGAATAAGTCCTATTGGACATATGGTGTAATTTGTATCCCCTATATGCATGGGAAGGATGATGTAATAATTTCTATATTTCAGTTATGTATAAACAATTGGTATATCCCCACTTGATTGGGTGGATGAGTCAAATTTGGTGTATCCCCACTTGGTTGGGTGATTGATGTATGTATGATTCATTGGTGATAGGAAGGTTATACTCACATGGTTGAGTTATAGAGTCATGCTATTCTTTTGAAAAAAAATATCTTTGTAGACTCTGCATGTACTCAGGGGGAGCATGGACATCATAGTGTATCTCAAAGGGGGGGAATATCCTAGTTTGCCCTTTGCCCTTGATGTCAAAGGGGGAGAATATTTTGGTGTTGCTTGATATCTCTAAAAGGTTCAACAGCTTGAAGTAATCAACACCAATATGGTTTCCATCAAGTCCAAAGGGGGTGATTGTTTGCATTATGATACAAGTGTTGTCCTTGATGGAAACTCACTCACCGGTTAGTTCAAATTTGATAAAGGGTAACTCACAAGGTAACAGGCCAATTCAGAGGTAATAGGGAAATGTACATAAGAACAAGATGATGGAACAAAGAACTAAAAATTAGAATCAAGAAGTTGAAGAAAAATGATTTCTTAAGTCAGTTTAAGTTGTATACATAGGTTCACCTTGTCAAATCAGCGTATGCATGCTGGCTCATAGAACAAAAGGAGTGTATATGTATGCACGCACTTTCATAAGAGGAAAAGTGCATATGGGTTTGGAAAATCAAGGAAATACAAAATAAAATAATACCAAGGGTCAATACCATGGTATTAGCCCACAATATTGAGCGAAGTAACGACTATTTGATCCCATCCAAGAATACCACAGGTTCTAAGTGTTGTTTTGGTCTGAGGTATTAAGAAAGGCCGAAAACTATATAAGGAGGATAAGATCAAAGGGCCAAGTGTTCAAGTGAAAGGGTTTCTCAAGAATACTTCTATCTGAAGTATATTTTATGTTGCAGGGGCTATGATTATGATATAATATGAAATATTGTGTGCACCTTGAATTCAATGTTGGATCATGATCATGTGACCTGAAATGACTTATCATTGAATGATATGATATTGATTGGGCTAGATCTGATTGCTTACACATGTTTTATTCTTTAAATGTCATGATCTAGGTATGTCTAAAGTCTGGAATATCAGCAAAGTTGTAAGTTTGTATTTACATATCTATACGATGGTTTGCCTTGGTGAAGGCATGTATACATGTTGGTTCAAAGCTCCCAGGTAGCTTATGCAAAATAAAATCTTGTTATTCAAAAATGACTGATCTATCTTATTAGTGTTGTTTGTTTACTGTTGTATGTGAATGATGTCTTCTTAGATATGAAAGTAGAACTGAATGCATAAGGAGATTGAGTTTGATTGATTGATTGATTGATTAAGTGAGAAGGGTGATATTTGCCAGCTGGTTGTCTAGATCTCTGTAATTTGACAGTAGACTTTCATTATATTACTAGTTGGTACAGATTTGATTAAGAAGTTTTTATGATTCAGTAGTTTTGGAGGCATATGCAATTTTGGTTAAAGCAAGTGACATATACATGCAGATTGGGTTCATTAAAGTAGCCTATGCATTATGATGTATGTTTTTTAAGGAGACGCATTTTAATTTTTTCCACAAGCCAAACCCAATCAGTTATCTTGTACTTTATAGGCTTGATTCTAAATCCCAGGTATTTAAGCGCATCATCAAAGGGGAGGATAATATAGGGCAATATCTATTGTGAAGTGTGAATTTCATTTAAAGATAAACCAACAATAGTCAAAGTCGATTTAAGTTGATTGCATTCAATGATTGTGGTGAAACAAAAAGATCTAAGGATAGTGGAAAAATTTGTAATGTCTCCAATCGATCCACTGAGAAATATGAGAACATCATTGACAAATAGGAGGTGGGTAAGGACACAATTGTTGGTGATCTTAATGCCCTTAAATCTACCCAGTCTCTTTTCCTTGGATATGTATTGACTCATCCCTTCCATGACCAGCAAGAAAAGAAGTGGTGAGAGTGGACAACCTTGTGTGAGGCCTCATTCAGCATGAAAAAAAGGTGAGGCAGGTCCATTGATAAGTAAATTCTATGAAACATTGGTAATAAAACACATAAGTCAATAGAATTCTCAGTTAAAGCTAGCTAATGAGATCAAATGCTTTTTCCAGATCGATCTTGAGTATCATACCTTTTAGCCTCTTGATCTTGATGGAGTGAAGGACCTCCTTTAGTACCAATGACTTTGTGAATTTGTCAGTGGTTAAGGACAACAAACTGTTTTGGAGGGATATGCTTAGATAAGATAGGTTTAAGGTGATTGGAAATAATCTTAGCAATGATCTTATATATACAATTGCAGAGAGAAATGTGCCAGAAGTCATTGAAGGTCTTTAGGGCATCAGATTTGGGTACGAGAGCAATGAAACTAGAATTAAATGTATCATACATTCAACCACTAATGTGACATTCTTCTATAACGTGGAGTAGATCATTACCAAAAAATTTAAAGAAGGCGAATTAAAATTCTACCAGCCATCCATTCAGTCCAGGGCTCTTGTATTTCTTGAACCATTTGAGAGTGCCTTTTAATTTTCCAAGAGTTACAGGCTGAACAAGTTCCTCTACTTCTTCATGATTTACAAATCTAAGGAACATCCCTACCACCTTGATGATCTCAGTAAGGGTAGCTTCCCATGGAGCTTTGAATAGCCGACAGAAATGTGACGTACTAAGGGTGGCTAGTTGGTTAAAATTCTCACCCAATGGCCAGTATCATACTCCAAGTTCCAAATGGTATTAATGGCTCGTCAACCATTTGTAAAATGATGATAAAACTTCATATTTTCATCCCTAGACTGAAGCCAAATAGCTCAACTCCAGAGTCTCGAGGTTTCCTCTCTATCCTTTAGTATTTTGTTATGGTCTGCTTCAAGTTTAATAAGCCGATCTTTAGCTTCAGAGGTTTCAAAACCACGACCATCCTTATCAATCAGATTTGCAAGTTCAACTTTGGTATCTTTTAGGAGATGGTCATCCCTTACTCTTTTTTCTTGGGCCCATTCAATATTTTTGTGTTTAAGACAGAGAAATTTTATAGCAAAAGCTTCAGTATGTGTCTATCCTGGAGTAGGGGGATGAGATTTCCAATAATCAGTAACCATGTTAGTGTACCCCTCATCCTTGAGCTAGCTGAGTTGAACTTGTATGGGTCTTTACGCTTGCGATCAACATTAGCAAATTCAAGGTATATAGGGGAGTGATCAGATAAGCCTCCCAAGCCCATCCATTGCCTGTACAAAGATAAATGGTCCAAAAGGGCTTCTTTAGCAAGGAGCCTGTCCAGCCTTTTGGCAAGCATAGCCTCTCCAGTCCTCTAATTCTGCCAGGTAGGTTGGATATGAGCCATAGGAATATCAATAAGGTGATGGTCCTCCAACAGTGAAATGATGTGATTAGATAAAGGATCAATCTAAGCAATATGTCTCCAAGATTCCAGATGGCCAATAGAGAAATTACAATCACCTTCAAGGATGAAATTGTCGTCTTGTATATATGAAAAATTTAGTAGGTTTTCCCAAAAAGAATCCTGATTAATGCAGGTCCATAGACATTTATTAGTCTCAATTCCTTCCCAAGATCAGTGGTAAATATGTCAGCCCCAAAGATACCTTCTCCACCCAAATATTGAGAAGCTTTACAGTCTAAGGATTATAACCTAATGCAATGCCTCCATATCGTCCTCAGACATCAAGTGCATGAAAGTGCCAATTGGGTACAAGCACTTCAAGGGAGGGGATGATCTAGTCACTAAGTGCAAGAGTTTCTTGTAAGTAAATGATATCCACCTTCTCAAGTTCAAGAAGTCTTCTGAAGGCTAGATTTTTTTGTAGGACTAGCCATCCCATGACAATTGAAAGATAACCACTTCATGGAGAACCAGGGGGGGAGAGGTCAATTCTTTAAGGACCTTTTCAATGGGTAATTTTCGGCAATGTGCTACATCTAATCCAACTTGGATGATAGCCTTGAAGATATTGGAGTGTCTTCCCCATGAGGTTTTGGTGGACATGGAGGAGGTGACAATACCAATGCCACAACAATCTCTGGATGAGGACTTGGCTAATTAATAGAGGAGGTAAGGATGACTTCGACAAGAATCATGAGAAGGCTTAAATGAGGGAACAAAGAGTGGGACATCAAGGGTAGGAGGAGTAATGGAGAAATTGGGGGGAGAGGATACCTGGGGGCATGTAATAGAAGGGTGGTCAAAAGCAGGTGCAAAGATGCAATGCGAAATGGATGCACTAAGATGAGATACAGATAAAGATGAAGTAAAAAGAGGAAGAGCAGAGGAAGAAATACCTGCATTATTGGAAGCAGTAGTCGTAGCCACACAAGATCTGGTAATACAAGGATAAGGTGGATGAATAACTTCCTTGCATGATCCTTACATTTGTGAGGTGGTCTTTGATGGGCCCAACAGCCTTTGCAGGTCTCTTGCCTAGAGAACCAGTTGGAATATTTGCTACAATGTGTTAGGGCTGAGATACTGAAGTAGAACTGGAAGCAAGCAAAGCACAATCCTTGTAAAAGTGCCCAATTTTGTGGCACCGAAGAAATCTGTAGGGTAACCCCTCGTAATATGGTATCTAGATGCGACATGTGTTCCTCCATTAAATCTGGAAATTTTCCTCTAAGCCTTCTTGTGCATCCAAGTGCACCAGGATGTGAGCCATTGCCATATTCTCGGTAACGATGTATGATTTATCATAGTTTAGGAAGGTCCCCAAGGCATTACCAATTCTCTTAAAGAAATCCTCAGACCAAAAATGAAGCAAAAGTCCTGGCAGTTGAACCCAAATCAGACCAGCCCCCAAATGCTCGCACTCTGGGTCAAATAGAGGACTCCATCTCTTGATTAATACCGGTGCAAGCTCAATGTGCCAGTACTTTGATAGGAACCAAGGGATGATTTCAGGCCGCTGAAAGCATATGGCGAACCAACCATAGGATAACATAACCACCGAAGGGAGTTCATCAAGCATCTGGCCCCAAATTTCCAAAATCCATTGTCTCAATTGAGCAGCAATATAAGACCTCCCCCGGACTTGACTGACTAGTACCCTATCAGTAGTGTCGAGCACATCACCCATATTTAGGTCTTCACCAAAAGTTAGTGAAATCTTCCTTCTCCCAGCCTTAATGCCTTTGAACTTCTAAATAGTCTTGGCTGACTTTCTAGAGAGAGGGTTAACAGAGGGATTGGATGTTGTACCTTGTCCAATACTAGCCCTAGGTCCCTCACCTAAATCAGGTGGCAAAAGTGAGGTGCCTTCAAAAAAACTCGATGTGGAAGGGTTGGGAACCAGAGGAGGTGAGATGGGGGTGGAAAGATTCGATGAGAGAGGAAAATGGGGGCCCAGGTCCTAAGGGTTATATGGGAAATGGTTCATAGAGGAGGAGAAATCTGATAGATCCAGTGAGAAGGAGGCTAAGGACGGGTCCAAACAAGATGCAAGGAACTAGAGCAAAGCTGGAGAGGATTGAGAATAGTTAGAGCCTGGAAAATAGAAAGAAGCATCCGGTGAACCAGAAACTAGAAACATTGATGATGATGGACCGACCGATGACACAAAATGTTGATCTGGGGGGCAAGGATGAGAAAAAATTAGCACCGAGATAACCCTAGGGTCACTCACCAACGTCCTAGGAAGCTATAAGGAGATGTTTGAGGAGGTGACCAACAGTTCTGGAGGAGAAACCATCCAAATAGACACAGATTCATAATGATCCTCAGATTAATCAACCATATCCACCTCCATCTCAGTCGACAGACAATGAAAAGAGGTCTGCACAAAAACCGCGTCGACCGACAGTTTCCCAGACAATGTGCCCGACGTGTGCCCTAGTTGCTAGAATAATGGAAAATGGACTATGAACACAAAGAACTACAGTCATATAGGGAGAAATAGTAGGAGCCTAACCCCATTCACGAGTTGTAGGTGCCCTGGCAGAGTGCGATCGTGATCCAAAACCAAGCGATCGCAAAGGCTCCATCCTTCCAAGTCCTTCTCACCTCATATCTAATGATATACTATTACAATCATTTTTTTTCCTTTTATTTATTTTCAATGGCCTGGTCATGTACTCATGGCATTATCGAAGTTATCACAAGATGGGTGTATCATCATCTATAACAAGAAAGAAATGTTAAATTGATATTTTTTGTTATTATTCATTAATAAAAATAATATTAGAGTTTTCCTTACCTCGTGCACTAGTCGACATTGTTGGAATGGCTGCTATATTTTCTACTATATTTATTGTAACTAATCTATATTTTGGTTACATTTTATAAATACAAAATTCTAAAATGTATTAGTTGTCAATTCCCAACAATTTTTTATTATGATGACAATTTAAATACATATGAGTGTAATTTCCATGATGGGATGTATGAATTGTCCTCCGCACATTGCCCATCAATTATTATAACCTTGAATGGGCTAGCACTGGTTTGTCATCACCATCTAAAAATGATCGAGTAGATGAAAATTTACCATGTATGTCATCATCACTTCACATTGTCTCTTAGATGACCCCTTATATAGATTATATGCATGAATTTATGGCAGGCCATCCCCTCTACCTAGCCTATTATTGATTGTGAGAAAAAGTGAACAAAGTACAATTTATAAGTAGTGGATTTTGTCAACAAATAACCGTCAATTGTACTTTATTCACTTGTTGTCACAATCAATCATAGGATAGGCAGAGGGTATGGCCTTCCATAAATTTATGCATATAATCTGTAGAAAGGGTCATTCATTATATAGTGTGAAGTGATGATGATAAAAGATTGTAAATTTTCATCTTTCGGGTCATTTTGAGATGATGAGATAGACTAGTGATAGCTCATTTAAGGTTATAATCATTGACAGAAATTTGCGGAGGACAATTCATACGTCTCATCATGGAAATTACATGCATATGTACTTAAAATGTCATCAAATCACAAATTGTTGTGATTAGGCATTGAAGCAAGAGTAGATAACACCTTAATTAGGAGTGTGGTAGTGTATAGTAGAGTGGGATAGGTATAGAAATTAGTAGATGGTTGAATTATCATGGGCATAGACTTTGTAAAGGCTTAGTTTAACACGGGAATCTAATTATTGGTTCTTGGTGTTTGTAATAGATTTAATTGACTTATACCATGAATTTATCAAATATATGGTATTATACACCCTCCTTGTATTTGAGGTTAGTAAATAGGGGTTATCAATCCTAGATGGGATAGCACGTCCCTAGTGTATAGCCTAACCCTACATGTCTCTCTATCTGTATGAACCAAAGTGATGATCTATCGGCCTATATGTGTTAGCCAAGATGGATCAAATATGCATCTATGATGATTTTATTGGGATATAAATCTATGAATGACCCAACACATTGGTCTGTAACCAAATCCATGGAAGGCTCTAAATCTCAAGAAAGTGTCAAATATTAAATAGAAATCAAGTTCATATTTAAATTAGCTCTCTGCCCTATGCTTCTCAACACGGTAGCAAATCTAGGATTTGAAGTGAGGAAAGAAAATAAGATCAACTTAGCACAATCTCATCTCAAGAAGAGCGAACTCTTTAATCCAAATTTTTGAAGGTAAGAAGAACAAAAATTTGGGCATAATTACTAGCCTTAATTGCAGAGATAAGTTCAATAGTATACATAGAAAGGAGAAATGGGTTATGGAGGGATATAAGCACTTTCCTTGATGACCAAATAGCTATAAGACCTTCTCTACCTAGACCGAACCTATCAAATATGAAAGTGGAGTTCTAGGCTCATTCTACTAGCCCTCTTTTTTGTGACATAACCTCATACTTACTCACAAAGTGTGAGAGCTTAAGGACTCTGATCTTGATGGACTGAAAGGTTATTTTATGAGCTCAAGAAATGAAAATCATCTTGACAAATAAGCTAAGGTTTGAGGTAATTTTACAAGATCTCGAGTTTTCAAAATTTTTCTATCAAGCCTTTGTTATGGACAAGTTTTTATTGATCATAGCCTCAAGTTGAAAGGCATGTGCATGAGTCTCTTTTGGAAGCATTAAAAGGTTTTCGATTTTCATCTTTTCAAAGGGAGACAAAATCACTATTGAAAGAGGATACACCTATGCATAAAAGAGATCCAAGATCAATGGTATTGATGACCTCCTTCTATGCTTAAGTCTTGTTGAAAGAATTCCAAAATCCATACTCTACACTTGTGCATCAAGACATCAAAATTTTAAGCATGTAAAGAGACATACAGAAATTATTCATTAACATATAACATTCATTCATTCATTCATTCATTAATCATGCCTTTAATGGTGTCATCATTCATTCATTCATTCATACATCCAAAAAATATTTTATCTCAATAAATTTTATCGCAAAAAATATGTTTAAATAATATGAAACAAAATCATTCTAATATTTTGCAATGGAAAAATCACAACTTTTTATTAAGATAGTCTAAAGTTACATGTGCACATGCCATGAGGCATTCAACCTCTCAGTAAAAAATGTGGTACTCAAAAAAGCAGGCTCTAAATAAACAAGTGTAGTCATTTTTTTATCATGCTTCTTTATCTTTTATAATATGAAGTTAGCGAGGATGACTTGATCTTGGCCCCCTTTAGTTGTTGTGGTCTCTAGTGTAATATGTCTTGCTGCTAACCTAGTCCTATGACTATGATGCTGCAAGTGGGGCAAAGCATACTCTGCAATAAGAAAGAATTGTTAAATTCATACTTAGAGTTATTTTTATACAAATGTTTTATTAATAAAAAGAGTAGTAGAGTGTTTTAACTACTTCGGTAGTGGAGGGATGTGGAATAATTTCAGATGTGGCCATATGTTCCTCCTCTTCTCTGACCACATCATGTACATGCTTTGGTGTAGAAACAAGAAAGGTTATAATTAATACACCATTTGCATTTTAATATTTTTAATTGTATTCCATACTACATTTTTTTGTAACACATGAAATGCCTACAGTATCGAGCTGAACGATAGTCTCAGATCAAGAACTCCACCATCTGTAGCAACCCTGGTTAAAAAAATCATGTAAAAAAATATAAGACCACGGTTGATGGGCACGTATTCCAAGATGAATGTTGGGCAAACAATCCTAGTAGGTGTTCATTCGATTATTATGGCTAAAGGAAAATGGAAAAGGCAATGGAAAAGGCTTTGGAAAGACAAGAGGTATTAATTGGCCTTTTAATTATGAAAATAATGGAAATTAGGAGAAAAGGAAGGTGAAAGGTCACAAGTTACATGTGAGGAGGAAAATGAAGGAAAATAATGGAAAATGAAGAAAATAGAGGCTTCATTAATAAAAAGGCTTATGAGGATCAGTTGGTAAGCTTTTGATAGTTTCTGGTGGAGCTCTCTTCTATTCGCTCTCTTTCATAGTCTTGGACACTTAAAATTTCTTGGAGCACTCTTGAAGATGTGGCATACTTTTAGTTTTGGAGCAAGAAGGCAAAGTAAGAGTAGGAAAAGTGCAAGAGGACATCGAGATCAACAACTACATCGGATTTTTCTTGCAGGTACCGAGTTGAATGTGTTTTCCTCACTATTTTTGGCATGCATGGAATATGCATGTGGTTTGTTGATGGCGATCTATCATGGGCATGGAGGATGGTAGGGATTGACAATGGATTTTCTAGCCTTGCAATTTCCTGGATAGCGATGGTGATTATGGATTTGGTTTCCTTGTTTTGTTTTGGTTCATTCTCATGTTTCCTTAGCTTGGGTTGAGTTACTAGTCCTGGAAGCCCTCGTTGGACAAATGCTATGGAAGCCCTATACCTACTTAGGTTGAGTTACTAGTCCTGGAAACCTTGGTTGGACAAACACTTTGGAAGCACTTGGTGGGTTAAGTTACTAGTCGTAGAAGCTCTGGTTGGATAAACACTCTAGAGGCCTAGTAAAAGTTGTGGGTTGAGTTACTAGTCTTGGAAGCCTTGGTTAGACAAACGCTTTGGAAGCCCTGGAAGGCTTGGATAGAGACCAATATGATGATGGTTTTGTGATGTCCAACCATGAAGTGGAATCATCGTTTGATGGGTTGAGGTGGATGGCCTCTGGAAGCCATGGATGTTTTTTTATTGATGTGTTCTATGATATTCCACATTCATGCTTGGAATATGGCACGAGGGTGAATGGATGAAGAGAGATTTGGCTTAGCCATTCTATAGTCGGGTGGAATGTGGAAGTCCCATCCTGGGTTTGGATTTTTCTTCATCAATATAATGTCATTTATCTTTGTATTTCTATGAGTATTATACTGGATTATATGTGGTTTATATGGCTGTGATTTCATTGGTATTTATGATGCTATTATGTTGGTTATGAATATGGATTGTGTTAGTGGCTATGTAAGGGTCCCATCATGTTTTTACTTGTATATGAATGAAAAACATATCTATGGCTTAAAGGATGAAATTGCAGCTAAAGTGATAAGGAAACAATGCCTCATAATGAATCTCAGATAATTATGAGACCCATATGCTCAGATCTGTTATTTACACCTGTAGATTACATATTCGTGATATGTTTGATGAAATGCTTAGCATGGCTAGTAGGGGTTAAATCAAGGTCTTATTCAAATAATTGCATTTGTATGATCATTTCCTTGTTATTTTACTCTTCTGAAGATGTCATTCAATTATGCGCAAAGACCTGGGCTTTGGGCCTCAAAAAGTGGCTCAAATCCTAGGGATGCTAGCACAACACTTAGCAAAATAGTCCTTGGGCATTGGCATGCTTTGTCATGAGAGCATCCAGAGCCTCTTGGACACTGGTAGGCCTATAGCATGGGAGCGTCCAGGGGTCAAGAAGTCTAAAATGTCAGTGGGACCTAGGGGCTAGTCAGTAGAAAGGTTGGTTTTGTTCTTGAGGGTCCTAATGTTGATGTTGAAGGTTTATATGGTATGTTTCCATCGGTTCTACTTCCTTAACATGATTTAGGAGGTAAAATCATATCATAGTGACCTCTCGTCACTGTTTACCCTGGTTGGTCGGTTGATTAGGTAGATGTTGGAGGAGGGTGTTACAGAGTGGTATCAGAGGATGGTTCACCCCTCGGACTAGATGGGCAATGTGTTGGACATTCATTCATGTTGGTTGCATATGTGTTCCTTATGCTTGTAGTCCATGCGATTATTGCATTTGCATGGTGTTTATCATGGTTGTAGTGATGTCTCCATGTGAAGGTCGATGATGTTGTTGTTGGTATTCGTTAGTCATGAATGCATGTTTGTTGTATACGCATTTATTATGCATGTCATTGTCTATATGTTGTTATGCATGTATAGTAGGTCAAACATGCATTGTGAGGTCATTGTATGTAATTATGTCATCACAATGATATTGGTATGTTATGATGCTATTTTGGTTGAGATAGATTAGGAGATGCAGATCATCAAAGTGAAGTTGCAACATTAGACTTCAAGGCAAGAGCATGTCATCATACATGTTTATATGTTGGGCATGCAGGTATGTAGGTTAAGTATTGTTATATGAATTATGGTTATGTGTATGCCTTTCATTCTATTGATGTTATGGTTACATACATGATAGATGCTAGTTGATCATTGTAGTCATATACACATGTGTCAGATAGTCATGAATGGTAGTATCTTATGGTTGTAAGCATTGTGGTTTATTTTTTCATGTTAGTTGACTTGATGATTATGCTATATGTCGTTGATGAATCTGTTATATTTTAACTTGTAGCTAGCTCGATGATTATTTTATATGTTGTTGGTAAGCATGCTATATGTTAAATTATTGTTGTTATATGTTAGTTTACTTGATGATTAGGTCTATAACATTAATACCTTGATGTTATATGTATCACCTTAACTTGGATTGATCTATGCAAATGGTTAGGGTTATGACATTCATGCATGAGCTAATATGTTGTGATATTATGGCATACTAATCTAGACTCACTGTACGGATGTGATTATTACTTATGAATGATAATTTTTTATGAGTTTATGATGTGAATATGTTAGCTAGTGACTATTATGGATATCATGATCTTACTCATGCTTGTGTTTATGTGTTGTGAAGTTATATCATGATAATCTGGATTGATTCTGCAAACAAAATAGCCTCTCCTGAGATACATTAAGGTATGATTTTTCTTATGTCATGTATTTGGTGCTTGGCTATTTGATTATGTCATCTAGTTGAGTAATTTAACATGGTATGTTTGCAAGTTGGTTGGATGTTTAATGAATTTCATAATATGGTATGTGTTCAAATTCATCTTGTTTTAAGATGATTGCACTAACACATATGTGTTGAGACAGTTGCTATGTACTTCAGTGTAGTAGGCAATAGTCGTAGCAAATGTCTAATGACTATGAGTTGGCTATGGATTATGACATGATTGTTAGTCCTTGTAAAGGCAGATTTAAAATTTATAGATATGATTGTCTTGATATCTGGAACATGTAGTTGACATATGTAACCAGTTGCAGGAAACATGATTGGTATTAGCATGATAAGGTAACAATTGATGTGTTTATATAACTAACAGTTGGGTGATGTGGCAGTGCATAGTAAGACTCGATTGCAACAAGGTAAAAGGTAAAATAAAGGAATTGGGAAATAATTCCTTTAGATATGTTTGGAAACCCTAATTCCAAATGAATGAGTGCTTTGCATACAAGAAGTCTTCTTAACCTTAATATTATCTAACATTATGTGGATATGTGCTAGATTCATGAACATGTACTTGACAGGTATATTGGCTAGCCTCTAGTTACAGGTGGATCTATCAAGGGAATTGGAGTCCCTTTAGACATGACATGGATGTGTTCAGTTGCAAGAAATGTGTTTAGCATAACAAGGTAAGGTAACCAGTGTATTGTTATGTTTATTTATGCACTAACAACTATGTGTTGATAGCAGTATGATGTAGGGGACTGCATGGCAAAGACACTACCATGAAATATTAAAGCAGGCTCAGGTTGAATTTTCCCTTGGAAGAACTGGGGACCATAGGGATTGATTCATGGCGTTTGTTGTCAGTCTTGTGATTTTGGCCTTTTGGTGACTTCTTGTGCTTGATTGCAATTTTGTTTGCATCTTGTGCATGGCCATGGCACTTTGTTGTGGTGTCGTGTTTTTATTGGATTTCATGGTCTTCTTATTGTTTTTTTGTTGTCTTGCTTTTTATGTGTTGAGTCTTTGGAATTTCTTGGAAAGAGGAAATTTAATGGAGCCTAGGGAGAGCTGAATGAAACCCAATAGGTGATGTAAGGCTTGGATGAAGCTCAGTGCATGTATAAGGGTAGTTGAAGGCAAGCATATAAGAACTAGTTTGATTGGTTGGGTCCATTGGTGTAAATAGATGATGGTGGGACAATCATGGGAAAAGTAATCATGAAAAGTAAAGTAAATGGATCTAGGCATCGGATGCCTTGGCTATGTTGGGAACTGTTGTTCTCGATGTTGCGCATGTGTTGAATGCATAAAGGGAGTTCTCTTAACTTTGACCTTATGATATCTAGTAATTATGTTGTGATCATGATTATGTTGATGTCTATATGTGTATACATGTATGTATGTACGTATGTCATGTATAACAGGGTCATCATGGATCATGATTATTTTATGCTAATGTTTATATGTGCATATGTATGCATGTATGTCATTGACTGACTAGATCATTATTATTTTATGTTGATGTTTATATGTATGTATGTGTATGTATGCATATCATTGTCTGACAAGATCATGATTATTAAGGATAATATTTATATGTATATGTATATGTATGTATGTATGTATGTTGATGTCTGATAAGGTCATTAGGAATCATTCTTGTGGAGGAATGATTACTTACACAGGTGAATGACATGAAGAGGTTCCTGGTTTATGAGGAACCAAGTGGAAGAGTGGTCATGACAAATATATGAGGTCATTATAATGTGGTTGATTTGATATTATGTGATTATATTATGACTATGTTATGGATAGGCTATACCAAGGGATACATCAACAAAATGAAAGCAGTGTGGTTTGCGGGATGCTGGGATAAGCATGGATGACAAAGAGACACTAAAAGCAAGGTTGCTTGGTGGATGTGTGGTACCACTGTTGTGCATATGTTGTATATGTTTTACATGTTGCATCCGTGATGTTATGTGCATGCGGTGTTGTGTATATAATATGTATAGTGTGTGTACATGTTGTCAGGCAATGTTATGTATAGGGTGGCGTAGATAGTGTTGTGTGAATATTGCATATGTAGTGTTGGGTATAGATGGTGCTATGTACATGTTGGATATGTGGTGTCGTGCACATATTGTACTATGCGCATGATGGATATGTGGTGTTGTGTGCATATGGTGTTGTACGCATGTTGGATATGCAGTGTTGTGTACATAGGGTGCTATGTACATGTTGTATATGCAACGTTATGTACATATGGTGTTGTGTGCATGTTGTACATTTGGTACTATGCACATATCGTGTTGTGTGCATGATTGTACATATGGTGTTGTGTGTGTGCAGGCGGTGTTGTGTACATGCAGTGTCATGTACATGTCATGCATGTGGTGTTGTGTACGTCTGGCGTTGTGTACATGTTGTACAAGTGGTATGATGTACATGTGGCATTGTGTACACGTTGTGCAGGTGGTTCCATGTACATGTGATGTTGTGCACGCGTTGTGCATGTGGTGATTTGTATAGGTGTATTGTGTATGTGTTGTACATATGGTACTGGTGTACACGTGGTATTGTGCACATGTCATACATGTTGTGTTGCGGGCGTGCGGTACTATGTATGTGCATTTTGTAGTCATGGTCTCGTGATGTGTAATCGTTATGTTGTACTCTGTGTATGTATATGTATTATGTGGTGTTGTACATCGAGTATAGATGTATTGTGTTGTGTTGTATGCCAGGTGTTGGTACATGTATTGTGTGGCATTGTACATAAGGTATAGATGGATGTATTGAGTTGTACATTGGGTGTAAGTGTACGTATGTTTTTTGTTGTACATCGGGTGTACATATGTGTTGTGTTGTACACTGGGTGTAGGTGTATGTATTTTGTGGTGGTGTACACCGAGTGTAGGTGCATGTATTGTGTTGTGTTGTACACTAGGTGTAGGTGTATGAGTTGTATGTCAGGTGTAGGTGCATGTAGTGCATGGTATTGTATGTCGTGTGTGGTTGTATGTGTGTGATGCACACTATGTGTATGTGCACATGGTTGAGGAGAAGGCATTAGGTGTTTGTCTAGTGTGGCAACCGACCTGGAGAGTGTACAAAATAAAGACAAAGGGAGAAGCTAAGGATTGATTAAAGGATAAGTATCAACATTTTATTTCAGTTCTATTATGCATATGATTTATGATTCTGGTATATGTTGATTACATGTGATCCATGATTCTGGTTTATGATGATTGCATATGATTCACGATTTTGATCTATGATGGTTATGTTTTGAGCTAACTTGATGTGATACGTTTATACATGATGATTTGGTAAAAGATACTAGTTTGAATTTTTGTGACAGGAAGCAAACAGAATTGCAAGTGTATCTTGTTGATGGGTCACCAATGAGGTATGATATGAAGTTATTTCAATTTATTTTAAATCTAACGGAAGTTATGTGCTTGGTTCAGGAAGCACAGAAATGCCAAGTTGGGTGGTTGAAATTGACGGCAAGAATTGGTAGCAAGAATGAAAGAAATTAGAATAGGAAGCAGTGTGTTGGTAAAGCACTTCAGGAGCAGGGCGATTGTGGGACACTAGTACTCAATAGTGTCCATTGATTTCCATGAGCATGCCATGACAGGTTTGATGGTTTTAAGGCAGGGATATGCCTCGTTTTTTTTATCTTCCGATGTGAGGAAACCTTTGCCAAGGGATGGACTACTCAGGATGGGAGTGCTAGTGGAACTTGGAAGGTGTGCGACTGCACGGAAGGGGTGACCAGATTTTGTGAGGGACTGTGTAGCAGAGAAGGGAAGACTGGGGATATATTTTTTTTGGTCATTAGCATTGCTAGATGGAATCAAATTCACATTATGAGTGCGCCCTAGAACAATGAGCCGATAACTATTCATTGAGAGGACAAATGGAACTGGATTATAGCGTTGGACATTGGATGCATATTTGATCTTGTAGTGGATTCTGGATTTCCTGGGAAGGAGGTGAATATTGATATTACTTTTGAGGGTGGAGGTGTGAGCCTTTAGATTCCCTTGTTGTGGATGCATACATCATATCCTTTTATTTACCGGTTGAGAAAATGTGCATATGTGTATATGTGTATATCATTGTAAATATTCTATTGAGATGGATTTATAAAGCTCCATAGATAGTATGATTATTTGTTGGGTGGAGCAAATGTGTATGTGTGTATATGTGGTTATTATTGTAAATACCCTAATGAGTTGTGTTATAAAGCTCTAGTAAAAAATATGTTTCTCATGTTTTAGCAGATGGTCATCATAAATACTACAACAAGCAATGTTATAAACCTCCATGGGAAGTATGTTTTGTTTTTAGTAGACTTGTTGGTTGTAGGTGCCATTAAACACCGAGGACGGTGTTCCCCCAAGGGGGAGGGTTCTGTAACAACCTTGGTTAAAAAATTCATGTAAAAAAATATAAGACCACGGTTGATGGGACATGTATTCCAAGCTAAATGTTGGGAAAAAAATCCTAGTTGGTGTTCATTCGGTTATTATGGCTAAAGGAAATTGGCAAAGGCAATGGAAAAGGATTTGGAAAGACAAGAGGAATTAATTGACATTTTATTTATGAAAATAACATAAATTAGGAGAAAAGGAAAGTGAAAGGTCACAAGTTGCATGTGACGAGGAAAATGAAGGAAAATAATGGAAAATGAAGAAAACAAAGGCGACATTAATAAAAAGTACTATGAGGATCAGTTGGTAAGATTTTGACAATTTTTGGTGGAGCTCTCTTTTATTCTCTCTCTCTCATACTCTTGGAGACTTGGAGTTTCTTGGAGCACTCTTGAAGAGTGTGGCATACTTGGATTTTTGGAGAAATAAGGCAAAGGAAGAGTAGGAAAAGTACAAGAGGATATCAGATTAGTAGCTACGTCAGATTTTTCTTGCTGGTACCGAGTTGCATGTATTTTTTCCTCACTATTTTTGGCATGCATGGAATATGCATGTGGTTTGTTGATTGTGATCTGTCATGGGCATGGAGGATGGCCAAGATTGATAGTGGATTGCCTAGCCTTTCCATTTCCTGGATAGCCATGGAGATTGTGGATTGTTTTCCTTGTTTTGTTTTGGTTGGTTCTCATGTTTCCTTAGCTTGGTGTTGTAGCGGTTACAACCACCCTCCAAAATTTTTTCTTAGCTTCGTTTTGGAGCCTCCCTACCAACCTTTCGCAACACCTTGTCTTGCTTCGTCAAGTACACAAGATTCAGTGTTTTTCTTGCACAAAGGCAACCTGTCAATCACAACATGATGCATTCCCTTCACAGGTTGATCATTCGGACTTGGTCCAGCTACAGGCTGAGCAGCTCCCCCAAGAAATTGTGCATTTCTGGAGGGAAACTAGACTTCCCTCTAGAAATTACGCAATCCTATCTAGCAACCTACTCAGCTCCAGAATTGCGCAATTCTGCTAGTCAACACTCACAGTGAAAATTGCACAATTTTCCCCAGCAGGGCTGCTCAGGCCAGAATTTGTGAAAATCTGGGCAACAATCATCTGCTCTGCCCATAAATTGCACAAATCGCCTTGGCATCCAGCCCAGCTCCCAACCAAAAATGCGCATTTCCTTCATGTAGTTGAGCAGCTGCATGCATAAGCAGTTTGGTTGACCAGTTCCACCCAGGACCGAGGAAACTTGACTTGCATGCATAGCTTTCTTTTTCCTAGAATAGAAAAAGGCAACATTCAAAATGCATCCCATGATTCAGGGATTTATTTTTAGCAGCTGGAGGTTACATGCAAAGTTGTTTTAGAAACTTTCCTCCAAGTGTCGCTTTTTCCTAGATTTGTGGCATGCGCATCATGAGCTCAAAACTTATTTATTCGATGCATCAGAGCTCATTATTTCACATTGATCTTTGAGCTTTGACATCCCACAGCACATCTAGGACTCTTCAACACATCCGACTCAGCTATTCACGGGTAAGCAGCCTCAACTTGTCTTTTTCAACATTTTTGTTGCTTTTTGTGTATTCGCTTGTGTGAGTGACGTTTGCTTGATTTCTTTGAATGCTTGTTGTCGTTTACATGTATACTATCTTTTCTTAGCTCTATTTCAGTTTTCATTGCTATCTCATTGTTGTCACATGCATGAAACTATTTTTCACAAGTGGTCACTGATTCGGTGACTTGCTTCACCCACATGCATGTTGATTTGTTTTTTGAATATTTCATTCATGTTTGCATGCACTGATAATCACTTCTGATTTCACTTAGTGTCGCCATGCATTCACTTTCATATTTGATTTCAGTTGCCCATTAGCGAGTCAGGCCAACCTTGGCCTGGACTCTGCCTTCACTAAGACAACATTGCACAATTTAGGGAAGGAAGGCTCTGCCTTCCTCTCCAGAAATGCACATTTCTTCCCAGCACTGTGCTCCAGGACTATTTTGCGCATTTCTGAGGGACAATGACTATTGGCCCAGAAAATTGTGCAATGAAGTCCCTGAGCCTGCAGTCACTCCTGGTTGGAATTACGCATTGTGTAATCCTAGCAGTGAGCAGCCAGTCTGGATTGCACATTGTGCAGATCCAGTAGCCAGTCTTTCCTCCCAGACAGCCCGGACTTCCTTTTGCACAGTTCTAGCAAACACTCACCCAGCCTCCCAAAAGAAATTGTGCCATATTTCCCATCAATTTCCTAGCTATGTGTTGTGTCATTCCCCAAATTTTCTTTGGTTTGCGCTGACAAATTTCTTGCCATGCATGTTGCTTGTCTCCAGATATTTTAGGTGTTCATCTGCCTCTTAGAAGTACAGGATCAATGGCCTCCAAGAGATCGGGATCACAGGACACTGATGGAAATGCAGTTTGAGCAACAGTTGATTGAGTGTCCTCTAATATACCAATTTATGAAGATACAAAGTTATATCTAGACAGGGACATCAAACTTAAGTGGAAAGAGGTCACTGAAACATTTGCAGGAACTTTTGAGGAATACCTCAAAGACCGTCATGTGTACATGAACATTCACAAGTCAAGCTTGTAGCAGATTACATCTAGATACCCCACGTTCCCATGCGCAGACATGATACACTAGATCATCTCTCACATTGATCCCGAGACGATGACCTTGAGCAGTGTCAGTGGGATGAATCTTGCAACCTTCTGGGCAAGAGATTACGATGAGATGTATTAGATGTAAAAAATCGTGACTATCATTAAGACTCTATTCAGCTTACCCAACAATAGTGCTAACTCGAGAGACATTCTGAAGAACTGGGTAAAGGAGTCGGCTCGATTTAGGTTGACACCCAACCAGATCTACAAGACAAAGATACTAAGGAATGCATACCAATACTTGGTCATATTTGCTTGTCGATTGTATGGCCAAGTAAGCAGAGAAACCTTCTCATAGAGTTGGGTGATCACACAGGACCAAGTGGCTAGAGAAGGAAAACCATGTAACTAGTCCAGCATATTGGCTCATCAGCTGAAGGAACAAGTAATGAAGGCCCAACAGACACCCAGAGGTATGCATGTAGATATTTACATGTCCGCCTACATATTAGATGCAGTTTGTGCCTGATAGGAGTTCCTGGGTTTAGAGTGGGCATGGTCACTGGTAGAGACTTCTGTGAACACATATTTCAAGTTGTTGTCCGAATAAAACTTCAAAGGAGTAATCACATGGTTGTACGATCATTTTTTCACCCCAGTGTACAAGATGATATTCGAACAGGATCCACCCTGCATGTCGAAGGAAGCAGTGGAGGCACTGATAGGCAATGCTAATTGGTATGCCTCACCGTCCGACACCTTCATCCGAATGTTCAACGTGGAGAAGCCTCCGCATGTTCTACCAAAGTTTTCCTTTGATGTACTTGTCATGCAGGAAGTAGCATATCACATCTCGGCAGGATTGACAACTAGATTGCACTAGAAGAAGAAGCCACCTTGGACCACTCTTCCACTGCGGATTAGGTTATATGAGATCCAGAGTATAAAGCAAGTGGATGTCGAAGTGAAATAGATGAAGAAGTACCCACTCGACCTTCGAAGCTACAATCTGTATGACTCACATTGCATTATGAAGCATCACTACACGAGAGTTTAGTTCAATTGGATCCACGGGGCATTTCATTGGGATGATATGGACCCATGGAGATATTGCTATAGTTTCTCCAGACCCAATGAACAGGTTGGCTTCGTTGTTGAGTGGTTAGAAAAGCAACATGAAGTTGCATCACAGAGAGCACCAGTAGCACCATTGGCAATAGAGACAAGCATACTAGTGTGCGACAAAGGTAAGAGGAAGATTGTCAATCACATGGAGGAGGAGAAAATATGCAAGTTTCGAGCAGATCCACTTGTAGAACAAGTAGCTATGGCTATAGAGGCACTAGCACGACTAGTGAATTGCGTGAAGGCAGAGGGATAAGAAGAGAATGGAAGAAGCAAAGAAGGAGTTGCATGAGCTGAGGGAGTAACTCCTAAAGGAACAAGAGCTGCACAAAGAGGAGAGGGAAGCAGAGTATCAATAGATACAACAGGGGGCACAACATTTGAAAACAGATGAAGTAACGACCATACAAGTAGATGATTCATCAGAGCAGTTGGCATTAGGCAAACATGGTGAACCATCGTAGGGGAAATACTTCGCTAATGAGATAGAACAAGCACTTCAATAGTTGGATGCAGACATGGAGCAACAGGATTTGGAATAAGACACCGACCTCATTCCTCACCACAAAGAGGTAGACTCACCGTTTCAATGCATCCAGATGATGATAAGGTCTTGAATGACCAAGGAGGCACTGAGATCCTTGGTGATCATCCAAAAGAAGAGATGGATACCATCTCGTTCGACGAATCCCAATAGATAGTTGTGCAATCTCGTAGAGTGTCAACTACGTAGGATCATAGGTCTCCTTTGCAAGTTGAGGAATGAGTGATCGTGACTGATGTTGAGCCCCAAACTTACATCTTCCCTTACACATTTCTAGTTTTTTTTCCATTTACTTGGACCTCCTAAGCTATCAAATCATTGCATATTAGTTTAAAAAGAGCATATAAAGTGGTTTCCTAACTATGTTATGTGTCTGCTGTTTGAATTAGATTTTTACTCATTCAGCTGCGGAATCTTGTCACTTTCCGCAGCCAGTTAAACTTTCTACAGCCTTTTTGTTAAAGTCTATGTTACAGGTGTCTTCAGGCAAATCCAGCCACATGGGCAAGTTGCAAATGACGTGGACATGGACCGAGTCCTATTGGCTCAGTCGAATTCACCAAAGAAGGCCGTGGTCAAAGGTAGTCAAGCGGTGGTCAACGTAAGAGTCCTATGGTGATAGAACTCTATTTTTCACCACGTGAAGACTTGCGTGGCCATTCCTAGATTTCTGGGGACATATCAACACTTGCGGACTGCTCCATGAATCGAATCCAATAGCCACCCTCCATAGATTTAATCTTCACGGCAGCCATAATGCTAGATTCCTGGACGTGGTTGTTCACGTGTCTTTTATCAGCGCAGATTTTAGGAAAGTAGTTATGTCATTCTCTGTTATAAATAATGCATTCTCATACGCATAGTGGCTAGCTTTTGTAATGTGATTTTGACTGTTAACGAGCCCACTGTGTCGTAACTTTATTTTTGTATTATGACTGCACTTTAATACATGAGAAGACTCTGTTTATAAGCTCAATTCGTGGTTGATTGCTGACTGCCCGAGGTTGTGCAGAGGGCCCCTATACACACCGAGGTTTTGTTAATTGATGTATAGTTTCATGATTTATTTCTTTACATTCTTATGCCATAATCATTCGCTTGTATATATTGCACTTCCTATGGTATTAACGTTGATTGTTGTCCATAGTTTTTTTATGCTTTATAATGTTGTTAACTGATCAGTGTCTTTGTTTCATATTACAGTAGGCAGCCCAGGCATTTGCACATAGTTTTATAATGACTAATGACATGGAATTATTCTTGTCCTTCTGCTGATTTATTTTTCTTAGTTCTTAGTTCCAGCACTGTTTCATTTATTTTAGTTTTGCTCATTTACTTTTCTGCAAGATAGATTTAAATTTCTCATGTCATTTTCAGTTACCTCCGAAAGCCATAGCAAGACTAATGGTGAGGGATTGAAGTATAAGTGTGTAGTTTGATATTAGTTTAATTTTCTACAAGTTAGTTATTGAATTGCTCATGTCATTTTCAGTTAGCTCTGAAAGCCATAGCGAGACTAATGGTGAGGGATTGAAGTATGACTGTGTAGTTTGATATTAGTTTACTTTTCTGCAAGTTAGTTATTGAATTGCTCATGTCATTTTCAGTTACCTCCAAAAGCCATAGCGAGACTAATGGTGAGGGATTGAAGTATGAGTGTGTAGTTTGATATTAGTTTACTTTCTGCAACATAGATATTGAATTGCTCATGTCATTTTTAGTTACCTCCGAAAGCCATAGTGAGACTAAAGGTGAGGGATTGAAGTATGAGTGTGTAGTTTGATACTAGTTTTATTTTCTGCAAATTAGATATCAGATTGCTCAAGTTGTTTATGATTACCTCCGAAAGGCAGAGCGAGACGAATGGTGAGGGGTCAGAATATGAGTTGATGTAATTTGATTTTAGTTTACTTTGCTTGCAATTTTTGGATTTCTTTGAGTTCAGTTTCTTTTATATTCATACAATAGCAAGGATACTGGGTTTCATGATCAATAGCTCACTATTTGTTTAATTAGAATAGTGGCACATTTTCATTCTCTTTTAGGAATTAATTTCATCATTTCAAGTTTTCAAACCTTTTTGCAAGTTTGAAGTTTTGGGGATCATTTTAAGGGACATCATTGCCTTGAACATTTGAATTACCATCTCACATTAGGGAATCAACAAAGATAAACCCAAAAACAAACTAAAAATCAAAAACGACAAAAAAGTAAGAAATAGGTTATCTTGCATATATAGTGTGCCTCACTTCAGCAGTTTACGACTCCTGGATTGAAAATTAATATAGCAATTTAGGACACTCTACATTGACCAAACATTTTGGCGTCGTTGCCGGGGAAGTGAAACTACGTAACCAATTTCTTAAAAAAAAAAGAAAAAACATAAAAATTTCAAGGAAGGTAAAAATTGATAACTTCTCAAAGTATGCTCTCCTCTTGCACCTAGTGTGATCTGGAGGATCAGAAAAGAGAGTTATTGGTTCAATGATTTCTTGAGTATGCTCTCTTCTTGCACCTAGAGTGATCTGGAAGATCAGAAAGAGAATTATTAGCCCGACTTGAAGAAAAATAAAAAAATGACATGAATATAGCAAGAGATTCTAGGGGAAGCTTTATAGCTAGGGCCAACAGTTCGATTTTTACAACTCCATCTACTTCAAGGTATAGACAAGATACACCTCCATCATCTCCAACTCACACTCCTAGCCTTAGGATTCCTGGAATTCAAGGGGCAGCAGCTGAATTAGGAGACTCTCCCACACTATCCACCGAATCTGACTTAGGAAAAGAACCTTTCTTTACTTCTACAGGAGAAAAAATTGTAATCAAGGAAGTAGAATCACCTGAAGAAGAAGAGGGAGAAATTCCTCCTTATTCACCATTAGTAGAAGAACCAGAGGACTCTGAAATCTCTGAGGAAACTATCATGACAGAGGAAGTAGTCAACGGATTTGGAGGAGGAGGTAGAGGTAGAGGTAGAGGAGGAGGAAACAATGGAGGAGGTAGAGGTAACAATGGGGGAAATAGGGATGGAGATAACTGATTTGGATTTCCTATAGTTGATGAGGAATCTCGTACCTCCCAAACTTTTATGGGTTGCGAAGTGAGGATCCTGAAACATTTCTATTTGATTTTGAAGTCGTGTGCCGAACTTACGATTATATGGAAGACTCTCAAAAACTCAAATTGTTTCCTTCAACATTGAAGGGAGATTATTTGAAATGGTTCATGGGATTAGTCACTCAATCTATTAGGGCTTGGAATGATATGAAACAAACATTTTTGGATAGATACATGGACTATTGCATGCCCACCAACCATAAGGATGAGGTATTCAAAATGGTGCAAAAAGAAGATGAAAACTTGGAGGATTTACTTGAAAGATTTCAATACAACCTGAAAAGAGCAAAAATGAGTAACTTAGATGAGGAGACCTTGAAAGCCCTTCTATTAAAATCCATTAGAGATGAATGGATAGATATTTTAAACATGATGGGAAAGGGAGATATTTCTCAACTTCCACTTCATGATATAGCAGAACTATGTGTCCATCTCTCAAGGGGAAAATCTAAAACCGAAAAAGGGCCTAGAGATCCTTCTCTCATTAGAGCAAACAAATCTGCAACTGGATCAGTAAGTAGGGATGAAATTGGCAATATGCTTGATGAGTTCAAAACTGATGTTTTAGGGAGCCTTAGTGAGCAACTAGACACCCTTAAAATACAAAACAAGGAGAACGCAGAAGCTGAAGCTTTGGCCATCTTTTGTCCAAAATGTAGGAAGAAACATGCTTTAAGGGAATTCCCCTTGGATGCAAAAGTTGTAGAAACATGCATGATTTGCTCAGAAAGCCATGAGACCAAGGATTGTCCTTTAATTCCTGGGCTCAAAGTTGTCTTTCAAGAAGATCCAAATTCAATTGAGTCTCTCTGCTTTGTTTCAATGAGACCTTGGCAGGGGCAACAAAATCAAGGGTTTAACAACCCCATGAACTTTCAACCCCCACCAAATTGGAATCCTTGGCAACAACCTTGGCCCCAACCTCAAAATCCATTTCAAACATGGGTACAAGTTATGCAAAATCCTTATGGGAGATTTGCTCGATTTTATCAATATCCTCCATCTTTTCAAAATCAACAAGCTCCACAACTTCCAAATCAGAATCCACAACTTTCATTGCCATTTCCACAACAACAACAACCTTCTCAACAAAATCCAAATTCTCAACTCTTACTTCCATTCCAACAGAAGACAAATCAACTACCTTCCCAGCCATTTCCAAATCCCAATAATAAAAGTCCTCAAAATTCTTACATGGTAGAAGGACAAAAATTTCCTACCTATATGATTGTTCCTCTCAATGATGTACAACTCAGATCTAGTAGAGTTTTAGAAAAGCCTTCTATAGATGCTCAAAAGCAAAGTATTTCTAAGGAAGATTCTCTTGAAGCCAATAAAGGTTCTAAAGCATCTCTTCAAAACCCAAGCACTCAAAAAGAAAAAGAAAAATATTCAACCCCCACAACTCCAATAGTTGAGCAACCTGCATCTTCATCCACACCTCCTTTTCTTAAAACATTACAAATTGACAAAGGAGTGGAAAAACAAATCTTGTTTCCAGACTATGATTTCCTAGATGAATTAAAAAATGTATGTATCAAGATTCCTTTGTCACAAGCCATTAGAGAGATTCCTATTCTAGCAAAAACAATAAAGGAGTTGAGTCTCAAAAGACTAGGAAGGAAACCAAGAGATACAAGAAGAATCCACCTGGTAGGAAAAATTGCAGATATCATCATGGGAAAAATTACCATGCAAAAGTATGTAGATCCCGGTATTCCAATTGTCAAGATACATATCAATGGGGTAGAAATTCCAAATACTTTGATTGACTTAGGGGCTACTATCAACATTATGAGTAGACAGACTATGGAACAGCTAAAACTTCCTAATCTTCTTTTTACACCTACTCTACTGCAACTTGCAGATTGATCAATTATCAAACCAGATGGTGTATTAGAAGATATTTTAGTCTCATTAGATTCTTGGGAATATCCAGTAGATTTCATGATTTTGACTCCCAAGAGTAATCTAGGAGGACACCCACTCATCTTAGGAAGACCTTGGCTAGCCACAGCTGATGCTTTCATTAGTTGTAGATCTGTGGATATGTACATTTCTAATGGTAATTCGACAAAGAAATTCAATTTGTATCCTCCAGCAAAAGCAATTACAGAAGTAGGAGATAATGAATGGGTCAATGATGAGGACACCATACAACCTATCTTTACCATTTCTGAAGTCAGTGAAGACAATCAAATTCTGAACACATTAGAAAATTTTGAAACATCTTCAGAATATGACCACACACAATTTCAGTTAGATTCTAACATTGAGTATCTATCATCTAGACAAATGTCTCTTTAATCTATGTACGAGTTTGGTAGTTCCGCCATTGAGATTTTTCCAGGTAAAACATTGAATATCAACAAAAACTTGGAAAAATCACAACAGGGAGAGCTAACCAAAATCTTGCAAAAACATTCTACTGCATTTGCATGAGAGTACACTGATATGAAAGGTATTGAACCTAAAACTTGCATTCATCACATCTACATCGAGGAAAATAGTAGACCACTCAGACAACCTCAGAGAAGGATGAATCCAAACCTTAGGGAGATAGTGAAAAAAGAGCTCCAAAAATTATTCAATTGAAACTTCATTTATCCAATTTCAGATAGCCGATGGGTTTCTCCTTTGGTTATACTACCTAAAAATAATGGTAAATGGAGTGTATGCATTGATTACAGGGAATTGAATAAATCAAATTTGAAGGATCACTTTCCTTTGCCCTTTATCGATCAGGTATTAGATACTCTAACAGGAAAAAAGTACTTCTCATTCTTGGATGGTTGGTGGCTATAATCAAATTCAGGTAGCACCTAAAGATCAAGATAAGACCACATTTACCTGTCCATGGGGAACTTTTGCGTACCGAGTGCTTCCTTTTAGATTATGTAATGCACCTGCAACATTCCAAAGAGTAGTACTAGGAATCTTTTCTGATCTAATCCATGATTGTGTAGAGGTTTATATGGATGATTTTACAGTTTGTGGTAATTCATTTGAAGAGGCATTAGAGAATTTAGAAAAGGTCCTTATAAGATGTAAAGAAACAAACCTTTCATTGAGTCATGAAAAATGCTTTATGGTGTTTACTGAAGGTATTGTTTTGGGACATCACATTTTAGGGGATGGGATTAAATTTGATAGATCAAAAGTTGAAGTCATCTCCAAGTTGCCTATTCCAAATTGTCAAAAAGATGTTAGAAGTTTTCTGGGATTTACTGGGTACTATAGAAGATTTATAGAGAACTTCACCAAAATAGCATCTCCACTCTTCAAATTGTTTACAAAAGACTATGAATTCAAATGGGATCCTGATTGTCAATCAGCATTTGAAAATTTGAAAACAAGAATATCTAAAGCACCCATCTTGAGAGGGCCAAATTGGAAACTTCCTTTCCATATTTCTACAGATGCTTCAGATACATCTCTAGGAGCTGTGTTGGGTCAAAAGGATTTAGTTCCTTATGCCATTTACTATACCAGTAAAAATTTGACTCCCACTAAGTTGAATATACTGTGACTGAAAAAGAGTTCTTAGCTGTTGTTCATGCAATCAATAAGTTTAGACATTATATAATAGGCTATGAAACTTTGTCCATACTAATGATTCTGCGATTAGATATCTAATGAACAAACCTGTTACTAATGGTAGAGTTACAAGATAGCTCTTACTTTTACAGGAATTCAATATTACTGTGTTGGATAGACCAAGGAAACAAAATACAGTAGCTGATTTCTTGTCTAGGATCCAAAATACTAAAGAAGATTCTCATGTAGAGGATAAGTTTCCGATGAATATTTATTTGCAGTAACTACTAAGACCCCTTGGTATGCAGATATTGCTAACTATTTGGTTACAAGGAAACAACCTCCACATCTATTTCCTAGTGAAAGAAGAAAAAATATTCAGGAGAGTTCAAAATATTCATGGATTTCTAACAAATTGTTTAAAACAGGGCCAGATCTTGTGATTAGAAGATGTGTTAGGGAAGATGAAATGCCTGACATCCTCAAGAAATGTCATGATGAACCATGCGGTGGACACTTTGCTGACAAAAGGACGGCCTATAAAATCCTTTCTTTAGGATATCATTGGCCTTCCCTCTTCAAAGATACAAAAGAATATGTCAAAAGGTGTGACAGCTACTAAAGAGTAGGGAAACCGACTCTTTCAAATGAAATGCCATTACAACCACAGGTACTCATTGAACCCTTTGAAAAATGGGCTTTAGATTTCATTGGACCTATTAATCCGCCATCTAAACAAAAGAATTATATATTGGTGTGTACTGATTATGTCACTAAATGGGTAGAAGCCAAAGCATTACTTTCTGCTACTGAAAATTCAGTTGTCAGTTTTCTTTATAAGGATATTTTTACTCACTTTGGTGTCCCAAGAGAAACTGTGACAGATCAGGGAAGTCAATTCACATCCAACATGGTGGAGAAGCTGATGGAAGAATACAAAATCAAGCACAGAAAATCTACTCCTTACCATCCGCAAGCAAATGGCCAAGTGGAGTCTACAAACAAAGTTATTGAAAGCATTATCACCAAAACCGTTCATCTACACAGAAGAGATTGGGCAGAAAGGCTTCCTGAAGCCTTATGGGCCTACAGAACTACATGGAGGAATACAATAGGACATTCTTCCTATGAACTTGTTTATGGGAAAGAAGTCCTACTTCCCATTGAGTTTCAAGTCAAAACTTTCAATATGGCAGTTCAGTTGGGGATGGATCTATCAGAAGCCCAAAAGCACAGAATGGAGCAGTTGAATGAGCTGGATGAGATCAAATAAGAAGCAATCCTAAGAACTAATCTAGTTCAGTATCAAAGAGCTAAGTGGCATGACAAATACATCAAAGAGAAAAAGTTTCAAGAGGGAGATTGGGCATTACTATTTGATTCCAAGTTTAAAGACTTCAAAGGTAAATTTCAGACTCATTGGCTTGGGCCATATGAGATTGACAAAGTCTTTAGCAATGGAGTGGTAAGAATCAAGACCATTGATGAATTTCAAACTCCTCTTATTGTGAATGGCCACATATTAAAGATCTATCATAAGCCACTCTCAAAAGAGGAATTTGTCAAAATGTTTCAAGAGAATTCTGCAATAAGGCCGGTGAAGAAGAATCCTTCTTCTCCACCAGCCTAGCCTTTGTTCCTTTCTGATAAAAAAAAAATAAAATAAAATAAAAAATAAAAATAAAATAAAAATTTGTATAAGCCTGAAAACCAATCACTGATTGGCAGTCTTATACAGAAAATATAGAGTGAAAATCAGGAACACCTGACACCCTATATTTTCCAAAAAAAAAAACTCTCTTTCTCTCCCATTTTCATTTCACTTCACCTCATTTTCATTCCACTCCATTTCATTTTAATTTCACTCCACTCCATTTCATCCCACCCCATTTCATCCATTTCATTTCATTTCATCAATAAAAGTCTCTTTCATGACCATTTTCATTCAGTTAGTTATCATCTATCCATCTTCATTCAGTCAAGTGGTTGTTGTGTCAGTTTCCATAGCTGGAATCAGTTTCCACAGCCAGAAGCAGTTTCCGCAACCACCACTCTGTTTTTCAAATTGACAGTCAAGATGTTAGTTCAATAATCATGAAATCAAAATGCAGGAATGACCAAGGATATATTATGAAGACATGGAGCACCTAAAGGCATCAATAAGGAGCAGTTGATCATGGACAAACAAATGGCAAAAATCCAAGGTACGAGTAAAAGTTGATTTCAAATAGTAATCAAAACACATTTTTGCATAGTTATTAAACCATAAGCTCCACTATATGAAATGATTGCCATGATAGCTCCATAACCATTCCACTACATTCCTCCACGAACCATGCATTTATTTTCCAAATGGTCTCATGATTAATTCTCAGGTTTAACTCGTATTTGACTGTACTTTCACACTCCACCTGTAATCATGGGACGTGACCGATTTAACTACGGCTCCTCTCCACCGCATAATTTCTGCAGCCATTTCATAAACGTGTAAACATCTCCTCCACAGCCGTTTAGTTTAAAAATTTTGCTGGGTTCACTTCACTCCCCTACCATTTTATTGAAGCCACGACTACATTACCACCTCGTTCACATACGTCTCCACTCCATTTCGTGAACTCACCTCGGCTTCCTGTCCTCTATTTTCCGCTTACAATCCCTGAACACTCCCGCTACCTGTTCTCCAGTTTCCATTTTCAGCCACTGTTTCTTCTCTATAAACCCTGTAACCTAGCCTTCTTACCTCTGCTAAACCCCTCACACAAATGAATTTCAAACAGAAGAAAGGATGGGTCGGTTATTGAGGGCAGAACTGAAAGGGCCCAAGTTTTTAGAAGGATACCCTCAAGTGAAAGACTTACTGAAGAAGGCAAAATGGCTATGTTTCATTCAAAAATTTAAGGGCCACAACAAGGAGATTACAAAAGCTTTTGCAAGGTATTTAACGGCCAGGTGGTGGAAATTGGGGACCTTAAGTTTACAGTCACCGAGGCATCCATAGCAGCTGCTACCGAACTGCCCCAGGAAGGTAAACGCTGGTTCAAGAACAAGAGCTTGTACGAGCAAGCTTGGAGAGTCATATTATGCAACCCAGGTATGGACGCAACTATATTCACAAGAGGAATTCTTGTTCATGCTTTAAAAGAGGAGTGGGCCAGCTTACTGTTAATCATTCAAAAGTTTATTACTTGTGAAGGCTGTTTTAGGGCAATGTACATGTATCATACTCGGTTATTGATGAACTTTTTAGAGAACTAAACTGTCAATCTGCCCTACTTTTTATTGCTGAGCTTGGAAAAGATGTGCACAACAGTCCAAAAGAATATAGAACACATAGAACCTCATTTGTATCATCATGGGCTTGTGAGCATTCTAATTGAGGACCAATTGAAGAAAAATAGGGATACCTAGGAATGGTTTTTAGTGAGAAACTACTTTCAAGAGCCACCCGAGGCGCCTGAGAGCAGTAAAGCAAGAAGGAGTAGGAGGAAGGATACAAGTGCAAGAATTCAAGACCCTCCTATTAGTAAAACCAAAGAAGTTGATCAAAAAGAGAGGGAGGAAAGAACCAAGGATAGAAAACAGAGAAAATTGAAAGGGAAAAGAAGCATAGAGGATGTCTACCAATCACCAGAACCTTCTTTAGAAGAAGACCATCAAGTATTATCTAAAAGACTAGTGCATCTTCAAAAACAAGCGGCTACAGCGAAGAAGAAAGAAAAAGGAAAACAGAGTATGGAAGAAGAGAGTACTAGCCCACAACAGTTAAGAAGAAGCAACAGGCTTAGAGGAAAGTGGAAGAAAGCACAAATAAAAGGACCCCACTTTATTGACTTGGGTGGGGAAACACCGGAGAAACCTCCAACTGGCCGTAGCCCACCTCATCTTCAGCCAAATATTGAAACCAGTCCTCCAAATGTTGATATGAGTCCTTCTCGGCCAGAGTTAGAAATCAGTCCTCCTCAACAGGACTTTGGGGTCAGCCCAAGGAAAACACCCGAAATAGACCCAAATCAGCAAGAGGTGTATGATTATCTAGAATCCTTAGAGAAGACAGCTGCAGGCCCGAGCATGTCATCCACTCTGCCTCACACAGCACAAGAAGCACAAGTCCAATCATTGAAACAAGAAGTGTTTGAATTGGAGGTCTTAAACAGACACATTAAATAAGAAAATGAAGCATTAAAGGAGCAAAGTAGATTGGACAAGATCATTCATGACAACACTATGTTACATCTAGGACTGTGGCAGAAAAAGAACAGGAAATTAAAGAAAAAGTGTAGGAAGTTGAGTAGGGAATTGATCGGTCTCAAATTCAGATGTTTGATGAGGAAGCTCAGGATGGTAGTAGTACCAAGGAAGAGGAGAAGAGGACTGGATGTACTGGCAGAAGCTTCAGAGCACATGAACTAAAGGGAGGATGATCAAAATTTTGGTTGCATGAGGACATGCAACACCTTCACAGTGGGGTTATGTTGAGCCCCAAACTTGCATCTTCCCTATACACCTTTCTAGTTTTTTTTCCATTTACCTAGACCTCCTAAGCTGTCAAATCATTGCATATTAGTTTAAAAACAGCATATAAAGTGGTTCCATAACTATGTTTTGTGTCTGCTGTTTGAACTATATTTTTGCCCATTCAGCTGCGGAATCTTGTCACTTTCCGCAGCCAGTTCAACTTTTCACAACCTTTTTGCTAAAGTCTATGTTACGGGTGTCTTCAGGCAAATCCAGCCACATGGGCAAGTTTCAAATGATGTGGACATGGACTGAGTCCTATTGGCTCAGTTGAATTCACCAAATAAGGTCGTGGTCAAAGGCAGTCAAGCAGTGGTCAACGTAAGAGTCCTACGGTGACAGAACTCTGTTTTTCACCACGTGAAGACTTGCGTGGCCATTCCTAGATTTCTGGGGACATATCAACACCTGTGGACTTCTCCATGAATCGAATCCAATAGCCACCCTCCATAGATTTAA
Source organism: Pinus tabuliformis (assembly GCA_031772625.1). NCBI lineage: Eukaryota > Viridiplantae > Streptophyta > Pinopsida > Pinales > Pinaceae > Pinus > Pinus tabuliformis. The sequence goes on along the minus strand of CM062817.1, from coordinate 1,230,338,912 downwards.
TCTTCACGACATCCATAATGCTAGATTCCTGGGCGTGCTTGTTCACGTGTCTTTTATCAGCGCAAATTTTAGGAAAGTAGTTATGTCATCCTCTGTTATAAATAATGCATTCTCATACGCATAGTGGCTAGCTTTTGTAATGTGATTTTGACTATCAATGAGCCCATTGTGCCCTAACTTTATTTCTGTATTATGACTGCAATTTAATACATGAGAAGACTCTGTTTATAAGCTCAATTCGTGGTTGATTACTGACTGCCCAAGGTTGTGCAGAGGGCCCCTGTACACACCGAGGTTTTGTTAATTGTTGTATAGTTTCATGCTTTATTTCTTTACGTTCCTTATGCCATAATCATTCGCTTGTATATATTGCACTTCTTATGGTATTAACATTGATTGTTGTCCATAGTTTTTTTATGCTTTATAATGTTGTTAACTGATCACTGTCTTTGTTTCAGATTACAGTAGGTAGCCCGGGCATTTGCAAATAGTTTTGTAATGACTAATGACATGGAATTATTCTTGTCCTTCTGCTGATTTATTTTTCTTAGTTCTTAGTTCAGCACTGTTTCATTTATTTCAGTTTTGCTCATTTACTTTTCTACAAGATAGATATTAAATTGCTCATGTCATTTTCAGTTACCTCCGAAAACCATAGCAAGACTAATGGTGAGGGATTGAAGTATGAGTGTGTAGTTTGATATTAGTTTAATTTTCTGCAAGTTAGTTATTGAATTGCTCATGTCATTTTCAGTTACCTCCGAAAGCCATAGCGAGACTAATGGTGAGGGATTGAAGTATGAGTGTGCAGTTTGATATTAGTTTACTTTTCTGCAAGTTAGTTATTAAATTGCTCATGTCATTTTTAGTTACCTCTGAAAGCCATAGCGAGACTAATGGTGAGGGATTGAAGTATGAGTGTGTAGTTTGATATTAGTTTACTTTTCTACAAGATAGATATTGAATTGCTAATGTCATTTTCAGTTATCTCCGCAAGCCATAGTGAGACTAATGGTGAGGGATTGAAGTATGAGTGTTGAGTTTGATACTATTTTTATTTTCTGCAAATTAGATATCAGATTTCTCAAGTTGTTTATGATTACCTCCAAAAGCCAGAGCAAGACAAATGGTGAGGGGTCAGAATATGAGTTGATGTAATTTGATTTTAGTTTACTTTGTTTGCAATTTTGGATTTCTTTGAGTTTAGTTTATTTTATATTTATACAGCAGCAAGGATACTGGGTTTCATGATCAATAACTCACTATTTGTTTAATTAGAATAGTGGCACATTTTCATTCTCTTTTAGGAATTAATTTCATCATTGCAAGTTTTCAAACCTTTTTGTAAGTTTGAAGTTTTGGGGATCATTTTAAGGGACATCATTGCCTTGAACATTGAATTACCATCTCACATTAGGGAATCAACAAAGTTAAACCCAAAAACAAACTAAAAATCAAAAACAACAAAAAGTAAGAAATAGTTTATCTTGCATATATAGTGTGCGTCACTTCAGCAGTTTACGACTCTAGGATTGACAATTAATATAGCAATTTAGGATGCTCTAAATTGACCAAACAAATGATGTGCATAAGCATCTAACTGCCTTGGATGATGCAACCAGACTGTATGGCAAAGCCACTAGCTCAAGTGTTCGCTTTCTGATAGCTGAGAATGAGTGAATGGCAAAGGAACTACAAATGGCCAAGCAAGGAGGATACTTGGTGACAATGTTCGCCCAAGTTGAACTGAAGAAGGAAATACTAGATGAAGTATTGTCCCTTGACACAGTTATGCAAGCATTGTACTCCAATTTTGGTGCTATACACGAGGCAGTTATCCATCTCAATGGATGGCAGTAGCGATGTGATAGAAGATCATGAATCTTGATGAACTTGCATGTTGTTGTTGATGCCATGAAAAAATGGACAATGAAGTACAAGGGAGCCACACTTCACTTGCCCAAGATGATGAAGGCCAATGCAGTCAAGCTGAAGGCATGTATCTAGAGTCAGATCCGGAATTATGAAGAGCTCCCATAGTTCATCACTAGAATACAGGCTTCACATGCACGAGTATTCAAGAGTATGGATGTTGTGGTGCGCAAAAATGCGATCCCATCACTTGGGACTCTCACCTAGGTGAAGACAAAGAAATAGGTCCGACTAGAGCTTGAATCATACTTTGACAAGTTTATGTGCATTTCCACCAGCCCAAACCTGCCCATCAGTGCAAACATCATGCACAAGTATGTAGTTGGTTCAGCCACATTGAAGACAATGATGTGCATGCTTTCAGACAAGTTGGATAGAGGAGCCCGAGGAGTGTACCCAGATGCTATGGAGGCAAGAGTCAGGTTTCAAATGGATGTCACCATGGATCACACGTACACCATCAAGGACTACCAATCTTGGCATCAGTATGTTATTGTCAATCAGCATGAAGATGTTGAGGAGTTGGACTTCCATGGTTGTCTAAGTCAGAGTGATGTGTAGCATGGCTTACTCAAGCCATCTTGTTCACAGGGGTGCATGTGCATTGCAATGTTAAGTCATGTCAAGTGTAAGTCAAGTGTCAATAGTTGGATGTAACAGTCATAGAGTAGGTGAAAAGTCATAAGGGTAGTTGAACTGTCACAAAGGGGAATGTCTTAAGACTATCTTAGAGAGAGCTTGGATAGTATTGTAACACACCTTGTCTTCTCCACTACATGGAGCTAGTACATCTCTTCGGAGGAGCAGTTGGATGTGGCTGTAATGTTCCACTATTGGAGCTAGTGGTTGGACATGGATATATTGTATGACTAGAACTTACACTTCTTTATATAATAAGAGCCAGCATGTTTCATGCATATGTTGTATTGTATTCCAGCTATCTTGTTTACTCTAAATGGCATATGTATTTGCTTTCTTACGCATGCATGTATGGACTATTCTCTATGAGTATGTATGAATCTTTCTGAAATGTGTTGTTGGTTTAACCATCACTTTGGATTGCCAGCTAACTTGATTTCCATCTTGTGATGTATCTTCACTCGTGTGCTCCCTTCCCATCCAATTACTATTACAGGTTTCCAAGGGGTGCACTCATCTCAACCCACTTATTTTAGAACCTCTCATGCACCTTCCTTGACTCACTACAACTCTCACACCCTTGCTACCAACAAAGTTATCTTACTTGCCTCTGTGCGAAATCGTGGTCAAGGCATTACCATATGACCCACTACTGGGACTCCTACACTAAATGGTCTGAGGTCTAATTGGGACTTCTTACTGGGGAGATCCCCTTGACATTTTTGTGGGTCCAGCACTGTCAACATTTCTGGTGCTAGAAGGAGGGCTAAATGACAAGCTATTTAATCTCATCCAGTTTTGAACCTTTGCATATCTTTCATGAATTCTTGCATATATTGCATGGATTCTTGCACTCTTCTCCCTCTGCAATGTTTTTCGAATCATGAAGATGTCACCATCACGAGGGAGTTTTTCTATCTCTTTTCCACTTACACGTGTGATGGTGAAGGCGAAGTGGCCTGGCCTGAGTACTTACATGACTTTCTTTCCATGCTTCATGAGGAAGATGGGTTTTCTAACGAACATGCCAGCTTGCTTCTTGCATACACACTTTAAGAATCTCCACTTCGATGGTTGTGCAACCTACCAGCTAATAGCATGCACTCACTTGAGCACTTATGTGATCTCACTGAAGACACTTTCTATCATTTTGATCCAGACCATCTTGACCGAAAACTGTTACAGAAACCAAAGGCTCCGTATGAATTGATCATGGATTTTTGGTAGCGCTTCTGTTACTTGAAGTTTCAAGGTCTGAGGAGCTAGATGAAATATTCCTATCTTTGGGAGTGATTCAAGTATTTCCTTAAGAAATTTTCTCGTCCCAAGAAGAAGCTTGAAATCAAGCCTCACTTAACATTCTTCACTGATGGAGCTGCATGATCTCAGTCAGTTGTGGTCACTGTCTCAACTAACTATCCGCCATCCCCTCATCAAATAGCTCCACCACTGCCGAGTGATGTTGAGGATCATGCTCACACACCTGTTCATCTTTCACATCCTCCCAACATCACTTCACTTAATTTTCGTGCAAATTTGGTTTTGATTCCATTGAGTTTCCATATGCGTACTGTTCCACAACCTTCGTCTTCGCACCTGGGTGTTCCTCTAAATGATATTATATTATGTTCTTCCATTCTCAACTTCTCACTTGTTGTGAATGAGGAACAAGACACTAATGGAGTTGGTGTTATACAACCAAAATGCACTGTCATTCATGAAGAGTACGAGTGGGAGCTTGAACATCAGCACTCGGCGAAGGATGACTCCCTTCCGTCTGAGCCTCCTCCATTCCTTCCTTACATATTTGGTGAACCTGCCATCCATGATTTCGCATGTGTATCTCCATCCACAGATGCACCCATTGTTGATCACTCGCAGGACTCGCCAGATGTTGTTCCATCATTCAACAATAGAGAGGATAAGCTATTCATTGAAAATCCACTTGATCTTTCATCTGTCTTTCCCGGAAACACAGAGGATGAGTTTGTTCCCTTTTCATATACCCCTCTGTTTGATTAATTTAATCATGAGGATGTTGATGAATTAATTGAATTTTCTGATCATGGCAGTCATCATCCATTTACTCCCATATTTGATCATGATCATGACTCTACCACATTTGATCTTTCAAAGCCACTGGTTTATGATGACCTATCTAATGATGAAGTTGAAACACCCAATACTGTCGAGGCACTTCACCCTAAGCTGAGGGTTGTCAGGTCCTCACTCTCTTGCGGTTAGTCTCACATCCAATTAGGAAATTGTTCAATCACCCAAGGCTCCTCATCACTCATCTATATCCATTTAAGATCCATCTCACACACAAATCATACTTCCTCCAGTCAAACTACATGATCCTATTGCTCATGCATTGAAGGAATCTTACATTTCAAGCACACGTGCTCCACACAAGTTATCTTTGTTTCTTTCATTTTCTTGCTTGTCACAGTCAAGAGTGTTCTTATGCTTCAAAGTTGCACACAATGTCGCACAACTTCATGACATGTCCACAGACTACTCACCATGAACTTGTACTCACTTATGTCCTGTGGGCACTTTGAAACACGAAGTGTGGTTGTCTTCATTGTTATATCTTTCTTGTTTGTTGGTTCGCACAACTGGATTGCTCGCAGACCAAGCCTTCACCAACATGGTCAACCAATGTGCCGGTGGCTGCATTGGAAGTATCATTTCACTTGATCAAGCCCATGCACCATTAGTTTAGGAGTAGGAGTAGTGTTTGCTTTCAGTCAGTTTTTTTGCATGCTTGTTTGCTTACTCGCCTTGTTTGTTTGTTTGCTTGTTTTCTTACCTACTTTTCTTTCGCTTTTACTTCTGCTTTGCTTTGATTCATTGTTTGCATCTTCGTTTGATTCGTTCGTAGGTTAGTTTCGCCTAAAACCATGTATGACTCTTGAAACGAGCTGGGTGAAGTACAAGAGGGGTTGTACAACTATCACTACTTGATTATATGTCTTCTTTCCTATGTATGAAGAAATTTTTACTTTTATTCCATGATACATCAAAGGAAAATACATATTGTTCGAAGTGAACATTGGTGAAAACACAACGCTTGCACGCTAACTAGTGTCACCTTCTCTAGTCGATTGTTTTTGGGTTAACCCTTGTCAGCTCGGTCAAGTAGAGTAAGGTGAGGAGGAAAACCTTAACAGGCATGTCAGAGATACAATAAACTACTTCTCTGCTGGAACAACCTTTTTTTTTCTCAATAAGTCGGGATCCCTCTTCCACCTTTGAAATGCATAAGTGATATGCACAATTATGAAAAAATGAAAAAGACAAAAAAAAATCAAAATGAAAATGAATAAGGTGAAAGAAGAGAAAGGCTTCCTACACAGGGAGGTGATGCAAGTAACTCTGACGAGGTACTGACTAGGCTTGCAGGCATCGGAGCCATGATTGTGTTTCTATGTGACTCTATCGGGTTACTGTCCAAACCTGCTGGCAAAGGAGCAAAACCAGAGATGAAACTAAGACTCTGAGGACTATACTACTTTTGCACTAATATACCACTCAACCCCAATCGAAACAACTGGTTTCCTTGGATTGGAATGTGTATCAATCGACCAAGAGTTTGACAAATGCTACATCTTACAATCAAGCTAGTGTGAAAACAAGATGAGTTGACAACTGAACAATACTTCCGGAGGTGTTAGACTTGCTTTTAACGAACAAGTTCGATTCATAGAGCTGGAGTTCTACCAGTGTGTCACCAAGTATTGTAGCGGCTGCAACCACCCTCCAAAATTTTTCCTTAGCTTCATTTGGAGAGTCTATACCAACCTTTCGCAACACCTTGTCTTGCTGCGTCAAGTACACAAGCTTCAGTGTTTTTCTTGCATAAAGGCAGCCTGTTGATCACATCTTAATGCATTCCCCTCCCAAGTTGATCACCCGAACTTGGTCTAGCTGCAGGTTGAGAAGATTCCCCAAGAAATTGTGCATTTCTAGAGGGAAACCAGGCTTTCCTCCAAAAATTGCGCAATCCTATCAGGCAGCCTATTGGGCTCCAGAATTGAGCAATTCTTCTAGTCAACACTCACAATGAAAATTGTGCAATTTTCCCTAGTAGGGCTACTCAATCCAAAATTTTTGCAAATATGGGCAGCAATCAGTTGCTCTATCTATAAATTGCGCAAATCTCCTGGGCAGCCAACCCAGCTCCCAGCCAGAAATGTGCATTTCCTTCAAGCAGTTGAGCAGCTGCATGCATGAGAAGTTTGGTTGACCAGTTCCACCCGGGGCCGATGAAACTTGCCTTGTATGCATAGATTTCTTTTTCATGGAATATAAAAAGGCAACATGCAAAAGACATCCCATGATTTAGGGAGCTATTTTTAGCAGCTGGAGGTTACATGCAAAGTTGTTTTAGAAACTTTCCTCCAAGTGTCGTTTTTTCCTAGCTTTGTGGCATGCGTGTCATTTGCTCAAAAATTATTTATTCGACGCATCAGTCTCATTCTTTCACATTGATCTTGGAGCTCTGACATCCCACAGCACATCTAGGACTCTTCTACACATCCGGCTTAGCTATTAACGAGTAAGTGGCCCAACTTGTCTTTTTCAGCATTTTTGTCACTTTTTGTGTATTCACTTGTGTGAGTGATGTTTTATTGATTTCTTTGAATGCTTGTTGTCGTTTACATGTATACTAGATTGTCCTAGCTCTATTTTAATTTTCATTGCTATCTCACTGCTTCCACATGCATGAAATTGTTTTGCACAAGTGATCGCCAATTCGGCGACTTGCTCCACCCACATGCATGTTGATTTTTTTACTGAATCTTTCATTCATGTTTTCATGCACTTTCAATCACTTCTAATTTTAATTAGTGTCACCATGCATTCACTGTCATATTTTATTTCAGTTTCCTGTCAGCGAGTCGAGCTAACTTTGGCCCAAACTCTGCCTTCATTGAGATAGCATTGCGCAATCTGGGGAAGGAAGACCCTACCTTCCTCTCTAGAAATGCGCATTTCTACCTAGCACTGTCCTCTAGGACTGTTTTGCACATTTTTGAGGGACAAATGATAACTGGCCTAGAAAATTACGTAATGCAGTCCCTGAGCCTGTAGTCACTCCCAGTTGGAATTATGCATTGCGCAATCCACGTAGCCAACAACCAGTCTGGATTGCGCATTGCACATATCCAGTATCCATTCTTTCCTCCCAGACAACCCTGACTTCCTTTTGCATAGTTTTGCCAGCCATTCACCCAGCCTCCCAGAATCATTTGCGCAATCTTGCCCATCAGTTTCCTAGGTATGTGCTGTGTCATTCCCATAATTTGCTTTGGTTTGCATTGACATATTTCTTGCCATGCATGTTGCTTGTCTCTAGATCTTTCAAGTGTTCATTCGCCTCTTAGTAGTACAGGATCAATGGCCTCCAAGACAGCGGGATCACAGGACACTGATGGAAATGCACCTGGAGCAGCAGTTGAGCAAGTGTCCTCTAGTCTGCCAAACTATGAAGATACAAGTTGTATCTAGACAGGGACATCAAATTGAAGTGGTTAGAGGTCAATGAAATATTTGCAGGCACTTTTGAGGATGACCTCGAAGACTGTCATGTGTACGTGAACATTCACAAGTCTAGCTTGTACCGGATTGCATGCAGATATCCAGCATTCCCATGCACGGACATGATACACTGGATCGTCTCTCACACTGATCCCAAGATGATGACCTTGAGAAATGTCAGTGGGATGAAGCTTGCAACCTTCTGGGCACGAGATTATGATGAGATGTATCACATGTTAGAGCCCATGATTATCATGAAGACTCCATTAATCTTACCCAATAGCAGTGCTAGCTCCAGAAACATTCTGAGAACTGGATAAAGGAGCCAGCTCGATTCAGGTTGACACCCAACCAGATCTACAAGACAAAGATACTAAGGAAGGCATACAAATACTTGGTCATATTTTCTTGTCAATTGTATGGCCAAGCAAGCATGGAAATCTTCCCACAAGTTTGGGTGATCGCATTGGACCAAGTGACTAGAGAAGGAAAACCATGTAACTAATCTAGCATATTGGCTCATCAGCTGAAGGAACAAGTAACGAAGGCTCGACAGTCAGCCAGAGGTATGCACGTAGAGATTTACATGTGTGCCTACAACTTAGATGCAGTCTATGCCCGACAGGATTTCTTGGGTTTGGAGTGGGCATGGTCACCAGCAAAGACTGCTGTGAACATGTATTTCAAGTTGTTTTCCGAATCTAGCTTCAAAGGAGTAATCACATGGTTGTCCAATAATTTTTTCACCCCAGTGTACAAGATGATATTTGAACAAGATCCACCCTACATGTCGAAGGAAGCAATAGAGGCACTGATAGGCATTGCTGATTGGTATGCCTCACCATCCAACACCTTCATCTGAATGTTCAGCACAGAGAAGCCTCCACATGTTCTATTGAATTTTGCCTTGGATGTACTTGTCATGCAGGAAGTAGCATGTCACATCTCGGTAGGATTGATAGCTAGACTACACCGGAAGAAGAAGGCACCTTGGCCTGCTCTTCCTTTGCGGATTGGGTTATATGAGATCCGGAGTGTCAAGCAAGCAGATTTCAAAGCAGAACAGATGAAGAATTACCCACTCACCTCCAAAGCTACAATCCGTATAACCCACATTGCATTGTGAAGGATCAATGCATAAGATTTCAGTTCAACTAGATCCACAGGGCATTTCATTGGGCCGAGGAGGACCCATGCAAATATTTCTATAGTTTCTCTAGACCCAATAAATAGGTCTACTTTACTGTGGAGGGGTTAGCGAAGCAACATGAAGAAGCATCACGGATAGCACCAGTAGCAGCTGTGGCAGTAGGGACAAGCATACCAGTTGCACGACAAAGGTAAGAGGAAGATTGTCGATCACATGGAGGAGGAGAAAAGCTGCAAGTTTTGAATAGAACCACTTGTAGAACAAGATGTTATGGCTATAAAGGCACCGGCGTGACAAGAAAATCATGTGAAGGCAGAGGGATAAGAATAGAATGGAAGAAGTAGAGAAGGAGTTGCATGAGTTGAGGGAGCAGCTCCGAAAGGAACAAGAGCTGCACAAACAGAAGAGGGAAGCACAACAACAATAGATACAACAGGGGGCGCAACATGTGCAAACAGATGAAGCGACACCTGTACAAGTAGCTGATTCATCAGAGCATCTGGCATCAGGCAAACAGGGTGAACCATCGCATGGGCAAGAACTCACTAATGAGATAGAACAAGCACTTCAACGGTTGGATAGAGACATGGAACAATAGGAGTTGGAATAGGACACTGACCTCATGCCTCACCACAAAAAGGTCGACTCACCCACTTCAATGCATCTAGATGATGAGCAAGTCTCGAATGACCAAGGAGGCACTAAGATCCTTTGTGATCAGCTGGAAGAAGAGATGCACAACATCTCATTCGACGAATCCCAACATAGAGTTGTGCAGTCTCGTAGAGTATCAACTCCGGAGGATCATACATCTCCTGTGCAAGTTGAGGAATGATGGATCGTGACTGATGTGCACAAACATCTAGTTACCTTGGTCGATGCAACCAGAGTGTATTCTAAAGCCACTAGCTCAAGTGTTCACTTTTTAATAGCTAAGAATGAGTGAATGGAAAAGGAACTACAAATGGCCATGCAAGGAGGAGATTTGGTGACAATGTCCACCAAAGATGAATTGAAGAAGGCAATAATAGATGAAGTATTGTCCCTTGACATAGTTATGCGAGAATTGTACTCCAAGTTTAGTACCGTGCATGAGGCAGTCGTCCATCTCAATAGATGGTAGCAGTAATGTGCTAGAAAAGCATGTATCTTAATGAACTTACATGTTGTTGTTGATGACATGCAAAAATGGACGATGAAGAACAAGGGAGCCCCACTTCACTTGCCTAAGATGATGAGGGCTAATGTCGTGGAGCTGAAGGCATGTATCCAGAGTCAGATGCATAATTATGAAGAGCTCTCGCAATTCTTCACTAGCATACAGGCTTCCCATGCATGAGTATTCAAGAGTATGGATGTTGTGGTGCGTACACATCTGATCCCATCACTTGGGACTCTCACCTAGGTGAAGACAAAGAAATAGGTCCAACTAGAGCTTGACTCATACTTCAACGAGTTGATGCGCATTTCCACCAACCCAGACTTTCCCATTAGTGCAGACATCATGCACAAGTATGTAGTTGGTCCGGCCACATTGAAGACAATGATGCGAATTCTTTCAGACGAGTTGGACAGAGGAACCCGAGCAGTGTACCCAGATGCTATGGAGGCAAGAGTCAGGTTTCAGATGGATGTCACCACAGAGCACACGGACACCATTAAAGACTACCAATCTTGGCATTAGTATGTTATTGTTAATCATCATGAAGATGTTGAGGAGTTGGACTTCCATGGTTGTCTAAGTTAGAGTGATGTCTAGCATGGCTTGCTCAAGCCATCTTGTTCACATGGGTACATGTGCATTGTAATGTTAAGTCATGTCAAGTGTAGGTAAAGTGCCAATAGTTGGATGTAATATTCATAGAGTAGGTGAAGAATCATGAGGGTAGTTGAACTGTCACAAAGGATAATTTCAAGAGTCAACCCACCCTTTGCTATAAATAGTCCCTCATAACTCATTGTAAAGGCTTTTGGTCAGCCAAGCTTCCAATAAGACTATCTTGGAGAGAGCTTGGACAGTATTGTAATGCACCTTGGCTTCTCCACTACACGGAGCTAGTATATCTCTTTGGAGGAGCAGGAAGATGTGGCTGTAACGTTCCACTATTGGAGCTAGTGGTTGGACATGGATGTATTGTATGACTAGAACTTACACTTCTTTATATAATAAGAGCCAACATGTTTCATGCATATGGTGCATTGCATTCCATCTATTTTGTTTACTCTAGATGACATATGTATTTTATTTCTTACACATGCATGTATGGACTATTCTATATGATTATGTATAAATCTTCCTGAAATGTGTTGTTGGTTTAACCATCACTTAGGATTCCCAACTAACTTGCTTTCCATCTTGTGATGTATCTTCACTCATGTGTTCCCTTCCCATCCAATTATTATTACAGGTTTCCAAGGGGCGCACTCATCTCAACCCACTTGTGTTAAAACCTATCATGCACCTTCCTTGACTCATTGAAATTGTCACACCCTTGCTACCAATAAATTTCTATTAATTGCCTCTGTGAAAAATCGTGGTGAAGGAATTACCATACGACCCACTGTTGGGACTCTTACACCAAACACTCTGAGGTCTAATTAGGACTTCTTACCGGGAAGATCCCCTTGACATGTTGGCGGGTCCAGCACCTTCAACATTTCTAGCGCTAGAAGGAGGGCCAGATTACAAGCTGTGTCCTGTCATCCGGTTTTGAGCCTTTGCATATGTTTCATGAAATTTTGCATATCTTTCATGGATTCTTACACTCTTCTCCCTCCACGATGTTTTGCAAATCATGAAGATGTCACCATCACGAGGGAGTTTTTCGATCTCATGTCCACTTACATGTATGATTGTGAAGGCGAAGTTGCCTAGACTAAGTAATTGCATGAATTTTTTTCCATGCTTCATGAGGAAGATGGGTGTTCTGACGAATAAGTCAGCTTGTTGCTTGCATACACACTTCACAAATATCCACTTTGATGGTTGTGCAGCCTACCAGCTGATAGCATTCACTCACTTGAGCACTTTTGTGATCTCATTGAAGACACTTTCTATCATTTTGATCCAGACCATCTTGACCGAAAACTGTTACAACAATGGAAGGCTCTGCCTTAATCTATCATGGATTTTTGGCGGTACTTCCGTGACTTGCGATTTCAAGCTCCAAGGAGCTAGATGAAATTTTCCTATCCTTGGGACCGATTCGAGTATTGCCTTCAGAAATCTGCTCATCCTAAGAAGAAGCTTGAAATCAAGCCTCGCTCAACATTTTTCATTGATGGAGCTATGCAATCTCAGCCAGATGCGGTCACTGTCTCGACTGATTGTCTGCCATCCCCTCATCAAATAGCTCCACCACTGTCGAGTGATGTTGAGGATCCTTCTCACACACCTGTTCATCTTTCACATCCTCCCAAAATCACTTCACTTAATTTTCGCGCAAATTTGGTTGTTAATCCATTGAGTTGCCATATGCGTACTATTCCACAACCTCCATCTTCGCACTTAGGTGTTCCTTCAATTGATATTGTCTTGTGTTCTTCCATTCCAAACTTTTCACTTGTTGTGAACAAGGAACAAGCCACTGACGGAGTTGGTGTTGCACAACCAACATGTGCTGTCATTCATGACAGCGCATGATGACTCCCTTTTGTCCGAGCCTCCTCCATTCTTTCCTGACATCTTTGGTGAACCTGCCATCCATGATTTCGCATGTGTATCTCCATCCACAGATGCACCCATTGTTGATCACTCGCAGGACTCACCAGATGTTCATCCATCATTCGACAATGGAGAGGATAAGTTGTCCATTGAAAATCCACTTGATCTTTCATCTTTCTTTCCCGGAAACACAAAGGATGATTTTGTTCACTTTTCATCTACCACTTTGTTTGATTCATCTAATCATGAGGATGCCAATGAATTAATTGATTTTTTTTATCGTGGTGGTCGTGATCCATTTACTCCCATATTTGATCATGATCATGACTCTATCAAAGTTTATCTTTTGAAGCCACTAATTTATGATGATCTATCTGATGATGAAGTTGAAACACCCAAGACTATCGAGGCACTTCAACCTGAGATGAGGATTATGTCAGTTCCCCACTCTCTTGGGGTTAGTCTCACTTCCAATCAGGAAATTTTTCAATCACCCAAGGCTCCTCATCACTCATTTGTATGCATTGAAGATCCATCTCACACATAGATCATACTTCCTCCACTCGATCTACATGATCCTATCGCTCATGCATTGGAGGAATCTTACATTTCAAGCACACGTTCTCGATGCAAGTTATCTTTGTTTCTTTCATTCGCTTGCATGCCACAGTCAAGAGTGTGCTTATGCTTCAAAATTGCATGCAGTGTTGCACAGCTTCATGACAAGTCCATGGACTACTCACCATGCACTTGTACTCACTTATGTCTTGTGGGCACTTTGAAACCCGAAGTGTGGTTGTATTCATTGTTATATATTTCTTGTTTGTTGGTTTCCACAACTAGGTTGCTCGCGGACCAAGCCTTCACCAACATGGGTCAACCAATGCATCAATGGTTGCATTCGAAGTCTCACTTCATGTGATCAGGCCCATGCACCGTTAGTTTAGGAGTAGGAGTAGTGTTTGCTTTCAATCAGTTTGCTTGCATGCTTGTTTGCTTACTTGCTTTTTTTGTTTGTTTTTTTGCTTGCTTTCTTGGTTGTTTGCTTACCTACTTTGCTTTCGCTTTTTCTTCTGCTCTTGCTTTTCTTTGTTGTTTGTTAGTTTGCTTGTTTCATTCGTAGGTTAGTTTCGCATGAAACCATGTATGACTATTGAAATGAGCTGGGTGAAGTACAAGAGGGATTGTACAACTATCACTACTTGGTTATCTGTCTTCTTGCCTCTATATGAAGAACTTGTTACTTTTAGTCCATGATACGTTGAAGCAAAATATGTACTGTTTGAAGTGTACCTTGGTGAAAACACAACACTTGCGCAATAACTAGTGTCACCTTCTCTACTCAGTTGTTTTTGGGTTAACCCTTGTCAGCTCAGTCAAGTAGAGTAAGGTGAGGAGGAAAACCTTAATAGAGACGTTAGAGATACAATAAACTAATTCTCTATTGGAACAACCTCTTCTGCTCTCAATAAGTTGAGATCCCTCTTCTGCCTCTGAAATGAATAAGTTCTATGCATAGTTATGAAAAAATGTAAAAAAATGAAAAAGTCAAAAAAATTCAAAATGAGAATGAATAAGGAGAAAGAAGAGAAAGTCTTCTTGTGCAGGGAGGTGGTGCAAGTAACTCCGCTTCGGTACTGACTAGGCTCACTAGGAGCGGAGCCATGCTTGTGTTCCTATGTGACTTTGTCGAGGTACTGTCCAGGCCTGCTGGCAGCGGAGCAACACTAGAGATGAAACTAAGACTCTAACGACTATACTTATAATGCACCAATATACCCCCAATCAAAACAACTATCTTTCCTTGGCTTGGAATGTGTGTCGATCAACCAAGGGTTTGGTAGATGCTACACCTTACAATCAAGCTAGTGTGAAACCAAGATGAGCTAAGAATTGAACAATAGTTCTGAAGATGTTAGACTTTCTTTTCACAGACAAGTTCCATTCAGAGAGCTGGAGTTATACAGTGTGTCACCAAGTGTTGTAGCGGCTACAACCACCCTCCAAAATTTTTCCTTAGCTTCGTTTTGGAGCCTCCCTACCAACCTTTCACAAAACCTTATCTTGCTTCATCAAGTACACAAGCTTTAGTGTTTTGCTTGCACAAAGGCAGCCTGTCGATCACAGCTTGATGCATTCCCCTCATAGGCTGATCACTCGAACTTGGTCCAATTGCAAACTAAGCAGCTCCCCCAAGAAATTGCACATTTTTGGAGGGCATCCAGCCTTCCATCCAGAAATTGCACAATCCTGTCTAGCAACCTGCTTGGCTCCAGAATTGCCCAATTCTGCCAATCAACACTCACAGTTAAAATTGCACAATTTTCCCTAGCAGGGATTCTCAGCCCATAATTTGTGCAAATTTGGGCAGCAGTCAGCTACTCTGTCCAGAAATTGCGCAAATCTCCTAGGTAGCCAACCCAGCTCCCATCCAAAAATGCGCATTTCCTTCAAGCAATTGAGTAGCCGCATGCATGAGTAGTTTGGTTGACCAGTTCCACCTGGGACCAAGGAAACTTGACATGCATGCATAGCTTTCTTTTTCTTGGAATAGAGCAAGGAAACATGCAAAAGGAATCCCATGATTTAGGGAGTTATTTTTAGCAGTTGGAGGTCACATGCAAAGTTGTTTAGGAAACTTTCCTCCAAGTATTGCTTTTTCCTAGATTTGTGGCATGTGTGCCATGAGCTCGAAAATTATTTATTCGACGCATTAGAGATCATTATTTCACATCAATCTTGGATATCTAACATCCCACAACACATCCAGGACTCTTCAACACATCTAGCTCAGCGATTCATGGGTAAGTGGCCTCAACTTGTCTTTTTCAGCGTTTCTGTCACTTTTTGTGTATTCGCTTGTGTGAGTGATGTTTGCTTGATTTCTTTGAACGCTTGGTGTCATTTACATGTATACTAGCTTTTTCTTTCTTTGTTTCACTTTTTGTTGCTATCTCACTGCTATCGCATGCATGAAACTGTTTTGCACAAGTGGTCACCGATTTGGCGACTTGCTTCACCCACATGCATGTTGATCTATTTACTGAATCTTTCTTTCATGTTTGCATGCACTATCAATCACTGTTGCTTTCACTTAGTGTCTTCATGCATTCATTATCATATTTGATTTCAGTTGCCTGTCGGCGAGTCGGGCCAACCTTGGCCCAGACTCTGCCTTCACTGAGACAACATTGCGCAATCTGGGGAAGGAAGGCTCTGCCTTCCTCTCCAGAAATGCACATTTCTGTCCAACACTTTCCTCCAAGACTATTTTTCACATTTCTAAGGGACAATGACTGTTGACTCAAAAATTGTACAATGTAGTCCCTGAGCCTACAGTCAGTCCTAGTTGGAATTGTGCATTGTAATCCCAGTAGCCAGAAGCCAGCCTGGAATGCACATTACGCAGATCCAGCAGCCAGTCTTGCCTCTGAGACAGCCCAGACTACCTTTTGCATAGTTCTGGCAGCCAGTCACCCATCCTCCCAAAATAAATTGCACAATCTTTCCCATCAATTTCCTAGGTATGTGTTGTGTCATTCCCCGAATTTGCTTTGGTTTGCACTGACAGATTTATTTCCATGCATGTTTCTTGTCTCCAGATATTTTAGGTGTTTATCTTCCTCTTAGTAGTACTAGCTCAATGGCCTCCAAGAGAGCGAGATCACAAGATACTGATGGAAATGCAGCTGGAGCAGCAATTGAGCAAGTGTCCTCTAGTCTACCAATCTATGAAGATACAAAGTTGTATCTAGATAGGGACATCAAACTGAAGTGGTAAGAGGTCAATGATGCATTTGCAGGAACTTTTGAGGAAAACCTCAAAGACTGTTAAGTGTACATGAACATTCACAAGTCCGGCTTGTATCGGATTGCATGCAGATACCTTGCGTTCCCATGCGCGAACATGATACACTGGATCATATCTCACACTGATCCCGAGATGATGACCTTGAGTAGTTTTAGTGGGATGAAGCTTGCAACCTTTTAGGCACAAGATTATGATGAGATGTATCAGATTTTAGAGCCCGTGACTATCATGAAGACTCCATTCAACTTACCCAACAGCGGTGCTAACTCTAAGGACATTCTGAAGAACTAGGTAAAGGAGTTGGCTCGATTCAGGTTGAAACCCAACCAAATCTACAAGACAAAGGATACTCAGGAAGGTGTACCAATACCTGGTCATATTTTCTTGTCGACTGTATGGCCAAGCAAGCACGGAAACCTTCCCACAGAGTTGGTGATCGCATTGGACCAAGTGGCTAGAGAAGGAAAACCATGTAACTGGTCCAACATATTGGTTAATCAGCTGAAGGAACAAGTAATGAAGGCTCAACAGTACCCAGAGGTATGCATGCCGAGATTTACATGTCTGCCTACAACTTGCAGTCTATGCCTGACAGGATTTTTCAGGTTTGGAGTGGGCATGGTCACCGGCAAAGACTGATGTGAACATGTATTTAAAGTTGTTTTCTGAATGCAGCTTCAAAGGAGTAATCACACAGCTGTCCAATCATTTTTTCACCCCAGTGTACAAGACGATATTTGAACAGGATCCACCCTGCATGTCGAAGGAAGCAATGGAGGTACTGATAGGCATTGCTGATTGGTATGCCTCACCATTCGGCACCTTCATCCGAATGTTCAACGTGAAGAAGCCTCTACATGTTCTACCAAATTTTGCCTTGGATGTACTTTTCATGCAGGAAGTAGCATATCACATCTCAATAGGATTGACAACTAGACTACATTGAAAGAAGAAGGCACCTTGGCCCACTTTTCCATTACGGATTGGGTTATATGAGATCTAGAGTATCAAGCAAGCGGATGTCTAAGCAGAACAGATGAAGAAGTACATGCTTGCCCTTCGAAGCTACAATTTGTATGACCCACATTTCATTGTGAAGGATCACTGCACGAGAGTTCAGTTCAACTAGATCGACGGGGCATTTTATTGGGCTGAGGAGGACCCATGGAGATTGTTAGAGCCTAGATTTGTCTCAGGCTGAAAAGACAAGGTTCTAGGTCCACATCAAACCACGCTCAGCCTCATAGCTAGACCTACGAGGACAAGAGAGGGCTCTCTCCAGGTCAATCTAGGCAAAAGGTGATCAATGAGGCTCGAGATGACTAAATTGGCAATTGATCTTAGGCTAGGTATGAAGTACAAGAAGTTTGAAGTTGATTTTTGAGGTTTTGTTGAATCAAAGGAAAAGGCAATTTTGGGTGCGGGGATGAGACTCAGTTTTTGCAGAGGTCTACTTAGGGAAAGGTAGGTGATTTTCTTGATGCTTTTAAAGAGAATGAATGGCTAGATCTGACTGGTGAGAAGCTAAGGAGAGCAAGAAGCTTTCAAGGATTCTCCTTAAACAGATGAAAACATGGAAAATCAAACAAATTTAAAGGCAGAGCATAACAATCTATGGATTCTACCTTAACACTTCATTTGTTCAATTGCAGAAGATGAGAGAAGGAAAATGATACACATAAAAACTTACAATTACTGAAAGAAGCACACCATCAAACACATAAAGCCACAAGGATCCTAAACAATGCTGCAAAACCCTGGTCTTTCCTTTGCCAAAAATGCAGAAATGAATGTACAATAGAGTGTCAAGCTTTTCCCAAGAGTCCAACCCTGAAAATGACTTAGAAATTACATAATATAGGCAAGCCAACCTCTTCCCTTGCCTCTAGGGGTCGATCTCATCATTCTAGGATCTGTTTCAACCAATTCTAAACAAAGCACTACAATCTAGGCAGTCAAAACAACTTGCCTCTATAAGGTAGGAAACTGATTCATTCATTAAATTTTCACTCTTTGGTGAATGAATCTACTAGATCAAGTAACTAAGTGTCAAATTACATCATGTTTAAAAAAATTACATCACAAATCAAAACTGGTCAAACTAGGCGAGTTTTTGAGCTGAAAGATGAAAAATAGGGCAAAAAATCTATATGTGTTGTGCTGCTTTCTATATGCGTCATGCTACTTTGCTGCTGTTTTTGACGTACCTGTAGGAGTCCAAATTGAGATCAGGTTGGCTTTTTGGAAAATCCTACCTATATACTATCCAACCCAAGTGGAATTTTCCAATTTGGTGTCCATTTTCCCCTCCAAAAGTTCATTCTCCCATGACTGCTTCCTGTGTGTCAAAATAGGGGCAGTGATGTCATTTTTTGCATGTTTTTTGACCTTTTGGGGACCCAAAACTTGCCCAAATTTTTTTCCAAGTACCAAAATTCATGATTTTTCATGAAAAAACCAAAATTGCAAATCATTTGTGATTTGGAGCTCCCAATCCTAAGCGTCGCGCAAGGTGCGCAGGCGCGACGCATATAGCCTGTACATAGCGTTTTGTATAGGAGACCTTTGGAGGCCTTCCCGGTGTCCAAATTGGGTTCAGGATAGCTCGTTGGAATTTTATTTGAGTCTACTTTCCAAACCAACTAGAATTTTTCAATTTTGAATTCATTTACCCTATCAAAAATCAAATCTCCCAAGACTGGTCAAAATGTGCCAAATGAGGCTGCCTCAAGGCAGAGTGCTGTTGCAGTCAACTTTTGAATGCCTTCCTCAACTTCAAATTGAGCTCATGATAGCTCATTGGAAATATCTCTATGTTTAGTTATCATTTGACTCATCAAGAAAGTCATTTGGCCAACCAAGCTAGGAGAAAATTTGATTTTCCCAAGGTCACTTCATAGGTGCATTCAATTCTCCTGAGGCAACGGTATTTTTGACATTTCTCTAAAAACATGACACCTGTGTAAAAAGTGAAGGAAATTTTTCTTTTTTGGCCTGTTTTGGACAAAAACCTCTCTCATTTTTCCAAAATTCATCTTTTATTTCTCAGAGAAATCATTTGAGTGAAACCTATCCCGATGTGTGGAACAAGGTAATTGTCGAAATGAAGCGAAATGAAGGGGATAAGGGGCTTCTAAATTCTTGAGAAAATTTTGGGAAGTAGGGAGGGATGTTAGGAAGTAGGGGAAAGTGGAATCTCAGAAATTGAGTGAGGAGAAGGGGTGCAAAAAGGCAAAACACAGGCCTAGCCTTGAAAATAGGGTTTTTAGCAAGAAACTAGGGTTTGTGCGAAAATGAGGAATTTGGGGGATCTCAGTGATGGGAAGTGTTTAATAAGGTACATGAAGGATAGGGGAAGGTGTATGAACATTAGGATACAAGTTTTGCCGATGATTTGACCGTCCAAGAGAAATTGCCTTCAAAACCCTAGGAGAGGGAAATGAACCTTGCCTAGGCGCAACTGAAGCATGAACAAGGTGTAAAATGACCCAATGGAACCTGACATGATGATGACAACCCTCTGAATGATGATAGATTCAGCTGAATGATGACATGGACCGACATTTGGACAACTTTGGAAGGAGTGAAAGCAAACCCTAGACCTAATGCCTAGTGACCAAATTTTGCCTGAAGACTCACTGAAATGACAAAATTTGACCTTGACACTTTAAAATCACTTTGTAAGAGCATGTTTGATCACTGGAGGAAGGCTGGAAAGACTGACGCTAACATTGGCTCCAATGGGGATGGTAGCTCCTTAGAGGTGCCAAGAACGGCAGATCTTTGGGAGAGCTAGACAGTGCCTTCGTCCATTGGGCTATGGAGTCATTATTTGACAAACAATACAAGACTTTGACTCATTTATTGACTGAAACTTGATTCAAACCAACTCAATTATGAAACCAACATCACTGAAAACTGACTCATAAATGACTCATGACTAACTTAACTAAAGCAAGAACTTACAAAGCTTATTGAAGGGTAGCAATCCATCAAGATTTGAAATCATGATGAAAACCACCTATGTTTCTTACAAGACAATATACCATCAAACTATATCAAAATGGCAATGCAACCAATCAAGTAGATGCCTTCTTGATTGATTCTCCTGATCAGATCTTCTGGTCAACAATGAATACTGGTAACTGGGTACCCAAAAATATAGTCGACCATAATCTCCTTCATCACTGAATACTGCAATAATCACCTTCACTGCTGACTACAACAAATCTGCCATTGGATCCTGAAAAACATGAAGTCTTTCCTCCTGCTAAAAGAGAAAGGTGTCTTTTTCTCTTGATTTTGATCTTCCTTCATCATGTACTCCAGAAAGAGTATGTTCCTGGTCCTCAAAAAATTCTAAACAAGTAGATGAGTAGATCTCCTCTTGAAATAACATTTCAAAACATGAGACATATGAGGAAGAATCTGAAATGGAATCCTGAATGGTCTGATCTTTTGTAGTTTGAATATATGGTAGGTCATCCTCATATGATATGACAGCCAAATTCTCATTACATTCATCAATCATGAGAAAAGAAATTTCAGATGTTTTGTGAAACCCAACACTAACATTTCTATCAGCTACCATAGATTCATCCAGAGAAACCTTTTCACTTACTTGAACAAAGATCTTGCCTTGTTTTTCACAGAGGAAATGAACTACCTCCTCATGAAGATCTAGTGCTGGTGAGATGAGAGCATTTAGGTCTGCTACTCTGTTTTCTTCATTTGAGGTAGCCGCAACAATACAACTCTCTTTTATGAGATACAGAACAACATGTTTTGCCTCATCACAATTTATCTCTCGATCTGATTTATCATCATCACTTTCTGAGATTGGAACATTACTTTCCTGCGTTACCTGCATGTTGTCTTCTTCTATGGACAGATCTGAAACAACATTTTCTCTTTCATCATTTTCAACCATATGGAAATCTTCAGCCTACTGATCTTGACAAGTATCCTCTAAGATTTTTGTGTGCTGCTGAAACGGATTTTCATACAGGGCTTCCATGATCTCTTCATCCATGAAATTATCATCTTCATAAAACTTCTCAAGGCTTTCAATAAAACTATAAGCATGCTTGCAACAGTCTTGAACTAAATTTAATGATGGATGAGAGTCCTTATATCTTTCAATGAACATAGCATGAAAATCCTTTAAACAATAAATACAAGCATGCGGCAAACTTTCATACGAAGATTGGGCTTTACCTTCCAGAGTGGCCAAGAATATCTTCATCAAGCAATCTTCAGGAAAATCAACCTTCAACTTGCGAATATGCATGTGAAATCTAACCAGATGTAGAGCAGCGTCCTTCCTACCATCATCTTTAAATGTAGGCAAATTCCTTGACCAATCTACCTTCGGAATTTTATTTGGAAAACCAGGGATGTGATCTCGGCTCATGGGAGCGTATCTTCTTGCAACCCGATCCATCTTAAAAATCTCAAAGCTACTAATATTCTTGCAGTGAAGTCACCATGAAGCATTGATCTCTGGATTTTTCAGTGAATGAAGTCGCCAGGTGAATGATTTCAGCCTTCTTATGTCTGATTGTCGTCCACCATCAACAATCGGATCTGAAATTGATACATGTACTGGGGTAATTAACAAGTTAGATGTCACGTTTACAAGATAGACCGGAGATTGACTGAAGCAACATTTATCTACTTCCGCTAATGCAAAGCAAAAGTGTTTCGAAGGCTACTTGGCATAACTTCAGGCTCCGTCTGTAGCTATAAAACAAATGACATCAACAAGCAAATCATTTTCTTCCATAGTATGGTCACCACTATGTTAGAGCCTAGATTCGTCTCAGGCTGAAAAGACAAGGTTCTAGATCCACATCAAACCACGCTCAGACTCATAGCTAGCCCTACGAGCACAGGAGAGGGCTCTCTCCGGGTCAATCTCGGCAAAAGGTGATCAATGAGGCTCTAGATGACTAAATTGGAAATTGATCTTAGGCTAGGTATGAAGTACAAGAAGTTTGAAGTTGATTTTTGAGGTTTTGTTGAATCAAAGGAAAAGACAATTTTGGGTGCGGGGATGAGACTCAGTTTTTGCATAGGTCTACTTGGGGCAAGGTAGGAGATTGTCTTGATGCTTTTAAAGAGAATGAATGGCTAGATCTGACTGGTGAGAAGCTAAGGATAGCAAGAAGCTTTCAAGGATTCTCCTTAAACAGATGAAAACATGGAAAATCAAACAAATTTAAAGGCAGAGCATAACAATCTATGGATTCTACCTTAACACTTCATTTGTTCAATTGCAGAAGATGAGAGAAGGAAAATGATACACATAAAAACTTACAATTACTGAAAGAAGCACACCATCAAACACATAAAGCCACAAGGATCCCAAATAGTGCTACAAAACCCTAGTCTTTCCTTTGCCAAAATTGCAGAAATGAATGTACAATAGAGTGTCAAGCTTTTCCCAAGAGTCCAACCCTGAAAATGACTTAGAAATTACATAATATAGGCAAGACAACCTCTTCCCTTGCCTCTAGGGGTCGAGCTCATCATTCTAGGAGCTGTTTCAACCAATTCTAAACAAAGCACTACAATCTAGGCAGTCAAAACAACTTGCCTCTATAAGGTAGGAAACCGATTCATTCATTAAATTTTCACTCTTTGGTGAATGAATCTACTAGATCAAGTAACTAAGTGTCAAATTACATCATGTTTCAAACAATTACATCAAGAAAAAGTAAAAAATTACATCACAAATCAAAACTGGTCAAACTAGGCGAGTTTCTGAGCTGAAAGATGAAAAATAGGGCAAAAAATCTATATGCGCCGTGCTACTTTGTTGTTGTTTTTGAGGTACATGTAGGAGTCCAAATTGAGCTCAGGTTAACTTGTTGGAAAGCCCTACCTGTCTACTATCCAACCCAAGTGGAATTTTCCAATTTGGTATCCATTTTCCCCTCCAAAAGTTCATTCTCCCAAGACTCCTTCCTGTGTGTCAAAATAGGGGCAGTGAGGTCATTTTTTGCATGTTTTTTGACCTTTTGGGGACCCAAAACTTGCCCAAATTTTTTGTCCAAGTACCAAAATTCATGATTTTTCATGAAAAATCCAAAACTACAAACCATTTGTGATTTGGAGCTCCCAATCCTAAGCGTCGCGCAAGGTGCGTGGCGCACAGGGAGAAGGCGCGGCGCATATAACTTGTACATATCATTTTTGGCAAGAGACCTTTGGAGGCCTTCCCGATGTCCAAATTGGGTGTAAGATAGCTTTTTGGAAAGGTATTTGAGTTTAATTTTCAACCCAACTAGAATATTTCAATTTGGAATTCATTTACCCTATCAAAAATCAAATCTCCCAAGACTGGTCAAAATGTGCCAAATGAGACTGCCTCAAGGCAGAGTGTTGTTGCAATCAACTTTTGAATGCCTTCCTCAACTCAAAATTGATCTCATGATAGCTCATTGGAAAGATCTATGTGTTTAGTTATCCTTTGACTCATCAAGCAAGTCATTTTACCAACCAAGCTAGGAGAAAATTTGATTTTCCCAAAGTCACTTCAAAGGTGCATTCAATTCTCCTGAGGTAACGGTATTTTTGACATTTCTCTAAAACCATGACACTTGTGTAAAAAGTGAAGGAGGTTTTTCTTTCTTGGCCTGTTTTGGACAAAAATATCTCTCTATTTTCCAAAATTCATCTTTTATTTCTCAGAAAAATCATTTGAGTGAAACCTATCCCGATGTGTGGAACAAGGGAATTGTCGAAATGAAGTGAAATGAAGGGGATAAGGGGCTTCTAAATTCTTGAGAAAATTTTGGGAAGTAGGGAGGGATGTTAGGAAGTAGAGGAAAGTGGAATCTCAGAAATTGTGTGAGGAGAAGGGGTGAAAAATGGCAAAACACAGGCCTAGCCTTGAAAATAGGGTTTGTAGCAAGAAACTAGGGTTTGTGCGAAAATGAGGAATTTGGGGGATCTCAGTGATGGGAAGTGTTTAATAAGGTACATGAAGGATAGGGGAAGGTGTATGAACATCAGGATACAAGTTTTGCCAATGATTTGACCATCCAAGAGAAATTGCCTTCAAAACCCTAGGAGAGGGAAATGAACCTTGCCTAGGCACAACTGAAGCATGAACAAGGTGTAAAATGACCCAATGGAACCTGACATGATGATGACAACCCTCTGAATGATGATAGATTCAGCTGAATGATGACATGGACCGACATTTGGACAAATTTGGAAGGAGTAAAATTAAACCCTAGACCTAAAGCTTAGTGACCAAATTTTGCTTGAAGACTCACTGAAATGACAAAATTTGACCTTGACACTTTAAAATCACTTTGTAAGAGCATGTTTGGTCACTGGAGGAAGGCTGGAAAGACTAACACTAACAGAGATATTGCTACAGTTTCTCCAGACCCAATGAAAAGTTTGGCTTCGCTGTGGAATGGTTAGCAAAGCAACATGAAATAGCATCATGGAGAGCACTAGTAGCAGCAGTAGCAGCAGTAGGAGCAGTCGCAGCAGAGACAAGCATACTAGTGTGCGACAAAGGTAAGAGGAAGATTTTCGATCACATGGAGGAGGAGAAAAGCTACAAGTTTTGAGCAGATCCACTTGTAGAACAAGTAGCTATGGCTATAGAGGCACCAGCACAACAAGCGAATCATGCGAAGGAAGAGGGATAAGAAGAGAATGGAAGAAGTATAGAAGGAGTTACATGAGCTGAGGGAGAAACTACGAAAGGAACAAGAGTTGTGCAAATAGGAGAGGGAAGCGCAACAACAACAGATACATCAAGGGGCGCAACATGTGCAAACAGATGAAGCAGTTCCTGTAGAAGTAGTTGATTCATCAAAGCAGCTAGCATCAGGTGAACATGGTGAACCATCATAAGGGAAAGACTTCACTCATGGGATAGAACAAGCATTTCAAATATTGGATGTAGACATGGAGCAACAGGAGTTGGAAAAGGACATCGACCTCATGCCTCACCACAAAGAGGTTGACTCACCTACTTCAATGCATCCACATGATGAGCAAGTCTCAAATGACCAAGGAGGCACTGAGATCCTTGGTGATCATTTGTAAGAAGAGATGCACAACATCTCGTTCAACAAATCCCAACATAGAGTTGTGCAGTCTCGAAGAGTGTCAACTCTGAAGGATCATGCATCTCCTACGCAAGTTGAGGAATGAGTGATCGTGACTGATGTGCACAAACATCCAACTGCCTTGGCCGATGTAGCTAGAGTGTATGCCTAATCCACTAGCTCAAGTGTTCTCTTTCTGATAGCTAAGAATGAGCGAATGGCAAAGGAACTACAAATAGACAAGCAAGGAGGAGACTTGGTGACAATGTCCACCCGATTTGAACTGAAGAAGGCAATACTAGATGAAGTATTGTCCCTTGACACAATTATGCGAGCACTGTACTCCAAGTTTGTTACCGTGCACGAGGCAGTCGTCCATCTCAACCGATGGTGGGAATGATTTTCTAGAAGAGCACGTATCTTGATGAACTTGCATGTTGTTGTTGATGACATGAAAACATGGACAATGAAGTACAAGGGAGCCCCACTTCACTTGCCTAAGATGATGAGGGCCAATGCGGTCGAGGTGAAGGCACATATCCAGATTCAGATCCATAATTATGAATAGCTCCCGCAGTTCATCATTAGCATACAGGATTCCCATGCACAAGTATTCAAGAGTATGGATGTTGTGGTGCACACAAATGCAATCCTATCACTTGGGACTCTCACCTAGGTGAAGGCAAAGAAATGAGTCCGACAAGAGCTTAACTCGTACTTCGACAAGTTGATGCATATTTCCACCAGCCCAGACTTTCCCATCAGTACATACATCATTCACAAGTATGTAGCTGGTCTGGCTACATTGAAGACAATGATGTGCGTGCTTTCAGATGAGCTAGACAGAGGAGCCCAAGCAGTGTACCCGGATGCTATGGAGGCAAGAGTCAGGTTTTATAAGGATGTCACCACAGAGCACACGGACACCATCAAGGACTACCGATCTTGGCATCAGTATGTTACTATCAATCAACATGAAGACATTGAGGAGTTGGACTTCCATGGTTGTCTAAGTCAGAGTGATGTCTAGCATGGCTTGCTCAAGCTATCTTGTTCACATGGATACATGTGCATTGTAATGTTAAGTCATGTCAAGTGTAAGTCAAGTGTCAGTAGTTGGATGTAACAGTTATAGAGTAGGTGAAAAGTCATGAGGGCAGTTGAATTATCACAAAGGGGAATGTCAAAGGTGACCCCACCCTTTTCTATAAATAGTCCCTCATAACTCATTGTAAAGGCTTTTGGTTAGCCAAGCTTCTGATAAGACTCTCTTGGAGAAAGGTTAGATAGTATTATAATGCGCCTTGGCTTCTCCACTGCACGGAGCTAGTACATCTCTTTCGAGGAGCAGGCAAATGTGGCTGTAACGTTCCACTATTGGAGCTGGTGTTTGGACATGGATATATTGTATGACTGGAACTTACACTTCTTTATATAATAAGAGCTAGCATGTTTCATGCATATGTTGCATTGTATTCCAGCCATCTTGTTTACTCTAAATGGCATATGTATTTTCTTTCTTATGCCTGCGTGTATGGACTATTCTGTATGAGTATGTATGAATCTTTCTGAAATGTGTTGTTGGTTTAACCATCACTTTGGATTTCCAGCTAACTTGCTTTCCATCTTGTGATGTATCTTCGCTCGTGTGTTCCCTTCCCATTTGAGTATTGTTACAGGTTGCCAAGGGGCACACTCATCTCAGCCCACTTGTGTTAGAACCTCTCATGCACCTTCCTTGACTCATTGCAACTGTCACACCCTTGCTACCAACAGAGTTATCTTACTTACCTCTGTGTGAAACCGCAATCAAGTCATTACCATAGGACCCACTACTGGGACTCCTACACCAAATGGTCTAAGGCCTAATTGGGAATTCTCACTGGGGAGATCCCCTTGACATGCTGGCAGGTCTAGTACCGTCAACACTTGGGTTGAGTTATTAGTTCTGGAAGCCCTGGCTGGACAAACGCTCTAAAATCAAAAGCTTGGGTTGAGTTACTAGTCCTAGAAGCCTTGGTTGGAAAAATTCTCTAGAAGCCCTTGGTGGGTTGAGTTACTAGTCTTGGAAGCCTTGGTTGGACAAACAATGTGGAAGCCTAGTAAAAGTTGTGGGTTGAGTTACTAGTCCCAGAAGCCTTGGTTGGAAATATGCTCTGGAAGCCCTGGAAGCCTTGGTTGGAAAAACACTCTGGAAGCCTTGTAAGGCTTGGATAGAGATCAATCGAATGATGGTTTTGTAATGTCTGGCTATGAGGTGGAATCA
This sequence comes from Pinus tabuliformis, assembly GCA_031772625.1. NCBI lineage: Eukaryota > Viridiplantae > Streptophyta > Pinopsida > Pinales > Pinaceae > Pinus > Pinus tabuliformis. The sequence continues at coordinate 1,230,310,826 of CM062817.1, read as the reverse complement.
TTGTTTGATGGCTTGAGGTGGATGACCTCTAGAATCCCTGGATGGTTTTTGATTGATGTGTTCTATGAGATTCCACATTCATGCTTGGAATATGGCACGGAGGTGAATGTCTAAAGAGAATTTTGGCTCAGCCATTCTACGGGCGGGTGGAACTTGGAAGTCCCATCCTAGGTTTGGATTTTCTTCATTAATATGAGATTATTTCTCCTTGTATTTATATGAGTATTATACTAGATTATATGTGGTTTGTATGGTTGTTATTTCGTTGGTATTTCTACTACTATTATGTTAGTTATGAATATGTATTATGATAGTGGCTATGTATGGCTCCCTTCTTGTTTTTACTTGTATATGAATGAACAATGTATATATGACTTAATGGATGAAACTGAAGCTAAATTGATAAGGAAACAATGTCTCATACCGAATCTCAGATAAGTATGAGACCCATATGCTTATATTTTTTATTTACACCTATAGATTACATATTTGTGATATGTTTGATGAAATTCTTGTCATGGCTAGTAATTTCATTTGTACAGTCAAGGTCTTATTCAAGTAATTTCATTTATACAGTTATTTCTCTATTATTTTACTGTTCTAAAGATGTCATTCAATTATGGGTAGTGACCTATGCTTTGGGCCTTAAAAAGTGACTCAAATCTTGGGGACGCTAGCACAACCCTCAAAAAAATAGTCCCTGGACACTAGCATGCCCTGTCATGAGAGCGTCCAAAGCCTCTCGGAAGCTAGCAGGCCTATAGCATGGGGGCGTCCTGGGGTCAAGTGGTCTAAAATGTCAATGGGACACAGGGGCTGGTTGGTAGAAAGGTTGGGTTGGTTCTTAAGGGTCCTAATGTTTATGTTGAAGGTATTCTTGGTGTGTTTTCATCGGTTCCACTTCCTTAACATGATTTAGGAGGTTGAATCATATAAGAGTGGCCTCTCATTGCATGTTTATCCTGGTTGGCCAGTTGTTTGGGTAGATGTGGGAGGAGGGTGTTACACCGTTAGCAGGATCATGTGTTGTATCTACATTGTTTGCCTTCTTTTTACAATCAAGAACATTACTTTATGGCAAAAAATAATAACCAATAGATTGTACAAGTAATGATTTATAAATTTTATTTGTTGCTTTTGTTTTCCTGCGTGTAATGTTGGGTGGTGGAATACTGTGAATATGCCAAGCTTGTCCTCTGTTCAACCATGACTTGATAGTCGTACTTGAAATAAAGCTTTAGGTCTTCGTCCATGGGAGCCTCTTTAAATTGTAACACCTACAATTTTGCATTAGAACATGAATTTTTCCTCTTTTGTGATATTAAATTAAAATTTTTAACAATTTATAATTTGGATGCAAATTATTTTTTTATATACTTACAATTTTTGTGGCCAGTTTCGAGTAACAACCTGGGCCAAGATGATGCTTCCCATGTTTGGCTATTCTAGCCTTTGTGGCTTTGCAAGTATTTGGGAGCCTATATTTAAAACATTGGAAAATTTAATTAGATGTTGTAATGATGATAAAGAATCATAATTACATTATTAAAAGTGTATCATACCTTCTTGATCTAGGTGGAGTCTTCCTTTATCTTCGAAGTGCCTTCTTGTGTGCATATTTCATGAGCACTCTCCACTCCATATTTGGAATCGATGGAGGGTGATTATGCGACCTTGCCCTTTCCAATTGAGACCTATACTAGTCCCGCAAATATTTAAAATGTAGGCTTGCCTTTGAGGTAACTCCATATTTGTTGAAGGTACCCTCACCGAACAAGCGAACCATCCTGTTAATAAGTTCATATTTTAACTTGGAACTTTGGGATTTCCAATTTGTGTGAATTATCAACCCAAATATTTCCAAGGTTATGCCATACAAATTCCTATAAAATATATCATTTCCTGCAAAACGATATTATCATTAATTTAAAATAATCACAAACTATACATTAATTTCATTTAGGTTGTACTTAATATTCAAAAAACTTCTTAAATACCAACAAGTTTCTCTATTTTCATGGGGACATTGACATCATCTACCAAAAACATGATCAGTAGTGATCCCATGCTAGTAACACTGGAAGATCCAAGACATCTCATTTGAAATATTTCAATCAGATCATGCTCTGCTTCCACATTATCATGTGTACATACTAACATACGTTTTTTAGGGCCTACAGATCCTATTGTGGGTGGTTAAGTAGGTGTACCAACGTCGTCCCCATCCATAGTCGTAGCATGAGGATCGTACTCTACCAAAAACTCTTGTAAAATAAAGAGTTTTCTTATAAAGGTTGAGATAACTAAATCATACACAAATAAATGGGATAATTAAATGAGTTTCTCACCCCATACCAATGAACTTGTTGCAACAAGGTTTTGATTTCGCCGTTTATCTCATCTATCTAAAGCTCAATCAGATAATTAAGTTTTTTGTTTGCTTTAATTTTAAGATTCTTTATTGCTTGGGTTGGATCGACGAACATAAAAATTGCATCATCAGTAACATCTTTCTCACGGGCATCTATGGATTGCTCTAAGGTGGTTTCTTCCCCTTATCACCCTATTTATCAAATAAGTGTAATTTCCAATTCATCCGCAATTAATCATCATTATATTAATAAGAAAACCATTATTGACATATGTCTAAATTTATATAGAAACTTCATGTTATATCATGGCCAATATAAAAGGTTCTAAATTTATAAAAACTTCATCATCTTGGAAGGCTCTTTGCAAGAGGCATTATGACAAGATAAATATATATTCCATATTGTATAGAAATAATACTTTGAAATGGATGAAGGAATTCATTTGATCAAGTTGGTCATATGCATAGCGAATCTTCCATATTTAGTTATATGATAAAAATATCAATTTGACTTACTCTATAATGGATGAAATGCTACTTGTATATATATCTCGCGATTATATTATTTTACATACAACTAAATTGATGTTTACCTACTGTGAGATTGGTTCCCTTTGACTTTGATCAACCTAACACGATATTTTAACCATGGTGTATTAAAATGTTTCCTCAACTTACAAGATGTCAAAAAATATATTATAGTAAATGACAATCATAACATACAATAGACATTGCTTACAAGTTCGGTAAAATTGAAAACATATTGCGCCCATAATAGCAATATTTGTATTTATTCTATTGAAATTGTAATCAATGAGCAACTCTTCTTGTGCAGTTGTTGATTTAATATACATGGTTTCCTTCACATCCCTTGAATATGCAATTAGGTTTCTTATTTGTGGTGACGGTTAGTGTACTATTTATAAACCTTGCAATATTCCCTCTTGATTTTGTCTTTCCATCAATATACATAGTTGTGCCTTTATTTTCACCATTGTATTTTAATTGTATATAATTTGCGTCCATTCCATATATTCGCATACTTTTGGTATATTGGACTAGTGGTACCCAGTCATTGTATTTGTAACAGGGTCTTACATACTCCATCAATTCAGTTAATCCTATGTAACATACCTTTATGCCATCCATGGAAAATATCCCCAAACCATGTAATGATGATGGGGTAATGCGGTATATCCTTTGATTGACAGAAAAATCAATGTTTATTTCAAGAAGGTCCTTGTGTGCCCATTGTTTCACTAGATGTTTGACCTCAAGGGCACCTCGATGTATTCTACGCTCTCATTATCATTAGAACATGACCCCCCTTTAGCGAGAAAAATTTCCATGCATATTAGGAATTTTCTTCTAATCTTTTCACCTCTAGTTGATCTTCGCCTACTAGACAATGTAGTAGACATTTGGGCAATTTATTTTATCCTACTCGAACTTCCATCACTTGGCGAAGATAGATCTGACAAATACATGTTTGGTTGAACGTCCTATAACACTCCATCAAATGAGACAAACTATTGGCGAGTGTCATAAGGGATGTTGAGAAACATCTTGAATAAACCACAAGAGCATTATAATAGTACAAGTGAGTTACAAGGAAGTTCTTTTCATTTAAAATATTCAAGTAATATTTAAAAAATTTCAATATATTGAGAGACACATCAAGATTTCAAAAGCTTGTAATTTGTCTTCTAATGTTCACACAAGAGAATACCCTAGGGTTTCTAGTGTTTCCTTAGGAGTAAAATTGTAGGAGGTGTTGTAGGTTGCCTTGGTGAGCACGAAAGGCTAGAAGAGCCATCACCTTGAAGAGATCTTGTTTCACTGTAGGTTTTAATCCCGTACAGAAATTACCTGCATACGAATTCTAAATCACAGAAAAATAAACAGTGCGAGAGCATAACACATAAAACACATATACACAGAGATTTTCCCCTGGATCCCAAAACCGGGACTACCAGCTTGATTTTTCATTATATTCCTTTTCAATGTTACAATACATATTTATACATGTCGAAGCATCCAATACCATGGACCGAAAACCATCGCGTCCAAAACCATGGACCGAAAACCATAGGTAGGTTCGCCCAACCTAATATAGGGTCCAACCCCCAGACAGGGGGGGCTGCCGCCCCCCCCGCTGTGCAATCGGTGCAACGAAGGGGGAGCTCCACCCCCTTCTAACCCCCCAATTCACTACGTGCGTTAGTCGTGGAAAGAATATAACACAACCCAACAATCTCCCACTTGTTGTTTTCTTTCCACAGGGGGCCACAGGAGAGCTTAGTCATTTATCCAGCCCTGAAATGCCCATTGTTTCTCTACACCAAGAGAAGTTCTCAGAGCTCACAGATTTTGTCAATGCATCTGCAGTATTCTTCAAAGTGTCAACCTTTACTAGCAACACATTTTTTTCTTCTATCATATCCCTCACAAAGTGATACTGAACATCAATGTGCTTTGTCTTTGAATGATAAGCAGGGTTCTTTGCCAAGAAAATTGCACTTTGGCTGTCACAGTCTATTCTTATAGCTCCCTTTACCAACCCCATACTTGAACACAATCTCTGCAACCAAACTGCTTCCTTGCTTGCATGAGTGGCTACCATGTATTCTGCCTCTGTAGTTGATAATGCCACTACAGATTGTTTCTTACTCATCCAATTGACTGCACCTCCAAATAGGTTAAACACATACCCACTTGTAGATCTTCTCTGATCCAGATATCCAGCCCAGTCTGCATCAACAAAGCCATGAATATCCAACACTCTGTCCAATCCTAGTCTTCCTTGGTAGAACAAACCATAATCACTAGTGCCATGCAAATACTTGAAAACCCGCTTCACTGCTGTCTAGTGCTCCTTCCCTGGTTTTGACATAAACCTTCTCAATACTCCCACTGCATGTTCAATGTTTGGTCGTACAAACCATTGCATACATCAATCTATAGACTGCACTCGCATATGGAACACGGGACATGTCCTCTTCCTCTTCTTGTGTCTTGGGACACTGTTCAGCAGATAACCTCACACCTACAGGAATAGGAACCTTCACCGGTTTACTATCCTGCATATTAAACCTCTGCAATATTGTCTCGACATACTTCCTTTGGTTTAACCAGAGCTTCCTCTTTGCCCGATCTCTTTTAATTTCCATGCCCAAAATATAGTTTGCAGCACCAAAATCTTTCATGTCGAATTTGGAGGACAATTGGGTCTTCAAATCCTGGATAATTTCTTTGTCATTTCCAACCAACAACATATCATCCACATACAAGACCAGATAAATAACACGGTCACCAATTAATTAAAAATACACACAGTGATCTGCTTTTCTTCTGGTGAAGCCAAGTCCCCGTATAAATGTATCAAATTTCTGATACCACATCCTTGGTGACTATTTTAACCCATACAGAGACATATTTAACTTTCATACCAATTCTTTCTTACCCTTCACCGCAAAGCCTTCAGGTTGCTTCATGTAGATTTCCTCTTCCAAATCCCCGTGAAGAAATGATGTCTTCACATCCATCTGTTCTACCTCAAAATCAAAAGCAGCAACAACAGATAAAAGTAACCTAATAGAAGTTACCTTGGCAACAAGAGAAAAAATATCACCAAAATCGATTCCTGGCACCTGGGAATTAGCTTTTTCTACCAACAGAGCTTTGTATTTCTCCACCTTCCCTTCTACATTTGTCTTCTTTTTGAACACCCATTTGCTGCCAATGGGTTTCCTTCCAGCCGGCAACTTCACCAGATCCCAAGCCTCATTTTTGTGCAAAGATGCCATTTCATCAACCATGGCCTCTTTCCAGAGTTTTCCATCCTCTTAATCTACTACTTCCTTCATAGTTCTGGGATCATCATAAGTAACAGACAAAGCAAAATTTGAACAGAAAGCAGAAGGACTATACCTTTCTGGTTGCCTTCTTTCTCGAACTGATCTTCTCACAACCGGAGTTTGTGGCTCTTCATCTTCTGATTCCACCTCTACTACAGAGTCTGATTCTTCCTCCTTTAGCTCAAACTCTATCTTCTCAGGTTCCTTTGGTTGGACTTCATGTTTAATAACATCTTTTACCTCTCTAAACACCACATCTCAGCTATACACAACCTTCCGTGTGACTGGGTTCCAAAGCTTATAACCTTTTAAACCATCCTTATACCCAATAAAGATGCACTTTTCAGATTTACTATCCAGCTTGGTTCGTTTCTCCTTTGGAACATGTACATATGCATCACATCCAAATACCCTCAGATGTGAAAGAGAGGGTTTCTTACCAGTCCATACTTCTTGTGGAGTCTTATCCTCCAACGTTGATGAAGGTGACCTGTTGACCAAGTAACATGCAGTATCCACTGCCTCTGCCCAGAATTCCTGTCCTAACCCAGCACCACTGAGCATGCTTCTTGCCCTTTCCATCAACGTCTTGTTCATTCTTTCTGCGACTCCATTTTGCTTAGGTGTGTATGGAGTAGTCTTTTGCCGTGCTATACCACACTTCTTATAGAATTATTCAAATTCCTTGCTGCAAAACTCTCCACCATTATCTATCCTCATCACCTTTATCTTCTTCTCTATCTGATTTTCCACCAGAGCCTTAAATTCTTTAAACCTATCAAAGACTTCAAATTTCTTCTTAAGGAAATATATCCATGTATTCCTTGAGAAGTCATCTATAAATGATACATAGTACACAGACTTACCCAGTGATGGAACCTTCACAGGTCCAAACACATCACTGTGCACAAGCTCTAATATTTGTTTCACCCTCTTAGCACCAGAGGGGAAACTCACTTGATTCTGCTTCCCATATACACAATTTTCAGAGAAATCAAAATCCAAAGAGCTATTACTCATACCTTCTACCATACCTTTACCATGAAGTATTCGAAGGCCCTTCTCTCCAATATGTCCAAGCCTTTGATGCCACAACATGATCTTCTCTCCAGAGACCACTAGATTTTCAGCTCCACTTTCAAGAACCACAGAACTGTTGCACCCATGAACAACAGTGCTACCTTGCAGCTTGTACAGAGTTCCAGTCTGAACTCCCCGCATCAATACCAGTGCTCCCCTAACCATCTTGCAGGTATCCTTCTCAAACACTTTTTTTACACCTGCATCATCCAACTTGCTTACATAAATCAGATTTCTGGCCAATGCAGGAATATGCAGAACACCCGGAAGTGTTCTAACCCTTCCACCTTGCAACTTCAACTTTACTTTTCCACGACTAATGATTCTAGCCTTCCTATCATCTCCTAAGAAGACATCACCACCATCGTATTTCTCATACTCACAGAACCACTCTCTATGGGGAGTGAAGTGAAAGGATGCACCTGAGTCAAACAACCATGCCTAATGATCTACATGTGTACTTGAAGAAGCCAAGTACACATCCTCACCTTCATCTGAGGTGGTTTTTGCCTCTGCAGAAGGGGCATCATCAGATCCCTTTCCTTTATCAGGAGCTTTAGATTTACAGTCCCTTTTGAAGTGCCCTTCCTTTCCGCATTTCCAGCACACCACCTTTACAGGTTTTCCTGGAGATTTAGATCTCCCTCTAGATTTATATCTCCCACTCGATGACTTATTTTTGTTTCTATTCTGGGACCGTCCTCATACAGACAAGGCATCACCATTCTGGATCTCCATATTTTTCCGTCTCATCTCCTCCATCAGCAAGGCTGAGACTATTTCATCAAACTACAAAGCAGTTGCATTGCTACCTATTGCAATGACCAAACTATCCCACAAATCTGGTAGAGAACACAACAAACTGATGCACTTATCTTCATCTGAAATTTTAATATAAACAGATGCTAACTGACTTACCACAGTATTAAATGCGTTCAAATGCTCTGTCATGAGTCTCCATCTTTCATCCTCAGGTTATACAACTTTTTCCACAGGAATAGTTTATTCACCAGAGACTTAGATTGGTACAAAGTCCCTAACTTGTCCCACAAAGCCTTCGCCGTAGCTTCCCCTGATACATTCAGCAATACTGAATCTGAGACACACAATCATATTGTGCTCTTTGCCTTCCGATCCAACTTCTTCCATTCTTCATCGGTCACTCCCGTTGGTTTAGTACGTGGATCTACCATGATCCACTGATCTTTATCCACCAACAGATCCTCCATCTTGAGTTTCCACAACTCAAAACTCTGACCATTGAACTTCTCGATCTCTATCTTTCCGCTGCTCGCCATCTTCTTTCACCACCAGAATCGATCTCACAGATCTCCCACTGAACAGGGTCTACCACAGGCCCGAGCAAAACCCCTCAGCAACAAAGGCGTCTGCTTGAAGCCAAAATAACTCTGATACCAAATGTAGGTTTTAACCCCGTACAGAAATTACCTGCATACGAATTCTAAATCACAGAAAAATAAACAGTGCGAGAGCATAAAACACATATACACAGAGATTTTCCCCTGGATCCCAAAACTGGGACTACCAGCTTGATTTTTCATTATATTCCTTTTCAATGTTACAATACATATTTATACATGCCGAAGCATCCAATACCATGGACCGAAAACCATCGCGTCCAAAACCATGGACCGAAAACCATAGGTAGGTTCACCCAACCTAATATAGGGTCCAAAAAAAAATTTCCCAGGCCGCTGCCCCAGACCCCGTAGAGGGGGGCTACCCGCCCCCCTCAAACCCCCCAGACAGGGGGGATGCCGCCCTCTCGCTGCGCAATCGGCGCAACGAAGGGGGGCTCTGCCCCCCCTCTAACCCCCCGGTTCACTACGTGGGTTAGTCCTGGAAAGAATATAACACAACCCAACATTCACTACCCTTGAAGATCTTGTTTCATTGCACTTGTAGGGCTGGACAATCTCATCATACAACATATATCATGAACCATAGTTCTATTGTTGTCATCATGTATCAAATGAAACTTTGTCCCAAACTAAGTGAGAAACTCAAAATGGAAACATAATTGATGTTTCTCATATGACTTAGTTGAATCAACATGCTCATGCCTACTGAGAAATGAAACCATTTCGGTCTTCATAATTTTCATTTGTCTCATTTCATGATGTAATTATTATATATTGATCAAAAGAAGAAAGAAAATTGTAAAAAGAAAAATTTATAAAGCATGGTTTTCATGCTTGAGTCTTTGGTAAATATGCCAGGCATCCATTGCATGCCTATAGGATTTTCTTTAGTTAAAAGGTCATTTTCATTATGTAAATACCCATTTGGGAACTTTTATCAAAGAAAGAAAATCATTTTGTATTTTGGAAAAATGTTTATAGTGCTCCAAAGAATAGGTCAACTAGCTAGCTGAAGTTGGCCTCACATTGGGCTTAAAGAGCCCTTGGAGGGATATATAAAGTAGACATTCAACCTCCTTTAAGAGAAATCACACATGCACTTGATTTCAAAGCAGGTATATGGATAAGAAGAAATGTGAAGTACAAAAGAAGGAGAGACGAGTTTAGTTGAGGAGCAATATGCCCTAGAAGACATTGAAGGTTTGTAACATGTGAAGTTCCTATTGAAAGTTGTAACTAGTATTGGTCTTCATAATTGTATTTGGCTCATGACATGATGTATCTCTTATGTACTTATCAAAAGAAAAATAATTATTGTAAAAGAAAATTTATTTATTAAAGCATGGGTTTCATGCTCAAAGTTTTTGGTTCCTAGGTCTAAGCACCCATTGAGTGCTCTAGGGTTTTTGTCTTGAGTCAAAGTTTATGTCATGATGTAATAGACCCAATTGGGTTCTTTTATCAAGAGAGAAAATATTATTTTGTTTTGTTTATAAAATTCTTACATTGATAATAACGATTAATGTGTTCTTTCTCTCTTCATCGTTGCATAGTCCATCACACATCTATGTTCACTACATTTTGACTCATGTGCTTACAACTTAATTCCATGACACATGACCCACATAAGAAGTGCTCGACATATATATTACAAAAAAAATCCATCTAATTTCTCAGGGCCAAATAGGTGGCCTTGAGAAAGACTATTTCTTCTAAAATAAAAACAAGCATTGGTAAGGACCGATGATTGGAAATTATTTCTTATTAAATGGTTGGTTAATTCCAAAAGGATTTAGGACCTTTGATTGGTATGGAGTGTTAGAAAATATATATTACAAAGCAATGGAACACATAAAATATTGCAAAAATATAAACACAAAAAACGCATAAAACAAGAGAGACACAAATATATGTGGTTCACCCAGTTTGGGCTAAGTCCATGGAGAAACAGCGAGTCCTTCTTTTATTATATTATCCAGCAAACTGAAGAGATACAACCTACAGCAGATCCACTGTAACACCCACTTTTCTCTCAATCTCCTCTCTCTTCCTCACTCAGAATATAGATCTACATAGACATAATACAATTCCCTCATATATAGTGAGGGGTTGCCTTCTAGGGCAAAAGCCCCTAAATTAAACATAACTTCTACCGTCAGATCATCTGCCTAATGAATGGACTAGATTGACTAGAAATTACTAGACTTTTACAAGGCAATTTTACATCTATTTTTGGCTTCGGGGGCGCTACCCCCGAACCCCTGTCGGGGGACCACTGGCCCCCGGACCCCCCAGCTGGGGGGCATTATCCCCCCCGCGTGGAGGGGTGTATAGTCTTCCTACGATATACATCCGACTGAAACCTTTGAATACAGAAGATAATCAGGCTCCACACCCAACAATCTCCCACTTGGAGACTGATTATAGCAACTCCACCACTGCTTCATTTGCTAGACAATGACTCCACTTTGGACCTGGTTGTTTCTCATCTTCTTCATCATACTTGAAGACCAATTGAAACTGAGCAGATTCTCAGTTTCTCCCTGGTTACAACTTTTGTTATCATATCTGTAGGATTCTAGCTAGTGTGTATCTTTTCCAACTTCAACTGTCCATCTTCCAATGCTGACCGTATGAAATGGTACTTGAGCTATATATTTTTAGTCTTGGAATAAAATGTGGAGTTCTTTGCAAGATGTATGGCACTCTGGCTATCACTGTATAACCTGCTCAACTCCTACTTCTTACCCAATTCATCCAGAAACCTTTGTAACCAAATCATTTCTTTACTAGCCTCTGTAGCAGCAACATACTCTTCTTCTGTTGTTGAAAGTGCAACAAAACTTTGGATTTTTGAAACCCAACTGACAACTGTTCCACCTATAGTAAATACATATCCTATAGTGCTCCTCCTGTTATCTCTATCACCTACCATATCTGCATCAACATATCCCTATAGAGCAATGTTTGAACCACCAAAGCATAATGCTTGATTTGTGGTACCTCTCAAATACCTGAGAATCCACTTCACTGCCATCCAATGTTTTTTTCCTGGATTTTTCATGTACCTACTTACAACTCCCACTGCATGTGCAATATTAGGCCTTGTGCAGACTATTGCATACATTAAGCTTCCAACTGTTGATGCATATGAAACTTTAGACATATGAGCCATTTCTTCCTGAGTCTTCGGACACGCCTCCTTACTTAATTTGAAATGGCTAGCCAAAGGTATGCTAACTGGTTTGCATTCTGCATATTAAACCTTTTCAACACCTTTTCTATGTACTCACTTTGAGACAATGTTAATTTGTGATTCTTCCTATCTCTAGTTATTCTCATACCAAGGATTTGTTTTGCAGCACCCAAATCCTTCATTGCAAATGAGTTTGCCAATTTCCTTTTGAGCACATTTATTTCCTGCATGTTAGAACCTACAACAAGCATGTCATCTACATACAATAACAATATAATATAGCTACCATCATTTTTCCTTTTGAGATAAGCACAATGATCAGAGTGACATCTAGTATAACCTTGTTCAGACATAAACCTGTCAAATTTTAGATACCACTGCCTTGGAGCCTATTTTAAGCCATACAAGCTCTTCTTCAACCTACACACTAGTTTCTCCTTCCCTTTTACTTCATATCCTTGTGGTTGCTACATATATATCTCTTCCTCCAAATCCCCATGGAGAAAGGTTGTCTTTACATATAACTACTCAAGATGCAAATCTTCAACTGCTACTAGAATTAAAATAGTTCTGATTGAAGTCATTTTAACAACAGGAGAAAATATTTCGTCAAAATCAATACCTTTCTTCTGTGCAAACCCCTTCACCACAAGTCTATCTTTGTACAGGAGAAAATATTTCGTCAAAATCAATACCTTTCTTCTGTGCAAACCCCTTCACCACAAGTCTAGCTTTGTACCTCTGTTTTCCTCCATCTTCTTCCTTCAGCCTATAAACCCATTTATTCTACAATGTTGTTTTACCTGCAGGAAACCTGACTAATTCCCAAGTCTGGTTATGTGCTAAGGAGTCCATCTCTTCTTTCATGGCTTGCTCCCACTTCTTCCTGGTTTCTACCTGCACTGCTTCTTCATAACATTCTGGTTCACTAGAATCAGTCAACAATACATAGTATAATGAAGAAGAGTATAGTATAGGGGGTCTACTAATCCTGGTAGATCTTCTAACACCACTTTCAGGTGTTCGAAGTTCTTTTTGCTGTTGTGGTTGTTGTTCTGGCTATTGATCATTATGATTTTCAGGCACCATCACTTTTCCTATGATATCGTCAAGCACTGTGTATTCCTTGTTTTCTATTTCCTGTTTCTTTTCTTGCAACTAATTCTTATACAAGACCTTTTCATTGAATATTACATCTCTGCTCCTAATGATTTTGTGATTTTCATAATCATATAAGCGATAAACAAAATCATTAACACCATATCCAATAAAGGTACATTTCTTTGATTTTGCCTCAAGCTTTGTTCTATTTTCTTTGTTAATGTGGACAAAGGCTTCATAACCAAAAGTCTTCAAAAATGAGTAGTTTACCTTTTTACCTGTCCATGCCTCCTCTAGAATACCACCATCCAAGGAACTTGAAGGCCCTCTGTATCTACAGCATCTGCCCAAAATTGTAAAGGCAATCCTGCATGCAATCTCATGCACCTTGCACGCTCCATGATTGTCCTGTTCATCCTTTCTGACACACCATTTTCTTGTGGTGTTTCTGGAACTGTCTTCTCTTTGCGAATTCCATTCTCTAAATAGTACCTATCAAACTCTTTGCTGCAATATTCACCTTCATTATCTGATCTGAGACACTTCAACCTTTTCCCTGTCTCATTTTCAACCAAAGCTTTCCATTTCTTGAAAGTATCAAATACATCAGATTTATTTCAAATACAATAAATCTAGGTTTTTCTGGTTGCATCATCAATAAAAGTAACATAATAATGAGAGCCACCAAGAGATGATACCTGAGCAAGTCCCCATACATCCATATGCACAAGCTCTAATTTTTCGATCTTCTTTTCTTTCCCAACTCTAAGGAATCTGACTCTCTTCTATTTTCCATAAACACAATTCTCATAGAATTTTAAATCAACATGCTTCAAACCTGACAACAAATTTCTTGAGTGAAGAATTTGCATCCCCTTCTCACTCATGTGCCTGAGCCTATGATGCCACAATGCCATATCTTCTCCTGTAGAGGTTAAAGAATTAATAGAATTAGAAATACCATTGCATAAATACATTGTACCAACCTTTTCTCCTTTCGATATTACCAAGGATCCTTTAGTGACCTTCCAGGTTTTATCTGTGAAAGTATTTATGCGACCTTCACCTCCCAACTACCCTGTTGAAATTAGATTTCTCTTCAGATCTGGAACATGCCTTACCTCCTTCAATAGCCACAGATTTCCATTTTGCTGTTTTATGAAAACTGTACCCATTCCAACGATTTTACAGGGTTTATCATCACCCAATCGAACCTACCCAAAATCTCCTTGGACATAATCATGAAAATGTTTCCTATCAGGTGTGGCATGGAATGAGGCCCCTGAATCTACCACCCATGCATCAATAATATTTTCTAATGAAAGAATCAAAGCATCTTGCAACACATCACCTGTTACATTCGCTTCATGATTAGTTTCTTGCGGCGCATCTCTTTCTTTTCCCTTCCGAGACTTGCAATATTTCTTCAGGTGTCCTTTCTTCCCGCACTTAGCACACTATCCCCGATCTGGACTTGGATCTGCCTTTTCTTGACTTACTACGATATCCTCAGCTCTTGCCTCTTTCCATTTTTCTTCCCCTTGTCTCTGCAGTCAAAGCATTACCTGATGTCTCACCAGAGCTTTTCTGTCGCATTTCCTCGCTAAGGATTGCACCAACAACATCATCAAACTTTAAAGTACTAGATCCAGAGACAGAGTTAATAACGGCCATAACTAAACCATTCCAACTTTCTCGCAATGAGCACAGAAATAACAGATCCCTAACTTCATCATAAAAATTTACCCCTATAGAACTTAACTGACTTGTAACTATATTAAAATCATTTAAATGATCTACAATAGATCCACCTTCTGACATCTTCATATTAAATAAACGCTTCATAAGAAATACCTTATTTGAGGCCGAGGGTTTTTCATATAGTTTGGCCAATGCCAACATTAAACCCTGTGTTGTCATTTCCTTTGAAATATTAAATGCTACCGATGCCGCTAGGCACAGCCGTATTGTTCCAAGTGCCTTTCTGTCCAGAATATCCCATTCTGTGTTTGTCATACTTGTCGGCTTCTTTGTCTTTCTGCTCAATGGTAGGTACAAATCTCTCTGATACAGATAATCTTCCATCTGCATCTTCCACAGCTGGTAGTTTTGGTCGTTGAATTTTTCGACCCTAAACCTACCATCTTCCGCCATTGCTCCCACTCAAACCAAGAACCCTTCTCTCCTGCGAGTTTATCAGCCAAATAGACCTTCGGCTCCAATACCAGTTGTTAGAAAATATATATTACAGAGCAATGGAACACATAAAATATTGCAGAAATATAAACACAGAAAACGCATAAAACAAGAGACACAGATATACGTGGTTCACCCAGTTTGGGCTACGTCCACGGAGAAACAGCCAGTCCTTCTTTTATTATATTATCAAGCAAACTGAAGAGATACAACCTACAGTAGATCTGCTGTAACACCCTCTTCGCTCTCAATCTCCTCTCTCTTCCTCACTCAGAATATAGATCTACATAGACGCAATACAATTCCCTCATATATAGTGAGGGGTTGCCTTCTAGGGCAAAAAACCCTAAATTAAACATAACTTCTACCATCATATCATCTGCCTAATGAACGACCTAGATTGACTAGAAATTACTAGACTTTTACAAGGCAATTTTACATCTATTTTTGGCTTCGGGGGTGCTACCCCCGAACCCTTGCCAGGGGACCGATGGCCCCTGGACCCCCTAGATAGCCCCCCCCCCCCGCCGCGTGGAGGGGTGTATAGTCTTCCTGGGGTATACATCCGACTAAAACCTTTGAATACAGAAGATATTCAGGCTCCACACCCAACATGGAGGACTTTAAAGGCATAATAATCACTTTACTCTAAGCTATTATTAATTATTGATGATTGATTTTGTTTATACATTATGTGTGAAAGTGAATGTTATTTATTGTGATATTGTTGACTTGTAATTTATAATGGATATCGTTTATATATTATTTAAGGAGAATCAGTTATAGAATGGGGAATAAATAAGGATGTATGTCACGCCTCTACTTTTAAAATAACGATTAATGTTTCATGTTAATTATGTGAAAGTAATTGTAGTTTATTTTGATATTGGTTACCTATCATATAGAATGGATATTGTTTACATATTCATTATCAATATGGAATTAATCATAGAATGTGGAATAAATTAGTATGCATATCAATGAGTCATGAATGAAAACATCACTAAAAAGTGAAATGTGATATTCTAACTCATGAATAAAACACGTAATGATAAAATGATATTTGAATGAGAGCTATTCTCTATGAATATATCTTAATAATTAATATTGGATAGATATTGGAATATATGTGTATGTGTGTGTGTGTTATGAGCATGAGACTTCTAATATCGATAAAACTAACAAAATAGAGAATATGAATAACTTACAGGATCCCATACCTATGATGAAATGTTTGAAAGATATTCTGAATATGGATTGAGGACAATAAAGTGCCTTCATTAAACCTATACTAATTAATCTAGACTTAGGGTACCACTTGAAGCTAAAGAGCCACGCAAATAGTGGAAGGATACAAGCCTTATAAATTTCCCAAATTTGTATAGAACCTCAGACCAATATTATGAAATTCAATGATTATTGGGATAAAGCATTAGACAAGTTGATACATCATCCCATGAAGAAAAAAAATTAGTCTCAATATAGAGACTTGTGCCATGGTGAGTGAGGCTACTCACACACCATGAAGGGAGAAAATAGGGATTGTGAGTGAACAGAGGTTGATTGATTATTTAAGCATCAGGAAGAGGGGAAATTGTGCCACAGATGAATAAATATCAAAGGAATAAAATTGATGATTATAGGTTGTGTTTACATTAATAGACATTGTTCCAAAATCATCTTGTATTACACATATTTCCATCAATAAATAAATGGTTAATCTCAATTTTCATGCATTATATGGGAATTGGTATCAAATTGACGCATCAAGATCCCTGTTGCAACGAGGTCACTCTCATAAGGATAAGTGCATTGCTATTATCATCATGTAGATACATAGGTGTTCCAAGTCACTCATGTACATATGGATTGCTGCATTAAAGACCATACTACATGCATAGTATTGATTATCTATGTCATTGTCATGATGATAATGACATAGATTTCTTTCACTTTCTTGATAGTCACTATAATATGTCAAGAATATTGTCATCTGCCAACCTTAAGATTACTAATATAGGGTTTCTTAGGGTGTTGTACATATGTCCTTTAGAGCTACCATTATTTCATGTGAGTCATAGAAGAGACCTGTCAAAGAGATCTTTGTCATTTGAATGTCTGAATTAAAATTCGAAGCCTTCTTAGGGTTTCACTTTAGTGTTGATGGTAACAACATATCAACACACACACACATAGATATTGGAAATAATGTGATATTGAGAAAATATAATGTTTCAATGCCATCAACCAAATCATAAATTAAAGACTTCCATATTGTAAGTTGATGCCATGGAAAACAAACTTTATATTGAGGTCATATGTATTTGGTATAGAAGCCATAATTCTCATAGAATACATACCATACAATCTTTTTAGTAGGGATGGATCTATACCATCATTGATAACCATACCATGAGATAGACACATCACCTGTGAAAAGAAATCATTAATCCATTCATCGTAAACTGGCTTAATCAAAGGGAGAGGTGTCAAAAGGCGCTCAACCGAAGGGTTTTAATCAACTTTGCCTTCACCAACCCAACTTGACCTCAATCTAAAATGAAATTCCCTTGCTCGCTCGGCTTGGGAATGGTCAAGGATAGTCCTTATTTCTCTATTAGGTTGGTGGGAAAGGCATATCGATGCCAAGGCTATATGAAAACTTCCATCACAGAGCCAAAAAGAACTTTATATTGAGGTCATATGTATTTGGAATGGAAGCCATAATTCTCATAGAAGACATACCATACAAATTGTATAAATAATCGATGCCAATATTATATGCAAACTTCCATCACATAGCCAAAACAAACTTTATATTTAGGTCATATGTATTTGGTATAGAAGCCATAATTGTCAGAGAAGACATACCATATGAACTGTATAAATAATCAATGCCAAGTATGTATGAAGACTTCCATCACAAAGACATACTCCAATTCCCAACATGTGGGCTAATGGGAATAATATCTACAGGGGTAGACGACCCAATGGGTATGGGGACCAACAAAACCAATACCATACAGAGGTGCAAGGGTGTAGGAACATATAATTCATAACTAGCAACATTGGAGGGATAAGCGCCAGAGGCATAAGAATGAGATGGAGAATAACAGTTTGATGAATGAGAGGGTAAGGGTTTTAGCTTACAATCATGGGTAAGGGTTCACCCTATTGTAGATAAGATGAGTTTCGAGATTACAATCATGGGTAAGGGTTCACCCCGTTGCAATTAAGACGAATAAACTAGTTTCGAGCTTACAATCATGGGTACGGTTTCACTCCATTGTAGGTAAGATGAATAAAAGGGTTTTGAGATTACAATCACGAGTAAGGGTTCACCCCGTTGAAGGTAAGAAGAATAAATCCCTAGGTGGAAATAGGTGGGTGGCTTCAAGGTAAGTAAATGACTGAGAATGATAAGAGAGTTTGGGTCGATCTTATAGTAATGGGTTAAGGTCTGTGAGCTGGTTTTTAAAAAAATAACAAATAAAGGAACCCGGTTTCGAGCTTATTGCCATATTGAAGATAGGTGTCCACTATTTCCTTGCTTGAATACCCTCGTGCCCACTGCTCTACTGTTATAGACATTTTTGTGCCTTACAGTTATAAGCATGAAATGTCAATAATCTAAGGGATCCAAAGTCCCTAAACATGTTGTTCCTACCCCTAGAGGGACAAGGCTAACAAACCACAGCAATTCACAGAAGTTCTCCACCAGAAACTGCTCAAAAACAAGTCAATTCAGGATCAATTCAGAGGCTCCACTAGCTGTCTGCGCTGAAATGCAAAGTCTGCACTGGCTACCTGCACTGCAACGCAGGTAGAAGCACTACCAGGGTGCGCTGAGCGGGAATTGACAAATGGAAAGCTCATTCAACAAGGTGTCAAGACCCTGGAAGCTTCCAGAATCTTCCTCAATGACACTTGCCTCAGTGAATTCGACTAGTGATGAGTAAGAGGTTCTCAATCTCCAAGTGGAAGCAAGAACTGACAGAGGGAGAGGACACTATTCAGATCTCAAGCTGACTCATCCTCTCTCCAAACATCTATATATGGATCTCTCCTCCATGAGATCCGGAAGCTGGAATTTTGTTATTGCAAAGAATTGTTGTTGGTTTGAGACTGGAATCATTGGGTGCTTAATGCTTTGAAGGAATGTGAAGATAGGAATTTCATTTGCTGGGAAGGAGATGCTGGATTGGAGCCCTCTGGGTTGTATCTCTTCCTGAACCTTGTTATTCATCAATAAAGCTATCTTGGTTTCTCCTATATGCTGATGTGTCTTTGATGTATGATCGCATTAGTATGTTTAGTTTATTTCTAATCCTGAACTAGTTATGAATATGAATCTATGTCTTTGTGTAGTGTTCTCTTCTTGTGATCTTGCAGAAACCTCTTGAAGCTGGGTGAGCGAGAAGGCAAGCAGCTGGGAACTCTCAAAGAGAAGAGAAACCGGATCGAGGGACAAACGGAAGACACCGGTTAGTCCATCCATCTCTCTTCATTCTTAATTCATAAAGGAAGAATACTAGAATAGCTGTTTCTGTTTGTTGCTAAGGCACTGTCACACCTTAGGTGGATAGGATCGTCCTGCATAGGCATTTTTCCCCACAACAAATTGGCGACTCTGCTGGGGAGATCTGCTTAGTCATTTTATTTGTGTCTCTATCATTGTTTGTTTCATAGACTCAACAGCAACAATCGAACTGCATCTGCTATTCTCAGATGCAAAGTAGACAGCTGCTGCTTTGATCCAATCACTGGATTTGTCTATGATCTGAACAATGGACTCACAAATGATTTGATGATCCTTTGTGATAGATCTTAGCCCTCCCTCAAAGCATCCCTTTGATTGTACCTTGCTTGTTGCTTTGATTTGGCCTGAAACTATAGATTAAATAGCAAACTGTGACCCAGAACCCAGTGAGAAACTCTCGTTTCTCCTTCAGCGTAGACCCTGTGAAGAGGTTCTGCATTTCAACGCAGGTCCCGTGAAGGCTACCTGCGCTGAATGTCAAAACCTCTGTGTTGAGGGTGCGTTGATCCAGTTAGGCCTTGTGCAGTTGGGGTTCTCTACTCTGTTTTGCCTTGTTTTGATCTCTGATTTTTGCAGCCTGTAACCAGCATAGGTACCTGTCTGATAACTCCTTTTCTCTGCTTAAATTCTGCCTCCTTTTGTACAAAAAGACTGTGAGTGTTTTTATGTGTTTGTGGCGTCATTTACAGTTTTCCTTTGCAAGAGTGAAATAGTCATCATGTAGCCCTTGATTCAGATCTGTTGATTGTGATCTTAGGAGAGAGTTCATTGGCTGTTGACAGATTGATTATACATTCATTTTTGCTTTTGGTTTGAGTTTGTCTCTTTTGAGTGTCAAAACAAGTGTTTTCGAAAATCGTGAAGTGTTGTAATCTCTTCTACCCTTTCTGATTTCGAAAAAGTAAACTTGTTTGTATTTGTCATTTAAAAGCAAATTCAAAGTTGTGCAAAAAGCTTTCTTTTTAGGCATCAATATTAAGAGAGCAGAAAACAAACACCTGCATTGTTCATTTGCATCTTGATAGTTTGCATGTTTGATTTAGGAAAAGTGCATTAGAGTGTGCTGATTGCTCTTTGAGAAAAGATGGTGTCTTTCTTTTCCCTTTGTAGCTAGGATTTTCATGGTTAAAAAGATATAAAAGCTTGTTTATCATCTTTAGACTGCATTTAGGAATTGTATCATACATCTCATGGTGATCCAAAAAGGAAAACTTCTAAGAAAGATCAACCTAAAATAAATTGAATGAACTTAACAACGCTTTGTAACTTAACGCACAACATAGAGGTCTAGGCTAGAGACGTGTTCCGGCGTCGTAAAGCCTGGTGACTGTCGATCTCGCTGATGGTGGGTGATTCCTCCTGAGGGACGATAGCGCCAGTATGGATTGTGCTCCCACGTACGGTCGAGTATATATTGGGAGACCCCTATAGGCATAAAACCTTTATCCTTAGGAAGCCGTGTCGGCCGCCCTACTGATCGCAATGCACTGAACACAGCATTCAGGAAGATTGACCGCCCGTACCTTAAAAAGTATTCTGTGGTTTTGCGAAAAGTTTGGCACACCCTCTACCTAGAACTCCAGAGCAGTTCCTTTTGGTCTTTTTCAGACTCTATAACGGAAAAAGTCCATCCGAGCATTTGTCACTTCGGGCTCGTTAAAACATCGAAGGAGACTAGAGTCATCTTTTGCTTTTTCTCGACTCTTTAAAATTGAAAAAGCAGGTTGTGTCTAAGCGTCGTTAAAATTTATTTTAAACGGAATAATCATCACCATTCCCTCGTTGATCTTCGAAGTTAGTCTCTTTTCATCGTAAGTTCTTGTAGAATCGCTAGAAAATCTTTTGGATAGACTAGATATGTCTGGACAACCGTCGACATCCAGGAGTGTGTCATCCGACACAGCAGCGGCAGAGCCTCCTGCTGCTACCCCAACGATGTTCGATGGTATACCGTCTATCCCGGCAAGTTATCAACAACAAGCAAGAGTCCCATCAGGGACTGCTTCGACGACATGGTTAGTTCCTATTTCTTCATCTGGATTATCATCTGGTATTTCTTATGTTGAAACTCAACAAATTGATCCAATGTGTCTTCAAAGGCCAAACTGCCCTTTAAGTACAAGATTGCCACCATATGGAGGGCAGTATGCCTTTTCATTGTTCCCTCCCGGAGAACAACCATATGGGAGTTTACAACAAAGTTCAGGTCAAACTGGAATTACATCCAGCGGTTGGGTACCAATACTACCTCAACAACCAAGGGTTGTATATTCAATGCAACCAGTCCACCCTGTGTCGAATATTCCCACTATACCTGCTATGGTTACTGCGTCGCAAGTACAAGCGCTACCTGTTGTATGTCAACCCCAACAGCCTCAGGTTGCAATACAACAGCCTCTTGTCTCAACGACTCAATCACAACCTCAGGTTAGTGCCTCCTTATCTGGAGCGACTCAGGATCAAACAAGTACTATGACTCCTCATCTTGGTCAATCATCCAGTATTGGTCAACAGCAAATGGTTCAACAACCAGAGCTGGTTCAAACTCAACAACCCCCATTCCAGCAATCATATCAAGGACCTGAGCAACAAGTCTTTGTAAGTAATGGGCAATCGCATTTCCAAAGCGATAATCAACAACCATATTATAATGGTTATGCCCATCAACCTTGTCAAAGTTGCCAGCATCAAATACATTATGCTGGTATGCAAAGACCCACTGCTCAGGCGATTCCATCTTATCCTGGGTATGCTTCGCCTAACCTGAATCAACAGTTGCCCTTTGTAGCAACTCTAGAATTACCAGATCTAAACCGGCTGACGAATGATCCAATTGCTTATGCCCCTTGGTGGCCAGCGATTCCGCATAAACTTCCGTCAGATATTCCTAAATTTAATGGAAATCCGGGTGAAGATCCGTCGAATCATGTGATGACATTTCATCTGTGGTGTTCATCAAACACCCTAAACGATGATTCGATTAGGCTTCGCCTTTTTCAGAGGACGTTAACTGGTCCAGCGGCAAAATGGTATATTGAATTGCCTAGAGCTTCGTTCGACAATTTCAGCACCTTAGCCACGACGTTCTTAACCCATTTTCAATTACCAATAAGGTATGAAACGGGAACAGAAATCTTAACCAACTTCAAACAGACGACGGCCACTCACATATCTGATCATATACATGAGTGGCGACGTCGTCGTAGGATGGTAAAAACGTACGTTCCCGATCAGTTATTAGCTGAATGGTTTATCAAGTCGTTACTTCCTGCTATAACGGAAGATGTGGCAAAGGGGGGAGTCGTAACAGAAGAGCAAGTTATCGCTCGTGCGCAGTATCTAGACTTAGTCTATACTCAGTCTGGCATGCTCTATGACAAAATATCTGATGCCCCTAGACCGAAATTCTCAATTCCTCCTCCTCCTCCTAAATCAAACAATGACTCTCATGCCGGCGATGGCATGATTGGCACGACAGACACGAAATCGACAAAGGCTGCATCTAAAAGGGCCCGTAAGATTTCCAGTCAAAATGAAAATGAGGAACTTCTTTCCTCGGAAGTAAATGCCGCATCGATCGACAAGGGCAAACAACTAAAGCAACCAGGGGGCAAGAAGAAAAAGAAAGGGAGAAAAAGGAAACCCCCTGCGGGGTGTCATATATGCGATGAGGATCATTGGACGAGAGATTGTCCACATATAGCTGAAGTTAAGAAACTCTTTAAGAGTTCAAAAACCTCAGCAGTATTGACTGATCCGTTTCCAAGCCCGGGTACCAAACTGGTTGCTAATCAAAATGCTTCCCGATCCCAAGTGCTTATGTTCTCTATCTCAAAGCAGCAAAATGATGCTTTCGCAAGGAATAAAGATTACGGGAATCCACAGGTGTCGAATAACAAGGCTAATAAACAACCTATTAGTTCGACAACAACTTTGACCAAAGTTGTGCCACCCACCATTCCTGAACAAATGATAAAGTCGCCAAAGGGAGTAGTGTACAAGTCGACATTTAATCCTCGTGCAGAAATAGCACAGAATTATAATATAATAGAGGACCTGGCCCAATCGTCGTCCGCTATGTCGACGCTTGAGGTACCACAAAATTGCCTCTCCCAAGAGCAAGCTTTATTATCAGCAATAGGTGAAATTGACCCAATGGACTCCAATCTTGTGGCCTTTGATCATAAAGGATATGACCCTCAGTTACCAACTCAAATAGCTTTCCTTATTCAAGTGAAAGCCCTCAACAAAACTGTTCATCAAACAATTATTGATGAGGGGGCATCTACGTGTATTATGTCGATGAGTTGCTGGAAGAATTTAGGCTCACCACCCTTGTCGAGATCGTCAATGACGTTAAAAGCATTTGATGGACGATCATACACTCCATACGGGATTTTAAGTAACTTGCAAGTTGAACTAGGGGGAAAAAGAGTAGGAATTGATGTTGAAGTAATTGATGGAAACCTCGATTACAAAATCCTACTGGGAAGGCCCTGGATATATGCCATGGCCGCAGTTGTGTCGACCTACTTCAGGAAGATTGCATTTCCCTTTCAAGGAGGAATTACAGTCGTCGACCAACAAACTTTCCTCCCCGACAGTTCACAAGTTACGGGAAGCATTCCAATGATCCATGGAAGCAATCATTCGCTTCAAAATATTGGAGTAGGTCTCCTAAAAGACCCTGCCTTAATGGGTACTTTTGCCCTACCGCCTGCAAGTAATCTGGTGGAAGTGGCCACAGTGCAAACCTACAATATGAAATCTTCTATATCTAATGGATTCGAAAGATTCCTAAACATTTTGTCAACGTGGATCATCTCCCTAATAGAAATACTGTAAATACAATGGGCTCCGAGGACGGTTCTAATCTCGTGTCAACCTCGTTAAAAAATGAAACAAGGAGTCATGAGGATAGTTCTTTTACTGTGTCAACCTCATTAAAAAATGAAACAATCTCCTTTCCAAATCTCAAAGGTAAACCTTCATTCCAACCACCAAGTTGAATGAAATGAAGCTGGGGGGGCATGCACCTCGATTTGCATTGTTATGCTGGGGGCATGCAAACTTATCATCGAGCAGTTTTAGCACACAGTTCATGCTCGTTTAAAAAATAAACGCAAGATTCGAGCAGTTTTAGCACACAGTTCATGCTCGTTAAAAAATAAACGCAAGATCCGAGTAGTTTTAGCGCATAGTTCATGCTCGTTAAAAAATAAACATAAGACTGAGCAGGGTTTCAATCTGCGTTTAAGCTCGTTAAAAAATGAACTACCCGGTAAATAACCACTGCGAACGTAAATTATCAGCCATTGAAGCCTTGGTCGTGTTTGCACCGTCACCTCCACTTTTCCATTGGCCGATCATTCACCTCCATTTGATTGTTTACCCATTTTGAGGAACAGCTGCGAAGAGTGATTTCACTTAGCCATCCTTGTGACACTGCCGTGATTGGAAAATTCCAAGCCTTACCTGGAATCAGCTACTAACCCGTTTCATCACTCGTTCCTCAAAAGACGATTCTTCTTTAAGCTCTTTTCATCTGACTCATAAAATATGAAAAGATTGCCGAGTTTTGGCCTTCCAGCTCGTTAAAGCGACCGGAAGTGCTATCCCTCCTCTAGATTTTAATCTTTTTGGACCTGAGGGATTATTGCACAAAAAGATCGAGCGCTTGTTTTGTTCGGCTCGTTAAAACTATCGAAAACTCATCCCTTCTGTATTGTTTTATACTTTTTCGAACTTAAGGGATTAGATGACGAAAAAGGACTTTCGGAGTTGACTTTACGTACCTTTTCAGACTCTCTAAAAATGAAAAGGACCGAGTTATCTTTGTCGTTAAAATCATTAAATAGCGACAAACTTGTCTTTAGATGAGAACGAGTTTTACTATCGCTAGGCTCGTTAAAACATAGCGATGGGCTTGCCTGAAGGGCAAGTTATAGAACAAGCATATGTTATCCTCCTCAAGCTTGACAAAAATAAAGAGGTACTGGTCAGCAATGACTGGGGAAAATTGGGAGAAACTCAAGAAAACTTTGATGGTAGCAAGTCGCTCTTGAACATGACACTTTTCCTCTGTACCACAATCGGGTTGGGTTGTTTCATTCACCGGTCACATCACCATGGTCTCGCCATACCATCCATATTTGGGGTAATGCTACCGATCCATCACATAAGTGTCGCCATATGTTCAAGAGAAGTCGTTCAGAGAAGTCAACCGTGTCCCATCCACTGACGTACATTATCCTTCATCCTTTCATGACCGCCACCCTGAATTATATGTCATCAGATCGTTTTCACCTCCATCAAAATCATTAGCTCCATTCCGTGTCATTGATGTGGGATTCATTAAGGCCCTCCTTTGACGGATCGCTTCTTGTCGAGATCAACTCATTATCCAAGAAGTGGATCTAGGAACAACCCCTTCAGTACTTTGAAGCTTGATGCCTCAATGGCAAGTTTCTCACTTCCGGCGACAGGTATACATCAATGACCTTCGACCGAAAGATTTTGCGTGGTGTTCGACGCCAAGTCCTTTATTCACACCACGTGAATTGTACTACAGTACCTTGAGGGTCATTATCATTATCGGTGATTCCTCTCGCGCTTGTTAATGGTTTACCTCATTGACCGGTAATCAAGCGATGTCTTTCCATGTTCGACTTCAGAACATTTCTCACATGGATCGATTTGTACTTAGAGTGAAGATCGAACGAGTTTGAAGACCCCGGATCTAGTTTCATCCATCCGGGCTGCGATATACAGGAAAGATAAAGACATTGACATGTACATCATTGCAGCAGATAATCATCCTACCCAAAGGATGATAATTTCATCAAAATTATCAGTCTACCATCAGACGATTGTCTGTTCTATGTACAGAAAAATGAATTTATAAAGCTGAGCATGGGAATTCCCGCCTCAACTAGATCATGAAAGCAGTATGAAAAATAATGTATTGTATTGTATCTTATTACAGGTCTCCTCCCAACATTGGATGAACTTCGGATCCTCCTGATAAAGCATTTCACCCGATAAACGGCCTCATACTTTAGGGGGCAACTGTTATAGACATTTTTGTGCCTTACAGCTACAAGCATGAAATGTCCATAATCTAAGGGATCCAAAGTCCCTAAACATGTTGTTCCTACCCCTAGAGGGACAAGGCTAACAAACCACAGCAATTCACAGAAGTTCTCCACCAGAAACTGCTCAAAAACAAGTCAATTCAGGATCAATTCAGAGGCTCCACTAGCTGTCTGCGCTGAAATGCAAAGTCTGCACTGGCTACCTGCACTGCAACGTAGGTAGAAGCACTACCAGGGTGCACTGAGCGGGAATTGACAAATGGCAAGTTCATTCAACAAGGTGTCAAGACCCTGGAAGCTTCCAGAATCTTCCTCAATGACACTTGCCTCAGTGAATTTGACTAGTGATGAGTAAGAGGTTCTCAATCTCCAAGTGGAAGCAAGAACCTCCAAGTGGAAGCAAGAACTGACAAAGGGAGAGGACACTAGTTAGATCTCAAGCTGACTCATCCTCTCTCCAAAAATCTATATATGGATCTCTCCTCCATGAGATCCGGAGGCTGGAATTTTGTTATTGCAAAGAATTGTTGTTGGTTTGAGACTGGAATCATTGGGTGCTTAATGCTTTGAAGGAAGGTGAAGATAGGAATTTCATTTGCTGGGAAGGAGATGCTGGATTGGAGCCCTCTGGGTTGTATCTCTTCCTGAACCTTGTTATTCATCAATAAAGCTATCTTGGTTTCTCCTATATGCTGATGTGTCTTTGATGTATGATCGTATTAGTATGTTTAGTTTATTTCTAATCCTGAACTAGTTATGAATATGAATCTATGTCTTTGTGTAGTGTTCTCTTCTTGTGATCTTGCAGAAACCTCTTGAAGCTGGGCGAGCGAGAAGGCAAGCAGCTGGGAACTCTCAAAGAGAAGAGAAACCGGATCGAGGGACAAACGGAAGACACCGGTTAGTCCATCCATCTGTCTTCATTCTTAATTCATAAAGGAAGAATACTATAATAGTTGTTTCTGTTTGTTGTTAAGGCACTGTCACACCTTAGGTGGATAGGATCGTCCTGCATAGGCATTTTTCCCCACAACACTACCCTGCTCGAATTCCCTCATGCCCACTGCTCTATCCTGCTCAAATTCCCTCGCACCCACTGCTCAAATTCCCTCCTTCCACCCCGTGGAATGCCCTCGTACTCGCTCTCCTGCCACCTTATGTAATTCCTTAGTGCTTGCTCTCATGTTTCCCTTTGGAATGCCCTCATGGTCACTATGTGAACCACCCTACTCGCTCTGCTATGAGCCCAACCCGCACTTTGATTATATATATGATTATATATTGTATCATATATAAACTATTTTATATATAATATATATAATATAATATAATATAATATATATTATATATAATATATATTATACATTATATATAATATATATATATATATTTATTTATTTTTTTCACTTCTGGTTCACGAATACCATGGTCAGTGGTCTGCTACGTCCAGGATCGGAAGTCTCTAGGGTGGACCCCACCCGAAGGGGGTCACACCCCTCGGCCATCACAGACCTAACCCCAAGAGCTTTCGGGTTTCGACCCTGTGACCTCCCATTGGCGAGGCCCCGGCTTGACCGATTGAGCTAACCCTTGGGGCTCACATTATATATAATATTATTATAATAATAATATATATTATTATATATTTCCTATGAGTGGTGTAGTACCCAAAAGTAGGTTTGTCCGTTTTCACTTAGCGGTAGATGGAATTTAGATTGATTCCATGCTTTCTCACATTGACTACAAAGTTAGGGGAGTTGGGCGATTGATAAACCAACGTGACAACACAGTAAAAGTGACATTCTAGTGAATTATTATTAGTAAGTACAAATGTACGCATGTAGATCTAAGACTCAAAGGAAGCGGGCCACCAGTCTAACAATCATTCATTATTCAGGGGTTATCCTTGCTTCGTCCGCCTAGTTTCCCACCAGATTGAAAGAGGTATAATGGAGGAAGGCAGTGAAGATTCCAACGTCATGAGAGTGGTGATAAACAAAATTCTAAAATTATTTCAAAAATCATCCTAGATGAAACTATGTCACACATGCATAGGTGAGAGCATAAATTTTCACAAAAACACATGAAAAATTCCTCATATCCATTCTTAAAAAAATTAAGAAATTTATAGAATGTGGTGCAGATGATTAATCTTAATTATCATTAACGAATTATCTCTAAATTGAGTAATAGTGTTCAAAAAAGATTAGATGAGTGGGTCAAAAAAAATCATTGATGACTTTTATGAGGAGAAAGCAATAGAAGAAAGGCATCCCTTGATGATGTTAAGATACGATTGTTACACAAAATATTATCATCGTGACTTTCTGTAGTCAGTGTGAGCCTATCACCACTCATACTGTCCTCCTTTGCAAGTCTCAAACCTCATCTCTTCATGTCAAGCCTTAAAAATGAGAGAGAGTCTTTGAAAATCAATAAAACTCTAGTTCCGCAATTTCTCTTACCCTTACCTACGGTCCCACACCCCTTGGTCATGTTACCTGTGGACCTGCCCGCTCTGTCTCTAAAGGAGTGGGTGCGGACCCCTGTGAAAGTAAAAAAGGCTCAAGTTTATTCTTAAAAACTCACTTTGGGTTAATTTTGGATGCTTCTAGAAGGAATCTTGACGTGGTTGGTTCGCTCCTAGGTGGTTCATGCATCCCATAACTAAATGAGCTAACCCCTTGATGAGAGGAGCTTATCCCTTTGAAGGAGGACTCTATCCCTTTGAAGGTGGACCTAGTAACTTCCCTCCTCTACACTATAAATTGAGGCATTGGGCTGGTTGCTAGGGAGGTTGAAAGCTAAACATTTTTTAGGGTAAATGTTGTTGGAATTGAGACTTCCTAGTTAAGCTTGAAAGGAGAAATTACATACCTTTTGGCTTCTTTGGGAAGAGAGTGAAACTTGTCAAAGTAGAGGAGATTCTTGCTAGACCCTGGGAGGAGCTTGTACAGCATCAAGGCACCAAGGTTGTAAAGTTCTTCTTTGATTAAAGTTAATACAATCAGATTCATTTTTCTCAATAAATTGTCTTCTATGGTTTATTTCATGAATTCCTTGATCATCATGATAAATATGGTTTATTATATTGGCTATGCAGGTGGTATTTGATATGTGTGCTTGTTTGTGTTTTCATATTCTTTAAAAGGGAGCTCATTTGGACAAACAGAGCGTGGTTTCCACAAACTAGCACTGGACCTCAGGTAGGCCTAAAACACCTATTGGCCTTTATTTATAAATTGCATATTTAGAGAAAGATAGAATTTGTTTGGTTTGCTTGTCGCTAGATATCATTAGATACTAGGGAGATCGGTCTTGTCCGCAAGAACGATTTATCCTTCTGACAAAATGGCGACTCCACTGGGGACTTGAATTTTTGGTTTTTGCCTTTTCTTTTACTTTGACTTGAGAAATTGTTTCTCTATTTCTGGTTTTTTCTCACTGTGTAGGATTTGGTAGGTTTTTAGATTTTGAATTGTTTTTGTTTTTTCATATTTTTTAGAGTGGACCGCACCTGCTGTTTGTAACACAGTGCAGACATACCCACACTGTTCCTTTACTACACAATGCGGTACCGCGCCTAGTTATACCAGGGGCCTGCGGACCCTGTCAAAATTTTGAAAAACTTAAAATATTTTCATTCAGTTAAGCTTAGGATTTGTTTATGTGTTTTAGCCTCTGCCCAGATCTGCACGTGTCTTGTCAGAAACTTTTCATAGGTTAATTCCATTGGCATTTAGGTTTTAGGTGAATTTCTAGAAGCTTTGTGTGCTTGGCTTGATTTTTGTTTGGTCTTTGTAGTAACTCAGAGCTTAGAGGCCTTAGAAATCTCAAATCACCCTGGTTTTTGCTGGTCTTCTTATGAGTCTGACCGATTTGTAAAATCTGCCTTTGTTGAGGAATACATCTTGTTTTTCTCTTTGCGAAGCTTCAAAGAACTTGTTTTGAAAGTTTTGGATTTCATTTTTAAAAGGAAAACAAAAGCTGGTTGTTTTTTGATTAATTTGTGATTATGGACATATTAGTCCTTAGTTTGCTCATAACTAAGTAAAACATCCTTGAAAAGAAATCTTGTAAGCTTTTACTTCAATTAGTTTTTTAGAATTTATAGATCTCAAGATTAGATTTTTCAATAGTTTTGATTGTTTTATAAAAAATAAAAAAAATCTCTTTTGAAAAGTTTGTTTTCTGTAGTTTTTTATTGTTGAAAAAGAAAAGGATTTTTTGGTGAGCATAATTAGTGGTCTCGTTTTTGAGTTAATTGAAAAAGACAAAAAAGTTCTTTTTATTTGTTTGGTAAGGAAAGATTTGTTTTTTCAAGCAATTGCATTCTCAACTCTTTCTTTAACTAGAAATTCATTGAAGGAAAAGGATTGTTTATCATCTTAAGTGCATTTTTAGTGTTTTGGAGTCGAGTCTTCACACCATAAAGTTTCATCTCCGCACCTTTTGACTTAAGAAAAAACCAATAAAAAGAATGCTTAAAGTAAAATCTATCTAGCAATCTTTTATTTCTAGGGCTCTTTATCACCAACATAGCTTAGGCTAGTATCTTGGAGTAGGGAGTAATTAGCTCTCCAAGATAGTAAAAACAAACAAGTAGTTGTATCTTGCGGTAGGAGATAAATTCCAATTGTTACATCTATGCTCTAGCAAGCTCCTCTTAAAGGAGTCAAGCATGAGGTCATATCCGAACCAGTGGGGTAATCAATCCTTCCTCATTGGGAACGATAGCAGATATACACGTATTAAAAATGGTAAACCTCGGATTAACCATTGTCGAGGAGCCTGGGGTCACTTGTCGGTAAACCTTGGATTATGTCAAGGAGCCTTCAAGGGGATTGAGCTTACTACTCTTCCCTTGCGTGTGTATCGGATCACAGACTGTTCCCCAGGTATATTTGTTTCTGTTGGTAACCATAGTGACCATATTCTATAGGATTCTTTCCTAAGGTGACGGTGGAGGGAAGATCCCACTATACCTAGAGCAGACGTCGACTAGACTCACTTCGATTTTCTGGGGGGTTCTCTTCACTCAAGACGGTTTAGTGGAGAAACTTGTGCCAGTCTATTCATTAAGCAGGTTTTCGGGGTAACTGTTCCAACCGCCATTTCTGTATTGAATTCTGCGACGTTGGATTTCATCACCAACTAGTGTTTTCAGTACGAAAAGTTATTGTTTGTGTGTGGTTTGACCTCCTAGATTCTTTAGGCGTGTGATTCAAAATTGTTTGGTTCTTTAGGGACTTTAGGTGGTTTTCATTGAGATTTTTCTTTGTTTGTGTGTGAAGTAATTAAAATATTTAATCGTGGCTGAATTACCAAGGAAGTCCAGTAGACTTCAAGGCCAACCTCCTCAGTTTTCACCAAGCCAGTTTGAAGGGCTACAAGCCCTTGTAACTCCTAGTGACAGTAGAGTTGGGTCACCTAAAGAAGGAGAGTCTTCTTTAGTTGTACATCCTAATTATCAAGTTCAAGCACCAGAGTATATTATTGAACCTGTTTCGTTTTCCGAAGTTACTGGTAGTTTTTCTTCTACTAGTGAATTAGCCTCTGAACCTGAAACTGAACTTGCTGCTACTCCATCATCATGATTTGCCTCTCCAACTTCCAGTGGTCCTGGTTCACCCAGGGTAGAAAGAGTCATTACCCAAAATCTTCCTTCTGGACTTATTTCTATTGAAGAACTTGTTACTCCGGAAGAAGGTATATCCATCCCTGAAAATCAACCAACTATAGAACTTAGGGAGCATGAATCGATCTTTTACAGTCCACCTAGGAGGGACGCTTGGTATCTTTCATTGACCAATTTTCTAGAAAACCCGAGACTAAGTTTTTCACCACCTCGAATTCCTTTTCATCCAACACCTAGAGGTTATTATCCTCCTTTGAATATGTCGAGACAGTCATCCATGTTTTCTCAATCTCCAGAAACATTTTTATATGGCGGTCCTTCTGTTCCCTCTGGGTATGAGTCACTTACTGGTACTTTTTCGGAGCATCTCCTCAACCTGTTGAACAAGGGTTATTAACTGGTAATAATGGAACTAAGCCGTTTAGTGTAGAAGATATTCTTATGATGTCAGGTACCATTCCAAATCCGCAACCTCAAGGTAGTCAGTTACCGCCTGGGGGGCAACCTCAAGGTCCTCAATTATCGCCTGGGGGTAACCTCAAGATACCCAATTACCGCCTAGGGGGCAACCTCAAGGACAGTACATACCTTTGAGACAGTACATTCCTCAAGGTCAACCCCAGACTCAGTATGTACCTCAAGGTCAAACCCAGTATCAATTTGTACCTCAAGGTCAACCCCAGTATCAGTACGTGCCTCAAGGTTATCAACCTCAAGGTCAGTACCCAACCCAAGGTTTCCAACCACCTTCAGGTCAACCATTTGTGCAAGGAGCTAGAAATGTACCTTTGAATTATAAACCCTACCCTCAACCCGGTTATGGTCCTCAATATGTTCAACCTTCTATGGGTCCATACCCCAGAATGAACTTAGTGTGGGATCCATCTCAATCCCAACAGATCTTGCAACCGAATGTGCAGTTGTCATCTCAATCTGGACAACCCTTGGTTTCTGGTTCAACCCAGCAACCTATCCAGCCTACCATTCAAACTTCTGCACCTTTTGTAGTTTCTCAGCCTGGGCCTAGTTCGCCTCGAACTCCACCTCAAACGACTACGGAAACTGCTGCAAAATCTGTTCCATCTACCCCACCTACTTCTAGAGTATCGACAGCTCCAGTTTCTACTGTTCCTATATCAATTCCTCAAGCATATTTACCTCAGTCTGGACCCACAATTCATACTTCGGTTCAAATGCCTGTAGGACAACCTGGTCCAAGTACGGTTGTCACAAGTCAACCTCAATTTACTTATCAACCGTACCAGGGACAGTACCAATTCGGTCCTGTTGTGCAGAACCCAGTCTATCAGTATCAACCATACCCTCGTTATACTTATCAGCAACCTCAACAACCCCAGTACGGTCCGGCTAATCCTGGTTTTCCGGGAGGATATAATATCCCAAATGCAATTCCAATTCCTAGTTATCTTGGATATCCTCCTCCTGGGGTTGGTCTCATGACCCAGGGTTTTCGAGACCCTAATCGTTAGTTACCTTTCATTGCAACTTTGGACTTGCCTGATTTTTCGCACCTTACAAATGATCCAATAAATTATCTTCCGTTTTGGCCGCCAATGACGAATAAGTTTCCCAGTGACATCCCAAAGTTTTAAGGTAAATCAGGAGAGGATCCATCGAACCATGTGATGACTTATCACCTCTGGTGTGCATCTAACTCCATTTCAGATGATTCAATTCATTTACGGCTTTTTCAATGCACTTTAATTGGTCTTGCGGCTAAGTGGTACATTGAGATACCGCGAGCCTCTTTTTATAACTTTAGTCAGCTAGCTACTTCGTTTTTAACTCATTTTCAGTTGCCAGTCAGATATGACAATGGCAAGAAATTATTGACTTCATTAAAACAGTCAACATCCACTTACATTTCAGATCACATTCATGAATGGAGATGTCGACGGCGTTTAGTGAAAGTTTTTATTCCGGATCAGATCTTAGCAGAATGGTTTGTTAAATCATTATTACCTAAAATCACTGAGGATGTAGCTAAGGCAGGAGTCGTTACTGAAGAGCAAGTAATTGCTCAAGCTCAGTACCTTGACCTCATTTATATGCAGTCAGGTACCTTACACGAGAAAATCCCCGACCTTCCTAAACAAAATCAAATAACTGCAGCTCCTTCAGGGTCTCATGCCGCTAATGGTATGATTGGTACAGTTAACACCAAAAGTAAGAAGAAATCTTCCAAGAATTCTTCTCCTATCATAACTTTACCAGATTCCCTGGCAGAAGATTCTTCCGCGGAAATTTCTACCAATATTCATGTCGTAGAATCATCTATGGCCGATCAAAATCTGGCGGTAAAAAGAAGGGGAAGAAGAAAAATAAATCAAATAAAAATTCGAAAGAGAAATCAGATAAAACGGAATCTACTGATGAGAAACATAAACCTCGTTATCCTTGTCTCATTTGTGGTGAAGAGAATTTTACAAGAGACTGGCCTCATCGCACTGAGGTTGCGAAAATCGTCCAAGGTTCTCAAATGCCTGCTATTTTGAAGGATCCTTTTCCTAGTCAAGATAGTAAGATGATAGGTTCTTCCTCAACTACCTCAGAAGAACCCATAATGATGATGTCCCATGTTAGGATTGCGACATGATCGCAAGATTATGGAAGTAAAAGTCCTGTTGGTGGTAAGGAAGCAGAATCTTCTAATTCGAACCCATCAACTTCAACTCATGGTTCCGATCCACTACAGATCGAGAAACCTAACCCAGACTTAGTAATCAAACTGCCCGCCAAGGGTATACTTCGAAAGTCATCTTTCAATCCACATGCGAGAGCTGCTCAGAACTATAACATTGTGGAACATTTGGCTATTTCACCTTCAGCAATGTCGGCTTTGGAGGTGCTTCAATCATGTCCAGCACAGCGTAAATTTCTATTGTTGGCTGTAGGAGCTGTTGATATTCAGGACTCGAATCTTATAATATTCGATTTAGAAAATAGTACACCTCGCTTACCTCATCAAATGGATGTCCAGATTCCAGTGTTAGTCAAAAACAGACCTTGCTATAGGACTGTAATTGATGAGGGAGCTTCAACGTGTATTATGTCGATCCAGTGTTGGAGATTGCTTGGTTCTACTACGCTTAATCAATCCCGATTGTTCTAAAGGCCTTTGATGGCCGTGGGTTCCATCCTTTTGGCATTCTACAATATTTACCTATAGGGGTTGAAGGCAAAACTGTAAATCTAGATGTGGAAGTGGTTGATGCCCCTCTAGATTACAACCTTCTCTTGGGTCGTAGTTGGTCTTACGCTATGACTGTTGTTGTTTCATCGGTCTTTCGACTTATAAAGTTTCCTCATAATGGAAAGATCGTAACTATAGACCAGCTAACTTACTTTTCATCCAACCCAGCCTCTTTTGAAAGTATCCAGCATGTCGGCAAAACAACTATCCCTTATAAGGATGTTGAAGTAGGACTAGTTAAAGATTCTGGTTTACTAGGAACTTTTTCCTTTCCTCCTCCTAACGTATCACCTTCTACTGCAACCATTCATATGATATCATCAGACACTATTGTTTATGATGATCATTGGATCGTACCTTCTGAATCTGAGATAGATTCATTTGGTGATGCTATGCCTTTGAGTCCATATGAAATTGCGTATCAGGCCGTACAGTCGTTTTCCAACTCTTCTTCGACCGAAATTGACTTAATGAATGTAGTCCATGAAGAATCACTTTCAACATCAAACTCAGATTCAACAACTTTTTCTGAACTTGTTCATACAGATGAGCAGATCCGTGAAATCTTGTTTGTTGATGATTTACCATGGGAAGATCTTCATCATAGATCTTCATTTTTACCTGAGATTGATCACTTTGAAAATAATTTTTCATCTATTTTTACAACTGATTATGTCAAGGAACCTCAGAATCCATTGAAAAATCTTGATTCTGAGTTAAATTTGGGAAATATTTCTCGGACTATTCCTATTGACATTTCGGTTACGTCTGGAATTGTTGAAAACATTCATATAGGTGCCTCTTGTACGGAAGATGAAATTCAAACATATAAGGCCCTATTTCAAGAATTATGTGACGTGTATGCCTAGTCATATGAGGAAATGCCAAGAATTGACCCAGCAATTGTTGTTCATGAAATCAAAACTCACCCGGATGCTAAACCCATCCGGCAACGTTTGCGTCAAATTCACCCGCAAAAAGTTGTTGCTATTAAAGCAGAAGTTGAAAAATTACATAAAGCAGGTTTCATTTATCCAATTCCCTTAACGGATTGGGTATCGAATATTGTTCCTGTTAATAAAAAGCAAGGAACAATAAGAATATGTATCGATTATAGGGATATTAATCGAGCCTGTCCAAAAGGCAATTATCCGACTCCCTATATCGATCAAATCATTGATGATTGTGTCGGCAGTGAAATATTCTCCTTCATGGATGGCTTTTCTGGTTATAATCAAATAAAAATTCTACCTGCTGATCAACCAAAAACGGCTTTCATTTGTCCATGGGGAACGTTTTCTTATTGCAAATTAACTTTTAGGCTTAAGAACGCTAGTGCAATGTTTCAAAGAGCCATGTCTTACGCGTTTCATGACATCAAGCACATTGTGCAACCCTATCTCGATGATTTACTTGCTCATTCATTACATCGAGCCGATCATCTCATCCATTTACGAGCAATCTTTATGAGGTGTAGGCATTATCGAATTAGGTTGAATCCACACAAGTGTGTTTTCTGTATAGAAATGGGTCGATTACTGGGGTTTGTTGTTTCGAAAGCCGGCATTCGTGTAGATCCCTCGAAGATTGAAGATATTGTCAAATTGCCTCCTCCTTCGACTCTTCGCCAACTCCAAAGTTTGCAAGGGAAAGCAAAATTTTTACGTCGATTCATTCCTAACTATGCTGAGATAACAAAGGGTTTTACCCAGTTGTTGAAACAGAATACTCAATTTTTTTGGGATGAGATAGCTGATAAATCTTTTGATGCACTAAAACACGCATTGACCCATGCATCGTTATTGCATCCTCCCAACTACAACTAGGACTACTTCTTATATCTCGTCGCCTCTCATTCCACCATCGGAATGGTGTTAGTTCAGGAAGATGAATTCGGTAGTGAACATGTGATTTATTACCTTATTCGCACTTTGAACCCAACTGAGCTAAAATATTCACATGTGGAGAAATTGGCCTTGGCAGCTATTCAAGTTGTCCAATGTTTCCGTCATTACATTTTACTACGCAAAACTACTGTAATTTTCGATTGCAACCCTATGATCTATATTTGACAAAACAATTGCTAGGGGCAAGTATTCCAAATGGATTGTTATCCTGCAGGAATTTGACTTGGAGTTTGGAAAATCTAAGTCAAAGAAATCTTTAGTTTTTGCGGAGTTGATGTGTGACTTCCTGCGTGCTGATACTGAAACTGTGGCGGAAGAGCCCATTGTGGATGAATCCTTGTTTCTAATCAGCACTCTTGATCCATGGTATGGAGATATCATAGTTTATCTCCAAACCCAATCCTTTCGACCTGAAATTTCAAGATCTCAGCATCGGAAAATACGATTTCAATCCCAACAATTCAAAATTATTGGAG
Organism: Pinus tabuliformis; assembly: GCA_031772625.1. Classification (NCBI taxonomy): domain Eukaryota; kingdom Viridiplantae; phylum Streptophyta; class Pinopsida; order Pinales; family Pinaceae; genus Pinus; species Pinus tabuliformis. The sequence goes on along the minus strand of CM062817.1, from coordinate 1,230,272,774 downwards.
ATACACTTTATCGTCGTGGGGTGGACTCTGTTTTCCGACGTTGTTTAATTCATGACGAAGCTGAAAGGGTTCTAAATGACTGTCACTCTGGAGCGTGTGGCGGTCATATGTCTAGGTTTTCCACAGCCCAAAAGATATTGCACACTGGCTATTTCTGGCCGTCTTTGTTTAAAGATTGTATTAACGGTCCGAAAATGCCACAACTGCCAAATTTTTAAGCGAAAGATGCGCACTCCACCTGCTCCTCCGCACCCTATAATTGCCATCGGTCCTTTTGCGAAATGGGGTATCGATTTTATTACATGTAACCCTCACTCAGCCGGGGGGCATGCGTATATCATCCTTGCGGTAGATTATTTTACCAAGTGGGCCGTGGCGATGCCTACATTTTCGACAAACAGCAAAACTACTGTGATTTTCATTTTCAATCATATAATTGCTAGGTTCGGTGTTCCACAAGCAATTATTTCTCATCATGGGCATCATTTTCAAAATATTATGATGACTGAACTAACAGACCAACTTGGCCTGCGTCACGATAGTTCAACTCCATATTACCCACAAGCTAATGGTCTGGTTGAAGCCATCAACAAATTTCTAGTCATTATGATCCGACGAATCATTGGGATTCATAGGTCGAATTGGCATAACATGTTATTTTCAGCGCTTTGGGCGTATCGAACCTTAGTAAAAACATCAACCGGTTTCACTCCTTTCCAACTAGTTTACGGTTTGGAAGTTGTGTTACCCATTGAATGCGAAATCCCGTCATTGCAAATGGCCATAGAATTACTTCCAGCCACTTCCAAAGAGAAAAAACATTTGTTTTACTTGGCACAGCTAGATGAGAATCGACGTGATGCCGCACTAGCAATAGAAACTCATGCCAAATGTATTAAAGCTCAGTATGATCGAAATGTTACACCTCATAATTTTTTGGAAGGAAACCTAGTCTTACTATACGATCAAGCAAATGATAAGTTGGGCGCTCAAAAATTCATACCCATGTGGCATGGTCCTTATGTTGTTAAGCAAAAGCTAGAAAAAGGGGCCTATGAATTGGTAGACTTTGACGAAGTCTCTTTAGGTAAACTCAGAAATGGTCTTTACCTGAAGAGATATTATGCTTAAATCTGGGTGTGGAGATTTTAGTTAGGTTAGTTTTCTTTCTAGCTGGTGTGCTCTACATTAAAAAGTGTGCTTAGCTTAGAGAGTTTTTTTGTCATTATTCCTGCTTATCTTGATTTTACTCTTGATATTGCAGATGTCGACGTCTCTTCAAACATACATTGGTTTTGCTGATGGTGCTTGTCGTAATATACGGAACATTTCTTCCGCAGCTTGGGTTATCTATTCACCCTCTGATGAGTTGGTATCTATGCATGGGGTAAGCGTCGGTCAAACAACGAACAACATTGCAGAGTATAGTGCAGTGATTGAGTTATTATCTAAATCCATCTCATTTGGGATTCAGAGTTTGATTGTGAGGTTAGATTCTAAACTCGTTGTATTGCAGCTTAATAGAGTTTATGCCATTAGAAATCCAGTGTTATTGAGATTATTTTTTAGAGTTCATCTCTTGGAACGTGAATTTGACTATATTGAATATCAGCATATTCCAAGATATTTAAATACATTAGCAGATGCAATTGCTTCTCGAATGTTAAGTAGAAATTTGCAATAATCAAACAGTAAATTTAAAAACATTCCATAACATGTTTTACAAGATAGCCAGTAATAGTGATATAGCATAGCATAGAAGTGTGTCAAATATACATCGTCTTCGCTCATAGGTTTAAAAACACCTTATGATCGACAAAATGATAGTACAAAAAGCAAAAATGTCATATGAGTCTACAACAGGTGATCAACCTATCACTGGTGATGATCACGATAAGAAACCACTGTACGGGCCACCCTACAAAGGAACCTCCTGAAAGGTCCTAGGACCCCAATCACATAGTGTTGTAGCCTAAGAGGAATGTCATCTATGCTAGTCTCTGGAATGTCTACTGTCAAATGCTCTAGATGGTTTTCCAATTCGGCCAGGGTCTCTGTAGATTCGTCCCGTGGGGCTGGTGCTGCTGCAGCTGGCTGTTTCCTCTCATAGGGCTGGAGAGTGGCTGGTCACCGTGGACCTACATCTGCATTTGAAACTTTTACTATTAATTTTGGGACGATTTAAAAACAAACAAAAAAAAATTAAATTGGAAAATGTTGAAAATGATTTTACCTGAGTCATCCCATTGCTCTCCTAGTGGAAGAGCCATGTCTGGGTCACCACGATAATCCATCCTAGCATAAGGAAAATCCTTAATAGCAAAAACTTGGTTCTCCAACCAATGAAAATACTCAGGAGGAAATCGAACAAACTTTGTTCCCTCCTCAGGATGACGGGCCATAACTGCAACCCAACGCATCAGTTTGGGCTCTCGGGGAAGTCCTGCTTCAACAGACAGATGTTGTGGGACCAACATTGGGACCCTCTCTAGACCAAAGCTCACAACTAAGAAACCATATCCAAAATTTTTCATTTATCCGTTCTTTGCTCTAGTTAGTTGGCCTTTTACATTAACCAACACAGCTTCGCACCAGTTGAAGACGGTGCCTCGAAAGCAGTCTATTGCCATCCGCATTTGGGATCTAATGGCCATATGTAGTGTTGCGCTTCCGCAGAGCCTGGTGACAGTAAATGCAATCACTTTTAGTTCAGGACGGGAAATGGTTTTGATATCAATCCCTTTGTCCTTGGTTTGGTCGTTACAAAACTGTAGCCAGAGGCTATCGACAGATTGGCCACCTGGCCTAGTCCCGAATAGAGTCAATTATTCACCTCTCTTAGGAAAACCAGTCAAAAAGTAAATGTCTTCCAGCTCCATTTCGAGCTGGTGGCCACCAATAATGAAACACTGGTCCTACACATTCCACCTGTCTACCAGCCACTACAAAAAGTCTACTTGGTCCCTCATGCCAAGTATGGCCCAGAATTTATATAGCTCGCATGCCCCCAATGCATCTATTGAGGGTTGATGATTTAGTGCGGCAGCATCCACATCCTCGTGCTCCCTTTCTCGCCAGCTAAGCATAATGTATACCCTACATTCAAAGAAAAGGCGGATTAGAACATCTTAAATCAAAGTTTTTGGGCAAATATTGGAAAATTTTGATTTTTAGAACATATGTTGCGGGGACCGCACCCTCTAAGTTAAAGACAGTGCATAGGTACGCACTCTACCTAAACAGCAGGTGCGGGCCCCTGACTTTTTTCTGCATGCGAAAAATTCGGGGTCCACAGGTTTCGCATGCTGTGCCTGCGGACCCTCGCGAGCGGACCTTTAAACAAAATTTTTCCAAAAATCAAAATATAAACCTAAAAAAAAAAATTCAAATGGTTGAAATGAAAGAGTAAGGTAATGTGGATTTTCAGCAATCTTCACGGGAAGTTTCTTACCCAAAAGCTCTCTTTCTCACTCTGAAGTCAAACAGTAAAAATGAATTTACAAAAGCCATTTTTATAAGATTTTTTGAATAAATGAATTTTTAATTTGTTTATTTTTCACTTTAAAGAGGTAACTTTTGAAGCATTTTTATTTATTTTAAATAGGTATGAGTAATGTTTGAGTTTTTCTGCAGGATTACGGATTTTTCAGGCAAAATTGATCAGTTTCGAAAAAAAACATTAGTCACCTTTAAGCTCTTTTCTGACTCCTAAAATATGAAAAGATTGCCGAGTTTTTCTTTTTAAGCTCGTTAAAACGGAATTAAAAAGATGGTCCACTTACAGCTCTTTTCTGACCATAAAAACATGAAAAGATTATCGGATTTTTGTCGTTTCAAATTCGATATTGGTTATAAAATGACGTGTCATTGATTACTTTTTTACTTTTTCGAATCAGAACACTAATTATGAAAAGTATTCCTTGATCATAATGGTCAAGCGGTTTTCTCAAGTATTATTTTATACTTTTTCGGGCTTGGGAGACACAAATTTACGAAAAAGACAACCATGGAGTTTTTCTTAAGTTTTTTCCGACTCCCTAAAATTGAAAAACGCTGAGTTTCTCCTATACTAGAGTCATTAAAATTTAACAGTAAAAGACCTGTTCAATTACAAATAGGAACAGACCACTCCTTCTTAGGGTTTGAATTTAAACTAAGTTGGACTCATCCGAAGGATGAGCTTATAATCAAGCAAATGTTATCCTCCTCAAGCTTGTCAAAAATAAAGAGGTACCTGCCAGAAATGGTGGGGGAAAAGAGAGAAAAATGAACATATTTGTCATACTTTGTGTCTCAGAAAAACATTTAACCACTCTTGAACACGACACTTTTTGTTCACCTAGGTTGGGAAATCCTTTGCCTAATAGTTAATAAAACCATATTGAAAGTCTTCAGCTGGTTTCTGGGCATTAGCTTTGGGTCAATTGTCACCAAACCATCTGCAGTGTCGTTATGTGTTCAAGAGGTCAGTGCAAATAAACCATTCATCTGCAAAATATTTGTCATCCATCTTGACCATCCCTGAGTCAGTCCTTGCAACTATATTTCTTCAAACTTGATATATGATTTCGTGTTGTGGGCTTGCCTACGACGGATCGCTTTATATCGGCTTCAACTCATTATCTAGAAAGATGATCCAGGAATCATCAGTACCTTGGGATCTTCATGCCTCAATGGAAGGTTTCTCGCCTTCGACGATAGGTTGCATCATTGACATTCGATCAAAGGATTCCGTGACATGTTCGACATTAACACATCTATTCACATTTCATGGATTGTACTGAGTACTTTGAGAGCCATTGACATTACTGATGGTTTCTCTCACACTTGTTAGCAGTTTACATCATTGACTGGTAATCAAGTGGTTTCTACCATGTTCGACTTCGACACATTCATTCACATGGATAGAATCGTACTATTTCAGGAAGTAGAAATCAAGACCCTGGATCTAGTTTCCACCATCCAGGCTGTGAGGAATTTTGTATTCATTATATAGTGGACTATTCATAAATAGATGGTTGTGCTCATACTATGTCTACATGTGTCTATACTTGTGATGCATTGCAATAGCATCCCTATATCAGAGCAGTTTAGTTAGTTTTCTAGTCAGTTTTGATCTGAGTATGGGAATGCTTACCTCAGCGATGATATGATCTCATATATATATATATATTTTGCATTGAATGTTTTTTTTTTCAGGTTCCAACCAGGCTCTCCACAAGATGATCCTCGAAATGATAAAGTACTTCACTCTTCTTAGATAATAAATGAAAATCCTCATCTACTACAGACTTTGCACTTTAGGGGGCAATCTGTTACACAAAATATTGTCACCATGACTTTCTGCAGTCAGTGTGAGCCTATCACCACTGATACTATCCTCCTTTGCAAGTCTCAAACCTTAGCTCTTCATGTCAAGCCTTAAAAATGAGAGAAAGTCTTTGAAAATCAATAAAACTCTGGTTCCGCACTTTCTCTTACCTTTACCTACGGTCCCACTCCCCTTGGTCATGTTACCTACGGACCTGCCCACTCTGTCTCTAAAGGAGTGGGTGTGGACCCTTGTGAAAGTAAAAAAGGCACAAGTTTATTCTTAAAAACTCACTTTGGGTTAATTCTGGACGCTTCTAGAAGGAACCTTAACGTGGTTGGTTCGCTCCTAGGTGGTTCATGCATCCCATAACTAAAGGAGCTAACCCCTTGATGAGAGGAGCTTATCCCTTTGAAGGAGGACTCTATCCCTTTGAAGGTGGACCTAGTAACTTCCCTCCTCTGCACTATAAATTGAGGCATTGGGCTGGTTGCTAGGGAAGTTGAAAGCTAAACATTTTTTAGCGTAAATGCTGTTGGAATTGAGACTTCCTACTTAAGCTTGAGAAGAGAAATTACATACCTTTTGGCTTCTTTGGGAAGAGAGTGAAACTTGTCAAAGTAGAGGAGATTCTTGCTGGACCCTGGGAGGAGCTTGTACAGCATCAAGGCACCAAGGTTGTAAAGTTCTTCTTGATTAAAGTTAATACAATCAGATTCATTTTTCTCAATAAATTGTCTTCTATGGTTTATTTCCTGAATTCCTTGATCATCATGATAAATATGGTTTATTATACTGGCTATGCAGGTGGTATTTGATATGTGTGCTTGTTTGTGTTTGCAGATTCTTTAAAATGGAGCTCATTTGGACAAACGGCTTCCACAAATAGCACTGGACCTGAGGTAGGCCTAAAACACCTGTTTGCCTTTATTTATAAATTGCATATTTAGAGAAAGATAGATTTTTTTTGGTTTTCTTGTCGCCAGATATCATTAGGTACTAGTGTTGTGGGGAAAAGTATCCGACTCGGATGACCCTATCCCTACTCTAAAGGTGACAGTCTTTAGCAACAACTGAAAGTAAAGCTTTAATTTTTTCCTTTATGAAAGTACAGAGAGAAGGAAGAAAAGATTAACCAACCGGTGTCTTTCGCTTTTGTCGATCCTTATCCTCTCTCTTGGTCTCTTGTTCCCAGCTCTTTGCTCCTTTACGGTCCAGCTACACACAGATCCTGCACAATAGAGAGAAGAAAACTACAAGATACATGTACTCATAACTGATGCATGGATTAGAGTGAATCAAATATACAAGTAAATACAATACATCAATGCAATACAAGTATATAGGAGAACATTCAAAGCTTTATTGATAAAAGTAACAGGGTTCTGAGAAGGTTACAACCATCAATGGCTCCAATCCAGCAGCACCTCCCCAGCAGCAAGAAATCTCCTCTTCACCTCTATAAAAGCAATCACCCAATAGCTCTAACTGTAAACCAACAGCACTTCCTTGCTTTGCACAAAATTCCAGCCTCCTTAGACCTCATAGAAGAGTTCTATATATAGGAGAGAAGAAGAAAGGATGAGTCAGCTTGAGACTGACATAAAGCTGCCTGTGTCCTCCCTCTTCAGTTAAACTTCAGTTCTTGAGTCCACTTGGAGATCCTTGCTTACACATGGAGATCAAGTACCTCTTACTCATCACAGGGCGAATCCCATGAACCAAGTGTCAGTTTGGAAGCTTCCTGGGCAATTGACACCTTGCAGAATGACTGTGCCACTTGGCCAATCTCGCCCAGCGCAGGTAGCCTTCATTAGATTTGACTTTCAGCGCAGGTACAAGGAGGAGCAGTTGCATTCCAGCGCAGATGCTCAGTGGAGCAGCTGACATGATCCAAAATAGCCTGTTTTTGAGTGTTTTCAGGTGGAGAACTGATGGGAAGTGCTGTGGTTTGCTGACCTTGTCCTTCTAGGGGTAAGAACAACATGTTTAGGGACTGAGGATCCCTGTAATTATTGACATTTCATGCTCCATGCTGCGAGGCACAAAAATGTCTATAACAGTTGCCCCTAAAGTATGAGGCCGTTTATCGGGTGAAATGCTTTATCTAGAGGGTCCGAAGTTCATTCCAGTGCTGAGGAGGCGCCCTGTAATACAATACAATACAATACATTATTTTTCATTTTGTTTTCATGATCTAGCTGAGGCGGGCATTCCATGCTCAGTTTATAAATACATTTTGGTACATAGAACAGACGATCGTCTGATGGTAGACTGATAATTTCTGCTGAAATTATCATCCTTTGAGTAGGATGATCATCTGCTGCAATGATGTACATGACAAATGCTTTTATATTTCCTGAATATGTATCGCAGCCCGGATGGATGAAACTAGATCCGGGGTCTTCAAACTCGTTCGATCTTCACTCTAAGTACAAGTCGATCCATGTGAGAATTTCGCTGAAGTCGAACATGGAAAGACATCGCTTGATTACCGGTCAATGATGAAAACCGTTAACAAGTGCGAGAGGAATCACCGATAATGATAATGACCCTCAAGGTACTGCAGTACAATTCACGTGGCGTGAATAAAGGACTTGGCGTCGAACGCCACGCAAAATCTTCTGGTCGAAGGTCATTGATGTATACCTGTCACCGGAAGTGAGAAACTTGCCATTGAGGCATGCAAGCTTCAAAGTACTGATGGGGGTGTTCCTAGACCAACTTCTTGGATAATGAGCTGAAGTCGACAAGAAGCGATCCGTCAAAGGAGGGCCTTGATGAATCCCACATTAATGACACGGAACGGAGCTAATGATTTTAGTGGAGGTGAAAACAAACTGTGATATATGATTCAGGGTGGCGATCATGAATGGATGAAGGATAATGTATGGCAGTGGATGGGACACGGTTGACACTTTCAGAATGACCTCTCTTGAACATATAACGACACTGATGCGATGGATCGGTAGCATTACCCCAAATGTGGATGGTTTGGCGAAGACCATGGTGATGAGACCGGTGAATGAAACAACCCAACCCGATGTGGAACGGAGGAAAAGTGTCATGTTCAAGAGCGACTTGCTACCATTAAACTTTGATGTTCTCCAATTTTTCCCCAGTCATTTCTGACCAGTACCTCTTTATTTTTGTCAAGCTTGAGGAGGATAACATATGCTTGTTCTATAACCTGCCCTTCGGGCAAGCCCATCGCTAAGATTTAACGAGCTTAGCGATAGGGAAACTCGTTCTCGTCTAAAGACAAGTTTGTCGCTATTTAATCATTTTAACGAGTCTAACGACAAAGAAAACTCGGTCCTTTTCATTTTTAGAGAGTCTGAAAAGGTACAGAAAGTTAACTCCATAATTCCTTTTTCGTCATCTAATCCCTTAAGTCCGAAAAAGTATAAAACAATACAGAAGGGATGAGTTTTCGATTGCTTTAACGAGCCGAACAAAACAAGCACTCGATCTTTTTGTGCAATAATCCCTCAGGTCCAAAAAGATTAAAATCTAGAGGAGGGATAGCGTTCCGGTCGTTTAACGAGCTGGAAGGCCAAAACTCGGCAAACTTTTCATATTTTACGAGTCAGTGAAAAGAGCTCAAAGAAGACTCGTCTTTTGAGGAACGAGTGATAAACAGGGATAGCAGCAGATGCCAGGTACAAATTGGAATTTTCCAATCACGGCAGTGTCACAAGGATGGCTAGGTGAAATCACTCTTCGCAGCTGTTTCTCAAAAGAGGTAAACACACAAATGGAGGTGAATGATCGGCCAAATGAACAGTGGAGGTGACGGTGCACAAACACGACCAAGGCTTTTATGGCTGATGAATTTACGATCTCAAAAGGTTATTTACCGGTTCGTTTTTTCTGAATGAGCTTGAACTCTGAAGGAAAGCCTGCTCATAAACTTATGTTTATTTTTTAACGAGCATGAACTATGTGCTAAAACTGCTCGGATCTTGCGTTTATTTTTTAACGAGCATGAACTATGTGCTAAAACTGCTCGATATGCCCCCAGCATAATAATGCAACGGAGGCACATGCCCCCTAGTCTTTATAGGGTCATTTCATTTTTTAACAAGGTTGACATAGTAAAGAACTATCCTTATTTCATTTTTTAACGAGGTTGACCTGAGATAGGAACTATCCTCGAAACTTTAGATCCATTAGAAACAGAAAGTTTCATACTCCACTGTAGCCATTTCTGCCAGATTACTTGGAGGCGGTAAGGCAAAAGTACCCATCAATGGAGGGTTCTTTAGGAAGATGAATCCGATATTTTGGAGAGAGAACAATTGTTCCCATGGATTATTGGAATGCTTCCCATGATGCGAGGTTGCACAACTTCTGCCGAAGTTGTCGTCGAACTGCTTGGTTGATCATTCCCTTTGCTGTTCGATGACTGCGGATCCTCACAATCTTTTCTTTTTGTCGAAATCAAAGCATCGTCTTGTTGCTTAAAAGTCGACAACATTAGTACTTTGCATCTAGAAGCATCCCTACTATCAACCAGATTTTGACCTGGATTTGGAAACGGATCATTTAACACAGCTGGGGTTTGCGAATTCTTTACGAATTTTTTAAACTCAGCTTTGAATGGACAATCTTTCGTCCAATGATCCTCTTCACATATCTGACACCCTGACGGGGGTGGTTTCCTCTTTCCTGGAGAGCCTGAAGAAGTTTTCTGAGGGGATGACCCACCCTGTTTCTTCTTCCCTTTGTTTTGTTTCTTCTTGCTTCCTGGTTGATTGGAGTTTTTGCCTTTATCCGTAGATACAGCATTTACCTCTGAAGCAAGAACCTCTTGATTTGCTTTTTGATTCGAAGTCTTACGGGTTTTCTTATTTGAATCCCTTGTCGACTTGGCGTTTGCAGTTCCAATCACGCCATCACCGGCATGAGAGTCACTATTCGATCCGGGAGGAGGAGGGATTGAAAATTCTGGTCTGGGGGCGTCAGGTATCTTATCATAGAGCGTGCCCGACTGAGTATATACTAAGTCTAAATATTGAGCACGAGCAATAACCTGCTCCTCTGTTACGACGCCTCCCTTGGCCACATCTTCTGTTATAGCAGGAAGAAGCGACTTTATAAACCACTCAGCTAATAGCTGATCTGGAACATAGGTCTTTACCATTCTGCGACGACGACGCCACTCATGTATATGATCTGATATATGTGTGGCTGTTGTCTGCTTGAAATTGGTCAAGATCTCTGTTCCAGTTTCGTACCTTATAGGTAACTGAAAGTGTGTTAAGAAAGTCGTGGCTAGGGAACTAAAATTGTCGAAAGAGGCTCTAGGTAATTCAATATACCATTTAGCCGCCGGACCAGTCAATGTCCTCTGGAAGAGGCGAAGCCTTATCGAATCATCATTCAAGGTATTCGACGAACACCACAGATGGAATGTCATCACATGATTTGACGGATCTTCACCAGGATTTCCATTGAATTTAGGAATGTCCGAAGGAAGTTTGTGAGGAATCGCTGGCCACCAATGGGCATAGGCGATTGGATCGTTCGTCAATCGTTGTAAATCAGGTAATTCTAGAGTCGCCACGAATGGCAACTGCTGATTCAGGTTTGGCGAGGCGTATCCAGGATACGATGGAATCGCCTGAGCAGTAGGTCTTTGCATACCAGCATAGTGCAACTGATGTTGATATGACTGATACGGCTGGTGGGCTTGGCCACTGTAAAGTGGTTGATTCAACCCGTTCTGAATATAGGGTTGCCCACTATTCGCAAAGATCTGTTGCTCAGATCCCTGATACACCTGTTGAAACTGAGGTTGTTGGTATTGCACCATCCATGGTTGTGAAGCCATGTTTTGCTGTGCGACACTAACCGACGGACCAAGATTCGGGGTTATGGTCCCCGTTTGTATCTGTGTCGTCCCGGCAGTTGGCGATTGTGGTTGTGTTGCAGGGTCAATGGGCTGTTGCATTACAACTTGGGGTTGACATACAACAGGCATCGTTTGAACTTGCGACACGGTTACAATTGCTGGCGTCGTCGGGATACTAGACATAGGTACACACTGTTGCATGGAATATACAACTCTTGGTTGTTGGGGTAACATAGGTACCCAACCACTCGTCGTTACTTCAGTCAAACCTCAATGTTGTTGAACACTGCCGTATGGGTATCCCCCCGGAAGGGGAAGTGAAAGGGCATATTGCCCCCCATACGGTAACAATCCGGAGCTCAAGGGTATAGATTGCCTTTGAGGACTGGATGCCCAAACTGATTTCCAAAGGGATCAATTTGTCTAGTTTCAACATAAGAATTACGGGTATTATACCGGAAGAACAAACTGGAACAGACCAAGTTGTCGTAATAGTCTCTGGGTGGACTCCTTCTAGCTGATGAGGGCTAGTCGGGACAGCTGGTATGCCGGCAAACATCGTTGGATTGACAGCAGGAGCTTCTGCTGTCGCTGTGTCATTTGGCACAGTCCTAGATGTCGACGGTTGCTCAGACATTTTAAGTCTATCCAATAAACTGCCTAACGATTCTACAGGAACTTCCTGTGGCGATGGACAAACTTCTGATGCAGAAGGAAAAAGAGTGGTGCCTACTCCAAAATGAGTTGGAGTATTTGCTTGCTGGTCCTCTACGATTTCCTCTATTGCAATCAGACCAGGAGGAAGAGGAAGACCGTCAGGCCCGTAAAAGATTTCTGGTGCCGAAGAAGGGGTTGCTTCGACAGCGACAGTTGTTTGAACAACAAGACTCTGTGGACCGGTTTCAGATGGAACTGGTTCAGTTATGCAAGTACTTGTCTTCAGACTAGGATCAGTACAACTGTCCCTCTGTTGCTGTTGAACTTCTTCAATAGAGGCAGGGATTCCAGAAATATTAGGAGTGACCAGAATCTCAGATGTTGTCGGAACTGTTGTTCTAACTTTAATGGGAGATTTCGACCCGGTCAAGCGAGTTCGCTTTGTCCGTACTACTCTCGATTCCGGAGACAAAGACGGTTGACTCGCGAGTCTCCTCGAACGACGGAGTTTTAATTGACTTTCCTCCATGGTTGCGGATTACTTGATCAACTAAAATACAAAAAGGGGAATTATGTTTCCGTATTGAATGAATTTTATTAGACGCTTTTAGACACAACTTTGCTTTTTCATGTTTTAAGAGTCGAGAAAAAGCTAAAGATGACTCTAGTCGCCTTCGATGTATTAACGAGCCCGAAGTGACAAATGCTCGGTTGGACATTTTCAGTTATAGAGTTTGAAAAAGGCCAAAAGAAACTGCTCTGGAGATCTAGGCAGAGGGTGTGCCAAACCTCTCGCGAAACCACAGAATACGTTTTACGGTACGGGTGGTCGATCTTCGTGAATGCTGTGTTCACTGCATCGCGATTAGTAGGGCGGTCGACACGACTTCCTAAGGATAAAGGATAAATGCCTATAGGGGTCTCCCAATATATGCGACGGTACGCGGGAGCACAAGTCCGTATTAGTGCTATCGTCCCTCAGGAGGAATCACCCACCTTCGTAGAGATCAACAGTCACTACGTTTAACGACGCCGGAACACGTCTCTACCTAGACCTCTATTGTGAGTGTTATGTTACAATGCGTTTTTAGATTCATTCAATATATTTTAAGTTGATCTTGTTTAGCAGTTTGTCTTTCAGGATCACCACGAGATGTATTGGTACAAATTCCTAAATGCAGCTAAAATGATAAGCAAGCTTTATAATCTTTTTAGCTTTGAAAATCCTAACTACTGAGGGGAGAGAAAAACATTATCTTTCCACACAGAGCACCAAGCACAAACTAATGCACTTTCTCCTAGATCAGTCACGCAAACTTATCAAAATATGCAAATGCAAGATGCATGTATTTCTTTTCTTTTCCTTAATGTTGATGTAGACAAAAAGGAAATTGTCGTATAATTTTCGAATTCAATTTGAAGCGTAAACAAACAAGTTTTGTCTAAAATGAAAAGACGCTTTACAAGCACTTGTTTTGACACTAAAAATGTATGAATTCAAACCATAAAATGAAAAACAAACAAACTCAAACAGCCATGAACAGTAACAAAACTAGCTCTTAAGATCACAAAGACACTTTTACAGTTCAGGATCTAAGAGGCCACAGCTATACTGGTTCGCTTTTCACAATGGGAAACTGTAACTGAAGCAAGAAATACTGAAAGAAAAATCACAGTTTCATCACACAACTGAGGCGGAATAATGTCAAGGAAAGTTGGTTTACAGCAAGTACAATGACAAGCAATCAGCAGCAAAATAACAGTGAAAACAGGGCTCAGACACAGTGGGAAACCTCAGGAGGACATAGCCTAACTGGATCAGCGCAGGCTCTGGTCTGTCAAATTGACTCTCAGCGCAGTTTCCGAAGGGAGTACCTGCGCTAGAATGCAGACTGCCTGTGGACAGCCTGCACTAAGACACGAGAGTTGCGTTTACAAGGATTTCCGGGTCATAAAAAGCTCAAAAATGCACTGTTTTTGCTGAAATAAAAAGCTATAGGTCAAGTACAAGCTAAGGGATGATCAAGAGGATGAAAAGCTATCACAAAGAGTACAAGAGTCTTTTGTAGATCAGCTCTTCAAATCATGAATCTGCTCAAAATGAGCAAGAGTAGCAGCCCCTCTACTTCGCTTTTGATATAGTCAAAAGCTTTTCGATTCGGTACTCTTTGGTTCAGGAAATGAATAGCAAAGATACTACAAAAACCAACAAGATACTAGGGTCCCCAGCGGAGTCGCCAGTTTGTTGTGGGGAAAAGTATCTGACTCGGATGACCCTATCCCTACTCTAAAGGTGACAGTCTTTAGCAACAACTGAAAGTAAAGCTTTAATGTTTTCCTTTATGAAAGTACAGAGAGAAGGAAGAAAAGATTAACCAACGGTGTCTTTCGCTTTTGTCGATCCTTATCCTCTCTCTTGGTCTCTTGTTCCCAGCTCTTTGCTCCCTTTGCCGGTCCAGCTACACACAGATCCTGCACAATAGAGAGAAGAAAACTACAAGATACATGTACTCATAACTGATGCATGGATTAGAGTGAATCAAATATACAAGTAAATACAATACATCAATGCAATACAAGTATATAGGAGAACATTCAAAGCTTTATTGATAAAAGTAACAGGGTTCTGAGAAGGTTACAACCATCAATGGCTCCAATCCAGCAGCACCTCCCCAGCAGCAAGAAATCTCCTCTTCACCTCTATAAAAGCAATCACCCAATAGCTCTAACTGTAAACCAACAGCACTTCCTTGCTTTGCACAAAATTCCAGCCTCCTTAGACCTCATAGAAGAGTTCTATATATAGGAGAGAAGAAGAAAGGATGAGTCAGCTTGAGACTGACATAAAGCTGCCTTGTGTCCTCTCCCTCTTCAGTTAAACTTCAGTTCTTGAGTCCACTTGGAGATCCTTGCTTACACATGGAGATCAAGTACCTCTTACTCATCACAGGGCGAATCCCATGAACCAAGTGTCAGTTTGGAAGCTTCCTGGGCAATTGACACCTTGCAGAATGACTGTGCCACTTGGCCAATCTCGCCCAGCGCAGGTAGCCTTCATTAGATTTGACTTTCAGCGCAGGTACAAGGAGGAGCAGTTGCATTCCAGCGCAGATGCTCAGTGGAGCAGCTGACATGATCCAAAAATAGCCTGTTTTTTAGTGTTTTCAGGTGGAGAACTGATGGGAAGTGCTGTGGTTTGCTGACCTTGTCCTTCTAGGGGTAAGAACAACATGTTTAGGGACTGAGGATCCCTGTAATTATTGACATTTCATGCTCCATGCTGCGAGGCACAAAAATGTCTATAACAACTAGGGAGATCGGTCTCGTCCGCAAGAATGATTTATCCGCCCGACAATGATTTGATGAAAAATTGTATGACTAGTTCCTCTACATAGTACCCACTTTAATTCACAAATTCTTGATTGGACAATGCATTTGGAACATTGTTGAACCCCAATGATCTCCACTAACAAGACTAACTAGTACATAATAGAAAAAATGGCATCTAGGTGGGAATATTTTTTGAATGCTAGTTGAACAATTGCTCAAGAAGCTTAGGAATACTTATGGAAATGAATGGATAATTGTGGTACCTTTCTCAACTAGTAAAAGTAATTTTTGTTTTGTGTTGGGGGTGAAATTTTGTGAGAATGCCTAAAATGGAGTAACCTTAGTTGATACACATTGAATATTCATTATGCTGAGGAAAATGAGGAAGTCAACTACAAGGGAGTTAGAGTATGCAATATATGAAGAAAAAATGAAAACGATGCTCAAAAGAATGCAATCATACAAGACAATGATTAATATTCATAAAGTTAGAAGGGACAAAATCCAAAAGAAAAGCATAGTGATGCATGATGTTGTAAACCATCATCAATACCAAAGAAAAACTCCTCAATGGTGGCAAGTCATTGGAGTGGTAAATCGGTTTGATGATTATATAGTTGTCACATGGGAAGAGTCCTTGATGGTTCCTAAGTTGAATGAAAATATAAGGTTGGTAGAAGTAGGAATTGTCAACCTTTGATTGGTAGAGAATGTTGAAAGCATAGGGGTTGAGAGTTAGGACATATGATATGTAATCATCTAAATCCTTATGTAACAAGTCATCTATGTTCAATAATTCCTCATGTTCAAGAATTCTTTTGGGAACATTTACAAGTTTGTTCTTGACGATCTTCACAGTGGTATCAACTAGATAACCATGTAAATGTGAGAGATATGTTGTTCCCTGGAATAACCCAGAAAAAGTGAAATTGGTTAAGTATTGAAGAAGATAATAACATAAAAAAAAATATTAGAACTGTACCCATTTTATGATTTACTATTTGAGGAGGATACCTCAATTTTTTTCAAACATTGCAAGGAAGTGATGCAACCACAAACAAACATTTTAGATACTATAACGATCAAAATTGTTAGATCAATGAAATAAACCTTCCAGTAAAATCAACCAAAGTTGATCAATTAAACACTAAGAAACCATTGACTATCCTATGACTAGCTCCACCTACTACAATATAGTAAAAAAAAAACCTCCTTAAACAAACATTGCGCCACCATCTACCCCTCTATGAAGGTGATGAAGATATTAAAAATCATTAGTTAATATGTGAGAAAATTGGGTTGTGATGGATATACCACACACAAAGCAAAGCAAATTGAAAAGTGTGTTGGAGCATTAAATAAAAGAATGTTAACATGATTTATGAATTTTAAGGAGAACTAAACAAAAACAAAAACAAAAATGGAAGTGAAGGACAATTTTTTATGATTCCTTAAAACACGATATGTCAAACATCTAATAGCAAAAAAAATAAAAGGCACTAATTAGATGCCTTGTGAGCTTGTGTTGGAATACAATGAGAGGTTTATATATCTTCTTAGCAATATCCCATATATAATCAACAAGGACTTGCTCATAGAATGGTTCATAGCATGCCTTCTATAAAATATAAGGGGTACTCTTTGAATACATGAAATAAAAATTTTCCAAGATGCCGTAAAGAAATAATAACATATGGAATCATATGAATATTGGCCTATCCCATCATCATTTTATGGGTATAATTTAAGATCAACATTTGTGGGGAATTCCACTTGAACTCCTAAATCCTATGGAAACTAAGTGAATCATATCAACTATGTGTGTATTTGGAGAATTCCAAACAAGTTTTAGAGGGTAAGTTTTTTCAAGGAATTTGATTACTACAAGTAATAATGAGAAGAAGTAAGTCACCTTTAAATACTTTTGATGAAACCTTGAACAAATATTCTACATAACCAATAGAGTGAACACTAGAATTAGATATAGTAGGAAAATACTAATAAATATTTATACAAGGTTTCATAACATAAATTTTTTTATGGGACATTGTTTATCAAGTCTTAGTTTTTCAAGCTTTATTAAAACATGTATGCATGACCCCCATGTCACTTAGTTCACTCATCACCCAACTCATCTGGTACAAATATGATGGTGATGATGACGATGCTGACAATGATGACAAAGATGATGATGAAGGGTAAGAAGTTTTCTCAAATGGAAGGGTAATGAATTTTCTAAACCTCTAGACTATAAAGTACATTATAAGCCCATAATTGGTAAATAGTAATAAATAATATCATCTCCTTGACATTTATATATGTTATAATTTTATTGTTGGATTGCTAAATTATTTCTGTGACCCACATTTGAGTCTCAAAACCCTCCCACATCATCAATGAATGCGTCTACCATAACCATGTCAAATTTTAGCGCATAAGAGCACACACTGAAAAAAATCAATCTTGGCCCCATTCTCAAGTCATGTGCAGTCATGCATGTATGGTTGACATTATTTATTTTATGCAAGCGCCCCTTGCTATGTCAGGTCAACCCACCAAATCATTGCACGGGCACCCCTGCGGGGTGGGCGCCCTGGCATGCCCATCACACGATGACCCCATGGATTCTTGCACGCCTCGCTTTCGTGCGGCCATGCCTAGGTTGCAGGCATTCACCCTTGTGTGAACTTTGTTCATGGGAATTCATGGGCTGACTTTACTCCTTTTGTGCGAGCTTCCCTTGCCAAGTCGAGTCGACCCACCAAATCGTCACACGGGCGCCGTAGAGTGCCCAGCACGCGACACCCTCATGGGCACTTGGGCACCCTGCCTTCGTGCAGGCATGCCCAGGCCGCGAGCATTCACCCTGCTGCGCAAATCATTGAACAAAAATCATTAGCTCATCAATGATCACAACAAAATATTATTATTTATTAGTACCATGCTACATAATTAATCAATTATAAAGCAGATTTTAACATCTAAACATTAATTTAGTTAATTTTATAAAAATAATTATGAGACCCCCTTGTGGGAACTCAGTTCATGGGAAGTCATGGGCCGACATTACTTCTTTTATGCAGGCACCCCTTGCCAAGTTGGGTTGACCCACCAACTCATCTTACAGGTGCCCTCGTCGGGCGGGCACCCTAGCATGCCCAACAAGTGACGCCCCCATGAGTGGCTAGGCACCCCGCCTTTGTGTGGGCATGCCCAGGGTGCGAATATGCACCCTAATATGAAAATCAGTGAACAAAAATCATTAGCCCATTACATCTAATTAACGAACCAAAGTCAAAATTGGAAATAATGATATAAACATAAATGAGCTTCTCTTTGTTTCAAGAATAATATATTATCTACTTAAAAAGGCCAACCACGTGAAGGTGGAAGCTCATATAGACCCTCCCCCCCACCACACCACACCCCCCCCCCCCCTGCTGCACCCTCACATCACTCTCAATTCACTCATACTTAATCTATACACTATAATATATTTGAAAGAAACACAGTAACATTCAAACATAAAAACTAGGAAAAAAATAATTTAAGGTGAACAAAAAAGAGAAAACCAATTGAAAACATATAAATACATACCTTGTAATTTTGAACATTTTTTATATCATTAATATTCTTCCTTATCCAACTCATCATCTATATCATCCAGCTCAGAATTCATGTACAAAGGATTCACATATCAATATCATCATCATCGTCTATATCATCATCTAGAACATGCTCTTCTACATTGGGTTTAACTTCTTCAAGTTCTTTGTCTAACATAACATCAATATCATATAGTTCATCCAAATTAACAATGTCTCGATTAACATATATTCCTTGAAATTATTCGACATCTTTGTCTGGCATTGCATGAAACCCCTGCTCTTCTTCAATTTCATCTTCTTCTACTCCATTATACTTTATGGGCCTTCATCTGGTATCGTATCTAGAAACATATGGTCAATCTGCTTTACTTAGAACTTCTCCATAAAATACATGTTCACATTGGCTTGGAAGAACATATCGCTTTGATCTTGGCTCAAGACACCTTGTATCAACCATGGTAAATCTGTTAGCATGCTCAATAATCGTTCTATCAGGGTCACGTCATGGATCCGTAGCCTAAACAATTTGACATCGAGCACAACTATTTTGAAGGATTCAAAGTCACACTCAAGTATATCATGCAAATACCCATAGTATTGATTGTCAGAGAGTTTTTGATGTCTGTCACCTCTAGAGGAAACATTGATAACTTGAAATACCACAGTTATCCCACTATCAGAAGTTTTCATCATTTCATCCAACCTTTTGATGTGAAATTTGCATCCATTGAACCACATTTTGTTGTGGTGTTTCAACTGCAATACGTCAAACACATAAAAAATGCATTGTCATTGAAAATTATGCATATTTGTACTTATGAAATTTGAAAATTAAGAAAAAAACACGTCATATGCATCAATATAATTGTAAAAAAAACTTAGTATGGGTGAATATGCTTGCCTGATAATATTTTAAACCATATTCTAAATCAATTTACCTCTATGTAATATTGGTATCTCCACTACGTTGAGCTCCTTTAACGAATGTAGACACACCATACCATGATAACCTACCATTATTAGCTTGTTTGCATTGTTCAATCCATACCTTCATCCAATATCAATTGTTCGCAATGTATAAATGTATTGCATTCCAATCTCGACTAGCTGCATTAAATGAAACAATTCACATATATATAATTAGTTACCATGTTATACCTTCATAATAATGGATTATGAAGAAATACTAAAAATTAAATAAGGTTAATATACATAAAAACAAAAAAGTCAAATGTGTTATAAATCTCCACTATCTACTTACATCTCACTTTGCTCATTCTACCTTTCCCCATTAGGTGCTCCCCATCATCCATGGAGTTGACATCCCTGTTATAGACATTTTTGTGCCTTACAGCTCTAAGCATGAAATGTCCATAATCCAAGGGATCCAAAGTCCCTAAAAGTGTTGTTCCTGCCCCTAAAGGAACAAGGTCAACCAATGACAGCTTCTCCCAGAAGTTCTCCACCAAAAACTGCTCAAAACTAGTCAAATCAGGATCAATTCAGAAGCTCCACTAGCTGCCTACGTTGCAAAGCACCCAAATACACTATCTAGGTGCGTTGCAACGCACTTGAATGCACTACCCAGGTGCGTTGAGCTGGAAATGACAAGTGGCAAAGTCATTCAACAAGGTGGAGAGACAATGGAAGCTTCCAGAATCTTCTCCAATGACACTTGCCTCACTGAATTCGACCAGTGATGAGTAAGAGGCTCTCAGTCTCCAAGTGGAAGCAAGAACTGACAGAGAGAAGCCACATGTCAAAACATAAGCTGACTCATCCTCTCTGCTTACATCTATATATGGATCCCTCATCCCAGAGATCCAAAGGCTGGAATTTTGTACTTTGCAGAGAATTGTTGTTGGTTTGAGATTGAGATTAGTGCATTGGGTGATTTATGCTTTGTTGGAGGTGAGGAAGGGATTCCTTTGCTGGGAGGTAGATGCTGGATCGGGACTCACTTGGTTGTATCTCCTCTTGGACTTTCTTATCATATCAATAAAACTATTTGAGTTTCTCCTACATGCTGTGTATCAATGATGTTTTGTTATATTTGCATGTTTAGCTTAATCTGATCCTAAGCTTTTTATGAATGTAAATCTATATCTTCGTGTAGTTTCTCTCTTCTGTGATCTTGCAGGAATTCGGTGAAGCTGGGTCGGTAAGGGAGCAGGGAGCTGGGAGCTATTGAAGAGAGGAGCGATTGGATCAACAAACTAGCGCAAGACACAGGTTAGTTTATCCTTCCTCTTCGTCTACATTTCATAAAGAAGAATACTCAAGTAGTTTTTCCTTGTTTGTTGCTAAGGCACTATCACACCTTAGAGTGGGATAGGGGCGTTCTGAATAGATACTTTTCCCAACAACAATCCAAAATGTGATCCAATACATTAATACTTTTTCCTATTTCATCACTATATTGATGAATATAAACCATGGTTTGATATACCATATATCCCTCTACCATAGAATCCTCAAGACATACTCTTTGTCTGACCAAAGCCTTCAGTGATTTCAAGTGCCCCTTGACCATCCATGTTGATCTTGTTCGTATAGGTCTATGTTTTTCAATCTTCTAGAGTTGGTGTATGAGGTAGTGTTCTTTTGCATTGAAAAATGCCGGAGGTAGATACTTTTGCATTTCACATGTTAGACAAGGAATTTTTTTCTCCAGTACTTTATATCTTCTTTATCAATTTATTTAGATGACAACCATCTACATATATATGAAGCAAGAAAATCACAGGTTTCCACAGAAAAAGTATAATATAGTACATGATGACAAGGAAAACACATGCAGTAAAAAATATCCAACAAACAACTTATTGAACAAATTATACTTTGCACATAAATCTCCACTTACTTGATGTATTTTCCAAGATCATATATAACTTGTTTGATATTGTAGTCAAAGTTTTTTAGGAGAGATAAACGTAGAACATATTGTAACAAAATAATGATCGATCATTATTTTTTCCCAAATTAATACAAAAAAAACACTAATTAACAAGATGGTTCGCCAATGTATAAAATATATATACACCAGAATAATTACCTTAATGAATGTATGCCAATCATGAGCTTTTACTCCACCTAATTCACCTTTCTTTATTAGGATATTCTTTATGTTTGAAGAAAATCCAGTTGGAAATTTAATTTTTTCAATAACCTCTTTAACATGCTTACCTTTGTTGCTCTGTCAATAACCATGGAAGGGTGCTTATATTTTGGCCATCTCCATCACTATTTAAATGAATCTCACTTTTAATGCATGGTTTGCCTCCTTAATGTCATTACAAATTTTGACAATTTTTTCTTTATCTCTCCTTCCATCTAAGATTCACCCAAGGTCTCTATTACATTCTTCTCGATGTGCATTTTATCAAATAAATGAACAATTTTTAGATTCTCATAGGAGGGGAGTCTATTTAATTCCTCAAGGTAACTTTTCACTTCTCGTGGAAGTGCCTTGGAAACCTACAACATGAATCATAGTTAAATATATTATAACAAAAATATAACCTTTCAATTAGTACAATGAAGAAAATGACATAAAAAGATAAAATAATCTAAACATATCATGTATATTGATACATAAACAATTTTATCCATACCTTGAGAGACTCTATTATATTGAAACTTCCATGCATGAGGTGTCATTCTCCATGGTCTGAATCCAATCTCTTCTTTCCCATTGAAAAGATGTTTTTCGGTACTTTGGTAGCTATGGTTCTTAGAAAGGAAGTGTCTATACTCATCAAACACCTTCTTTCCTAAGCTTCATGAATGACACGATTTCATCTTAGGACCACAAACTAGACAAGCAAATTTACCCTTTATTTGAAGACCTGTAAGAAATGGAATAATTTTTATATCAATTAATTTATGTACAATGAAGGTCGAACTATTTAGAAAGAATACTTGAAATGAACTTCATAAAATTAAACATTATTAAAGCACAGGTATTGTTAGCTCCCTAATTTGCTATCTTTTTGCCATTTTCCCCTTCCTAAATTATAACCATTTATAGTTGTTTTACCTCTCTTATACACCCTCATCTTGCACAAGTCCAAGAACGATAACATATTTCGTATGCCCTTTATTTTTCATATTTTTAACTTAACTTAGCATTAATTAATCATTTATTACATGATTTCTTGCTTATAATCACTCTTCGTAACTTATTGATATCTCCAATGTTTATTTGATAGTCAAAGTACTTACCATGATCACTGATCCTAGTGCAGGATCAGATCTTGCACCAGTGCTAGCACAGCAAATCCTTGCAGCAAATCTGAACCTCCTTGATCACTGCCTCGTTTTGAGCAACTTCAGCCACAACAGAAAGATTGATCTAAAGGCAGTCGAGCTTTAGCCACGACAGCAAGATCGATCCAAAGGCAGCTGAGATCGAATTTATGAAGAACGAACAGCTGGAGATTGGCCATGACCAGTTTTGTTAAACTATTTAATTTTGAAGGCCTAAAAGCTAAATTCTGCATTCAGTTATGTAATCGATTGAACGATCTATTTTGGCCTTCAGCCAAAGGTCTATATAATGAAGAATGTAAATAGGCTAAGATAGTTCTTGATAGAATTTTTTGTATAAAATAGACACATAGCCAGAGAGGTGGTAACAGGTTGTTGTATTTTGTTATCGCCTGAATCTGGGCTGGACTATGTATTCACGCATGTATTTGCCTCAGTGAATTAATAAAAAGGGAGCTTTGCCTCATGTTTTATAAATCACATTTCTGTATTTGAAGCTAATGAATTGATTAAAGTACTGAGCAACGTTTTTGTTTGAAAGGGAAACATGCTGGTTGGCTAGGGCCCAGCCAACCCAGCACGTTTACCCTATTTCCTGTTTCTTGTAATTTGTGTTTATATTGTCAAGTGTGATTTAATTTCAAGCACATGCATTCTTGTCTGAGTGAAAGCGGATCCGTTGTGTGAAGTAGCTAAATTTCCTTTTCCTGCACCTGATTTCAAATTGGTTTTCCCCGCCTGGTCCAAGCAGGAGAAATAAACTTGCACCAGTGCACATTGGTGTGATATTCCTTTTCTTCAATTCTGTTTCGTTGGTTTTCCCCACCTGGTCCAAGCAGGAGAAATGAACCTGTGCCAGTGCACGTTGGTGTGATGTAGTAAGCCTTTCTAGTTTACTTCCCACAATTTTACTTCCTTCATTAAACACTTTATGACAAGATAAATATATATGGATTGTTTCTTTATTTCTGCACTCTGTCAAAATCAGAAACATTCATTTTTCATGTGTGCAATTTGATTTAACAGTGTAATAGCACTTGCAGTAACTAAGCACTCATTTTAAGAATTAAATGCTAAGTGCAAGAAGCTCTGATCCGGTGCAAGAACTAGTTTCTTGCCATGGGATTTGAGTGCTTTGAACCTGGAAAAGTTCGAGCCCTTGCAGGAAGTAAAACATCTTTAGTAAAGACACCATTTATACCTCCTGCATAAATCTATGTTCCTGCACTAGTACAAGCAGACTGTGATAGTGTAGGACAAATTAGTGCAAGAAGGAAATATCTAAAGGAGCAGGTTTGAAGGGCCCATCTGTTGAGACTGCCAAGTGTCTCTGCTAAAGAAAAACACACACTCAATAGTTGAACAATAGTTAGCTAGAGTGATTGCCCCTTTATTTCTAATTCCCTTTTGCAAATGCATTCTTCCGTGTTCCAGTCTTCGATTATTTTGATGGTTCAAGTTGCCTTTTTCTCTTTTTAGTTTGATTTTGCAATCTTTCCTTTACAGAAAGTAGGGATTTATATTAGAAATATTCATACCATCTTTGGCATTGCCTGTGCTTCGTCTCTAAGTTTACGGATCCCCGAGGTTGACAATTTAAGTGTTGAGGAGTTTGCTTAAGTGTAATTCCTACACCCAACAGGTATAACATTATAATATACCACATAAATTTGTTAGCCTTGAGGCATCGTGAATTGTACATATAAACATTGCATGGAATTCAAATTCCCTTTTTTCAACTATTGGTCTAGAGATATCATACATAGTGACATTGTTCCATAACTCCACTAACTCATCGATAAGAGGCTCGATATATACATTCATATCTTTGACATGATACTTACCTAATTGATTGAACATACGATACATAATTACTACATATATGAGTAAACCATTTTTTTTATAAGGCATAATTGAACATATATGAGTAAATTAACAAAAAAATGTAAGACATAATTATGAAACAAACAAGACAAATGATATGTTATTGTGCTAAAAAAAATATTCTAAACTAATTATGAATACCTGGAACAATCATTTTCAACATTATGCGCTTCCTCTTTGTTGACTTCCACAGAGGAATGTTATCGTTGATAACAAAAACATGCCACACTGAGTAAGTATATCTGGGCTCTCCAAATGGATTGACACCATCAACTGCTAATGAAAGCCTAAGACTGTGAGGTTATATTTTAAACTTTGGCCACTTTTCCTCTATATTCCTAAATGCAGATCCATCTTCAAGCATCTTAAGAACACCATCTTCACTTCTATTCATTTCATGGTAATCCATAAGTTCTGCTACACTTTTGCACCTGAACAATTGTCGTAGACATGGAATTATGGGAATATAACGAAGAACCTTGCGAGGAAATTTTTTTGTTACTTTATTAGTTTGATATCTACTCTCATCACATTTTGGGAATTTGTCTTTCAACGCGTGTTCTTTAAAATAGAGGATATCATCATTAGGGCATGCATGAATAGATTCATACTCCATTATAATATATTTCATAATGGCACATAAATATTAGTATGTACAGGGTAAAACATTTGACAATGGTACTATAAATTCACCTAATAATCTACAACATAAAAAAAAAATAGTAGTGGTTAATGTACTAAACGATATTAATCATACATATTGCATCCAAATGTTACAAATTAATGAAATGATGTAGATCAACATACTAACATTAAAAATAATAGAAAAAATAATTTATTTATCGTGTATATATACAATACTAAATGTTACAAAATATATTGCATACCTTAGGAGTTGTTTCACACATGTGTTTGGCAAACCACTCACCACCTTTAATTTGACCAACAACAATACAGTAGAGAGGAGATATGTTCTTGAGCCTTCATAAAGAGGTTTAGTTGCCCTCTCAAGTACAGGTAAATCAAAAGCACGATCATCATACTAGTTGTCATCATCATCCATTACAAAATTATTAAATGTCTCCTGGATCAATCTATTTGTCCCATCTCTTTCAACTACCTTATCAACATCATTATCTTCTTCCATAGGATCATTAGCTTGATCCTCAATAATAATCGCTCCATATTCTTGAATAGGCACTTGTACTACAACCATCTCTTCCTCGTTGAGAAATGCCCTAGGGGGTTGATACTATACAATTACAATCAATAAGTAAATTCGTATATATAGAAAATATTGAAATGTTGATATAACAACAATTTACAAATATAATATATAAGTAAACAAAGACAACAAAGAGAAAGAGAGACAACTTAGGTGAGACCAAGAAACAAAGACAATAAATCAGTGATGATGCTTGTGAAATTTATCAAGATATTTAAGAATATGTTGAAAAAATCTAAGAAAGATGTTACTTTTCTTGACATGTAGGAAGTGAAACACTTTCTGAGATATATAGTCACAACGATAATAAAAAACATATTGATCTTATTTTTCATTCATCATATTGTAATGTCATATTTTTCATAAAATACTTTAAACACTTATTAATAATGCTCCATAAAAATGCATGATTAACCTCTAAATCCTCTAGGTCCAAATTAACCCCCTAAACATACATTAACCCCCTAACACTTTAACCTCATTCCCCTAAACCCTTAAACAACAACCCCTTATCCCTAAGCCCATAAAGTAATTAACCCCTAACTCGACCTAACCCCTTAATCGACCCTAACGAAAATAATCAAATAACATTTATAGTCCACATCAAGATGACAACATAATGCAAACACCTCCCAAAAGAATATTATAAAATTCATTTAGAATAGAAAGATAATACAATTTACAATACAAATACATACAATCTAAAATATAATATACATATAAACATTTACAAAAATAATTTACAAGACAAAGACATATATATAATAAATAACTTACAAATGGATGATATCCATGTCCACCTTCAGCGTGTCCATAGTCTCTATAATGCTTTTTAGCTGATTTTATTAGAATTCTCCTTATCCTCAAGGCTTTGCAATTTCTACAAGGGAAATAACATTTTTCATCCTCAGATGCCCTCGATGTTGATCCCACATATCCTTGGTCTCCTCGAAGAATGCTTTGTGACATTTTTTGTCACCAAACTTTCAGTGATGATTTTGTTCAAAAATTAACCTCAAAATAAGCCTACAACCTTTCAAAACAATCACAATTAATATATAGATACTATGTCAAAGTTATATGATGTTAGGACCTCTACACACACACAAACACATTTATTTATTATAATTATAATAATATATTTAATAACTTTATATATATATATATATATATATATATATATATATATATATGTGTGTGTGTGTATATATGTATATATGTATATATATATATATATATACATATATATATATATATATATATATATATATATATATATATATATATATATATATATATAGTAATAATATTATATTTCATTATAATATTAATGTTATATTGATTTTAATTATTTAAACTAATCAATGTAAAGTGGTCCCATATTAGACGTTGTCAACTAAAAAAGTCATTAATGGTGGAATTGAATGTTATGCAACGGTTATTTTCCATTTGTCAGAAATTGGACAACACATATTCATATTGGATATAGCGTCAGATATTTGATGGTAAAAGAACTCTCGTCGGTTATTCGACGACAGGAGGGATTATAGGAAAACGTCAGATAATCGACGAGATTGGGCATTTTGTCGAATATTCGATCGTTAAAGAAATCCCGTCGGATATTCGATGGTAATCGAGATTTTTGAAAATAAACAAAAAAATATTCAAATTCCAGCGCTTTTTTTTATTTTATCCATTTTGTCGGATTCTACCGTAGGAATTTCCACCCAAATGTAGTAATGAATCTATAAGCATGGTTGCACTTATAAGACTAGATATTTGTAGGAATCATGTACTTCTAAAGCACATGCCTTGTATTCCTCCACCTTGATTCCCATCTATTTCATGGTCTTGGTCCTAATTTCAACAATATAACATGCTACTCTAGCTCAGCTACATGTGCATATTTCTTCTTCATCTTCTCCAGGAGATCGTGTACATCTCCCCCATTGGCTTGAGAGAATTTCATGCCTGTTGAGGCCATGGAAAGTGGGTTCTTTCTAGTGTTAGGAAATATGGGCCTCTAAATAATAATATATACTAGTGATAAATGTGGTGTGATATTTGTCTTCTTTGTATGCTCCACAATCCTATTCAGGTCGTGATAGAACCTAAACTTGTCCAAATTAACCACCACCTTCCTCTTGGCTAGCGTGATTCCCATCTCTATCATAGGCAAGTGGAATCCTATGATCTTTGGAACTTATAATGGCACTGTTTCAATCTCCATAGCAGTTGAATCGAGTTGAAATTCTAGTTTTAGTTCTCTGCTAAGCTAAGTGGAGGGCATCTTCCCTGGCTTTAGCCCATGTTTCTACATGCAATATTTTCTCTTCTTCTTCTTTTCTTCTCCTTTATTCTTCAACTCTTATTTTTTCCTTAGATCTTCGTCTCTTTTCCCTCTCTTTCCTCGTTTTTTTCCTCTTGTTCTTTCAACTCAAGTTCTCGAGCTATTATGGAAACTTCTTGGGTTATCTAGGCTACCTCCTATTACCACTTCAACTTTTTTCATCATGTTCTTTTCAAGATGATTCTCGCTGGGATGCTTGCTCTTGGGCCAATGCTTCTATTTTTCTTGAGTCCATCCTGCTTTTGTTTGGACAAGTTCATAACCTATTCTCCAAATAAATTCTGTAAAATTTAAAGCATTTTTTCACTTCTCTTCTTCTACCAAATTCTTTGATTGGTACTGTGACCTATACTTGCATGAATTGAAATGATCTTTCACTCCAAATATTGGATCATACCTATGGAACATTAGGTCCCAAAAGTGGAAAAGAATAAGTGCCTCAAATATTATTTGATTCTCTTAATTTATTTTAATTGATATGCTCCCAGGTAGAAAGGCATGTGTGGTTAGGGATGCTTCTTGGCTTGTTAGAGTGCTCCACTTACCCCTATGTAAAGCTAATTATGTATTTCTCAAAGCACTACTATATTAGTTACAATCTAGGTAGTAGCTAGGGAGCTTTAGTTGCTCCAAAGACTCTAGGGTAAGCTCCATATTGGTCTACAAACCCATCACCCTGGCCCTTTCATACATACATAAACCAACTTCATTGGATAAATCTCATACACTGGCACCAAAAAATCATGGAAAATATGCACATATTATTGTATGTAGTGATCCTCCTATAGGATTTTGCAGTAGACATGGAACAAAGGGCACCCTTTATGTATACTAGCTTATAATGCTACATGTAGAGAATAGAGCAGTTTGTGTTCAAGGTTGATTGTGCCTATGCAAGGGTAGCATTTTTGAGTAATGGTAAAAAATCAAGAATATCAAATACAGGATATGAGGCACTCTTAACTATCGTAATAAAAAATTCACAATCATGACTAGGACGACTATGTATCTTCCCATGGAGAAATTCCTTTGTGGAATTGGGTGAAGTGTTAGGGTTTCTAGGAAAGAAAAACAATTTTTCATCTACCCAAATTTAAAGACATAAAAATAGGTGATATTTAATCTAAAAAGGTGAGATGAGAGAATTGGGATGGCTCTGGGCATGAAACCCTAGGTGCCCTAGTAAGAAATACCATATGCAACTAAGGAAAACAATGGTTGAGAGTTATTGGACTAGGATGGAAGAATTTTCGAGCTTTGTCTCCATGGAAAACATTATAGAAGACAAACAATAATTACGAGCTAGCCTGAGTGCAC
Organism: Pinus tabuliformis; assembly: GCA_031772625.1. Taxonomy (NCBI): domain Eukaryota; kingdom Viridiplantae; phylum Streptophyta; class Pinopsida; order Pinales; family Pinaceae; genus Pinus; species Pinus tabuliformis. The sequence goes on along the minus strand of CM062817.1, from coordinate 1,230,242,966 downwards.
CTTTGGGGTCGAGTTGAGCTAAGAGAGGTCAAGCAAAAAGCCAACTAGGGGTTGAATGACCTTTACTTTGCTCCTAAATTGTTGTTGAGCTCAAGATGAAGTTTTGTTTTCATTTACTGTGTATTGTACGATGTCATTCAAATGCATACTCAACCATTGGAAGGAAAGATTCGAAGGTGAAAGGCTAAAAACAACCTAAAAATCAATAAAAAATCACTCAAAACCACTCACTTAATTAAAACATTAAGGAAGAAATTTCAAGTAAATAAAATGTTTGTTGGGTGAGTAATTGCATAAAAAATGACTATAAAAAACATAATTTAAGCCAAATAAGCATGAATAATCACTTAGTTGGGCTAAGTTGGCTAAATCTAGTCTTGACGAGAAACTTGAGGTATAATTCTTCATTAAAGAAGTGATTTACCCTCCAAAGCACACAATTTAATTGATGTGAGAAAGAGGGGGTGTTATGAGTCCATTTTAAATTATTTTCGTGAATTTTTTGCATTAATTATTGTAGTAATTTCTTTTTAGCTTGACTTTTCACTTTAGTTAACTCAAAATTACACTGGAAAATATCAAGAGAAAGCATTATGAGTGAGAGAAAATCTTGATATAGTCATCATGTTGCTAGCTTGAGGCTCAAGAAAGCACTATAGCACTAATATAAGGCTTAGTGTGGTGTTGTAGCATTGGGTTAAGGCCTAAGAGAGCACTATAGTGCTCCATTGAGGCTTAATGGATCGAAAAACTGAGGCAAGAAGGGAAAAATATGACCTTAAGATTGATTTTATGAGGTTGTAGTGCTAGGATGAGGCTCAATGGGGTGATGTAGCACTACCTTGAGGCTTAGTTGGGTACTAAAGAGGTATCGAGAGGAAGAAAAACAATCTTGAAGGCCATGTTTTGGAGGTATAGTGTTGCCTTGAGGCCCAAGAGGGTGTTATAGTGTTGAACTAATGGTCAGGAGGGTGCTATGGAAGCTTGACAAACTAATATTTCAAGATAAAACTACAAAGAGATCATTTTCCCAAGTTGTAGCATTGGCTTGAGGCTGGGCACTTTATTGTTGGGTAGAGGCTCAAGAGGGAACTATACAAAAGTTGGAAGGTTGTAAATTGAGTTATAAGTTTAATTATGAGGTAATGGTGCCAGCATGAGGCTTAGTGGAGCACTATAACATTACCTTGATGCTTAGGAGGGCACTACACTACCCTGGCAAAACCAAAATTTTCATGATTCAAGTTGAAACATTTTCCTTGGTGTCAATTAACTAGGCTAAAGTGTTTCAGGGTCCCTTTGTGTTGCTAGAATAAGGCTTAGTGTTCTTCTATGCTTATGGATTTGCTAATAGTACTTAGTCAGGCTTATAAGTCTTCCTCAAGGTCTCAAGTCATTAGAGACCTTATCATATCTAGAAAAGTTATAACAAGGATTTTCCAAGTGACTTCTAAGCTGATTTGACTAAGTGAGCCCCTCAACTCCTCCAGGCACAAGGAACTAGGAGGAAATAAGGTGGGTTGATGTAGCATATACAATAGGACAAAATTTCTACCAAAATGGGAAGGTATGAACTAGATTGGATCATTATATTGTTTTTCATATATCTCAATTCTTTCATAGTGGAGGAATTAGAAGAACCAATTTGCAGGAGTATTTTTATCAGTGGGACCCAATTTGGAGAATTGGGGTCTAAAAAATCTCTAGGCTATCTTCAAGCCTTAAATGATATATTTTTGGTAAAACTTTCTTTAGAATCAGAGTCCTTTCCAACAGTGCAAGAATCATGTCATTGGAAGTTCAAATGCAAAATTTATACATCTCGGAAGTTGAACTACCATGTTTGACCACAAGGGCACAAGTGAATGCCATATTATGCCCCTTAATTAATGGAAAATGGGCTAGCAACCCCAGGACTATGAAGAATACTCTAGAAGGGTCAAATTTGTAAAACTAGTTGATAATTGAAGGAGTCAAACCTAGCCCCTGGTTAGCTATTGTGCTATGTTATAAATGGGTTATTAGGAGGAAAGGGGGTTCCACTCTATTTGTTTGTAACTTGTTCAATAGTGAAGCAAAGAAACTAGGAATGGGAGTGAACGAGCACAAAAGAGTGATTTAGTATTATTTAGCAACCTATCAAGCCACAGGCCTCAGGTGACTCCATAAGGAGTGACTTATCCTTTATACTTGCATCATTTCCATTGGATCAAAGAAAAGAGAGCAGAGCAACCTCACCTTCCAACTAGGTTTTCTCTTGTAATGGTTTCCTAGAGCATATCTTTATGTTCATTGTGGTTTCCTAGAGCATATTTTATCTATTTCATGTATAAATAGAAAATCAATAATTAACAAATATGGAATCTAAAGGAATTTAACCTTCAAAGTATAGATTTTAGTTTATTTTCTTAGATCTATTGTGTTGGACACTCAAGTGTAATATCCACTATAGTTTGCAAACCATAATGACTCTAATAAAATAATATTGATCTAGGAAAATATTGGATTCACCAAAAATACTTAGTTTTTAGTGCGTTTATATTATCGTCAAAAGAAGATTAATGATGATGATTTTGTTAACATTAACAATGTGTTATTTGATTCTAACATGGGTGCAATGATTAGTTTGGGAAAAGTATGAGAAAAAAAATCAGTATGTAACCTTCTACAGACAGAGAATTTGGCAAGGATAAATTTTATCCTTAACATCTCTATCCTTGTCACATAATGTTTAGGAATAGAGATGGTTTTGATATTGTTATTTTTCATAACTTTAGCAATTTTATATGTAGTTCATTGAATGAAAGGAAGGTAACAAAATTTTAAGAAATCATGAAGAGGGTTGGAAGGAGGAAGCTTGGATTGGTTTTTTCTTAAGGTTTTTATTGATTATCTCATTACTATCTAAAAAGTGTTTCACAATTTTTTTTCTAATACCTTCACAGTTGCAATATTTTTTCGCACAAGTTTTTTGCAATGGTATTTTTTATGAAGGTTTTCATTTAAGTATCATGGTGTTCCATTTTGATAATTGTGCACAAAGTGATTAACAACCATACTCGTGCTTTACAAAAATTAAAAGTGCATTGTTGCATGTGTTGCACTATTCAAATGAAATTGCATAATTTAATGCTACACGCATAAGTCAACTCTATCAGATAATCAATCATCCTAAATCATCTGTCTACTATAAAAATTGTCTAACTGTCTAGAAGGGTCAACAATATTGATGGATTGATGGTGTACTTGACTCAATCAACCACTAGATATAATCAACCAAAGTAACATGTCCCTTGACATTTTTGTGCTAATTCTTGTCCTAACTACCATTCACTTAACTTGGCTCATATTTATATCCTTAACAACTCTAATACCAATACTGATTATGCCCAACAAGCTCTATATCGCTTAATTTCTTTCATACCCATCTATAATACATCCTAGTCATCCAATTGGGTCTAATTCTTTCATTTAGTTACCCCTATTACCATAACTCTTCCTTGTTATGAATGCCTAAGGTATACTACCTTGATATGCAACATATAACATGTTTATAATAGTAACATAAATATGCATAATACATAAATACATGAACAACATACACACATTAGAATAAGTACAATATTTAACACATATAAAAACATAATAGGAAAACTTATTTATATAAATGGCACCAACTAGATGCAAATTGCAGACACTCAACCCAACCACAAATCTCATTGCTCCAATGCTCTCGGTAGTGGGTCACTGAAATCTAGGGCTATGACTCCACCAGGGATAAAGTTCACCTAAAACCAACTATGGTCACACAATTATTATAAGTAAGTGTGTAGACCAAGCTACCTAACTCTAGTAGCAATTCCAATCATCATACTCTTATTCCCCTTCGACCTGCACAACGTAAGGAAGTGTACCCCCTTCTTTGCACTACAACCCTTCAGGCTATCCCACCTCCTTTCTAGGTAAGGCTGGACATGAAGTCTCAAAGATGTGGCTCCAAGAACTCTAGTTACACCAATGGAGCCTCTAGGCACCCTCATGATCTCTGACATTAGGCAATCATACCCAACTAATCACCCATTTAATTCTCTAACCTTACCTAAGGAAATCTAAAGATAATTTGAAATAGAATCCCACTTAGGATTCACAATGGTTTACCATATTAGAGGTATTAATGCGTATTAAGGTTCATACCCCCCTTTAGTCTTCAAAGTGAAAAGGAAAAAAACCAAGAAAGAATGATCCATTTTCCATGGAAAACAAAGCTTAAGTATGCATGTCAAGTTTCAACATTTTTCTGAGTGTCACTCAAAGAACTCACCCCCACTGCTTGGAAATTCACTTAGAAAAATTGTCCAATTACTTTGGGAACTTAGGATATTACATCACACTGTAAAGCCCCAAGGGTTAGCTCAAGTGGTCTAGATCTAGATGTGAATTTCTTTGATATTATTACTAGTTGTTGTTGATTGTGGGTTTGAATCTCTTTGATTCCCTTGGGGGAGGCCCCATAATCAAGGTTGACAATTTGCTTGGTTTACCATCCACTAAATGTGGGTAAGTACTCTGGGGTTTCTCATGCTTTCATCCAAGTAAAAAAAAAATTACATCACACTAGGACTTAGTATTATATCATGTTTTTATGACTTTGGGTTATATTTCATAAAGTAACCTTAAGGATGTATTATAGATGGGTATGAAAGAAATTAAGTGCGAATTCTTCTCAAATGGGTTTTTTTTTTAAGCTTCTGAAATGTCACAGAAAAAAAGTTATAGCGAAAATGCCATGATGACCTGTTTGGAGCAGCGAAACCCTAGAATCCAATCCTCTGATACCAAATGTTACGAAACCAGCTCAAGAAAAAGATAGAAAAGATAGATCAACGCCTTAGAATTCAGCCTCTTCGAGGGGGCAACCTCCTTTACATTACATAAATGAACAATTCTTGGATGATACAAATGAAAAGACCTCCTTTCTATATAGGAGTCTAAGGGGTCATAATATAATCAGAGCTGACATAACAATAATAATGTAAGGGCACAATAATAACAATAGTGGGCTTTTATGGGGCACAATAGTAACAATATGGGCACTACATGGGTACAACAATATAATAAGGGGGTTGTACTAATAACAATAAGGGGTTACACTAGTAGTATAGGGGCCTAACATGCCCCTCTCCTTCAAAAAGTGTTGTCCTCAATGCTTGAGTAGTTTTTGATGATTCTGTATAAAATTCTTATCCTCCCATGTGGAATATTCAGCGGGTAAGTTCTTCCACTTGATGAGATACTTTGAAATTGATCGATTTCGTAGTTGTTGTGTTCTTGTTTCTGTGACTGCTCCAAGTTCCAATATGATTTTTCCTTCCTCTTCAATTTCTAGCAATATTGTTTGAATTGGGATCTTTTGCACCTTTTGAATAAGTGGCCATACTTCTTTGTCCTTCTTCCATTCATCCTTTGCTTTGTTTATCCAATCTGGTTGGATAATAGAAATAGCACAAAACAATGCTTCCACATCCTCATCCTTGAAGAGTCTTCCCATTCGGTAAGGTCGCCATTTTTTAAGTGCATGTAGTATTGCCAACATTTCCTTCTCATAAATAGCTTGCTTGAGATATAGCAGTAAGAATACCCAATCACCTACATCAAAACATTTTTCACTACGATGTTGATCTACCTGTTGTTTCATTTGATTTTGCACCAAAGTGGCGTTATCCTTTAAAATTTGGAGAACTTGTTGTTGATGCTCGATGTGATCTTTCACTGCTTGAGCCTTTTTCTTCTTGATATGTCCTTCTATCTCTAGAGTTTGAGTGGTAATTTCTTCCAATCCTTTACAAGATATGGTCGGATTCATTTCTTGATGCTCGATGTGATCTTTCACTTCTTGAACATTTTTCTTCTTGATATGTCCTTCTATCTTGATATTTTGAGTGGTAATTTCGACCAATGAATTAGAAGATATGGTTGGATTCATTTCTTCTTTCTCGATGTGATCTTTCACTTCTTTCACCTTTTTATTCTTGATATGTCCTTCTATCTTGAGAGCTTGAGGAGTGGTAATTCTTGCCAATGCTTGACTAGATATGGTCTGATTCATTTCTTCTTTCTCTGGGGTGGGGTCCTGGCGTATATCTTCTTCTTTTGATGTTTCCTGATCCTTTTCTTCCTCCTCTTCATATTCTATGTAAAATAATTTCTTCTCAGCACACTTATGACCTTTAGTGCATTTGCTATCACAATTGTAACAAAGCCATTTTTCTCTTTTTTCTTCCAATTGTTGTGGTGTAACCCTTGTAGGTTGTGGAAGGCTAGGAGAAACAACACTTCTAACTTTATATTTGTGAGGGGTAGGCTTCCTGGTTTCCATAATTTTTCTTTCCACTATGTCACAAAGCCCTTTTACTCTTTCCAATTGTTGTGATGTTGTTCTAAAGAAGGTGTTGCTCTTTGTATCCTCATAATGTGGTATCATTTCCTCCGTGAAAATTGACCACGTAAAACTTGTTTACGAGAACAAAGCCCTTCATACCATAAAAATTGATCTGGTTCTAAATATGAGGATGCAATACATACCCTTTGTAATAGTGGTACACCATGTAGATCAAAATATTGCTCCATATGAAGTATCCAATTTACCAGATCCTTGCCATCAAACTTCCTCATCTTGCTTTTCTTGATTTTAGGAGCTCGATCTTGAAACGACTGTAACTATGTGCTTTTGGATCTTTAAGTTTTGAAACTGTGACTTGTAGTAGCCCTCTGTTTCCTCTTTCCAATGCCACCAGTCTGACCCAAATTGGATTCTCCAAGGAAGAGTTATATGAAATCTCCCATAGTGACTTGATTATAGACTAGTTCAATAGAGTGAACTTGTATGACGTTCCATGTGTCACTGTTTCGACCTTTGGCTCTGAAAAATATCTACAAGAAACTAAAGTTCGTCCTCTTTCTGTAACTTCTTACGAAATTTCAATCTGATGCTCATAGAGAAAGTTATTATTATTTTCCCCAGGTCACCTATTTGGAATGTAATTCAGGAGTTTGCAAAAAGACTAACTTCCTTAGATCATATCTCTGCAAATATAGCACGAAAAGCTCCGAAATTCAGATCCAAGATTTAGCGCGATGTCTTCTCAAATGGGTTTTTTTTTAGCTTTGGAAACGTTGTAGAAAAAAATTTCTAGTGAAAATTCCACGATGACCTGTTTGGAGCAGCAAAACCCTAGAATCCAAAGCTCTGATACCAAATGTTATGAAACCAGCTCATAAAAAGATAGAAAAGAGAGATCAACACCTTAGAATTCAGCCTCTTCGAGGGGGAAACCTCCTTTACATTACACAAATGAAAAATTTTGGATGATACAAATGAAAAGACCTCCTTTCTATATATAGGAGTCTAAGGGGTCATAACATAATTAGAGCCGACATAACAATAATAATGTAAGGGCACAATAATAACAATAGTGGGCTTCTATGGGGCACAATAGTAACAATATGGGCACTACATGGGTACATCAATATAATAAGTGGGTTGTACTAATACAAATAAGGGGTTACACTTGTAGTATAGGGGCCTAACATATTATATTACTATTTTGGTTTAGATACTATTTCATGGTCTAACCCCCTCGCCTTTTCCTCATATGAGTCCTAACCCCCCTTACTATTTTTGTTCAATGATTTGTTGTCAACATGTTATATTATTAATATGTGCAAGTGTGTGCACATTTTACATTACAAGCTCTCCAACACAAAACAACATTTATGTTAGGCATGTTGGCCCCAAAACATACCTAGCTCACTAGCCCAAGTACAATATGTACAAATACATTCAAGGAATCAACCTAGAGGTGTTACAAAGTAGTCCAAAAAGGATCAAAGCCCTCCAAGATCCAAATGCATAAAAATATGCAAAGGTCTCTCATGACGCAATCTTACATGATCTCAAGTGTCAAATGTATGTCATAAGACCCAAAAGTGTTAGGTAAATAATCACCTAGCTGGACAAAGTGTGACAATACATAAACTGCACCATCACCCATCTCAACCATAAATGACCTCTAAGAGATGGTTAGTACAATCCATAAGTGTAGGGACCATCTTGAAATAGGGGCGTAGAGGACAAGTCATGAAAAACCACAAGGGTCTAGAGAAACCACCTAGATGAATGTAGGTTTTAACCCCGTACATAAATTACCTGCACACGAATTCTAAAACACAGAAAATAAACAATGCGAGAGCATAACACATATACACAGAGATTTCCCCTGGATCCCAAAATCAGGACTACTAGCTTGATTTTTCATTATTTTCCTTTCAATGTTACAATACATATTTATACATGCCAAAGCATCCAATACCATGGACCGAAAACCATCGCGTCCAAAACCATGTGTAAAAACCATGCACAAAACCATAGGTAGGTCTGTCGAACCTAATATAGGGTCCAAAAAAAATTTCCCCAAGGCGCTGCCCCGGACCCCATAGAGGGTCCCCCTCTAACCCCCCAGTTAACTGCATCAGCTAGTCATGGAAAGAATATAACACAACCCAACATTCTCCCACTTTTGTTTTCTTTCCATAGGAGCCACAGGAGAGCTTAGTCATTTATCCAGCCTTGCAACACCCATTGTTTCTCTACACCAAGAGAACTTCTCAGAGCTCATAGATTTTTTCAATGAATCTGCAGTATTCTTCAAAGTGTCCACCTTTACCGGCAACATCTTTTTGTCTTCTATCATATCCCTCACAAAGTGATATAGAAGATCAATGTTCTTTGTCTTTGAATGATAAGCAGGGTTCTTTGCCAAGAAAATTGCACTTTGGCTGTCTCAGTCTATCCTTATAGCTCCCTGTACTAACCCCATACTTGAACACAATCTCTGCAACCAAACTGCTTCCTTGCTTGCATGAGTGGCTGCCATGTATTCTACCTCTGTAGTTGATAACGCCACTACAGATTGTTTCTTACTCATCCAACTAACTACACCTCCAAATAGGTTAAACACATACCCACTTGTAGATCTTCTTTGATCCATATCTCCAGCCTAGTCCGCATCAACAAAGCCACAGTTATCCAAAACTTTGTCCAATCCTAGTCTTCCTTGGTAGCACAAACCATAATCACTAGTGCCACGCAAATACCTGAAAACCCACTTCATTGTTGTCCAATGCTCCTTCCCTAGTTTTAACATAAACCTGCTCAATACTCCCACTACATGTACAATGTCTGGTCTAATACAGACCATCGCATACATCAGGCTACCGACTGCACTTGCATATGGAACACGGGACATATCCTCTTCCTCTTCTTGTGTCTTGGGACATTTTTCAACAGATAAATTTACACCTACATGAATAGGAACCTTCACTGGTTTACTATCCTGCATATTACACCTCTTCAGTATTGTCTCGACATACTTCCTCTCATTTAACCAGATCTTCTTCTTTGCCCGATCTATTTTAATTTCCATGCCCAAAATATAGTTTACAGCACCACAATCTTTCATGTCGAATTTGAAGGACAATTGGGTCTTCAAATCCTGGATAATTTCGTCGTCCTTTCGAACCAGCAACATATCTTCCACATACAAGACCAAATAAATAACACGGTCACCAATTAAATAAAAATACACATAGTGATCTTCCCTGCTTCTGGTGAAGCCAAGTCCCTGTGTAAAAGTATCAAATTTTTGATACCACATCCTTGGTGACTGTTTTAACCCATACAGAGACTTCTTTAACTTGCATACCAGTTCTTTCTTACCCTTCACCACAAAACCTTCAGGTTACTTCATGTAGATCTTCTCTTCCAGATCCCCCTGAAGAAATGTTGTATTCACATCCATCTGTTCTACCTCAAAATCAAAAGCAGCAACAATAGATAAAAGTAATCTAATAGAAGCTACCTTGGCAACAAGATAAAAAATATCATGAAAGTCAATTCCCAACACCTGGGAATAACCTTTTGCTACCAACCGAGCTTTGTATTTCTCCACCTTTCCTTCTGCATTTGTCTTCTTCTTGAACACCCATTTTTTTGCAATGGGTTTCCTTCCAGCCGGGAACTCCACCAGATCCCAAGCCTCATTTTTATGCAAAGATGCCATTTCATCAACCATGGCCTCTTTCCAGAGTTTGTCATCCTTTGAATCTACTGCTTCCTTCACAGTTCTGGGATCATCATCAGTAATAGATAAAGCAAAATTTGAACAAAAAGAAAATGGACTATACCTTTCTGGTTGCCTTCTTTCTCAAACTGATCTTCTCACACCTGGAGTTTTTGGCTCTTCATCTGCTAATCCCTCCTCTATATAGCATCTGATTCTTCCTCCTTAAGCTCAAACTCTATCTTCTCAGTTTCCTTTGATGGGACTTCATGTTTAATAACATCTTTCACCTCTCTAAACACCACATCTCGGCTATACACAGCCTTCCTTGTTACTAGGTTCCAAAGCTTATAACCCTCTAAACCATCCTTATACCCAATAAAGATGCACTTTTCAGATTTACTATCCAATTTGGTTCTTTTCTCCTTTGGAACATGTACATATGCATCACATCCAAATACCCTCATATGTGAAAGAGAGGGTTTCTTACTAGTCCATACCTCTTGCAAAGTCTTATCCTCCAACACTGATGAAGGTGATCTGTTGACCAGGTAACATGCTATCTCCACTGCCTCTGCCCAGAATTCTTGTCCTAACCCGGCACCACTAAGAATGCTTCTTTCCCTTCCCATCAACATCTTGTTCATTCTTTCTACAACTCCATTTTTCTCAGGTGTATATGTAGTAGTCTTCTGCCATTCTATACCACACTTCTTATAGAATTCTTCAAATTCCTTACTGCAAAACTCTCCACCGTTATCTATCCTCAACACCTTTATCTTCTTCTATGTCTGGTTTTCCACCAGAGCTTTAAATTCTTTAAACCTTTCAAAGACTTTAGATTTCTTCTTAAGCAGTCATCTATAAATGATACATAGTACACAGACTTACCAAGTGATGGAACCTTCACAGGTACAAACACATCAATGTGCACAAGCTCTAATATTTGTTTCGCCCTCTTACCACCAGAGGGGAAACTCACCCGACTCTGCTTCCCATATACACAATTTTCACAGAAATCAAAATCTAGAGAGTTATTACTCATACCTTCTACCATACCTTTACCATGAAGTATTTGAAGGCCCTTCTCTCCAATATGTCCAAGCCTTTGATGCTACAGCATGGTCTTCTCTCCAGAGACCACTAGATTTTCTGCTCCACTTTCAAGAACCACATAACTATTGCACCCATCAACAATAGTGCTACCTTGCAGCTTGTATAGAGTTACAATCCAAACTCCCTGCATCAATACCAGTGCTCCCCGAACCATCTTGTACGTATCCTTCTCGAACACTGTTTTTACACTTGCTTCATCTAGCTTTCTTACATAAATCAGATTTCTGGCCAATGCAGGAATATGCAGAACACCCGAAATTGTTCTAACCCTTCCACTTTGCAACTTCAACTTTACTTTTCCATGACCAATGATTCTAGCCTTCCTATCATCGCCTAAGAAGACATCACTAGCGTCGTATTTCTCATACTCGCAGAACCACTCTCTATGGGGAGTGAAGTGAAAGGATGCACCTGTGTCAATCAACCATGCCTCATGATCTACATGTGTACTTGAAGAAGCCAAGTACACATCCCCACCTTCATATGAGGTGGTTTTCGCCTCTGTAGAAGGAGCATCATCATATCCATTTCCTTTGTCAAGAGATTTATATTTACAATCCCTTTTGTAGTGCCCTTCCTTTCCGCATTTCCAGCAAACCACATTTACAGGTTTTCCTGGAGATTTAGATATCCCTCTAGATTTAGATCTCCCACTTGATGACTTATTTTTGTTTCTGTTATGGGACTGTCCTCGTACAAACAAGGCATCACCATTCTGGCTCTCCATATTTTTCTGTCTCATCTCCTCTGTCAGTAAGGATGAGACTATTTCATCAAACTGCAAGTCAGTTGCATTGCTACCTATTGCAATAACCAGACTATCCCATGAATATAGTAGAGAACGCAACAAATTGATGCACTTATATTCATCTGAAATTTTAATATCAATAGATAATAACTAACTTACCAAAGTACTAAATTCGTTTAGATGTTCTGTCACTGAGTCTTCATCTTTCATCCTTAGGTTATACAACTTTTTCCATAGGAACAGTTTATTCACCAGAGACTTAGATTGGTACAAAGTCCCTAACTTGTCCCACAAAGCCTTAGTCGTAGCTTCCCCTAATACATTCAACAATACTGAATCTGAGACACACAATCATATTGTGCTCTTTGCCTTCTGATCCAACTTCTTCCATTATTCATTGGACACTCCCATTGATTTAGTACCTGGATCTACCGTGATCCACTGATCTTTATCCACCAACAGATCCTCCATCTTGAGTTTCCACAACTCAATACTCTAGCCATTGAATTTCTCGATCTCTATCTTTCCACTGCTCACCATCTTCTTTCACCACTAGAATCGATCCCGCAGATCTCCCACTAAACAGGGTCTACCACAGGCCCGAGTGAAACCCCTCAGCAACAAAGACGTCGCCTTGAAGCCAAAACAACTCTTATACCAAATGTAGGTTTTAACCTCGTATAGAAATTACCTGCATATGAATTCTAAAACACATAAAATAAACAATGTGAGAGCATAACACATAAAACACATATACACAGAGATTTTCCCCTAAATCCCAAAACTGGGACTACCAGCTTGATTTTTCATTATTTTCCTTTCAATGTTACAATACATATTTATATATGTTGAAGAATCCAATACCATGGACCAAAAACCCTCGCATCCAAAACCATGGAACGAAAACCATCGCGTCCAAAACCATGTGCGAAAACCATGCACAAAACCATAGGTAGGTCTGCCCAACCTAATATAGGATCCAAAAAAAAATTCCCTAGGGTGCTACCCCAGACCCCGTAGAGGGGGGCTACCTGCGCAACGAAGGGGGGGCTCCGCCCCCCCTCTAACCCCAAAATTAACTACGTAGGCTAGTCATGGAAAGAATATAGCACAACACAACAATGAAAATCATTTTACATAAATCACTAACCATGTCTAACAACAAGACATAAGATACATGGTCTCAACTTTTGGCTCATTATGATACATAACACAATCCTTTTGAAGGTAGAACTAATCATAGAACATTGGGTTCAAACATTATCTCAAATCATGCACAAGATCAACTCATATGTTAGGACAAATTTAGTGGAAAAATGTGGTACTCATGATGTGAAATTAAGGAGTGAAAGGTACCTCCCTAGTTGCCTAATGCTACATTAATCATCCTCCCTAAGTAAAAAAAATTCCATGCCTCTTTGCATGCTTCACCCTCAAAGCATGAATGTAAATCATCCTCCCTAAGTACAAAACATTCCATGCCCCTTTGCATACTTCAACCTAAAAGCACAAATGTAAGCCATATAATATGATCCATTAAGAAGTATAGATAATGGGTACCAAGCATAAGCATCCACCCATTCCAATGACATGTGGACATTAGGTCCAACTTCTACCTTTCTACCTTGATATTGATTATGGTTGTTCCTTTGGTGTCCTAGTGCTTATGTGCATGTTTGATATCTCCAATCATTAATTTTAGTTCTCCATGTACCTCTATTGAAGATATTTCCAAAATCTTTGATGAGGAAAGGTAGATCTAATTTGCACAATATCAAAAAGTGTATATCTATAATGATAAAGGGCATATTCGAGTCAAGAAAGAGCAGATCTAGTTTTGAAAATGCCACATCTTTATACTTAATTGATATGTTTTGCAACAAACTATTTTAATCCATGTTCCTGATTTGTAATGAAGGATTTCATGTAGATTTCAGTTTGTTGAGGAAGCATGCAAATTGAAGATGTATAAGGGTACAAACATTAGCCAAAAACTATTCAGACAGATTATGTCACGCCCCTACCCTGGTGGTAGTCTTTCAACCGCACAAAGGGGGGTGCGGCACCACCATTTCTTTTCACCAATACTTTCAAATGTGGACTACACCTAACATTCCATAGTTTATTTTTCACTTTCTAAGTATAACATTCATAAGCACAGCGGAAAACATACATTTACATCTCTTTCATCGTCATTATTATTTTAACACATATGCACAATGGATAAATAATGAGAGGAGCAACTCCCTGGAGAATGAGTCTGCCCACAATAATAATGACAATATTCAATTTATACAAAATTAACACCTGGAGTGGAACCCGAACTTCCTACTCACATAACAGTTAATTTTTCCAACTCGGCCTGCACCATCGTGTAGCCTGCTTGAACTGTTGTTTGGGTGCACCCGCCCTTCATCGAGTCGGGTCGCCCAACGTACCAGGCAAAGGTGCCCACCGGGTCACCCTCCACCGTTCATCCCAAATCTTTGTTCATTGGGTCTATCTACACGTCCTCTCATTCAACCCACCACTGAACTCACCATGCAGCTCTGCCCGGTGTGTCACCCACTCGGGGCACACCCATGACCTACCTGCACACCATTCTGCCATGTCAACCAACTCGCGCTCACTCACCCAGACCCTCTGGTCACTTCCCCACAGGTGCGCCTGCACACTGGGTTGTTCCACCCAATCAGCGCTCACCGCGTCGCGGACGCACCACCCAACTTGGGGTCGCCCGACTGACTTGTCGCGACACTCGTCTAAGTCGCCTATTCGCCTACCTCTGTCGACTCATCGGCTCGCTCGCCCATCTACGGTTTGGTTCGCCTGCCCGACCTATGGCCCAAATTGCCCGCTCATCTGCAATTCTATCTGCTCAACCTACGGCCCAACTCGCCTACCCAGTCTGACTACGGTTCTGTCCATTGGCTGACCTGAGATCCAACTCGCCAACACTTGCTGCGACTTGTTTACCCTTTCGCTCCATGCTTCGGTCTTGGCCACCCGCATGCTCTTCGCCTTTCTTCTATGTGCCCAACTGTAGCTCGCTATCTCTCTTCTAGCTCGCCCTTTTAGACTTGAAGAATTTTGAATTCCTTTCCTCCATCCAACGCCCACCAATATATATGCTAAGTCATGGATGAATCATGGGTTAGCCTGCCCAGGCTAACCTACCCGTTTATCCAACTCGCCCACACTGTCATGTCATCTGGCCCACTTCGTTCGTCGCCCCACCTAGTCCACATGCCCAGCTCACATGGTATAAGGCGCCCTCTCATGAAGTTTGTGATACTTAGTCGAATTCCCAAATCTTGGTTTTTCGACACCTTCATTGTCTCGTTGCACCTTGCCAACTCGTCCCAACGTCACACAAAATGTCACACCTGCTGTGACAATTTGCCAACTTGTTGCATCGTCGACTCGTCACTCACCCAGCTGGTCACACATAACGAGGAGCACTCACCCAAATCATCACACATCGCAAGTCATGACTCGTGGGCTTGACATACTCCCCCACTTTAAATGGGTTGTCATCCTCGACAACTCTTCACCCCAGCAACCACCTGTCACCAAGATCATCAAGCCACACAAACTGTGTGTATGGGTAATCCAGATGTGTCCACCTCTCGACCTACCTCATGCCATAGATATGTCACTACTCTGCAAGGAATCATGTGCTGGTACCCCTCATGTCAGTGACTAGTTGGGTAGCTAATCCAACCATGCATCGCCTCCATAAGAACTCATGCCCCCACATCATCATGACTCTCCACTGCATGTTACCTGTTAATTTGTGTCATCTCACCCCTAGATGTATGCTCAAAATGTTTGAGACTCACTACCATGAGCAGCTAACAATTAACCTCATCCTCCATCTGAACATTCGGTCTAACATCCTCCTCGTCATCATCATCCTCCACTGCCTCTAGCCTCCTAGATAGATCCAAGATACTATCTAACAATGTCCTGATAACCTGTGACTTCTCCATAAGCTTTGCCTCTGCAATAGACAATCACTTATAGACTTCCTCATCTCGCTTCTCACTCTCCATATTCATTGTTGTCAGTTTACACTCAGTCTTAGTAACTCCTATGGTCGGAACACCGATAGGTACATCCTCTCATCCGTCGTAAATGTACAGTTTCTTCATATGGGGAACAACCATAGCTTCAAATTTTTTCATAAAATCCATGCCTAGTACAACCTCGTAGTCATCTATCTGCACCATAGTGAAATCTACCTTCCCTGTCCATTCACCAAGTGTCACATCCACTCTCTCAGCTACACCGATCATAGAATCTGGAGGAGAATTCACTACCTTCATTTGTGCCTGCATTGGTACAAACTTCAATCCAATCCTTGTCGCAGTATCCTCGCTCATAAAGTTTTGAGTTTCCCCACTATCCACCATAGTGAGTACAACACCACTCCCAACTTTCATCTCGACATACTCTAACTTGTTTCTTTCTGGGTCTCTTCATGAGACTACTTCCATAGCCACTGCAGCTCCTAAAATCTGCATAACCCCTACAGAAGTCTCTTCTTTCTTCTTCACATTGGCCTGTGCTAAGGCAACCACTTTTGGTCTTGAAGGAAAATTCTTCACCATATGTGGTTCCTCACATATCCAACACTTCAACCATTTCTTCATCTTCACCTTATCATGCAATCTCAAAGGCTCCTCCTTTGTATACTTTTCTTTCAGTTTGTCATTCTTTTCTTCTTCTCTTCAGTTCCTTCATCATAGTGTTCTACCAAGTGATCCACAGCAGCCAATTCTTCTTCAAGTGTTTTTATCTTTTGCCTCTTCACTTCATTTCGTGCCCAAGGTTTCAAACCTATGATAAAATTGAACACCTTGTCCTTTTCTCCATATCTGGAAGTTCCAAAACTGCGCTCGAGAACTCTTGCTAATAAGCTTGTAGACTCCCTGTTTGCTTTATGTATTTTATCTTCATCCTTGCATCCCATGTTTTGTCTTGTGGACTAAAATGAGTTTGCAAACCTTCTTCATTTCATCCCACGAAGTGATGTCTACAGCATTTCCATTAGCAATCTGGTCCATCCTTCTTCACCACCACATCTGATCCAGGTGGATGTTGGTGGCCACCCACCTATCCCACTTGGACCCCCACAACTATCTCTTTCAGTTTTTCATTTTCCGTAATTGTAGCACAATTTACTATTTTTCGCAGTTTTTTGGGTCCTGAACTTCCGGATCCATTTTGAGGCCCTAAACGACGTTTTTTGGGAAATCTGGGAGCAACATGGGTTCATGGACCGATGTTGCTCTTCCCAAAGTTGTAGTGCTTGGATAGATATTTCTAACAAGCTATTGTACGCATCAAACGAAGATCGTATGCCAAAGTTACAACCTCGGGAAGTTGATGTACCAATTTACCCAAACGGGGCCCACAGTTTGGCGTTTCATCTTCTAGGGTTAGTTTTTTGGATGTTAAGGGTTTTCCATTGTTTCTCAACAATAAATAGGCCTTCGAGCCTCATTGTAACACAGCTCAGAGGCATGTAGCCACCACATCTCTTTTCAGAGATAAGCTACCATCACCCTAGCAGGGTTATTTCCGTTTCTATTTGTAAGCATATTTCAGTATTTTACATTAATGAAATGAAGTATTATTTCCACTGCATCTTTGTGTTTATAGTTATTTCTGTAATTTGTTGCATTCCTGTTTAAATCTGAATCAGTGGTATTAGAGAGGTCTGCTCTTTCTCTGTTTTTCTTTGCATGTCCCCAACAAAGTCGAGATATAAGGAGTTAGGGCTTGAACTAGTCGAACCTTTGCAAGACCAGCCCTGCAAATTCCGATGGCCTCCCATGGCGGATGAAAAGAAAGATGAGGGGGCAGGAGATCCTATCAAAATCTTGCTCAAAGAAGCCCTCGAGAAACAAAGGAACGCGATGATGGACAACTTTGCCCAAATCCTTCAGTGGCTACCCAGAGGTGACGAATCAACTTCCATCAGCTACTCTAGAAGCACCACACCCTTTAAGGTACAAGTTAATTTTGAAATCCCTATCCTCGAGGGTCAAATAGACGCAAATGCCGTAGATAAATGGTTAAATTTGCTATATTGGTATTTTTCTATTCATGATTTTTCCAATCGGGAAAAGATTATTTTCTCTCTTCTTAAAGCATCCCCCCACATCAAGGACTGGTGGGAAACCTGCTGCGATCAGAAGGATGAAAGTACGGGCTCACTATTTTCATCCGCACCCACTTGGAATTCATTCCGAGATGCCATCAAGGAGCAGTACTACCCTGTCAAAAGCTATGAGGACAAATACATAAAGTGGACCACGGTGCAGCAGGGAAGGGACCAATATGTGCCGGAGTTCACAAACATTTTTCATACCCTTAGCACATAGTTGGGTATCAAGGATTATGAGCTACATTTGGTACTCAATTACTACAGCTACCTACACAGGTACATCTAGGAAGAGATGGAGTTCCTAAACATCTCCTCGCTCGGCACGGCGTACTGATATGTTGTCAAAATCGAGCAAAAGTTTAAACAGAAGAAGCGAGACTTTGGATCTGCGAATCTGAAGACCAAAGGACAAAGCAAGGCACGGTGACCTAAGGCATCCTGTCAAAGCCACAAGAAAAGAACAACACCACAAAGTCGAAGAAGGACACAGGAAAGTGGTGTGAGTTCCATAAGAGCCCCACTCACAACACAAGTGAGTGTCGGACCAAGTAGTCGCTAGTGGCCAAGTTTAAGGCTTCAAAATCAGATGCATGTTCTGACCCTGAGTTAGAACTCGACAAGGGGAATGGAAAATGGAAGCAGATCATTGATGTGGAGCCCAGTGCCACTGTTGCCACCGCCAAGGTCCAAAAGAATGAGCCCGAATATCCAGAGGAGGGGGGCGTCTTTTCCACTCACTGATGTGGGTGAAGGGTTCATCACTGCAATTCATTGTCGACAGTGGCAGCCAAAAAAACCTCATTTCAGCAAAGGTCGTGAAGTAGTTAGGCCTACCGACTACACCACACCCGCAACCGTACAGTATCAATTGGCTTCACCAAGGATGAGATCTTCGAGTTCACCAGTAGTGTCGCCTTCCCTACAGCATCAAGCCCTTCATAGATGAGGTATTGTGTGATGTTACACCTCTAGATGTTTGTGGTGTATTATTAGGCCAGCCATACTTGTGGAGGCAACATGTTGTATATGAGTCAAGGCCTCGTGTTGTTATTATTTATTTGGGCAATTCATTATACAAGATACCAGAGGTAACCCCACCTACTGCCACATCTTTGATCACTGACAAGAAAGGCAGCAAGCTCGTCTCCCAGACTAGGAAATTCATTTTCTGTCTGGTTCGCTCCGAAAGTAAGGGGAAGATTGTCGCCACATCCATAACCCCTGCGAAGGGTTCCTCCATGCAGCAGCAGTAGCAACAGAGGGATACGGTCATGAAAGAACACAGGAACATCTTCTCCTCACCCACAGGGCCACCACACAAGTTTCAAGTGGGTGACAAAGTTTGGTTACATATGGAGAAAGAACGCCTTACAAGAGCCCATCAGAAGCTCAGACCACTCTGACATGGTCCTTACAACATTACCAAGGTTCAGCATTCCTCCATTCCTTTTCCTACACCAAGTGTTCAATGTGTATTGCCCTCCACCATGCTTCCCACCATTACTGGACACATCCAAGACTGCAGAACAACTCACAAGGGACCAAGTTCAGTAGATGGAGGAACTCAACGCAATGGGGACCATTGCTTCCTAAGGGGGGAGGAATGATCTAGGTGGATGTTGGTGGCCACCCACCTATCCCACTTGGACCCCCACAACTGTCTCTTTCAATTTTTCAGTTTCCATAATTGTAGCACAATTTACTATTTTTAGCAGTTTTTTGGGTCCTGAACTTCCGGAGCCGTTTTGAGGCCCTAAACAATGTTTTTTGGGAAATCCGAGAGCAACATCGGTCCATAGACTACTGTTTCTCTTCCCAAAGTTGTAGTGCTCGGATAGATCTTTCTAACGAGCTAGTGTACACGTCAAACAAAGATTGTATGCCAAAGTTATGACCCTGGGAAGTTGATTTACCAATTTATCCAAACGGGGCCCACAGTTTGGCGTTTCATCTTCTAAGGTTAGCTTTTTGGATATTAAGGGTTTTCCATTGTTTCTCAATAATAAATAGGCCTTCGAGCCCCATTGTAACACAATTCAGAGGCATGTAGCCACCACATCTCTTCTCAGAGATAAACTACCATCGCCCTAGCTGGGTTATTTCCATTTCTGTTTGTAAGCATATTTTAGTATTTTACATTAATGAAATGAAGTATTATTTATGCTGCATCTTTGTGTTTATGGCTATCTTTGTAATTTGTTGCGTTCCTGTTTAAATCTGGATTAGTGGTATCAGAGCGGTCTGCTCTTTCTCTGTTTTTCTTTGCATGTCCCCAACGACGTCGGGATATAAGGAGTTAGGGCTTGAACTAGACGAACCTTTGCAATACCAGCCCCACAAATCCCAACGGCCTCCAATGGCAGATGAAAAGTAAGACGAGGGGGCAGGAGATCATATCAAAATCTTTCTCAAAGAAGCCCTCGATCGACAAAGGAACGCAACGATGGACATCTTTTCGCAACTCCTTCAGCGGCTACCCAGAGGTGACACATCAGCTTCCAATAGCTACTCTGGAAATGCCACACCCTTTAAGGTACAAGTAAATTTTGAAATCCCCATCTTCGAGGGTCAAATAGATGCAGATGTTGTAGATAAATGGTTAAATCTACTAGATGGGTATTTTTTTGTTCATGATTTTTCCAGTCATGAAAAGATTATTTTCTCTCTTCTCAAAGTAGCCCCCCACGTCAAGGACTGGTGGGAAACCTACTGCGAGCAGAAGGATGAAAGTACGGGCTCACTATTTTCAGCCGCACCCACTTGGAATTCATTCTGGGATGCCATCAAGGAGTAGTACTACCCTGTCAAAAGCTATGAGGACAAATACATAAAGTGGACCACGCTGTGGCAGGGAAGGGACCAAGATGTGCCAGAGTTCACAAACATTTTTCATACCCTTCGCACACAATTGGGTATCAAGGATTCTGAGCTACATTTGGTACTCAAATACCATGGCTGCCTACACAGGTACATCTAGGAAGAGATGGAGTTCCTGAACATCTCCTCGCTTAGCATGGCGTACCGATACGCTATCAAAATCGATCAAAAGTTTAAATAGAAGAAGCAAGACTTTGGATTTGTGAATTCGAGGACCAAAGGACAAAGCCAAGGCGGGTGACCCAAGACAACCCGTCGAAGCCACAAGAAAAGAACAACACCACAAAGTCGAATAAGGATAGAGGAAAGTGGTGTGAGTTCCATAAGAGCCCCACTCTCAACACAAGTGAGTGTCGAACCAAGTAGTCGCTGGTGGCTGAGTTGAAGGCTTCAAAATCAGATGCATGTTCCGACCCTGAGTCAGAACCTGACAAGGGGAATGGCAAAGGGAAGCAGATCATTGATGCAAAGCCCAACACCACTGTTTCCACCGCTAAGGTCCAGAAGAATGAGCCCGAAGATCTAGAGGAGGGGGAGCGTCTTTTCCAATCACAGATATGGGTGAAGGGTTCGACACTGCAATTCATTATCGACAGTGGTAGCCAAAAGAACCTCATTTTAGTAGAGGTCATGAAGCAGTTTGGCCTACCAACTACACTACACCCACAGCCATACAGTATCAGGTGGCTTCACCAAGGACGAGAACTTCGAGTTCGCCAGCAATGTCACCTTCCCTATAGTATCAATCCCTTCACAGATGAGGTATTGTGTGATGTTACACCTTTGGATGTTTGTGATGTATTATTAGGCCAGCCATACTTGTGGAGGCAACATGCTGTGTATGAGTCAAGGCCTCGTGTTGTTATTATTTCTTTAAGTAATTCATTATACAGGGTACCAAAGGTAGCCCAGCCTACCACCACCTCTTTGATCACTGCTAAGAAAGGCAACAAGCTCATTTACCAGACTAGGAAATTCATTTTCTATCTAGTTTGCTCCCAAAGTAAGGGGAAGATTGTTGTCACATCCATGACCCCCGCAAAGGGTTCCTCCACGCAGCAGCAGCAACAACAGAGGGATACAGTCATGAAAGAACACATGAACAACTTCTCCTCACCCACAGGGCCACCTCACAAGTTTCAGGTGGGTGACATAGTTTGGTTACATATGCAGAAAGAATGCCTTACAAGAGCCCATCAAAAGCTCAGACCACTCCGACATGGTCCTTACAACATTACCAAGGCCGTGGGAAACAATGCTTTGGAGCACATCATTCCTCCATTCCTTCGCCTGCACCAAGTGTTTAATGTGTACCGCCCTCGACCATGCTTCCCACCATTACTGGACACATCCAAGATTGCAGAACAGCTCACTAGGGACCAAGTTTAGCAGATGGAGGAACTCAACGCAATGGGGACCATTACTTCCTAAGGGGGGAGGAATGATCCAGGTGGATGTTGGTGGCCACCCACCTATCCCACTTGGACCCCCACAATTTTCTCTTTCAGTTTTTCAGTTTCTGTAATTGTAGCACAATTTACTATTTTTAGCAGTTTTTCGGGTCCTGAACTTCCGGAGCCGTTTTGAGGCCCTAAACGACGTTTGTTGGGGAATATGGGAGCAACATGGGTCCATGGACTAATGTTTCTCTTCCAAAAGTTGTAGTGCTCGGATAGATATTTCTAACGAGCTATTGTACACGTTAAATGGAGATCATATGCCTGAAAGTTACAACCCCAGGAAGTTGATATACCAATTTACCCAAACGAGGCCCACAGTTTGGCATTTCATCTTCTAGGGTTAGGTTTTTGGATTTTAAGGGTTTTCCATTGTTTCTAAACCATAAATAGGAATTCGAGCCTCATTGTAACACAGTTCAGAGGCATATAGCCACCACATCACTTCTCAGAGATAAGCTACCATTGCCCTAGCTAGGTTATTTCCATTTCTGTTTGTAAGCATATTTCAATATTTTACATTAATGAAATGAAGTATTATTTCCATTGCATCTTTGTGTTTATGGTTATGTCTGTAATTTGTTGCGTTCCTGTTTAAATCTGGATCAACATCTTAGCATCATTCGTCAAGAACTGAGCAGCTACCATGACTTCGGTTTCCTCATCGGACATCCCCAAACACTCCAAGTATTGTTTCATGTCCCATAGAAAGTTACCAAGAGTTTTCACACTCCTTGTCCTGCCATAAGAATCCGGCTCTTTGACTTTCACATGAGCCACACCTCCACTTGAGTTGTGCCCAACAACCCTCTTCAAAACCACAATCTCATTCCGAGCATCATCAAGATCTTTTTGCAATTTCAAGATTTCTACCAAACCTTGATCTCTTGCTTCATTGATCTTTTTGACTTCTTCTTTCGTTTGTGTATACTGCCATTCAGTATAATCGTATCAGACCTTGAGGTCTTCAAGCTCCCCCTTTACCTTTGCATAGCCTTCCTAAACCTACATGTTCTCGGCCTTCATCGAAGCCATGTCAGAAGCTAGCTCCTCCATACGATCCAATACCCTGTCAAAGAAAGCATCTCCGACATCCTTGCCAGATTCACCCATCACAACTTGAGGTTCTTCTGCCATCTGCCTTCTTTGTGATCTAGTATAGACCATAAACCAATATCACCTGCAAATCTGAATCACCAAAGCCTGCAAAATACAAACCTCTGATACCAACTGTTATGCCCCTACCCTAGTGGTAGTCTTTCAACTGCACGAAGGAGTGTGCGGCACCACCACCCGATTTCTTTTCACCAATACTTTCAAGTGTGGACTACCCCTAACATTACATACTTAGTTTATTTTTCACTTTCTAAGTATAACATTCATAAGCACAGTGGAAAACATACATTTACATCTCTTTCATCATCATTATTATTTTAACACATATGCATAGTGGATACATAACGGGAGGGGAAACTCCCTGGAGAACGAGTCTGCCCATAATAATAATAACAATATTCAGTTTATACAAAATTAACACCTGGAGAGGAACCCCAACTTCCTACTCACATAACACAATTTTTCCAACTCGGCCTGAACCACCGTGCAGCCTACTTGAACTGACGTTTGGGTGTGCCCGCCCTTCACCGGGTCGGGTCGCCCAACGTACCGAGCAGAGGCACCCACCGGGTCGCCCTCCACTGTTCATCCCAAAATTCACCGGATCTGTCCGCACGTCCGCCCGTTCAACCCGCCACCGAAATCAGAGTGCAACTTTGCCCGACGTGTCGCCCACCCGACGCACACCCATGGCCTGCCCGCACCCCATTCTGTCGTGTCAACCAACTCGCGCTCACTCACTCCGACCCTCCGTTCACTTCACCGCTAGCACGCCTACCCACCAGATCTTTCCACCTGACCCACGCTCACAGTGTCGTGGGCACACCGCCCAACTGGGGTCGCCCGACCGACTCGTCGTGGCACCCCTCTAACTCGCCTGTCCGCTTACCCGTGTCGACTCACCAGCTCACCCTCCCGTCTGCGATTCAGTCTGCCCACCCGACCTGCGGCCAAACTTGCCCGCCCGGTCTGTCTGCGGTTCTGTCTGCCCGCCGACCTGCTGTCCAACTCGCCAACATTTGTTGCGGCTCGTTTACACTTCGGCTCTGTGCTTCAGTCTTGGCCACCCACTTGCACTTCACCTTTCTTCTATGCACCCAACTGTAGCTCGCTATCTCTCTTCTGGCTCACCCTTTTAGACTTGAAGATTTTCAAATTCTCTTTCCTCCATCCAACACCCACTAATATATATGCTAAGTCGTGGATGAATCATGGGTCGGCCTGCCCAGGCCCACCTGCCCATTTGGCCAGCTCACCCACACTGTCATGTCAGATCGCCACTTCGCCTGTTGGCCCACCCATACCGTCGCCCCATCGGGTCCACATGCCCAGCTCGCATGGTATAAGGCGCCCTCTCACGAAGTTCGCCATACTTAGTCGAATTCCTGAATCTCGGTTTTTCGACACCTCTGTTGGCTCGTCGCACC
This sequence comes from Pinus tabuliformis, assembly GCA_031772625.1. Taxonomy (NCBI): domain Eukaryota; kingdom Viridiplantae; phylum Streptophyta; class Pinopsida; order Pinales; family Pinaceae; genus Pinus; species Pinus tabuliformis. Next base: position 1,230,217,932 of record CM062817.1, on the reverse strand, counting down.
TTGCCAACTCGTCCCAACGTCGCACCCGACGCACCCATTCACCAACTCGTCACATCGTCGACTCATCACTCACCCGGATCGTCTCACATAACCAGGATTGCTCACCCAACTTGTCGCACATCGCAAGTCATGACTCGTGGGCTTGACAGATTAGATCCTGACAAACTCTCTTAGAAAATAAGAAGGGCTTTGCAGCTTCGCTATGCTACCATAAAGATGTTAAGGAAAAAGCATTTCAAAAATAAAAACATAGTAATTACATTAAACTTCCACTTATAAAAAAAAAAAATAAGTTTTCTTTTGGTTGTATTGAAGCATAAAAATAAAATTCTATTTATAACAAATTGTGAAAAGCCAAACATTTTAAAATGATAATCGGCTACTATTTGGTGACTATATCAATTATATAAATAATGACTTTAAGCTTAAGATTGCGAATAGTTATCTTACAATTATACATTGATATTTATCATTCTATATTTCCTATTATAACTATAATAACATTAAGAAACTATTAACATAAATATTTAATATTTATTTATTGCTTTACATCTATTATACTAGGGTTTTTTTCTTTTCTTCGCAAAATTCACTTTTTCCTTTATAATGAGTATATCTTAAACTTCTCATATTATTTTTAACTTCAAAATCTTTCTGCACATAACGCTGATGATTTTATTTTAATTCTTTAATCAAAACATTTAAAATATAATATAACAACACCACATAAACTATATAATCCCTTGTAATTTTAATGACATAGTAAATAATTATTAATTAACCCATCCAATTCCAAACCTTTTTTAAAAGTATTATATATTAGTTAATATGTGAGTATTTTCATTTGATTTAGAGAATGTGTTTTCATTGAATATTGTCACTTTGTTGTTAACCATATTTTGTGTATATGATTTTTCTAATATTTTATTTTATTTTTAGTTTAATAGTTTAATTAAATTTTTATTTTTTATTTTTATAAATTGATAAATTTAAATGTATGATAAAAATTTAATATATTACGAAATGAATTAATATACAAATATTTTATTTTATTTCTGAAAAAATATTACTTTTTAATTAAAAATAATATAAATTATCATATATTATTTTTAATATATATAAATTTTAAAATATTTTAAAATAATTATTTACAATTATATATAAAATATTTTGAATGGATTATTTATTTTGTATATATAGATTTTATTTTAACAATTTTGAATGTCATTACAGGGATTTGCAAATTCAATTGTAAGAAATCCCAAACCAATGCAAACCTGAGAAAAGCATCCTTATCAATCTTTTTATGACAAAGGAACCAGAGAATCTTGTGCTACAAGCTCATGTCATGATTGCAATGTGTATGTGTTTATTTTTCAGACAAAGTTCACATAGTTTACTTTTATTTATAAATATCCAGCCATTGATATGTACATTTGCCCCACCAGACTACCCCAGACTATTCTTGAAGATGTACAGAACTATTAAAGCAAACCTCGGTACCGCATGGTCTTTGATTAATTCTCAGTAAAGTGCAAGTCAAGACACCGGTGCATGACCATTTGAAAGCATATCTGATCCAGCCAATAGAGCCACACCGTGTAGCAGGGATTATGCAGCTCTGCTGCTATCTCCCTTGTTCTAACTTACCCTCTAGGCCTTTGATATTGCATTAATTGCTGCAGGTTACAATGGCAGAGTGGGCAAAGTTCCATTCTGTTGTACAGAAGATGTCTTGCCAAACCTATCAGGGCTCAAGGATTATACCAAGCTGGCAGGATCTCCAGTCTAATGGTGGAGATCGGAGACGGTCAGTTCCTCTCCAGCCTTGTGGTGGCTTGCCCTGTGCATTTTCACATGCTTCTGGTGGTAGCAATGTTGCTTTGGGCCGAGGTCATTCACCTGTGTTTGTTCCAGCGCCTGCAGAGCAAGGGTTTACTATTTTTATGATTGATTTTCTCATGGGAGGGGTTACTGCTGCAGTATTAAAAACTGCAGATGCCCCTCTTGAGCGTATCAAACTACTGCTACAAAATCAGGATGAAATGTTGAAGTCTGGACGCCTTTCTGAGCCATATAAAGGAATTACTGATTGTTTTGGGAGGATAGTCAAGGAAGAAGGTGTGATTTCCTTGTGGAGAGGAAACACTGCAAATGTCATTCGTTATTTTCCCACTCAGGTAAATACAACTCTTTACAGATGTTTTTTCAAGCACATTGTATAGATTGTCATATATTTAGGAGTTAAATTGCTGCCCAGAGACAGCTCTGTTATCTTACAATAAATAAGAAAGTTTTATATATTAATTTGGTTTTATATATTAATTTGGTTTCTTGTTTAATGATGAGTGTATGTAACTTTTTATCTTACAAACAAAAGATTTTATATATCAATTTGATATCTTACTTTAACCCATTAAATTATAAATTTAACTCATAAAAATATGAAAATTCAATTTAAGTATTAAGATAATTCTTAATAGCTAAACACCAAAAATATATAGTGGTTTGCTTACTTGAAATGCTAAGTGCAGTGCCCCTAAACATAGGGGATTTCAGGTAAGAAATGGAAATTAATTGTGAGTCAGGAAAATTTTCTAATTTCAGTTTTAGGTTGTCATCAAAGGTTTTAAAAGCTGAGATAATAAGAAAAAGAAAAATTATATAAAAAATATTTGATTTTTTAAATATATTTATATTAAGTAAGAATGATGTAAAAGTAATTTTTGAATATTTAATTTTTACATATGTAATAATTACAAAAAAATTAGGGAGTACTTAGTTATGAGTTTTGAAAAGAAGAGAGATTTTGGAGATAATATATAAGAAAAGTGGTTTTTGTTACGAAATTGTAGTTTTAAAATTATTTATATTGACCAAAATAATTAAAAACTATTGAAATTTCAAAATAAATGAGAAAAAAATGAACACAAGGTGTTAGAGGAAAATAAATATATATATTTAAATGTTTAGGATGTATATTGTTTATTTTTTTAATTGATTTTTTTATCAGAATTTTTATAACATTACATTGAATTTAAACTTGATAACTATGTCTGATGTTGTGGGGGAGGTAGCTCCCTTATCCCACTTGATGAGCGGATGCAACTCCCTTACCCTATCAACAAAGAACTTTCATACCACAATTTGGTTTCTTACCTGAGGTTGTGTTAATGCAACTTCCTTATCCTACAGATAAAGCACTTTCATACCAGGTTGTGTTAATACAACTTCCTTATCCTACAAACAAAGAACTTTCATACCACAATTTGGTGTCTTACTTGACGTAATGCTAATGCAACTCTCTTATCCTAAAACAAAAAACTTTCATACCACAATTTGGCCATTTCTGTAACCAAAAACTCTTATACACCAATTTAACATCTTGCTATATAATCTAGCTATCTAATATAAAGTTATGACTTTATGTTTCATTTCAGCCCAGATGTGAACATTAGATTGTAACCGACTCTGATTTTTTACACAGGCTTTGAACTTCGCCTTCAAGGATTACTTTAAGACGCTCTTTCATTTCAAGAAAGAGAGGGATGGTTACTGGAAATGGTTTGCTGGAAACCTGGCCTCTGGTGCTGCAGCCGGTGCGTCTTCTCTCCTTTTTGTTTACTCCCTGGACTACGCTCGAACTCGGCTGGCTAATGATGCAAAGTCTGCAAAGAAAGGAGAAGAGAGGCAATTTAATGGGCTTCTTGATGTTTACAAGAAGACAATGAAATCTGATGGTCTCGCTGGTCTCTATCGCGGCTTCAACGTCGCATGTGTTGGTATTACAATCTATCGTGCCCTGTACTTTGGGCTCTATGATTCTCTGAAGCCAGTTGTTTTGGTTGGAGACCTGCAGGTACGCTGCAATCTCTGTGATCTGTGATCTTAGCAGTGTGAATTTCTTGCCTTATTCCAATTCAATCTGTTAGAACTACCAGTGATTTCTGAGGAGAACTTGCAATCTAGGGTTTACAATGCTTTGAGCAACTAACCCCTGGAACCATATATGGAGAGTCCTGATTTCTTCAGAAATGTCGTTTGTGCAGAATAACTTTTTTGCTAGTTTTCTTCTGGGGTGGGGCTGTACAATTGGTGGTAGTCTTACTTCGTATCCTTTCGATACTGTACACAGAAGAATGATGATGACTTCGGGTGAGGCAGTAAAGTACAAGAGTTCCATGGATGCATTTTCACAGATTGTCAGAAAAGAAGGTGCCAAGTCACTCTTCAAAGGTGCAGGCGCAAATATCCTGCGTGCTCTGGGTGGAGCCGGTGTGTTAGCCGCATATGACCAGCTGCAGTTAATTCTTCTCGGGAAGAAATATGGCTGTGGCGGTTAACTTTTTTCACATTTTCAAGTTTTTTTTATCATCAAAATGAATAAATTAATTATATTATTTACCTTTTAAGAATTGAGATTTATGATTTATATTATTATCTTGTATTTGAATTCTGTCTCATTTTTTTTGCACAATAATTTTTCTTATGTATTTCAATATCTTGAATTTATTAACTATTTAATTTAATATTATAATTTAATTAATATAAAAATAATTAACTAAATTTAAATTAATATCTTAATTTAATTAACATTTAAAAAATATGTAAACCCATCTTTTATCAATAATAAGGTTTGCATTAAAGGAAGATATTCAAGCGGACCACTCTCAGCAGAGTGGGGTGGAGTACTATCCTGTCACCAATTATTCCACATTTTATGAAGGAGCGGGTACAATTTTTCGTTTAATGTGATTAGATAATGTTTCCAATTTCCTTCTCTTGTGTCCGTCATATTTGTGTACAAGTATTTTGTTTATTTTTCTAGTATCTTTTTATTTACATAGCATTAGAGTTGGAATAAAGTATTTGTGTTTTTTTCTATTAGATTATAGCATTTGCTTTATAGTCAAGGTGCATTGATTTTGTAAATTATTTATTTTATTTTTATTTTTTATTTTTGTAATTTTTATTAAAATTTTATGAAAATGTTGAATTTTATTATTTTTTAGTTATTTAAAAAAATAAATTTTTAATTTTTTGGTAATTTTATTTTTATTGACTTAAACAGTTTTGATGGAACATAATTCTCTTAGTGGAGGGCATTTTAGTCTTGATATTATTTGTCAGTGCTCACGATTCATTTAAAAGAAAAAAAAAATTTAATTTTTTGAATGCTTATTTCGATGGTGAATGCTTGACACTGACACTGTTATGCCTGACCTTGCTATGTCTGACATTGTTACTACTTTGTCCAATGTTGTAGGTCCCTTATGTGGAGGGAGGGGAAGGGGGGGTTGAGCAATTGTGCAAGGAAGGTTGGTATTCATCATCACTATTCCACATTCCGCACAAAAAAAAAAAAAATCTCTTATGTTTAACATAATTTTTTAAAAGCATGTTGAAGTTCTAGAATTTTGCATGTGCAGAGCCTTCCGTGCAGAGAGCTTCACACAAGCAAAGCTCTGCACGCCTATCCTTTGCCTCGGAACTTCTATATGTGCTTGATTCAAAAATATTTAAAAAAAAGCGGAACTGGCTCCGCTAATGTAACTAGTAAATCGAAGTTTTATTCTTAATACTTTCGTGGTGTTTGTGTCAAAGAAGTCGAGGCATTAGGGAAATTGCAATTACTAGAAAACGAATCAAGTGAATTAAATTAGTGGTAGTGTGAGTGATAATATATTAAACTCTGTGAGTGCGAAGGTGCGAACCTTTTCTATGGATCCCTACACCTCTGAACTCGAGGAGTTAAGCTACACACCTCCATACTCAAAGATTCAAAAGGAAGTTGTATTACAAATGGAAGCTATGAAATTCGAGAAGACATGGTTTGAAGATTAATACGAACATTCATAGTGGGAATGATAATCTGGTGCAAAAATATCCCGAATGGAGTTTTCTCCCTGCACACAATGTATGTTATATTCTAATTCCAAATACTCTTTGGCCAAAATAAACCCGCTACATCTTGCCCGAGCCTCGAGAATAGTTGGAATCCAGAAGAATTGTGAGATAAAATCATTGATTTTATTTATTAATGATTAAAACTTAGAATTGTGTGGTTGAGCATAGAGGTTGGTCCGAATTGGGACAACTTCCTAATAGCAAAGGTTGGCCTAATACAAGTTTCATCCTTCCCGTATTAGATTCCGAGAAATAAACCTCGGTCAACTTGAAATTAGGGAAACAATTCGAAATCATAGTGAAATGTTTTCTTTGTATCTCAATTGATAGTCGTGGGATTGCAGTGACATTAGTAGAAAAAACTTCAACAACCCCCAGACATTTTCTATTCGCGTATTCTACGAAATGTTTTATTGGATCTCCTTCATCATCGAACATGAACATTTCCCTAAGAAGGTATGTTGAAAATGAAAACAAGAAAAGCTTGATTTAATTTTCCCTTGAATTAAATTAGGAGAAAATTGTAATTCCACATCACAAGACAACAAGAATGAGTTAACTAAGTTAATTTCACTTAGTTAGCTCATTTAATTCGAGTTGAGGGCATAAATTGTCATGTAGAGTGGTTCCTAAATTTTAGGAGCCTAGGTTGAGTTTAATTTGAGATGTAATAGTTTAGTTCAATTAAACTGAGTTAATGTTAGTTAAGTTAGTTCCAACTGTTGAAGGAACTAGTAGGAGTTCTAGCAGTGGGGTGCAACTTCATGTGTTCAACCACTTAACTGATAAATCAACCATAATTAACTCATGCATGGATGAAATTCAAGTTACCCAATTGAGATTGGAGTTCAAGGGCAGTGTACTATCAGTTGTATAATTTTTCAAGTTGTACATGCAGTCAGAGAAGGGCCTATAAGGGTTGTACAATTTAGGATGTGGATTTCCCTAATTAATAGGGGGCTAATTCCTTGAGGAACAACGTAAGGAAATAAGAGCTTGGCAGGCAACATAATTGGTAAAGTATTGGCTAGAGTTAATTTGTGAGGCAATGAGATAGATTGTACTTATGCAGAGATTGTTCAGGTTGAACAAACATTATATTTTCTTCTTTATTTTTCTGGTCTAATGCAATATACAATTAGGAAGGGGTTTTGAGTAGCAAGCTTTCCCCTTAGATAAATCTCTGAGCGTATGTGATTGAATCTTGTCTCATGTTTTGTGATTTCTCGATCGATTAATTGTTTTCGCTGATGAGTAGAGTAGATTCAAGTCTTTTGTTTTAGAAAATTACATAAGCAGATTGAATCTAAGAGGGAATTTCTACATGCTATCAGAGCAGGAATCACAATAGAAGAGAAGAATTCGAGTTTGTCTTTGCAGCTGAAATTAAATTTGCAGTATCATTCTTCAGAGCTAGCAGGATGTCATTCTATGGATTGAGACTTGAGTATTCCCTTGAGGGTAGCTCAAATTATATTGCTTAGAAGGACAGAATGGAGGCAATTTTGGAAGATAATGGGTTGAAGGAATTCATAGACAATGATATTCCTAAGCCTCCACCAATTAATGCTCATGATATGGCAGAGTGAAAGAAATGTGTGGCAAAAGTGAGGAGGATCATACTAGAAGGAGGTCAAAATCATATTGTCTCAATCTTCATGGGAAGAATACCCCATATGCAATGTGGCAAGCCTTGATAGAATTGTTTCATAACAACAGTGACCACAAGAAGCTGGCACTGAAGGACAAGCTTCAGAAGATCAAGATGGAGAAGGGTGACACAATACCATAGTACCTGAGTAGGTTCACCCAATGTCGGGATGAACTTGGGAGTGTTGGTATTACAGTTATTTAAGATGATTTGGTAAGCCTAGAACTTCTAGGCCTTCCCAAGAGCTGGCACAACTACCAGGATTCAATAAATGGGAGGGAGAAGCTACCAAATTGGGAGTGATTGTGGTTCAACTTGGTGCAAGAAGAGATAAGGCAGAACACCAGAGATGGAACCTCATCCAAGCATGATGATGAGGAGAATTGTACCTTGGCTGGAAAGGAAAAGAAAGGGAAAGGGAAGAAATCCCAATCCTGTAGGTTTTAACCCTGTACAGAAATTACCTACAAACAAATTCTTAAAACACATAAAATATAAAATGGCGAGAAACAAAAAACAAATACACAGAGATTTTCTCCTGGATCCCAAAACTGGGACTACCAAATTGATTTTTCATTATATTCCTTTCAATGTTACAATATATATATATATATATATATATATATATATATATATATATATATATATATATATATATATATATATATATATATATATATATATAGATATACATGTCGAAGCATCCATAAACCCCAATCCATTAACCTTGGATTAGAACATAATTGTATTTCCCTTTACCAGATCTACAAAATACCATGGGTAGAAAACCATCATGCCCAAAACCATGTGCAAAAACCATGCACAAAATCATAGGTAGGTCCGCCTACTTAATATAGGGTCCAATTTTTTTTTCCTCGGGGCATCACCCAAGACCCTGTAGAGGGGGGCTACCACCCCCCTCAAACCCCCCGACAAGGGGGGCTATCGCCTCCCATGTGACCCCCTTATTGCGCCTGACACAACGAATAGAGGGGGCTATCGCCCCCCTTGTGACCCCCCCACACATGGGGCTAGCCATGGAGAGAATATAACACACACCCAACATTCTCCCACTTGTTGTTTCCTTTCCACAGGGGGCACATGATAGCTTAGTCATTGGTCCAACCCTGCAATGCCCATTGTTTCTCTACACCAAGAAAACCTATCAGTTCTCACACACTTCGTTAATGCATCCACATCATTATTCAAAGCATCGACCTTTACCAGCAACATTGTTTTTTCCTTGACCATATCTCTCACAAAGTGATATTAAACATCAATGTGCTTTGTATTTGAATGATAAGCAGGGTTGTTTGCCAAGAAAATTGCACTTTTCCTGTCACAGTCTATCCTTATATCTCATTGTACCAACCCCATACTTGAACTCAATCTCTGCAACCAAAATGCTTCCTTGCTTGCATGAGTGGCTGCCATTTATACTTCCTTTGTAGTTGAAAGTGCCACTACAAACTGTCTCTTGCTCATCCAATTGACTGCACCTCCAAACAGGGTAAATACATACCCACTTGAAGATCTTCTCTGATCCAGATCTCCGACCCAATCTGCATCAACAAATCCATGGATATCCAAAACTCTATCCAATATTGGTCTTCCTTGGTAGCATAGACCACAATCACTAGTGCCACGCAAATACCTGAAAACCCACTTCACTGTTGTCCAATGCTTCTTCCCTGGTTTTGACATAAACTTACTTAATACTCCCACTGCATGTGCAATGTGTGGTCTAGTATAGACCATTGTATACATCAAGCTACCAACTGCACTTGCGTATGGAACATGAGACATGTTTTCTTCCTCTTCTTATGTCTTGGGACATTGTTCAACAGATAAATTTTCACCTACAAGAATAGGAACCTTCATGGGTTTACTATCTTACATATTAAACCTATGCAATATTGTCTCGACCACAGGTTCTTCACTTGGGGAGCAATATCATACCATGTGGGTTCATATTGGGGGATATTTATTGAGGAAAAAATGACATAATATATTGGGGGATATATAGGTGGGAGAGGGCTTTTATATTAGCAGGTATAAAAAATGGAGTCCAAAGTTAATGAAAAAATATAAAGAGGCATAAAAAATGTTAATGAAAAAAATGGAGACCTACAATATCTAGTGAAAATAGGGGGTTAAATAATGTGATTTTTAGAGGTATTTTCCAATATGTAGTCAAATTAAGGGTATTGTTTAATATGTCATGAACGCACATGATACGTCAGAGGTTCATTGAGTGAAGCCCCCGTGGTCTCGACATACTTCCTCTGGTTTAACCAAAGCTTCCTCTTTGCATGATCTCGTTTAATCTCCATACCTAAAATATAGTTTGTAGCACCAAGATCTTTCATGTCGAATTTGGAGGACAATTGAGTCTTCAAATCCTGGATAATTTCTTTGTTATTCCCAATCAAAAACATATCATCCACATATAGGACCAAATAAATAACATGATCACCAATTAATTTAAAATACACACAATGATCTTCTTTGCTTTTAGTAAAGCAAAGTCCCCATATATATGTATCAAATTTTTGATACCACATCCTTGGTCACTGTTTTAAACCATACATTGACTTTTTTAACTTGCATACTAGTTCTTTCTTACCCTTCGCCACAAAGCCTTCAGGTTGCTTCATGTAGATCTCTTCTTCCGGACCCCCGTGAAGAAATGTTGTCTTCACATCCATCTGTTCTACCTCAAAATCAAAATCAGTAGCAACACATAAAAGTAATCTAATAGAAGCTACCATGAAAACATGAGAAAATATATCACCAAAATAATTTCCCAGCACCTGGTAATAACCTTTTGCTACCAACCAAACTTTGTATTTCTCCACCTTGCCTTCTACATTCATCTTCTTCTTAAACACCCATTTTCTTCCAATGGTTTTCCTTCCAGCCGACAACTCCATCAGATCCCAAGCCTCATTTTTGTACAAAAATGCCATTTCATCAACCATGGCCTCTTTCTAGAGCTTACCATCCTCTGAATCCATTACCTCCCTGACAGTTTTGGGATCATCATCAGTAATCGATAAAGCAAAATTTGAATAGAAAGAAGATGGACTATACCTTTCTGGCTGCCTTCTTTCTTGAACTGATCTTCTCACCACTGGAGTTTATGGCTCTTCATCTTCTAATTCCTCTTCTGTTGTAGAGTCTGATTCTTCCTCATTTAGCTCAAACTCTATCTTCTCAGGTTCCTTTGGTAGGACTTCATGTTTCATCTTTCACCTCTCTAAACACCACATCTCGGCTATACATAACCTTCCTTGTTTTTGGGTTCCAAATATTATAACCTTTTAAACCATCGTTATACCCAATAAAGATGCACCTTTTAGATTTACTATCCAGCTTGGTTCTTTTCTCCTTTGGAACATGTACATATGCATCACAGCGAAATACCCTCAGATGTGAAAGAGAGGGCTTCTTACCTGTCCATACCTCTTGTGAAACTTATCCTCCAACGTTGATGAAGGTGATCTATTAACCAGGTAAAATGCAGTCTCCACTGCCTCTACCCAGAATTCTTGTCCTAACTTGACACCACTAGGCATGCTTCTTGCCTTTTCCATCAACGTCCTGTTCATTCTTTCTGCAACTCCATTTTTCTGAGGTGTGTATGGAGTAGTCTTCTGTCATGCTATACCATACTTCTTACATACCTCTTCAAATTCCTTCTTGCAGAACTCTCCATCATTATCTGTACCTTAACACCTTTATCTTCTTCTTTGTCTAGTTTTCCACCAGAGCCTTAAATTCTTTAAACTTGTCAAAGAATTCAGATTTCTTCCTGAGGAAATATATCCATGTATTCCTTGATAATTCATCTATAAATGATACATAGTACACATACTTACCCAGTGATGGAACCAACATAGCTCTAAACACATCACTATGCACAAGCTCTAATATATGTTTTGCCCTCTTAGCACTAGAGGGGAAACTCACCCGATTTTGCTTCCCATATACACAACGTTCACATAAATTGAAATCCAGAGAGAAATTAGACATACCTTCTACCATACCATTACCATGAAGTATTCGAAGGCCCTCCTCTCCAATATGTCCAAGCCTTTGATGCCATAACATGGTCTTTTCTCCAGAGACCACAAGGTTTTCTGCTACACTTTTAGGGACCACAGAATTGTTGCACCCATCAATAACAATGATACCCAGAAGCTTGTACAAAGTTCTAATCAGAACTCCCCACATCAATACCAATGCTCCTCAAACCATCTTGCAGGTATCTTTTTTGAACACTGTTTTCACACCTGCATCATTTATCTTGCTTACATAAATTAGATTTTTGGACAATGCAGGAATATGTAGAATACCCGTAAGCGTTCTAATCCTTCCACCTTGCAACTTCAACTTGAATTTTCCATGACCGACGATTCTATCCTTCCTGTCATCCCTTAAGAATACATCACCGCCATCATATTTCTCATGCTTGCAGAACCACTCCCTATGGGGAGTGAAGTGAAAGGATGCACCTGAGTCAATCAACCATGCCTCATGATCTACATGTGTACTTGAAGAAGAAGCCAAGTACACATCCTCACCTTCATCTAAGGTGGTTTTCACCTCTGCATAAGGATCATTGTCAGATCCCTTTCCTTTCTCAGAAGCTTTAGATCTACAGTCTTTTTTGAAGTGCCCTTCCTTTCCGCATTTCCAGCACACCTTTAAAGGTTTTCCTGGAGATTTAGATCTCCCACTCGAGGATTTATTTTTATTTTTGTTCTGGGACCGTCCTCATACAGACAAGGCATCATCATTTTGGCCCTCCATATTTTTCCATCTCATCTACTCCGAAAGCAAGGATGAGACTATTTCATTAAACTGTAAGGCAGTCGCATTGCTACCTATTGCAGCAACCAGACTATCACATGAATCTGGTAAAGAACACAACAAATTGATACACTTATGTTCATCTGAAATTTTTATATCAATAGATAACAATTAGCATACCACAGTATTAAAGTTGTTCAAATGCTCTGTCACCGAGTCTTCATCCTTCACCCTCGGGTTATACAATGTTTTCCATAGGAACAATTTATTCACCAGAGACATAGATTGGTACAAATTCTCTAACTTGTCCCACAAAGCCTTCATCAAAGCTTCCCTTGATACATTCAACAATACCAAATCTAATATACACAACCGCATTGTGCTCTTTGCCTTTTGATTCAACTTCTCCTAGTCTTCAGCTAACTTTACCGTTGGTTTAATACCTAGATCTACCGCGAGCCACTGATCTTTATCCACCAACAGATCCTCCATCTTGAATTTCCACAACTCAAAACTCTGACCATCAAATTTCTTGATCTCTATCTTTCCACTACTTGCCATCTTCTTTCATCACAAGAATCGATCCCGTAGATCTTCCACTGAACAGGGTCTACCATAGGCCCAAGCAAGACCCCTCAATAGCAAAGGTGTCCTCTTGAAGCCAAAACAACTCTTATTCCAAATGTAGGTTTTAACCTTGTACAAAAATTACCTGCAAACAAATTCTTAAAACAAAAAAATATACAATGGCAAGAAACACAAAACAAATACACAGAGATTTTCCCCTAGATTCCAAAACCTTAAACTACCAGATTGATTTTTCATTATATTCCTTTCAATGTTACAATACATATATATACATGTCAAAGCATCCACAAACCCCAATCCATTAACCCATGATTAGAACATAACCGTAGTTCCCTTAACCAAATCTACAAAATACCATGGGAAAAAAACCATCATGCCCAAAACCATGTGCGTAAACCATGCACAAAACCATAGGTAGGTTCGCCCACCTAATATAGGGTCCAAAAAAAATTTCCTTGGGGTGCCACCATGGACCCCATAGAGGGGGGTTACCACCCCCCTCAAACCCCCAAATAGGGGGAGGCTATCATTCCCCTTGTGATCCCCCTGCTACATTCAGCGCAACGAACAAAGGGTTCTATCTCCCCCCCTCGCGCATGGGGCTAGTCATGGAGAGAATATAACACACACCCAAAAAATCCAAAGGAGATTATGGTCACGTGGGCAAGAAGAAAGACTTGTTGAAGATTAAATGTTTTCACTATCATGAGCCAGGACACTATGCCACGAAGTGTCTACACAATAAGGCCAACAAGAAGCCCTCAGGAGGAGCGATAGGTGAAGCTCTAGGTTCACAATTCGACTTGGATTTCATGCTCATTGCATGCATGGTAACATCGATGATGGGTATTGTGTGGTATCTAGATAGTTGAGCCTCATTCCATATGAAGGGAAACAAAGATTTTTCCAGTTAGTTAGAGGAGAAGAACCTCCATATGCAAATGGAGATGGGAGATGATGAAAGGTATAGCACAACCAATATTGGTATAGTTGCTTTTCAGAGGGAGTCTAGTTCTTCTCTCACATTAAAAAATGTCATGTATGTTTCGGGTATGAAGAAGAATTTAGTTTTACTTGTTATGTTGGAATACCATGGCTGCGATGTGATATTTAGCAAAGGAAAGGCTTTCCTTAGACATATCGCCACAAGACAAGTGAATTGGATCGGGGGTCAGGTGAAATATGTCTACAAATTGGATGTATAAGACTGTGTTTCCCACAACAAGAAATTAGAGAAGTTGCAAATCCGAGACATCGGTGAATTATGGCATAGGAGACTTGGCTATTTGCACCATGGAGCTTTGAAGATCATGCATCATATTTCTACAGGACTTCCCAAGGGTGCACTAGAGAAGCGAGGTCCATGTAAAAGGTGTACACTAGGGAAGTACACCAAAGCCATCTTTCATGATAAGGATAGTAGAGTGCAATAAGTCCTTGAAAGAGTTCACTCAGATGTGTGTTGAACTTTCTCAATAACCTCCACAACCAAGCACAAGTATTATGTGATATTTGTAGATGATTTGTCACGTAAGTATTGGATTTTCTTCATGTAGAAGAAAGGCTAGACATTCTCCAAATTTTGTGAATTCAAAGCACTTTTTGAGAAAGATACTGGTAGGAAAGTGAAGGCTCTCAAGAGCGATAACGGTGGTGAATATGTGTTGAATGAGTTCAAGAAATTTTGTGCATCAGAAGGCATTCGATGGGAGTCAATAGCACCCCATAACCCACAACAAAATGGGGTGGTTGAGAGGAAAAACAAAAGTATTGTGGGAGCTATATGGGTGATGTTGCATGATCAAGGCCTACCATTGCACTTGTGGGCTGAAGCATGCAACATGAATGTATATGTACAAAACAGGAGTCCTCACCGAACTCTTGGGACGAGTACACCAAAAGAATATTTTTCAGGGAAGAAACCATATGTGTCACACTTTAGGATCTTTGGTTCATCAGTATAATGTCATGTTTCCAAGGATTCAAGGAAAAATATAGAGATGACAACTGAGTTGGGCATATTTGTGGGGTACATTGATACACCTCACAACTATTGGGTGTACCTTCCATCTCACAGGATGATAGTTGTTCATAGAGATGTGAAGTTCAATGAAGAGAAGGCCATGAGATGTTCCCTTGAGAGAGAGCTTCACTTACATGCAGATGAGGAGATTTTGGCTCAAAAAGAAGAACCTCAAGATGATGTGGAGTAACTACAAGCAAAGGAGTAGAGAGTGGAAGCACCCACTCATGTAGATACATCCATAGATGGAAGGAAGTGCACTATGGAATATGACAAATTATTGCATGATGCTAGAGAGAATGTGGGAGCACCCACATCATAGCGTAGGTAGAGGAGGTCACCATATCGGTACACTAGATACATGGCTCTCATTAGTGATCTAGTTGAGACAAAACCATCCTCATTTGAGGAATCAGTGCAGAAGAGAGTATGGATTGATGCCATGGTAGAAGACTATGATTCCATATTCAGAAACAATCTATGTGAAGTTATCCAAAGCCCAAAGAAGAATTCGGTGATAGGTTCCAGGTGGATCTACAAGGTGAAGCAAGCAGGAGATGGAAGCATCGAGAAACACAAGGCCAAATTTGTGGCCAAGGGGTTCTCTCAGCTGGGGGGAATTGATTACGAGGATACCCTTGCTCTAGTATCAAGGTACTCTTCTATCATATCAATTATATCACTTGCAATGCAGATGGGATGGAAGATACATCAGATGGATGTGAAGACAACATTCCTCACTTGAGTGATTGAGGAAGAGGTGTACATTGAGTAGCCGGAAGGATTTTAGACTTTCAATAGAGAGTCACATGCGTGCAGACTCAAGCGAGCGCTATACGGATTGAAATAGGCACCCCATGCTTGGTACACTAGGATTGAAAGCTATTTCACCAAGTTGGCCTTCACCAAAAGTGAAGCAGATGCAAACCTTTACCATATTGTGGTTGAAGGAAAATTATTTATTATAGTATTATATGTTGATGATTTAATTTTAACGGGTGATGAGAAGCTGGTCAAATCTTGCAAAGAGGATCTTGTAAGAGATTTCAAGATGAAGGACCTGGGGCTCATGTATTATTTCCTTAGTATGGAAGTATGACAAAGAGATGGGGAACTGTTTGTCTCTTTGAGCAAGTATGCCAACAAGATACTGAAGAAGTTCCACATGGAGAGCAATAAACCCATGGAGACTCCTCTAGCATGGAATTGGAGGAAGGAATGTGCTACTTCAAATGAAGTAGTGGAGGCTACTATCTATAGGCAGATTGTGGGTTCACCTATGTATTTGGTGAACACACGACCAAACATGTGTTATGCAGTTAACCAACTTATTCAAGAAATGGTTAAGCCAACCAAACTATATTGGAAGGAAGCCAAACATGTGTTCAGATACATCAGAGGCACCACTCAGTTTGGTTTTTGGTACATGCAGATAGAGGTAGCGAAGCTGCAAGGCTTCACATATGCAGATTAGGCAGGTAGTCCATCAGATAGGAAGAGCACATCAAGAGGAATCTTCAGTATTGGGTTAGAAACAATTTCTTGGTACAACAGGAAGCAAAGATTAGTTACACCAGTTTAGCAGAAGCAGAGTACATGGTTGCTAGTCAAGTCGCTTGTGAAGCTATCTGGATGAGGAAGATTCTTGTTGGGTTATTTGTTTAGATGACAGAACCTACAGTGATTTATTGTGACAGCCAGTGTTGTATCAAACTATCTGAGAATCCAGTTTTTCATGATTGATCCAAACATGTCGACAACCGGTATCACCATCTACGAGATTGTGTGTAGAGGAGAATCATGTTGTTGGAGTACATTCCTACAGAGGAACATGATGCATATATTTTGACAAAGGCATTGCCAAAATCCAAATTCGAGTTCCATAAGGGCAGGATCAGGGTAGCAGATAATCCCTTTCTTGTTGAGAGGGAGTGTTGAAAATGGCAACAATAAAATCTAGATTTAATGTTCCCTTGAATTAAATTAGGAGAAAATTGTAATTCCACATCACAAGACGACAAGAATGAGTTAACTAAGTTAATTCACTTAGTTGGCTCAATTAATTCGAGTTGAGGGCCTAACTTGAGTCATGTAGAGTGGTTCCTAAATTTTAGGAGCCTAGGTTGAGTTTAATTTGAGTTGTAATAGTTTAATTCAGTTAAATTGAGTTAATGTTAGTTAAACTAGTTCCAATTGTTGGAGGAACTAGTAGGAGGTCTAGCAGTAGGGTGCAGCTTCATGTGTTCAGCTAGTTAACTGATAAATCAGCCATGTACTATTAGTTGTATAATTTTACGAGTTGTACATGTGGTGCATGATAAGCCCCAAAAATTGGTAACTTATTGGGATCATTTTGCCTATTATTCTTGATTAATCCACCATTCTTCATAGTTTTATGCATGCTTTTGAATATATTTATGTTAATTGAATGAATGAGAATAGTCACTTGATCACAGAGTCTAATACTTGCTTATTGCAGATTTTTGGACATCTTTTGGACCAAGGTCAAGCATTTATGAGCTAGTTGACAGCCAAATATGAGGGAACAAGGTTGAGGATTTGTAGGAAGGGTGTCTCCTGCACTAAATGACCCCTTACTCGAGTTCTCCACCATCAGCTCGGAGTTCAACAACCCACCAAGGATGATTTCAAAGGGCAGTCGAGCAGATTTTGTGAAGTGGCTGATTAACTGCAGTTTGAGCAGCCAAGTCCCTAAAGTTAAGGAGGATTGTTGGGAGTCCTCGTGGTGCATAAGTAGGAAGGCTTCAAGCCTTGGTAGTTTAGCTCTTGAATAGTTGTTTTTTGCACTTTGGTGCTGCTTTGTCTTTCAGCTCATTTTTGAGCTCTTGCTGTAAACATTGTTGTGACATGATTATTTTCTGAGTAATTGAGGTAAATTTCACTTTGCACCAGCTTTGAGTTTTCTTAGGAGGCTGTAGCTCTTGGGGTTGGGCCCAACCCAAGTGCCAGTACCTCCTTTGTGTACTTTTGTGTGTCTTTGCTACATTCATAGAATAATTTCTATTATTTAGGTTATGATTTTGCTTTGTTACTTAGGTTGTTTTTGATTATTAAAATAGCTTTTAATGCTTTAGGTTGATTTGACAGTTTGGTAACATAAAATATTTGCAAAAAGGCCATCAAGCAATCATTGATCTCACCTCTCCCTCTGTGGGACCATGAGATGAGATCAAGGCATACTTGCTGCCACAAAAACATTGTTTTTGTCTTTCTATGCAATTGCTAGTGTTAGACCCCTTCACATCCTCATCCATCCTCCATTTCCACTTTCCTACCGTTTTTCCACCATCAACCCTCTAGAATCCTCTTTCGGCTCTTCCTATAGACCTTCCTGTAGAACATCTTGTAGAACCCCTGCAGACTTCCTGTAGAAGTTCACGTGAGAAGTTTTTCGAGATCTGATCACTGTGAAACTCTCTGGAAGGGTGCTAGGGACCCCTTAGGCCCTCTTCTCACCTTCCCAACCTCCTGCAAGCACCCATTCCATTTCCTTTCGCCAGTCAACCTCTGCACAGTACAAAAAAAAAACAGTTAAAGCACATGCATAATAATTCTGCAAGATTACTCAAAAATACAAAAAGATGTTTGTTTTGTTTTGTTTTTTTGTTTTTTGTTCTTTTTTCTTTCTTTTTTTTGTTTTGTTTTTTTTTGTTTTTTTGTTTTTTTTGTTTTTTTGTTTTTTTGTTTTGTTTTGTTTTTTGTTTTTTGTTTTTTGTTTTTTTTGTGTTTTTTTGTTTTTTTTGTGTTTTTTTGTTTTGTTTTGTTTTGTTTTGTTTTTTTTTTTTTTTTTTTTTTTTTTCAGATTCTACTTCAAAAGTAGCTTAATCACATGCATTTTACCTTTCAAAGAATCAATGACATCCATTTCAGTAACTTTCATCTCTTTTCTTGCACTAGTAGGGTTAGTCGGTAAAACTAGGGTTTGCTAGGGTTTGCATCTCCTTTCAGTTTTCATCTCCTTTCTACGAGTAGACTAGCCTCTTTTGAGTTAGCTTTCATCCATCATAGTTAAAAGCTTCTTCTAAGAGCTCATAGAAGTTGGCTTAAGCTCCTAGTAGACTTGTGCCAGCTGATCAAGTGACAGCCTGCGACAAGAGCTAGTACTTGTGCATAGCACCATTGCTTCCAAGTTTGTTACGAACTACCGGGTTGATAAAAGTAAAGAAGGGAGTCCCAGGAGTTGCAGCATCATTGCTGCAATACTGGAGCCCACCAGTGAATGCAGTCAAAGAATGACCTATATCGATTGTGCAATCTAGGATGGGGTTTTCCCTAATTAATAGGGGTCTAATTCCTTGAGAAATGGCATAAGAAATAGGAGCTTGATAGGTAGAAGAATTGGCTAAGTATTGACCAAAGTTATCTTGTGAGGTAGTGCGATAGATTGTACTTGTGTAGATATTGTTCAGGTTGAACAAGAATTGTATTTTCTTCTCTATTTTTATGATCTAATGCAATATACATATAGGAAGGGGTTTTGAGCAACAAGATTTCCCCTTAGATGAATCTTTAAGCATATGTGATTGAATCTTGTCTCATGTTTTATGATTTCTCGATCAATTAATTGTTTCTACTAATGAGTAGAGTAGATTCAAGTCTTTTGTTTTAGCAAATTACATAAGAAGTTTGAATCTACAAGGAATTTCTACAAGGTAGGTAGGCAAAAATACATGTTATTTTTTAAGAAACTAGTAGGTTTCTATTGTGAAAACTAAAAGATAGGCCAACTCCTTTTTACATCCAATATCTGTTTGTCTTCATCATATTTCCAAAATTGTTTAATGCTTATTCTATTCCTACTATGCCTTGATTTTATGAGAATTTTTACATCGTTAACCTTATAAATCCTCCAAAAAATACCCTCAATTTCTACATAAAAGCAAAACACTCAAAATGTGCATGACTGAATCTAAAAACTACCCGCTTCCCATGTCTAGATTTCCTGAATGATCAGTTGGTTCATTTTTCGATATGTCCATGTGAGGCAGAGGCACTGAAGGTTCTCCTTGGTTCTCCCTCTGGTCCAAAGCTTCTGGTGCACAAGGATGAGATACTTAAGGTAGGATGAAAACTTCCTTGAGGATGCTCACAATGGCCATATTGATGGTCACTTCAATGGGTTCCACCTTCTCTAAGAGTTTTTCCACCTTTGTGACCAGAGTCTTCTCCATGAGCTGTAGATGGAGCATGTCCTCACACAAGTCATCCAATTGAATGAGACCAATGCGAAGTGTGACCTCGCTTCAGAGATTATTTTATCACTAACCTTAGTGACCAGAGATGAAAGTTCCATTTTTATTTCCTCCATTTGTTCCTCCGTTGTAGGTGGACCTCCATTACTTGTTGAAGCTACCATAATTCTGGCAACCAATACTCTGTAAATATTTAGTGCAAATTTCTCCTCCGACTTGCCACTTAAATAAGTCTTACTGCAGGGAATGTCACCATCAATGAAGAGGGAAGTGCATTGAGGCCGAATTCCCTGCTCTTCTTGCTCAATTCTCGAATTTCCATTTTGGAACCCACTAGTCTACTCAACCTTGCGTGAATATTAATGGCATACATTACATTCATGGAACCTACCATCTTCAAATGAGATTCAATATTTAATGTTTTCTCTGTCATCAACCAATTGTCTGTCTACATGACACATTCCCACCCTAGCTCCTGGGATTAAACATGTAATCCTCAATCTTGGATAGATAATCTGGGTTTTTCGATAGTGGTCCAGATCCCGGTCTGAGCTCCACACATGATTACCCTATCCTGTCTTATCTCCTCGTTCATTACAACCTTCAGTATATTGTTCCATAGAAATTTATTCATGGGATGTGATGGAAAGAGGCGGTCTATGGATCAGGGATTAATACTCCTTATTCAAGGGAGGCTCCTTTATTTGCTTGAGCATCTATCATTTGATTTATTTCCATTTTTACATGATAGAATTCATTTTTTTCAAATTATTGAGTTAGAGACTCGAGCAGCTGAAGGATGGGAGGAGTAAGATTAACAACTATTTTCGAGAAATTTCGGCATTTCTGAACGATGATCATTGAGTCTTGAATTACCCAAATTCGATGAATTCCCTTTGCTTTTGCAATGTTCATTTGTTTTCAAAGAGCTAGGGATTTTTCCTGATTATTTGTATCGATCCATAGACCCCAGAAAAACTTCATTTCTATTTCTCTGTCGAGGTGGAAAATGGCCCCTCTTGCTCCTGCCTCCCCCAGATTACCTTATGTTTCTCTTTCAAATAAAAGAAGATGCTTACCTGAGAGACACCATTCTCTAAAATTATATTGTTTCATTCTAATGATGTAAGGTTGGTGAGTTTTATTAATATTGAAGACATTAGCATGACCTAAAGGTCCTTCTAAATGAAGCCATTGCCTAATATATTTTCCAATTCTTTTAGATCGAATCTGTTAGTGTCAGTCTTTGTAGCCTTCCTCCAGTGATCAAACATGCTCTTACAAAGTGATTTTAAGGTGTCAAGGTCAAATTTTGTCATTTTAGTGAGTCTTCAAGCCTTCAAGCAAAATTTGGTCACTAGGTATTAGGTCTAGGGTTTGATTTTACTCCTTTCAAAGTTGTCCAAATGATGGTCCATGTCACCATTCAGCTGAGTGTACCATTATTCAGAGGATTTTCATCACCATGTCAAGTTCCACTGGGTCATTTTACACCTTGTTCATGCTTCAGTTGCGCCTAGGTAAAGTTCATTTCCCTCTCCTAGGGTTTTGAAGGTAATTTCTCTTGGATGGTAAAATCATCAGAAAAACTTGTATCCTGATGTTCATACACCTTCCCCTATCCTTAATATACCTTATTAAACACTTCCCATCACTGATATCCCTCAAATTCCTCATTTTCGCACAAACCCTAGTTTCTTGCTACAACTTGACAATTTTCTAGACTAGGCCTGTGTTTTGCCCTTTTGGACCCCTTCCCCTCACTCAATATCTGAAATTCCACTTCCCCTACTTCCTAACACCCCTCCCTACTTCCCAAAATTTTCTCAAGAATTTTATCCCCTTCATTTCGCTTCATTTCGACAAATCCCCTGTTCCACACATTGGGGTAGGTTTTACTAAAATGATGTTTATAAGCAAGGAAAGATGAATTTGGGAAAAATGAGAGATTTTTTTTTCCAAAATAGGCAAAGGAAAAAAAACTCCTTCACTTTTTACACAGGTGTCATGGTTTTAGAGAAATGTCAAAAATAGAGTTGCCTTGGGAGAATTGATGCACCTCTGAAGTAACCTTGGGAAAATCAAGTTTTCTCCTAGCTTGGTTGAAATGACTTGTTTGTTGAGTCAAAAGTTAACTAGACACAAATATATTTCCAATGAGCTATCATGACCTCAATTTGGAGTTAAGGAAGCCCTTCAAAAGTTGACTGCAACAGCACTCTGCCTTGAGGCAGCCTCATTTGGCACATTTTGACCAGTCTTGGGAGATTTGACTTTTGATAGAGAAAGTGAACTCCAAATAGAAAAATTCAAGTTGATTTGGAAAGTAGACTCAAATACCTTTCCAACAAGCTATCCCGCGCCCAATTTGGACACCGGAAAGGCCTCCAAAAGTCATCTGCAAAAAGACACAGTGAACCTGGGTAGTGGCGCGACGCACTCAGTGGTCTGCACCTTTAACAAAGAAAATGTGCAGTCGGGTCCGTTGGATGCATGAGAATTAGGTGTGGGACCACAGGAAATACTCACAAAAAGTGTGGACCTAGAAATTTTTGAGCAAAAATAGGCTTTTCTGCCCAATGCGCCGCGCCACTTGGCGTGCGCTTATAATTGGGAGATCCTCTGGAGGAAAACTTTACATTTTTGGATTTGTCATCAAAAGTTATGCATGATCATGGATTACCTAAGGATTTCATCAAGTTCTGGGTTGCCTAAAGGGTCAAAAACAACCTAAAAATGACCTCTCTGCCACCTTTTGCACCCACAGGAAGCAGTATTGGAAGATTGAAGTTTTGGAGAGGCAAATGACATCCAAATCCAGAAATTCCACTTGGGTTGGAAAGTAGACAGGCAAGGATTTCCGACGAGCTATCTTGGGCTCAATTTGGACTCTGGGAAGTTCCTAAAAATGAGCTCCAAATTTGTGCTATGCATACAGGATTTGGGCGCATCGCATAGAGAATTTTGGCCTATTTTTCACTCAGCAGCTCAGAATTTCGCCCAATTTTGACCAATTTTTCTTTTTTATGTAACTCTTGATCTACCTTGATGTAATTTCATGAAAATGATGTAATTTTTGCACATATTTACTTTTTTTAGTAGATTCATTCACTAAAAAGTGAAAAACAACTGAATGAATCAGTTTCCTAACATATAGAGGCAAGTTGTTTCATTGCCTATTTTTCAGTTCCTTGTTTGATATGGTTGAAACAACTCCTAGAATGATGAGCTCGACCCCTAGAGGCATGGAAAGGAGTTAGGATTGTCTATATCTTGTAATTTCTCAATCATTTTCAGGGTTGGACACTTGGGATTGCTTGGCACTCCATTGTACATTTGATTTCTGCGTTTTTGGCAAAGGAAAGACCAGGGTTGTGCAGCACTTGTTGGGATCCTTGTGGCTCTGTGTTTTGATGGTGTTTTTCTTCATGCAATTGTAAGTTCATTGATGTTTCATGTATGTCATTTCCCTTCTCTTTGTTTCTGAAATTAAACAAATGAGTGACAAAAGGTAGAATTCATTAGCTTGTTGTGCTTTGCCTGTTAGTTTGTTTAATTTTCAATGTTTTCTTCAGTTTGAAGAGGATTCTTGGTACCCTCTTGCCCTCTTCAGCTCCTCAGCAGTCTTTTCCATCCATTCATTTAATCTAAAGCATCAAAACTACTGCCTACCTTGCCCCAATCAGAACTCTGCAAAAATTTGGCCTCATCCTTGGACCCAAATTTTCCTTTCCCTTGATTCCAACAAAATTCCCAAAAAATCAAATCAAATCCTTGCACTTCATACCTAGCCTAAGATTAGTTGTTAAATCAGTCATCTCAAGCCCCATATGATTATCTTTTTCTGAGATTGACCCGGAGAGAGCCCTCTCCTGTCCTCGTAGGGCTAGCTATGAGGCTGAGCGTGGTTTGATGTGGACCTAGAATCTTACCTTTTCAGCCTGAGGTAAATCTAGGCTCTAACATAATCCTCTCGAGGATATCACTTCAAACTACATCTGAGTGGCCTTAGAAGCTATTAAGTTTGGGTTTGACTTTCAATCATTGAAGATGAACTAATTGTGAGTGAGCCAAATTGGCCAACATACATATTTTAGAATAGCTATCCAACATCTCATTATTATTGATTTTGACCCATGATGCAAAGGATATTAAGATCTCCAGTTCCCAAACATTTCAAACCATCCCAAAGGGATATTTTGGATTTTCCCAATAGGATTAAGAGCCATTTTGCATACATAAAGAGAGAAAGAACATCAACAGAATAAATGGATGATGTCCTCTTTAACTTCTTTGAAAAGAACACACCTTGAGGTCCCTTGAATTTTTCTTCTCTTCAGATTCTCCGCTATTAAAATCTTCCCATAAAGAATTTCTCAGCAAAATATATTTACCTTTGGAAACCCATCTCTGTTCCAAATAAAATTCTAGATTATGGAGGGTTGAGGGTGAAAGATTTTTTTTATAAGACGTTCATATCCTTCTTTTACCAAGTAATACACTTTCTTGCCTCTTGTCCATATTCTTTTGTTTAGTTTGGAGGAAGAAACTGGTGCATATCCCTTCAAGGATTTTAGAAGTGCTAGCCTTAGCTGAAAAAAGATGAGGGGGGCAATCTAATTGACGTCTGTTATCACTCAGGTTGTTCCCCAAAGTTGTAAGAAAGGGAATACGACTGAGGTAACCACAGACCAATCTTTTAGATACAGATTCTAGCCAATCTGCATCCAGAGAGGGCTCTCTCTTTATGATTTAGCTTTGTTTTGAAAGGTGTTAGGCTAGTTATGAACTCCAAGGGTTTTGTTTTGGTTTTGGATGGTGAGATTCAATAGAACAGTGAGACATACTTAATAGTTTAGTCCATTGGGCATGATGTAGTCAAAGGAGGTAGCTTCCTAGATTAGGTTTCTTAACAGAGAATGGTATCATAGAGCAAGGCAGTCAAACATGGAACAATTTAAAGGCTGGAATCAGATGGAATGAGATCAAACGGGTGAAGGTCAGTTAAGAATCCTTCATCATATTGACAGAGGGAAAATGGATGATTACTGTTAAGGAGAAATTAAGAATTCCTTAGCAAATACTAAACAGGAAAGAATCAAGGGAAACATGAGCAATTAAGAATTCACTGTTTATTCTAATTCTGAAGAAAACACATAAAATAATAAAGACTGAAAACAGAGTGCAGTTAAGCAAATTCTGAATTATTCTTTTTCTCTATTATTGAGATCATGAAACATAGATGATATAAAAAATGTAGAAACTGTAAAACATAAGTTAGAAAGGACTTATTGATCCATAAGTTGATTCAAGAATTCTGTAACAAGTCCTCAGCACCAATTCCTCATCCAGTAGGCCAAGCAATAGATGATTCCAACAACCTTTTTTATTCCAAAATTTTGTATTACGGCAAAGTCTGAGAATACTCACCAACCCCAAATACTTCGTCTGGGGGGGTATTTATACAAAAATATCAAAATATCTTACAAAATATCTGATAGAAATAATATCTGGTGATGACTAATGCTTTTTTACAAAAGATAGAGACAAACAGTCTCGAAAACAGGGAAACAATAAATTGATGTTGTGATGGCTGTTCCATCTTTATCAGATGTACCGGAGGTAGGTTCTACGAGTCGGTTTACAGCTGTCTTCCACTGATACTCTGCATTGGTTGCTCTGTCTTTGGTCAAATGTTTTTCAGTCTTGTTTCAATACACTTTGACCCATTTGATCCTCGTTCATCTCAGTTTACTTTATCGCGGAAAAATAACCCAAATTTTATGTTTTACCCAAGAGAATTTTACAAAATTCCCAACATGTCTTCCCACCACTGTTGCTCCAGCAATTTATGTCTCTGAAGTTTCCTCAGTGTTTCATCAGTTTCTGTATATCTGAAGAAATTAGGCTAGAGCTGAAACAAATGTTTTACCTCATGCTCAATATAAAATAAATTCTCCAAATTATCATAGAGAGTTTGGCCTGTGGGGAGTGCTTTTACTTCTGAAGCGCTTGTTGATGAATTAATTTGATCAACAGCATATGTGTTCAACTTATGTACATAATCTGTGTGTTTCATAAGCGGGTTGTTATTTCCTAAAAGACTTGGTAGCCCTTTATCCTGCAAAACTGTAAACCTTTACATGAAAGAATTAATTTCTACTTGCATATCCTGACATCTTTTTTCCAAATTCTGCATTAAATTTCTCTTGGTTAGAACTCTTTTGATATCCAAAATGGTGCCTGTCTTATCTGGAATGCCGAGTTGTTCCAGTTGTTCCCTGTTTCTACTATTCAAAAAGTGTATGAGCCAGTTGGCTTGATCAGGCATTTGTCCTAATAAAGCTCTTGCTTTTTGAATTTATCCATGTGCTGCATTCACTAAGTCAATCTGCTCATAAATTTCTTGGATAGATGGCCAAATATTACTTAGGTATTGATTGATGTTGGTCCAAAGAATTCCTTTGATTTCTGCTAGAGGCTTGTCCATAGTGAGATCATTCTCTAATGTTCTGACTTTGTTCTGTAATGCTTTAACCTCTCTTATTTTCTCCACCACACTTATTTTGGATTTATCATAACTCTGTTCTACTTTTGCCAATTTTTCCTTTGCTTGCTTCAGCTCTGACACTTGGAATTTCAATTCTTCCATGGCTTTTATCAATTCTTCTGTGCTCATACCTATACTGCTGCCTGGTTCTACTACTGTGGTTTCTGTACCTGTAATTACTGTTGCTGTGACTGCTGTGACATTTGGGGCCAATGCTGATCCAACTGTTGAGGTGAGTGCAGTTCTGACTGTAGGAATTACCTCAAGTGGTTGGGAGGTCGACTCTCCCTGATTTTCTTTTAATGCTTTCTCAAGTGCCTGCTATGTATCAGTTAATCTTTCATTAAGTTTCATGAGCAGGTCCATCATATCTTCTTCTGATTTCTGTTCTATAACTTCTGCAGTCTGAGGGTGCCTTAAAAGAGGTAGCTTCAACTGTTTCCTCAAGGCAACAATGTCCTCTTCCTTCTTCTTGATTAGTGCCTTTATGCCTTTAGCATCTTTGGGGTCATGTCCCAGTTCCATGATGATATCTTCCAATGATTTGATTCTATTATTTTTGGCCAGAGAAGAAGTTTTTTCCCAATCTAACTAAGCTGTTGTGTTGTCTAAGGAACTTTGTAACTGGTGGGCCAAAATTGCTTTGTTAGCCAGTGTAGAATAAATCATTTCTCTAGTCTACTTGGTGGAGTTCAATCTGGTCCATTGGATGAATGTCTTTGGCTAGGACCTCTAAGTTTGTTCTGATGTAATCTGCTACAGACCGGGGTTGCTGTACCTTTGGTTTAAAATAACTCATAATCATTTTTCCTTCTTTAATGTCATAGGCAGACATTAACCTTTGCTGGTTTGAGGGGGCCATCTTCAAGTATTGATTGTACATTTGAATTCTCACAGGATCATTTTTTGCCTTAATTTCTGTAAAAGTCCATTTGATGTCAGAGGGTTGTTTGCTTTGTGGCCTGGTAGATGATACTTCAACACTGTGCTGCCTTTCTAGCTCCTGCCTATGTGAGCTAGTTGATGTATCTACCACTGGGGAAGTCTGTTGGCTGACTAACCTCTCACCTCTTAGGCTGTCTGTTGTTTCTTCAATGATTTCCTCTTCTGACAGAGGATTCAATCTTTGCCTCTTTGCACCTGGTTGTTCTGCAGGTCCACTAATAGGTGTGGCCTCTTCTCTTTCTCTCTTCTTGCTTGTTTCCTCATTTAGAGGAGTTTGTAACGTTGGGATTTCTACTACCTTAGATTGGGCAAGAGGAATTTGTACTTATTCCTGTTCTTTTGACCCCCCTGGCTGATCAGTCATGATTGGCTGCTCTGTAGTTTCTCCCTCTTTGCCCTTTGAAGTCCCTGTGACTGATGTGCTGGTTTTCTGTGCAGGCTGCTGAGAAGTTCCAGCAGAAGATGTTCCAACTCATGATTGTTGAGGCAACTTGAAATATGCCTGTCCAAAAGAGTCCAGGTCAAGGGTTTTTTCAATATCTTTCATAGCCTTTTCCATCTTTTCTTGCTCACTAATTTCTTCTATTAAAGTCCCTTCTACTCATTCTTCCTGATTTGCATACTGTTCAATTTCTGGGATCGTATGATGTACATACACTGATAGCCTGTACCTTACCCTTCTATCACTTATGAAACTACATGGGTCATATGGCACCCACCCAAAACTCTTCTTCAATCTAAGGTGGTCTTCTAAGATCTTTTCAGCATCTTTCCATGCATCCCTATCATGGATAACATAAGGGCCTAACTGGTTTTTGATTCTCAGCTGAGCTTTCTTCTTTACATTACAAAAGTGGGTTAAATCTGCATGGATGATCTGCCTGAAATATTCTAATGCAAATAACCTCATGGGCACATATTTAGGCAACTTAAAAGGGAAAAGTTCACACCCATACATTCTGATCTCTGTGTGATTTTGGTAGAGGTACCAGTCACCTATTCTGTAGTTTTTGGAAAGCTGCAAAATCTTCTTCATGTCACCAGTGATCCTAGGAGGAGGGGCTCCTATCAACAGAGTGGAGGCTGGGTGTACAAACAAGTCAATGAATTCACTATAAGTATAAGGGCACTCATAAGTATCATGGAAGACTGAGCTCCAAAAGATCACAGACCTCCGATTCCCTTTCGAATCTAATTTCTTGATGGGAAATGGAAAGCTGTCTGGCTGATAATATCACAACAGATGGTATATAAAAGATGTGTATTTGAAGACTCCTTCCCTCTCCAAATTCATGAATTGAGCATGGATCTTGTTGGAAATGAAAGTGGCATAGTCATACTTGACAACAGGGGGCTATCCTGGAGTAAATATTGATAATAGAACCAGGGTGATATCATCCACATATTCACTGGACCTAAATCCCAGGACAGAGGATATCATGTCAAGAATGAGTTTACCAGTTTCAGTGAAAAAAGTGTGTAGATAAGGAGGAGGCCCTTTAGGTTGGTGCTTTGGTGACATGAACATTTGAGCAATATGGGTTATCTCTGAGCTAGGGAATTGAGAAGCTTTTTCCAGCAAAAATCCCATGGAAAGAGGAGCAAGAGGCTCAGTGGAATGGAAGTGTATCATCTTGTTGATGGATTCAGCAGTTATGGAAAAAAGGACATCTTGGGAAGAAGACATAACTGCTCTATGGACAGGGTCATAGCTGGCACAACATT
The DNA here is from genome assembly GCA_031772625.1 of Pinus tabuliformis. NCBI lineage: Eukaryota > Viridiplantae > Streptophyta > Pinopsida > Pinales > Pinaceae > Pinus > Pinus tabuliformis. Next base: position 1,230,188,515 of record CM062817.1, on the reverse strand, counting down.
AGTGAATGATGTCTGGGAAAACATGGACTGAGGGGAGGAAGTAAATGGGAAGGCTTGATTCCCACAGTCCAAAAATATCAGAATTACTTAGCTAACTATCCCTAATTTGGCAGAAGGCCTGAAGATGATTATAATCAGTGGTTAAGTCCTGTATTTGAAAGTCTTTGTCTGCAAGAGGCAGATAATTCAAGTCTTTGTGAGGTGCATTTATAGGTGCGACATTTAGGGCTGCGGGGGCCTCCATGTTTGGTTCTTGTGTTTTCAAACTGGAATTTAGGATTGTTGTGGAAAATTGGACTAAACAGTAGGTCTAGGAGTCTTTTTATGGGCTAAACAGACTGTTCTTGACTTGAATTTGGTTTTCACAGATAGAAATTTTAATGAAAAAGTGGAATTTACAGGGTTACCGGTAAAATGGATAAATACCTGGACTATGGAGGCAAATTAAGTAACTATAGGTCGAATGACAGAGGGCAGAGCGCACTGCTGGGGTCTCTTCGGCTGGGTGGCAGTTGAAAAGCTGGTACAATGGCTCCGGTCGTTGTTTTGCATGGGAGCGTGAACAGAGAGATTTACAGCGAAAATGATATTTTGTCGCTTTTTAACGAAATTCGGGTTGGTGGGTAATTTTTGGCATTTGTTGAGCAGACGATGTCAGCATGATGGGACACCTTGTCGTTTAGCGGGGGGTACGGGACGGTGACATGGCAGTGATGTCAGCGAGGTCTAGCGGGAGGGTGGTAAGTTGTTTTGGCCAGCACCGCTTATGGGCTTAAGTGGTTTCGGTCGGGAGGGCCGCGAGAAGCGTGGGCGATCGACACGTGTCATGGTACGGGCAACAATACCTCCAATTCCCCAGACATTAAAGTGCAGTGGTGGAGAGGGTAGCGAAATAACCTACAACTGTTGGATCTGGGGCTGTTGATCTGACGGTTGGTGCTTAACGGAGGTGACAGATGGTTACAGCGTGGGGGCCCGATGTAATAAATATTAACAAATCATATCGAGGCTGTGTTTATTGGTGTTTTAGTTAGGTTATTAATTAACGTGGGGTTAATTAATCCCTCATGTGCACGGGGAATGGTTATTATAAAGTTTCAAATAAACCTATAATTCCATTAAAAACAACGATATATGGCTATAGTTTAGCCGGGAGTGGGAATAATAAAGTTTTGGAGCTTTGCATATATTAATATAATATGGGAAAGGGGAATAAGTATAGGGATTTTATACAATAATGTTAATAGTTAATATGAGAAATGATATAAAAATAAGCGCTAAGTTATAAAGTTTAAAAACTTAGGCTTAATAAAAAAAAACTTCTATATGATTTTGTATAATTTCCTAAGTAAAATGAGTTTTACTTAGGCTTTTTATGAAATGGGATGGAGTGATTTGGTGATATTAAGCAGATCTCAATATCTCTGGGGGAAATTAGTAAATGATTGGGAAAGGGAAGAGGGGGAATTAGTCATGCTTTGCTTGATCTATATCCAAACATCTTCCATGGTACTTGTGATAACAGTAAGATGAACAACTCGAGAAACAAAAATCAACCACAAGTATGCTTTTGCAACACCAAAACTGCCTACCCAGCCTACTGTACCTAACATTTTCTCTCCCTTCTTTTTGGGTGCACTTGGACTGGCAAACCCTCATCAATTTTCTTTTGTTTACATGATAAGCCTATCTAGATCTGCACTTATTTCTTCCAAGGGCTCAGATTAAACTGTTGAGCTCCTTTGCTTCTCTACCTATCTACTTATCTGCCAAGTTTAAACAGTTTGGATAGATTTTTATTCTCTATCTCTAAAACAAGAAATTCAAACATGAACTGGCCAAGATTAAGCTATTTGGCCATTCATTAATTGTGGTAAAAAAGTTCAACAAGCTGTACATGATGCTTTATTTACAGAGAAATGAAATAGTAGTGGCATTTGGACTTGCACACTTTCCTGGTCCTTTTTATTTGGGGTTCATTTCTTTTCATTTTTTCTTTTGACCATTTATCTTTTCACCCTTTGATTTTTCTTTTAGGGTATACCTCTTTACATTTTTAATTTTTTTTTTTTTAATTTTTTTGAGAATATGGAAAACCTTTGCAACAAGAAAAGATATATACATATTGCAGAGCTAAAGAAGTCAATCATGAAATATGACACCTATTGGTATAGGAGCATAACAACGCCAACCTACCCAATTACCTTCTTAATCCCAAACTGAGAGATCAACAAGGGTACAAAGACCCTGATCTTCCATCTAGGTTACCATGTTGCAACCTTCTTGATGTCTATTCAAAAGTTGAGCCTAAGGTACTTTGTCTTTCCATATATGAATACACTTGCCATTTCCTGACTGTCATCCAATATTTTCCAATACCACTGGGGCTAATGATCTGCATAACTTCCATATTTTAGTCCCCTGACCTTCCCATGTTTCTAATTCTGGCCTCAAAAGATGATTTTTGTGGAAGTATTTCCTAATAAATGTTGTTTTCCAGCACTCTTTTGATTTAGATATTAGACGCAACACCATTTTTTCCCCCATTTCTATATTCATGTATTCGGGATATTTTATTTCTAGACCTCCCAATTTTTTTAGACGATGAACTAAGTTTTAATTTAGTAGATGAGATCATCCATCATTCCCTTTCCCTCCTTTCCATAGAAATTTCTGAATCATGTTGCTTATGTTGTGGATTACACTCTTACACGCAAGAAGATTAGATCCAATGTATAAAGGAAGGGAAGAGATCATCGACTTAATTAAAACTACCTTTATTGCAACATTTAACCAGTGAGCCCCCCATGAGAGAATCCTTATTTTTATTTTCTGAAGGACAACCTCCCAATCTTCTCCGTTTGAAGGACTTGACGAGATGGGAACCCCTAGGTAAGAAAATGATTTCCAATCCTTCACCAAAGCTATGCCTAGGATCCCAGATATTTCCTTCAACACGACCTCTGAACAATTCCATCCCATGAGATGGATTTTGTTTTTATTTAGTAGTCCTACTGATAATAACAGATAGGTTTCCAAAGTATTCTTGAATTGAAAAAAAATAATTCTTGACGTGCCTCCCAGAAATTGAGTATCATTAGCAAACTGGGAATGATTTATGTCTTTAACATTGCGAGCAATACTCAACCCTAGAAACTTTCCATGGAGCCAAGTTGTCTCTAGATTTCTACTTAGGATTTCCGCTAGAATGATATACAAGAGAGGGGAAAGAGGACATCCTTGAAAAAAACCTCTGGAGGCTAAAAATAAAGGAGATGGATGACCATTGATGAGAGGGGATATCTAGGGAGCCCTGATACATGCCTTGATCCAATCTATGAATTCCTCACAAAATCCCATTTTTTTTATAATAAGAAAATTAAGGAAAGAGTGATTTACCCTGTCAAACTCATTTTCCATATCCAATTTGATGACCATCCCTACTTTTCCTGCCTCTTTGCTTGAGTGAATAGATTCCTACACCAAAATTATGTTATCCAAAATATATCTATGTTACATAAATCATCCCTAATTCTTAGAGTTGAGGGGAGGAAGTAAGGATTTCAAATGGTTGGCTATGATATTGGTCAAAATTTTCTAAGAATAATTACAAAGAGAGATGGGATGAAAGCAAGAGAAATTAATAGGGTTAGATTCCTTTGGGATAAGGGCAAGAAAGGATGAATTTGTTCCTCCTCCCAATTTTCTTCACCCTTGATTGATTGAGCATACAAAGAATGTATTTTTTAATCAAGAGCCAGAATGTTCGATAAAATAAAATGGGAAATCCATTAGGGCCTGTAACCTTCTTAGGATCCAAAGCCCAAATTGTATCCAAGAGTTCTTCTTCACCAATTTCCTTAAGAAGTTGCACATTTGAAAGTGGAGAAATCGTAGAAGGGGTGTCTTTAAGGAAGTGATTCGCTTGATCCATATGGGTACTCTCTACACTGTAAACAGATTTGAAATGAAGGAATGCCTCATTTTTTATCTCCTCAAATGATGTAATTTTTACCTTTCCTTCTAGAGTGATTTCCTTGACTCAATTTATGAGTTCCCTCACCTTTGTTTGCTTATGAAAGTATGAGGTATTTGAATCACCTTGCTTGAGCCATAGACTCCTTGATTTTAGTCACCATAGATGCTCCTCCTATATGCTCACTTTGTAAATTCTTATTGTTAACTTCTTTTCCTTTTGCATGTGTTATTTTTCTATAGGATTATCTTCACAATGTTTATAATGGTCTTCCAATTGTTTGATTAGATCCTTCCTTTTCTGACCAAGGGGATGATAATATTCTTTTACCCATTTCTGGAAAGCAAGTTTTATGTTTCTTAATTTAGATCCCCAGAAAAAGGCCGAATACCCTTGAACTAGTTGTTATAGACATTTTTGTGCCTTACAGCTTTGATCATGAAATGTCCATAATCCAAGGGATCCAAAGTCCCTAAAGATGTTGTTACATCTCCTAAAGGAACAAGGTCAACCAATGACAGCTTCTCCCAGAAGTTCTCCACCAAAAACCACAAAGAACTAGTCAAATCAGGATCAATTCAGAAGCTCCACTAGCTGCCTGCGTTGCAAAGCACCCAAATACACTGGCTAGGTGCGTTGCAACGCACTTGAATGCACTACCCAGGTGCGTTGAGCGGGAAATGACAAGTGGCAGAGTCATTCAACGAGGTGGAAAGACCATGGAAGCTTCCAGAATCTTCTCCAATGACACTTGCCTCACTGAATTCGACCAAGTGATGAGTAAGAGGCTCTCAGCCTCCAAGTGGAAGCAAGAACTGACAGAGAGAAGCCACAAGTCAAAACATAAGCTGACTCATCCTCTCTGCTTACATCTATATATGGATCCCTCATCCCAGAGATCCAGAGAGGCTGGAATTTTGTACTTTGCAGAGAATTATTGTTGGTTTGAGATTGAGATTAGTATATTGGGTGATTTATGCTTTGTTGGAGGAGAGGAAGGGATTCCTTTGCTGGGAGGTAGATGCTGGATCGGGACTCATTTGGTTGTATCTCCTCTTGGACTTTCTTATTCTATCAATAAACTATTTGAGTTTCTCCTACATGCTGTGTATCAATGATGTTTTGTTATATTTGCATGTTTAGCTTAATCTGATCCTGAGCTTTTTATGAATGTATATCTATATCTTTGTGTAGTTTCTCTCTCTTGTGATCTTGCAGGAATTCGGTGGAGCTGGGCCGGTAAGGGAGCAGGGAGCTGGGAGCTATTGAAGAGAGGAGAGATTGGATCAACAAACTAGCGAAAGACACAGGTTAGTTACATCCTTTCTCCTCATTTACATTTCATAAAGAAGAATACTCAAGTAGTTTTCCTTGTTTGTTGCTAAGGCACTATCACACCTTAGAGTGGGATAGGGGCGTTCTGAATAGATACTTTTCCCAACAACAAATTGGCGACTCCGCTGGGGATCGTATCTAATTAGTTTATTTGTGTTTCTATTGTTGTTCTCCTCATAAACTTAGGAGTGCTGAATCGAACTGCATTTTCCATTTACAAATGTAAAGTAGAGATATGCTACTCTAGTCCACTCACTGGGCCTGTTTATGATCTGAACAGCTGATCCACAAATGCTCTAACTTCCCTTTGTGATAGCTCTTAGTCCTCCTTTAAATCATCCTTCTAATTGTACCTTATTGATAGCTTTTATCCGGCCAAAAACCTTAGATCAAACTGCAAACCGTGACCCAGAACCCAGAGACAATTCTCGTTTATGCTTCAGCGTAGGCTCTGTGAAGAGACTCTGCATTTCAATGCAGGTCCCGAGAGGGCTACCTGCGCTGCAATTCAGTTTCTTTGTGCAACAGGTGCGCTGATCAGCCTTTGCCCTATGCAGCTGTGGTTCTTTGCATCCTTGTGTTCAGTTTTATCTCTGTTTTTTGCAGCCTGTTATAAGTGTGTGTACCTATTTGAAAACCCCTTTTCTCTGCCTTAATTCCGCCTCAGTTGTATAAAAGAAACTGTATTTGTTTTTGTGTATTTGTTACATCATTTGCGGTTTCCCATTACAAAAGTAAACTAGTCATACTGTCGCCCTTAGATCTAGACCTGTCGTAAGTGTCATTTTGATCTTAGGAGAAAGTTTGTTTGCTGTTGACAGTTGATTGCACTTTTACTTTTGTCTTTTGGTTTGAATTTATGAATTTCTAGTGTCGAAACAAGTGTTTACTTCAAAATCATAAAGTGTCGTAATCGTCTTTTTGATTTCAAAAAGAAACTTGTTTGTGTTTTCACTTGAAATCGAATCCAAATTTGTACAACAGATTTCTTTTTAGGCATCAATATTAAGAAAGTGAAAACAAATACATGCATTTGTGCATTTGCATTTTGACAGTTTGCATGCTTTGATTTAGGAAAAAGTGCATTTACAGGGTGCTCTATGCTCTTTGAGAAAAGATTGTGTCTTTCTTTTCCCCTTGTAGCTAGGATTTTCATTGTTGAAAAGAGATAAAAGCTTGCTTATCATCTTTAGACTGCATTTAGGAATTGTATCTACATCTCGTGGTGATCCAAAAAGGCAAACTTCTAAGAAAGATCAACCTAAAATAAATTGAATGAACTTAACAATGCTTTGTAACTTAACGCACAACATAGAGGTCTAGGCTAGAGACGTGTTCCGGCGTCGTAAAACCTAGTTACTGTCGGCCTCACTGATGGTTGGGTGATTCCTCCTGAGAGACGATAAGTGCCAGTACAGATTGTGATCCCATGTACCGTCGAGTATATATTGGGAGACCCCTATAGGCATAAAACCTTTATCCATAGGAAGCCATGTCAGCCGCCCTACTGATCGCAATGCACTGAACACAGCATTCGGGAAGATTGACCGCCCGTACCTTAAAAAGTATTCTACGGTTTTGCGATTGGTTTGGCACACCCTCTACCTAGAACTCCAGAGCAGTCCCTTTCGTTCCTTTTCAGACTCCTTAATGGAAAAGGTCCATCTGAGCACTTGTCACTTCAGGCTCATTAAAAATCGAAGGAGACTAGAGTCATCTTTTGCTTTTTCTCGACTCTTTAAAATTGAAACAGCAAGTTGTGTCCAAGCGTCGTTAAAATTTATTTTAAACGGAATATTCATACCCTTTTTCCTGCGTTGATCTTTAGGTTGAGAAAATGGAGCCTACCAACCAAGGAATTCCCCTTGGTGGAAATCCTAGTCCTTTCTCCTCTTGGGGAGATGTTGGTGCGCCCCATATGGCCACATTGTCGCTTCCAGGACTGACAATTGGCTTGCCGGTCTGGCTCTTCTCAACCAATGTCGTTCAGAACACCACTATTCCTGAAAAGTCGAATCAGCAGTTAGACTAGTCCAGAGTTACCCACCAACCTTCCACTTCCTCTAATTCTTCCTCTCCTCCTTCCTCTTCGCTTGATGGGGCTGGCAAAGCCAAAAGTCAGGTTCCTAAGGAGAAGAAGGAAAAGAAGAAGAAAGAGAAGAAGAAGAAGGAGCCAAAAGCGGCTGGGGGCAAACGAGTGTCGTCTAACGAAAATCCACACACTGCACTGACCAGGCCTAAATCGCCATGTGTCATTTGCAAGGGAGACAACTTTCACAGAGATTGTCCCTGCATCCCTCGGATACTAAGGGACTGGTCTCCCCATTTGCACAATCCGGTGGCGTCAACCTCTGATAGCCATGTTGAAAGCACACCGTCAACTAGTGAAAGTGAAGTCCCAGGACAAAAAGGGAGAGCTAGATCTCCCTGTAAACTGTGCGAAGGCAACCACGCCATCCACCGTTGTCCCTTCTTAAACGAGGCTAAAAGAGTCTTGGATGATCGTCCGGTTTCACCGTTACGACTCCCTCCTGGATATAAAAAACTCTTGCCGAGTCCTTCGTTAGTTGAAAATCTAGTTGGCCCGCTCAAGTGGTCAGCTGAAGAGCCGGTCATTGAAGATGAACCAGCTGAATCCATACCCAACGAAAGTCAAAAGGTCGAGGCGACAGTTGACCCGGTCTTGCCTTCAGAGGATTTATCTTCAAATGACATAGTCACTGAAGAGAACAAGGATGACACCGTCCAAATTCTCTTCATCAACACAAACTCCGAAGAACACGGGGGCAACCTACCCATTCCTTTATCGCAGGAAGGAAGTTCGTCAGAGCCGTACCCGACCGTCTACTCGGTCCCACCACCAAGCAACCTAGTTGTATCCTTCGACTGGAATCAACTAGGTAGACCCCGTTTGCCAACCAGCATACCATTCAGAATTATCGTCCAAATATACAGAATGGTCATGGCTGGCACCATCATTGATGAGGGGGCATCTGTGAGTATCCTTTCCTCTACTGCTTGGAAAGCGCTTGGTTCGCCATCGCTTTTGCCTGAAATGAGAAATCTGACAGGCTTTGATAAAGGAACCAGTCGACCTTTAGGGATCCTCCCCAATGTGCCCATAACATTGAAAGGGAAGACCATTCAAATGAACGTGATGGTCATTCAAAGACCCTTGGATTATAACCTACTCCTTGGACGAGACTATATATATTGCATGGGAGCCATCGTCTCCTCACTCTTTAGAGTAATGTGTTTTCCGCACGAAGGAAGAGTGGTCAAGCTTGTGGACCAGCTTTCATTTCCTAGATCACGCATTGCAAATAGTCATATACCATCCCTAAATGGTCTCTTCGCGCAAGAAATGTCTCAACCCACGGTCCGTCCTCCCGATGAGTGCGAGTAATTCGGAAGGATATGACTGGAACCCAGGGGGCATGCGTCCTGGTCTGCTTCGGCAGGAAAACTTCGGGTATAGGGTAGGTTTCCGCGGGAGAATATGACTAGTTCGTACCCCGTCCGTGATTGGAAGAGGGGTTGTTCTAGAATAAGATTCTTTTGTCAAAGTTATGTGAGTTGGCGGGCATCGTCGCTCACCTTTGTTTACCTCGGTAGACATCGCCGAAGAAGTGTTTTATTTGAAAGATTAACAGAACAATCTTTGGGTGACCTGAAAGAGGTAGGCCTCTCTCGGTAAAACAATTGTTTTGGCGGAAGTGAAGTAGAGGTAACCTTGAAACTCTGTTTTATACCTGGGGGCATGCAAACCTTTTGGAGTGCAAGCAAGGGGCGACTATTTATTTTTTAAATTTTTAGGTCCTCCCTTTAAACCCGTAGGTCTAACCCTTTAAACTCGTAGGATTAGTCGTTTTCGAACTTGCATAACAAAAGGATGCGGGGCATAGCTTTGTAAGGCACAAGCTCCATAAAAAATGGCATCTTACATGAGACATTCTTATCATATGACTAGATAATCGAGCAGTTTTAGCACATAGTTCATGCTCGTTAAAAAATAAACATAAGATCGAGCAAGTTTTTCAACCCGCGTTTAAGCTCGTTAAAAAATGAACTATCCTCCGGTAAATAACCACCGTGAATGTAACATTATCAGCCATTAAAGCCTTGGTCGTGTTTGCACCGTCACCTCCACTTTTTCATTGGCCGATCATTCACCTCCATTTGATTGTTTACCCATTTTGAGGAACAGCTACGAAGAGTGATTTCACTAGCCATCCTTGTGACACTGTCGTGCTTGGAAAATTCCAACCCTTACCTGGAATCAGCTGCTACCCGTTTTATCACTCGTTCCTCAAAAGACAAGTCTTCTTTAAGCTCTTTTCATTTGACTCGTAAAATATGAAAAGATTGCTGAGTTTTGGCCTTCCAGCTCGTTAAAGCGACAGGAAGAGCTATCCCTCCTCTAGATTTTAATCTTTTTGGACCTGAGGGATTATTGCACAAAAAGATCGAGCGATTGTTTTGTTCAACTCGTTAAAACTATCGAAAATTCATCCCTTCTGTATTATTTTATACTTTTTCGGACTTAAGGGATTAGATGACGAAAAAGGAATTTCGGAGTTAACTTTACGTACCTTTTCAGACTCTCTAAAATGAAAAGGACTGAGTTATCTTTGTCATTAGACTCGTTAAAAAACATTAATAGCGACAAACTTGTCTTTAGACAAGAACGAGTTTCACTATCGCTAGGCTCGTTAAAACATAGCGATGGGTTTGCCCAAAGGGCAAATTATAGAACAAGCATATGTTATCCTCCTCAAGCTTGACAAAAATAAAGAGGTACTGGTCAGTAATGACTGGGGAAAAATTGGGAAGAAACTCAAAGAACCTTTATTGGTAGCAAGTCGCTCTTGAACATGACACTTCCACTCCGTGCCTGAGTCGGGTTGGGTTGTTTCATTCACCGGTCACATCACCATGATCTCGCCATACCATCCACCTTTGGGGTAAATGCTACTAATCCATCACACAAGTGTCGCCGATATGTTCAAGAGAAGTCATCCAGAGAAGTCAACCGTGTCCCATCCACTACCATACATTATACTTCATTCTTTCATGACCGCCACCCTGAACCATATATCATCAGATCGTTTTCACCTCCATCAAAATCATTTGCTCCGTTCCGTGTCATTGATGTGGGATTCATTAAGGCCCTCCTTTGACGGATCGCTTCTTGTCAACATCAGCTCATTATCCAAGAAGTTGATCTAGGAACACCCCCTCTAGTACTTTGAAGCTTGCATGCCTCAATTGAAAGTTTCTCACTTCCGGCGACAGGTATACATCAATGACCTTCGACCGAAAGATTTTGCGTGGTGTTTGACGCCAAGTCCTTTATTCACACCATGTGAATTGTACTGCAGTACCTTGAGGGTCATCATCATTATCGGTGATTCCTCTCGCGCTTGTTAACAGACAACAGTTTACATCATTGACTGGTAATCAAGCGATGTCTTTCCATGTTCGACTTCAAAACATTTCTCACATGGATCGACTTCTACTTAGAGTGAAGATCGGACGAGATTGAAGACCCCGGATCTAGTTTCATCCATCCGGGCTGCGATATATATTCAGGAAAAATAAATACATTGACATGTACAGCATTGCAGCACAGATAATCATCCTACCAAAAGGATGGTGATTTCAGCAAGATCATCAGTCTACCATCAGACGATTGTCTGTCCTATGTACATAAAAATGAATTTATAAAGCTGAACATGGGAATGCCTGCCTCAGCTAGATCATGAAAAAAGTATGAAAATAATGTATTGTATTGTATCTTATTACAGGTCTCCTCCCAGCATTGAATGAACTTCGGATCCTCCTAATAAAGCATTTCACCCGATAAACGACCTCATACTTTAGGGGGCAACTGTTATAGACATTTTTGTGCCTTACAGCTTTGAGCATGAAATGTCCATAATCCAAGGGATCCAAAGTCCCTAAAGATGTTGTTACAGCTCCTAAAGGAACAAGGTCAACCAATGACAGCTTCTCCCAGAAGTTCTCCACCAAAAACCACAAAGAACTAGTCAAATCAGGATCAATTCAGAAGCTCCACTAGCTGCCTGCGTTGCAAAGCACCCAAATACACTGGCTAGGTGCGTTGCAACGCACTTGAATGCACTACCCAGGTGCGTTGAGCGGGAAATGACAAGTGGCAGAGTCATTCAACGAGGTGGAAAGACCATGGAAGCTTCCAGAATCTTCTCCAATGACACTTGCCTCACTGAATTCGACCAAGTGATGAGTAAGAGGCTCTCAGCCTCCAAGTGGAAGCAAGAACTGACAGAGAGAAGCCACAAGTCAAAACATAAGCTGACTCATCCTCTCTGCTTACATCTATATATGGATCCCTCATCCCAGAGATCCAGAGAGGCTGGAATTTTGTACTTTACAGAGAATTATTATTGGTTTGAGATTGAGATTAGTATATTGGGTGATTTATGCTTTGTTGGAGAGGGAAGGATTCCTTTGGGATTTGCTGGGAGGTAGATGCTGGATCGGGACTCATTTGGTTGTATCTCCTCTTGGACTTTCTTATTCTATCAATAAACTATTTGAGTTTCTCCTACATGCTGTGTATCAATGATGTTTTGTTATATTTGCATGTTTAGCTTAATCTGATCCTGAGCTTTTTATGAATGTATATCTATATCTTCGTGTAGTTTCTCTCTCTTGTGATCTTGCAGGAATTCGGTGGAGCTGGGCCGGTAAGGGAGCAGGGAGCTGGGAGCTTGAAGAGAGGAGAGATTGGATCAACAAACTAGCGAAAGACACAGGTTAGTTACATCCTTTCTCCTCATTTACATTTCATAAGAAGAATACTCAAGTAGTTTTCCTTGTTTGTTGCTAAGGCACTATCACACCTTAGAGTGGGATAGGGGTGTTCTGAATAGATACTTTTCCCAACAACACTAGTAGCATCCAAGATTGTGAAATCAAATCCATCACACCTTCCTTGATGCAATCTAAGTTATAATGAAAAAGGATGGGCCCAATATTCTCAACCGTGTCTAAGTTTAATGAAATCAGACGATGATCTGAATACCCTTGTGCTTTAATATAGGAAAGACACATTCCAACCCTTTTGTCAACAAACTGCTATGTATTAGAAGCCATTAAGTCGAGCTTCAATATGATTATTTCCTGATCTTTGATTTGTCCATGTGAACTTTCCTCCTATCAGAACCACATCAACTAGTTCCTAGTTTGCTATTAAATCCTCCATATGATCCCCAAAGCTATCTCTCACTATACTTCCTCCTCTTTTTTCAGAAGCACTAAAACTTGTGTTGAAGTCTCCACAAATGATGTAGTTGAGGTGTAGATATCTTCTTTTAAGATCATATAAAGAGTCCCAAAATTCCACTTTCAAACTATACAAAACTGGTGCATATATATTGATGAAGGGGATTTGGTTTCCTGTGATTTTTTACTCTAGTGGCACCATAATCCAATATGGATATTTTAGACATTCCACAAGGGAGAAGTGCAATTCAGACCAGAATATGCCCAACCCTCCTGACACTCCTCATGATTGTTGAACCATTCCCTTGCTTCCTTTCTAGAATACTTCTACGACTTTGAAAATTGCTTGTTCCTCTAACTTCGTTTCTTGAAGAAATAAAACCCACATAACTTCTTGATTCACTATATTTTTTAATTCAAGGGTCTTTGAAGGGATCCCTAAACCCCTTATATTCCATTATAGAACTTTCATTTGGAAGATGGATTTTGTGGAAGATCCCCCCCTTCCTTTCCTTCACGATTTTTACCTCATTTTCCTTTAAATATTTCTATTATCACTGGTTGATTCCCCAATTTTTTGTTCTGCTCTACTTCCTTTTCTCTTACTAATTTTTTCTTAGGTCACCCCTTCTTTCTGGAACTCTTCATTTCATGGTTACTCCATCATCCAAATCCAAGTTTGGGCCATATGCTTGGTTGATACACCAACGATTTCTTCCGCAATACTAACAACATGAGGGTTGGCTGAACCAAATATTTTTTTGTGTCAGGATCTAAGGATTTGTGGGTTGCTGGAGAGGCACGTTCTAATTAATTTCTCCTTCTTCAATGTCTTCATATTCAGACTCCTCTTCATATTCTTCCTCATTCCTTTTGATAGGGTGATCCTTTGTATTACCCTGTTCTTGATTTTGAAGGGCATATAATAGATTTGCAGAAATTGATGCTTAGTTGTTTCCCTTGGGGGACTGGGGATTTTTAGCTACCCCCTTCCCTTTGTTCCCACCTTTCCTTTGAGTTTTCCACTACTCCTCAGAAGGAGGGTTTTTTTCAAGACCCTTGTTGCTAGAATCTTTTTAGCAATCATGAGAAAAATGCACGTATTAGTGATAGTACCAACACTTAAATGGGATTTTCTCATAGTTCAGAATTTTGTAGTGCTTCCACTCACCTAAGGTTAGGTTTATCTCCATTGGAAGACCATTTTTGAAGTCAACCTCCACACCAATTTTTGTATAGGAAAACTGAAAACCTTTTGACTCTTCTTTGTCTAAATATTTTCCTACCCCGTTTCCAATAGTTCTCAAGCAATTGTCACTCCAGCAAGACAAAGGGAGATGGGGAATTTTGACCCAAACTGGGATTGTCATGTGAATGTCCTCATTAGGGTTGAAGTCGAGGGTCCATTTATTCAAGTACATCCACGAGATCCAAATAAATATGGTCCATTTCGAAATATTATATCTCGATCTTCCTTAAATTCAAAAAGAAAGGCAAAAAATCCATTACCTACTGCATACATATCTATGTTACCTCTCATATTTGGTTTCTAGGTTTTGTCGATCCAAGCCTCCATTGACCGAGGAGATGGCCACATTCTAGTAAATTTCCCTATTAGGGCTCTTTCAAAGTAGGCCAAACAAGTTCTTCAAGCACCTGATGGCAGAGTAATGTCACAAATCTCATCATTTCTCTTCACAAATTTTGACTGTGAATCAACTATTCTCGCATGTTTAGGAATGGCAACAACTAGTCTTGAAAGGTTGTTGCTTTGTCGTCAAGGGAAGAAGAAGGAGGAGGGGGTGGAGAGGGGGAGATTCCCCCTATGTGGGTGCCATGAAGGGCTAGGGTTTCTATAGGGTTCAGGAGGAGCACAAATGTAACGTTATTTGGTAAAAATACATGTTTATACATAAAAAAAAATTGTCAATTCCAATGTTTTGCAAGTTGTACTTAAAAAACAACGAAGAAATTTCTTTAAATTATTTCGTATAAAATATAGTAAATATCTAATGTCATTATTCACTTTATTTTTTATTTATTAAAAAATAAAGTCATGCAACAAGTTTGGATATCAACTTTACATTTGGTTTATGTCTATTATTAATATTTTACTAATGTATATTATTATTATTAAACAAAAATGTTTACACTTTCGCAAAAACCCAAATTTTATTATTAAACAAATTTTGCACAACGAAAACACAAATATTATTATTAAACAAAAATGTTCACACTTCAGCGAAAACCCAAATATTATTATTAAAAAAATTCCGCACATGGAAAACACAAATATTATTATTAAACAAAATTGTTCACACTTCCTCATAACAAAAACACAAATATTGTTATTAAAAAAAACAGTTGGCACTGCCGCACAATAAAAACATGAATATTATTATTAAACAAAAATGTTCACGCTTCCGCACAATGAAAACAAAAATATTTAAGTTAAATCAGTTGGAGGGCAGAACAAAGAATGGAACAAGCACAAACAAACGAAATGGGTTTGGGTGAAATGTGAGTTGCAAAATAAGGTATGAAGGAGTTGTGTGAAGGTGGATATGTGGAGGAAGCAGTGTGGAGATTGTTGTGTGGAGGAAGCATGTGGGGAGATGGAAATGTAGGAACTAATAATAAATTAATCAATGATAGTGGTAGAGGTAGGGAGTATGCTGCATTGTAGCTACTAATCTTGCTATTATTATTATTATTATTTTAACACAAAATTGGAATAAAGTTTTTTTTTTTTTTAGTTGGTAAATTTATTATAATTTAGTTGTCAAGTTAGTTGTGGGAACAATCATCATTGAATATTATTCACGAATGAAAGTTGATTCATTACTATTATTCAAAAGAATCCATGCCACCATAAATTACCTTGTTGGTGGTTCCTAAGGGGCATAGTTTATCTCTTACCAGATGCCTCTAAGTCCTGGGCGTTCATCTATTCCCTAATATTCAAAGAAGACTAGGTCTTTTTTTTTTAAATGAGAAAGTATACTATTAAGTTTGTGCTTGGTCGTAGCAAAATACACGGGAAAATTTACATTATGTTCTAGTAGACAATATTTTCTAGAAAGAATATGGGAGGAAATTCAAAATTTAAATCAAGCTTGCTGCAATAGTCATTCTAGAAGCAAAAGCTACTACTACTATATGCTCGAAAAAATTGTCCACATTACAAAATGCAACTATCTTGAACAAGCATAGCTTACATAGGAGGATCAATGGACATCTTGTCTGAGGGGCTACTAAAGGCACTACTAGCCGTGCTTTAGTTTTCATATAGAGTTCTATGATATTGTAGGTCTACAAGTTGGAAATGAATGCAATCCAATTCGTCTTCAAACTGATTAATCATGGATTGATGTTGTTGGAATTCCTCAGTTAGGAAAAGAATTTTGGATGACTGTTGACTAAGCTACTAGAAGAGGGCACTAATATCTTCATCATTGTCAACAAGAGGATGTCAAAAGTGATTGCAGGGATCAAAATTGTCGAAAGCTGAAGAAGGAACATATTTATTTTCCATTGTGTGTCTATGGCCAAAATTGCAAGAAGAAAAACACACGCTAGAAGGATAAGTAGCAGTGACGCAACACCAGAAAGAAGACCACTAAAAGCAAGGATAACTACAGCCCAACTTAAGAGATATCTTAGAGAGAAAATATAAATTGGAGAATTTGGAGACAAGTCCAAGGGACCATGTAGCTAATCCCCTTTTCCCACTTGAATTGTTTCTTTAAATGAATGGGGAAACCGAAAATCCTTTTGAACTGAATTGGAAACCACTACTAAATAAATTTGAACTTCCAAATTTATCTTCCATAGAAATTTGAGAATTGCTATGTTGTTCAAAGTCGAATTATACTAGTGGGTTGCATAGAGGATAAGAAACTTGAAAGAATAAAAATCTTGGAAATTCCTAACTTGTTCTTATGAAGGGAATAAGGTCAAGTGAATTTCCTATAATCTAGATGGAGAATCTTTGCACAAGGAATGAAGGACTGAGGAACACTCCAGATAGAAAAAATGACACAAAATTTCCAATATGTATCCCATCAAACCAATTCCTTAGACATAAGCATGAGATCCTTGCCCGTGAATGTAGCTCGCCCTTCAAAGATATCCCATGCTTCATGGGATGATGCCATTTTGAGCTTCATAAATTCAACCCGTCAATTAGCCATTAGACCTGGTACGAAGACAAAGGGGAGATAACAGAGGAGTCTGGAATTAAGGAACTTCGCATGCCTTGAGTAAATGTACCTATGGACATCATTCTCATGGGTTTCGACCTCAATCGATATAACTTGCACACATCACCACCTGTTGGTCATTGAACTATTCACTGAAGGAGATGGTTCAAGAGGGAGGCCTATATTCTTCACCTTTGCATACAATTTATTTTCATTTAATCCTTCAATTCTAATAGTAGAGATGAGACTAGGAACATATTTAGGAGATATCATGGGATAAATTTCTAGCTTAAAGAACCATTGACATTACATTGTCCTTCTTCTAGTGGACATGCAAGATTGGGTTGAATATCAAATTCTTTGTTTTGGCTATGAGGGATGTGAAAATAAGTCTTGTGTGAGAATGACTCCAGAGTGAAATTAATTTTTCGGAGGAGAATGGAAAGAAGGTTGTTCTTTGGAATAGAGCCCAAATGAAGGTGTTGGAGTGTGATGATGGAATACCCCAGAATGACTATGAAAGAGAAGCCTTTATCTTTAGCTAGTTGTAGGCCAAGGTGAAGCCCATATAATTCTGCAAGATTTTTCATTTTTTGACCTAGTCCCCAAGCATACTTTACTTCCTAATATCCATCGAGATTTAAAAGAATCCCTCCCCCTATTGCCACTCCTGGATTCTTTGTAGAAGCTCCATGGAAGAAGAGGATCCATTTATTTTGTTGAATTTTACATTCTTCAAAATTTTCATATAGAAGGCAAAGCTTCCAATTCGCCTTAGTTGAAGGAGAAGAGGGAATTGAAGGAAGAAAATTTCCTAACGAATCGGTAAGCAAGTCCATCCATAGGGATTTCTGATAGTCCAAATAAAGGCCTCATTCCTTTAATTTCCCTCTATTGGATTCCACACATAATGAGAGAGCTTTAGTAGCAGTAAGCCCGAGGATAGAGACATTTTTAAAGATGCCACTATATTTCTAGAAAGAAGAAGACGAGGTCTTAGCCAAACAAAAACAATTTTAAACAATAAGGCATTTATTTTTTAATGATTTTATCATTTTGTTTAATATTTTCATTTTTCATTAATTTATAAATAATATTTTAGTATAATATCTAATCACATTACTAATAAAAACATAACAACAAAAGAAACATTAAAATAAACCACAATTAGTTGGTTCTAAACATGTCAGAAATTTAAAAGGTTAGTGTGATGGATTCGAAATACAGATGTATGAATAACTGTACTCACAAAAGCCTCCATTCACTTAATATGCATCTTATTGAACTAAAATGTTACATTGTAAAGTTTATAAATCTAACCATATTACAAATAACATAATAATAATAATAAATTATAATATATAAAATTAATATTTAAAAATTATTTTTATTAAAAATAAAAATAAATAAATGAGTATTATTATATAAAATTATTTTTTATTAAAAATATAATTTCTATATATTATTAAAAAATAAAAGTGATTATGAGGGTAGCTCAATTGGTGATCAAAGTAATGTGAGTTTGTGGTAGATAAGAAATCCAAGATCAATATCGAATACACATATTCAATCACATCACAAACCACATGATCAAACGAAAAAAATGAATCGAATAATATTAATTGCACTCAGGTATATTAATTTTTTTTATTTCAATAAGTATAGTATAAAAATAGAGTCAATTCTATTAAAAACAAAAATTAAATAAAGTGTTATTGAAGAAAAATAAGTGAGAATGAATACCAGGGTAGCTCAATTGGTGATCGAAGTAATGTGAGTTTGTGATAGCTAAGAAATCTAAGGTCAATATCGAATACACAAATTCAATCACATCACAAACCACATTATCAAATGAAAAAAAATAATGAATGGAATAATATTAATCGCACTCTAGTATCTATATATATATATATATATTTATTTATTTAAAGAAATATAGTATCAAAATGGAATAGAGTCAATTCTATTAGAAACAAAAAGTGAAGAAGAAAAGTGAATAAGAAGAAAATAATACTAATCAGAAACAAGGATATAATTTGATATAATATCTGAATTATATTAGAAACAAAAAGTAACGATAAAGGAATAAATATTATTAAATAAAAAATTATTGTATGAAAATGATATATATATATATATATATATATATATATATATATATAATGTTTTAATAGTTTAGAGTGATGGTTCTCTCAAGTTTTTTTTAATATATATAGTATTTGAATAGAGTCAATTTTATTAGAAACAAAAAATTAATGATAAAAAATAGTATTAAATAAAAGCTAATGGTATGAAAACAAGATTAATAGTTGCAACGCAACATAGTTATTGTTTCTACCACTAATTAATTGATTAAGGCCATGCTTCTATCTGAGGGGCCCACATTTTCTCGTTATTTGAGAATGCACTCATTTCCACGATCTGTTGTTATTTACACACTTCACATCTCTCTATTCGACACAATGGAAGTCACATTTGCATAGCTTTTGTCCACACCTTCATATTCTGTGTAATGAAAGCCATCTTCGCATAACTTTTTCCATTTATCCAATTGCATGTCACCATTGACCAATTAGACATTTGCAAGCATGATCCTCATAATTCCAGATCTGATGAATTATCCATTGCGATTGTAACTGTGAATCTTGGTATTGGAGGTTAAACAACTAAGATAGGGGGTAGGGGGGGACAGAGCGTTTGAACATACATGCAAAGGAAGGATAAAGGGTGTGCGAAAAGAGCGATAAGGGAAAAGTGTGAAGGGGTAGTGCACATTTTCATTGTGCAGAGTGTGGAGGGGCAGTGCACGTTTTCATTGTGCAGAGTGTGTAGGGGTAGTGAACGCTTTCATTGTGCAGAATGTGGAGATAAAGTTGAAGTTTTTATTATGCGAAGTGCTTTTATGCACTCCCTTATCTCCACACATTCCCTTTCTCCACAACTTTACACTCCGCACATGTGGTCACCCAACAATGTGTCTTAAAATTATAACAAAATATTAATAGATACGCTGAGGAAGGATCAGAAAGGGTGTGCAAAAAGTGTGGGAAGTATGGACTGCAAAGGAACAATGAAAATTTTAATTGTCAAAGTGTGGAGGGGCAGTGAACACTTTTATTGTGTGTAGTGCGGAGGGGAAGTGAACATATATGCAGAGGAAGGAGAAAAAGGGGGCGAAAAGGGGGGGGGTGTTGTTGTTGGGGAAGGGTGAGGAGGTTGAACAAATATGTGGAGGAAGGAGAAAGGGTGTCTGAAAAGTGCAAGAAGTGTAGAGTGTGGATGGGAAGTGAACATTTTCATTATGCAAAGTGCATAGGGGTAGTGAACACTTTCATTGTTCGTAGTGCAGAGGGGGAGTGAAGGTTTTAATTGTGCACAATGCGAAGGTGGAGTTGAAGTTTTTATTTTGTGAAGTGCTTCTTTGCACTCCCTTATCTCCACGCATACCCCTTCTTCGCATCTCCACACTCTGCACATGTGGTCACCCAACAATCTATCTTAGAATTATAACAAAATATTAAGAATGGGCCAATATGAACTGTAACACATTGTATAATTTATTTACACGTCTTTGTTTTTAAATTTTAGGAAACTGAAAACGAAATAACATAACAACATTGGTAGCTTTGACTTTGGCGTGGAAATTTTAGATACTTTGAATTAAAAACACCTAATTCAAATACAAGGATTATCTTATGTTATGATTATAGGGTACGAGCAAGTATATCTTATTATGGTTATCATTTATGCTAGTTTTTTCAATTGAATTATTTTCAAGAAACAAAAACATGATTCAATAGTTGAGTCTAGAATAATTAGACTACTACTCTGTTTAAAAACTCACTGCCCAAGAGATCTTTGGTGCACAGATATATCGATTCATTAAAGAAGATATAAATAAATACTTAGGAAGCCTATGTAAGAGCGTAGATACAAACTCAGACCATAAGGAGGGGTGTTGAACATATATGCAGAGGAAGGAGAAAGGGTGTGTGGAAAGTGTAGAAAGAGCAAAGTGTGGAGGGGAAGCGAACATTTTAATTGTGCACAATGCAGAGGGGCAGTGAATTTTTACATTGTGTAAAGTGCGTAGGGGCACTGAACATCTACATTATGCACAATGCGTAGGAATGCACGTTTTTAGTGTGCAAAGTGCGAAGGTGGAGTCGAAGCTTTTATTGTACAAAGTGCTTCTCCACACATATCCCTTTTCCACACCTTTTCACTCCCTACATGTGGTTGCCAAACAATCTGTCTTAGAATTATAACATAATATTAAGATTTTTTGATACATTGAACAAAATGCAGAGGTGTGGGTTCATACATTGTGTAGATTTGGGAAACTCATATTGAACAAATACTGACCAATATTATATATCAGTTAATTTTTCTGGAGGGGAATGTGTGTGGAGGTGTGGATTCATATACTGTGCGATAATCCCTCTATATAGGTGCGTAAGAAAATTTCATTATGCTAAATATGGAGATACGAGATAAGCACAATGAAATCCTTTTCGCACTTCCACACTTTGCACAAATTAAAAACATTAAAACTTCCAAATTTTTTTAAATGCATGAACAAATGCATAAATAGGGTACTTTGTTATCTTAAATAAATTTAAAGAATAGAAGTGAGAAAAATACTAAGCAATATTTCTTTTGGTCAAGTAAGAGTGGATCCTTCTATTAACTGTAAACGTACAATACATATGTTACACGTCTATGAAAATGCATAGACCAACACAAGAACCAACCTATTGTGGGAATGCTACCAATAGGAAACAACCATAAATCCTCGGCTTACAAAACCTGTTAAACAGGAAGGAGTATTAAACTCCCAAGGTTTCTCTACCCTCCACAAACCACTGAAGGGCTTCCGCTAAGCTCCAAACCTCTGCTTCGGACCCGACGGTGGCTTAAACCTCAATTAAACAAGTATGACATTTGCCCTTCTGAACAAACTTGGGTTCTTCTACACCGTTGATCAATTCAAGATCCAACGATCAAAACACCCCCTGACTTCAGAACTTTCCCTCTACTGTCAACCGTCGATCTCGGCCCACCAGATCGAATGGCTCACATGGATTTCACACATTTAACTTGCACACTCCAAATCTGCCCAAAAAGTTGTTCCCTTCTCTCTCCTCTCTGCTACGTGTCTCTACATGAGCGGAATCGGAGCCAATGGGGGAAACCGTTTACTGCCTTTCCTCTGCCCAAAATCCATTCGTGGTTCTCCCCAATCCGCTTCTATCCATCTGGACCTCAAAAAAATACAAACCATAGTTCACAATAAAGGTTGAGATCTGCCCCACTGAAGAAGCGATGACACTTCTCCACCGTGGATCTATTCCTGGATCAATGGTCACCAAACTTTGCTCCTTCAGAAATTGCGCCTCGATCATCTACCGTTGATCTCGCTCCATCAGATCCAATGGCCCACATGAATTTCACATGGCCAACTTGCACACTCCAAATCTACATGAAAAAGCAGTTTCCTTCTCTCACCTCGCTGCTACGTGTCGTTGTGTGAGTGGAATCGGTGCCAATGGGGGAATACCGTTTACGGTTTTTCTCACTACCCAAAATCCACTTGTGGGTTTCTTCAACCTACTTCTACTTGTTAACCTCCGGGTAACTTCCTCGCCCGAACACCGTAGATCTATTGCAATCGAGATCGAACGGTTCAAGATCAGTCCTCAAGCCACTGTGTTCTTGATCTTCCTCCTCTGTGTTTAACCATCTGTTCAGCTCCGCTGGAATGCTAAAGTTAACGCAATCTACAAACTTTTGCCTAGCACCAAGCAAACCGAGGGCTTCTGCCTGTCTCCCTAGGCATCCCTGCACTCCTGCCTGTCTCCTAAGCCTCATCAATCCATCCTGTCGATCCATTGATCCCTATCTTTGGCAGCCTGACAGAGACAATCCTTTATCAATTTTCCTGGGGGTATGAGCTCCCAAACATGCCGAGTGTCCCTGTCCGTATTAATCACTCCTTCATTCACCAGACGATCAGCTAACATGTTAGCTTCTCTTTTCACATGGACGAAGTTTACCGTTTTTAAGGTTTGCAAGTGGGTATCAATACGGTGAAAGACCTGTGATAACCTCCAGTGTTTCGAAACTTTGTCTGGTGACGTACCATTGCATATTTCCTTGGCTGCTTTGATAATCAATTCTGAATCTGCTTCAATGATGACATTGTGTGAATTAGATTCCAGCAAGATTTCTAGGCATTGCTCTAAGGCCATGAGTTTTGCCATGTTATTAGTGGCCTTCCCCAAGTGGCCATGAAAAATTTCCTGTATTTGTCCCTGTTCATCTCTTATAACACCCCCAAAACTAGCTAACCCTGGGTTGCCCTTGGAAGCTCCGTCTATATTGACTTTTAAGTAACCATGTGGAGGAGGCTTCCAAATATTTGTGTCTTCATTTACTTGGCTCACACCCTTGAATATGCCCTGTGGGCTTATAGACTGGAGACCCAGATGTAGTAGTATGCACGCATCTTGGGGCATAGGAGTGTCCTTAGGAAGATTCCTTAACAAGCTTTTGACTGTATCTTGGAGCTGCCTTAAGATTTGATCAATTATGTTCTGGGGCTTGCTTGCTTTGTTCTTGAAGATTCGATTATTGTGTTCTTTCAAAACATCCCAGATGACAAACACTGGAACCAAGTTCCAGGCTTTATAAATGATTTCATTCCCTGAGAAGTTTTTCCTCCAATTCTTCAAAGTGTTGGAGATGCTGAGTCTGTCCCTATCAGTCTGCCTGAAGATTGAAGCCACCCAGTCCCACACGGTGGAGGTGAAAGGGCAGAGGTTGAGAAGGTGATCCAACGTTTCCTCTTGAGAGCCACATAGGTAACATCTGGATGGTCTAGTGAAACCTTTTTTTAGGAGATTCTTCGAAGTTAAAATTTTACTTTGATGAAGTAGCCAAATAAATAACTTTATTTTCATCTAGTGGGGGCTTTGCTAAATATTCTTCCAAACTTGGTCAGGTTTTAGGTAGTTAAATCCTGTGACTACTTGTTTAGCTTCCTTGAGGTTAAAGTTTCCTTCAGTGTTCCTTCCCTGCCTTATTTGGTCAGGAAAGGAGGATACCAGAATCCTTCTATGCTCTAGATCCTGAGCGAGAGAGTCTGCCTGGGCCTTTAGATGGATCTCTTCACTATAGCCTAGATCCTTCCACACTCTCCATTTTCCATTGATCCTTTCATGATCCCAGAAGTCATTCACCAAAAGTAGACCTTTGTTGTCAGTATCATTCTTGAGAGCTACTAACTCTTCCTTGTACAAGTTGGGTTCCTATTTCCAGTTATCCTCCCAAAATCACGCAAGGTTCCCTACTCGAATCTCCTAGAAACTATGTTGTTGTACAATACCTTTGTTTTCCTAGGCAAGGTTCCAATGTGGGAGCCCTTAATGTGCCTTGACAATCAAATCTGATCCTTCTCCTACCAATGCTTGGCATATTTTGTTTCCAAATCTTAGCCCAGGGAGTAGTCGATTCCTTGATCCATCTCCACCAGATTTTGGCTCCTGAAACTCTGCTGAGGGTTTCAGGGTCATGAAACCTCAAACCACCGTGGCTCTTAGGTTTTTAGATCTTGTCCCATGCTACTAAAGCCCATTTCTTTTTCTCTTCTCCTATGCCGCATAGAAAATCCCTTTGTATGCTTCTAATCTATTGCTTAACTCCTTTCGGAGTAGGAAGAGCTGAGAACATGAAAATAGGAATTGCCTGCAAGACAGCTTGTGTGAGCACAAGGTGCCCCACCAAATTTAAGGACCTGCATGTCCATTTCCTGATCTTGTCCTAAATTTTGTCTATTATAGGCTTCCATACTTCCTTGCTTAGAGGTTTATCTGTAGGAGGGGTGCCTAGATACATGGAAGGTAGTTGTCCCCTTTGAAACCCAAGAATTCTTGTGATGTTTCTCTGAATGGCAATGTCAGTGTTAAAGAAAAAAACTTTTGATTTGTTGAGGCTTACCTCTATGTCGGTTGCCATAGAAAAATCATTTAAGATATGTTTGATCTCTCTTACTTCCTTGACTATGGGTGTGCCCTGCAACGTTGTGTCATCCACAAATTTTTGATGAGTAGTTGCCGCTCCATCCAAAGTGAGTTTGATACCCTGAATTCCTCCTTCAGCTTTTTCCATTTTAATCCCTCTGCCTAGCCCTTCCATCATGAGAATAAAGAGGAAGGGTGAGAGTGGATCCCCTTGTCTAAGACCTCTGGAGGGTGTGAAGGTTCTTGAAGGAGCGCCATTAAGCAGGATGGAAAAACTAGTTGTGGTAACTAGTGCCATAACCCATCTTATCCAATTCTGGTCGAAGCCATAGGCTTTTAGAACTACCCTTATATAAGACCAGCTTAGCTTATCGTAAGCTTTCGCTAGGTCTAGCTGAATGATCATACCCGCTTGTTTGTTGCTTTTGAGAGAGTGTACCACCTCATGAGCTTGGATAATATTGTTGAGGATTTGTCCTCCTTCCACATAGCCTGTTTGCTCCTCTGAGATGAGAGCTAGTAAAAGGGGCTTGAGTCTATTGGCAAGCACCTTGGAAATAATTTTATACACCACATTACATAGAGCTATGGATATGAAACCATCCGGAGTCATGGCTTTTTCCTGTTTTGGGATCAGAGCTATGAAGGAAGCATTAAGAGCCTTCAGAACCCTTTTGGATCTTCTTGAGTCTTCCACCACCTCAAGGATGTCCTGTTTGACTGTTTTCCAGCAGGCTTTGAAGAAGTCAACATTGAATCCATCCGGACCTGGAGATTTTCCATTTTTCATTTCATTGATCACTTCACTGACCTCCTCTTCCGACACTATCCTGTTAAGGTTGTGGTTGTCCTCTCTGGTAACCAACTGAGGGATATACTGAGTGAAAAGGTTGATGTATCTAGATCTATCCTTTAGAGGCTCCTCTGCTATACTGAGGAAGTGTTGTACAAGGACAGATTCCATATCTTTGTGAGAGACATGTTCTATCCCTTAAGAATATTTGAGCTTTGTGATTCTGTTGTGTGTCCTGTGATCCTGTTGTGCCCTACAACAACCCCCCATTTCATAACATTTTTATCACAAACAATTTACATATGAAATGGGTCCCTTTTAAAATTTTTAATTAGCATTAATAAACTTGTTCAAATAAGGTATGATAATCAAATGAATTTATGCAAAAAACCCTTGTTGAACAAATGATAAGCAATTTTTGGTTAAGTCCAAAAAAGTAATCGCAAGTTCGGTTGCCATCTTGGTTTTTCCCGACGCGATATCGGCGATCGGCTATCGGCACGGCACTATGTCTTGTGGAAAATATTTTAACACTCCGGCCCGATGCGATATCGCATATCGGCAATCGGTACAATCCTACGCATCTTCATAAGACGTTTATATCCTTTCCCCGATGCGATATCGCTATCGGCATTCGCTAAAAGCAATTCATACACATTCAGGGGATATGTTCGCGCGCCGAATGCGATATCGCAATCGGCGTTCGCTAAAGAACTTTCCCAAGTGATAACGCCACACACACACTTCCGATGCGATATGATGACGCTTAATGATGACCTCAGTTCCAAAAGGTGATTATTTCAAAGCATTAAAGTTATATTTAAAATCGATTTGACAAAACCACAGATTTCAAAATGCCGTTAAGTAAAGGGATAAGGTAATGCATGCGTATTTAAAGCTTTGCCCCTTCGAATTAACGAGCAATTACGATTAGACTTTTGAAAAAATCTATTACACGCTTTAAGGGGTCATTCGGTTTAATAACTTAAGTAATGGTCATTTATGAAGCTGCAGGCCGTAAAATCATCATCATTGCATCTACGGTGCCTTCTCAAATCATTAGATCCGCAGCCTCTTTTAGGAATAATCTCGCCATGCTTCAAATCATATATTTATCCCGTTATGGATTGTCATTGTTATTTCTTTGTTACGATTTCTCTTGCACTTGTGTAGAATTCGACTACCGAGAGAAGTCTGAATATGATGGGAAAGAAGTTCAAGAAGGTGGCAGGTTCTACTGCGATACCTACCTCAGGCCAAGCTGCTACACCTTCAAGGAAAGGCTTAATCTCAGATACTACATGCACTGGTCTTACTGGTACTACATGGCAAGGGACATACAATTTGCTAGAAGGAGAACAACCAGAAGTGACAGTAACGGAGGTAAGTGTGGATGAATTAAGAAAGTCTGAGGCAACTCTTAAAGATTTGGCTGACTCTTTTCTGCACAGAATAGCAGCCAGGGAACAAGTCTTGCCTTATACTGATGTGGTACATTGGGCAATTGAAGAAATTCCTCTCACTAATAGAACCTTCGTTTCTAAGGATGGAAGGATTTTCGGCTCCTTCAAGCCTGACGACTTGAGACGAATGTATCATTTGCCCAATCCCGAGCAAGTCTATAACAGAGCATTTGTGGAGAAATTCGCCAGAGAGAATGAATCACCAGCCGAACCTCTCCGAGATTGGAGGCAAAATCCAGCAAAACACAAGCAGGATATGTCGGGTAAGTACTCCAATGCCTCTTTGGCTTCACCTTACTGCTATGCTGGAATTATGATGTGTAGATTGTGGGGATTTCATGATTCTGCAAATATCCATGTTGATATGGTTCCCTTAATGGAAGCGGCCGTTAATAGTATAATTATGGATTGGGCCACTATCCTGTCTGATAAGTTGGTCTTAGCTATTCGTGAGTTTAGGGCCAAAACCAGAGTCACTGAGAGAAAAATCCCACCTTTTTATTACTCTGCATACATTATGGATGCCCTTTGTTTTAATTCTGAGTTTCCTGTCCTTGGTTGGAGATGGACAACCCATGACCCAACACCTATTCATTTGTATCATCGTAAATTGTGGAAACCCTCTCACAAAGACCATTTGTACCAAATTTGCAATGGTTTTATGGTTCCCGTTCACTATTCTATTTTTGACAGACCTATCCCTAGGATTTCCTATGAAGCCTCTTTTGACCTGCCAGCCGTAGCCCATTGGTTCGGCGAAGAATGTTTTTCTTATATCAGAGTTTTTGGAAGCAAGGCCAGGCCACATGTTCTTCTCGTATACATGCCAGACAAACTGTTAGCCCGAGAAATCTCTTATCAGATAATGTCTGAAGGTGTTACCCAAACTCTCAAAGAGGAGAAGAAGAGAGGATGGCCATCTTTTCCTTTAAGAATTGGAGTTTATACGCTGCTAAATTATAAGCATGCAGAAAAGGAAGCAGCAAAACTCCAAATGCTATCTCTAGTTTCTATTCCCAACAGACTCTATGACCCGAAAAAGACTGCTTTCATTGCCTTGGAACAGGCTAAGCTGACAAAGGTTATTCACCAAGAAGACCAGTTTGACGACCTGTTCATGGGTGCTGATTCAATAAGCCAAGTCAAACAACTTGCTGCGATGAGATATGAAGATATGGAATTAACTGAATTTAATAAACTTAGAAAGCAAAGGTTGCAAACTTTGCCTCTAAAGTTATTATCTACAACCCCAACTTCATCCTCAAGCGAGCCTGATCAGACAGAAATAAATTCACCTCTCGTTACAATTAGAGAACAGGAGGAAAGTCAAAGAAAGCTGCAGGCAGAAAGTCATAGAAGAGAACAAATAGAAAGGCAGCAAAAAGCACAAATTGAAGAAGAGCAAAGAAGACAAAGGGAGATAGAAGAACAGAGACAGAGAGAAATAGAAGAACAGAGGAAAAGAGAAGAAGAAGAAAAAATAAGGAAAGAACTGGAAGATAGGCAGAAAAAGGAATTGGAGGAACAGCAACGGAGAGTACAAGAGGAGCAACAGCGGAAGGCATTCGAAGAACAACAGAGAATTGAAAAAGAAAAAGAACAGAGTAAGCAAATCTCTGTTGATACTGAATTGATTAAGGAATGGAATCAATTTGATTCCATTATAAGTGGTAAAGAAGCCTCTAAAGACTCAGATGCCTTAAAGACTCCCGATACTACTGTTTCTCCGGTTCTTGAAGGAACCAGCGGCCCACCCACAGTACAGAACGTTGAAGAAGTTACTCAGAATCCATCTGATCAAGTTGATCTTCAGGTAGAGGAAATTCCTCCTTTAGACATTTTCTACAGCCCTAAGCATAGAGCCGTTGTAAGACGCTCAAGGAAGAGGCGAAGGCTTGATCAACCTTCTGTTTCAAATGAGCAAACAGTCACGGGCAATGTCGTCTGGAAGGGAGAATTAAGTCCCTCTGAAGATTTAACAAAGCTGTCGCAATTTGCGGGAGCTTATTCAGCAGCAACCATTGACAAAGCATCCGAAGTGAGTCTTCTTTTGAAGACTAAAGAGCATGAGGTATATGCATTGCAAGCAGAAGTGATAGAGGCAAAGAATAAGGCGACACAGGCAGAAGAACAATTGCTGGCTCAACAACAAGAGAATCATTTGTTAATCCAGCAAATTGAAAAACTAAGGATAGACCAAAGTGACATTAAAGCACATGAATTGGCAGAGGCATTATCACAGTTGGAGGCATCAAATGAGCTGTTAATGAAATCTAAAGAGGATCAAATAGTTCAGCTCTCAGCACAGCTTGAAGGTATTAAAGGTGCCAAGAGTATTGAAGATTTCAGAACAGAGGCAACTCTGATAAACGGCGCTTTGATATCTCAGATCAGACTTTTGTGCCAACAGCTAGTTGAAGCTGAGTCACTTTGTGATATATCTACAGCAGTATGTGAGCAAATCGAGGAAGCCAGGACTAACTTGGATCAGGCCGAAGATGAAATAATAGAATATATTGAATGGCAAGATACTCCAGAAGGGCAAGCTGCTAATTTAGCCCGAATCAGTGTAACATACAAGAACATACTTTTCATGGAATGGGAAACACAGGTAATGAAGGCAGAGAGGGCAGCATCCAGGTGCAAAACAATTTCCAAAAACATGATCAATATAGTCAATGATACATTGTATCTGGCTAACATGATTTCACAGTGCACACCTGGAAACATAACAACCGCGAATATGCTGGAGCACAAGAATTATCCTAAGCTGGAAGAACAAGGGCGGTTAATTACTGGAGTGAATACCTTGACCTCCGATGCATACTGGCTTTTCCTGATTAAACCGCATTCTCAAAGGTCGGCTCTTAACTGCCTAACCGACGCTCTCACATACCTGATCGCCGATTTCCAAGATGCCACATATGATGCACAGCTGACTTCTCGCCTCAATACTCCACCAGAAGTAGAGCCAATGCTGGCGATATGTCAGCGAAAGAGTAAAGGCAAAGAGACAGCTGACTGAAGCATCGCCGCCGACTGCCGAATCACCCAAATGCAAAATGATATTTGTTGATGCCGATTTCTTAGTTTTCAGTTTTTAGATATTTAGTAGTTAGATTAGCATAGTATTTATAGACCCTTTCATTGTTTTGGAAAGGGTCGTAAAATTTTGTAAAAGACTAAAAGGCTGAAGTTTGCACTATTGTGCTTCAGTCTATATTCTTTTTGAAACTCGACCACTGGTCCTTAATTTTACTTGGAATGCTGTTTAAGTAAATTGTGCACTATTGTCGTTTGCTTGGAATGCTTTCTGGTTGGAAGGAAGGACTGCGACATAGCGATTAATATATTGGATTGATCAAACAGCTTGCATGGTACTATTATCTGTATCTGTTCTCTTTTCAGTTATATGAATTGCTGTGTTATTACTTTGCTATTATTGAATACATGTATTTAATACAACAACAAGTCTTCATTTCATATCACTATTGAATGTTTTGTGATTTGTTATCTTTCACTCATATATGTATCAATGATATAAATGACTGAGTGCAGTAATTCGCTATTATAGCTCTGCGTAACTACTTATGCAGAGCAATCTCAAATGATTAAACATCTATGCTTGTTGTTAGTGTCATCTATATGCCTGTCATTAAGCATAGTTTATCAAACGCTGTACTGTCTGAATTGATAAGTCCCGGGATTAGCTTATAGTTTTTGTATTTCTTTTATAGTTTAGTTATTTGTTTATTATCATTTCATATCTTAAATCATCCATCCATCCCGTTTACTTATAATCTTTGGGAAACTGGTCCCGTTATCCCCAGTCGGAGCCACTATTCCAAACGGAAAAGGAGCTGCACTAAGTTCCGGACCGGGTGGTTTCCCCGATGTTGTTGCAACGAATTTCGGGGCATCAACATTTTTGGCGCTAGAAGGAGGGCCATCAACTGTGAATGGCAAGTAGGTCCAGGTCCACAAACCATTCTAAGAGTAATTCCCCCTCCAAACCATCTTCTCCTTCTCAATCACATGCTGGTTTTCCAGCACATGATCAAAGAAAGGAAGAATCAACCACCACTGCTCACACCCATAATATTTCAGAACATTTAAGTCTTGAATCCCCTGAAGTTCAGTCTCTTATCCATAAACTTCAGAGCTTCTCAATTTCACCTCAGAAATTTGAAGTATCACAAAGCAGTGTGACCTCGCAGTTAAACTTATCTCATCCACTTACCAGACTTCAGAGCGAAAAACTTGGTATTGAACCTACTGAGTTCCCTTTACCCAAAAAGAAAAGGGCTAAGAAGATCACTGAAGTATCTGATAGTGAAGATCTTTCTTCCATATCTTCCATCTCAACTCCTCCTCTGCGAAGTCAATCATCCACTCCCCCATTACACATTGTTGTCCATCAAGGAATAAGTACTACAGCATCTCAAGCTACTCTCTCTCTAACAACTTCTTCTCCTCAGTCATCTGGAATACCAATAGTAGTAACAACTAATATCACCAGCATAATGGCAGATCCATGGACTCAGCCAGGTGCAGTCAATATGCCCGGACCATTACATGATCTACCTGATGCTCCAGAAAAATGGTTGCCTAAATTTAATCCAGATAACGGAACACAAGCTGAAGAACATATTAACAACTTCATGTTAGCTGTTAATCTAAAGGGAGTGACAGAACAAGACGTTGTTGTAAGGCTTTTCCCTTATACTCTGCAAGGATCGGCGGGATCCTGGTACTTCTCATTACCTTCTGGTTCTATTACCAGCTGGGCTATGTGCCAAGAGCAATTTCTTATCAAATATGGAGATGACAGGTCTCTGGCGACTCTAATAAACGACCTCTCCAATTTGAGAATAGAACATAGAGAACCAGTAAAAGAGTTTAATGCCCGATTCAATAAACTCTTAAATAAAATCCCCACTACTTCTAAGCCAAGTGAACAAATCAGAAGCGAATGGTACATTACTGCTCTCCCTTCCAACATAGCTATTTTTGTTGACAGGGCTGGCAAACCTACCTTAGCCGAGAATATGAAAGAAGCACTTGCCGTCGAAAAACGGATAAATGCCCTAGAAAAGAAAGCAGTTTTGGAGGATAGAAAATCTAAAAAAGTTTCATTTAAAGAAGATTCCAAGAAGAAAACCCCAAAAGACCCATATGACATGGAGGGTTTACAAAAGGTCCTTAAAACATTGTCTAATGAAATGGTCGAAATTAAAAAACAGGTGGCTGAAACTTCAACCAAAAAACCATTTAGAACTTTTAAGAAAACAGAAACAAAGCCACCCAATGTTATATCTAATGCAGATTCTGAACAGGAAGATGAAGAAGAGGAATCATCCTCACAGACAGATGATGAAGAATAAGTAGTTGAGTGCCATGGTATGTGGGACTTCATACTCCCAAATTCTGACACTGAGAATCAAGAAGAAGCTTTTCCTGTTACTACAAGAAGTAAAATCGCTTCTGAACCTACTCAAACAACTACAAAAAAGAGGAGTGCAGGTGCTGCCACACCAAAAGAAAAAGTTCTTCCGAAGAAATCTCCGGTAGCAGCCCCTCAAAACCAGCCTCCAATTTCTAATTCTCCTTCAACATCCAAAACACTAGTGGTATCTGACCATATGGAGTATAATATTGTCGATGACATGAAAAAGACCAAGGCAAACATAACCATGTTTGAACTAGGTAAATTAAAACATCAGCAAAAATTGCTCCTAAGGGAATTTAACGCTATTCCCTCTTCCCCTCTTCCCAGTTCAAAAGCCGCTAATGATTCAGGACAACCCCCTCCAGATATGGTCGAGGCTACCGATTCGGTTCTGATTGGAGATAGATCCAATTCTCATACCCCACCTTTCTTGCTCACCTATGAAATCTATAATCGAAATCTGCATAACTGTTTAATTGATTCAGGGGCTTCATCCAATATTATGCCAGCTTCAGTTTGTTCTAAGCTGAACATAGAACCCCAGAAGTCAGCCATCCACATTGTACAGTTAGACAGAACCAAAGTACAAGTCATAGGAGAGATTAATTCCATGACTATCAGGTTGTCTGCTGATCCCAGAATAGTACAGAGAATAGACATTTTGATAGCCGACATACCTGAATTCTACGGTTTAATTTTGAGCAGAGACTGGTCTGAGAAACTACATGGATACATTTCCACGGATTGGTCACATATGTGGCTCCCCTACAAGGGTAAGCCAAATCAAATAAGGATCGACCGTGAGAAGCATATGACTCATACAGTAACCGATTTCGAACAAGAAAACCAACCGGTGGCTTTCAACAATAACATTTTGGGAAATTATTCTTCACAATCATTCTTTGGCAATTTTGTTGCCCAATCTTCCCCTTTCCAAGTTAATCATTGTACATCTCAAGTAGAAAATTTTTCACAATCAAATTTATCCAAATGCTTTAATGTAGATCAAAAGGATGTAAATATTTCTGATTCTCCTTTATTTTGGTCTTTGTATTTTGATGGCTCTAAGTCCAGCGAGGGCTCAGGAGCAGGTTGCATTTTGGTTAGTCCAAAAGGCGAAAAGACAATGCTTTCTTGTAGATTAGAATTTGAATGCACCAATAATACAGCCGAATACGAAGCACTATTGCAGGGATTATATAAGGCAATTGACCTTAAAGTCCAATATTTAAAAGTATTCGGCGATAGTGAGATCATTGTTAAACAGGTAAGGAATACAATTCATTGCCTCTCAAGCCACCTTAAGCATTATCAAACGCTAGTGCAAGATCTCACTTCGCATTTCTCAGCATTCAATATTTTTTCAATCCCAAGATCGCAAAATTCAGCAGCTGATTTGCTAGCCAACGTAGCTTCCAAACTCCTCCCTTCCGAAGACTATAGTCTTGATAGATTTTCGGTAGAGTTAATTTTTAGACCTTCAGTTCCTGATAACATCACTAACTGGAGGGTTTTCAACCATGACGAGGATATTTTGCAATTTTTAACCTCTGAAAAGTCCTATGACAATCAAGTCATTGAAGAGGATGAGCATGATTCTCAAATGAAGCAAACATCTCAAGATAACGTTATTCCTAAACCTGTGGTAAAGCTTGAAGACCTTTATGACATCAAAGATAGGTTTAAACCTGTAATTAATGCTAAACTCCAGAGCTCTACTCTTAGGTTTGAATTGATTAATTTAGGAACGGCTCAAACTCCTCAAAATATAAATTTAGGATTAGGACTTTCTACAATAGAAAAGGAAGCATTTATCAAACTTTTAAGAAAAAACAAACAAGTTTTTGCTTGGAAGTATGATGACCTTAAAACATATGATACATCTATCATACAACACACTATTCCTATGCTTCCCGATCAAAAACCAATCCAGCAGAAGTTAAGAAAAATCCATCCAAATTTGGAAAGCCAGATAAAGTCGGAACTTAATAAGCTTTTAAAAGCTAAGATTATCTTCCCTGTCCGACACTCAAACTGGGTCTCCAATATGGTACCCGTCAGGAAGAAAAACGGCGACATCAGAATCTGTATTGATTTCAGAAATTTAAATAAGGCAAGCTTAAAAGATAACTTCCCTCTGCCTACCATGGAGCAAATCCTTCAATCGGTAGCAGGATCTGAATTGATGTCTTTTCTTGATGGTTTCTCAGGATACAATCAAGTGCTGGTCCACCCTGATGACCAATTAAAAACTACATTCAGAACAAAATGGGGAACTTACGCATACCAAAAGATGCCTTTCGGACTCATAAATGCAGGAGCGACATTTCAAAGAGCTATGGATACAGCCTTTAGAGGGTTAATTAACTGAACAGTAGTTGTCTACCTCGATGACATTACTGTATATTCTAAAAAGAGATATAATCACTTGCATGATTTAAATCAGATTTTTCAACGATGCAAAACATATGGTATCTCTCTTAACCCGAAAAAGTCTTTCTTCGCTCTCAACCAAGGCAAGCTCTTAGGGTTTATTGTATCTAAGGATGGCATTTATGTAGATCCTGAGCGAATTAAAGAAATTTCTGAAATTCCTTTTCCACACAATAAAAAATCGATGCAGTCGTTTTTAGGACAAATTAATTTCGTTAAGCGATTTGTTCCAGATTTTTCACAGATTGTACTACCACTGCAAAAGATGATTAAAAAGAATTCGATCTTCAGATGGGGACTAGAAGAAAAGCAAGCTTTTCATGATATTAAGCAATCCATAATCAATGTCCCAGCCCTGAATACTCCAAATCTTTCTAATCATTTTACATTATATACTATTGCATCCGACTTATCTTACGCAGCAGTACTAACTCAGTTGAATGATGACAATTTGGAAGCGCCCATTTCGTTCTTCAGTTCTAACTTTCAAGGCGCCGAATTGAATTATTCCGAAATTGAGAAACAAGCTTTTGCTGTCTTTAAAGCAGTCAAACATTATCGACCCTTTCTTCTTAAAACCCATACTAAAGTAATAGTTCCTTTCTCCGCAGTTAGGCAACTATTAATTCAAAAGGAATTGGGAGAAAAGAGGGCAAATTGGGTCGCAGCCCTCCAAGAATATGATCTAGAAATAAAGCCAGCAAAATTTGTTAAAGGTCAAGGTTTTTGCAGGATCTTAGCAGGAGCATCAAACATTCCTGAATCAAGTGATACGGAGCAAACTCAAGAAGTTAATCAGCTAAGTATACCGGATTCCGAATCTCAATATTCAGATCTAATCTTTTATTTAAAGAATGGTTATGCACCTACCAATTTGTCCTACAAGAATAAAAGAGCCATTAGATTGAAAGCTAAGAGTTTTTCTCTTATTAATGATGTGCTCTTCAGGAGAAACTATGATTCTGTATTACTAAGATGCCTTGAGAAACCTGAAGCTCAAAAGGTTTTGCAGGAGCTACACGATGGACCGGCAGGAGGACATTTTGGAGCTGATACAACAGCTCATAAAGTAATTCATGCCGGATATTACTGGCCTACTTTGTTTAAGGATGCTCATGAATATGTAAGGAAATGCATTAAGTGCCAAACTGCCAGTGGAAGACAACAAAAGCCAGCTTTCCCTTTACAACCAATCAACATTGAACAACCTTTTGAACAATGGGGATTGGACATCATTGGAGAAATAAATCCTTCATCTTCCAAGCAACACAAGTATATCCTTACAGCAACTGATTACTTTACAAAGTGGGTAGAAGCAGTTCCATTAAAGACAACAAACTCGGAAGCAATCATCGAATTTATAGATCAGTTCATCGTAACCAGGTTTGGTGTCCCAAACGCTCTTGTCTTTGATAATGCTTCTTACTTCTCAGGCAATGCAATGATTGATTTCGCTATCAAAAGAGGATTCAAATTAAAGTATTCTGCCAACTATTACCCCCAGGGTAACGGCCTAGCAGAATCAACTAATCAAAATCTAATCAAAATCATTAAGCGAACAATCGAAGAGAATCATAAGAACTGGCATAAATCCTTGGTATTTGCATTATGGGCCGATAGGATTACACAGAAAGCTTCCATAGGGACCTCTCCGTTTAATCTTGTTTATGGAAAAGAAGCAGTCGTACCAACCAATCTTCTTCTCCCATCTTTAGCCCTAGTGCAATTTATAGACGAAACTCCTTCTTCTTCTATACAGTTTAGACATGATCAAATACTCAAACTTGAAGAAGAAAGGGATAAAGCCAAGGTTACACATGCAAGACATCAGCAAGTCATTAAAGCAGCTTTCGATCTAGCCTCATCCAGCCCTAGACAATTTGAAGTCGGAGATCTAGTCCTGAAATGGGACAAAGCCCATGAAGACAAAGGTAAACATTCCAAATTCCAAAAACTGTGGCTAGGACCATTTCAGATCTGTGAAAAAGTAGGCCATTCCACATTCATACTTCAAAATCTATCAGGGGTGAGAGATTCTCTCCCTGTCAATGGTCTAATTCTGAAGAAATTCTTTAACTGAGGAGGTAACCCCTTCTCTTTGTAGCTTATTAGTTTTTCATAGTTTGTAGGATTTGTAGGAATAAGAATGTGGGACATTCCCATTGACCTTTCGCTGTAAACAAAAGCTGTCTCGCCATAGTAATATTAATATTTACTTTTTAAAAATAGCATCCTGAACCGAGAGAGATCATTTCTAGGAAATTAGATATCTTTTTATTCTGAGCATTACAGACTCACCTTTGTAAATTTCACTCTGAACGAAGTTCTATGAATCATCTTGAGTGGTTGAAATCAGTCCCCAAAGGTTATCTATACGAAAATAGGAGCTAATTCATCTTCAGCATCTTCAACTCTTAAAACCTGTCATCCATTTATTCTTAATAAGATAATTGTTCATCCCATTCACCAACAGTTTTTGATTACTCAGAGTGTAATTCTAAAATATAAAAGATTAAAGATAAGAGGTCTTATCACAAGCCTGCTTACCATGTTCATAGGAAAATAATTTAACTGACATTACCAAAACTGCATACCAAATAGGGTAATGGCTTGAAATTTCAAGACAAGGGGTCTCATCACGAGCCAGCTTGTTCAGTTTAATTACTACCCGTGAATGGCATTGTCATCTATCTGGCCACCAAACCAGGACAATGGCTTTTATCTTAAGAAAAAAGAAATTGAAATTCAAAAAATACGAGAATATCTTTTGAATTCATTCTGTTTAGTCACACTCTAAGGTGAATGGAACAATGGACAACAACATGGTTAAAAGGTAACCCTGCCGAGACATGAATGTTTGCTGGCAGCAGAGGCTCTACCTGTGACAGAGGAGTTTATTTTAAAAGCTGATATGGAAAAGTTTTCTATTTTTACTTTTACAAACCATAAGGACTTATTTTAATACTCGAAATGCATTTATAAAAAGAGGAAGTTAAATGAAGAAACCTGTTTTATTTAGAATCAATAGATATCTAGTTATATTAGAAATTTCCTTTCTTTTATAAAGATTCTATTTGAGAAAGTGTAAGTATAATTGTTAGTTCAGAGATAACTGGTTCTGCCAGCGAATCGCCAATTGTTGTGCCCTACAACAACCCCCCATTTCATAACATTTTTATCACAAACAATTTACATATGAAATGGGTCCCTTTTAAAATTTTTAATTGGCATTAATAAACTTGTTCAAATAAGGTATGATAATCAAATGAATTTATGCAAAAAACCCTTGTTGAACAAATGATAAGCAATTTTTGGTTAAGTCCAAAAAAGTAATCGCAAGTTCGGTTGCCATCTTGGTTTTTCCCGACGCGATATCGGCGATCGGCTATCGGCACGGCACTATGTCTTGTGGAAAATATTTTAACACTCCGGCCCGATGCGATATCGCATATCGGCAATCGGTACAATCCTACGCATCTTCATAAGACGTTTATATCCTTTCCCCGATGCGATATCGCTATCGGCATTCGCTAAAAGCAATTCATACACATTCAGGGGATATGTTCGCGCGCCGAATGCGATATCGCAATCGGCGTTCGCTAAAGAACTTTCCCAAGTGATAACGCCACACACACACTTCCGATGCGATATGATGACGCTTAATGATGACCTCAGTTCCAAAAGGTGATTATTTCAAAGCATTAAAGTTATATTTAAAATCGATTTGACAAAACCACAGATTTCAAAATGCCGTTAAGTAAAGGGATAAGGTAATGCATGCGTATTTAAAGCTTTGCCCCTTCGAATTAACGAGCAATTACGATTAGACTTTTGAAAAAATCTATTACACGCTTTAAGGGGTCATTCGGTTTAATAACTTAAGTAATGGTCATTTATGAAGCTGCAGGTCGTAAAATCATCATCATTGCATCTACGGTGCCTTCTCAAATCATTAGATCCGCAGCCTCTTTTAGGAATAATCTCGCCACGCTTCAAATCATATATTTATCCCGTTATGGATTGTCATTGTTATTTCTTTGTTACGATTTCTCTTGCACTTGTGTAGAATTCGACTACCGAGAGAAGTCTGAATATGATGGGAAAGAAGTTCAAGAAGGTGGCAGGTTCTACTGCGATACCTGCCTCAGGCCAAGCTGCTACACCTTCAAGGAAAGGCTTAATCTCAGATACTACATGCACTGGTCTTACTGGTACTACATGGCAAGGGACATACAATTTGCTAGAAGGAGAACAACCAGAAGTGACAGTAACGGAGGCAAGTGTGGATGAATTAAGAAAGTCTGAGGCAACTCTTAAAGATTTGGCTGACTCTTTTCTGCACAGAATAGTAGCCAGGGAACAAGTCTTGCCTTATACTGATGTGGTACGTTGGGCAATTGAAGAAATTCCTCTCACTAATAGAACCTTCGTTTCTAAGGATGGAAGGATTTTCGGCTCCTTCAAGCCTGACGACTTGAGACGAATGTATCATTTGCCCAATCCCGAGCAAGTCTATAACAGAGCATTTGTGGAGAAATTCGCCAGAGAGAATGAATCACCAGCCGAACCTCTCCGAGATTGGAGGCAAAATCCAGCAAAACACAAGCAGGATATGTCGGGTAAGTACTCCAATGCCTCTTTGGCTTCACCTTACTGCTATGCTGGAATTATGATGTGTAGATTGTGGGGATTTCATGATTCTGCAAATATCCATGTTGATATGGTTCCCTTAATGGAAGCGGCCGTTAATAGTATAATTATGGATTGGGCCACTATCCTGTCTGATAAGTTGGTCTTAGCTATTCGTGAGTTTAGGGCCAAAACCAGAGTCACTGAGAGAAAAATCCCACCTTTTTATTACTCTGCATACATTATGGATGCCCTTTGTTTTAATTTTGAGTTTCCTGTCCTTGGTTGGAGATGGACAACCCATGACCCAACACCTATTCATTTGTATCATCGTAAATTGTGGAAACCCTCTCACAAAGACCATTTGTACCAAATTTGCAATGGTTTTATTGTTCCCGTTCACTATTCTATTTTTGACAGACCTATCCCTAGGATTTCCTATGAAGCCTCTTTTGACCTGCCAGCCGTAGCCCATTGGTTCGGCGAAGAATGTTTTTCTTATATCAGAGTTTTTGGAAGCAAGGCCAGGCCACATGTTCTTCCCGTATACATGCCAGACAAACTATTAGCCCGAGAAATCTCTTATCAGATAATGTCTGAAGGTGTTACCCAAACTCTCAAAGAGGAGAAGAAGAGAGGATGGCCATCTTTTCCTTTAAGAATTGGAGTTTATACGCTTCTAAATTATAAGCATGCAGAAAAGGAAGCAGCAAAACTCCAAATGCTATCTCTAGTTTCTATTCCCAA
Organism: Pinus tabuliformis; assembly: GCA_031772625.1. NCBI lineage: Eukaryota > Viridiplantae > Streptophyta > Pinopsida > Pinales > Pinaceae > Pinus > Pinus tabuliformis. The sequence goes on along the minus strand of CM062817.1, from coordinate 1,230,148,198 downwards.
CAGACTCTATGACCCGAAAAAGACTGCTTTCATTGCCTTGGAACAGGCTAAGCTGACAAAGGTTATTCACCAAGAAGACCAGTTTGACGACCTGTTCATGGGTGCTGATTCAATAAGCCAAGTCAAACAACTTGCTGCGATGAGATATGAAGATATGGAATTAACTGAATTTAATAAACTTAGAAAGCAAAGGTTGCAAACTTTGCCTCTAAAGTTATTATCTACAACCCCAACTTCATCCTCAAGCGAGCCTGATCAGACAGAAATAAATTCACCTCCCGTTACAATTAGAGAACAGGAGGAAAGTCAAAGAAAGCTGCAGGCAGAAAGTCATAGAAGAGAACAAATAGAAAGGCAGCAAAAAGCACAAATTGAAGAAGAGCAAAGAAGACAAAGGGAGATAGAAGAACAGAGACAGAGAGAAATAGAAGAACAGAGGAAAAGAGAGGAAGAAGAAAAAATAAGGAAAGAACTGGAAGATAGGCAGAAAAAGGAATTGGAGGAACAGCAACGGAGAGTACAAGAGGAGCAACAGCGGAAGGCATTCGAAGAACAGCAGAGAATTGAAAAAGAAAAAGAACAGAGTAAGCAAATCTCTGTTGATACTGAATTGATTAAGGAATGGAATCAATTTGATTCCATTATAAGTGGTAAAGAAGCCTCCAAATACTCAGATGCCTTAAAGACTCCCGATACTACTGTTTCTCCGGTTCTTGAAGGAACCAGCGGCCCACCCACAGTACAGAACGTTGAAGAAGTTACTCAGAATCCATCTGATCAAGTTGATCTTCAGGTAGAGGAAATTCCTCCTCTAGACATTTTCTACAGCCCTAAGCATAGAGCCGTTGTAAGACGCTCAAGGAAGAGGCGAAGGCTTGATCAACCTTCTGTTTCAAATGAGCAAACAGTCACGGGCAATGTCGTCTGGAAGGGAGAATTAAGTCCCTCTGAAGATTTAACAAAGCTGTCGCAATTTGCGGGAGCTTATTCAGCAGCAACCATTGACAAAGCATCCGAAGTGAGTCTTCTTTTGAAGACTAAAGAGCATGAGGTATATGCATTGCAAGAAGAAGTGATAGAGGCAAAGAATAAGGCGACACAGGCAGAAGAACAATTGCTGGCTCAACAACAAGAGAATCATTTGTTAATCCAGCAAATTGAAAAACTAAGGATAGACCAAAGTAACATTAAAGCACATGAATTGGCAGAGGCATTATCACAGTTGGAGGCATCAAATGAGCTGTTAATGAAATCTAAAGAGGATCAAATAGTTCAGCTCTCAGCACAGCTTGAAGGTATTAAAGGTGCCAAGAGTATTGAAGATTTCAGAACAGAGGCAACTCTGATAAACGACGCTTTGATATCTCAGATCAGACTTTTGTGCCAACAGCTAGTTGAAGCTGAGTCACTTTGTGATATATCTACAGCAGTATGTGAGCAAATCGAGGAAGCCAGGACTAACTTGGATCAGGCCGAAGATGAAATAATAGAATATATTGAATGGCAAGATACTCCAGAAGGGCAAGCTGCTAATTTAGCCCGAATCAGTGTAACATACAAGAACATACTTTTCATGGAATGGGAAACACAGGTAATGAAGGCAGAGAGGGCAGCATCCAGGTGCAAAACAATTTCCAAAAACATGATCAATATAGTCAATGATACATTGTATCTGGCTAACATGATTTCACAGTGCACACCTGGAAACATAACAACCGCGAATATGCTGGAGCACAAGAATTATCCTAAGCTGGAAGAACAAGGGCGGTTAATTACTGGAGTGAATACCTTGACCTCCGATGCATACTGGCTTTTCCTGATTAAACCGCATTCTCAAAGGTCGGCTCTTAACTGCCTAACCGACGCTCTCACATACCTGATCGCCGATTTCCAAGATGCCACATATGATGCACAGCTGACTTCTCGCCTCAATACTCCACCAGAAGTAGAGCCAATGCTGGCGATATGTCAGCGAAAGAGTAAAGGCAAAGAGACAGCTGACTGAAGCATCGCCGCTGACTGCCGAATCACCCAAATGCAAAATGATATTTGTTGATGCCGATTTCTTAGTTTTCAGTTTTTAGATATTTAGTAGTTAGATTAGCATAGTATTTATAGACCCTTTCATTGTTTTGCAAAGGGTCGTAAAATTTTGTAAAAGACTAAAAGGCTGAAGTTTGCACTATTGTGCTTCAGTCTATATTCTTTTTGAAACTCGACCACTGGTCCTTAATTTTACTTGGAATGCTGTTTAAGTAAATTGTGCACTATTGTCGTTTGCTTGGAATGCTTTCTGGTTGGAAGGAAGGACTGTGACATAGCGATTAATATATTGGATTGATCAAACAGCTTGCATGGTACTATTATCTGTATCTGTTCTCTTTTCAGTTATATGAATTGCTGTGTTATTACTTTGCTATTATTGAATACATGTATTTAATACAACAACAAGTCTTCATTTCATATCACTATTGAATGTTTTGTGATTTGTTATCTTTCACTCATATATGTATCAATGATATAAATGACTGAGTGCAGTAATTCGCTATTATAGCTCTGCGTAACTACTTACGCAGAGCAATCTCAAATGATTAAACATCTATGCTTGTTGTTAGTGTCATCTATATGCCTGTCATTAAGCATAGCTTATCAAACGCTGTACTGTCTGAATTGATAAGTCCCGGGATTAGCTTATAGTTTTTGTATTTCTTTTATAGTTTAGTTATTTGTTTATTATCATTTCATATCTTAAATCATCCATCCATCCAGTTTACTTATAATCTTTGGGAAACTGGTCCCGTTATCCCCAGTCGGAGCCACTATTCCAAACGGAAAAGGAGCTGCACTAAGTTCCGGACCGGGTGGTTTCCCCGATGTTGTTGCAACGAATTTCGGGGCATCAACAGATCCATGGTGGATTTATGAAAGAACTTTGTGTTTCTTTCTCCCTCTCTAGTCCACTACACCCTTGATTTCTGTCTCCAGAAAATTTCCTCTTGCAAGCACCGGTCTTCCCATTCTTCCTGCAGAGAGTGAGCTAGCTTTTTCCATTCCTCGGTAAAGCCATCCATAATGCAAATCAGATTAATCTTCTATAGTTTATTCTCAGCTTCACTTTTGGCCTTGAAGATATTCAAAATTCCTTCTTGTTCCAATCTTTAATTCTAGCTTTGATAAGCTTAAGTCTATGTTGGAGCAGGAACATTCTAGTGCCTTGAATGTTCAAATCCTCTTTCCACCATTTGTCAATATTGTTGGTGAATTCAGGGTGAGAGAGCCAGGCATTTTCAAACCTGAAAGGTCTGTTTCTTGGTGTACCCATAAAAGTAGCTTCCAGCTGTACAGGCCAATGGTCCAAACCTCCAAAGGGGAGAATAGACGTTGTCATGGCAGGGCCTGAGAGAAACAGGTCCTCTGAAATAATGAATCTGTCTAGTTTAGAGGCTACTTGTGAAACCCCTCCCCTCTTGTTGTTCCAGGTAAAGGTTCCATTCATTGTTTCAGTGTCCACTAACCCCATGTTCATTATGAAGTTCTGGAAGGCCATGGAGTCTTTGCCAAGCTTTCTAATACCACCTTTTTTCTCTGTAAGAGATCTTATCATGTCAAAATACCCTGCAACAATCCAGGGCATATTAAGGTGTCCTGCTCTTAGATCCTCGAGGGAGGTGAGAAGCTTGATTTTGTCTTCTTGCTTTTGAGGTCCATAGAAGTTTGTGATCATGTATATCTTCTGATCACCTAAAGGTTGACATACCAAAGAAAGATAGTTAGCATCCAGGATGCCAAATTTCTGGGGATCCCATAGTGTGAGAATCCCCCCCGCTGAGTTATTTGCTTTAACCTCCAGATATTCATACTTGATTAGCCATTTATTATGAATTTCTCTTATCTTATCCATCCAACATTTTGTTTCCTAAATAAACACCATATCTAGTTTTTCTTCTTTTATTATATTACTGAGATTTCTTTGCTTCCTTCTATTTCCTATGCCTCTAATATTCCAGGTTGTGAGCTTCATTAAGAAAGGTTTGTAAAGGAATAAATAGTGAGATATTTAATCTTACTTGAGTTAATCAAGAGTTTCCCACATTCGTTCAGCAACTCATTCTGTCTTTTTCTTCCTCTTTTCCTACCTGAGTTCTTTGTGGATTGTGCCTATGTAGTCTCCATCATTTTGACCCCACTATGCTCCTGAATTTCATGATTGTGTTTGACTCCAGATCCCTTTGATTGTGATCTTCATAGAAAGTGTTGTTGAACTCTGTCATATTCCTATTTTGGCAGGGAGTCTACTCCTATGGGCGTCCCTTGTTTTAGAAATTTTTCTAGATCTAGATTTTCTCTATCTCCTGCAGTTCGTGGCCCTCTGTTCCCGCTTCACTTGGAGTCATCTCATGATCCCTACTTATCTCCATACCACTTGGAAGATCATCCTTTTTCTGGTTGTTTACTATGATATCTTCCATGCCAGCTTCCTTTTCCTTCTCAGTGATTATGTTCTCCATTTCCTGGATTGTTTCTTGGTTTCTCTCTTCTTCCTCTAGGATCTTGAAGCTATTGTGGCTTGTTTGTTTTTCCTTATTGATCTTTTTTGTGGACTCTTTCCACCTTTCCTTTTGCCCCCCACCTTGGTGAAACCCTCGTGATTTTTATCCGCAGTGGTTTTCACATTTCTCTCCATGTTGTTGGTTGGGAAGTCTCTGAATAGATGCCCATGTTCATGGAATTTGTGGCACCTAAATGGGATGTGCTCATAGTCCACCATCTGCACCCATTCTTCATCATAAAATTCTAAAATTATCACTTCCAGAAGGGCTCTAGATAAGTCCATTTCCACACATATTCGGGAAAAGGAGGTATATTTTCCTTTTAGAGTCGCATCAGAGATCTTTAGAAAATGCCCTAGTTTGTTGCCTATTGTTTTTAGAGATTCAAGTAGCCAATAATCCAGAGGAAGGGAGTATAGTCTAATCCATACCGGTACCGATGTGAATGTTTCATGTTTCGGGACAAAGTTCATCATCCATGGCCACATGTAGAGTCCTGCAGTAGCATAAAAATATGGCCCTCCTTCAAACACTCTGTATTTATCCTCTAGGCTTGTGAACACCACTGTGAAAAAGCCCTTAGATCCTAGATGAAGGTGTATCTCCCCCTTTGGCTTCCAGTGGCTCCTTATCCAAACATGCACCTCCCTCTCTGTCAGCCATATCCCCATGAATTTGCATATGATTGCATGTTCCATCATATGATCCCTATGCACTTGAAGTGTTGGGTTGCTCAGGATGACCGGGGGAATGATACTCGACTTGGGTTTGTAGACCCCAGTTGTCCTTATGGAAGTAGGTTTTTCACTGCTACCTCCATTCTCCTTCTTCTTGCTTGTTTCCTGCTGATCCCCTTCCTATTCCTGAAGTTCGTTTCTTCCCAATGTTCCCGTGCTTCTTGCCTCTGTTACCTTCTCCAGAGGTTTTTTAAAGCGCTACTTTCCTGCATCCTTTCTTCTGTCTGTAACTACCTGACTGTAGGAGGGGTAAACACTCCCCCCTACGCGTTCCGCCATGGTCCCCAAAGTCAAAAACCTAACACCAACATTAACCCTAGATCAAGTTGTAGACCTCCAAGAATTCGTTAATTGTCCTAAGCAATATTATTCTTTGAATAATAACGCTTTGTTTCTGTTGTGCGAATAATGAAAGATTTTTCCATACTTTTATATTTTTCACATTGAAACTAACTATGTCATTATAAGGGGAAGAACACACTTCATTTAATATTGGATAATAGGCATTTAGTTCACAATTGTCAAATGACACTTACTATTTAGGAAGATAAAATAAAATGACTCCACGTAGAGACAATACCGGGGACAATTAATTGGCTATCCAAAGTTTTCATGTCTCAAAATTTTGTAATTATTTTTAATGTAAAGTTCAAAAAATGTTATATGTTTTAATTGTTTAAGGTTATGCTAAGTGTGGACATGCCCAAGAATATTTCATTCTACTTCTTCTGCATCTTTGTACTTGCAGCCACTGAACATAGTTAATAATCATGCATTAAAAAGAGACTTAATTTAATATTAGATACTAAGTTTATGTTTAAAGTTAAAACAATTCGTTTCTATGGAATAAAGTTTCATAGCTCTGTGCAACTGCTCTAGTTCACATGTTCACTAAAAACATGAAACAAAGTGGAGGAATTTCTCATTGTGCTTAAGATTAAAACATTTTATATCAAGTAATCGTATACCTGTAAATCCAAGTGGCACAAAATCAATATACCAATTTCATTTCAAAGTGTGGAAGAAGATTTCATTATGCGAAATACAAATATATAGAGGAATCGCAACAAAAGTCTTTCTTGTACTTCCACACTCTAAAAAAATCAAAAGATTAAAACATTCAACATTATTTGAACTTCATAATAAATATAATTACTAAAATTTAAAAACTCTTAATTGCATTTGTATTATGTATTATTTCCAAATGTATGTATGATGTAATATAAGATCTCAAAGAATAAATCTTGAACATTAAGCAACACTATTACAGTAACAATAACTAAAACTATATTATACACGAAACATATATCTGAAATCTAAAACTGTTCTTAACTATTCATTTTCATTTTGATCAATAACAAAAAATTAGATATTATATAAAAGTTAAAAACATATCCTCGAAAACATATGTTATATTAATGTTTTTGAGCAACGCCACATAATTTAGATCCATAGAAGATCTTATGCAAAACATTAAGAATCCTGATTTACGGTGGAAGTCGCTTATATCAGTAATGAAAATGCCCAACAACTCAACTCACCAACTCATTCACTATGTTATTCTGGCATATTCTCTTTAATTATGCACTCTTGCATTCCAAGGAAAATGTGTAAACACAATAAATCATAATTTATCTCTAAAACAAAGATATCTAGTAAAAGGAGGCATGTGCAGTTGCAAGGCATCATGTAACTGAACCTACTTTATGTTTAACGTCTACAAAATTCATCAAATTACTACTACCTAATTGTAAAAGTAAATGTGTTCGTAACAATGGGGACTGGCATTAGGCTCTCATTAACCATAATATGGAGAAAGGCAATTACAAAAGAAAACAAAAAACTGCATATAGCAATTAGTTTAAGCGATGTAAACACAATTAACAAATCTAAAAAACTTGTTAGGTTCCTATAATACTAGTGTAGCCCCTTATTGTCATTGTTAGTGTAGCCCCCTTATTGTTATTGTGGTGCCCATGTATTCCCCATATTGTTATTATTGTGCCCCATAGAAGCCCACTATTGTTATTGTTGTTCCCTTACATTATTATTGTTATGTAGGCTCTGATTATATTGTGACCCATTTGTCGACGCGTTTCGAACCAACTAGTGTGGTTCATCGTCAGGACAAGTTGAGGAACAAATCTGAGCAATCCGTTAAATAGAGTATGCAGGTCCTCCAACGACTATATGAATATGCAACAGTTAAAATGACCTTTAACGGTTAATATATATATTATTCTTATTATTAATATTATTTAAATAACTAATTACTTATTTATTTATTTATTTACAGTAATAATATTGTATTATATTATTATATTAACTTCAAGCTAATATTACTAAATTAATTTTAAATTAAAATTTTTGAATATTATTATCAATAATAGATTAGGGTAATTTATATTTTATTTTTATATTCTATTATTATTATTATTATTATTAATTATTATTTTATTTATTTATTTATTTATTTTTATTTTTATTTTTTTTATATCAAAATTATTAAAATATTGTCATTAATAGTCATATTATTGTAATAACCTTTAGTAATATTATAAGATTAACTCCAAGCTAATATTATAATATTAATTTCCAACTAATATTACTAATATTAGTCTCAGGTAAAATTATTATTATTCTAATATTGTTTATTTATTTATTTTTATTTTTTAATATATGAGCAAAATGAATAAAATTGCAATAGTTAATTATTAAAAAACCAGGTCTAGGGGGAATAATTAAAAGAGAGATATTACTATTACTGAACCAATGATATCAAGAGAAAACAACGACCAGCTAAACAAACCGAGAGGGGTCAGGTGAAGAAGAGGCTAAGGTAAAAGGGCTGGGATCCAACACCTACTAATCTTCCAGCCGTCATCCCTATTGAGATTCAAAGGTCTTTTCTCGATCTCAAGGGCTTCCCTCAATTTACGATGGTGAAATTGCGCCACTCTTGCGATAACTTGAGCCTCTTCGATACAGACTTGATGTTTAGTTTTCTCGGCATGCTCAGCAAGGGCTGAGGACTTGGCCCTACCATGCCTCAAGTCTGCTGCATGCTCACTAATCCTTTGATTAATTGAGCGACCAGTTTCACCAATGTATGGGGCCCCACAGGAACAGGGAATGACATAGACCCCTTTCATGTCTTTAGGGTCGACAGGATCTTTAACAGATCTCAGCGAGCTACGGATGGTGTTAAGAGGTCTAAAGGTCGAGGGAATATTATGCTTCTTAAGAATCCTGGCGATCCTATCAATGGTTCCTTGGATGTAGGGGAGGTGTACACCCAAGATCCGGTCTTTAGGATCTTTTTTGACAGAGGGCTCCTTTCGGGCCTTGAGGAAGGCTTTTTGACCTAGGTGTCTACTGTAACCATTTTTAACGAAGACATCCAAGAGAAAAGATATTTGAATCTCAATAGGGATGATGGTTGGAAGATTAGTAGATGTTGGATCCCACCCCTTTTACCTTAGCCTCTTCTTCGCCTGACCCCTCTCGGTTTGTTTAGCTGGTCGTTGTTTTCTCTTGATATCATTGGTTCAGTAATAGTAATATCTCTCTTTTAATTATTCCCCCTAGACCTGGTTTTTTAATAATTAACTATTGCAATTTTATTCATTTCGCTCATATATTAAAAAATAAAAATAAAAATAAAAATAAATAAATAAATAATATTAGAATAATAATAATTTTACCTGAGACTAATATTAGTAATATTAGTTGGAAATTAATATTATAATATTAGCTTGGAGTTAATCTTATAATATTACTAAAGGTTATTACAATAATATGACTATTAATGACAATATTTTAATAATTTTGATATAAAAAAAATAAAAATAAAAATACAAATTAATAATAATAATAATAATAATAATAATAGAATATAAAAATAAAATATAAATTACCCTAATCTATTAGTGATAATAATATTCAAAAATTTTAATTTAAAATTAATTTAGTAATATTAGCTTGAAGTTAATATAATAATATAATACAATATTATTACTATAAATAAATAAATAAATAAGTAATTAGTTATTTAAATAATATTAATAATAAGAATAATATATATATTAACCGTTAAAGGTCTTTTTAACCGTTGCATATTCATATAGCCGTTCATATAGCCGTTGGAGGACCTGCATACTCTATTTAACGGATTGCTCAGATTTGTTCCTCAACTTGTCCTGACGATGAACCACACTAGTTGGTTCGAAACGCGTCGACAAATGATTCTCTATGTGATTTTGTTGAAACCTCTTACAATCAAGTATGGATCACAGAAGTCTAAACTCTCTAATATATTGTGACCCCTTAGACTCCTATAAATATAAACGAAGTATTGTCATTTGTATCATCGAAGAATTGCTCATTTATGTGATGTAAAGGAGGTTTATCCCTCGAAGAGGCTAATTATCAAGTCATTTATCTATCATTTCTTCTATTTTATGAGTTGGTTGCATAACATTTGGTATTAGAGCCACATTAGAGCTTTGGATTTTATGGTTTTGCTACTTCAAACAGGTCATCTTGGTATTTTCACTATAACTCTTTTTTCTACAAAGATTCAAAAGTTGAAATTTCGATCAAGTGGAACTGGGATCATGGTTAATTTCTTGTAAAAGTTTAAGATATTAGTTCGCTATATTTTTGGAGATATGATCTGAGAAATTTAGGGTTTTTGCAGGCTCCCTAATTCAATTTCAAACTGGTGACCTAGGGAAAATTGTCATAACTTTCTCTTTTAGAATTATATGTGAATTTCGTAATAAGTGACTAAAGTTGAATGGGATTTAGTTTCTTTTGTATCATTTTTAGGACCTCAGGTAGAAACAGTGGCACGTGGAAATCTGTACAAGTTCACTCTATTGAACCAGTCTATAATCAAGTCATCGTGGGCGATCAAGAATAACTCTTTCTTAAAGAATCCAATATCGGTCTGACTTGTGGGATTCGAAAGAAGACTTAGGGGGATACCACGGGTTGAAATTTCAGACCTTGGAGATCCAAAATTATAGAGATAAAATAATTTCAATATCGGGCTCCTAAAAAGTAAGAAAAATGTGTGTTTTTTTTAAATTTTACGTAATTTTTGTTTGAAAAATTAGTTTGAAGTGATTCCAAGGGCATATTGAATCATAGGTATCAATATTTGGTTCTAAAATTCCTCCCCAAAAAATAACTCTACACCCATTAAGTCATCAGAAAGCTCTACAATGATGCATGAAGAGGAAGAATTGTAACATGATATATCAAATTATGGTACCAAGTGCAACAAATTTCACTCTCACAAAGAATAACCAAAGATGACCTAAAAGGGATATGTAGGGTTTAAAATCATACATGAAAGGTTTTAAGGATGGATTAAAAGTAGACATGGAAGGTTTGAAGGATGGATTAGAAGCATATATGGATGCTAAGATGAAAGGTTTGAAGGAAGGTTTGACAAAGTTGCTACAAGAAATGCTTCCTAATGGCAAAAAGTTATTTGATGAAACTCGTGATGAAAACAAAATGAATTTTAATCATGATTTTAGAGACTCTAACTTTGGATTGAAGACCCAACATATTCCAAAGATCGATATGAGGAATTTTGATGATAAGGATCCGGTAACATGGATACCATAGATGGAGCAATATTTTGATCTCCATAATGTGCAACACACACAAAAGGTACGCATTGCATCTTTATATTTAGAACCCAATCAGTTTGTATGGTATTAATGGATTTTTCTCATAAACCACTTGTCACTTGGTCAATTTTTGTGGAGGAAATGATAGCACATTATGAAGATACAAAGAGCAACACCTTCTTTAGCCAGTTGATAAATCTCACATAAAGGGGTTCAATGTTGGAGCACATTGAGGACTTCCAAAAATTGAATATAAGGGTAAATGATATTTCAGAGGAGCATATGATTGATGTCTTCTTAGGGAATTTAAAGGATAACATCCAACATGAGGTTTGCCTTTGGGAACTTGATTCATTGGAGAAGGCATTTAGGGTGGCAAGAGAAGTTGAAAGAAAAATTATGGCAACAAGGAAGTCTAACACTCACAACTATAAAGATGAAAGTGTTGATGCTCCTAGCCTTCCAAAATATACAAGGTTGACACCACAACAATATACAAGGTTGACACCACAACAATTGGAAGAAAAAACAGAAAAATGGCTTTGTTACAGTTGTGATAGAAAATACAGTAAAGGTAATAAGTGTATTGAGAAGAAATTATTTTACATAGATTGTGAAGAGGAGGAAGAAAAGGAATAAGAAATGTCAAAAGAAGAGGATATACACCAGGAACCAACCCCAGAGAAATAAGAAATGAATCTAATCATATCTTGTAATTCATTGGCAGGAATTTTCACTCCTTAAACTCTCATGATAGAAGGACATATCAAGAAGAAAATGTAATAATGTTGATTGATTCAGGTAGTACCCATAATTTTATTTATTGTAAGATAGCCAAGGAATTGAATTGCTTCCTATATCCAGCACCAAAGTGTCAAGTAATGGTTCTAAATGGAGGAATTATAAATTGTTTTGGAAAGTGCCATAATAACAAGCTAACATGGGGGAATATGTATTGAATAGTCCAATGATTTCCACTACAATGGGTGGTGATAATGTTGTACTAGGAGTCTAATGGTTACAATATTTGGGTATAATAGCTTTTAATTTTCAAGATTTTTTCTTGAAATTCTTTTGGGAAGGAAAGGATGTTGAATTAAGGGGTATTGCAGGGAAACTAGGAAACATAATCAGCTCTAATGGCATGACAAAGCTTCTAAAGAAATAACAACGGGGCATAATTAAAAAATTATGCTCACTATCGGTTCAAACATCAAAATCATATATTTCTCGAGATCTCAAAAAAGTCTTGGACAATCATTCCAAGGTATCTGAGACTCCCAAAGGCCTCCCACCTATTTGTGATCATGATCATGTTATTCATTTGATTCCAGGAAGTGTTCCTCCAAACATCAGGCCTTACATATATCCCTATTCCCAAAAAATTGAAATTGAATGTATGGTTGCAGAAATGCTAGAGGTTGGTATAATTCAACCTAGTCAAATTTCTTTCTCTGCTCCAATAGTATTGGTGCACAAGAAGGATGGATCATGGTGCATGTTTCTGGATTATAAGGACCTTAACAAGCTCACTATTAAAGATAAATTTCCCATTCCTATCATTGATGAATTGTTGGATTAATTAAATGGAGCAATTTTACTTCACCAAGTTGGATCTTCATTTTGGATATCATCAAATTAGAATGAAGACTGAAGACATTCTGAAAATAACATTTAGAACTCATGAGGGTCATTATGAATTTTTAGTCATGCCTTTTGGCCTTACCAATGCACCTTCCACATTTCAAGGGTTAATGAATTCCATTTTCAAACCCGTTGACGGTGCTGAACCCGCCAACATGTCAGGGGATCTCCTCGGTAAGAAGTCCCAGTTAGACCTCAGACCATTTGGTGTAGGAGTCCCAGTAGTGGGTCGTATGGTAATGCCTTGGCCGTGAAGTTTCGCACATAGGAAAGTAAGATGTCCCTCGTTGAATTGAGGCTTCTGTGATCCATAACATTTATAAGAAATATTTCAGCGTAAAGTAGGATGTCCCTATTGGTAGCAAGGGTGTGACAGTTGTGGTAAGTCAAGGAAGGTGCATGAGAGGTTCTAACACATGGGGATTGAGGTGAGTGTGCCCCTTGGAAACTTGCAATAGTACTCGACTTTGAAGGGAACACACGAGAAAAGATGCATCACCAGCTAGAAATAAAGATAGCGAACAATCCAAAGTGATGTTTAAACCAACAACACATCTGCAACAAGATTCATGCAATTTCATACAAAATAGTTCATACACAAATGCGTAAGTTAAATAACATACATTGCTACAACAACCAGAATAGTCCAACTACAATAAAAAAATATGCATGAAAATGTGCTAGCTCTGTTATATTAAGAAGTGTAAGTTCTAATCAGATAATACATCCATGTCCAACCACTAGTTCTAATAGTGGAACGTTACAGCTACAATCGCCTGATCCTCCAAAGAGATACACTAGCTCTACATAGTGGAGAAGCCAAGGCGCTTTACAATACTGTCCAAGATTTCTCTAAGAAAGTCCTATCAAAGCTTGGCTGACCAAAAGCCTCTACAATGAATCATGAGGGACTATTTATAGCAAAGAGTGGGGTGGCCCTTGACATTCCCCTTTGTGACACTTCGTCTACCCTCATGACTCTTCATCTACTCTATGACTTTTACATCCACTATTGACACTTGAACTTACACTTGAAAATATGTTACATACAATCTTCACATGTACCCATGTGAGATAAAATGGCTTGAGCAAGCCATGCAAGCCATCCTCAACACTTGGACCATTGTGGTCAGACCAACTCTTGACATCCTTGTGATGGTCGATGGTGGAAAAATGATGCCAAGATTGTTCATTTGTGATGGTGACCATGCACTCAATGGTGACATATTTCTGAAGAGAACTCTTGCCTCCATTGCATTCGGGTACATTGATACCGCTCCTTCGTCCAACTCATCTGATAGCATGTGCATGGTCGTCCTGGGTGTGACCAGACCGACAACATGTTGATACATAGTGTCTGTGATAATCTCTAAGCATGTGCTGGTGCTTGTGCGCATCGAATTGTCAAAATACATGTTTAGCTCTAGTTGAACTTGCTTCTTGTCTTCGCCTCAGTGAGTGTGCCAAATGGGCCGGATCACATGCGTGCGCACAATGACATGCATGATGCTAAATTCCCTTGCATGCGATCAACAACACTGCTCACCTTGTCTGCTTTGTGCCAGCTACTGGGATGTATCTATAACTTGTACGGGTGCAGTTTCATCTGTGAATGCATGTTGTGCCTCCTGCTGTACCTATTCCTGCGACAACTTATTCGCTTGTCTATGTAGCTCCCATTCTTCCTTGAGTTATTGCTTCAGCACATGCAAATCCTTCTTTTTTTTGTTCCCTACCTTTGCGCGATCTTCATGTCGCGCCGTCACCTCATAGCCTGAGTCTCCAAAGTTGCTTTCATCACAAGTGGATCTGCTTGAGCTTGCAACTTTGTTCCCCCTCTGTGTTGTCAACAACCTTACTCTTGCGTTCGTTGCCTCCGATATGTTGCCTTCAACTGCTGTTGATGGTGCTACTTACTATGATGTTGCTGCTGTCATATCTTGATGTCCTTGTCTATGAAAAACTTGATGTCTTCGTTGGTAGGCAAGTTCATAGACACTTGATCGATTGCATCCCCAAGTGTGATTTGAACGGTTTCTTCGACTTTTCTCTCCTGGAAACCATTGTACCTGTGCTGCTGAGAGGCAGATGAACACCTGCGATACTTGGAGACATGGAAACACTCATGGAAGAAATTTGTTAGTCAAAAACCAAAATGAACTTGAGAATTGACTTGCAACATATCGATGTGATTGATCATGAAGGTTGCGCAATTTCCGTCGAGAGGTCAGGAGACTGACTACCAAAACTGTGCAAGGTAGAGTCTGGGCTGTTAGGAGGCTGACTAACTGCTGGAACTGTGCAACGCACATTCTAGCATGGCTCGCTGAGGATTAAAAATGTGTAATGCATATTCTAGCATGGCTTGCTGAGGACCGAAACTGCCTAATGCAAAATTTTAGTTAGCAGTGACATGCAACCAGCAAACTATATTGTGCAGTTTTTGGGGCCAACAGGACACTGCCTCCAAGAATTGTGTAATGCATGCCTGGAGGTTAGTGCCTGGCTAGACTTCCACAATTTCTGGAGGGAAGGTGGAGCCTTCGCTTTCGAAAATGCATAGTGCTAGCCAGGCAAGGCATGGTCTGGGCCAAGGTAGCCCAGTCCAGCCGATGGGCAACTGAAAACATGAGAAGTGTGAATGCATGATGAGATGAGTGAAAAAAAGAGTGAATGGTCATTCATGCAAACAACAAGTGTAGGATTCATAAAATGGGAAAGCATGCATGTGTGTGAAGCGAGTCGCCGCAACTATGACCGTCCGTGCAAAACAGTGGAATGCATGCGACAACAGTGAGATGAAAATGAAAATTGAAATGGTGCTTCTACAAGATAACATGCATCAAAATGAAAGCAAGCCCTCACTCAAATAAAGCAGACAACAATCACACAAAGCGAAACACAAAAAGTGACAGAAATGCAACACAAGACATGGAAGGTGCGATTACCCCAAAACAACCGAGTTGAATGTGCCGACGACTCCTAGATGCAATGTGGGATGTCAGAGCTGCAAGGTTGATGTGAGGAATGAGCTTTGCAGCGTCCGGTTGACAAGTTTTGATAAAACTGAGGTTGTGACGCGCATGCCAAAAATCTAGGAAAAGCGACACTTGGCAAGAGGTTTATGAGATGATCCTTACATGTCACCTCCAGCTACTAAAAATAGATCCTTGAAACAAGGGATGCCTTTGCATGCTGCCTTGGGAGAAGTATTTCATGCATGAAAATCAGTTTTGCTCAGTCCCAGAGGGAACTGGTCAACCTAAAGGCACATGCAGCGGTTTGCTTAACTGAGGGGGAAAAATGTGCATTTATGGGAGAGAGCTGGGTTGGCTGCCCAAAGGGATTGCACAATTTCTTGGCAGAGTAGCTGACTGCTACTGATAATTCTGCAATTTCAAGGATGAGCAGTTCTGCTAGGAGGAATTGTGCAATTTTTCCAGTGAACAGTGACAGGAAGATTTGCTCAATTTTGGACCCCAGCAGGTTTCCAGACAGAATTGCGCAATTTCGGGAGGGAAGGCTAGTTGCCCTCCATAATTACGCAATTTCTTGAGGGAGCTGCTCAACCTGTAGCTGGAACAAGTTTGATGAAACAACCTGTGAGGAGGATGCAACAAGTTTTTATGGACATGTTGTCATTATGCAAGAAAATCACTAAAGCTTGTGTACTTAACAAGGCAAGACATGTTGCTGTGAAAGGTTGGTAGGAAGGCTCCAAAACAAAGCTAAGGTAAAATTTTGGAGGGTGGTTGTAGCCGCTACAAAACTTGGCAACACACTGGTAGAAATCCAGCTCTCTGAATGGACCTTGTTAATGAAAAGCAAGTCTAACACCTCCGGAAGTATTGTTTAGTTCTTAGTTCGTCTTGGTTTCCACACTTGCTTGATTGTAAGATGTAGCATCTACCAAGCTCTTGGTTGATTGACACACATTCCAAGCCAAGTCAACACAGTTGTTTTGATTGGGGTTGAGGGTTATATTGGTTCACAAGCATTATAATCGTCAAAGTCTTAGTTTCATCTTTGGTGTTGCTCCGCTACCACCAGGCCTAGATAGTACCCCGATAGAGTCACGTAGGAACACAACCATTGATCTGCTTCCAGCGAGCTTGGTCATTGTCCTGACTGAGTTACTTGTATCACCTCTCTACACAGGAAGCCTTTCTCCTCTTTCGCCTTATTCATTTTTTTTTTCATTTTTTCATAACCGTGCATAACACTTATTCATTTCAGAGGTGGAAGAGGGATCTCGACTTATTGAGAGAAAAAGAGGTTGTTATTTCAAATAAGTAGTTTATTATATACCTCTGATGTGCCTATTAAGGTTTTCCCCCTCACCTTACTCTACTTGGCTAAGCTGACAAGGGTTAACCCAAAAACAACCAACTAGAGTAGGTGACACTAGTTAGCGCGCAAGCGTTGTGTTTTCACCAAGGTTCATTTCAAACAATATGTATTTTCCATCGAAATATCATGGACTAAAAGTAACAATTTCTTCATACAGAGGCAGGATTCAAGTAGTGATAGTTGCACAAGGCCTCTTGTACTTTACCCAACTTGTTTCAAGAGTCATGCATGGTTTCATGCGAAACTAACTTATGAACAAAAACAAGAAAACAAACAACAAAGCACAGCAGATGCAGAAGTAAATGCAAATATAAAGTGAGTAAGAAAACAAGCAAGAAAACGAAGCAACAAAGAAAACAAGCATGAAAGCAAGCAAATTGAAGCAAACACTACTCCTACTCCTAAGCTAATGGTGCATGGGCTTGATCACGTGAAACGATATTTCCAATGCAGCCACCAACGTATTGGTTGACCCATGTTGGTGAAGGCTTGGTCCACGAGCAACACAGTTGTGTGAACCAGCAGATGTGAAAGATACAACAATGAAGACAGATACACTCTGAGTTTACAAACGTCCACTGAACAAAAATGAGTGAAAGTGCATGACATGCAATCTGTGGACTTACCATGATGCTATGTGAAACTATGTGTAGATGTTAAGCATACACACTCTTGACTGTGACATGTAAGCAAACGAAAGAAACAAAGACAACTTGTGTCGCACACATGTGCTTGTTGTGTAAGATTCCTCCAATGAATGAGTGATGGGATCATGTAGTTAGAGTGGAGGAAGTGAAATATGAGTGTTAGATTTTTCTTCAATGCATGCAGATGAGTGATAAGGAGCCTTGGGTGTTTGAACAATTTCATGATCAGAAGTGAAACCAACCTTAGGAGAGCGAGGGCCTGACATAACCATTAGCTCGGGCTAAAGTGCCTCGACAGTCTAGGGGGTTTCAACTTTGTCGACAGATAGATCATCATAGACCAGCATCTTAGATGGATTAACAACGAGTGAATCAACATAATGATTAGATGACGAGGTAAAGAGATCACAACAAACAAGATCAGAAAACTCAGGATGTTGGTTGACATCCTCATGTTTTGATGAATCGCAAAGAGGGGTAGGTGAGAAGAAAGGATTTTCACCCTCTGCGTTTCTGAAAAAAGCAGATGAAAGATCAAGTGGATTTTCAATGAATGATTTTTACTCTTTGTTGTCAGACGATGGTTTGACATCCAATGTGTCCTACGAATGATCAACAATGGGTACATCTGCGGATAGAGATGCGCATGAAAAATTAAGTATGGTAGGATCATCAAGGATGCTAGGAAGAAACAGAGTAGGTATTGACAGACAGGGATGGTCCCCTACTACTGGTGGATGTTCAAGCTCCCCGCCATTCTCTTCATGAATGCCAGTGCATGTTGGTTGTGCAACACCAACTCCGTCGATAGATAGATCATCGTTCAAATCAAGTGTAGAGTCTAGAATGGAAGAACACAAGATAGTGTCATCCGGAGGATGATCAGAATACGAAGATGGAGGTTGAGGTACAAAATACATGTGACGAGGTAGGGGACTCACAAACAAGTCTGCGTGAAAAACAAAAGGAGCAATGTCAGCAGGACGTGATGGTTCAACAAATGTGTTCTCATGCTCTCCCACATCACTCTGTGATGGTGGAGCTATTTGATGAGGGGACGAAGGACAGTCACTTGTGACAACGACCATGTCCATCTGTGATTGAGCAACTCCATCACTGAAGTATGCTGAGTGGGGTTTAAGCTTGAACTTCTTCTTGGGATTGAAATATTAGATAAGGCAATATTCGAACCTATCCATGAGATACATAAATTTTATCTGAATTTTCGGGGCTTCAAACATGAATAGGTAAAAGCACTCCAAAAACTCCATATTTGATTCATGCGGGGCCTTCCGTTGTTTTAACAATTTTTTGTCAAGCACTTCAAAATCAAAATGGTGGAAAATAGATCGATTAGATCGTTGAACTGCTTGAATAAGTGCACAGAGTTATGAGGTAGTGTTCCACACCATTGTGATGGGTGGTCGCGAAGTGTGTGTGTGAGCAGCGAATATACCTTTGTTTCATTAAAATCTTCCATGCCCTGCATGAGCGCATGGAAGTCATCTAAGTGCTCATGCCAGGGCACTTCGCCTTCACCATCGGACATGAGTTGTGACAAGTGATCCCAAAACTCCCTCTCAACATGAAATATATGTCCGTTGGATAGACATTTCGGAGGGCGAACTATAAAAAACTCCATGATAGATGTGCAAGATTCAAAACAGATGATGAGGGCTCAATTTGTCATCTGGCCCTCCTTCTAGCACCAGAAATGTTGACGGTGCTAGACCCAACAACATGTCAGGCGATCTCCTTGGTAAGAAGTCCTAATTAGACCTCAAACCATTTGGTGTAGGAGTCCAAGTAGTGGTTCATTCGGTAATGCCTTGACTACGGTTTCACACAGAGGAAAGTAAGATGTCCCTCTTGGTAGCAAGGGTGTGATAGCTGCGACGAGTCATGGAAGGTGCATGAGAGGTTCTAACACATGGGGAGTGAGGTGAGTGTGCCCCTTGGAAACCTGTAATAGTACTCAGCTTGGAAGGGAACACACAAGCAAAGATGCATCACCAGCTAGAAATAAATATAGCGAGCAATCCAAAGTGATGTTTAAACCAACAACACATCTGCAACAAGATTGATGTAATTGCATACAAAATAGTTCATACACAAATGTGTAAGTTAAATAACATACATTGCTACAACAAATAAAATAGTCCAACTACAATAACAACATATGCATGAAAACGTGTTGGATCTTTTATATTAAGAAGTGTAAGTTCCAACCATACAATATATCCATGTCTAACCACTAGTTCCAATAGTGGGATGTTACAGCCACAATCGCCTACTCCTCCAAAGAGATATACTAGCTCTGTGCAGTGGAAAATCCAAGGCGCGTTACAATATTGTCCAAGATTTCTCTAAGAATGTCCTATCGAAGCTTGGATGACTAAAATCCTCTACAATGAGTTATGAGGGACTATTTATAGCAAAGGGTGGGGTGGACCTTGACATTCCCCTTTGTGACAGTTCGTCTACCCTCATGACTCTTCATCTACACTATGAATGTTACATCCACTATCGATACTTGAACTTACACTTGACAAGATGTTACATACAATCTTCACATGTACCCATGTGAGACAAAATGGCTTGAGAAAGCCATGCAAGACATCACCAACACTCAAACCATTATGGTGAGACCAACTCTTGACATCCTTGTGATTGTCGATGGTGGCAAATGATGCCAAGCTTGTTCGTCCATGATGGTGTTCGTGCGCTCAATGGTGATATCTTGTTGAAGAGAACTCTTGCCTCCGTTGCATCTGGGTACACTGATATGGCTCCTCCGTCCAACTCATCTGATAACATGTGCATGGTCATCCTAGGTGGGACTAGACTGGCAACATGTTGATGCATAGTTTCTGCATTGATCTTCAAGCATGTGCTGGTGACCGTGTGCATCGACTTGTCAAATACATGTTCAACTCCAATTGGACATGCTTCTTCTCTTTGCCTCGGTGAGTGTGCAAAATGGGTGGGATCGCATGCATGCGCACAATGACATGCATGTTGCTGAATTCCCTTGCATGTGATCAACAACACTACTCACCTTGTCTTCTCTGTGCCAACTACTAGGATGGATCTATAACTTGTATGGGCATAGTTTCATCTGTGAATGCATGTTGTGCCCCCTGTTGTACCTGTTCCTGCTAAAAGTCGTTCTCTCATCTATGCAACTCTCGTTCTTCCTTGAGTTGTTGTTTCATCACATGCAACTCCTTCTCTGTTAAATTCTTTTCCTTCGCACAATCTTCATCTCGCGCCATCACCTCATACCCTGAGTCTCCAAAGTTGCTTTCATCACAAGTGGATCTGCTTGAGCTTGCAACTTTGTTCTGCCTCTGTGTTGTCAACAACCTTCCTCTTAAATTCGTTCCATCCGGTATGCTGCCTTCAGCTGTTGTTGATGGTGCTTCTTGTTGTGATGCTGCTACCGTCATATCTTGATGTCCTTGTCTACAAACAAATTGATGTCTTTGTTGGTAGGCAAGTTCATAGACACTTGATCGACTGCATCCCCAAGTGTGCTTTAAATAGTGTCTTCAACTTTTCTCTACTGGAAACCATTGTACATGTGATGCTGAGAGGAAGATGAACACCTGCGATACTTGGAGACGTGGCAACACTCATGGCAAGCAATCTATCAATCGAAAACCAAAAGGAACTTGAGAACTGACTTGCGACATACCTGTGTGACTGATAATGAAGGTTACGTAATTTCTGCCAAGAGGTTAGGAGACTAAATGCCAAAACTGTGCAAGGCACAGTCCGAGCTGTCAGGAGACTGGATGAGTGCTAGAAGTGTGCAATGCACAGTCCATCCTGGCCTGCTGAGGACTGAAACTGCACAATGCATAATTTCAGTCAGCAATGACAAGCAACCAGCAAACTACATTGAGCAGTTTTTGGGGCCAACAGGACACTGCCTCCAAGAAATGTGCAATGCATGCTTGGAGGTCAGTGCATGGCTAGACTTGTGAAATTTCTGGAGGGAAGGTAGATCCTTTGCTTCCGGAAATGCACAGTGCTAGTTAGGCAAGGCACGGTCCAGGCAAAGGCAGCCTAGTTCGACCGATGGGCGATTGAAAACATGAGAAATGTGAATGCATGATGAGATGAATGCAAACAAGAGTGAATGATCATTCATGCAAAAAACAAGCGCATGATTCAAAAAATGGGTAACCATGCATGTGTGTGAAGCGAGTCACCGCAACAGTGACTGTCTATGAAAAACAGTGTCATGCATGCGACAACAGTGAGATGCGAATGAAACTAAAACGATGCTTCTACAAGCTAACATGCATCAAAATGGCAACAAGTGCTCATTGAAATCAAGTAGAAAAAAATCACACAATGCAAAACACAAAAAGCGACATAAATGCAAAACAAGACATGGAAGGTGGGCTTACCCAAAAAATCTGAGCTGAATGTGCCGACGACTCCTGGATGCAATGTTGGATGTCAGAGCTACAAGGTTGATGTGAGGAATGGGATCTACATTGTCTGGTTGATGAGTTTTAATAAAATTGAGGTTATGATGTGTATGCCACAAATCTAGGGAAAGTGACACTTGGTGGGAGGTTTATGAAATGATCCTTGCATGTCACCTCTAGCTGCTAAAAATAGATTCTTGAAACAAGGGATTCCTTTGCATGTTGCTTTGGGAGAAGCAGTCCATGCATGCAAATAAGTTTTTCCCAGTCCCGGAGGGAATCGGTCAACCTGAAGGCACATGCATCGATATGTCAGCTAAGGGGAAAAAATACACCATTCTGGGAGGGAGTTTGGTTGGCTTCCTAGAGGGATTGTGCAATTTTTGGGTAGAGCAACTGACTGCTGCCCAAAATTGCACAATTTCTAGGCTGAGTAGTCTTGTTGGAAGGAATTGCACAATTTTTCTAGTAAATAGTGATAGGCAGATTTGCTTAATTATGGAGTGCAGCAGGCTGCCAGACAGAATTGCACAATTTCTCGAGGGAAGGCTAGTTTCCCTCCAGAATTACGTAATTTATTGAGGGAGCTGCTCAACCTGCAGCTGGACCAAGTCTGGTGAAACAACCTGTGAGGGGGATGAAACAAGTTTTGATGGACAAACTATCATTATGCAAGAAAATCACTAAATCTTGTGTACTTGACAAGGCAAGGCATGCTGCTATGAAAGGTTGGTAAGGGAGGCTCCAAAACGAAGCTAAGGAAATTTTTTTGACGGTGGTTGTAGCCACTACAACAAAACCATTCCTTAGAAAATTTGTGTTATTATTTTTTGATGATATACTAATCTACAACAAGTCTTGGAAGAATCATGTTCAACATGTTGATAGGGTGCTCAAATTATTGGAGGAGAAACAATTATATGGAAAAACCTTCAAATGTTTATTTGGAGTACAGGAGGTGGAATATTTAGGTCATATTGTATCTCATGAGGGTGTTAAGGTAGACCCTAAAAAATTAAAGCCATTAAGGAATGGAAAATCCCCACAACCATAAAGCATCTTCAAGTATTTCTCAGGTTGATAGGGTATTATCGCAAGTTTTTTAAGAATTATGGGAGAATAGTAGCACCTCTAACAACATTACTGAAGAAAGATGCATTTTATTGGACTCCATAAGCAACTAAGGCCTTTGAACATCTTAAAGAGGAAATGTGCCAGGCATCGGTCTTAGCTACGCTAGACTTCACAAAAACCTTTATTGTGGAATTGAATGCCTCAGGAAATCGAATTGGTGTTGTTGCAAGAAGGAAGACCCATTTATTGTGAAAGCCGTCCAATCAAAGGAAAGTATTTACATAAACCTATTTATGAGAAGGAAATGCTGGCAATACTACATGCACTAAAGAAATAATGACCTTACCTAATGGGAAGAAACTTCAAGGTAAAAACAGATCATCATAGTCTTAAATACTTTTTGGAACAAAGATTATCTTCAGAAAAGCAACAAAAACAGGTCACAAAGATGTTGGGTTATGACTTTGAAATCATCTACATAAAAGGGAAGCAAAATGTTGTTGCAGATGCACTCTCAATAAAGGATGAGGATGTGGAAGCATTTCTTTGTGCCATTTCTATTATCCAACTAGATGAGATAACCAAAGCAAGGGATGAATGGAATAATGATGAAGAAGTGTGGACACTCATTCAAAAGATACAACAAGGTCCCAATACATTTGACACATTTAGTTGGAAAATGATTCATTATGGTACAAAGATCGCTTATACTTTTGTAAGAATTCTCAACTCAAACAAAAAATTCTTTTGGAATTTCACACCTCTCCCTTAGGAGGGAACTTAGGGTTTTTAAAAACTTACCAAAGGGTCAAGAAGGGATTTTTTTGGGATGGCCTTAAATATGATATTCAAAATTCTGTGGCAGAATGTTTGGTTTTCCAACAAATAAAGTTGAGACAATGAAGACCTCGGGTATGTTACATTGGGAGGAGGTCTCAATGGATTTTATCACAGGTTTACCTAAGTCTAAAGGAAAGAGTTTCATCATGGTGGTAGTTTATAGGCTAATCAAGTATGCACACTTTTGTGCAATACTTGATCACAAAAGTATGCACACTTTTGTGCAATACTTGATTTTTTTGGGATGGCCTTAAATATGATATTCAAAATTCTGTGGCAGAATGTTTGGTTTTCCAACAAATAAAGTTGAGACAATGAAGACCTCGGGTATGTTACATTGGGAGGAGGTCTCAATGGATTTTATCACAGGTTTACCTAAGTCTAAAGGAAAGAGTGTCATCATGGTGGTAGTTAATAGGCTAATCAAGTATGCACACTTTTGTGCAATATCTCATCCATTTAAATCCAATACATTTTCTATTGAATTTATGGAAACAATTCAAAAGATACATGGAAACCCAAATATTATTGTAAGCGAAAAAGATCCCATATTCACTGGAAATTTTTGGACAAAATTATTTTCTTGTCTGGGTACTCAATTAGATCATAGTTCATCTTATCATCCTCAATTTGATGGGAAAAATGAGATTGTAACATCTCTGGTGAAAATTCCATGCAATAAATGTTAAAAATAATAACCACATATGACTGGGACACTTATTCCAAGCTGAATGTTGGGCAAGACATCCTAGTGTGTATTCATTTGGTTGTTTGTGGCTAAGGAAAGTGGAAAAGGCAATGGCTAAGGAATTAAAGAGGCAAAAAAGGTATTTTGGAACAATTATTTATGAAAATAATGGAAATTAGGAGAAAAATGAGGTGAAAGGTCACAGGTTGCATGTGAGGAGGAAAATGAAGGAAAATAATGGAAAATGAAGAAAACAGAGGCCTCATTCATAAAAAGGCTTATGAGGATCGGTTGGTAACCTTTTGTCAGCTTAGATTTGTAAGTAGGGAAAGGCAAGATCAAGCAGCTACAACAGGCTTCATTGCAAGTATCAACTTGCATGTGTATTTTCCTTGATATATTTGGCATGCATGGGATTGGATGTGTTTATTTTCTACCATGGCATGGGTTTTTCCAGGTGTGATTGTATTTTCAATCTAGCCTTGCCATTTCCTAGTAGCTTTGATGAGATGGGTTCTCTCATGCAATTTGTGGGGGATGGTCAGATTGGATTCAAAGTTAAGTGGGGTGGATCTCCGAATTTAAAAACACATGGTGGTAGTGGTCCCTGAACCAGACTAAGGATGCACAAAGCCACTAGCCTAGTAACCCTTGAAATAGACCATGGGTTATGGTAAAGCCAGATTGAATCTTATCATAGTGGCCTCTCGTCACATGTTTACCCCGGCTAGTTGGTTGCTTGGGTAGAAGTGGGAGGAGGGTGTTACAGAGTGGTATCAGAGCATGGTTCAACTCTCAGATTGAATGGATTGAATGTGTGTTGATCATGCATGCATGTCAGTTTCATGTGTGTCTCTTACACTTACATAATTGTTGCATTTGCTTAATGATGGATTACGGTTGTAGTTTGATTATCATGGAGAATTTGATATTGATTTCATGAAATGTATTTGAAATGAGTATGTGACTGACTGTATATGTTTAATTTTCGCTTACATGTTGATTTTATGTCGCCTACTTACATCCTTGTATGTTAGGTTACATTTTAAATATTTGATTACATGCCTCAATATTGTAGGTTGATTACAAGAATTGATTGATTATGTTCAACTACATGCATTCATGCGTATGTGTAGTTGATTTGGCATTGCTTATGCACGTTGTCGGGTGCATGTGGCAATGTGTATAATGCAGTAATGGTTATTTTCATGCATGAGGTCACAACATGCATTGTTGATATGAGCTTGCATTAACGACTGGAACCTAACTGGAGTGATGTTTGAATGTTGATACATTTACTTGCGTATTTCGACATGTTGTTATGATTATGTTATACACGTATCACATTGATTTGGTGATCTTGTAGACAAGGTATCCTCCCCGATCTATACTAAGGTACATTGGTTTATTGTGATTTGGTTTATCTAACATATTATGCCTTATAGGAAGAAATATCAAATGGCTAGTAAGATGGTTGACTATAAAGACTCTCCCTAAAAATCTGAAGACCAGTATGGTATTGTGAACCCCTATGACTTGGAAGTTACATTAAGAAGTTTAACAGACGAGATAAGGAGTTGTAAGGCAGATAATGACATAATCATACAGTCAGAGGAAAAGTTAGTAGAGGTGAATGTAGTAATACTTCAGAGCTTGTCGGATTTGCAGTGACAAGGACCACTACGGATCAATCATGAGAAAGAATATAAAACTAATGGGGCATATGGAAACAAATCTCATGGCGGTCACTAATTAGATAGAGAGGACACAATCTGGGATGGTAGATTGTTGGAAACTCCGGAAAGAAGAAGGGATAGACACAGGTATGATTCTAGTTCTGATTTAGATAGGCACCGTAATCATCATCGGTATCATCGTTACAAAAGGAATGATAAGGGGTATTTGTTGGATTAATTCAAGAAAATAAAGCCACCTAATTTTGATGGAGATGTGAAGAAGACGGAGGATGTAGAGGCTTGGATACTTGGCATGAACAAATTCTTTGAGATGCATGAGTACACAGATAACATGAAGGCTCAGATAGCTATCTTTAGCTTGAAAGGTAAAGAAAACATCTGGTGGGAAGATGTTAAGTGGGTTAGAGACATTAGGAAATATGACTTGAGTTGGCAGGAATTTAAGAGGCTTTTCAGGAATAAGTACTTGTTAGAAAGGTACTACGACAACAAGGCTAAAGAGTTATATAAGTTAAAGATGGGGTCAATTAAAGACAAAGATTATGTAACCAAGTTTTTTGAGTTATTGAGGTATGTACCGTATCTTACTAATGAGAAGGCTAAGGTTCAGATATTTGTCAGTGGTTTTCCATTAGCATTTAGAGATCGAATTGAGTATGATGAGCCTCAGTCACTTGAGGAAGTCATTGGGAAACTGAAGCATTGCTATGAGAAATCAAAGCGTAAGAATGAATCTCAGCATTGATAGAAATGAAAAGACAATTGTATAGGTAAATGGTAGCCTAAGAGGAGACGGCCTCAACATGCAAATGGGAAAGAAAATGTGGCACCGCAAAAGAGATTTAATGCAGCTAGATAGGGATATGGGCCACAACAACAACATAAGCAACATAGAGGTGAGGGCACTATTCAGTTGGAGTGTTGGACATGTGGTGAAGAACACCTTAGGAGAGATTGTCCGCAACATCAAGGTCGAAGGCCTAAGATATACAATGCACAAGAGGTACAGATTATTGGGGATGTTGGCCAAAGTATTCCACATATCTATGCAATAATGGACAACGGGCAAGCAGAACACCATGCATATATATTTGAGATGGATGGTAAGCTTTGTGATCAGGTTATTTCTATTTTGATTCACCTTGAATCTAAGTATAGCTATGTTAGTCCTAACTTGGTGGATAAGTGTGCTTTGAGTAAGGAGTCCCATGCAGAGTCTTCGTTAGTGCAGTTGGCTATAGGTATGAAGAAGTGAGTTCATCATTGGGTAAGAGCTTGCACATTTGATTTGAATGGTATGCTTATAGCATCACATTTGAATGTATTACCATTGGGTTCATATTGTATGTTATTTGGCATGGATTGGTTGTATCTTCGTAGAACCAAGGTTTATTGTTATGACAAAGCTATTGAGTGTGTTGATGATGATAATGGGGAACAAAGAGTCTTGCAAGGTAAGAAGAAAGCCACATCAGTTAGGATGGTGACAACTATGAAAGCAAAGCGTAGCCACAGGAAATGGTGCAAGGTATTTTCCGTACGAATTTCTGGTGATAAGGGTAAGGAGGCTAAGGATACAGATGTATTGAACAGGTACCCAGTGTTGCAGAAGTTCAATGATGTATTTCTTAAGGACATTACAAAGTTTCCACCTCATAGGCAAGTAGACTTTTCAATTGAGTTAGTGCCAAGGGTAGCTCCAGCATCGAAAGCACCTTACAGGATGAGAACACCTAAGTTAGTTGAGTTAAAGTTGTAGCTGAAGGAGATGTTAGACAAGGGGTACATTAGGCCAAGTGTATTACCTTGGGGTGCACCAGTCTTATTTGTGAGAAAGAAATATGGTACCCTCAGATTATGTATTGACTACAGGTAGTTGAAAAAAGTGACTATCAAGAATAGATACCCTTTACCGAGTATTGATGACTCGTTCGATTAGCTGAAGGGAGAAGAAGTGTTCTCAAAGATTAATCTGAGATCGGGATACAATCAGGTATGCATCAAATATGAGGACATATAAAATGCTACGTTCAGCACAAGGTGTGGGCATTATGAGTTTGTTGTTGTTCCATTTGGCTTAACTAATGCTCCAGCTACATTCATGTGTTTGATGAATGGTGTGTTGCGTCCATATTTGAATAAGTTTGTTATTGTTTTCATTGATGATATACTGGTGTATTCTAAAAATGAGGAAGAGCATGCTGAGCATTTAGCAACAGTATTGAGGTTGTTGAGAGAGCATCAGTTGTATGCTAAGCTCAACAAGTGTAGTTTCTTTCAGACTGAGGTGCACTACTTGGGACATGTTGTCTCCAAGGAAGGTATTGCCATAGATCTAAAGAAGATAAGGGCCATCATGGAGTGGGTAGCTCCTACGAATGTGGATGAGGTGAGATCTTTCATGGGTCTGGCAGGATATTATAGGAGGTTCATCAGGAACTTCTCACAGATTGCTTATCCCATTACATCATTGCAGAGGAAAGGTAATAAGTTCGAATGGATGGTAGAGTGCGAGACTAGCTTTGAGTAGCTAAGGAGTTGCTGACACATGCACTCGTGCTACATATTACAGATCCAGACAAAGAGTTCATAGTGTGTACAGATGCTTGCAAGAGAGGACTTGGTGGAGTCCTTATGCAGGATGGATAGGTGGTACGTTATGAGTCCCAAAAACTAAATGAGCATGAGTAGAACTACCTGATGCATGATCTTGAGTTGGCAGTGATTATACATGCATTGAAGATGTGGAGACACTATCTTCTTGGCAGGAGGTTTGTGCTTATGAGTGATCACATTGGGCTGAAGTATTTGTTTTACCAACTGAATCTGAATGCTAGGAACGCTAGATGGTTGGCCACGATCAACGAGTTTGACTTCGAGATTAGGTACATCAAAGGTGAGGAAAACGTGGTGGTAGATCCTCTCAGCAGACGGGTATAGGTACATCACTTGGCAGCTATGAGATCCTATGGGACATACTTACAGGATAGGATCTTGTAGGCAGGAGAACAGGATGTCAGATATATGGAGATTGTGCATAGGTTGCAGCAGAGTACAGGGATAGGTACAAGTGATAGTAAAAGTATAGGTATAGGTGATAGTACATGTATAGGTACAGGTGATAGTACAAGTACAGGTACATGTGATATTAAAGGTATAGGTACATGTGATAGCACAGGTACAGAAACAGGTATTGGTATAGGTACAATTGAATAGGACTTGGATCATTGTCTTACAGTAGATGGGTTGGTCAAGTTTCGAGACAGGATATATGTACCAGATAATAGTGAACTCAAGAAGGTGATCTTGAGGGAATTTCATGCGAAACCTTATTCAGGTCACCTAGGTTATCAGAAGACACTCACAGTAGTGAAGAGATATTACTATTGGCTGAATCTGAAGAGGGATGTAGTAGAGTTTGTGGTGAGATGTTTCGACTGTTAGCGAGTGAAAGCAGAGTGCAAACATCTAGGTGGACTGCTACAACCGATCACTATTCCTGAGTGGAAATGGGAGGTCATTTCCATGGATTTCATCATAGGGTTGTCGAAGACAGTGAAGCAACATGATTCCATCATGGTCATTGTGGACAGGTTAACAAAGGTTGCACACTTTGTTCCGGTGAAGTCTATGTTCTCAACTAGTGATGTGGCACAAGTATTCATCTGAGACATGGTTAACCTACATGGTGTTCTGAAGAAGATTGTGTTAGACAAGGATGCAAAGTTCACTTCCAAGTTTTGGAAGGAGTTATTTGTAGGTTTCGAAACCGATTTGGCCTTCAACACATCTTATCATCCGCAAACAGATGGACAGATTGAGAGGGACAACAGGATATTGGAGGACATGTTGAGGATGTATGTTATGCATCAATAGAGGAAATGGGAAGAGTATCTCCCTTTGGTCGAGTTTGTATACAACAATGGTTATCAAGAGTCACTAAGGATGAGTCCCTTTGAGGCGTTGTATGTGCGGAGTTGTAACACTCACATTAGCTAGAGTGATCCGGTTAGCAGAGTATTGATTGGACCAGATATGGTGGCATACATGGAACAAGAGATGCAGGTGATCAAGAAAAATCTTAAGGCAACACAGGATAGGCAAAATATTAATGCAGACAGGAACATGTTGTTCAAGGAGTTCTAGGTTGGGGAACAAGTGTACTTGCACATTAAACCAAAGAAGAGCTCCTTGCAGATTGGCTGATGTGCCAAGATGACACCACGATTTTTTGGACCCTCCAATATCATAGAGTAGATTGGGCCTGCTAGCCTTGTTGGCAAATGGCCCAAAAATGGATCCAAAAATGCTCTTTAAAGTCTCCAAAAGCCAATAAAATCATGCCAATTGACCCAAATATGCTCTTGAAGTCTTCAAAAGCATGCTTAAGATCATCCAAATATCGAAACAAGCATAGGAGGAGAGCCCTTAAAATGGTGGAAAAACACTATCGGGAGGCTAAAACACTGAAAAAACAGTGAAAAACTACATATCGCAGGCTTAAATAGTCCAACGCACAGTATCCATTAGATCTGACCGATCAACGACCCAAATCTAAGTGGCAAATCACAAATCGGCCAACACAGAGGACTTAAGGATCGACGGAGGACACCCCCAATCAGCGATCTCCGATGATCATATCGGCGGGTCGCTATCGGCGGAGGAAATCAGCGGGTATTGATGATTACAAAGGGGAACTTGTGATTGCAATCAGCGATGCAATTTGGACCGTCGATTGAGCACGTAGATCGACGGCCCAAATCGCGTTGCAGGATCGCCATCGACACTAATCATGGGGCGGGGCCTATGCACAGGTATATGTGCGACCCGATGATCAGACCTGATGGCATTATATATGATATTTCATAAAATTTGAAGTCCGCAAGAAAGGCCATTTTCAATGTATTTTGTGTACTTTCATTATATAAAAAATACAAAGGGAACCTTGGACTTGTGATATGCAACAAGACCCGGACCCGAAAGGGTTCGAGAAGGAAAATATATAATATTTGAAGTCTAGAAGAAGCCATATTTTAATGTATTTCTAACTTTTTTCAAGTATTTCAAAATACAAAGGGAAGATGGTAACATGCCATGTGCGACTTGCGATAGTGTTTCTGGGAAAAATAGTTTCTTTTCAATCTGCTAGCCCTCTAGGATTGGTAGCTATCCTAGCAAATAAACAATCAAAGTAGTTTGGGATTTCCTCTATGTATGATAGATAAGAGAGAAGCAAAGGAACTAACCTGTATCTTCCGCTTGACTCCTTTCTTGATTTCCCTCCCCCTTGATAGAGCTTGCATCTCCTCTCCTACTTATCCCACTTAGAGAATACCTGTAGAGACAAAGTAAAAAAACACCATCAAAGCATCTTGATCTATTATATCATAAGCAATGTAGAATCAGAAATACATTGAACATATAATGGCATTCACAAATAAACGATTATATGGAGGAAAACTCAAAGAAATTTATTAAAATAGAAGGGAGAATTACAACCCAGCTATCTCATCCAACATCATCCTCCCAGCATCAAAGCCCTCTTCACCTCATGAAAAGCAAGATCACCTAACAATACAATACTCTTTCTCAGATACAAACTATCAACACTTCCTTACAAATTACAAAATTCCAGCCTCCAGATCTCTTAGATGAGAGATCCAATTATAGATGTCTGCAAGGGTGTGAGTCATCTCTGGGTTTTTGATTAGTGTCATTCCACTTGTTGTTTTCGGTTCCACTTGGAGATTTCTTGGATCTCTTACTCATCCTTGGGCGAATTCAGAGAAACAAGTGTCATAGGAGAAGTTTCTAGTAGATTCCATGAGCATCCACTTAGAAAACTATCTCGGACATTTGTCCATTCTCGCTCATTGCACCCCACAGAAGGCCTCATCAGTATGCATTGCACCTCGCTAGTGTAGAAGTCAGTATGCATCGTACCCTGACAGTGGAGTAGTCAGTATTGTCCTATTTTGGCCAGTTCTAGATGGTTTTTTAGGTGGAACTTTTAGGGAATGATGTAATCAGTTGACCATGATCTTTTAGGGTATGAAACAACACCTTTAGGGATTAAAGAGCCCTAGTTTATCGACATATAAGATTGGGGTTGAAGTGCCCAAATATGTCTATAACAGCTGCTCCCTAAAGCATGAAGTCGTAAATCTTTGATGTCGGGTGAAATGATTTAACATGAGGATCCGATGTTTTCGAAACTGGAAGGCGACCTATATAAGATACAATACAATACATCATCATCATATAATTTTCATGATCTAGCTGAGGCAGGCATTCCCATTTATAAATTCATTTCATGTATATAGATCAGATAATCATCTGCAGTTGCAGACTGGTGATTCTTCATATGCAGGGTCGTCGTCCCTGGCTTGGATGACCATCTGTGTAGCTTCTGTGTACATTTGATGTCTTTATATTCCTAGATGTATCACAGCCCAGATGGATGAAACTAGATCCGGGTTCTTCAAACTCATTCAATCTTCACCTGATGTACAAGTCGATCCATGTAAAAACATGTTCTAAAGTCGAACATGGAAAGACAACGCCTGATTACCAGCTAATAATGTGAGTTGTTAATAGACGTGAGAGGAATCATCGATAATGATAATGACCCTCAAGGTACTACAGTTCAATTCACATGGTGTGAATATATGATCCAATGTCAAACACCATGCAAAATCTTTCGGTCGAAGGCCATTGATGTCAACCTGTCATTGGAAGTGAGAAACTTACCATTAAGGCATGCAAGCTTCAAAATACTGAAAGGGGTGTTTCTAAGTCAACTTCTTGGATAATGAGCTGATGTCTACAAGAAGTGACCTGTCGTAGGAGGGCCTTAATGTATCCCACATCTACGACATGAAACGAAGCAAATGATTTTTTGGAGGTGAAAACGATCGACAACACAAGGTTCAGGAATGGCGGTCATGAAAAATGGAGGTTGAAGGTATTGCAGTGGATGAGACATTAACTGGATGGTGAATTCTCAACTAAATGACTTCTCTTGAACATATCGGCGACACTGAGATGGATTGGTAGCGTTAACCCCAAAAATGGATGGTGTGAAAGACCAATGGTGAAATGACCAATGAAAGGAATAACCCAACTCGACTTAATCATGGTGATGGAGTGAAAGTGTAATGTTCAAGAGCGACCTACTACCATAAAATTCTTTAAGTTTTCTTCCCTTTTTCCCCAGTCATTGTTGACTAGTACCTCTTTATTTTTTTCAAGCTTGAGGAGGATAACATCTGCTTGTTCTCTAATTTTCCCTTTGGGCAAACCTGTCATTATGTTTTAGGGAGTCTTGCAACAGTGAAACTCGTTCTTATCAGGGTGGACAAGTTTGTTGCTATTGTTTTAACGAGTTTAACAACAAATATAACTCGGTCCTTTTCATGTTTAGAGAGTTTGAGAAGGGATGAAAAGAAAACTCCAGTAGTTCTTTTTCGTAGCATAATCCCTTAGGTTTGAAAAAGATTAAAATAATACAAAAGGGATGACTTTTCCTATCACTTTAGCGAGCTGAAAAAGATAAGTGCTCGAACTTTTTCATGAGATAATCCCTCAAGTCCGAAAAGGATTAAAATCTACATGAGGGATGGAACTTTCAATTACTTTAGCGAGCTAGAAAAGCTAATAGCTCGACAATCTTTTCATATTTAATGAGTGTGAAAAGGGTTTAAAGAGGACTCGTTTTTTAGGAACGAGTGGTATCCGGGGTAGCAACTGGTTCTGGGTAATCTTGGAACTTCTCAAAACATGGTGATGTGAAGAGGGTAGCTAATAGGACCACTCATCGCTGCTGTTACTCAAAAGGGTAAACAATCAAGTGGAAGCGTCTGATTGGCCAAAAGAATGGAGGTGATGGCAGGAACACAACTAAGGCTCAAAAGGATGATATAATGGCAATCACAAAGGTTATTTACCGAAGGCAGGTTCATTTTTTAAAGAGCTTGAACTCTGGGGGAGCATATGCTTTATTTGAGAGCGGGTTCATTTTTTAATGAGCTTGAACCTTGCGGAAACCATGCTCAGTGGTAGGTTTATTTTTTAACGAGCTTGAACCATGCGATAACATTACTCATGGTGGTAGGTTTATTTTTTAATGAGTTTAAACCATGTGAAAACATGCTCAGAGAAGGTGGGTTCATTTTTTAATGACCTCGAACCTTGCAGAAAGTATGCTCAGATTTTAGCTTTCTTTTTATGTAAACTAGAATCGACAAAAATAAAAAGCTAAAAAAACTAAAAAGCTAGGTAGGATGGTTTTGTCAGCAGTTTAGACAAAACACTTCCTTTGCTTCGTCCGCGGAGCAAACAAAGGTGAATGGTGTGTTAGACTAATCACCTAACCTAAGAAGTTAAAAATTAAAAAGCTAAAAAGCTAAAAAGCTAAAAAAAATGAACTTTGTCATTTTTAGCTTGCAAAAAAAAAGGTTTGCATGCCCTGAGACATCGAGAAAAGGAGAGTCTCCAGGTAACCATATGGGAATCACTGCGGTTAATTAGGATTGTTTTTGTCAGCAGAGCCGACGAAACACATCCTTGGATTTGTCCATCAAATAGACAAAGGTGAATGGTGTGAGTAACACTTCCAATCACATAACCTATAGGGAAACCAATCTTTTCAGCTGGGTTCGTCCGCCTAACTTTGTTACATTCACCAGACTACTCGTGGTAATTAGGTGGATGGAATGAAGGTTGAAGAGACACTCTTGATGCAAAAGGACCATTTATGGATGATGTTTGACTTGGAGCTGTGTTTGAACTCAGAAATGAAAGCTGGTGAATAAGCTGGACAATTTATCCTTGATGTGGGAAACACATTACTCGA
Organism: Pinus tabuliformis; assembly: GCA_031772625.1. Taxonomy (NCBI): domain Eukaryota; kingdom Viridiplantae; phylum Streptophyta; class Pinopsida; order Pinales; family Pinaceae; genus Pinus; species Pinus tabuliformis. The sequence goes on along the minus strand of CM062817.1, from coordinate 1,230,113,030 downwards.
AAGAGTGTTGAAACAATAGCCTCCATGTTGTAAACATAGTTACGCCCAAGGAGTAGATTGTAATCTAATGGCCCTTGGACTACCATCACGTTCAAGTGAATGGTTTTCCTTCTCAAAGTAATTGGTAACTTAGGAAGGATCCCTAATGGTCTACTCATTCCTTTGTTAAAGCCTGACAAATTCTGTGTAACAGGCATAAGCGATGGCGAACCAAGAACATTCCAAGCAGTTGAGGAAAGGATACTCATTGAAGCCCCTTCATCTATAATAGTGCTAGACACGATCATTTTGTAAACTTGTACTATAATATGGAATGGTACATTAGAAGGAAGGCGGGATCTTGCTAGTCGATTCCAATCAAAGGAAGCGACCAGACTGCTTGGAGGAGGTATCAAATAAACAGGTGAAATAACCCCTTGAGTAGCGAGAACTGGGGGATTCTCTTCCTAGTTTGATGGAATGGGCAGATTGCCCCCAAATTCGTCAGAATCTGAAGTAACAAAGAGAATTTGAATGGTATCATTCTCACCCTCTTGAGGATGGATATGATCTTCTAAAGGTAAAACTGGGTCGACTGACATCTTGACCTGTTGACTTTGGTCTGATGTGGACTAAGAAGATTCACTTTCAACAATAGGTGTTTCAACCAATGGTTTAGTCAAGTCAATTGGATTTTCCACTAGTAAAGGACTAGGGGAGAGTTTCCTATATCTAGGTGGAAGTCGCTATGGTGAAGCAGGACGGTTATGCAAGACTCTTTTGGCCTCACCCAAAAAAGGACAATGGGGAAGTATATGGTTCCCTTCACATAATGCACATGGAACTTTGAATTTTCCTTTCTGTCCATGGACTTCACTATCACTAGTTGATGGTGTATTATCAACATGATCATCAGAGGTTGATGACATCAATTGGTGTGAATGGGGGGACCATTCTCTCAAGATGCAAGGAATGCACAGAAAATCTCGATGATAATGGTCTCCTCTACAAATTATGCAAGGATATATGGGTTTATGAGCTTTAATGTGTGGATTTTCACCAACTGATGCATCCAAATCTATGGTTGGTTGGTTGCCCCCTTGCTGAATTGGCTTCTTCTTCTTCTCCTTACCTTTCTTTTTCTTCTTAGCCACTTGGTTATTAGCATCACTACTTTCACCAAGAGAAGAGGAAGAAGGGGAGGGAGAAACAAACGAAGAAGAAGGTGAGGGGTCAACCTTAGCATCAACTAGATGTTGATTCGATTGCTGAGGAATCACGTTATTTTGAACCACAGAGGTTGAGAATAGCCACACTGGCATGCCAATAGAAAGTCTCGGAAGGGACAAAGTGGCCATATGAGGAGAACCCATATTTCCCCAAGATGTAAAAGGACTAGGATTCCGCTCAAAAGGGATTCCATGATTGGTGGACTCCATTATCTAAACCTAAGATCAACGATGGAAACAGGGATGTTATTCCGAAATTAATAAATTTTAATGACGCTTTGAAACAACTTTGCTTTTTCAATTTTTAAGAGTCGAGAAAAAGCTGAAGATGACTCTAGCCCCCTTCGATTTTTAATGAGCCTAAAGTGACAAGTGCTCAGATGGACCTTTTCTTTTAAAGAGTCGAAAAGAAACGAAAGTGACTACTCTAGAGATCTAGAAAGAGGGATTACCAAATCGATCACAAAACTGAAAAATACACCTTGGTGATAAATTAAAGAGAAATTGCCAAGGACTTATGTACGGCAGTCAATCTTCCCAAATGCTATGTTCGGTGCATTGCGATCGATAGGGCGGCAGACTCAGCTTCCTATGGATAAAGGATGTAAGCCTATTGTGGTCTCCCAATATATACACGATAGTATGGGGAGCACAAGTCCGTGCTAGCACTTGTCGTACCAAAGAGGAGGAATCACCCAACCTTCAATGAAAAATGATAGTTACTAGATTTTACGACGCCGGAACACGTCTCTAGCCCAGACCTCTAGATTTGTTGCATTAGGTTCCAAAGCGTTGTTAAGTTCATTGAAATTTATTTTAGAGTTGATCTTGTTTAAAAGTTTTCCTTTCAATGGTTCACCACGTGATGTGGATTTAAAATTCCTAAATATGCAGTCTACAATGATAAACAATCATTGTTTATTTTGATCAATGAAAATCCTAGCTACTAAGGAAAGAAGATTACGATTCTTTCAAACAAAGAGCAAAGAGCACACACTAAATGCACTTTTCCTAAATCATTTTTCGAACATAGTCTACATGCAAATGAAAATGCATGTATTTGTTTTTCGTTCTCTTTAATGTGAAAATGCCAAAAAAGAAAACTAAATGTGGTAAATATCTGAAATATTTTTCACTCAAAGTAACATTTCGACAATTTCTTTTTCAAAATAGAAAGGAAGACTAAATGACACTTTTCGATTTCGAATAGAAAATGATTTCGACACTTCAAAATATAAACAACTCAAATCAAATACATGAAAAAAAGTTCAATTGAATATCCAATGAAGGAAGACTCAACGACACTTCTCTTTTTGACACAAAACGACAGTTACGACACTTTTGCACCAAAATGATAGTTCGATTTAAGCAACTTTTTAACAAAGGATCGTAAATGATGGAAAAATACATAAAAACATTTACTAATACTAATCAATGGAGGTTGATCTATCTGATGTAAGGAGGCCTTAGTAATGAGGTATTGTTCATAAGCAGCAAAACAACAAAACAGAGTTGAAAACAAGGACAAAACCCCCAAATTTCAAGAAGGGAAATAGGCTCAGTCAGTCATCGCACTTGTGCTTCACAAAAACAAGGATGCATCACACTTTTCAAACTTGAGAGGAGCGATGCATACTGGCAGACAGTGACAGACAGTGCGATGGGCCAGGGAGTGCAACTGAGATGGGTTTTTGCTAAGATTTGCAGCTGATTTCAGTGATTTAAGCTGAGCTATGATAGACAGTAAAAGGAAAAGTACAAAGGTATGATCTTGGGAGGTTACTAAGCCACGACAAGGGTATCTAGAATGTTTGTAAGTCAGATGTTTAGTTCATAAACTAAATTGGAGATTGACTAAAGCAACATTCATCTACTATGCAATTGCAGCACATGAGCAGTTCGAAGGCTATCTGGTTAACTTCAGGCTCCGTCTATAGTTTATAAAACAAACAACAATAACCAACAGACATCTATTCGTTCCCCAGTAGAGTAACCATTTTGTTTCTGGGAAAACTAGTGTCTTTTCGATCTGCTAGCCGTCTAGGATTGGCAGCTATCCTAGCAAACAAACAATCAAAGCAGTTTGGGATTTCCTCTATGTATGATGGATAAGAGAGAATAAAAGGAACCAACCTGTATCTTCTGCTTGACTCCTTGCTTGACTTCCCTGCCCCTTGATAGAGCTTGCAGCTCCTCTCCTACTTATCCCACTTAGAGAATACCTATAGAGACAAAGTAACAAAACACCATCAAAGAATCTTGATCTATTATATCATAAGCAATGCAGAATCAGAAATAAATTGGACATACAATGGCATTCACAAATAACAACATTTAGAAATACACGATTGTATGGAGGAAAACTCAAAGAGCTTTATTAAAATAGAAGGGAGAATTACAACCTAGCTATCTGATCCAGCATCATCCTCCTAGCATCAAAGCCCTCTCACCTCATGAAAAGAAACATCACCCAGCAATACAATACTCTTTCTCAGATACAAACTATCAACACTTCCTTACAAATTACAAAATTCTAGCCTCTAGATCTCTCAGATGAGGGATCCATTTATAGATGTCTGCAAGGGTGTGAGTCATCTCCGGGTTTTTGATTAGTGTCATTCCACTTGTTGTTTTTGGTTCCACTTGGAGATTTCTTGGATCTCTTACTCATCCCCAGGCGAATTCAGAGAAATAAGTGTCATTGGAGAAGTTTCTAGTAGATTCCATGAGCATCCACTTATCAAACTGTCTCGGACATTTGTCCATTCTTGCTCATCGCACCCCACAGAATGCCTCATTAGTATGCATCGCACCCTGACAGTGGAGCAGGGAGTATTGTCCTCTTTTGGTCAGTTCTGGATGGTTTTTCAGGTGGAACTTTTAGGGAATGATGTAATCAGTTGACCATGATCTTTTAGGGTATGAAACAACACCTTTAGGGATCAAAGAGCCCTAGTTTATTGACATATAAGATTGGGGTTGAAGTGCCCAAATATGTCTATAACAACTGCTCCCTAAAGCATGAAGTCGTAAATCTTTGATGTCGGGTGAAATGCTTTAACATGAGGATCCGAGGTTTTCGAAACTAGAAGGTGACCTATATAAGATACAATACAATACATCATCATCATATAATTTTCATGATCTAGCTGAGGTGGGCATTCCCATGCTCAGATTTATAAATTCATTTCATGTACATAGAATAGATAATCGTCTGCAGTTGCAGACTGGTGATTCTTCATATGTAGGGTCATCGTCCCTGGCTTGGATGACCATCTGTGTAGCTTTTGTGTACATTTGATGTCTTTATATTCCTAAATATATCACAGCCCGGATGGATGAAACTAGATCTGGGGTCTTCAAACTCATTCAATCTTTGCCTGATGTACAAGTTGATCCATGTGAAAAGATGTTCTAAAGTCGAACATGGAAAGACATCGCCTGATTACCAGCCAATAATGTGAGCTGTTAATAGACGCGAGAGGAATCACCGATAATGATAATGACCCTCAAGGTACTACAGTACAATTCATATGGTGTGAATATATGATCTGATGTCGAACACCACACAAAATCTTTCGGTCGAATGCCATTGATGTCAACTTGTTGCCGGAAGTGAGAACCTTGCCATTAAGGCATGCAAGCTTCAAAGTACTGAAAGGGGTTTTTCTAAGTCAACTTCTTCGATAATGAACTGATGTCAACAAGAAGTGACCTGTTGTAGGAGGGCCTTAATGTACCCCACATATACAACACGAAACGAAGCAAATGATTTTCTAGACGTGAAAACGATCGACGACACAAGGTTCAGGAATGGCGGTGATGAAAAATGGAGGTTGAAGGTATTGCAGTGGATGAGACGTTAACTGGATGGTGAATTCTCAACTGAATGACTTCTCTTGAACATATCGGCGACACTGAGATGGATTGGTAGTAATAACCCCAAAAATGGATGGTGCGAAAGACCAATGGCGAAATGACCGGTGACCGGAATAACCCAACCAGACTCAATCATGGTGATGGAGTGAAAGTGTCATGCACAAGAGCGACCTGCTACCATAAAATTCTTTAATTTTTCTTCCCTTTTTCCCCAGTCATTGTTGACCAGTACCTCTTTACTTTTTTCAAGCTTGAGGAGCATAACATGTGCTTGTTCTATAATTTTCCCTTCGGGAAAACCTATCGCTATGTTTTAGCGTGTCTAGCAACAGTGAAACTCGTTCTTTTCTAGGTGGACAAGTTTTTCACTATTGTTTTAACGAGTTTAACGACAAAGATAACTTGGTCCTTTTCATGTTTAGAGAGTTTGAAAAGGGACGAAAAGAAAACTCTAGTAGTTCTTTTTGGTAGCATAATCCCTTAGGTCCGAAAAAGATTAAAATAATATAAAAAGTGATGACTTTTCCGATCACTTTAGCGAGCCAAAAAAGACAAGCGCTCGAAATTTTCTTGAGATAATCCCTCAAGTCCAAAAAATATTAAAAACTACATGAGGGATGGCGCTTTCAATTACTTTAGCGAGTTGGAAAGGCCAATAGCTCGATAATATTTTCATATTTAATGAGTCTGAAAAGGGTTTAAAGAGGACTCATTTTTTAGGAACGAGTGGTATCCGGGGTAGCAACTGGTTCTGGGTAATCTTGGAACTTCTCAAAACATGGTGATGTGAAGAGGGTGGCTAATAGGACCACTCATTGTAGCTGTTCCTCAAAAGGGTAAACAATCAAGTGGAAGCGTATGATCAGACAAAAGAATGGAGGTGATGGCAGGAACACAACCAAGGCTCAAAAGGCTTATGTAATGGCAATCACGAAGGTTATTTACTGAAGGTAGGTTCATTTTTTAAAGAGCTTGAACTTTGGGGGAACATATGCTCTGTTTGGGAGCGGGTTCATTTTTTAACGAGCTTGAACCTTGCGGAAACTATGCTCAGTGGTAGGTTTATTTTTTAATGAGCTTGAACCATGCGATAACATTGCTCATGGTGGTAGGTTTATTTTTTAATGAGATTAAACCATGTGACAACATGCTTAGAGAAGGCAGGTTCATTTTTTAGTGAGCTCGAACCTTGCGGAAAGTATGCTTAGTGAAGTGGTGAAAAATGTTCAATTCACTATCTAGCACATGAGATTCTTTCGACGGTCATTTAACCTGCTCAATCACTCCATCAAATTGATTAGAAATAAATATATATGTACGAAAAATGAATTAAAACCAACATTTTACTTGAAGTACATGAATGGTAACCATAAAAAGTAGTTTTACCTTTCATTTACATCATTTCATTTCAAATTTGGGATTTGGAGCTCTGGAGTGGTTTCCCCCTCAAATTTCATTAGTTGATTACAAGAGATCTGGTGGACTATTTTCTGCGCCGTCAGGACCAGGTAGGAGCTAACCCTGAGCTCTTCATTTTCATTCCCTCTTTTCTTGATTTTGAGCAGGTTTTTCCATTTTCTGGACCCTGGGGTTAGAAGAATACATTCTCCAACCATCGCACCTATCTTATATCGAAAGGGGAAATGCATAATGAGCTATACACTGGCTAGTCAGTATGCATCTCACCTTGCTCAAGGCAGGGCGCGATGGGCGCAAAAGTGAAACTTTGTACAGTGACTTTTCATGTAATTTTTCCCTGTTTTTGCTCAAATTTGGATCCTAACTCATCTCTTGTTTGCATTTCAGATTTTTGTTGGATCAAGATGGTTGTCACATGGCATGAACATGAACATGAAGAAGAGGACATGATTTCCTTACACGACCAGGGCACAGTTGCTGCATTAAGAAACTATGGTTTGCTAAAGTTCTTCCACATATCCAGCATGAGGCAACAAATCAATTTGTTGCAGTATTTTCTCGATGCTTGGGATCTGATCGACCAGGTTTTCTAGACAGTCGAGGATATTTACTTTCTAACGAGGTTATTAAGGCATGGTGCCTCTCTTTCACTAGTGGGATCCGCCCGTGGGGGTGAATATGTAAAAGATTACATTCATCAGTTTTGTAGAGATGGATCTCAGCCCAGCAGAGATGGCAAGTTCAATATCCGGGATGTCACTGATCGGCCCTTGAGGACCATTTCTTTTACTTTTGCTAGACTGGTTGGCAGCGCGGATTTACACTTGGAAAATAGATCTTATATGAAGTATGCCCTGGAATACTTGGAACGGAAGGTGTTCAACTGGTGTGAAGCGGTACTTCCTGTCATAAAAGAGTAGCTCTCTAAAGTAAAGAATGGAAGATCCAAGAATTTTGGCTATGGTTCCATATTGACTACTTTCGCTTTCGAGAGGATTCCACTGATGCAGCCTCAGAACATTTCACTGGGATTGCCAGCACTGAAGGAACCACGGATGCAGAGATGGGTTGATCTCATGGCTAGACATGCCGGTCAGTCACATATTTCCTTCTCTGATGCCTTTTTCAAGTGGTTTGACCATTAGGAGATGGTTTTTGCAGAGTATCCATACGTCGGGATGGATTTCTGAGGCGACCCGGATTTGGCGTTACCAGCTGGCGAGTAGTGGAGTGCTATAGGTAAAATGATTTGACCATATCTTTGTTTATCAGTTTTATAATTTTTTTGTGTTTTTTAATGTTATTAAGACTAATAAAACTCATATGTGTGTGTAGATATTGGGCCAGTGCGACCAATGGCACGCCCACCGGGGGCAGCTAATGCTCCAGTAGGAGAGGTTGTAGGGAGGGTTGTCCTTTAGGATTTGGACATATCGGAGACCCTAGCAGTGCTGCAGGATCAGGTCGAGGGCCTCACTCTCAGTATTCAGGATGTTAGGACCGATGAGTTACCTTTGAGGTTACAACGCCATACTACTGGTGTGCCGAGTCAATGGACCAGGTTCTTGCACATGATCACATAGGCAGTGACATGTTATCACCAGCATCATTAGTCTAGGATGCTTCCCTGCATTCATTTTTGAGTTTCTTGGTCACATGACCAATTTTTTCTTGGACACAAAACATTTTGTAAAAACTACAAACAGTTATATATTTTTGATTTTCGGAGTTTTATTTTGGTTAAGTCATGCAATCCTGACGCAAATGTTAATGTAAAATGCTTTCTTTACAAATGTTGCAAATGTTTATCTAACACATAGTTTGCTAATGAATCAGTCAATGTGTTTAAGTTTCTGGAAATGTGTTGATATTGAATAGAATTAAACTGTCTTTCCAAAATCCTAACTCTTAGGAACATGCGATGAATAGCTGGGTTCTGAAAGGAATAAATTTCAGTAAGCTGTAGAATGACGAGCTGTGAGTCTAGCCTGACAATAAGATGGCGTATGCCACGTGAAATGGAATTAGAGAGAAGTTCAATCAACGCGCTATATTCAGTGATGTTGTTTGTTGACTGATCAATGCATATCCCCCTGAAACTCACTAAGTCACCACTTCGAGCGAAAATGGCCCAGGCTACAGAAGATAGGTTCTGCATTCTACGACTAGCTCCATCAGCGTAGCCAACGAATGGTCCAAAAAGTTTGACATCTACAACAAATGTGAAGTGGATTACCTAACCAAAATGACAACTCTAACATAAAACACAAAAATGCAATAAAATCATATTTACAATGAGCTTACCACACTTAATCAAGCATAGTAACATTTAAGATACAACCCGTTTCGGGGCTGCGACAGTGGAATCCCATCATAATCAACCAGCTCGTAGGCTCCTTTTGTCAATACCCATTTAACAATGTAGGGGCCCATCTATAATGGTTCGAATTTACCTGCTCCTAATTTTTCAGAGTCCTGATTGTAAAGCAAGACTAGGTCACCTTTTGAGAAGACACGAGGCTTGACATTTTTGTCAAATTGCACCTTGACACGTTTCTTATGCGCTTCGTTAGCCAATGTGGCATCACAATGGGTTTCATCCAAGTGGATTAGTTCCAAGAAATGAGCCTCTTCCTCAGAGGTTTCGGGAAGTAGATCGATTACAAGCATGAGGCACGAGATTTCACACTGAATTGGTAAGATAGCTTCCAGAACATACTGTTAGTGCTTGAAATTTCACCTCAGGCTGAGAAAGGTAAACTTCAAGGCAACATCAAACCACTTAGCCTCGTAGCTAGCCCTACGGGGTAGGAGAGGGCTCTCTCCGGTCTATCTCAGTAAAGATCTTCAATGGGCGAGATGACCAATAGGAAAACACTGATTTTAGGCTAGTAAAATGATCAAGAGGTTTAAATTTGGGATTTTTAAAGTTTTGGTGGAAAATTGGGGAATGGCAATTTCGGGTGCGGGGATTGGACACAGTTTTCGCAGGGGGTTCTTTGGGGCGAGGTAGGAAACAGTATTGATGCCTTTGATAGAGATGGATGGATGAGAATGACTGGTGAGGAGTTAAGGAGAGTAAGCAATAACCTTGAATTCCCCTTAAACAGTTGAAAACATTGATATTAAGCAAACTTAAAAGCAGAGCATGACAGTCATGAATTCTACTTTAACACTTCATTTGCCTAATTTGTAGAAGGAAAAGTAAGGAAATGATTCACATAACACACTTACAAGTACAAAGAGAAACACACCATCAATACATGTAACCACAGGAATCCCAAAAAGGACTGCAAAACCCTGGTCTTCCTTTGCCAAATATTGCAGAGATACAGTGAGTAATACAATAAAAGCTTCTCCCTCAAGAGTCCAACCATGAAAATGAGCAAGAGAGTACATAATATAGATCATATAACATCTTTCCCTGCCTCTAAGGGTCGAGCTCACTATCCTAGGAGCTGTTTCAACCAATTCTAAACTAAGCACTGAAAACTAGGCAGTCAAAACAACTTGCCTCTATAAACTAGGAAACCAATTCATTCATTTAATTTTCACCTATCTCATGAATGAATCTTCTAGAAGAGATAAATAAGTGTAAAAGTGTCATAAAATTACATCATTTATAACAAGGAGGATAAAAATCAACTCCAAAAAGTCAAACATAGTCAAAACTGTGTTTTGCTGAGCTGTAGGCTGAAATCCTGAGCAATTTGCCTGATGGGTCGCGCGCCATTCCTGAACGGGTCGTGCGCCTTTGAGAGCACTTTTGGGGCACTTCTAGGTGTCCAAATGGGGCAAGAGTAGGCTTGTTGGAAAGGTATGGATGTATAATTTCCAACCCAAGTGGAATTTCTAAATTTGGTGGTCATTTACCCCTCCAAAATTGCAATCTCCCAAGACTACTTTCTGTGTGTCAAAAATGTGGCAGAAAGTCATTTTTTGCTTGTTTTTTGACTTTCAGGAGGCCCAAAACTTCATAAAATCTCTTGGAAATGGGTGAGCATGTGTAACTTTTCATGCCAAATCTAGAAATTCTGAGATTTTTGAAAATAGAGTTTCCAAGTGAAAGGGTCGCGCGGGGGGTGAGACCCGTCAAGCGGAAAAACCTGTTTTTTGCCTAAAAAACCAAAAATCACCCAAAATGCTCAAAATTGCTTGGAATTTGTGCTGGGGCTGAGCTATTTAGTGCCATGCTCCTTTAAGGAAGCCTTGGACAAGATGTGGAGGGGATCGGGCCTTTTTCTCCGTTTTTGTGCTTTGACCAACCGCCTTTGGAGCACCTTCATCTTTGCCTTGCACACGTGCATCTGTGCCCAATAATGATTCTTCATGTTTCTCAGCAATTTCTTATCTTGGTTGGCCTTAGCCAACAACCTCTCTAAATGAGCATTGAGCTGGATAAGCATAGCCTCTCGCTCAACTGGCGCTAAATCACCAGGTCTTCTTCGATTCAAGTTACGGTCACTACGAATCCTCCACAACTCATCAAGAGTTTGCTCATCCTCCAACTGCTTGTTGCGCTGTTCTAGATATGAGATTGTCCATTGTGCACCTTCTAATCTCTTCTGCAATGCATCATTTTCAGCTCTAAGGTGTTGAATGATCTCCTTTGACTCTAGGCTAGGAGAACTGACATCAAGATCAACAAGCTCTATATCTGGAACACCTGATGGCCCCTCATCAATCCTGGGCTGCTTTCCCCTCTCTGATACCTGTGCTGTTGTCAGAGACGAGGCCCCTTCCACCTGGTGTAGAGATAACACTCGTGGTGCTGATGAAGAAGGCGAGACCCCTTCCACCTGGTGTGGAGAAGATACTCGCCTAGCTGCTGCAAATAAGGCCCTGTGGCCTCTCTGATAAGTGACCAATGGAGAAGAGCTGACATGGCTAGTCCCGGGGATATCATGCTGCTGTGATGGTCCTCCCTCCTCATGAAAAATCTCCGAATGTGGTGCTGGTGCTGTAAAGAACTCATGAGAGATGAACTCCTCCCATGTGATGCCCTGCTGAGCCAACTGATGTATGACCACAAGCTAAATCAAACCATAATGATAGAGGCTCCTATACTGTTGTGCTGGGCTCTTCCTCTGCATCAAAGGCACCATCCTCTCAATATTCTAGCACAAGAAAACCGAGATGTTCATCATGCAAATGCAAAACAAATAAGCGAGCCAACTCCCTGTGATGCTGAATTCGAGAGATCCTCTCACAAAACTCATAACAAGACATATAACGGAAGCATGATACTGCCATTGGACAAGCCTGCAAATCAGTCAAAGAGGTGGGCTCCTCTCTACTATGATGACCGCCCTTTCCACCCTTTTGAGGCCTCCTCTGTTCCTCAAACTCTGAAGCTGATGCATGGTCATCACTTTGCTCATAATTGGTTTCGGTTTCTGACATTGTTTTAGGAGCAAAGTGGCTGAAATGTACAGCTGTTTCTGCTTTGCAAACTACTGATTAAAATGCTTGCACAATTTAGCAATTTGTGGCTCCTTGGCAAATTTGCTGGCGGTTTTACAGAGAGAGCGCTGATGGGTCACGCACCTCACCCAACGGGTCGCGCGCCTCTGATGGGTCTCGCGCGTTGTAAATTAACACTGGCGGAGGGTGCCTAACGGGTCGCGCGCCTCTGACGGGTCGCGCGCCTTCCCAACTCACACAATTCGCTCAAACTCTCTTGGAAACAATTGCTCTATCACTTGAATGCACAATGAGGCTTGATGGAGGGAGATTAGGGCTTTTATAGCCTTGTTTGAATTAATTTCATATCATAACCCACTTTATAATGTTTTTCCATGACACTTTGTAAACTTGACTTTTTGGTTTCCTTTTGTCCTGAAACTGATTGATTTGATGCTTTTCTTTGATAATTTTTGCAGGGATAGGCTCTGAGGGATCTTGGCAAGGGAGCTAGGGTTATATGCTGTCCTTTGAATCATTTTGAATTTTTACAATTTTCACAAAATGTTTGAGAAATGACTTTGGCTTTAAAAACAGGGTTTTTAAATCCAAGGTGAAAATTAACTGTACAAGATAGAATCTTTTGAAAAAACACTTTAAAAAATCATCCCTCTGGCTTGCTGGGCACTTATTAACCTTCAGAGACATGACCTTGAAAACAAATTTGACCTCAACCATAGACCTGGAAATTTTGACCTCAAGACAAGACAAATAACCTTGAAAAAGTTTAATGACTAAAACAACTTGATCCAGCAGTGCCAAGAGGGACATAAAGACACCAGCTCCTCCATCAGGGTTATGGCATGCCTAATGGAATGCAAGACACTGATGAGACACCTACTTATGCAAACGCAAAGAGCTTTGATCGCTGATGGAGGGCTACTAGACCGACTCTAACACATACAACAACTGAAAAGGAGTAAATCCAGTCTCATTTCTTACCGAAGTCCTATATGCCCACAAAGCTGAGTACAGGATTAAATGCCAATTCCGTTTGTGGACTCCAATCATTCTCTGCAACATGTGCTTTAGGACCTTGTTGATTGCTTCAACCTATCCGTTAGCCTATGGATAATATGGAGTAGAACTGTCGTGGGACAACCCTAATTTGGCAGTCAATTCAATCATCATGTGATTGCGAAAATGCGATCCATGATCTGTGACTATCGCCTGTGGAACACCAAATCTAGAGACTACATGATTAAAAAAGAAAAGAGCAACCGTTTCGACATTGTTGTTTAATGTAGGCATCGCCTCAGCCCATTTTGTAAAATAGTCGACAACGACTATAATATACACAAGCCCCCCAGCCGAGGTGGGGTTACATGTTATGAAAGCAATGCCCCATTTAGTGAAGGGCCCAACAACAACTACTGGATGCAGTGCTGCAGGTGGTAATATGGTTTTGCGATAAAACATTTGACAAGCATGGCAACTTCTGACTGCAATTATGAAATCTTTGAATATAGTGGGCCAGAAGTAACTAGCTCATAAGATATTTTGTGCAGTAGCGTAACCAGATAGATGCCCCCCAAATGCACCTGAATGATAGTCATTCAGAGCTTTTTCAGCCTCCTCATGCGTGAGGCACCTTCGCAGAACTGTATCGACACCACGATGGTAAAGTGTATCACCGACGATCCTGTAGTCTTTGGCTTGGTATCGAATACGCTGCTGTTCCAAGCAAGAGGTGTTTGGCCTAAAAGTTTGGGTTTAGAGATAGATCATTATATCTCCATACCATGGATCGCTTGACGATATCAGAAATAGAGTCTCATCCACGATTGATGCTTTAGATGTTAAATCATTGGATGACGATGGAAGGTCACAAAGTAACTCCGCGAAGACGAGAGAATTATTTGATTTGGATTTGGTGAATTCCAAATCAAAATCTTGCAAAATGGCTATCCATTTGGAATATTTGCTCCCCAGTAATTGATGTGACAGAATGTAGGTCATAGGGTTGCAATCTGACACAATGGTAGTTTTGCGAAAGAGTATATAGTGTCGAAATCTCTGTACTGCTTGAACAGCTGCTAAAGCCAGCTTTTCAACATAGGAGTATTTACTTTTTGTATCATTTAAGTTTTGACTTAAATAATATATAGGATGTTCTATTCCATCATTTTCTTGCACTAAAACCATAGTGATGGTTGTATCTGCGGTGGCGAGATACAAGTTAAATTCTTTTTGATAGTCAGGAGCATACATTAATGATGCTTTTATCAGGGAACCTTTTAAAGCATCAAAGGAAGCTTGCACAACCTAATCCCATTTGAAGGGTACTTCTTTTTTCAAAAGACGTGTATAACCTTTAGTGAGTTCAGCATAATGTGGAATGAACCTCCTCAGAAAGTTAGCTTTCCCTTGGAGTTTCAAAATCTGAAGCAAATTTGAAGGTGGAGGCATGTCAAGGATTTCTTGAACCTTAAATGGGTCGAGCCAAATTTCGTCTTTAGAAACTACAAAACCAAGTAATCGAACGGAACCAACACAAAACACACACTTGTGTGGATTGAGTCATATCTTGTAGTGTCAGCAACGTAGAAATATGGCTCTCAAATGATGCGGATGATTAGTCCACTTTCGTGAATGAGCCGGTAGATCATCGAGATACAGTTGAACGATGTGCTTGATGTCATGGAAGTTGTAGTTCATTACCCTCTGAAACGTTTCCCCGACATTTTTTAAACCGGAAGGTAGTTTACGGTAGGTGAATGTGCCCCACAGACATATAAATGCAGTCTTCGACTGGTCTTGTGGGTGGATATTGATTTGATTGTATCCGGAAAATCCATCCATGAATGAAAATATTTCGCATCCAGCACATTCATCAATTATATGGTCCATGAAGGGTGTAGGGTAGTTGTGCTTTGGACACACTTGATTCACATCCCTACAATCGATGCACACTCTAATTGTTCCTTTCTTTTTCATCATGGGAACAATGTTCGATACCCAATTAGTGAGGGGAACAGGGTAAATGAAACCAGCATGCAAAAGTTTTTCAACTTCTGCCTTAATGGTAGTGGCTTTCTTTGGGTGAACAGGTCGAAGATGTTTTCGTATTGGTTTGACATCTGGATACATCTTGATTTCATGTTCAACAATTCTCAAGTCAATTCCTGGCATTTCTTCATATGACCATGCAAAGACATCTCTGAATTCGCGAAAGAGAGCGCAGTAAATTTCCAATTCTGATGAAGAACATGATTTGCCAACATGAATATTCTCTACAACATTAGGTTTGGTCGAGATATTAATGGCGATAGTTTCTTCAATATTGGACAGATTTTGCTCGGAATCCACTGTATTTACAGTATTCGATAAAAAATCAAAAAACTGAAGGATGATTAAGGTCACTTGAATAATCTTCGTTGTTATCTTGAAGGTGGGAATGATGGTGGTAATCTTCCCAAGGCGTCTCTCCTATCATCATTGAACAGATGATTCCTTCGTCTAAACCTTAAGGTTTGAGCTCATTAAAAAATGAACCCACCTTCTCTAATCATGTTGTCGCATGGTTTAAGCTCATTAAAAAATAAACCTACCACCATGAGCAATGTTATCACATGGTTCAAGATCGTTAAAAAATAAACCTACCACTGAGCATATTTTCCGCAAGATTCAAGCTCGTTAAAAAATGAACCCACTCCCAAACAAATCATATGTTCCCCTAGAGTTCAAGCTCTTTAAAAAATGAACCTACCTTCGGTAAATAACCTTTGTGATTGCCATTTCATCCGCCTTTTGAGCCTTGGTTGTGTTCCTGCCATCACCTCCATTCTTTTGGCTGATCATACACTTCCACTTGATTGTTTACCCTTTTGAGGAACAACTGCAACAAGTGGTCCTATTAGCCACCCTCTTCACATCACCAAGTTTTGAGAAGTTCCAAGATTACTCGGAACCAGTTGCTACCCTAGAAACCACTCGTTCCTAAAAAACGAGTCCTCTTTAAACCCTTTTCAGACTCATTAAATATGAAAAGATTGTTGAGCTATCGACCTTTCCAGCTTGCTAAATTAATTGAAAGTGCCATCACTCATGTAGATTTTAATCTTTTTCGGACTTGAGGGATTATCTCCTAAAAAAGTTCGAGCGCTTGTCTTTTTCGGCTCGCTAAAGTGATCGGAAAAGTCATACCTTTTGTATTATTTTAATATTTTTTGGACCTAAGGGATTATGCTACCAAAAAGAACTATTGGAGTTTTCTTTTTGTCCCTTTTCAAACTCTCTAAAAATGAAAAGGACCGAGTTATCTTTTTCATTAAACTCATTAAAACAATAGCGAAAAACTTGTCCACCCAGACAAGAATGAGTTTCACTGTTCCTAGACTCGCTAAAACATAGCAACAGGTTTGCTTGAAGGGAAAATTATAGAACAAGCACATGTTATCCTCCTCAAGCTTGACAAAAATAAATAGGTATTGGTCAGCAATGACTGGGCAAAAAGGGAAGAAAAATTAAAGAATTTTATGGTAGTAGGTCGCTCTTGAACATGACACTTTCACTCCATCACCATGATTGAGTCGGGTTGGGTTATACCATTCACCAGTCATTTCACCATTGGTCTTTCACACCATCCATTTTTGGGGTTAACGCTACCAATCCATCTCAATGTTGCTGATATGTTCAAGAGAATTCATTCAGTTGAGAATTCACCATCCAGTTAACGTCTCATCCACTGCAATACCTTCAACCTCCATTTTTCATGACCGCCATTCATGAACCTTGTGTTGTCGATCATTTTCACCTCCAAAAAATAATTTGCTTCGTTTAATGTCGTAGATGTGGGATAAATTAAGACCCTCCTACGACAGGTCACTTCTTGTCGACATCAGCTCATTATCCAAGAAGTTGACTTAGAAACACCCCTTTCAGTACTTTGAAGCTTGCATGCCTTAATGGCAAGTTTCTCACTTTAGGTGACTCGTTGACATCAATCGCCCTCGACAAAAATATTTTGCGTGGTGTTTGACATCGGATCATATATTCACACCACATGAATTGTACGGTAGTACCTTGAAGGTCATTATCATTATCAGTGATTCCTCTCACGTTTGTTAATAGCTAACATTATTGGCTGGTAATCAGGCAATGTCTTTCCATGTTCGACTTCAGAACATCTTTTCACATGGATCGACTTGTACATCAGGGGAAGATTGAACAAGTTTGAAGACCCCGGATCTAGTGTCATCCATCCGGGCTATGATATATTCAGGAATATAAAGACATCAAATGTACACAGAAGCTACACAGATGGTCATCCAAGCCAGGGACGATGACCCTACATATGAAGAATCACCAGTCTGCAACTGCAGACGATTATCTGTTCTATGTACATGAAATGAATTTATAAAGCTGAGCATGGGAATGCCCGCCTTAGCTAGATCATGAAAATTATATGATGATGATGTATTTTATTGTATCTTATACATGTCACCTTCTAGTTTCGAAAACCTCGGATCCTCATGTTAAAGCATTTCACCCGACATCAAAGATTTACGACTTCATGCTTTAGGGGGCAGCTGTTATAGACATATTTGGGCACTTCAACCCCAATTTTATATGTAGATACACTAGGGCTCTTTAATCCCTAAAGGTGTTGTTTCATACCCTAAAAGATCATGGTCAACTAGTTACATCATTCCCCAAAAGTTCCACTTGAAAAACCATCCAGAACTGGCCAAAATAGGACCGTACTAACTACTCCACTGTCAGGGTGCGATGCATACTGACTTCTACACTAGCCAGGTGCGATGCATACTAATGAGGCCTTCTATGGGGTGCGATGAGCAAGAATGGACAAATGTCCGAGACAGTTTGCTAAGTGGATGCTCATGGAATATACTAGAAAATTCTCCTATGACACTTGTTTCTCTGAATTCGCATCATCCTCTCAGCAATCAAAGCCCTCTTCACCTCATGAAAATCAAGATCACCCAACAATACAATACTCTTTCTCAGATACAAACTATCAGCACTTCCTTACAAATTACAAAATTCCAGCCTCAAGATCTCTCAGATGAGGGATCCATTTATAGATGTCTGCAAGGGTGTGAGTCATCTCTGGGTTTTTGATTAGTGTCATTCCATTTGTTGTTTTTGGTTCCACTTGGAGATTTCATGGATCTCTTACTCATCCCTAGGCGAATTCAGAGAGACAAGTGTCATAGGAGAAGTTTCTAGTAGTTTCCATGAGCATCCACTTAGCAAATTGTCTCGAACATTTGTCCATTCTCGCTCATTGCAACCCACAGAAGGCCTCATCAGTATGCATTGCAGCTGGCTAGTGTAGAAGTCAGTATGCATCGCACCGTGACAGTGGAACAGTCAGTATGGTCTTGTTTTGGCTAGTTCTAGATGGTTTTTCAGGTGGAACGTTTTTGGAATGATGTAATCAGTTGACCATGATCTTTTAGGGTATGAAACAACACCTTTAGGTATTAAAGAGCCCTATTTTATCAACATATAAGATTGGGGTTGAAGTGCCCAAATATTTCTATAACAGCTGCCCCCTAAAGCATGAAGTCGTAAATCTTTGATGTCGGGTGAAATTCTTTAACTTGTGGATCCGAGGTTTTCGAAACTCGAAGGTGACCTATATAATATACAATGCAATACATCATCATCATATAATTTTCATGATCTAGCTGAGGCGAGCATTCCCATGGTCAACTTTATAAATTCATTTCATGTGCATAGAACAAATAATTGTCTGCAGTTGCAGACTAGTGATTCTTCATATGTAGGTTCATCGTCCCTGGCTTGGATGACCATCTGTGTAGCTTCTGTGTACATTTGATGTCTTTATATTCCTAAATATATCACAGCCTGGATGCATGAAACTAGATCTGGGGTCTTCAAACTCGTTCAATCTTTGCCTGATGTACAAGTCGATCCATGTGAAAGGATGTTCTGAATTCGAACATGGAAAGACATTGCCTGATTACTAGCCAATAATGTGAGCTGTTAACAGACGCGAGAGAAATGACCAATAATGATAATGACCCTCAAGGTACTACAGTATAATTCACGTGGTGTGAATATATGATCCGATGTCGAACACCACGCAAAATCTTTCAGTCGAAGGCCATTGATCTCAACCTATTGCCAGAAATGATAAACTTGCCATTAAGGCATGCAAGCTTCAAAGTACTGAAAGGGGTGTTTCTAAGTCAAGTTTTTGGATAATGAGCTGATGTTGACAAGAAGTGACCTATTGTAGGAGGGCCTTAATGTATCCCACATCTATGACATGAAACGAAGCAAATGATTTTCTGGAGGTGAAAATGATCGACAAAACAAGGTTCAGGAATGGCGGTCATGAAAAATGGAGGTTGAAGGTATTGCAGTGGATGAGATGTTAACTGGATGGTGAATTCTCAACTGAATGACTTCTCTTGAACATATCAGCGACACTGAGATGGATTGGTAGCGTTAACCCCAGAAATGGATAGTGTGAAAGACCAATGGTGAGATGACCAGTGAATGGAATAACCCAACCCAACTCAATCATGGTGATGGAGTGAAAGTGTCATGTTCAAGAGCGACCTGCTACCATAAAATTCTTTAAGTTCTTTCCCTTTTTCCTCAGTCATTGTTGACCAGTACCTCTTTATTTTTTTCAAGCTTGAGGAGGATAACATGTGCTTGTTGTATAATTTTCCCTTCGGGAAAACCTATCCCTATGTTTTAGCGAGTCTAGCAACAGTGAAACTCGTTCTTGTCTGGGCTGACAAGTTTGTCACTATTGTTTTAACGAGTTTAACGACAGAGATAACTTGATCCTTTTCATGTTTAGAGAGTTTGAAAAGGGACAAAACGAAAACTTCAGTAGTTCTTTTTCATAGCATAATCCCTTAGGTCTGAAAAATATTGAAATAATATAAAAGAGATGAATTTTCCGATCACTTTAGCGAGCCAAAAAAGACAAGCACTCAAACTTTTCATGAGATAACCCCTCAAGTCAGAAAAAGATTAAAATCTACATGAGGGATGGAACTTTCAATTACTTTAGCAAGCTGGAAAGGCCAATAGCTCAACAATCTTTTCATATTTAACGAGTCTGAAAAGGGTTTAAAGAGGACTTGTTTTTGAGGAACGAGTGGTATCCAGGGTAGCAACTGGTTCTGAGTAATCTTGGAACTTCTCAAAACATGGTGATGTGAAGAGGGTGGCTAATAGTGTTGTTGGGAAAAGTATCTACTCAGAATGCCCCTATCCCACTCTAAGGTGTGACAGTGCCTTAGTAACAAACAAGGAAAACTATTTTCGTATTCTTCTTTATGAAATGTAAACGAAGAGGAAGGATTAACTAACCTGTGTCTTGCGCTAGTTTTTTGATCCAATCAATCTCCTCTTTGATGGCTTCTAGCTACCTGCTCTCTCGCTTGCCCAGCTTCACCGAGTTCCTGCAAGATCACAGAAGAGGAAAACTACAAGAAAACATAGATTTACATTCATAACTAGCTTAGGATCAGATTTAAGCTAAACATGAAAATATAACAAAACATCATTGATACACAAGCATGTAGGAGAAACTCAAATAGTTTTATTGACATAACAAGAAGATCCAGGAGGAGATACAACCAAGTGAGTCCCGATCCAGCATCTACCTCCCAGCAAAGGAATCCCTTCCTCACCTCCAACAAAGCATAAATCACCCAATGCACTAATCTCAATCTCAAACCAACAACAATTCTCTGCAAAGTACGAAATTCCAGCCCCCCTGGATCTCTAGGATGAGGGATCCATATATAGATGTAAGCAGAGAGGATGAGTCAGCTTATGTTTTGACTTATGGCTTCTCTCTGTCAGTTCTTGCTTCCACTTGGAGACGGAGAGCCTCTTACTCATCCTTGGTCGAACTCAGTGAGGCAAGTGTCATTGGAGAAGATTCTGGAAGCTTCCATTGTCTCTCCACCTCGTTGAATGACTCTGCCACTTGTCATTTCCCGCTCAGCACACCTAGGTAGTGCATTCAAGTGCGTTGCAACGCACCTAGCCAGTGTATTTGGGTGCTTTGCAACGCAGCCAGCTAGTGGAGCATTTGAATTGATCCTGATTTGACTAGTTCTGAGTAGTTTCTGGTGGAGAACTTCTGGGAGAAGCTGTCATTGGTTGACCTTGTTCCTTTAGGGGCAGGAACAACACTTTTAGGGACTTTGGATCCCTTGGATTATGGAAATTTCATGCTTAGAGCTATAAGGCACAAAAATGTCTATAACAGTTGCCCCCTAAAGTATGAGGTCGTTTATCGGGTGAAATGCTTTATTAGGAGGATCCGAAGTTCATTCAATGTTGGGAGGAGACCTGTAATAAGATACAATACAATACATTATTTTTCATACTGTTTTCATGATCTGGCTGAGGTGGGCATTCCCATGCTCAGCTTTATAAATTCATTTTTATGTACACAGGACAGACAATCGTCTGATGGTAGACTGATGATTTTGATGAAGTCATCATCCCTTTGGTAGGATGATTATCTGTGTTGCAATGCTGTACATGTCAATGTCTTTATTTTTCCTGAATATATATCGTAGCCCGGATGGATGAAACTAGATCCGGGGTCTTCAATCGCGTCCGATCTTCACTTGAAGTACAAGTCGATCCATGTGAAAAATGTTTTGAAGTCGAACATGGAAAGACATCGCTTGATTACCAGTCAATGATGTAAACTGTTAACAAGCACGAGAGGAATCACCGATAAGGATGATGACCCTCAAGGTACTGCAGTACAATTCATGTGGTGTGAATAAAGGACTTGGCGTCGAACACCATGCAAAATCTTTTGGTCGAAGGTCATTGATGTATACCTGTCGCTGGAAGTGAGAAACTTGCCATTGAGGCATGCAAGCTTCAAAGTACTGAATGGGGTGTTCCTAGATCAACTTCTTCGATAATGAGCTGATGTCGACAAGAAGCGATCTATCAAAGGAGGGCCTTGATGAATCCCACATCAATGACATGGAATGGAGCAAATGATTTTGATGGAGGTGAAAACAATCTGATGATATATGGTTCAGGGTGGCGGTCATGAAAGAATGAAGTATAATGTATGGTAGTGGATGGGACACGGGTGACTTTTCTGGATGACTTCTCTTGAACATGTTGGCGACACTTATGTGATGGATTGGTAGCATTTACCCCAAATGTGGATGGTATGGCGAGACCATGGTGATGTGACTGGTGAATGAAACAACCCAACCCGACTCAGGCACGGAGTGGAAGTGTCATGTTCAAGAGCGACTTGCTACCAATAAAGATTCTTTGAGTTTTTCCCAATTTTTCCCCAGTCATTGCTGACCAATACCTCTTTATTTTTGTCAAGCTTGAGGAGGATAACATATGCTTGTTCTATAATTTTCCCTTCGGGCAAACCCATCGCTATGTTTTAACGAGCCTAGCGATAGTGAAACTCGTTCTTGTCTAAAGACAAGTTTGTCGCTATTAATGTTTTTAATGAGTTTAACGACAAAGATAACTCGGTCCTTTTCATTTTTAGAGAGTCTGAAAAGGTACGTAAAGTTAACTCCGGAATTCCTTTTTCGTCATCTAATCCCTTAAGTCCGAAAAAGTATAAAACAATACAGAAGGGATGACTTTTCGATAGTTTTAACGAGCCAAACAACACAAGCGCTCGATATTTTTGTGCAATAATCCCTCAGGTCCAAAAAGATTAAAATCTAGAGGAGGGATAGCACTTCCGGTCGCTTTAACGAGCTGGAAGGCCAAAACTCAGCAATCTTTTCATGTTTTACGAGTCAGATGAAAAGAGCTTAAAGAAGACTCGTCTTTTGAGGAACGAGTGATAAAAAGGGTAGCAACTGATTCCAGGTAAGGGTTGGAATTTTCCAAGCACGGCAGTGTCACAAGGATGGCTAGTGAAATCACTCTTCGCAGCTGTTCCTCAAAATGGGTAAACAATCAAATGGAGGTGAATGATCGGCCAATGGAAAAGTGGAGGTGACGGTGCAAACATGACCAAGGCTTTAATGGCTGATAATGTTACATTCACGGTGGTTATTTACCGGAGGATAGTTCATTTTTTAACGAGCTTAAACGCGGATTGAAACACTTGCTCGGTCTTATGTTTATTTTTTAATGAGCATGAACTATGTGCTAAAACTGCTCGATAAGTTTGCATGCCCCCAGCATAATAACTCAAATCGAGGTGCATGCCCCCTAAGCTTCATTGCATTCAACTCGGTGGTTGGAATGAAGGTTTACCTTTGAGACTTGGAAAGGGGATTTGTTTCATTTTTTAATGAGGTCGACACAGTAAAAGAACTATCCTCATGACTCCTTGTTTCATTTTTTAATGAGGTCGACACGAGATAAGAACCGTCCTTGGAATCCAAATCCATTAGATATAGAAGGTTTCATATTCCACTGAGGCCACTTCCGCCAGATTACTCGGAGGCGGTAGGGAAAAAGTACCCATTAAGGCAGGGTCTTTTAGGAGACCTACTCCAATATTTTGGAGCGAATGATTGCTTCCATGGATCATTGGAATGCTTCCAGTAACTTGAGAACCATTGGGGAGGAAGTTTTGCTAATCGACGATTGTAATCCCTCCTTGAAAGGGAAATGCAATCTTTCTGAAATAGGTCGACACAACAGCTGCCATGGCATATATCCATGGTCTTCCTAGTAGGATGTTGTAATCAAGATTCCCATCTATGACTTCAACATCTATTTCTACTGTTTTCCCTCCTAATTCAACTTTCAAGTTATTTAGGATACCATATGGGGTATATGTCCTTCCATCGAATGCTTTTAACGTCGTTGCAGACCGCGACAAGGTTGGAGATCCTAAAGTTTTCCAGCAACTCATCGACATAATACATGTAGATGCCCCCTCATCAATAATTGTTCGATGAACAGTTTTGTTGAGGGCTTTCACTTGAATAAGGAAAGCTAGTTGAGCCGGTAATTGAGGGTCGTATCCTTTATGATCAAAGGCCACAAGATTGGAATCCATTGGGCCAATCCCACCTATTGCTGATAATAAAGCTTGCTTTTGGGAGGGGCAATTTTGCGGTACCTCAAGTGTCGACACAGTGGACGGCAATTGGGCCAGGTCCTCTACTATATTATAATTCTGTGCTACTTTTGCACGAGGATTAAATGTCGATTTGTGTACTACTCCCTTTGGCGACTTTATCATTGGTTCAGGAATGATGGGTGGCACAACTTCGATCAAAGTTGTTGTCGAACTACTAGGTTGTTCATTAGCCTTGTTATTAGACAGCTGTGGATTCCCATAATCTTTATTCCTTGTCAAAGCATCATTTTGCTGCTTTGAGATAGACAACATAAGCACTTGGGATCGGGAAGCATTTTGATTAGCAACCAGTTTGGTTCCCGGGCTTGGAAACGGATCAGTCAATACTGTTGAGGTTTTTGAACTCTTAAAGAGTTTCTTAACTTCAACTATATGTGGACAATCTCTCGTCCAATGATCTTCATCGCATATATGACACCCCACAGGGGGTTTCATTTTTCTCCCTTTCTTTTTCTTCTTGCCCCCTGGTTGCTTCAGTTGTTTGCCCTTGTCGGTCAACACGGCATTTACTTCCAAGGCAAGAAGTTCCTCATTTACATTTTGACTGGAAATCTTACGGGCCTTTTTAGATGTAGCCTTTGTCGATTTCGTGTCTGTTTTGCCAATCACGCCATCACTGGTGTGAGAGTCATGGTTCGATTTAGGAGGAGGAGGAATTGAGAATTCCGGTCTAGGGGCGTCAGGTATTTTATCGTAGAGCATGCCGGACTGAGTGTAAATCAAGTCCAAATATTGTGCACGAGCGATAACTTGCTCTTCTGTGACGACTCCCCCTTTTGCCACATCTTCCGTGATGGAAGGCAGTAATGACTTAATAAACCATTCAGCTAAAAGCTGATCGGGAACATACGTTTTCACCATTCTACGACGAAGTCGCCATTCATGTATATGATCAGATATGTGAGTGGCCGTCGTTTGTTTGAAGTTGGTAAGAAGTTTGGTTCCCGTTTCGTACCTTATTGGTAACTTAAAATGGGTTAAAAAGGTTGTGGCTAGGGTACTGAAGTTGTCGAATGAAGCTCTAGGCAATTCGATATACCATTTTGCTGTCGGACCAGTTAATTTCCTATGAAAAAGGCGAAGCCTAATCGAATCATCGTTTAGGGTGTTTGATGAACACCACAGATGAAATTTCATCACATGATTCGATGGATCTTCACCCGGATTTCCATTAAATTTAGGAATATCTGACGGAAGTTTATGCGGAATCGCTGGCCACCAAGGGGCATAAGCAATTCGATCATTCGTCAGCCAGTTTAGATCTGGTAATTCTAGAGTTGCTACAAAGGGCAATTGTTGATTCAGGTTAGGCGAAGCATACCCAGGATAAGATGGAATCGCCTGAGCAGTGGGTCTTTGCATACCAGCATAATGTATTTGATGCTGGCAACTTTGACAAGGTTGATGGGCATAACCATTATAGTATGGTTGTTGATAACTGCTTTGGAAATGCAGTTGCCCATTACTTACAAAGACTTGTTGCTCAGGTCCTTGATATGATTGCTGGAATTGCGGTTGTTGAGATTGAACCAGTCATGGTTGTTGGACCATTTGCTGTTGTCCAATACTGGATGATTGACCAATATGAGGAGTCATAGTACTTGTTTGAGCCTGAGTCGCTCCAGATAAGGAGTCACTAACCTGAGGTTGTGATTGAGTCGTTGAGACAAGAGGCTGTTGTATTGCAACCTGGGAAAATTGGGGTTGACATACAACAGGTAGCTCTTGTACTTGCGACGCAGTCACCATAGCAGGTATAGTGGGAATATTCGACATAGGGTGGACTGGTTGTGTTGAATATACAACCCTTGGTTGTTGAGGCAGTATTGGTACCCAACCGCTGGATGTAATTCCAGTTTGACCTGAACTTTGTTGTAAACTCTCATATGGTTGTTCTCTTGGAGGGAACAATGAAAAGGCATACTGCCCTCCATATGGTGGAAATCCAGTACTTAAAGGGTAGATTGGCCTTTGAAGACACATTGGATCAATTTGTTGAGTTTCAACATAAGAAATACCAGATGATAATCCGGATGAAGAAATAGGAACTAACCATGTCGTCGAAGCAGTCCCTAATTAGACTCCGCCTTGTTGTTGATAACTTGCCGGGACAGATGGTATACCAGCGAACATCGTTGGAGTAGCAGAAGGAGACTCAGCTGCTGCTGTGTCAGACGACACAGTCCTAGATGTCGACGGTTGTTCAGACATATCTAGTCTATCCAAAAGATTTCTTAGCGATTCTACAAGAATTTGTGATGAAGGGAGACTAACTTCGAAGATCAACGAGGGAAAGGTGATGATTATTCCATTTAAAATAAATTTTAGACGCTTTGACACAACTTGTTTTTTCAATTTTAAAGAGTTGAGAAAAAACAAAAGATGACTCTAGTCGCCTTCGATTTTTAATGAGCCTGAAGTGACAAGTGCTCAGATGGACCTTTTCTGTTAAGGAGTCTGAAAAGGAACGAAAGGGACTACTCTAGAGATCTAGGTATAGGGTGTGCCAAACCAATCACAAAACTGCAGAATACGTTTTACGGTACGGCAGTCAATCTTCCCGAATGCTGTGTTCTGTGCATTGCGATCAGTAGGGCGGTCGACACGGCTTCCTATGGATAAAAGGTTTTAAGCCTATAGGGGTCTCCCAATATATACTCGACGGTACGTGGGAGCACAATCCGTACTGGCACTTATCGTCTCACAGTGGAGGAATCACCCAACCATCAGTGAGGACAATAGTTACCAGGCTTTACGACGCCGGAACACGTCTCTAGCCTAGACCTCTATGTTGTGCGTTAAGTTCCAAAGCGTTGTTAGATTCATTCAATTTATTTTAAGTTGATCTTTCTTAGAAGTTTGCCTTTTTGGATCACCACGAGATGTTGATGTAACTCCTAAATGCAATCTAAAGATGATAAGCAAGCTTTTATCTCTTTTCAACAATGAAAATCCTAGCTACAAGGGGAAAAGAAAGACACAATCTTTTCTCAAAGAGCAAAGAGCACACTGTAGATGCACTTTTCCTAAATCAAACCATACAAACTATCAATATGCAAATGCACATATGCATGTATTTGTTTTCACTTTCTTAGTATTGATGCCTAAAAGGAAAGTTGATGTACTAATTTGAATTTGCTTTCAAGTGAAAAACACAAACAAGCTTCTTTTTCGAAATCAAAAAAGGTAGAGAAGATTATGACACTTTATGATTTTGAAATAAACACTCGTTTCAACACTAGAAAGAGACAAATTCAAACCAAAGGAAAAAGTAAAAAGTATAATCAACTGTCAACAGCAAACAAACTTTCTCCTAAGATCAAAATCGACACTTACGACAGATCTAAATCTAAGGACGACAGTATGACTATTCTACTTTTCAATGGAAAACTGTAAATGATGTAACAAATACACAAAGAACACCTACAGTATTTTTGTACAAAGGAGGCGGAATTAAGGCAGAGAAAAGGGGTTTTCAGATAGGTACACACACTGATAACAGGCTGCAAAAATCAGAGATCAAACTGGACAAAAAGAAGCAAAGAACCTCAGCTGCACAGGGCAAGGGCTGATCAGCGCACCTGTTGCACAGAGAAACTGAATTGCAGCGCAGGTAGCCCTCTCGGGACCTGCGTTGAAATGCAGAACCTCTTCACAGAGCCTACGCTGGGGCAGAAACGAGACTTCTATCCGGGTTCTGGGTCACGGTTTGCAGTTTAATCTATGGATTTTGGCCGAGTAAAAGCAATCAGTAAGGTACAATTAGAGGGATGATTTAAAGGAGGACTAAGAGCTATCACAAAGGGTAATTAGAGCATTTGTGGATCAGTTGTTCAAATCATAAACAAATCCAGTGAGTGGATTGAAGTAGCAGCTACTTTGCATTTGATAATGGCAAATGCAGTTCGATTGCTACTTCTGTGTTTATGAAACAAACAACACGAGAAACACAAATAAACTAACTAGACACGATCCCCAGCGGAGTCGCCATTTTGTTGTTGGGAAAATTATCTACCAGAACGCCCCTATCCCACTCTAAGGTGTGACAGTGCCTTAGCAACAAACAAGGAAAACTATTTTCGTATTCTTCTTTATGAAATGTAAACGAAGATGAAGGATTAAATAGCCTGTGTCTTGCACTAGTTTGTTGATCCAATCACTCTCCTCTTTGATGGCTTCCAGCTACCTACTCTCTCGCTTTCCCAGCTTCACCAAGTTCCTGCAAGATCACAGAAGAGGAAAACTACAAGAAAAACATAGATTTACATTCATAACTAGCTTAGGATCAGATTTAAGCTAAACATGCAAATATAACAAAACATCATTGATACACAAGCATGTAGGAGAAACTCAAATAGTTTTATTGATATAACAAGAAGATCCAGGAGGAGATACAACCAAGTGAGTCCCGATCCAGCATCTACCTCCCAGCAAATGAATCCCTTCCTCACCTCCAATAAAGCATAAATCACCCAATGCACTAATCTCAATCTCAAACCAATAGCAATTATCTGCAAAGTACAAAATTCCAGCCCCCCTGGATCTCTGGGATGAGGGATCCATATATAGATGTAAGCAGAGAGGATGAGTCAGCTTATGTTTTGACTTGTGGCTTCTCTCTATCAGTTCTTGCTTCCACTTGGAGACTGAGAGCCTCTTACTCATCCTTGGTCGAACTCAGTGAGGCAAGTGTCATTGGAGAAGATTCTGGAAGCTTCCATTGTCTCTCCACCTCGTTGAATGACTCTACCACTTGTCATTTCCCGCTCAGCGCACCTGGGTAGTGCATTCAAGTGCGTTGCAACGCACCTAGCTAGTGTATTTGGGTGCTTTGCAACGCAGCCAGCTAGTGGAGCATCTGAATTGATCCTGATTTGACTAGTTTTGAGTAGTTTCTGGTGGAGAACTTCTGGGAGAAGCTGTCATTGGTTGACCTTGTTCCTTTAGGGGTAGGAACAACACTTTTAGGGACTTTGGATCCCTTGGATTATGGACATTTCATTCTTAGAGCTCTAAGGCACAAAAATGTCTATAACAAATAGGACCACTCATCGCAGTTGTTCCTCAAAAGGGTAAACAATCAAGTGGAAGCATATGATCGGCCAAAAGAATGGAGGTGATGGCAGGAACACAACCAAGGCTCAAAAGGATAATGTAATGGTAATCACGAAGGTTATTTACCGAAGGTAGGTTCATTTTTTAAAGAGCTTGAACTCTGGGGGAACATATGCTCTGTTTGGGAGAGGGTTCATTTTTAATGAGCTTGAACCTTGCGGAAACTATGCTCAGAGAAGGCGGGTTCATTTTTTAATGAGCTCGAATCTTACGGAAAGTATGCTCATATTTTAGCTTTCTTTTTATGTAAACTAGAAACGACAAAACTAAAAAGCTAAAAAAACGAAAAATCTAAGGAACTATTGAGGTTAGGTAGGATTATTTTGTCAACAGTTTAGACAAAACACTTCCTTTTCTTCATCCGCGGAGTAGACAAAGGTGAATGGTGTTTTAGACCAATCACCTAACCTAAGAATTTAAAAATTAAAAAGCTAAAAAGCTAAATAGCTAAAAAATTATGAAATTTGTCGTTTTTAGCTTGCAAAAAAAAGGTTTGCATGCCTCCAAACATCGAGAAAAGGAGAGTCTCCAAGTAACCATATGGGAATCACTGCGGTTAAGTAGGATTATTTTTGTCAACAGAGCCAACAAAACAATTCCTTGGCTTTGTCCATCAAATATACAAAGGTGAATGGTGTGAGATAACACTCTCAATCACATAACTTATAGGGAAACCTATCTTTTCAACTGGGTTTGTCTGCCTAAGAAAACCAGAGTGCATGCCCCCTAAGTTTCGTTACATTCACCAGACTACTCGCTTTAATTAGGTGGATGGAATGAAGGTTGAAGAGACACTCTTGATGAAAAAGGACCATTTAGGGATGATGTTTGACTTGGAGCTGTGTTTGAACTGGGAAATGAAAGCTGGTCAATAAGCTGGACAATTTTGCCTTCATGTGGGAAACACATCACTCGAAATAGTGCTGAAACAATAGCCTCCATGTTGTAAACATAGTCACGCCCAAGGAGTAGATTGTAATTTAATGGCCCTTGGACTACCATCATGTTCAAGTGAATGGTTTTCCTTCTCAAAGTAATTGGTAACTTAGGAAGGATCCCTAACGGTCTGCTGGTTCCTTTGTTAAAGCCTGACAAATTCTATGTAACAAGCATAAGCGATGGCGAACCAAGCGCTTTCCAAGAAGTTGAGGAAAGGATACTCATTGAAGCCCCTTCATCTATAATATTTCCAGACATGATCATTTTGTAAACTTGTACTATGATCCAGAATGGTACATTAGAAGGAAGGTAGGATCTTGCTTGTCGATTCCAATCAAAGGAAGCGACCAGATTTCTTGGAGGAGGTACTTAATAAACGGGTGAAATAACCCCTTGAGTAGCGGGAACTGGGGGATTCTCTTCCTGTTGTGAAGGAATGGGTGGATTGCCCCCAAGTTCATCGGACTCTGAAGTAACAAAGAGAACTTGAATGGTATCATTCTCACCCTCTTGAGGATGGATATGATATTTTGAAGGTAAAACTGGGTCGACTGCCATCTCAACTTGTTGACTTTGGTCCGATGTGGACTTAGAAGATTCACTTTCAAAGATAGGTGTTTCGACCAACGGTTCAGCCAAGTCAATTGGATTTTCCACTAGTAAAGAAATAGGGGATAGTTTCATGTATCCAAGTGGAAGTCGTTGCGGTGAAGCAGGACAATTATGCAAGACTCTTTATGCGAACGGGGGGACCATTCTCTCAAGATCCGAGGAATGCATGAACAATCTTGATGATAATGGTCTCCTCTACAAATTATGCAAGGATATCTAGGTTTATGAGCTTTAATGTGTGGATTTTCACTAGCTGATGCATCCAAATCTATGGTTGGTTGGTTGCCCCCTTGCTGAATTGGCTTCTTCTTCTTCTCCTTACCTTTCTTTTTCGTCTTAGCCACTTGGTTATTAGCATGCTTACTTTCACCAAGCGAAGAGGAAGAAGTGGAGGGAGAAACAAACGAAGAAGAAGGTGAGGGGTCAACCTTAGCATCAACTGGATGTTGATTCGATTACTGAGGAATCACGTTATTTTGAACCACAGAGGTTGAGAATAGCCATACTGGTAGGCCAATAGTAAGTCTTGGAAGGAACAAAGTGGCCATATGAGGAGCACCAATATTTCCCCAATATGTAAAAGGACTAGGATTGCCCTCAAAAGGGGTTCCATGATTGGTGGACTCCATTATCTCAACCTAAGATCAACGATGGAAACAGGGATGTTATTCCGAAATTAATAAATTTTAATGACGCTTTGACACAACTTTTGTTTTTCAATTTTTAAGAGTCGAGAGAAAGCTAAATATGACTCTAGTCCCCTTCGATTTTTAATGAGCCTGAAGTGACAAGTGCTTAGATGTACCTTTTATTTTAAAGAGTCGAAAAGGAACGAAAGTGACTACTTTGGAGATCTAGTGAGAGGGATTACCAAACCAATCGCCAAACTACAAAATAGACCTTGGTGATAAATTAAAGAGAAATTACCAAGGACTTGTGTATGGAAGTCAATCTTCCCAAATGCTGTGTTCAGTGCATTGCGATTGATAGGGCGGTAGACACGGCTTCCTATGGATAAAGGATATAAGCCTATTTTGGTCTCCCAATATATACACGATGGTACGGGGAGCACAAGTCCGTGCTAGCACTTGTCGTATCAAAGAGGACGAATCACCCAACCTTCAATGAAAATGATAGTTACTAGATTTTACGACGCCGGAACACGTCTCTAGCCTAGACCCCTAGATGTGTTGCGTTAGGTTCCAAAGCGTTGTTAAGTTCATTGAAATTTATTTTAGAGTTGATCTTGTTTAAAATTTTTCCTTTCAATGGTTCACTGTGTGATGTAGATTTAACATTCCTAAATATGTAGTCTACAATGATAAACAATCGTTGTTTATTTTGATCAATGAAAATCCTAGCTACTAAGGAAAGAAGATTACGATTCTTTCAAACAAAGAGCAAAGAGCACACACCAAATGCACTTTTCCTAAATCATTTTTTGCACATAGTCTAAATGCAAATGCAAGTGCATGTATTTGTTTTTCCTTCTCTTTAATGTGAAAATGCCAAAAAAGAAAACTAAATGTGGTAAAGATATGAAATATTTTTTACTCAAAGCAACATTTTGACAATTTCTTTTTCAAAATAGAAAGGAAGACTAAATGAAACTTTTCAATTTCGAATAGAAAATCCTTTCGACACTTCAAAATATAAACAAATCAAATCAAATACATGACAAAAAGTTCAATCGACTATCCAAGTAAGGAAGACTCAACGATACTTCTCTTTTTGACACAAAACGACAGTTACGACACTTTTTCACCAAAACGACAGTTCGATTTAAGCAACTTTTCGACAAAGGACCATAAATGATGGACAAATACATAAAAACATTTACTAATCCTAATCAATGGAGGCCTATCTATCTGATGCAAGGAGGCTCTAGTAATGAGGTACTATTCATAAGCAGCAAAACAAAAAAACAGAGCTAAAAATAAGGACAAAAACCCCAAATTTCAAGAAGGGAAATAGGCTCAGTCAGTCATCGCACCTGGGCTTCACAAAAACAAGGATGCATCACACTTTTCAGACTCAGGAGGAGCGATGCATACTAGCAGACAGTGATAGATAGTGCGATGGGCCAGGGAGCACAACTGAGATGGGTTTTGGCTGATATTTGCATCTGATTTTAGTGAGTTAAGCTGAGCTATGATAGACAGTAAAAAGAAAAGTACAGAGGTATGATCTTGGGAGGTTACTAAAATACCACAAGGGCATCTAGAATGTTTGTAAGTGAGATGTTCAATTCATAAACTAAACTAGAGATTGACTGAAGCAACATTCATCTACTATGCAATTGTAACACGAGTAGTTTGAAGGCTATCTGGCTAACTTTAGGCTCTGTCTATAGTTTATAAAACAAACAACAATAACCAACAGACATCTATTCGTTCCCTAGTGGAGTCTCCATTTTAATAATGTCTAATGATTTTTTCTTTGTTTCGTGTCGTAGATGTGGGATACTTTAAGGCCCTCCTACGATAGGTCACTTCTTGTCGACATCAGCTCATTATCCAAGAAGTTGTCTTAGAAACACCCGTTTCAGTGCTTTGGAGCTTGCATGCCTTAATGGCAAGTTTCTCACTTCTGGCAATAGGTTAACATCAATGGCCTTTGACCAAAAGATTTTGCCTGGTGTTCGACATCAGATCATATATTCACACCACATGAATTGTACTGTAGTACCTCGAGGGTCATTATCATTGTTGGTGATTCTTCTCACGTCTGTTAACAGCTCACATTAGTGGCTGGTAATTAGGCGATGTATTTCCATGTTCAACTTTAGAACATCTTTTCACATGGATTGACTTGTACATCAGGTGAAGATTGAACGAGTTTGAAGACCGCAGATCTAGTGTCATCCATCCAGGCTGCAATATATTTAGGAATATAAAGACATCAAATGTACAAAGAAGCTACACAGATGGTCATCCAAGCCAGGGACGATGACCCTACATATGAAGAATCACCAGTCTGCAACTACAGACGATTATCTGTTCTATGTACATGAAATGAATTTATAAATTTGAGCATGGGAATGCCCACCTCAGCTAGATCATGAAAATTATATGATGATGATGTATTGTATTGTATCTTATATAGGTCACCTTCTAGTTTTGAAAACCTCGGATCCTCATGTTAAAGTATTTCACCTGACATCAAAGATTTGTGACTTCATGCTTTAGGGGGCAGCTGTTATAGACATATTTGGGCACTTCAACCCCAATCTTATATGTCGATAAACTAGGGCTTTTTAATCCCTAAAGGTGTTTTTTCATACCCTAAAAGATCATGGTCAACTGATTACATCATTCCCCAAAAGTTCCACCTAAAAAACCATCCAGAACTGGCCAAAACAGGACCATACTAATTGCTCCACTGTCAGGGTGCGATGCATACTAACTTCTACATTAGCTAGGTGTCATGCATACTGATGAGGCCTTCTGTGGGGTGCGATGAGTGAGAAAGGACAAATTTCCAAGAAATTTTGCTAAGTGGATGCTCATGGAATCTGCTAGAAACTTCTCCTATGACACTTGTTTCTCTAAATTCGCCTAGGGATGAGTAAGAGATCCAAGAAATCTCCAAGTGGAACCAAAAAAAACAAGTGGAATGACACTAATCAAAAACCCAGATATGACTCACACCCTTGCAGACATCTATAAATGGATCCCTCATCTGAGAGATCTGGAGGCAGGAATTTTGTAATTTGTAAGGAAGTGCTGATAGTTTGTATCTGAGAAAGAGTATTGTATTTTTGGGTGATCTTACTTTTCATGAGGTGAAGAGGGCTTTGATGCTGGGAGGATGATGCTGGATCAGACAGCTGGGTTGTAATTCTCCCTTCTATTTTAATAAAGTTCTTTGATTTTTCCTCCATACAATCGTGTATTTGTGAATGTTGTTATTTGTGAATGCCATTGTATGTTCAATGTATTTCTGATTCTGCATTGCTTATGATATAATATATCAAGATGCTTTGATGGTGTTTTGTTACTTTGTCTCTACAGGTATTCTCTAAGTGGGTTAAGTAGGAGACGAGTTGCAAGATCTATCAAGGGGGATGGGTCAAGCAAGGAGTCAAGCGGAAGATACAAGTTGGTTCCTTTGCTTTGTAGAGCCTCTATTCTACACCTACTTGTCTACCATTTTCCTCAGTTTTTCCTTATCTTTCCTTCACTTTTGCCTCATTTTCAATATAAAACCACCCAGATCATTACATTAGGTGTCATTAAGCATGATCAAGCAAGTTTTGCTAATGAATGACTATTTGTTTAGATTTTGACTTACTTGCAGGAATCCCGCAGCTATCTGACGATCCTGCAGCTATCTGAAGATCCTGCAGCCTTTTTGTTAAACGCAATGTTCCACGTGTCGGTTTGCTAGATGAGCCACATGGGCACTTAGGTATCAACGTGCTCGAGGTTCCTGTCCCATTTTTCCAGCCATCCACGTCATCTTTACCCATGGTCAAAGCTGGTCAAGTTACGGTCAACTCAAGGCTGTTTAACGGTGATTGTGAGCTGCTTGGTCACGTCATCTTAAACGGTGACTTGTCCACGTTCTACAGGTGGCAGGGAACATGATCCAACATGGGATTCATTACCCATGACGACAGAATCATTAAACTCATCCACGCAGCCGTATGATGTGTCAAGGGACCATAAATACGCATGACTGTTTGTTGTTTTTCAGTTAATTAGCTGTACGAGTAGGCTATCTTAGAAACCTCTATAAATAGCTGCGTCTGCGTACGCTCATCAGACTTTTATTAGTTGTAATTTCTGAACTTGTGTTAAATTTAAGAGCATTGTGAACTCTGTTTTTTTAGTGCTATCCTAGCACTCTGTTTTGTACACTTTTTGCAAATGGAGGAATAGACATAGCACTGTTTTGAAGTTTCCAGATCTTTGAGTTTTCTTGTGGCTGAATGAATAGAGGGCCCCTGCTCATCTCAGCCTCTGTAAAGTATTTTTATGTGCAGTATTTCTTTATTTTCTTATTCATTTCCTTAAGCATGTATAGTTTCATTTACTTGTTTTCCTTTCTTCCAAGCTGATCAGTGTTATTTCTTTGCAGGTTTCTTTTAGCCCGGGATTTATTTTTATGTGTGTGTGTTTGCTTTACAAACTAATGGTATTTGAAGTTGACAAATTCAAGTGCTGCTTTTGTTTTTTATAGCTGATTTTTAATATTATTTCTCAAAGAGCTGCTAACACATGAATGATCTTCATCATAAACTGTTATCTTTTAAGATCAGAATATCACTAATTTGCAGTTAGTTTTGAGTTCTTTTTAGACTGTTCTTTCACTACTTTCTAACCATACTTTGCATAGTACATATGGCTGAAGTAGAGAGTTAGAAAGAGCAAAATATTACCACTAGTCTTTAAAGTAGAGTTTTGATTTTAAGTGCTTCTTAGACTATTCTTTCACTACTTTCTAATCATACTTTGCATAGTACATATGGCTGAAGTAGAGAATTAGAAAGAGCAAACCATCATCATTAGTCTTTCAAGCAGATTTTTCTCACTTTTCTAATTCAACTTAAGCTACTTTCTATCCGTGCTTTACACAGTACATGTGCTTTGAAGCATCGAGTTAGAGAGAGATAATCTTTATTTTTGGGTTTTAAAAGTGACTTTCTTTTCTTTTATTAGCAGTAGCTTGAACGGTGTCTAGTGCCATTGGAAGTGGTCATTTGCTTTCAATTTTATTTCAAGTCATTTCAGTTCACTTATTCCTTTCAAGCATTTCCTTTCAGCAAGTAGTTAGAGATCACTAAACACTCACTTTCACTCATTTAGGATTCACTCTACACACACCATCACTCACTTGTTTATAAATTATCACTCCATCTTAGGAACATAATTAACCACAACAACACCCCCAACGATAAGAAAAACTCTAAGAGGTTACTTAAGTACATATAGTACACCTTCGCTTCATCAGCTTACGAGCCCCGGGTTGACAATAAATACTAGCAATTTAGATAACACTAAATTGACTGAACATTTTGGCGCCGTTGCCGGGGAAGTGAAATTAAGTAGCCATATTCTTAGAAGAAAAAAAATATAAAGTTTCAAGGAAAGAAGTTAATAGCCTATCTAAGTATGCTCTCCTCTTGCACTTTGAAGTGATCTGGAGGATCAGAAAGGAGAAAGTTATTGATTTAATAGTTTCTTGAGTATGCTCTCTTCTTGCACCTAGAGTGAACTGGAAGATCAGAAAAAGAACTATTTAACTTGACTTGAAGATAAAATAAAAAAATGACATGCATAGAGCTAGAGATTCTAGGGGAAGGTTTTTAGCTAGAGCTCGAAGTTCAATTTTTACAAGTCCATCTGCTTCAAGAGATAGACAAGAGACACCTCCCTTATCTCCAACCGAAACTCCTAGTCCTGAAATTCAAGAGCCAAGATTTGACTCTCCTATACCTTCTATTGAGTTTGAACTAGGAGGAGACTCTTCTCTTTCTCCTATAAGAAAACCAATTGTAATTGAGGAAATAGACTCACCTGAGGAGGAAGGAGAAATCTCTTCTCATACACCCTTTGTAGAAGAACCAGAAGATTTTGAAATCCCTAGGAGAATCATCATGGCAGAAGAAGAAGGAGGCGGTAGAGGTAGAGCTAGAGGAGGAGGAGGAAATAACAATAACAATGGAGGAGGTAGAGGTCCCATTGGAGGAAATAGAGACGGGGATAATTCATTTGGGTTTCCCATTGTTAATGAGGACTCCCGAGCCACCATGAAAAACATATCACCATCCGTCCTCCTCCCAAATTTTCATGGATTAAGAACTGAGGACCCTGAAACATTCTTGTTTGAATTTGAAGTTGTGTGTCGAACCTATGACTATCTGGATGATACTCAGAAACTCAAACTGTTCCCATCAACATTAAAAGATCAAGCTTTGAAATGGTTCATGGGGTTACTTACTCAATCCATTAGGACCTGGGATGAAATGAAACAAACCTTTTTGGATAGGTATTTGGACTATTGTATGCCTACTAATCATAAGGATGAGGTTTTTAAAATGGTGCAAAAAGAAGATGAGAGCTTAGAAGATTTACTTGAGAGATTTCAATATAATTTAAAAAGAGCAAAAATGAGTACCTTGGATGAAGAGACCTTAAAAGCCCTCTTATTAAAAGCCATTAGGGATGAATAGATAGATATCTTAAACATGATGGGAAAGGGGGATATTTCTCAACTTTCTCTCAATGATATAGCAGAACTTTGTATCCATCTCTCAAGGGGCAAATCAAAAACTCAAAAAGGGCCTAGAGATCCTTCTCTCCTTAGGGCAAATAAATCTGCAACAGGATCAGTGAGTAGGGCTGAAATCGGTAATATGCTAGATGAATTTAAAATTGACATCTTAGGGAGTCTTAGTGAACAAATTGATACCCTTAAGATTCAAAATAAACAAAAAGCAGAAGCCGAGGCTATGACTATCTTTTGCCCGAAGTGTAGAAAGAAGCATGCTTTAAGGGAATGTCCCTTGGAAGCACAAGTTGTGGAAACCTGTGTAATTTGCTCAGAAACCCATGAGACCAAGGAATGTCCTTCAATCCCTGGCCTCAAAGCAGTCTTTCAAGAAGATCCAAGTACGCTTGAATCCCTTTGCTTTGTTGCAAGAAAACCTTGGCAGGGGCAGCAAAATCAAGGGTTTAATAACTCTATGAATTTCCAACCCCCACCAAATTGGAATCCTTGGCAACAACCTTGGTCACAACCACAAAATTCTTTCCAAGCATGGTTGCAAAGCATGCAAATGCAAAATCCTTATGGGAGATTTGCCCAATTCTATCAATATCCTCAATCCTTTCAAAATCAGCAAGCTCCCCAACTTCCAAATCAAGGTCAACAATTGTCATTACCATTCCCTCAACAACAACAACCTCCTCCACAAAATCAAAATTCTCAACTCTTGTTACAATCTCAACAGAGGCCAAATCAACTTCCCTCTCAACCTCAACCAAACCCAATAATAGGAATCCTCAAAGTGCTTACGTGATGGAAGGTCAACCACTCATGGAAGGTCAACCATTCCCTACCTATATGGTTGTTCCTCTCAATGAGGTCCAACTCAGATCAGGTAGAATCCTAGACCAACCTTCTACAAGTGCTCAACAACCAAGAATTTCTGAGGAAGAATCTCTCAAAGCCAATAAGGGTTCTGAAATATCCCTTCAAAACCCAAGCATTAAAGAAAAAGAAAAAGAATCAACTCCCTTAGTAGAGCAACCCACATCTTCAACTATTCCTCCTTTTCCTGAAAGATTGCAAATTGATAAAGGAGTGGAGAAGCAGATTTGGTTGCCTGACTATAGCTTTCTAGATGAATTGAAAAATGTCTGTATCAAGATTCCCTTGTTAACAGCCATTAAGGAGATTCCCATTCTAGCAAAGACAATAAAGGAGATGAGTTTGAAAAAAACAATAAAAAGAACCAGAGATACCAAAAGGATACATCTAGTTGGAAAAATTGCAGACATTATGATGGGTAAAATTACCATGCAAAAATATGTAGATCCCGGTAGCCCTATTGCTAAAACTCATATTAATGGGGTTGAAATCCCAAATACCTTGATTGACTTAGGAGCCGCTATCAACATTATGAGTAGACAGACCATGGATCAGTTAAAACTTCCTAACCTTCTCTTTACACCTACTTTGTTGCAACTTGCAGATAGATCAATCATTAAACCTGATGGTGTATTGGAAGACATTCCAGTCTCACTAGACTCTTGGGAATATCCAGTTGATTTTATGATTCTAACTCCCAAGAACAATCTAGGAGGACATCCTCTTATTCTAGGAAGACCTTGGCTGGCCACAACTGATGCTTTCATAAGTTGTAGGTCGGGAGACATGTATATATCAGATGGTAATTCTACCAAGAAATTCAACTTGTATCCTCTCGCAAAGGCAATAACAAAAATAGGAGAAGATGAGTGGATTGATGATGAGGATACTCTTCAACCTGTTCTAACCATCTCTGAGATCAGTGAGGACAGTCAAATTCTAAATACATTAGAAAATTTTGAGGTACCTTTAGAATATGACTCTTCACAGTTTCAGTTAGATGCAGATATTGAATATCTCTCCTCTAGACAGATGTCTCTCTTCTCAATGGAAGAGTTTGGTAGTTCTACAGTTGAAATCTTTCCAGGAAAAACATTAAACATTAACAAGAACTTGGAAAGACTACAACAAGAAGAATTAACTAAACTGTTGCAAAAACATTCCACTGCCTTTGCATGGGAATATACTGACATGAAAGGAATCGACCCTAAGACTTGTATTCATCACATTTATATTGAAGAAAACAGCAGACCCATTAGGCAGCCACAAAGACGGATGAATCCAAATCTTAGGGAAATTGTGAAAGAAGAACTTCAGAAATTGCTCAAGGTAAACTTCATTTACCCCATTTCAGATAGCCAATGGGTTTCTCCCTTGGTTATAGTGCCCAAAAAGAATGGTAAATGGAGAGTTTGCATTGACTATCGAGAATTGAACAAGGCAACCTTAAAGGATCATTTTCCTCTACCTTTTATTGATCAGGTACTAGACACTTTAGCAGGTAAAAAGTATTTCTCATTCTTGGATGGTTTTAGTGGTTATAATCAGATTCAGGTAGCACCTGAAGATCAAGACAAAACCACCTTTACTTGTCCTTGGGGAACTTTTGCCTATCGAGTACTCCCTTTTGGATTGTGCAATGCACCCGCTACATTTCAAAGGGCTGTACTAGGAATCTTCTCAGATCTGATTCATGATTGTGTAGAGGTATACATGGACGATTTCACAGTCTATGGTAATACATTTGAAGAAGCTTTGGCAAATTTGGAAAAAGTACTAGTAAGATGTAAGGAAACAAATCTTTCTTTAAGTCATGAAAAGTGTTTTATGATTTTTACTGAAGGGATTGTTTTAGGACATCATATCTCAGGAGATGGAATCAAAGTTGATAGATCTAAAGTAGAAGTCA
Source organism: Pinus tabuliformis (assembly GCA_031772625.1). Taxonomy (NCBI): domain Eukaryota; kingdom Viridiplantae; phylum Streptophyta; class Pinopsida; order Pinales; family Pinaceae; genus Pinus; species Pinus tabuliformis. The sequence goes on along the minus strand of CM062817.1, from coordinate 1,230,072,313 downwards.
TCTCTAAGTTACCTGTTCCAAATTGCCAAAGAGATGTTAGAAGTTTTCTTGGGTTTACTGGTTATTACAGAAGATTTATTGAAAACTTCACTAAGATAGCATCCCCTCTTTTCAAACTACTTACTAAAGATTGTGAATTTAAGTGGGATCCTGAATGTCAATCTGCCTTTGAAGCTTTAAAGACTAAAATATCTGAAGCACCCATTTTAAGGGGTCCAAATTGGAAACTCCCTTTCCACATTTCTACTAATGCTTCAGATACAGCTTTAGGAGCTGTTTTGGGACAAAAGGATTTGATCCCTTATGCCATTTATTACACAAGTAAGAATTTGACTCCTACTGAGTTAAATTATACTGTTACTGAAAAGGAATTTCTAGCCGTTGTTCATGCTATAAACAAGTTTAGACACTATATAACCGGCTATGAAACCTTTGTCCACACTGATCACTCTGCCATTAGATACCTCATGAACAAACCAGTCACTAATGGTAGAGTTACAAGATGGCTTTTGCTTTTACAAGAATTCAACATAACTGTGTTAGATCGACCAGGTAAACAGAACACAGTAGCTGACTTCTTGTCTAGAATCCAAAACACTAATGAGGACTCTCCTGTAGAGGATAAATTTCCAGATGAGTATTTGTTTGCAGTAACTACCAAAACCCCTTGGTATGCTGATATTGCTAATTATTTAGTTACTGGAAAGTTACCTTTACATTTATTTCCTAATGAGAAAAGGAAAATCATTCAGGATAGTTCACATTATTCTTGGATTTCTAATGAATTGTTCAGAACAGGGCCAGATTTGATGATCAGAAGATGTGTACGGGAGGATGAGATGCCTGACATCCTTAAGGCATGTCATGACGAACCTTGTGGCAGACATTTTTCTGATAAGAGGACTGCCTATAAAATCCTTTCATCAGGATATTATTGGCCTTCTCTCTTTAAGGATGTGAAGCAATATGTTAAGAGGTGTGACAGTTGTCAGAGAATTGGGAGACCAACTCTTTCAAATGAAATGCCACTACAGCCACAGGTATGCATCGAACCTTTCGAGAAATGGGCTCTAGATTTTGTTGGACCAATTAATCCGCCATCCAAGCAAAATAGATATATACTGGTTTGTACTGATTATGTTACCAAGTGGGTAGAAGCTATAGCATTAACTTCTGCTACTGAAAATTCAGTTGTTCAATTTCTTTTCAAGGATATTTTCACTCGTTTTGGTGTCCCAAGAGAAATTGTAACAGATCAGGGAAGCCAATTTACATCAAGGATGATAGAGAAGCTGATGGAGGAATATAAGATCAAGCATAGAACATCTACTCCATACCATCCGCAAGCGAATGGTCAAGTAGAATCTACAAATAAAGTTCTTGAAAGCATCATCACAAAGACTGTTCATCTTCATAGAAGAGATTGGGCAGAAAGGCTTCCTGAAGCCTTATGGGCCTATAGAACTACATGGAGGAACACCACAGGACATTCTCCCTATGAACTTGTTTATGGGAAGGAAGTCCTGTTCCCCATTGAGTTCCAAATCAAGACCTTCAAGACAGCAGTTCAATTGGGGATGAGCTTATCAGAAGCCCAGAAGCACAGAATGGACCAGTTAAACGAACTAGATGAAATGAGACAAGATGCAATTCTAAGAACCGATCTAGTTCAGCACCAAAGAAGCAAATGGCATGATCGACATATCAAAGAAAAGAAGTTTCAAAAGGGTGATTGGGCACTCTTGTTTGATTCAAAATTTAAGGACTTCAAAGGAAAATTTCAAACTCATTGGCTTGGGCCATATGAGATTGATGAAGTCTTTAATAATGGAGCAGTTAGAGTGAAGACTATTGATGAACTTCAAACTCCCTTTATTGTGAATGGCCACCGGTTGAAAGTCTACCACAAGCCACTCTCAAAAGAGGAGTTTGTTAAGTTATTCCAAGGCGATTCTGAAATGAGGCTGGTTGAGAAGAATTCTTCTCCTCCATCAGCCTAATCTCTGTTTCTTTCAATTTCAATGGAAAAAAAAAATAAGGGAAAAATAAATAAATGTATGAGCCTGAAAACCAATCTTTGATTGGCAGTCTCATGCAGAAAACATGAGGTGAAAATCAGGGTCACCTGACACCTCATGTTTTCCAAAAAAATCTCTCTCTCTCTTTCATCTCATTTCATTTATTCCATCTCACCATTTCCTTCCATCTCACCATCCTCACTTCACCTCAATGCTTTCCACCCATTCATTCATTCATTCATTCCATTTAATTTCATTAATAGAGTTTTTTTAGGCAACTAAAGTATTTTATGCAGCTGGAAGACTTCATTACAGTTCCTGCAGCTATCTGGCAATTCTGCAGCCGTTTAGCCTTTCTGCAGCCTTCTGCACCTGCACAAGAAACACAGTCTGTCTGAAGAAAATATGTACAGTTCAAAATCATCAAAGACAAGGAGGAAAGAATCATGTGCTAGCAATAAAGTTAACAAAAGGTTAGTAGCAAATTATCAGAAGCCAAATCAAATGCGGATCTGAGGTATGTTTAAAATTTTAAACCTATAGTTATTTCATTACGCGGAATTTTCTGGGTTATGTCTTGTTGGCCACTAATCGTAATGATTACCCATTTTCTTTTCCCATGCAACCACAAATCTACGAATCCTCCACGTCTACCAGCTCATAAATACCCATGATTTTTGAAATCACATATGGCTGTTTCTGTCATTAAGGTCTCATACCCTAATGACGTAACCTACCGTATTACGTCTCTCAGTTCTCATCCCGCAGCCATGTGTCAATCCACAGCCGAAATCAGAGAATATAGCCGTTCCATTCATCATTTCGAAACCCTCTGCGCTCATAACACTCCATTCCTCGCTATCATCTCCCTTATTCCGTTTCAATCACTACGATTACCTCCATAAACCATACTCTGTTTTTCCCTCTGCTGTATAGCCAGTAAACGTGTGATACAGTTGTATTACGACTGCTAGTCACCGTTTCACTGTGTTCACGCTGTTATCCACCACTTAACTCTGATTCAAGCCGTGAATTCTCGGTGTCTGAGGCTGTTGATGCACCCATATATCCTCTGTTCCACAAAGTCTGAACAGGAACCGAGGAATTACTGTGTAAAGTCACGGAATTTCTGTATAAAGTCACCATCAAAGTCGTGTTTTAAACAGAGCTGAGGAGTCGATGGGAAAACTTTTAAGGGCTGAACCAGAAGGTTCGAAATTCTTGGAGGCATACCCTCAGGTTGAGGAGGCATTGCAAAAAGCCAATTGGCTACAGTGCATCAAGAAGTTTAAGGGCTACCACAAAGAAGTAACAAAAGCCTTTGCAAGGTCATTCAAGGATAAAGACAGTCAGGTAGAGGTGGGTGATTTAACATTCGCAGTCAGTGAAGGAAGCATAGCAAAGGCTACATCTCTTCCACAAACCGGTGAACGTTGGTTCAAAAATCGGGCAGTCCAGGATCAACAATGGAAGCGGATTTTTAAAAACCCAGGTATGAATACAAGTGTTTTCACCAAAGGAATTCCTATCTCTCATGTTAAAGAAGAATGGAAAGTTCTACTGTTGTTAGTGCAAAAATTTTTCACGTGTGAAGGGAGATTTGGAGTATTGTACGTTTATCATGGTAAAATTATGCTGCAATTTCAAGGAGAACATGATATAAATCTTCCCTACTTTCTATTCCAAAGCCTTAGGAAAATGTGTTCCATGGCTCAACGGAATCCACGAAACATAGAAGCTTACCTCTGTCACCATAGTCTTGTTAAGTTATTGATAGAAGAACAATTAAAAGAAAAACAAGACACATGGGAGAAATTCCTTGTAAGGAATCATTTTGAAGAACCTGGAGAATCTTCTATACCTAGGAAAAGCAGAAGGAAGAGAAAAGTAAGTATCTCTGAGACTGTTCAAGGACAAACTGTAGAGGAAATAGAAGTATATCATCCTGAACCTGAGATTGAACCTACTGAAGACAGTGCTCAAGAGATTATCTCAGAACCCTCGCTGAACTTGCCAAAGAAGCTGCCAAAAAGAGAAGAGAAGATAAAAAGAAACAAAAACAAGACAAGGGAAAATCCGTAATTCAAGAAACTGATCAGACTCCAGAGCATTCTAATGATGAAGAAAGAGATAGCCAGCCCTTAGCACAAAGGTTAGCTAAACTCCATGAGAAAATTGCCCTCTCCAAGAAAGTAAAAGTACAAAAACCAAGGAAAAAGGCACAAAAAGAAACACAGAGTGCTGCCACTGTAAGAAGGAGTAGTAGATTGCAGAATAAAGGGAAAGCCACAAGGACACTCTTCGTTGATCTAAGCACACCTGAGAAGGGTGCTATAAAAATAGACCTTGAGGATAGTCCACAACGTGAGGCAGCTACTCCTCCAAGGGAGGATAGTCTGTTTCAGCCGGAGTTTGAAACTGAAACTGAGCATGAATATAGTCCAAGGAAGTCACCAATTGTTGACCCAGTTCAACAAGAGGTGTACAACTATTTTGAAACATTGGAGCAGAACACTGCTGGCCCAAGTAATGTCATACCTCATGAGCAGCAAATAGACTTACTCAAACAAGAGATCTATGAACTTGAGGTGCTAAACCGTCACATTAAACAGAGAAATGAAGAAATGAAGCAGCAAGCTGATATTGCCAAAGCAATCCAAGATAACACCTTTCTTCACATGAGCATGTGGCAGAAGAAACACAGCAGACTCAAGAAGAGATGTAGAAGGTTGAACATAGCCTTAATCAATTTGAAATTCAGATGCATGTTCAAGAGACCAAAGGTTAATGCTTCCACACAAAGGAAGAGGAAGAGATTGGATGTCTTAGCTGAGGCATCCCAGCAGGTGGATTGAATTGTGTTTTCATTGCATGAGGACATGCAATACCCTCGGAGTGGGGGTATGTAAAGCCTCTATTCTACACCTACTTGTCTACCATTTTCCTCAGTTTTTCCTTATCTTTCCTTCACTTTTGCCTCATTTTCACCATAAAACCACCCAGATCATTACATTAGGTGTCATTAAGCATGATCAAGCAAGTTTTGCTAATGAATGACTATTTGTTTAGATTTTGACTTACTTGCAGGAATCCCGCAGCTATCTGATGATCCTGCAGCTATCTGAAGATCCTGCAGCCTTTTTGTTAAACGCAATGTTCCACGTGTCGGTTTGCTAGATGAGCCACATGGGCACTTAGGTATCAACGTGCTCGAGGTTCCTGTCCCATTTTTCCAGCCATCCACGTCATCTTTACCCATGGTCAAAGCTGGTCAAGTTACGGTCAACTCAAGGCTGTTTAACGGTGATTGTGAGCTGCTTGGTCACGTCATCTTAAACGGTGACTTGTCCACGTTCTACAGGTGGCAGGGAACATGATCCAACATGGGATTCATTACCCATGACGACAGAATCATTAAACTCATCCACGCAGCCGTATGATGTGTCAAGGGACCATAAATACGCATGACTGTTTGTTGTTTTTCAGTTAATTAGCTGTACGAGTAGGCTATCTTAGAAACCTCTATAAATAGCTGCGTCTGCGTACGCTCATCAGACTTTTATTAGTTGTAATTTCTGAACTTGTGTTAAATTTAAGAGCATTGTGAACTCTGTTTTTTTAGTGCTATCCTAGCACTCTGTTTTGTACACTTTTTGCAAATGGAGGAATAGACATAGCACTGTTTTGAAGTTTCCAGATCTTTGAGTTTTCTTGTGGCTGAATGAATAGAGGGCCCCTGCTCATCTCAGCCTCTGTAAAGTATTTTTATGTGCAGTATTTCTTTATTTTCTTATTCATTTCCTTAAGCATGTATAGTTTCATTTACTTGTTTTCCTTTCTTTCAAGCTGATCAGTGTTATTTCTTTGCAGGTTTCTTTTAGCCCGGGATTTATTTTTATGTGTGTGTGTTTGCTTTACAAACTAATGGTATTTGAAGTTGACAAATTCAAGTGCTGCTTTTGTTTTTTATAGCTGATTTTTAATCTTATTTCTCAAAGAGCTGCTAACACATGAATGATCTTCATCATAAACTGTTATCTTTTAAGATCAGAATATCACTAATTTGCAGTTAGTTTTGAGTGCTTTTTAGACTGTTCTTTCACTACTTTCTAACCATACTTTGCATAGTACATATGGCTAAAGTAGAGAGTTAGAAAGAGCAAAATATTACCACTAGTCTTTAAAGTAGAGTTTTGATTTTAAGTGCTTCTTAGACTATTCTTTCACTACTTTCTAATCATACTTTGCATAGTACATATGGCTGAAGTAGAGAATTAGAAAGAGCAAACCATCATCATTAGTCTTTCAAGCAGATTTTTCTCACTTTTCTAATTCAACTTAAGCTACTTTCTATCCGTGATTTACATAGTACATGTTCTTTGAAGCATCGAGTTAGAGAGAGATAATCTTTATTTTTGGGTTTTAAAAGTGACTTTCTTTTCTTTTATTAGCAGCAGCTTGAACGGTGTCTAGTGCCATTGGAAGTGGTCATTTTCTTTCAATTTTATTTCAAGTCATTTCAGTTCACTTATTCCTTTCAAGCATTTCCTTTCAGCAAGTAGTTAGAGATCACTAAACACACACTTTCACTCATTTAGGATTCACTCTACACACACCATCACTCACTTGTTTATAAATTATCACTCCATCTTAGGAACATAATTAACCACAACAACACCCCCAACGATAAGAAAAAATCTAAGAGGTTACTTAAGTACATATAGTACACCTTCGCTTCATCAGCTTACGAGCCCCGGGTTGACAATAAATACTAGCAATTTAGATAACACTAAATTGACTGAACATGCTTCTCCTACTTATCCCTTAAGTATGGTCAAACACCACTAAGCATAGTTTCTGCAAGGTTCGAGCTCATTAAAAAATCAACCCACCTTCTCTGAGCATGTTGTCGCATGGTTTAAGCTCATTAAAAAATAAACCTACCACCATGAGCAATGTTATCACATGGTTCAAGCTCGTTAAAAAATAAACCTACCACAGAGCATATGTTCCCCCAGAGTTCAAGCTCTTTAAAAAATGAACCTACCTTCGGTAAATAACCTTTGTGATTGCCATTACATCAGCCTTTTGAGCCTTGGTTGTGTTCCTGCCATCACCTCCATTCTTTTGGCCAATCATATGCTTCCAATTGATTGTTTACCCTTTTGAGGAACAGCTGCGATGAGTGGTCCTATTAGCCACCCTCTTCACATCACTATGTTTTAAGAAGTTCCAAGATTACCTAGAACCAGTTGCTACCCCAGATACCACTCATTCCTAAAAAATGAGTCCTCTTTAAACCCTTTTCAGTCTCGTTAAATACGAAAGTAATTGAAAGCACCATCCCTCATGTAGATTTTAATCTTTTTTCGGACTTGAGGGATTATCTCATGAAAAGAATTGAGCGCTTGTCTTTTTCAGCTTGCTAAAGTGATCGGGAAAGTCATCCCTTTTGTATTGTTTTAATTTTTTTGGACCTAAGGAGTTATGCTACAAAAAAGAACTACTGGAGTTTTCTTTTCATACCTTTTCAAACTCTCTAAACATGAAAAGGACCAAGTTATATTTGGCAATGAACTACGCCTTCCATGACATCAAGCACATCGTTCAACCGTATCTCGATGATCTACCGGCTCATTCGCAAAAGCGGACTGATCATCCGCAGCATTTGAGAGCCATATTTCTGCGTTTTTGACACTACAAGATACGACTCAATCCACACAAGTGTGTGTTTTTGTGTTGGTTCCAGTCGATTACTTGGTTTTGTAGTTTCTAAAGACAAAATTCGACTTGACCCATTTAAGGTTTAGGAAATCCTTGACATGCCTCCACCTTCAAATTTGCTTCAGATTCAGAAACTCCAAGGGAAAGCTAACTTTTTGAGGAGGTTCATTCCACATTATGCCCAAATCACTAAAGGTTATACACGTCTTTTGAAAAAAGAAGTACCCTTCAACTGGGATCAGGTTGCACAAGCTTCCTTTGATGCTTTAAAAGGTTCCTTGATAAAAGCATCATTAATGTATGCTCTTGACTATCAAAAAGAATTTAACTTGTATCTCGCCACCGCAGATACAACCATTGCTATGGCTTTAGTGCAAGAAAATGATGGAGTAGAACATCCTATATATTATTTAAGTCAAAACTTAAATGATACATAAAGAAAATACTCCTATGTTGAAAAGTTGGCTTTCGCAGTTGTTCAAGTTGTACAGAGATTTCAACACTATATACTCTTTCACAAAACTACCATTGTGTTAGATTGCAACCCTATGACCTACATTCTGTCGCATCAATTACTGGGGGGCAAATATTCCAAATGGATAGCCATTTTGCAAGAGTTTGGTCTGGAATTCACCAAATCCAAATCAAAGAAGTATCTCGTCTTCGCCGAGTTACTTTGTGACCTTCCATCGTTACCCAACGATTTAACATCTAAAGCATCAATTGTGGATGAGACTCTATTTCTAATATCGTCAAGCGATTCGTGGTATAGAGATATACTGATCTATCTCCAAACCCAAACTTTTAGGCCAAACACCTCTCGCTCGGAACAGCAGCATATTCGATACCAAGCCAAATACTAGATGATCATCGGTGATACACTTTACCATCGTGGTGTCGATATAGTTCTACGAAGGTGCCTCACGCAATGAGGAGGTCAAAAAAGCTCTGAATGACTGTCATTCAGGTGAGTGTGGGGGGCATCTATTTGGTTACGCTACTGCACAAAAGATCTTACGAGTTGGTTACTTCTGGCCCACTATATTCAAAGATTGCATAATTGCAGTCAGAAGTTGCCATTCTTTTCAAAATTTTGATCGCAAAACTAGATTACCACCCGCACCATTGCATCCAGTAGTTTCTGTTGGGCCCTTCGCTAAATGGGGCATTGATTTCATGACATGTAACCCCACCTCGGCTGGGGGGCATGGGTATATTATAGTCTTTGTCAACTATTTTACAAAATGGACCGAGGCGATGCCTACGTTAAACAACAGCGGCAAAACGACTGCTCTTTTCTTTTTTAATCATGTAGACTCTAGATTTTGTGTTCCATAAGTGATAGTTATAGATCATGGATCACATTTACGCAATCACATGATGATTGAATTGACTGCCAAATTAGGGTAGTCCCACGACAATTCTACTCCATATTATCTGCAAGCTAAGGGACAGGTTGAAGTAATGAACAAGGTCCTAAAGTGCATGTTGCAGAGAATGATTGGGGTCCAAAAATGGAATTAGCATTTAATCCTGTACTCAGCTTTGTGGGCATATAGGACTTCGGTAAGAAATGTGATAGGATTTATGCCTTTTCAGTTGGTGTATGGTCTGGAAGTTGTCTTACCAATTCAGTGCGAAATCTCGTCCCTCAAGCTTGCAATCGATCTACTTCCCGAAACTTTTGAGGAATAGGCTCATTTCTTGGAACTAATCCAATTGAATGAAACCCATCGTGATGTCGCATTGGCTAATGAAGCACATAAGAAATGTGTCAAGGCACAATTTGACAAAAATGTCAAGCCTCGTGTCTTCTCAGAAGGTGACCTGGTCTTGCTTTACGATCAGGACTCTGACAAATTAGGAGCAGGTAAATTCGAACCATTATGGATGGGCCCCTACATTGTTAAATGGGTAATGACAAAAGGAGCCTACGAGCTGGTCGATTATGATGGGATTCCACTGTTGTAGCCCCAAAACGGGTTGTATCTTAAACGTTACTATGCTTGATTAAGTGTTGTAAGCTCATTGTAAATATGCTTTTATTGCATTTTTGTGTTTTCTATTAGAGTTGTCGTTTTGGTTAGGTAATCCACTTCACATTTGTTGTAGATGTCAAACTTTCTGGAACCATTCGTTGGGTATGCTGACGGAGCTAGTCGTAGAACACAGAACCTATCTTCTGCAACTTGGGCCATTTTTGCTCCAAGTGGCGACTTAGTGAGTTTCACGGGGATATGTATTGGTCAGTTGACGAACAACATTGCTGAATATAGAGCATTGATTGAACTTCTCTCTGATTCCATTTCACGTGGCATACGCCAACTTATTGTCAGGCTAGACTCACAACTCGTCATTCTACAGCTTACTAGCATTTATTCCATTCGGAACCTAGCTATTTATTGCATGTTCCTAAGAGTCAGGATTTTGGAAAGACAATTTGATTCTATTCAATATCAACACATTTACAGAAACTTAAACACATTGACTGATTCATTAGTAAACTATGCGTTAGATAGACATTTGCAACATTTGTAAAGAAAGCGTTTTACATTAACATTTGCATCAGGATTGCATGACTTAACCAAAATAAAACTCCAAAAATAAAATATATATAACTGTTTATAGTTTTGACAAAATGTTCTGTGTCCAAGACAAAATCGGTCACATGACCAAGAAACTCAAAAATGAATGCAGGGAAGCATCTTAGACTAATGATGCTGGTGATAACATGTCATCGCCTATGCGATCATGCGCAAGAGCCTGGTCCATTGACTCGGCACACCGATAGTATGGCACTGTAACCTCAAAGGTAACTCATCGGTCGTAAAATCCTGAATAATGAGAGTGATTCCCTCGTCTTGATCCTACAGCGCTGCCAGGGTCTCTGATATGTCCAAATCCCGAAGGACGGCCCTCCCTATGCTGGAGCGTCAGCTGCCGCCCGTGGGCGTGCCACTGGTCACAATGGCCCAATATCTTCACACACATACGAGTTTTATTAGTCTTGATAACATTAAAAAACACAAAAAAATTATAAAACTGATAAACAAAGATATGGTTGAATCATTTTACCTATAACACTCCACTGCTCGCCAGTTGGTAATGCCAAATCTGGGTCGCCTTAGAAATCCATCCCGACATATGGATACTCTGCAAAGACCATCTCCTGATGGTCTAACCACTCAAAAAAGGCATCAGAGAAGGAAATCTGTGACTGACCAGCATGTCTGGCCATGAGATCAACCCATCTCTGCATCCATGGTTCCCTCGGTGTTGGCAATCCCAGTGAAATGTTCTGAGGCTGCATCAGTGGAATCCTCTCCAAAGTGAAAGCAGTCAATATGGAACCATAGCCAAAAATCTTGGATCTTCCATTCTTTACTTTGGAGAGCTGGTCTTTTATGACAGGAAGTACCGCCTCACACCAGTTGAACACCTTTGGTTCCAGGCATTCCAAGGCATACTGCATATAAGATCTATTTTCCAAGTGTAAAGCCATGCTGCCAACCAGTCTAGCAAAAGTAAATAAAATGGTCCTCAAGGGCTGATCAGTGACATCCCAGATATTGATCTTGCCTTCTCTATTGGGCTGAGATCCATCTCTACAGAACTGACGAATGTAATCTTTCACAGATTCACCCCCACGGGCAGATCCCGTTAGTGAAAGAGAGGCACCATGCCTCGATAACCCCTTTAGAAAGTAAATATCCTCGACTGTCAAGGGAATAGATTTGCCTCTAATCTGGAAAACCTAGTCGATTGGATCCCAAGCATTGAGAAAATACTGCAACAAACTAATTTTTTGCCTCATGCTGGATATGCGGAAGAACTTTAGCAAACCACAGTTTCGTAATGGAGCAACTGTGCCCTGGTCATGTAAGGAAATCATGTCCTCTTCCTCATGTTTGCGTTCACGCCACGTGACAACCATCTTGATCCAACAAAATATGAAATGCAAACAAGAGATGAGTTAGGATCCAAATTTGAGCAAAAACAGGGAAAAATTACATGAAAAATCACTGTACATTCCCTTCTGCGCCCATCACACCCTGCCTTTGAGCAAGGTGAGATGCATACTGACTAGACAGTGTATAGCTCAGTATGCATCGCCCCTTTCGATATAAGATAGGTGCGATGGTTGAAGAACGAATTATTCTAACCCCAGGGGTCCAGAAAAATGGAAAAACTTGCTCAAAATCAAGAAAAGATGGAATGAAAATGAAGATCTCAGGATTACCTCCTACCTAGTCCCAACGACACAGAAAATAGTCCACCAGATCTCATATAATCAACTGATGAAATTTGAGGGGGAAAACCACTATAGAGCTCCAAATCCCAAATTTGAAATGAAATGATGAAAATGAAAGGTAACATTACTTTTTATGGTTACTATTCATGTACTTCAAGTAAAATGTTGGTTTTAATTCATTTTTCGTACATATATATGTATTTCTAATCAATTTGATGGAGTGATTGAGTACGTTAAATGACTTTCGAAAGAATCTCATGTGCTAGATAGTGAATTGAACATTTTTGGCCACTTCACTGAGCATACTTTCCCCAAGGTTCAAGCTCATTAAAAAATGAACCCGCCTTCTCTGAGCATGTTTTCGCACGGTTTAAGCTCATTAAAAAATAAACCTACCACCATGAGAAATGTTATCGCATGGTTCAAGCTCGTTAAAAAATAAACCTAACACTGAGCATAGTTTCCGCAAGGTTCAAGCTCGTTAAAAAATGAACCCACTCCTAAACAGAGCATATGTTCCCCCAGAGTTCAAGCTATTTAAAAAATGAAACTACCTTCAAAAATAACCTTCGTGATTTCCATTACATCAGCCTTTTGAGCCTTGGTTGTGTTCCTGCCATCACCTTCATTCTTTTGGCTGATCATACGCTTCCACTTGATTTCTTACCCTTTTTAGGAACAGCTGCGATGAGTGGTCCTATTAGCCACCCTCTTCACATCACCATGTTTTGAGAAGTTCCAAGATTACTCGGAACCAATTGCTAGCCCAGATACCACTCGTTCCTAAAAAAGGAGTCCTCTTTAAACCCTTTTCAGACTCGTTAAATATGAAAATATTGTTGAGCTATTGGTCTTTCCAGCTCGCTAAAGTAATTGAAAGCACCATTCCTCATGTAGATTTTAATCTTTTTTGGACTTGAGGGATTATCTCACGCAAAGTTCAAGCGCTTGTCTTTTTCAGCTCGCTAAAGTGATCGGAAAAGTCATCCCTTTTGTATTATTTTAATCTTTTTCGGACCTAAGGGATTATGCTACGAAAAATAAATACTGGAGTTTTCTTCTTTTCCCTTTTCAGACTCTCTAAACATGAAAAGGACTGAGTTATCTTTGTCATTAAACTCATTAAAACAATAGCGACAAACTTGTCCACCCAAACAAGAATGAGTTTCACTGTTGCTAGATTTGCTAAAACATAAGGGAAAATTATAGAACAACCACATGTTATCCTCCTCAAAATTGACAAAAGTAAAGAGGTACTGGTAAGCAATGACTAGGGAAAAAGGGAAGAAAACTTAAATAATTTTATGGTAGCAGGTCACTCTTGAACATGACACTTTCACTCCATCACCATGATTGAGTCAGGTTGGGTTATTCCGTTCACCGGTCATTTCACCATTGGTGTTTCACACCATCCATTTTTGGGGTTAACGCTACCAATCCATCTCAGTGTCACTGATATGTTTAAGAGAAGTCATTCAGTTGAAAATTCACCATCTAGTTAATGGCTCATCCACTGCAATACCTTCAACCACTATTTTTCATGACCGCCATTCCTGAACCTTGTGTCATCGATCATTTTCACCTCCAGAAAATCATTTTCTTCGTTTCGTGTTGTAGATGTGGGATACATTAAGGCCCTACTAGGACAGGTCACTTCTTGTCGACATCAGCTCATTATCTAAGAAGTTGACTTAGAAACACCCCTTTCAGTACTTTGAAGCTTGCATGCCTTAATGGCAAGTTTCTCACTTCTGGCGATGGGTTGACATCAATGGCCTTCAACTGAAAGATTTTTCGTGGTGTTTGACATCGGATCATATATTCACACCACTTGAATTGTACTATAGTACCTTGAGGGTCATTATCATTATCGATGATTCCTCTCGCGTCTATTAACAGCTCACATTATTGGCTGGTAATCAGGTGATGTCTTTCCATGTTCAACTTCAGAACATCTTTTCACATGGATCGACTTGTACATCAGGCGAAGATTGAACAAGTTTGAAGACTCCAGATCTAGTTTCATCCATCTGGGCTGTGATATATTCAAGAATATAAAGACATCAAATGTACATAGAAGGTACACAAATGGTCATCCAAGCCAGGGACAATGACCCTACATATGAAGAATCACTAGTCTGCAACTGCAGACAATTATCTGTTCTATGTACATGAAATGAATTTATAAAGCTGAGCATGGGAATGCCTGCCTCAACTAGATCATGAAAATTATATGATGATGATGTATTGTATTGTTTATACAGGTGACCTTCTAGTTTCAAAAACCTCAGATCCTCATGTTAAAGAATTTCACTCGACATCAAAGATTTACAACTTCATGCCTTAGGGGGCAGCTGTTATAGACATATTTTGGCACTTCAACCCCAATATTATATGTTGATAAACTAGGTCTCTTTAATCCCTAAATGTGTTGTTTCATACCCTAAAAGATCATGGTCAACTGATTACATCATTCCCCAAAAGTTCCACCTAAAAAGCCATCTAGAACTGGCCAAAATATGACCATACTGACTACTCCACTATCAGGGTACGATGCATACTGACTTCTACACTAGCCAGGTGCGATGCATACTGATGAGGCCTTTTGTGGGGTGTGATGAGCGAGAATGGACAAATATCCGAGACAATTTGCTAAGTGGATGCTCATGGAATCTACTAGAAACTTCTCCTATGACACTTGTTTCTCTGAATTCACCCAGGGATGATTAAGAGATCCAAGAAATGTCCAAGTGGAACCAAAAATAACAAGTGGAATGACACTAATAAAAAACCCAGAGATGACTCACACCCTTGCAGGCATCTATAAATGGATCCCTCATCTAACAGATCTGGAGGCGGGAATTTTGTAATTTGTAAGGAAGTTCTGATAGTTTGTATCTGAGAAAGAGTATTGTATTGTTGGGTGATCTTGATTTTCACGAGGTAAAGAGGGCTTTGATGTTGGAAGGATGATGCTGGATCAGATAGTTGAGTTGTAATTCTCCCTTCTTTTAATAAAGTTCTTTGAGTTTTCCTCCATACAATCGTGCATTTGTGAATGTTGTTATTTGTGAATGCCATTGTATGTTCAATTTATTTCTGATTCTGCATTGCTTATGATATAATAGATCAAGATCCTTTGATGGTGTTTTTTTTACTATGTCTCTACAGGTATTCTCTAAGCGGGATAAGTAGGTGAGGAGTTGTAAGCTCTATCAAGGGGGAGGGAAATCAAGCAAGGAGTCAAGTGGAAGATACATGTTAGTTCCTTTGCTTCTCTCCTATCTATCATACATAGAGGAAATCCCAAATTGCTTTGATTGTTTGTTTGCTAGGATAGCTGCCAATCCTAGAGGGCTAGCAGATTGAAAAGACACTAGTTTTACAATCTACTAGAAAAACTAGTGTCTTTTTGATCTGCTAGCCCTCTAGGATTGGCAGCTATCCTAGCAAACAATCAATCAAAGCAGTTTGGGATTTTCTCTATGTATGATAGATAAGAGAGAAGCAAAGGAACCAACATATATCTTCCACTTGACTCCTTGCTTGATTTCCCTCCTCCTTGATAGAGCTTGCAACTCCTCTCCTACTTATCCCGCTTAGAGAATATCTGTAGAAACAAAGTAACAAAACACCATCAAAGCATCTTGAACTAAATCAGAAATACATTGAACATACAATTGAATTCACAAATAACAACATTCACAAATACACGATTATATGGAGGAAAACTCAAAGAAATTTATTAAAATAGAAGGGAGAATTACAACCCAACTGTTTGATCCAGCATCATCCTCCCAGCATCAAATCCCTCTTCACCTCATGAAAATCAAGATCGCCCAACAATACGATACTATTTCTCATATACAAACTATTAGCACTTCCTTACAAATTACGAAATTCCAGCCTCCAGATCTCTCAGATGAGGGATCCATTTATAGATGTCTGCAAGGGTGTGAGTCATCTCTGGGTTTTTGATTAGTGTCATTCCACTTGTTTTTTTTTGTTCCACTTGGAGATTTCTTGGGTCTCTTACTCATCCCTGGGCGAATTCAGAGAAACAAGTATCATAGGAGAAGTTTCTAGTAGATTCCATGAGCATCCACTTAGCAAACTGTCTCAGACATTTGTCCATTCTCGCTCATCGCACCCCACAGAAGGCCTCATTAATGTGCATCACACCTGGCTAGTGTAGAAGTCAATATGCATCGCACCCTAACAGTGGAGCAGTTAGTATGGTCTTGTTTTGGCCAGTTCTGGATGGTTTTTCAGGTGGAACTTTTGGGGAATGATGTAATCAGTTGACCATACAAATTATAGAACAAAAACATGTTATCCTCCTCAAGCTTGAATAAAATAAAGAGGTACAAGTCAGCAAGGACTGGGGAAAAAGGGAAGAAAACTTAAAGAATTTTATGGTAACAAGTCGCTCTTGAACATGACACTTTCACTCCATCATCATGATTGAGTCGGGTTGGGTTATTCCATTCACCGGTCAATTCACCATAGGTCTTTCACACCATCCATTTTTGGAGTTAACGCTACCAATCCATCTCAGTGTCACTGATATGTTCAAGAGAAGTCATTCAGTTGAGAATTCACCATCCAGTTAACGTCTCATCCATTGCAATACCTTCAACCTCCATTTTTCATGACTGCCATTCCTGAACCTTGTGTCGTCGATCGTTTTCACCTCTAGAAAATAATTTTCTTCGTTTCGTGTTGTAGATGTGGGATACATTAAGGCCCTCCTACGACAGGTCACTTCTTGTCGACATCAGCTCATTATCCAAGAAGTTGACTTAGAAACACCCCTTTCAGTACTTTGAAGCTTGCATGCCTTAATGGCAAGTTTCTCACTTCTGGTGATGGGTTGACATCAATGGTCTTCAACTGAAAGATTTTTCGTGGTGTTTGACATCGGATCATATATTCACACCACGTGAATTGTACTATAGTACCTTGAGGGTCATTATCATTATCGATGATTCCTCTCGCGTCTATTAACAGCTCACATTATTGGCTGGTAATCAGGTGATGTCTTTCCATGTTCAACTTCAGAACATCTTTTCACATGGATCGACTTGTACATCAGGCGAAGATTGAACAAGTTTGAAGACGCCAGATCTAGTTTCATCCATCTAGGCTGCGATATATTTAGGAATATAAAGACATCAAATGTACACAGAAGCTACACAAATGGTCATCCAAGAAAGGGACGATGACCCTACATATGAAGAATCACCAGTCTGCAACTGAAGACGATTATCTGTTTTATGTACATGAAATGAATTTATAAAGCTAAGCATGGGAATGCCCGTCTCAGCTAGATCATGAAAATTACATGATGATGATGTATTGTATTGTATCTTATACAGGTCACCTTCTAGTTTCGAAAACCTCAGATCCTCATGTTAAAGCATTTCACCCGACATCAAAGATTTACAACTTCATGCTTTAGGGGGCAGCTGTTATAGACATATTTGGGCACTTCAACACCAATCTTATATGTCAATAAACTAATGCTCTTTAATACCTAAAGGTGTTGTCTCATACCCTAAAAGATCATGGTCAACTAATTACATCATTCCCTAAAAGTTCCACCTGAAAAACCATCCAAAACTGGCCAAAACAGGACCATATTGACTTCTCTACTGTCAAGGTGCGATGCATATTGACCTCTACACTAGCTAGGTACGATGCATACTGATGAGGCCTTCTGTGGGGTGTGATGAGCGAGAATGGACAAATGTCCGAGACAGTTTGCTAAGTGGATGCTCATGGAATGGAATCTACTAGAAACTTATCCTATGACACTTGTTTTTCTTAATTCGCCTAGGGATGAGTAAGAGATCCAAGAAATCTCCAAGTGGAACCAAAAACAACAAGTGGAATGAAACTAATCAAAAACCCAGAGATGACTCACACCCTTGCAGACATCTATAAATGGATCCCTGATCTGAGAGATTTGGAGGTGGGAATTTTTTAATTTGTAAGGAAGTGCTGATAGTTTGTATCTGAGAAAGAGTATTGTATTGTTGGGTGATCTTGCTTTTCATGAGGTGAAGAGGGCTTTGATGCTGGGAGGATGATGCTGGATCAGACAGCTGGGTTGTAATTCTCCCTTCTATTTTAGTAAAATTCTTTGAGTTTTACTCCATACAATTGTGTATTTGTTAATATTGTTATTTGTGAATGCCATTGTATGTTCAATGAGAATACCTCGGATACCACTCGTTTCTCAAAAATGAGTCCTCTTTAAACCCTTTTTAGACTCGTTAAATATGAAATTATTATCGAGCTATTGGCCTTTTCAGCTCACTAAGTAATTGAAAACGCCATCCCTCATGTAGATTTTAATCTTTTTCGGACTGGAGGGATTATCTCACAAAAAAGTTCGCGCGCTTGTCTTTTTCGGCTCACTAAAGTGATTGGAAAAGTCATCCCTTTTGTATTATTTTAATCTTTTTCAGACCTAAGGGATTATGCTACGAAAAAGAACTACTGGAGTTTTCTTTTTGTCCCTTTCAAACTCTCAACATGAAAAGGACCAAGTTATCTTTGTCATTAAACTCATTAGAACAATAGCGACAAACTTGTCCACCCAGACAAGAATGAGATTCACTGTTTCTAGACTCACTAAAACATATCGATAGGTTTGCCCGAAAGGAAAATTATAGAACAAGCACATTTTATCCTCCTCAAGCTTGATAAAAATAAAGAGGTACTAGTCAGCAATGACTAGGGAAAATGGGAAGAAAACTTAAAGAATTTTTTGGTAGCTGGTCGCTCTTGAACATGACACTTTCACTCTATCACCTTGATTGAGTTGGGTTGGGTTATTCTGTTTACTGGTCATCTCACCATTGGTCTTTCACACCATCCATTTTTGGGGTTAACGCTACCAATCCATCTCATTGTCGCCGATATGTTCAAGAGAAGTCATTTAGTTGAGAGTTCACCATCCAGTTAACGTCTCATCCACTGAAATACCTTAAACCTCCATTTTTCATGACCGCCATTCCTGAACCTTGTGTCGTCAATCTTTTTCACCTCCAGAAAATCATTTGCTTTGTTTCGTGTCGTAGAAATGGGATACATTAAGGCCCTCCTACCATAGGTCACTTCTTGTCGACATCAGCTCATTATCCAAGAAGTTGACTTAGAAACACCCCTTTCAGTACTTTGAAGCTTGCATGTCTTAATGGCAAGTTTCTCACTTCCGGCGATAGGTTGACATCAATGGCCTTCGACCAAAATATTTTGCGTGGTGCTCGACATCGGATCATATATTCACACCACGTGAATTGTACTGTAGTACCTTGAGGGTCATTATCATTATTGGTGATTCCTCTCGCGTCTATTAACAACTCACATTATTGGCTGGTAATCAGGCGATGTCTTTCCATGTTCGACTTCAGAACATCTTTTCACATGGATCGACTTGTACATCAGGCAAAGATTGAACGAGTTTGAAGACCCTGGATCTAGTTTCATCCATCTGGGCTGCGATATATTCAGGAATATAAAGACATCAAATGTACATAGAAGCTACACAGATGGTCATCCAAGCCAGGGATGATGACCCTACATATGAAGAATCACCAGTCTGCAACTGTAGACGATTATCTATTCTATGTACATGAAATGAATTTATAAAGTTGAGCATGGGAATGCCTGCCTCAGCTAGATCATGAAAATTATATGATGATGATGTATTGTATTGTATCTTATACAGGTCACCTTCCAGTTTCGGAAACCTCAGATCCTCATGTTAAAGCATTTCACCCGACATCAAAGATTTATGACTTCATGCTTTAGGGGGCAGCTGTTATAGACATATTTGGGAACTTCAACCCCAATCTTATATTTCGATATGTTAGGACTCTTTAATCCCTAAAGGTGTTGTAACATACCCTAAAAGATCATAGTCAACTGATTACATCATTCCCCAAAAGTTCCACCTGAAAAACCATCGAGAACTGGCCAAAGCAGGACCATACTGACTACTCCACTATCAGGATGTGATGCATACTGACTTCTACACTAGCCAGGTGCGATGCATACTGATGAGGCCTTCTATGGGGTGCGATGAGCAAGAATGGGCAAATGTCTGAGACAGTTTGGTAAGTGGATGCTCATGGAATCTACTAGAAACTTCTCCTATGACACCTGTTTCTCTAAATTCGCCCAAGGATGAGTAAGAGATCCAAGAAATCTCCAAGTGGAATTACACTAATCAAAAACCCAGAGATGACTCACACCCTTGTAGACATCTATAAATGGATCCCTCATCTGAAAGATCTGGAGGCAGGAATTTTGTAATTTGTGTAATTTGTAATTTTGTAATCTGTAGTTTCTAGTAGATTCCATGAGCATCCACTTAGCAAACTATCTCAGACATTTGTCCATTCTCGCTCATCGCACCCCACAAAAGGCCTCATCAGTATGCATCGCACCTAGCTAGTGTAGAAGTCAGTATGCATCACACCCTGATAGTGGAGCAGTAAGTATGGTCCTGTTTTGGCCAGTTCTAGATGGTTTTTCAAGTGGAACTTTTGGAGAATGATGTAATCAGTTGACCATGATATTTTAGGGTATGAAACAACACCTTTAGGGATTAAAGAGCCCTAATTTATTGACATATAAGATTGGGGTTGAAGTGCCCAAATATGTCTATAACAGATAGCGACCTAGAGGGCAGACCCAATAGATGAATAGGCCATGTTTAATGACTTTTTAAGTCCGAAATGAGCTGAGTTGGGTGGGATTTACAGTATTATAGTGTTTTTCTGTATTAAATAGAAAACAGGCATTGGAAACATTTAAAGGGATTACAAAGGCCCAAAGACCCATTCCACCACATAACAACGGCCGGGAGACAGATTGCCAGGAAAAAAATGCTGGAAAGGGAATAAAAGGGCCACAACACGATGCAACCCGAAACAGAAGTGATCATGGAGCATCAACAATGCAAAAAACTAACAGAATGCACTTATTCTTCTGTCATAAGAAGAAACCTCCGAGCCATGCTTGCCTAATCAGGGCATCAAACAGTTAACAAGACAGAGAGGATAGATTAAGACACTCCGAGCCTTTGAGAGATCAAGAGCATTGTAAAAGGCCTATAAATGGCTTAAAGTTAAATGTAACAAGGGTTCAACTTCTGGAGAATATTGAGACTTTGCTTCTCAAGCTTCTCATCTTCATTCATTAGCAATATAAGCTTCTTTTGCTGTTATATATTCAATGTTCATTTTCTCTTTTGTTCTAAGCTTGCACTTGAACAAGTTGTTCATGTTTCTTCTGTGTCTAATGCCAGATAACTATCATCTTATCTTTGCATTGATAAATTAGATTTGCAAGCTTATTTATTGCCTGTAGCTAGCCATTCATATGTGTTTATATATGCATATACCGATACAGTCAGTATTTGAATTTACTGCATATAGCTAGCCATTCATATGTGTTTATATATGCATCTGCCGGTATAGTCAGTATTCTCCATTTATTCATTGAATCTACAAACTATTGATCATTAGTGGTCTAAAGCCTTGTAAGCTGAGGGTGTTCATGCATGTCTTTAGTAAAAACAGAGTTCAAATGGTTATCTGGCTTGATCCAAACCATCATCCATTCCAATAGTTCAGAGAATAATATTGAAGATTATATGTTACCAGGCATCTCCGAGCTACAACCTAGGAGAGTTTCCTAGAGTGATAACATAATTGGCGCCGTTGTTGGGGAGAGGGGACTGAAGCTCAGCTTCCCTAGGAGACAACATAGATCCAGCTTTGATGATGGACAAAGTCTGGCCTCTTTTTGGTTGTAATCATCTATTTGGCGACTCTACTGAAGGACAAACCTCTTGGCGACTCCACTTCATAGTTCTAGCTCAGTTTGTGAGGCATACTTTGAGAAATCCTCAAAAGCCACAAGCTGACCTAGTACCTGACCCTGAAAAAATCATCAAAGAAAGAAAGGTATTGCAGAAAGGAGCATTAGGTTCAGGTAAACCTAAACAATCTTCTATATCTCTTCAAGAAAATCCTGTAATAGAACAAATACCTATTGAGAGTATAGCATCTAATACTAGCAGTGAAGAAAAACTCTTAGAGATTCATAAAGCTCCTTATTCTTTAGGTTCTCCTATCCATCATACTCCTTTAGTCCTAACAATCACTCCTCAGCCCTCTGTCATTCAGACTTCCAGTACCCTTATAGCCACCACAATTATGGCAGGTCCACAAGAACCCACCAAAAGGGAAAGAATCATAGCTGCTAGGTATGGACCTCTAGTATTGCCCGCTTCTTTGAATGCCATGCCTACTAGAGAATATCAGAAGTATATGCCTAATTTCACTGGGACAGATGGTGTTACAACTGAAGAACATCTTGAATCATTCTATAGCTATGCTGATAACCTGGACATTAGTGAAGATGATGTCTGGATGAGAGTCTTTGTCTAAAGCCTAGATGGAGAGGCTAGAAAATGGTTCAGAGAACTGACCCCAAGATCTATAGTAGATATTGAGGCTTTAGATGATGCATTCATAAAGCATTGGGGGATAAGAAGGATCTACTCTACTACCACACCGAGTTTGGCAACTTAAAGAGGGAAAATGGTGAGTTGTTGTCTTATTTTAATAAGAGGTTTAACCACATGTACAACAAGATACCAGTTGAAGTAAAACCCACCACTACCTCTACTAAACTCACCTATTCCAGTGCTTTTGATTTTGACTTCTGCCTGTTGTTGAGGGTGTTAGTGTCGGTATCTTCATCCCTCCGTCAGAGATCAAATCCTCTTGTTGCATTGCATATTAGGTGTCCCGCCCAGTCAGCTGCATTCCATTAGGAAACATGGATCATCTGACGGTAGCGGTTTCTTCTACAGTTTCCCTCATGTCCTGTACTTGCTGGCTCATGTTTATTCATCAAAATTATATACAGTCACCATTTTGTCTTTAAAATTTCAAGATTCATTTTTCTAGGGTTTCATTGTCATTTAGGTCTAGGGTTTCATTATGGTTTCATAAAAAAGGGTTTCAAAATGTCCAATAATAGCTAGCAGGCACATGAGGAGGTTCCAGTATCAATAAGGTTCATAATCAAGTGCTCAGAGATGTGTTTTCCTCAAAACTCTGTTTTGAGGAAAAACAGAGTATTCTAGATTTTATTGTACAAATTTATGTAATTTCATCTCCTTCATATGTAAATCACTTCACATGCAACCCTGGTCACTTTCCCTAGCCTTAGTAGCTCCAATCCCCTGCAAAGAAAACAAAACATAAGTCATTTAGTTCATCACAAGCTCAAATAAAGTGAAAAAGCTCAAAAACAGAGTTAAAAGTCAAGTCATTTTCCAAACATTGTAAAGTGGGTTTTATAAACCAAAAAATCAAAGCTCCTTGTATGTGAATGATTTCTTCAATTTGAAAAGTCCATTTGCATTCAAAGAACCAAAAGTTGGGCAAAACAAAGTCGTGTTTTTGAGCAAGCAAGACAAAGTTGGAGAAATCTGCCCAAAATCAGAGGCGTGATGCATTGGGCAAGTGGCGCAGCGCACATAGCAGGCGCGGCGCATAGGGCCGTGATTTCTAGTTTAAATTTACACGGGTGCGACGCACACATAGGGCGTGGCACATTGGGTTTGATGTGCGGCACATAGAGCTGCCAAGCCCAAATTTTGCAACAACTCACTCCAAATCATCCAAAATGCTTGGATCTTCATTTGTGCAAGTAGGTTGAGCCTCTATCACTGCTTTTCATCCAATTTTTTGTGGTTGTTTTATGGTGGTTGTCTTATGGTGATTGTGTGAACAAAAAATCAAACCCTACCTCTTGCATCTTTCAAAGGAAATAGTGTTTAGGGTTTGTACTGTTGTTTTGGCTGCCAAGTCATTCCCTCACCTTTCCACTCCCTCACTCATTTTAATAGTTTATTCCCCTATTACCTAATTTCCATATTCCCAAAACAAAATCTCATATCCCTATCCCCAATCCTATTTTTCCCAAAATCCCAAATATAATTCCAAAACCCTAGTGCTATACCCAAAAATCCTAAATTACTCCCTAGTCCTCTATTTCCCTAACTAAACCCTATCCCAATAGTCACTAAAATCCCTCATTTTTCCCTCCCTCTACAGTCCCTCATATCAATTTTCCCTTGGTAGCAGAAGTCAAAAACATCATAAATCACCTACTTCTCATCAAGATAGCTCATCCACTAGCAGAAATGGAATCTGATCCCTCATATGATTATGAAGAGGAGACACACAATGACTCACCTACAGAGGTACATGCACCCAGGAGGCCTCATAGAGGTGGCAAACATATTCGAGAAGAACCTACTACTCTTGCTGAGTTACAGGCCTGCCCTCTTGCCATCACTTATTTCCAACACCAGTCCTGCTATGAATTTTGTGAGATGGTTGCTAGAATCTAGTTTCATCATGAGTTGGCCCGTTTGTTTGTGCTTCATTTAGATGATGGTCAAGCCACTCTAGCTAGTGTCACATTCACTTTAACACCAGAATCTATTTCACTAGCAACCGATATTACTAACATTGGAGAGAAATGGAACAAGAGGTAGCAAATTGACAGGCAGCATTATGAACCATACATCAAACCCAGTTATTTGAGACTGCTTAGCAGAGTTTTTCCTTTACGGTACCTCAAAGATTCTTATGCTCCTTTGATGAAATTGATAATGAAGTATTTCAGCTGTGAGGGCCGGTTTTCCTGTTTATATGCTTATCATATTAGGGTACTGATGCATTTTACCAGGGTGAGGATGATGAACCTCCCCTACTTCATGTGCCGAAACATTGAGAAGATGACCACCCTAGTACAACACAAGACTCCTCAGCAGCAGTTCAATAGTATATATCATTTTGCTCTCATTAAAATTGTGGTCATCCATCAGCTTGGCTTACAGGGCATCACTTGGGAGGACTTCATTTCTCGTGAGTTTTTCACAGCTCCTCAAGGACCTTCAGAGGCTTTGCATGAGACAGGTGGACCTTCTTATCAGCATGAGGGTCATGAGACACAGACCGCTAGTATGCTGGTGTTTATCACTTATCAGAAGGGCACTAGACGGTTGTTCGCAGCAGCAAAGTGAGTATTATCTCCACCCGGGGTGGAAGGGGTCTCGTTTCGTCATCAACAAAACAAGTTTAGGACAAAGGAAAGAGGCAATTATAGGATGAAGGACCATCAGGTGAGTGGGAGACTGATTTCATTCTCATTGAGGGTGATGATACTGATGTGAGCCCGCAAAGCACAAATCTCAAAGAAATCATCCAAGAGCAGCAGGCGAACATCAATTCCTTGTCCCTCAACTTGAAGAGGGTTAAATGAAAAATAAAGTACCTAGAGAAAACAAATAAGCAACTTGAAGATTAGCAAGTGATTATGGAGTTGCAAAACATTCGGGAGAATCACCAAGCTGCCCAAAGGAGGAGGGTGGAGCTCACTTCCCTTGAGCAAGAGGTCAATGCCGATCGGGAGTCATGGCTTGAAAGAGTCAATATCCACTTGGATAGGAGGTTAGAAAAATCCATCAATGAGAAGAATATGTTGAGGAACATGGCATATCATTATTTGTCAAGGAATATGGTGTGCCAAGCTAGAATCAGGAGCTTGAAGGAAAAATTGAAGAGGGCATCAAGGAGGCAAAAGGAGCATGATAGACTTTAGATCTTGGCTGAGGCTTCCTTGGCCCAACACAACACTTGATGAAGAAGACTCAACCGAAATTTCAAAAAATTTGGGGCACTTTTTGCATTTTTGGAATTTTTGGCACAAAAAACAGGATTTTCTACTCTATGCGCCACGCCACCTAGCACTCGCTTTTGATAGGAGCCTCCAAATGAAAAAAACTCAGAATTTTTGGATTTTTCATGGAAAAATGTGATTTCCTACTGATGGCCAAGAAATTTTGACAGTTTTTGAGCCCTCAAAAAGGTCAAAAACACTCAAAAAATGACCTCACTGCCCCTATTTTGACACACAGGAAGTAGTGTTGGGAGAACTGAAT
The DNA here is from genome assembly GCA_031772625.1 of Pinus tabuliformis. Lineage (NCBI taxonomy): Eukaryota > Viridiplantae > Streptophyta > Pinopsida > Pinales > Pinaceae > Pinus > Pinus tabuliformis. The sequence goes on along the minus strand of CM062817.1, from coordinate 1,230,046,275 downwards.
TTTGGAGGGGCAAATGGAGGCCAAATTGGAAAATTCCACTTGGGTTAGAAAGTAGACAAGTAGAAATTTCCAACAAGCACACTTGGAGTGAATTTGGACACCAGGAAGGCCTCCAAACGTGGTGTCAAACAGGCGCTATGCATAGAGAATTTGTTGTGGCGCATAGAGGAAATTTGGCCTAGTTTGACCAGGAATGATCTCTTTTTCTTCTAGCTTTTTCCAGTTTGACTTTTTCACCTTCTTAGTGTCAAAATTGTGATGTAATTTAATTTACACTGATGTATCATGATGTAAATATGTCAAATTTTCACTTGTGGGGGTAGATTCATCTGTTAAAAAGTTGTTTGAAACTGAATGAATCAGTTCCCTTGTTTCTAGAGGCATGCTGTTCCATTGCCTGATTTCTAGTTCTCAGTTTAGAATTAGTTGAAATAGCTCCTAAACATGTAAGCTCGACCCCTAGAGGCTAGGATGAGCTTTGGTTTTTCTATATTATGTGGTTTTTCAGTCATTAGCATGGTTGGACTCTTGAGAAAGCAAGGAGCTTCATTGTACACCCATATCAGCATTTTGGCTAAGGAATTGAGACTAAGATTTGCAGCACTCTTTGGGATCCCTGTGGCATTTTGTTTTGGTACAGTTCTTTTCTTTGTAATTGTGAATTTACTTATGTGTTATGTATGACATTATCTATCGTATTTCTTCCTAACTAAATCAAACAAGAGTGAAAGTAGAATCCAATGAAATTGCAGTGTTCTACTTGAGGTTTGCTTTAGTTTCTTGATGTTTTCAGCTGTTTGGAGAGGATCCATGGCTTCTCTTACCCTCTTCAACTCCTCACCGGTCTAATCCATCCACCTCATTCGATTTGAAGTGCCAAAATCAGTTTCCTACCTTGCCCCATTGAGATCTTTGCAAAACTGAGCCTCATTCCCGCACCCAAACTCTGCTTTTCCATTTGAACCAACAACACATCAATTTATTCAATCAAACCCTTTGCACATATACCTAGCCTAAGATTAGTAGTTATATCAGTCATCTCAAGCCTTTAGTGATCATATTTTGCTGAGATTGATCAGGAGAGAGCCCTCTCCTGACCTGGTAGGGCTAGCTACTAGGTTAAGCGTGGTTTGATGTTGTCCTGGATTCTACCTTTCTCAGCCTGAGGTAGATTTAGGCTCTAACAGAGGGAGAGGCAATGTGCTACTTTGGCTGATATGCAGGATGCAGCCTTGGAAGTAGAATACAATATCATGGCTATAGAGAATCTTAAGGGAAATATTGATAGAAGGAGGCAGAGAGGCGAGTCTTCATCATCTTCAGATCCCAAGATAGATAAAATGACTAAGATGATAGGGTCATTAGCCTCTAAAATCTCCAAATTAAAAATTGAGCAACACTTTGGGAAAGGAAGGGTTCCTAATACCTTTGCTCCTAGAAATCCAAATCCATATAGAAGAACTAATGAGCAGTTGCAAATTTTGCAAAGAAGCAAAGATTCTAATGAAGACCAAAGGGTGAAGACCCCTTTCCAGAATATATTCATGGAAGAAGAGTAGTTTGAAGAAGATGATGAGATCCATTGTCTAGAAGACAAAGGAAATGCCTCCTTTTTTACCTCAGCTGCCTATGAAGAGTCATTATTCAATGACCATATTAACCAAGAATGGGATGGTGAAGCTGCTCTGCAAACTGAAGATCAGCACAGATATAATCTGAGGTCGAAGATGAATAATGCCAAGGAAACTCCTGTTCAAAGAGCTGCTATCCCTGCACTACATCAAGCTAATAAGCAGAAGCGATCGGCAGTTGATCCCATCATCCTCAAAGCTCCATCTCACAAGGTAAGAGGTCTTGACAAGTGTCCTTCTCCTTTCATTTTTCAATCAGAAATTCAGAAGCTAAGAATACCTATGCCTCTGATTGAACTAGTGAAGAATGAGTCCTTCAAAAGATCCATCCTCGAGGTCCTTGAGCCTAAAGCCATCCAAGCCTCCACTGAATATGTAAATCTACAAGATGACAAACCAATTGTTATTCTCAACCCAATGATTGAAAATTGTGAAGACAGTTCCCCATCATTCTATGTCTCTTTGACTATTCATGATAAAATCCTCCACAACTACCTTCTGGACATTGGAACCAGCCATAATATAATGCCCAAGGCTATCATGGATGAGTTGGGTCTTGACATTACCAAGCCTTATCATGACCTGTTTTCTTGTGACTCTAGAAAAGTGAAATGCCTGGGATTAATCAAGGACCTAGCCATCACTTTGTCTCAGCTGCCCATGAAAAGCATGATGATGGATATCATGGTAGCAGATGTACCCCCCAAGTTTGGCATGTTGCTTTCCAGAGGCTGGATCAAGAGATTAGGAGGAACATTGCAAAATTATCTATCCTATGCTACTGTCCCAGTTTTTCGAGGTGAAAATAGGAGATTGTACAGAGAGGCTCAGTTGGCTTATATCATCAGTGATGAGAAGAATCCCACTAATCATCCCATCTACGCTGTCGACACTAATTTTGGAGCCTGTATTCTTCAGATTGAAGAATCCCAGTTGGCCTCCACGCAGCTTAAGAAACCAGTTTTACAGATCACGGAGGAAGAAGGCCCATAGATTTGGGACATGTTCTTTGATGGAGCTTGCTCTAAGGAAGCTGCAGTGCTAGGTGTAGTCCTTGTATCCCCCACACAGGAATGCATTCATTTATCTTTTAAATTAACTTTTCAGGTCACAAATAACATAGAAAAGTACGAAGCCTTGATATTAAGCTTAAACGCTGCTAAAGAAATGGGCATCAAAGGCTTGAAAGTGTTTGGAGACACGGACCTCATCATTCAGCAGGTCAATAAAACTTTCCAAGCAAAGCATCCAAGGCTGAAAGCATACAGAGATGAGATATGGAAGCTCAAGGACTCTTTTAATATTTTCAGCATTTTTTACATCCCGAGAATGAAGAACCAACTTTCCGATTCCCTTGCTGTGTCTGCTAGAACATTTATTCCTCCTTTACCTCCTAAATTAATGTATGAAGTTCAGGTGAAATATAGACCATCTCTGCCTGACAATGTCAAATACTGGAAAGTTTTTGAAGATGATGATGAAATTAATAGGTTTTTACAAGTCGTTGATGAATTTTCTGAAATGCACATCGACCAAGAAAATGAAACCATGGAAGAATGCAATCAGTCCAAGCTAAAGAACGAGATTGGATGAGGAAGCATTGTCCAGCTGCCTAGTAACCATATACCCAAAGGATTGGTGCCTCTAGAGAAGCTGTTCGATCATAACGATGTGCCTTATAAGCCTGCCAAAAAAGAAAATGAGTCTACTGTTCGTAAACATAATATAGGGAGCCCAGCCCATCTGAAATACATAAATATGTCCACTCATTTGTCTTCTGCCCAGAATTCCAAGTATTGCACCCTCATGAAGCAATTCGCTGATATTTTTTCCTGGGAATACAGTGATCTTAAAACCTATGACACAAACATCATTCAGCATAAGATTCCACTGGAAAAGAACACCATCCCTTTTAAGTAGAAATTAACACCTATCAGCCCTCTCTTATTGCCTTTGATTGAGAAAGAAATCAAGAAGCTGTTGGATGCCAAAATCATAGTTCCCCTAAGGTATTCGACGTGGATAGCTAACCTTGTGGTAGTAAGGAAGAAAGATGGAGAAATCAAGCTTTGTGTTGACTTCAAAAATCTGAACAGATGCTCTAAAAAAGATAACTACCCCCTGCCTAAGATGAAACACTTGCTGCAAAAAGTTTCAGGGGATAGAGTCATGTCTTTCTTAGATGGATTTTCAGGTTACAATCAGATTGTTGTACATCTAGAAGATCAGGAAAAGACCGCCTTCACTACTCCTTGAGGCATTTTCATGTACTCCAAGATGCCTTTTGGACTGATGAATGTTGGGGCTACATTTCAGAGGGCCATGGACATAGCCTTTGCAGGAGAGAAGGACAAGTTTGTCCTTATTTACCTTGATGACATAACAGTCTTCTCTAGCAGTCACAAGGACCATTTGTAGCATTTGAAGAAGGTATTTCTAAAGTTTAGACAGTTTGGAATTTCAGTGAACCCAAAGAAGTCATAGTTTGCTCTAGAAGAAGGAAAACTTCTGGGACATATTTTTTCTGTTGAAAGTGTGAAGATTGATCCATCAAGAGTTCAAGCAATTTAGACATTGTCCATCCCAAGGTCAAAAAGGGACATTCAATCTTTCCTGGGTAAGATTAACTTTGTAAGGAGGTTCATTCCAAACTTTACAAAGCTAGTGAAGCACATCACTTCCATGCTAAAGAAAGGATCATAAATAAAATGGACAAATGCTGCAAGAAGCTCTTTTGAAGCCATAAAACGAGCTACCATGGAGGCTCCCACTCTAATCAACCCAAATTACACTAAGGAGTTTTGTATCTTCTCTTTTGCCTCTTATGATACACTTGCAGCAGTTCTGTTGCAGAAAAATGATGAAGGCATATAGCACCCCGTGGCCTTTTTTAGCAAAACTCTAAGGGATGCTGAACTAAGGTATGACCTTATTGAAAATCAAGCTTATGCTCTCATAAAATATTTAAAGGCATTCAGAATTTATATTTTGCATTCCAAAGTGATTGCATATGTACCTTCAGCCTCAGTAAAAGATGACTTAACTCAGCCAGATATTGATGCAAAGAGAGCTAAATGGATCGCAAAATTCATAGAGTTTAACATAGAGGTGAAGCCCAGTGAACTTGTCAAAGGCCAGGGCTTGGCTAAACTTATGGCTAAGGAAAATTGTAGTTTGTTAGACATCAATTGCATGGGCCCAGATTCAGATGATGAGCAGACAGAGTAAGAAGCAAAAGAGAAAAATCAGAATCAGTCTTTGGCTGAAAATCTAGCCATCTGTGAATGGTATTCTAGCGTAGTTCATTTTTTGCAGAAGCTAGAATTCCCTCCAGGGCTTAGCTCAAGTCAAGCCCGGGTCATTGAACTCAGATCAGCCAAATTCTGCATTAATAAAAATATGCTTTATTGGAGAGACCCATCAGGAATCCTCTTGAGATGTCTAGATAAAGGACAATCTGTGGAAGTCATGCACTAGTTCCATTCTAGCATTTTTGGAGGACGTCATTATTGGAAAACCACAGCCCACAAAATCCTGAGGGCTGGGTATTATTGGCCTACTCTGTTCTTTTATGTGTTTTCTTTTGTGAAATCTTGTGACAAATTTCAAAGGTTTGCAGGAAGACAACAACTAAAATATCTGCCCTTGAAGCCAGTACATGTCAATGGTCCCTTCTAGCAGTGGGGCTTGGACTTTATAGGTGAGATCAACCCACATTCCAGTGACCAACACAAATGGATCTTGGTAGCCACTGATTATTTCACCAAGAGTATTGAGGCTATACCCACTAAGAATGCCAATCATCAAGTTGTCATAAAGTTCTTGAATGAGAATATTTTCACTAGATTTGGCTGCCCAACGAACTAGACACTGATAATGCAGCAGCTTTCAAGGCAAAAGAATTGGTGGACATGACTAAATCCATGGGCATTCGATTGGTGCATTCTACCTCATATTATCCTCAAGGCAACGGCTTGGAAGAATCATCTAACAAGAGTTTGGTAAGGGTAATCAAAAAGTTGTTAGAGGACAACAAAAAGAGTTGGGATTCCATGTTGAAGTTTGCACTGTGGGCTGATAGAGTTACCATCAAAAAGTCCAAAGGAAAATCTCCATTTAAGCTGGTTTATGGCGCTGATGCCATTTTCCCTATCTAGTTGATTCTCCCTGTGGCCAAATTCTTGCAAGAATAACAAGATGAAGAGAATGACATGGTAAGGAGAATACATAACCTGGTTGAACTACAACAGATCAGAGAGAAGTTGGTTGAGAAGTCAAAAGTTCATCAGAAGAAAATCAAAGAAACCTTTGATAGGGAGGCAAAAGTGGGAAATGTCCAAGTTGGTGATTGGGTCCTCAAATGGTATGCGTTGAAGGAAAAGAAGGGAAGCGATGGTAAGTTTGACTCCTTATGGACATGTTTGTTTGTCATCACCAAATTCAGTAAAACAATACCTTTATTCTGCACAGTCTGGAAGGAGGAGATGGTTTTGGTAGCCCAGTCAATGGGCTGTTCTTGAAAATTTATTCCATTTAAGGCTTTAAAACCTTGGTATTGTAAATATGTTTTTCTAGTTTTTATTTTCATTGCAAAATAGACTCCATGCCCAATGGAACACTAGGAGGAAGTTTTGATTTTGGTTTTACAAGAAAGGCATTGTTCTATAGTTCTTGAAACCTGACAGGGAGGCTTTCATCCCCAGAAGGAGCTAGTGTTAGCCTTGTTGGCAAATGGCCCAAAAATGGATCCAAAATGCTCTTTAACATTTCCATAAGCCAACAAAATCATGCCAATGGACCCAAATATGCTCTTGAAGTCTTCAAAAGCATGCTTAAGATCATCGAAAGATCAAAATAAGTGCATGAGGAGAGCCCTTAAAAGGGAGGAAAAACATTATCAGGAGGCTAAAACACTGAAAAAAGTGAAAAACCACATATCACATGTTGGGTTGTGTTATATTCTTTCCATGACTAGCCCACGTCGTTAACCGGGTGTTAGAAGGGGGAAGGTCATAGGGGGTTTGAGGGGCACTCGTAACCCCACTTTATGGGGTCTGGGGCAGCGCCCTAGAAAATTTTGGTTTTGGAACCTATGTTAGGTTGGGTGGACCCACCTATGGTTTTGTGCATGATTTTCGCACATGTTTTTTAGATGCGATGGTTTTCGGTCCATGGTATTGGAGGCTTCGGCATGTATAAATATGTATTGTAACATTGAAAGGAACATAATAAAAAATCAAGCTGGTAGTCCCGGTTTTGGGATCTAGGGGAAAATCTCTGTGTGTATGTGTTTTATGTGTTATGCTCTCACATTGTTTATTTTCAGTGTTTTAGAATTCGTATGTAGGTAATTTCTGTACGGGGTCAAAACCTATAGTTGGTATCAGAGCTATTTTGGCTTCAAGGGCATGCCTTTGTTGCTAAGAGGTTTCACTCAGGCCTGTGGTAGACCCTGTTCAGTGGGAGATCTACGAGATCGATTCTAGTGGTGAAAGAAGATGGAAACCAGTGGAAAGATAGAGATCGAGAAATTCAATGGTCATAGTTTTGAGTTGTGGAAACTCAAGATGGAGGATATGTTGGTGGATAAAGATCACTGGATCGTGGTAGATCCAGGTACTAAACCAACGAGAGTGTTCGATGAAGAATGGAAGAAGTTGGATCAGAAGGAAAAGAGCACAATACAATTGTGTGTCTCAGATTCAATATTGTTGAATGTATCAGGGGAAGCTACGGTGAAGGCTTTGTGGGACAAGTTAAGGACTTTGTACCAATCTAAGTCTTTGGTGAATAAACTGTTCCTGTGGAAAAAGTTGTATAACCTGAGGATGAAAGATGGAGACTCGGTGAAAGAGCATCTAAATGCATTTAATACTATGGTAAGTCAGTTAGCATCTATTGATATTAAAATTTCAGATGAAGATAAGTGCATCTGTTTGTTGTGTTCTCTACCAGATTCATGGGATAGTATGGTTATTGCAATAGGTAGCAATGCAACTGCCTTGTAGTTTGATGAAATAGTTTCAGCCTTGCTGACGGAGGAGATGAGACGGAAAAATATGGAGAGCCAGAATGGCGATGCCTTGTCTGTACGAGGACGGTCCCAGAACAGAATAAAAAATAATTCATCGAGTGGGAGATCTAAATCTCCAGGAAAACCTGTAAAGGTGGTGTGCTAGAAATGCGGAAAGGAAGGCCACTTCAAAAGGGACTGTAAATCTAAAGCTCCTGACAAAGGAAAGGGATCTGATAAGGCTCCTTCTATAGAGGCAAAAACCACCTCAGATGAAGGTGGGGATGTGTACTTGGCTTCTTCAATTACACATGTAGATCATGAGGCATGGTTGATTGACTCAGCTGCATCCTTTCACTTCACTTCCCATAGAGAGTGGTTCTGTGAGTATGAGAAATATGATGGTGGTTATGTCTTCTTGAGGGATGATAGGAAGGATAAAATTGTTGGTCGTGGAAAGGTAAAGTTGAAGTTGCAAGGTCGAAGAGTTAGAACACTTCCAGTTGTTCTACATATTCCTGCATTGGCCAGAAATCTAATATTTGTAAGCAAGTTGGATGATGCAGGTGTAAAAGCAGTATTCGAGAAGGATACCTGCAAGATGGTTCGGGGAGCACTGGTATTAATGTGGGGAATTCGGATTGGAACTCTGTACAAGCTGCAAGGTAGCATGGTTGTTGATGGGTGCAACAGTTCTGTGGTTCTTGAAAGTGGAGCAGAAAATCTAGTGGTCTCTGGAGAGAAGACCATGCTGTGGCATCAAAGGCTTGGACATATTGGAGAGAAAGGTCTTCTAATACTTCATGGTAAAGGTATGGTAGAAGGTATGAGTAATAGCTTTCTGGATTTTGATTTTTATGAAAATTGTGTATATGGGAAGAAGAATCGGGTGAGTTTCCCCTCTGGTGGTAAGAGGGCGAAACAAATATTAGAGCTTGTGCACAGTGATGTGTTTGGGCCTGTGAAGGTTCCATCATTGGGTAACTCTATGTACTATGCATAATTTATAGATGACTTCTCAAGGAATACATGGATATATTTACTTAAGAAGAAATCTAAAGTCTTTGACAGGTCTAAAGAATTTAAGGCTCTTTTGGAAAATCAGACAGAGAAGAAGATAAAGGTGTTGATGACAGATAATGGTGAAGAGTTTTGCAGCAAGGAATTTGAATAATTCTATAAGAAGTGTGGTATAGCATGGTAGAAGACTACTCCATATACACCTCAGCAAAATGGAGTTGCGGAAAGAATGAATAAGACGTTGATGGAAAGGGCAAGAAGCATGCTCAGTGGTGCCGGGTTAGGATAGGAATTCTGGGCAGAGGCAGTGGATACTACATGTTACCTGGTCAACAGGTCACCTTCATCAGCATTGGAGGATAAGACTCCACATGAGGTATGGACTGGTAAGAAACCCTCTCTTTCACATCTAAGGGTATTTGGATGTGATGAATATGTACATGTTCCAAAGGAGAAACGAACCAAGTCAGATAGTAAATCTGGAAAGTGCATCTTTATTGGGTATAAGGATGGTTTAAAGGGTTATAAAATTTGGAACCCAGTAACAAGGAAGGTTGTGTACAGTCGAGATGTGGTGTTCAGAGAGGTGAAAGATGTTATTAAACATGAAGTCCAACCAAAGGAACTTGAGAAGATAGATTTTGAGCTAAAGGAGGAAGAATTAGACTCTATAGCAAAGGAGGAATCAGAAGATGAAGAGCCACAAACTCCGGCTGTGAGAAGATCAGTTTGAGAAAGAAGGTAGCCAGAGAGGTATAGTCCATCTACTTTCTGTTCAAATTTTTCTTTGTCTGTTACTGATGATGATCCCAGAACTGTGAAGGAAGCAGTGGATTCAGAGGATGGAAAACTCTGGAAAGAGGCCATGGTTGATGAAATGGCATATTTACACAAAAATGAGGCTTGGGATCTAGTGGAGTTTCCGGTTGGGAGGAAACCCACTGGCAGCAAATGGGTGTTCAAAAAGAAGACAAATGCAGAAGGAAAAGTGGAGATATACAAAGCTCGGTTGGTAGCAAAAGGTTATTCCCAGGTGCCGAGAAATTTTGGTGATATTTTTTCTCCTGTTGCCAAGGTAACTTCTATTAGATTACTTTTATCTATTGTTGCTGCTTTTGATTTTGAGGTAGAACAGATGGATGTGAAGACAACATTTCTTCACGGGGATTTGGAAGAGGAGATCTACATGAAGCAACCTGAAGGCTTTGTGGTGAAGGGTAAGAAAGAACTAGTATGCAAGTTAAATAAGTCTCTGTATGGGTTAAAATAGTCACCAAGGATGTGGTATCATAAATTTGATACATTTATACGGGGACTTGGCTTCACCAGAAGCAAAGAAGATCACTGTGTGTGTTTTAAATTAGTTGGTGATCATGTTATTTATCTGGTCTTGTATGTGGATGATATGTTGCTGGTTGAAAATGACAAAGAAATTATCCAGGATTTGAAGACCCAATTGTCCTCCAAATTCGACATGAAATATCTTGGTGCTGTAAACTATATTTTGGGCATGGAAATTAAAAGAGAACGGGAAAAGAGGAAGCTCTGGTTAAACCAAAGGAAGTATGTCGAGACAATACTGTAGAGGTTTAATATGCAGGATAGTAAACTGGTTAAGGTTCCTATTCCTGTAGGTGTGAGGTTATCTGTTGAACAGTGTCCCAAGACATAAGAAGAGGAAGAGGACATGTCCTGTGTTCCATATGCAAGTGCAGTCACTAGCTTGATGTATGCAATGGTCTATACTAGACCATACATTGCACATGTAGTGGGAGTATTGAGCAGGTTTATGTCAAAACCAGGGAAGGAGCATAGCACAACAGTGAAGCGGGTTTTCATATATTTGTGTGGCACTAGTGATTATGGTTTGTGCTACCAAGGAAGACCAGGATTGGACAGAGTGTTGGATATTCATGGCTTTGTTGATGTAGACTGGGATAGAGATCTGGATCAAAGAATATCTACAAGTGGGTATGTGTTTAGCCTATTTGGAGGTGCAGTCAGTTGGATGAGTAAGAAACAATTTGTAGTGGCACTATCAACTATAGAGGTAGAATACATGGCAACCACTCATGAAAGAAAGGAAGCAGTTTGGTTGCAGAGATTGTGTTCAAGTATGGGGTTAGTACAAGAAGCTATAAGGATAGACTGTGACAGCCAAAGTGCAACTTTCTTGGCAAAGAACCCTGCATATCATTCAAAGAAAAAGCACATTGATGTTCAGTATCACTTTGTGAGGGATATGATAGAAGACAAAAAGGTGTTGCTAGTAAAGGTGGACACTTTGATGAATATTGCAGATGCATTGAAAAAATCTGTGAGCTCTGAGAAGTTCTCTTGGTGTAGAGAAATAATGGGCATTACAGGGCTGGATAAATGACTAAGCTCTCTTGTGGTCCCTTGTGGAAAGAAAACAACAAGTGGGAGAATGTTAGGTTGTGTTATATTCTTTCCATGACTAGCCCACGTTGTTAACCGGGGGTTAGAGGGGGGGAGATCACAGGGGGTTTGAGGGGTACCTGTAACCCCACTTTATGGGGTCCGGGGCAGTGCCCCAAAAAGTTTTGGTTTTGGAACCTATGTTAGGTTGGGCGGACCCACCTATGCTTTTGTGCATGACTTTCGCACATGTCTTTTGGACGCGATGGTTTTCGGTCCATGGTATTGGATGCTTCAGTATGTATAAATATGTATTGTAAAATTGAAAGGAACATAACGAAAAATCAAGCTGGTAGTCTCGGTTTTGGGATCCAGGGGAAAATCTCTGTGTATATGTGTTTTATGTGTTATGCTCTCACATTGTTTATTTTCGGTGTTTTAGAATTCGTATGCAGGTAATTTCTGTACGGGGTTAAAACCTACATCGCAAGCTTAAACAGTCCAACACACAACAGCCATTAGATCTGGCCGATCAATGGCCCAGATCTAAGTGGCAAATCACAAATCGGCCAACACAGAGGACTTAAGGATTGGCAGAGGATACCCCCGATCTTCGATCTCCAATGATCGGATCGGCGGAGGCAATCAGCGGGTATCAACGATTACAGAGGGGATCTTGCGATTGCGATCAATGATGCAATGTGGACCATCGATCGAGCATGCAGATCGATGACCCACATCGCATCGCAGGATCACTATTTGCGCTAACCATGGGGCGGGGCCTTTGCACAGGTATATGTGCGACCCGATGACCGGACCCGATGGCATTATATATGATATGTCATAAAATTTGAAGTCTATAGGAAAGGCCATTTTCAATGTATTTTGTGTATTTTTGTTATATAATGAAATACAAAGGGAACCTTGGGCTTGCAATATGCGACAAGATATAGACCCGAAAGGGTTTGGGAAGGGAAATATATAATATTTGAAGTCCGGAGGGAGCCATATTTTAATGTATTTCCATTGTTTTTTAAGTATTTCAAAATATAAAGGGAAGATGGGAATAGGCCGTGTGCGACTTGCAATAGTGACCCAGAGGGCGGACCCGATAGATGAATAGGCCATGTTTAAGGACTTTTTATGTCTGAAATGAGTAGATCTAGGCGGGATTTACAGTATTACAATTTTTTTTTGTATTAAACAGAAAATAGTCGTTGGAAACATTTAAAGGGATTACAAAGGCCCAAAGACCCATTCCACCACATAATAGGGGCTGAGAGATAGATTGCCAGGAAACAGAGGCTGGAAAGGGAACAAAAGGGCCACAGCACGATGCAGCACGAAACGAAAGCGATCATCGAGCATCAACAGCATAGCAAACTAACATAATGCGGTTATTCTTCTATTAGAAGAAGAAACCCCAAGCCATGTTTTCCTAGTCAAGGCATCAAATAGTTAACAAGATAGAGAGGATAGATTAAGACACTCCGAGCCTTTGAGAGCTCAGGAGCATTGTAAAAGGCCTATAAATCGCAAAAAGTTAAATGTAACAAGGGTTCAACTTCTAGAGATTATTGAGACTTTGCTACTCAAGCTTCTCATCTTCATTCATTAGCAATATAAGCTTCTTTTGCTGTTATGTGTTCAATGTCCATTTTGACTTCTATTATAAGCTTGCACTTGAACAGGTTGTTCATGTTTCTTCTGTGTCTAATGCCAGATAACTGTCATCTTATCTCTGCGTTGATAAATTAGATTTTCAAGCTTCTTTACTACCTGTAGCTAGCCATTCATATGTGTTTATATATGCATCTGATGGTACAGTCATTATTCTCATTTACTGCTTGCAACTAGCCATTCATGTGTGTTTATATATGCATCTATCAGTATAGTCAGTATTCTCCATTTATTCATTGAATCTACAAACTATTGAGCATTAGTGGTCTAAAGCCTTGTAAGCTGAGGGTGTTCATGCATGTATTAAGTAAAAACAGAGTTGAAATGGTTATCTAGCTTGATCTAAACCATCATCCATTCCAATAGTTCAGAGAATAATATTGAAGATTATATGTTACCAGGCATCTCCGAGCTGCAACCTAGGAGAGTTTCCTGGAGTGATAATAGGGCCAATAGCCTATCGACTTGCACTACCTCCGACAATGAAAGTCCACGATGTTTTCCATGTATCTTTGCTTAATAAATATGTTAAGGATGTTGATCATGTAATTGATTGGTCAGTATTGCAGGTGGAACCAAATGGATAATTCGAGCCGAAGCCTCATTGTATATTGCATAAAAAGGTGCTCATGCTTCGAAACCAAGCAATAGAGCAAGTTAAAGTGCAATGGAATCATTTTGGGCCTGATGAAGCTACATGGGATATGGTGGATCAGATGCAGGCCATTTATCCTTCCTTGTTTGCTAGTTGAGGCAAAGCAGCTTGATATGGTGATTTGGTGGTTGCTTATGGTGGTTTGGTAGTTGCATTATGATGGTTTAGTATTTGCTTTATGTTTGTTTGGTATATTCTTTATGGTGATCGATATATGTTTTATGATGGTTTGATAGATGCTTTATGATGGTTTGAGATATGCTTTATGTTGGTTGATACATGCTATATGATGTTTTGATATATGCCTTATGATGTTTTGATATATGATATATGATGTTAGTATATGTTTGATATATGTTTGTTATATGATTTGGCATATGTTTTGGTACATATATTTTGATGATGTTGTTATGTGTACACCCGTGTATGGATGTAAATATCGTAATGAGTTGTGTTATAATGCTCCACTATGTGGTATTTTGTCATGTTTTCATGATGTTATGTCTTGATCCATCCTTTCATTGTAAATACTGCATCGAGCTGGGTTATAAAGCTCCATGAGCAGTATGTCTTCTTTCAGTAGGTTGCTGAGATATATGTTGGATTAAACACTGAGGACGATATCCCCCAAGGGGGAGGGTTCTGTAATAGCCCTGGTGAAAATTCCATGTAATAAATGTTAAAAAAAATAACCATGGATGACTAGGACACTTATTCCAAGCTAAATGTCGGGAAAGACATCCTAATGTTTATTCATTTGGTTGTTTATGGCTAAGGAAAGTGGCAAAGGCAATGGCTAAGGCATTAAAGAGGAAAAAAGGTATTTTGGCACAATTATTTATGAAAATAATGGAAATTAGGAGAAAAAAGAGGTGAAAGGTCATAGGTTGCATGTGAGGAGGAAAATGAAGGAAAATAATGGAAAATGAAGAAAATAGAGGCCTCATTCATAAAAAGGCTTCTGAGGATTAGTTGGTAACCTTTTGTCAGTTTAGCTTTGGAGCTCTCTCATTATTCTCTCTCTCATACTCTTGAACACTTAGAGTTTTCTTGGAGCACTTTGGCATTGGAGCAAGAAAGGAAAAGAAGGAAAGAGGAAGCAAAGATCAAGCAGGGAAAGGAAGGATCAAGCAACTACAACAACCTTCATTGCAGGTACCAATTTGCATGTGTATTTTCCTTGCTAGATTTGGCATGCATGGGATTGGATGTGTTTCTTTTCTACCATGGCATGGGTTTTTCCAGGTGTGACAGTATTTTTAGCCTAGCCTTGCCATTTTCTGATAGCTTTGATGAGATGGGTTCTCTCATGTGGTTTGTGGGGTATGGCCGGATTGGATTCGAAGTTGAGTGGGGTGGACCTCCGAATTGGCAAACACATGGTGGTAGTGGTACCTAAACCGGACTGAGGATGCACGAATCCACTAGCCTAGTAACCCCTGAACCAGATTATGTGTTGTGGTAAAGACAAATTGTGTGCCTCGATGGGCCTACGAATCCTTGTCAGTGAATGGAGGGATATATGCTAAAGCCAAGAGGTGGATTTTCTCTCTGTTTGGCTTAGTGATTCCGGGATGGAATGCATAGTAAATCCTAGAGATTATGTATCATTGTAGGGCCTAATGATCCTTGGATCAGACTGTGGATGCACGGTAAATCCTGAGAGACTACGAGGCACTCAAATTCCTCACAGTGCAGGAGGAGAACTCTAGTGGCATCCACATTGATCGGTGTTTTTGATGTGTTCTATGAAACCCACATTCATGTTTGGAATATGGCACGAGGGTGATTGGCTGAAGAGAGACTTGGCTCAGCTAATCTATGGTCGGGTGGAACATGGTAGTCCCATCACAGGTTGTTTCATTGAATTTATTAATGAACACTTAATTGCCTTGATTTTCATGTGCGAATGTATTGATGTATATATGGATTTTGATGGTTGATATTTCCATTGTATTTTTGTGACAACAACTATGTATGGATCTTGGCATGTTTTTATTTGTATTTGAATGGATATTGTATCTATGATCTAATAAGTGATAAGGCATCAAAAGACATGAGGAAACAATGGTTCATGGTAATTCTCAGATAAGTATGAGATCCCTACACTTTGTTATGTTGTTTACACCTGTAGGTTACATGTTGATGATATGTTTGACAAAATGCCTATCATGGCTAGTAGGGGTCTCGTTATGATCTTATTCATCTTATTGCTTTTGTATCCTTGTTTCCTTGTATCGTTACCAATTCCATGTGATCATTCCATTCTGGGTAATGTCTCGGACTCTGGGCCAAAAAAAGTGGCTCAAATCCCAAAATGCTAGTAAAACAGAGTGTTAGTTTGAGACTAACTTACCTGGGCAGTGTCTGGGAAGCATTGTAAAGCACCTGGCTAGTGTCTGGGGAGTCTTAGTCTTGATACTAACTCATTTGGGCAGTGTCTGGGAAGCATTATAAAGCACCTGGCCAATGCCTGGGGAGTGTTAGTCCTAACACTAATTCGCCTGGGAAATGTCTAGGGATTGTTACCCTGCCCTAAGTTTCTCAAACAACAGTAGGACCCAGGGACAAGCAGTCTGTGTGACTGACTTGTCTCCTAAAGGTTATTTTGGTGATGTTGGATGATTGTATGTGATGTTCCGTTGATTCCATTCCCTTAAAGTCACCAAGGATGTTGAATCTTATCATAGTGGCCTCTCATTGCATGTTTACCCCGGTCAGCCAGTTACTTGGGTATATGTGGTAGGAGGGTGTTACAGAGATAATGAACAGTTATTTGGAAGGATATATTCATTGTTTTGTATCTTATAAACAAACACAATAGGTCAAGCGGTTACCTCTGGCTGAATGGTGATATAATATGTTAGTGTCCAAAAGTCACAGTGATCAAATTTACTCTCTTCATGTTGTTGATGGAGTCTTAGGTCAAATTATTATATTTTCAAATAAAATTTGACATCTATATTCATTGTCAAATGGTCGCAAGTCATTGTCTAGGTATCATTGCTACTCCCTCCACTTATTCAAGGTCACAAACAACCATCATGGTTATGTCATAGGATATCAAATGAGTCAGTTGGTCACCATATGGGTCACGGTCTAGAATATGTATTTGATGGTCATCATTATATTAGTCATCAATGTCAATTTAGGGAGTCATGTCATCCATTATGGTCATCATCATTGGAGTTATAAATTAGGGAATAAAGTTTTTCAAAAAATAATTTCCTATTGAAGATAATGCTACAATACAAATCACATCATTAAGTCATTTTATCAAAAGTACACATGATGTCACTCCACTGTCAATCCAAAAATCAAATTTCTAAGTTATAAAAGTGAATCAAAGCATTTTAAAACTTCATTTCATCTTTCCAAAAGCTCCAAGAGATCCTCTCTACCATTTTGTTTTTTTTTAACAAGAATGGTTATGGGATTTTCATTAACTGATTGGCTGAAAGCCACCAATTCGGTTAGAAAAGGAGGAGCATATTTCTGCACGGCTTTCCCACAAGAGGAATATTACTCATACTCTTAACAGATTCCTCTTTTTACATTTAGTAAATTGCACTTCTGCTGCTATTTTCCCAAGCTGAAAGATACAAAAAAATTGGAGCAAAAGAATGCAATAAAACATGGCTCTTTAAGGGATTGGTTTCCAATGGATCTCCTTGTCTCTAAGAATATTATCGGCCTCTAGCTGAACTGCCTTGTTTGCCTCAATGTCCGCTTCTTTGTTGTTTGATCTCAAAACATGAAATTAGTTCAGATTTAGGGAATTTGTAATGCCTTTTATCCTTGTAATTATCCTTGCTAGTTGTAGGTCCTCTGGATTAGAATTTCTTACCACCACTTTAATGATAATCTGGGAGTCTCCAAAAACATTTGCCTCCTCAAGGCCCAGTTCTTTGAGGATTTTGATTCCTTGAAAAAGGGTCATTACTTCAGCTTGTGTGCTTGAGGAATGGCCTAATCCCCAAGCAAATTTATGCGAAGTAGTGTCTTCTGGGGTAATGATGAGCCCACCTGCTCCAACAATTCCTGGGTTCCCTTTAGCTGCCCCATCAAAGAAGAGAGAGGGAAGCAGTTGATTGGATAAACAGGCCTTAAATTCTTCTTCATTTTTCATGATTTGCCATTTTTTGAGGGTAGGAGGAGAGATGTGTGAATTTTGGAACTTGAAGTTGAGGTCGGTTCCCAAATCTCTGTCCTGCTGGTTTAAATGTGATTCATCTCCTTTGTCTACCAACCACTCGACTAGTTGGCTTTTCACTGAGTTGACAACTAGTCTGTAATCCTGTTCCTTGTTCTGGAATATCCTTCTGTTCATTTCCAGCCAAATTTGCTAGCTGATGAATTTAGGTAGAGCGCTCCATGTTGCCCTGATTGTCTTATTTTTTGGAGTTGGACCTAGATATCTGGCTATCTAGCCCGCGAACAGCTTCGAAACTAAGGAGGGGAAGATGAATTTGTAATTCTAGTCAACAAGAAGCTCCTTCCATGTGGAGACTACAAACTTTCACTCGATCACAAGATGGAAGGCGGATTCTGAGTTTTCCTTGCAGAGCATGCATCTAGAGGGTCCATGAATACCCCTTTTTTGAAGCCTGTCTTCTGTGAGGATTTTTTGATGGCAGAGGAGCCAACAAAAATAATCGACTTTTGGAATTGAGGCGATTTTCCATATGCCTACCCACGGAGCAGGGTTGGGAGGCACATTGGGTCATTCCAGGCATTTTGCATAGCCCTGAGCTACAGTGTAGCCTACCCGCTTTGATCCCCATCCTCTTGCATCCAGCCTGCGCGCATGTATAGGTGCCAGCCCGTGTAGATTGGTGATGAGAGTTCTCAGCTCAGATTGCAAGGCGGGAGGAACTGGGGGCTATTTCCATCCCGCCCACGCATCGTCCTTCCAACTCGATATGTCCCACAGAGTGTTCATATTCGCTACAGACATCCAGTGTTTCAACTCCTCCGTTTCTCTAGAATCTGCTATCGGAGGTCTGTTTAGAATACTATCCTTCCACAGCTGGATATTCTTTCCATTTCCTGGTATCCAGAAGGAGTGATTTCTAATCAGAGGGCCAATTCTATTGATGAACATGCTGAAAGGGGTTCTGAATTGGTTTTTAGGCTGCTCCAGGCATCTGAGTCTCGTTCCTCTGAAGTATTTCTTCCACAATGCAACCTGTACCCAACCTGGTTTAGGAGCTATGATTTTCCAGATCAATTTGGCTCCCATGGCTAGATTTTGAGCTCTGAGATCTTTGAAGTTCAGTCCTCCCTCATGGATTGGTCTGGTAACTATTTCCCAATTGACTAAGGAAAATTTCTTTTCATTTTGTTTGCCTCCTTTCCAGAAAAACTGTCTGATCAGTTCCTCCATCCTTTTGATGATTCCCACAGGTGCCAAGAGGACAGAGAACTTGAAAATCGAAAGGTTGTTGAGCACTGCTTTAATAAGCATTGATTTTCCGGCAATGTTGAGCCATGAGGATCCCCAGGCTTGCATTTTTGCTTTGAATTTGTCTAACTGAGGATACCAGTCTTTGCTCTAGGCCCTCTTGTGAAAGATGGGCAGACCAAGATATTTAAATGAGGACCAAGAGGATGAGGTTGCAAATCCGAGGCATCTGGCAATGGAGCTTACAGTTGAAGCAGGGGTATTCCAGCAGTAGATATGACATTTTTCTTTGTTTAGAACACTACCTGAGACCTTACAGTAGTCATCCAGAACTTCTTTGAATTTGATAGCTGAATGAGGATAAGCTGCGCCCAGCAAAAGTGTATCATCTGCAAAGAGGGCGTGGTTGATGCTTTTAACCCCTCTTGCAATGCACAACCCAACAATGTCTTGATCTTGCTGCTTTTTGTCTAGATAAAAGCTGAGGACAGAGGCCTGAAGGATGAATAGGAGGGGTGAAAGGGGACACCCCTACCTCAGTCCTCTAGAGGCTTTGAAAAAATCTGCAGCCCTACCATTCACCAGGGGGGAAATCCAAGGTTCCGAAATACATGCTCTGATCCACTTAATGAAATTGTGCCCAAACCCCAGTTTATGCAACACATCAAACAAAAACCTATGTCTAACACGATCAAAAGCATTTGCTAGATCTAATTTAATGACCATACCTCTTTCCTTTCGGTGTAGGCTGGAATGAATCGCCTCTTGAACCAGCACGAAATTGTCCACCAGCTGCCTGCCTTGAATAAATCCACCTTGGTTATCCGAGATGATTTTAGGGAGAATTCTTTTCAACCTGTTAGCTATCACTTTAGTTATCACTTTATACCCAATATTGCATAGGGAAATTGGGCAGAATCTGCTGAAAGAGTTTTCTCCTTTCTCTTTGGGAATGAGGGCGAGAAAGGCTGAATTTGTGCAGCCTCCAATCTTCTGACAGTCTTGGGACTTCTGGATCATTTTGCAGAGCTCCTTCTCCACAATCTGCCAACAGGTTTGGAGAAATCTAGGTGTAAAGTCGTTTGGTCCCGAAGCTTTGTCGGGATCCATTGCGAAGAGAGCCTCCTTGATTTCCTTTTGTGTGATTTTTCTTTCAAGTGCCTGATTCATTTTGGAGGTGATAAGGCTAGGGACAGCATCTAGCAGAATGTCGTTTTGCTCAGCTCCTAGGTCTTCTCTATACAGCTTCTCAAAGTGAGTTGAGGCTGCCTTTTTTATGTCTGTAAAGTCCTTCAACACTCTGTTTTCTTCTTTTATTTCCGTGATGGAATTACGTCCTTTCCTGGCCTGGGCTTGCTTATGAAAGAAGGAGGAGTTTCTATCCCCAGATTTGAGCCAGAGACTTCTAGACTTGAGCCTCCAATATTCTTCTTCTGCTAGACATGCCTTATGAAAACTTTGCTGAAGCTTGGCATCCTTTTCCAACTCATCTTTAGTGATTTCAACTGTTTCAAGATGGAGGTGCTGCCTTTCTAGAGCGATTTGAGTTTTTTTCCTTTCTGTAGTAGGGTTGGGCAAGGTCTTGGCCCAATTTTTTAACATGATTTTAACTCTTCTAAGTTTCTCCTCCCAAACAAAGAAGGTTGATCCCTTGACTGGGTCTTTCCAGCAGTCTCTGACCTTTTCCATGAAGTCTGTCTCTTTAAGCTAGAGAGAGCTGAATCTGAAAGGAATAGGCCCCAGATCCTTTGTTGCCAGCAGCTCTAGGTTAATAGGTTTATGATCTGATACACTACTATGAAGAATGTGCATTCTAGCTTCTAGTCCAAGAAGTAGAAAGGAGCTTTGCACCAAAAATCTGTCGAGTCTTGCCGCTATGTGACCCAGGCCTACTCTTTTGTTTGACCACGTGAACTTACCAGTGGTCGGCTTAATGTCTATCAGATCCCAGTCTTGCATGAGGTCTTCCACTAATTCTCTTGCCGGATCCTTGACAATACTGCCTCCCCTTTTTTATGATGAGAGGAGGGTGAGGTTGAGGTCTCCGGCTATGATTATATTCTCCAGATTTTCTAGATCTGCCAAGCTTTTGATGGAATCCCAGCATAGTTTTTTCTCACCTGCATTGTTAGGAGCATATACATTGAACAGGAAAATAATTTCTTTAGATTCTAAGTGTTGCATTTTTAACATAATCCAATGAGTGTTCAAGGACTCAGAGATTAGAGAGAACTTATTTGGATTCCAGAGCGACCTAAGTCCTCTCGATGCTCCATGGGTAGAGGTTGCTTGTGCTCCGTCTTTTTTCAAAAAAAATTTGCTTGTCTGGAGGAAGGATGAATCCTCCATTTTAGTCTCCTGGATGAGAAGAATGTCTGGGCTTCCAGTCTTATTAAACTATTCATTGCTTCTTCTTTAACTTTGGTGCCCATTCCCCTACAATTCCAGGAGACTATCTTCATTATTTACTTTTTCTATGGTGAGCTCCTTTGGAGCTCTGGGTTTGGATCCTCTTCATCTTCGGGGTTTTTGCTAGGAGTTTCTCTAGCATTGGCTGGCTGCCCTGAAGCTTGTCTTTGTATGTTTCTTGGTCTCTCTTTTCCTTTGCTGACATGCGCCCTCTTGTAGATCTTCTAGGGGTAGACTGTGATTCACCTATTTCCCCTTCTTCCTCCGATTCCTCGGACTCTTGGGTTTCCTCTTCTTCTTCTGACATCTTCTCTTTGGATCTCTCTGGTACACTTTTGGATTTGGAAGGGGAGATCTCCTTCTGGATTTCTGTCTCCTGCGTGTTCATGATTTCAGATCCAAGGATCTCAAATTTGTTCCCTTGGCTTTCCATGGGTGGTTTCTGAGCAGGCTCCGCTTGGGGAGCTCTAGCATTTGCATTTGCATTCTTCCTGTGTGTAGTTTTTGGCTGCTTTGCCTGTTGCCATCCTTCTTCCTTCCCTTTCTCTTCTACCCCTTTGGATGGGTAGTCTCTGGCGAAGTGGCCGTAGACATGGAACTTCCGGCATTTGAACGACAACTGTTCATAGTCCAGTTTCTATACATGCATCCAGGGACCTACAATAATTTTGATGGCTTCAGGTAACCCTACCTCCAGATTTACCTCCACACAAATTCTGGCGCAATCGTACTGGTCTTTGCTATTGGCCTTGTCTATAAATTTCCCAAGAGTGTTTCCTATATGTTTCAAAGAGTCCCAGTTCCAGCAGTGTACGGGAAGATTGGGGAGTCTTACCCACACCGGGACCGCTGAGGGCACATCTACTGCCGGATCGAAGTCTGGCATCCATTTATTTAGATACAGGCCTTGAGGGCCCATGAAGTAGGGGCCATTCCTGAAAATGAGATCCTTGTCCTCTTTCTCAGAAAATTCAAATAAGAAGTATCCTCTTCCGAGGAAGTAAGAGGTTACCTTATTCTTTATCAGAGGAGCCCAGTTCCTAGCAACCCAGTTCTCCGTTGCTTTCAGGGAAGGCCAAAGACCTGTAAACTGACCGACCAGAGCACGATCTGCCAGTGATAAGGCTACCTGAACCAGACCTTCAGGTGGTAGGGTGATCTCGGGGATATCTTCTAGCTTTTTCACGAACTTGGTTGCTTCCACATGTTTCTTCTTAGGCAGAGAGGCCGACAAGGATCTGAAGGCCTCAGTAGCAGAAGATGAAGGAGGATGGTAAGACCCCTGGGGGGGAGTCAGCTCCTCCATGGGGAGCCAGTAGATCCAACCAGATCGGCCGCAGTTTGAAGTCCAGCCCTCGGCGGTCGGCCGCAGTTCGAAGTCTAGCCCTCTGCGGGCTCTTCCGCAGGGATCAGTGATCTCTGAGAGCGAGCAGGATCGCAATCTTTAGAACCCACGAATGTGGATCACAGGTTGCAGAGCCCCTCTCTACCATTTTGTTACTTTCCATAGCCATAAGAACTTTGAACTTCACCACCACTGCTCCTTTCATCTATTTATTGCATTTCTGGAGGAGGTTGCTGTGCTTTTGATTTGGAGATCAAAGGGAGGACAAATAGGTTTAATTTTCATCTCAAATGCTTCAAAGCCTCTTTAAACAAGTAAGTAAAGCTTCATAAACCCTGTATGAAGTCTTTTCCCTCAAAAAAATGATTAAACTCCATCCCTAAGGTTTCGCTGCGTTTTTTCACTTTCAAGATCTTTTGCTTCTTTGAGAATAAATCCCCTTGTTTCTAAGCTTACATATCCTTAATTACCCTCATCAAACATTATACATCATTCTTGACATTGAAATTCCCTCATTTTATCATTTTCCTCCATAGACCTAGCTTGTTGTTGCGCTTCTACCCTAGGACTATGTTTTTCCCTTTCCACCCCTCTTTTCTCACCCATTTTGAGAAATTCCACCACCATTGTCTTCCTAACACATATCCCTACCCCCCTGTTGTGGCCAGCAACAACCCCCCTTCTTATTTAGTGTAATTCCTAATACTAAATAAGTGGGGACCCTTAGCAAAAAATTTAAAAAGTCAAAGTAGTGTTTAAATTTCTTTTTTCGAATAAAACTACCATCATGAAGTTTAGGAATCCCCCTTGAAAAATCCAAAAATCTAATTTTTATGATAAGACAATATATAAATATTTCGTTAGGAATATCGCATCGCAAAAAGATAGCGGGATACCTCCTTATGAGCTGAATTTTAAACATTGCGAGATTGCGATGTGCGATAATGAAATATCGCATCGCATACAACACAATTTACAACGAAACACTTTAATTTTCCAATATGCGATGACGTCGATTGCAAGATCGCATTTCACAAAAAATAGGTTAACAAAGAATGTCATACATAACATTCCTGCGATCTGCGATATTGCGATATTGCGATATCACGAGCGACCAACTTTGCGATGTTATGATTTTGCGATTTTGCGATTTTGCGATACTGCGATGTTGCGATCTACGATATTGCGAAGCAAATCGCAAAATCGCTCCATCATAGATCTTTCGGGCGCGTTATTCAAGAAAAGCATTTTCCATAAGCTGACACCTGGTTACGCGCTTTAATGCCAATAAATGAATTAGTTGCCAATTATTAACGGAATATGGGTGTGTGCTTATCGAAGAATCATCTCACATAAGGTGGTATACTTGATGTGTCTGCGACATTTAAAAACTTTCCCATCACCCTTCCTTGTCATTCATTTTCGCTTCACTTATGAATCGCAGGAACAGAGAACAGAGGCCTATACCAAGCGATACACAGGTTAAAATGGGAAAGAAAATCAAAGCCCCAAGCTCTGAAGAAAAGGAAATGGCGCCCTTATATACAGACACGGCCTGTAACAGAGAAGTGGGAATAGCTACGTGGGAAGGCATGTATAATCTGCTTGAAGAGGAGAATCCCAGAGTAATGGAAGCAGTTGCTACTGCGGGCTCACAGGGTTCTTCTAAAGCATCCCTTACAGAGCTAGCCTGCTCATTCTTGCACCGGATAGCAGCAAGGCCCAAAATTCTCCCATACACAGACATGGTGAAGTGGATATTGGACAGCGCCGATATCAGAAACAGACAGTTTAAAACTCAGGGTCAGGGACTTATGCTCAAAATAGAAGAAATTCCTCCTCTTGATGTATTTTATAGCCCACAGCACAAAGCAGTAGTAAGAAGACAGAGGAAGAAAAGGAAATTGGAAAACTTGCTCGCTCAAGGCGCAGAACAATTAGATGTCCTGTGGCAAGATCCCACTAGCAATCATACTGAGAATCTCACCAAACTATCTCAGATCGCAGGAGCATATGCATCTGCAACTATTGATAAAGCATCTGAGGTACAAAAATTGCTAAAGGAAAAGGAAGACCAGATACAAGCTTTGCAACAATAGTTGCAACAAGCCAACGCCAACAATGAAGCACAGAAACAGCTTGAGAGGTTGCATCAGGACTTCCAACAAATGCAGATAGGATATCAAAAAAGTTTGGATGAGAAAGGAAAGCAGTTATAGGATTTATAGGAGATGCACAAGGACAATCCTAAACTTACAGAATTCATCACAGAGTCCATTTCCTTGAATGAACAATTACTACAGTAGCAGGAAGCGTTGAGCCAAAAGATATCGTGGTGGAGCTATTATTGTGAAATAAGTGATAAAACCACTAATCAAGTGGTAGATTTACGAAGTAACTATGATCTAGTTGATAAACGGGTGACTGAATATTTGGCTTGACGAGAAACAGACGAACGAAAAAGAGCAGGTGCACCAAGGATCAATGAAAATCACAAAGAAATGCTCTTTAACAAATGGGATGAGCAAATCAGGGAGGCAGAACAAGCAGCAGAAGGAGCAGCCACGGCAGCAAGCAGTATTATTGACTGTGTAAATGAAAATTTTCACAGGGCAAATTTGATCGCAAAAACCACTCTAGGATATTTACCTAACGCACAGCAACTACAGGCAGATTGGAAGCAGAAGGAAAAAGAAAAGGTAGAAGCAATTCAAGGGTTAACCAAGTTGAACTGGGATTATTACTGGGCTTAATTGGTAAAGCCACATAGCCAGTGGATGACTCTTAAGTGCATCATCAATTCGGCCAAAAAGATGGCGCCAGCTCTCATCGATTCTGTTTTCTCAACTCAGCTAAAATCGGAAGTCAACCAGCTGACTCTTCTCAAACAGATGCTGCATGCGTGCGATTTCAAGGACCAAATACATAAGTAGTTTGATTTTAGATTTAATTTTAGCTTTAATTTTGTTTTATTTTCCTAAAAAGAGGATGGTCATTTAAACCGCATCCTACATTTTTGTAATAATTTATTTATAGAATTAGTTAGTAGTATTTAAACCCTTCTCATGCATTTAGAGAAGGGTCCTGAAATTTATCAAAAACTTATCCCCAGAACATGCACTTCTGTACCCTCTGAGGAGGTTTTGATGAATGAATGGAACAAGATTTATTGATGTTTGCATTTGATATTTGCTACTGATGTTGCACTTTTGTACTCTTAGTAGAT
Source organism: Pinus tabuliformis (assembly GCA_031772625.1). Classification (NCBI taxonomy): domain Eukaryota; kingdom Viridiplantae; phylum Streptophyta; class Pinopsida; order Pinales; family Pinaceae; genus Pinus; species Pinus tabuliformis. The sequence continues at coordinate 1,230,020,513 of CM062817.1, read as the reverse complement.
ATTTGATCAAGAGGAGATAAATCGTTATCACTTGAAGCTCATGAGTAGGACTAGTTATAAATGGTATTTCTATCTATTAATTATTTCTGCCTTGTGTTAAAGTGATTTTCAGTTCAGTTATTTATATATTAATGTATGAATGCCTGAGTTACCGTTTGGCACTTTTGTACGGTGGTAGCTATTTATTTATGCTTAGTGTATGAATAGCTTATTATGCGATATGTTTTTCACAACTGTTTCGTCTAACGTTTTATACGAAGTGGTTCATCTTTATTGAATTCTTTTGTCATAGCAGCTGAATGATCTTTATTACCAGTTGTTGTTTGAAATCATTTTAGATCGCATAAAGGAAATATTACATCCCGGGTTAGTATAGATTTACATATTTTTGTTCATTAGGATATAATTTCCTTATTATTAGATTAGAATTAGAGTAGAAGTATTCCATTTAGAAACTGTTAGAAGCAGAAATATCAATCTTTCTCACACACACTCATAAATTGGGAAACTGGTCCCCATCCCCAATCGGACCCGCTATACCAAACGGAAAAGGAGCTGCCAACCAAGGTCCGGACCGGGTAGGTATCCCCCTTGTTGTAGACCCAATTTTCGGGGCTTCAACATATTTGTTGCCCTTAGGAGGGCCCAAACTGTGAATGGCAAGCAAATCTAAATCTAAATACCGTTCTAAGAGTAAATCACCCTCACCATCTCCTCCGACTTCTCCATTACATTCAGAAACCTTAAATCCACAGTTAGAAGTCGCTGGAGCAACAGTCGCTGCTACAAACCCTGATATTTCAGAACAATCTACTATTGAACCTCCTGAAGTTGAATCTTTGATTCATAAACTTCAACGATTTTCTATATCTCCTCAAAAATCTGATAAATCTCAAAGCAGCGTGACTTTGCAATATAATCCCGCTCATCCTCTTACCAGGTTAAAGAGTGAAAAGTTTGGTGTTTAGCCAACCAAATCACCTCTACCTACTAGGAAGAGAGCAAGGAAGTCTCCTAAAGGATCTGATAGTGAAACTCTTTCATCATCATCATCCATCTCAACCTCTTCATCGCGAAGTCAACCATCCACTCCTCCACGTCAGATCATCGTCCATCAACCTATTGCAACTTCCTCAACTCCTTCTCAACCATCTGGAGTCATAATATCCTCATCTTCTCAAACACAAGGATCATCTTCTACACTTTCCTCTATTACTAGTTCAGTAATAGCCCAAACTCCATGGAATAACCGAGGGGCAGTCTTAATGCCTGCACCCTTAAGTCAGATACCAGCCTATCCTGAAAAATGGCTGCCTAATTTTAACCCTGAGGTAGGCATGCTAGCAGAAGAAAATATAAATAATTTTATGCTATCCATAAACCTCAATGGAGTTGTTAATGAGGATGCTGTTGTTCGAATTTTTCCTTATACTCTGCAAGGAACAACCGGATCATGGTATTTCTCATTACCATCTGGATCTATTACTAGTTGGGACATCTTCCGAGAATAATTCCTGACCAAGTTTGGTGATGACAAGTCTACAACGATGCTGATCAATGACTTGTCTAACCTTAGGGCTGAGTCAAGAGAACCTATCAAAGATTTCAATTTACATTTCAATAAAATCTTAAACAAAATTCCTACTGTTTCTCAGCCTAGTGAAGAAGTGCGAAGTGAATGGTACATTATTGATTTACCATCAAACTTAGGGATCTTTGTTGATAGGGATAACAAAACAACCTTAGTTGAAAATATGAAAGAAGCAATAGCAGTAGAGAAATGTATTACGGCCCTAGAAAAGAAAAATGCAATGGAAGAACGAAAGTCTAAGAAGGTCTTTTTCAAAGAAGATCCCAAGAAAAAACAACCGAAAGATCCATTTGATTTAGAAGGATTACAAAAAGTTTTGAAGACCATGTCTAACAAAATGGTCGACATTAAGAAACAAGTGGCAGAAACTTCTTCTAAAAAGCCATACAGGCCTTTTAAAAGAAATCCTTCAACTGATTCCAAACCCCCTAACGCTATTTCAAATGCTGAATCAGCAGAAGAAGAAGAGGAAAATGCCACTGAAGAGCATACCGATGAAGAAGAAGTTGTAGAGTTACAAGGTATGTGAGATTTCATCCTCCCAAATGAAGAAGATCAAGAGGCATTATTGGTTAGTAGTCACAGCAGAAATCAGCTTGATCCTCCTCAACCTGCACCTAAGCCAAAGAGCGCAAGCTCGATGACTAAGGATAAAGTCGCAACCAAGAAAACATCACCTAAAGTGACTCAAACTAGCCCAGTCCAAACAGACACATCTACTCCATCTAAAACGCTAATCGTTTCGGATGAAATGGAGTATAATATCGTAGAAGACATGAAAAAGACTAGGGCTAATATTACTCCTTTTGAATTAAGCAAGTAAAAGCACCAGCAGAAAGTACTTTTGAAAGAATTACATGCTGTGCCAGTTGCACCTTTACCAGCTGCTGTAATCTCTCAAGTTTCCCATGATATGGGAAGACCTCCAACTATTACGATGAATAAAATTGATCCAAATGATATCGCATTAATTGGAGGAAGATCGAGATCGCGTACTCCCCCATTTCTCCTTACTTATGAAATTTTCAATAAAAATGTGCATAATTGTTTAGTGGATTCTGGAGCTTCATCAAATATTTTACCAAGATCAATTTGTGAAAATTTGAATTTTCAACCACAGAAATTCACTGTGCGCATAGTTCAGCTAGATCGATCGCAAGTCGAAGTGATTGGCGAATTAAATCAGGTTACCATAAGGTTGTCATCCAACCCAAAGGTATGTCAAGTTATCAACATTTTAGTTGCTGATATTCCTGAATTTTATGGCTTAATTCTTAGCAGAGATTGGTCAGAAAAACTTCATGGATACTTTGCAACTGACTGGTCGCATATGTGGCTGCCTTATAATGTTAAACCAAACCAAATAAAAGTTGAACGTGAGCGACATCAGAAATACATAGTAACAGAACTTGAAGGAGAAAATGAACTAGTAGCATATAATTCTAATATCATAGGCAACTATTCAGTAGATTCTTTCTTAGGAAATTTTAATGCTCACACTTCACCTTACTTAGAGCATTCTGTGTTATCTCAAGTAGAATTTTTTTCTCAAACAGATAGTTCTAAATGCATTAATTTTATAGATAGTCCTGTAAATAAATCTTCGTTTTGGAAATTATTTTTTGATGGTTCTAAGTCTAACGAAGGAGCAGGAGAAGGATGCGTATTAATAAGCCCAGAGGGAGATAAAACCATGCTAACTTGTAGACTCGAATTTTAGTGCACCAACAATACTGCAGAATACGAAGCTCTAGTTCAAGGGTTATACAAGGCAATCGGATTAGATGTCAAATATCTGCAAGTTTTTGGAGATTCTGAAATTGTAATAAGATAGGTACATAATAGTATACACTGTTTATTAGGTCATTTAAAGCATTACCAATCTTTAGTTCAAGATCTGACTGAACATTTTATAGCATTTAATATTTCATCAATTCCCAGACTTTAGAATGCTAGCACAGATCTCTTAGCCAACGTAGCTTCCAAACTCATTCCTTCAGAAGATTTTAGCCCTGACCGATTTTCAATTGAGTTCATTTTTAGACCATCTATTCCTGATAGCATCACAAATTGGAGGATTTTCAATGACGATCCTGATATCGTGAGTTTTCTCACATCTGAAGGATCCTACACCAATCAAATAATTGACGAAGACCAACATGACCAACAATTGCAATAGGATAGTACTAACAATGCTATACCTAAATCAGTAGTCAAATTAGAAGACCTTTATGATTTGAAAGATCAATTCAAAACATCTACCAATTCAAAACTCCAAAGTTCAACTTTGAATTATGAATTAGTAAATCTAGGAACTGATGCCAAACCATAGAATATCAACCTAGGCCTTGGCCTAGCCCCTGAAGAGAAATTAGCATATATCCGTCTCTTGAAACAATACAAAAGTGTCTTTGCTTGGAATTACGATGAACTCAAAACATACGACACCTCCATCATCCAACATACTATCCCAATGATTGATAATGAAAAACCTGTCCAACAAAAGTTGAGAAAGATCCATCCAAATTTAGAAAATCAGATCAAAACTGAACTCAATAAGTTATTAAAAGCCAAAATAATCTTTCCCATTAGACATTCTAAATGGGTCTCCAATATGGTACGTGTTAGAAAGAAAAATGGAGATATCAAAATCTGCATTGACTTTCGAAACCTTAACAAGGCTTGCCAAAAGGATAATTTTCCTTTACCTCCCATGGAACAAATACTGCAGGCGGTTGCGGGCTCAGAATTAATGTCATTCTTGGATGGATTCTCAGGATACAACCAAGTGTTCGTACATCCCGATGATCAATCAAAAACTACATTCATAACTAAATGGGGCACATACGCATATCAAAAGAAGTCATTTGGTTTGATTAACGCGGGTGCCACATTTCAGAGAGCCATGGACATTGCATTCAAAGGGTTAGTTAAAAAATCAATGGTAATCTATTTGGATGATATAACTGTTTATTCCAAGAAACGAAACAACCATCTCAGGGATTTAAAACAAATCTTCCAACGTTGTTTAAGGTATGGGATTTCGCTTAACCCTAAAAAATATTTTTTTGCATTAAGTGAAGGAAAGCTTCTAGGATTCATAGTGTCAAAATCTGAAATTCACATTGATCCTGACAGAATCAGAGAAATTTCCGCAGTTCCCCTACCTCACAACAAGAAAGCCATGCAATATTTCCTTGGCCAGATTAACTTTGTAAAGAGATTCGTTCCAGACTTTTCAAGAATCATGTCTCCTTTACAAGCCATGATTAAAAAGGACACGAACTTTAAATGGGGCCAAGATGAACATGAGGCATTCAATCTGATCAAACAAGCAATTATCAATGCTCCATCATTAGCGACTCCAAATTTTTCCGATCCTTTTATTTTTTACACATTTGCCTTAGATAAATCATATGCTGTGATACTCACTCAAGCAAATCAAGAAAAGGAGGAAGCCCCAATTGATTTTTTCAGTTCCAATTTACAAGGAGCTGAACTAAATTATTCAGATGTGGAGAAACAAGCTTATGCTGTTTTTAAAGTAATTAAATATTTTAGACCTTTTTTACTCAAAACACATACCAAGATCATAGTACCGTTTCCAGCGGTAAGAAATCTTCTAGCACAAAAGGATGTGGGTGAGAGAAGGGCCAATTGGGTGACTGCCTTCCAAGAATACGACGTAAATCAGACCAGCAAGTATTGTAAAAGGTCAAGGCTTTTGCAAAATGCTGGCAGGAGCATCACTAATGCCCGAAAATCCATCTGAAGAGGTACAAGTGTACGAGGTAAGCCTAAACGATGCTAAGTCATTATAAACTGATATTATTTATTATTTAAGGAATGGATACGTTCCTCCAAACCTTGATCATACCAAGAAAAGAGCCTTGAGGTTAAAAGCCAAACAATATCAACTTGTGAATGATGTTCTTTTTAGAATAAATTATGATTCTGTTCTCCTTAGATGTCTTTAGAAAACTGAAGCTAAAAAAATCTTGCAGGAACTCCACGATGGGCCAGCAGGTGGACACTATGCTGGAGATACCACTGCTCATAAGATCTTACGTGCAGGCTATTATTGGCCCACATTATTCAAAGATGCACACAACTATGTAAGGAAATGCCAAGTTTTCCAAACCGCTGCTGGGAGATAAAAGAAACCAGCCTTGCCACTGCAACCAGTTACCATCGAAAAGCCTTTCGATCAGTGGGGATTGGACATAATAGGTGAGATCGTTCCTCACTCTTCTAAGCAACATAGATACATCCTGACAGCGACAAATTACTTTACTAAATGGGTAGAAGCAGTTCCACTCAAGACAGCTAATGCTGAAAATATCATTGAATTCATAGATCAGTTCATAATTACCAAGTTTGGATTGCCTTCCGCTTTAATGTTTGATAATGCATCATACTTTTCTGGAAATGCAATGACTGAATTTGCACTCAAAAGGGGTTTCAAGCTTAAATACTCGGCCAATTATTATCCACAAGGGAATGGGTTAGCTGAATCTACAAATAAAAACCTAATCAGGATTATCAAGCGAACCATTGACCAAAATCATAAAAATTGGCATAAGTCTTTAATATATGCTTTATGGGCAGATCGAATAATGCAAAAAGCCTCTATCAGCACTTCTCCCTTTAATTTAGTTTATGGGAAAGAAGTGGTTCTTCCAACACATCTGGAAATTCCCTCTTTAGCCTTAGTTCAGTACATTGATGAAGTACCAACTTCTTCTTTACAACTTAGGCAGCTGGAATTAATTAAATTAGAAGAACAACGAGAAAGGGCTAAGATTACTCATGCTCATCATCAAGCATTGGTGAAATCCTCTTTTGATTCCAATGTGATATCTAGAAAAGATTTTCAGATGGGAGATCTAGTTTTAAAATGGGATAAGGCACATGAGGAAAAGGGAAAACATACAAAATTTCAAAGAATGTGGCTTGGTCCTTTTCAGATCATAGAAGTCATAGGTCCATCTACCTTCATGTTACAAGATTTAACAGGGAAAAGAGATTCTCTACCTGTTAATGGTCAGATTCTTAAGAAATATTTTCCATAGAAGAACATTCTTCAGTTTTTATAGAGTAGTTGTTTTTCTTTTCATAATAAAACCAGTTGTGAATAGTTACAATAAGCATTTACGAAAAAGACACCAATTCTTTTTCGAATTTTGATCTTTCACTTGTATAAATAGCAAATCGTTTGGAAAATTGATCTTTATTATTGAAAGATACAATTCCCAAAGATAAAGTGTGGATGTGGATTCTTCTTTGGGAATTGTAGGTTTCTTTAAGTAGGATACAGGATCATTGCTGGGTAACAAGTAACCATTGTCGAGGCTGTAAATGCTTGTTGGCAGCAGAGGCTCTACCTACGACAAATGAGCATATTTAAAACGGGTTTATAGAGAAGACTTTGTTTTATCTTTACAAGCCAAGTAATGACTGATGTAAATACAAGAACTAGCTTGAGGCAACGAATAATCAAAGTTGAAAATAGTTGAAACAAAATATCATTGACAGGTTAGAATATGATGTAATTTATCTTTCTATAATAAAATTCAACTTTCTGGAAAATTCAAAAAGCAGTAGAGATAACTGGTTCTTCCAAGTGAATCGCCAATTGTTGTGGCCGGCAACAACCCCCCTTCTTATTTAGTGTAATTCCTAATACTAAATAAGTGGGGACCCTTAGCAAAAAATCTAAAAAGTCATAGTGTTTAAATTTCTTTTTCTGAATAAAACTACCATCATGAAGCTTAGGAAGCTCCCTTGAAAAATCCAAAAATCTAAGTTTTATGATAAGATAAGATATAAATCTTTCATTAGGAATATCGCATCGCAAAAAGATAGCGGGATACCTCCTTATGAGCTGAATTTTAAACATTGCGAGATTGCGATGTGCGATAATGAAATATCGCATCGCATACAACACAATTTACAACGAAACACTTTAATTTGCCGATATGCGATGACGCCGATCGCAAGATCGCATTTCGTAGAAAATAGGTTAACAAAGAATGTCACACATAACATTCCTGCGATCTACGATATTGCGATATTGCGATTTCACGATATAGCGATATTGCGATATCACAAGCGACCAACTTTGCGATGTTATGATTTTGTGATTTTGTGATACTGCGATGTTGCAATCTGCGATATTGCGAAGCAAATTGCAAAATCACTCCATCACATATCTTTCGGGCGTGTTATTCAAGAAAAGTATTTTCCATAAGCTGACACCTGGTTATGCGCTTTAATGCCAATAAATGAATTAGTTTCCAGTTATTAATGGAATATGGGTGCGTGCTTATCGAAGAATCATCTCACATAAGGTGGTATACTTGATGTGTCTGCGACATTTAAAAACTTTCCCATCACCCTTCCTTGTCATTCATTTTCGCTTCACTTGTGAATCGTAGGAATGGAGAACAGAGGCCAATACCAAGCAATACCTAGGTTAAAATGGGAAAGAAAAGCAAAGCCCCAAGCTCTGAAGAAAAGGAAATGGCACCCTTGTATACAGACACGGCCTGTAATAGAGATGCGGGAATAGCTACGTGGGAAGGCATGTATAATCTGCTTGAAGTGGAGAATCCCAGAGTAATGGAAGTAGTTGCTACTGTGGGCTCACAGGGTTCTTCTGAAGCATCCCTTACAGAGCTAGCCTGCTCATTCTTGCACCGGATAGCAGCAAGGCCCAAAATTCTCCCATACACGAGCATGGTGAAGTGGATACTGGACAACACAGATATCAGAAACAGACAGTTTAAAACTCAGGGTTAGGGACTTATCGATTCATTTGCTACACAGGATTTAAGGCTCATGTATCATTTACCAGAGCCTCAGGCAACTTATAACGAATAGTTTATGGAGAAATTCGCAAAAGAAAATCAGGACTTGGCAGAAACAACTAAAGACTGGTCTAGGAGGGATGAACCGCTGAAGAAAGATAAACACGGTATGTACAGTACTGGTTCTCTCACCTCCCCATATTGCTTTGCTGCTGTCGTGCTCTATAGAATATTTGGAATGCCAGATATCAACAAATTTTCATCCGAATGGCTACCGTTATTGGATGCCGCCACAAATGCCACTATTGTAGATTGGGCCAAAATCTTGTCTGATAACCTAGTCACGACCATTGTAAGTTACCGGTCCAAAAGAACTGCGGCTCAGAGAATTTATCCTCCTTTTTACCTATCTGCATATGTAATGGATGCGATATGTTATGTTTCTAAGTTTCCTGTTATGGGTTGGAAGTGGACAACTCAAGACCCCTTACCTATTCATGTCTATCATAAAGAATTATGGGACTCTAAGTTCACTCCATACTTCTACCAGATTTTTCATGGAATTATGTTGCCCTTGTACAGAATGTTGTATGATAAAGACACTCCGAGATGCTCTCCTAAAGCAGAGGTAGACATCCTCCCTATCACAAGATGGTTCGGGGAGGAATTGTTTACTTATGTCAGGGTATTTGGAAGTTCTGCTCCCCCTCATGTCCTACCTTTATATGTCCCTGATAAACTCTTAGCTCGAGAAATTGCTTATCAAACCTGTGGGGAAGGTGGTCTAACTAAAGATTTGAAGGACAAAAAGAAGGCTATATGGCCACAGTTTCCTATAGCCTGTGGGGCCTTTTTGCTATTTGATGTAGGCCATGCATTCACAGAAGTAAATAATATAATATGTCTACAGTTATTCAAATTTTCAAGAAGACCGTTTGACCCTAATGATGTTGCCAAGAATTTCACTACTGCAGTCAAGATAAAGGTGTTCTCTAGAGAAAAGGATTTATTCGATGATATATTCCAACAGAAAAGCACACTGGAAGAAATTCTGCATGCAGCCCAATTGCAATTTTCTCTAGAAGAATTTCAAAAGTTCAAAATATACAGGGAAAGAAGGTTAGCCAGTGTTCCTTTGGAGAAACTATGCCTAAAACCCGCAAGGGAATCAACTCCAAGTGTTAGTCTTAGTGGAAGTTTCGGCACTAATGGATCTAAATCCAAGTTTGGAAAAGAAATATCTGAACATTCTAAAAAATCCGTAAGTGAACAGGATAAGAGCGAAGTGTCAGTAAAAGATACTGCCCAGTCAATGGAACTTCTACAGCAACAGGTTTTTACCTCCCCGCAAAGAGATCCTCCCCCTCTCATCATTCAGTAGCCATCAATGACAACCGAATTAGATAAAGAATGGGAAAGCTTCAATGAATTTATCAATCTTGAAGGAAAAACCATAAAAACACCTGTGAGCAATGCACAGGTAACAAAATAAGTAGTCACAATAACAGCCAGCAATGTCTCAGATATGGAGCATATCCCTATTGACCCATCCTCTGAGCTTATGCTCAAAATAGAAGAAATCCCTCCTCTTGATGTATCTTATAGCCCACAGCACAAAGCAGTAGTAAGAAGACAGAGGAAGAAAAGGAAATTGGAAAATGTGGTCCCTCAAGACGTAGAAGAATTAGATGTCCTGTGGTAAGAGGCCACTAGAAATCCTACTAAGAACCTCACCAAACTATCTCAGATCATAGGAACATATGCCTCTGCAACTATTGATAAAGAATCTAAGGTACAACAATTGCTAAAGGAAAAGGAAGACCAGATACAAGCTTTGCAACAACAGTTGCAACAAGCCAATGCCGACAATGAAGCACAGAAACAACTTGAGAGGTTGCATCATGACTTCCAACAAATGCAGATAGGATATCAGAAAAGTTTGGATGAGAAAGGAAACCAGTTACAGGATTTACAGGAGATGCACAAGGACAATCCTAAACTTATAGAATTCATCTCAGAGTACATTTCCTTGAATGAACAATTACTACAGCAGTAGGGAGCGGTGAGCCAAAAGATATCGCAGTGGAGCTATTATTGTGAAATAAGTGATAAAACCACTAATCAAGTGGTAGATTTACAAATTAACTATGATCGAGTTGATAAATGGGTGACTGAATATTTGGCTTGGCAAGAAACAGACGAAGGAAAAAGAGTAGGTGCACCAAGGATCAATGAAAATCACAAAGAAATGCTCTTTAATAAATGGGACGAGCAAATCAGGGAGGCAGAACAAGCAGCAGAAGGAGCAGCCAGGGTAGCAAGTAGTATTATTGAATGTGTAAATGAAAATTTGCACAGGGCAAATTTGATCGTAGAAACCACTCCAGGATATTTACCTAACACACAGCAACTACAGGAAGTTTGGAAGTAGAAGGCAAAAGAGAAGGCAGAAGTAGTTCAATGGTTAACCAAGTTGAACTGGGATTATTACTAGGCTTACTTGGTAAAGCCACATAGCCAGTGGATGACTCTTAAGTGCATCATCAATTCAGCCAAAAAGATGGCGCTAGCTCTCATCAATTCTGTTTTCTCAGCTCAGCTAAAATCGAAAGTCGACCAGCTGACTCTTCTCAAACAGATGCTGCATGTGTGCGATTTCAAGGACCAAATACAGAAGTAGTTTGATTTTAGATTTAATTTTAGCTTTAATTTTGTTTTATTTTCCTAAAAAGAGGATGGTCATTTAAACCACATCCTACATTTTTGTAATAATTTATTTATAGAATTAGTTATTAGTATTTAAACCCTTCCCATGCATTTAGAGAAGGGTCCTGAAATTTATCAAAAACTTATACCCAGAACATGCACTTCTGTACCCTCTGAGGAGGTTTTGATGAATGAATGGAACAGGATTTATTGATGTTTGCATTTGATATCTACTACTGATGTTGCACTTTTGCACTCTTAGTAGATATTTGATCAAGAAGAGATAAATTTTTATCACTTGAAGCTCATGAGTAGGACTATTTATAAATGGTATTTCTATCTCTTAACTATTTCTGCCTTGTGTTAAAGTGATTTTCAGTTCAGTTATTTATATATTAATGTATGTGCCTGAGTTATCATTTGGCACTTTTGTATGGTGGTAGCTATTTATTTATGCTTAGTGTATGAATAGCTTATTATGCGATATGTTTTTCACAACTGTTTCATCTAACTTTTTATACGAAGTGGTTCATCTTTATTGAATTCTTTTGTCATAGCAGTTGAATGATCTTTATTGCCAGTTATTGTTTGAAATCATTTTAGATTTCATAAAGGAAAGATTAAACCCCGGGTTAGTATAGATTTACATATTTCTATTCATTAGGATATAATTTCCTTATTATTAGATTAGAATTAGAGTATAAGTATTCCATTTAGAAACTGTTAGAAGAAGAAATATCAATCTTTCTCACACACACACATAAATTGGGAAACTAGTCCCATATCCCCAGTTGGACCCGCTATACCAAACGGAAAAGGAGCTGCCAACCAAGGTCCGGACCGGGCGGTTATCCCCCTTGTTGTAGACCCGATTTTCGGGGCTTCGACACCCCCATAATTTCCTCAAAAAATTTCCTATCCTCCTTGCCCTCCATTCCCTTCCCTCAAGTTGTTGCGCTTTTAGCCCTTTTTTGCAGCTCAAATCCCTTGCCCTTTCTTGTTTGAAATTAGGATTTTCTGTCAAAAGTGAAGCCAAAACATGGTGAAGACTAGTGAAAAAAGGAATATGTATAAGGGAGGAGAGATCTTAAGATATGAGCCAACTCATATGCAAGAGGCCATTTCATCAGAGTTCATCATAAGATCATTTGAGTAGGCAGGTTTCCTAGGGTTTTGTCAGAAAGTGCAAGAGGTGGGTTATCATCAATATTTAACAAGCCTATTTTCCATTAACTTCAAGAAGGATCAAGTCACTATAGCAGGGGTGAACTTTTCAGTGTCAGCAGAGGTCATAGATTCAACAACTTCTATCCCTAATCAAGGTGATATTTGGTTCAAGGGGATGGATTTAGACCTAAAGCACTACAATATGTTTTTGAAACCACAGTATAAGGAGTCTCCTCCTCATATTTTTCCTAGAAGACAATTGTTGGACAAGTACAACCCTTTGATGAAAACTATCATGAAGTATTTCACTTGTGAGGGTAAATTTAGTAGGCTATGTCAATATCATATCATATTGATGCATTTCTCTTCCATGAAGCCCCTAAACCTACCTAACTATATGTTTAGAAGTTTGGTAAAGATGACAGAGAAAGTGCAGTGTAAAGGAAGAAATCATCAAGCTAGTCTTTTTCATCATGCCTTAGTGAAAGTAATAGTCCTCCACCAGCTGGCACATATCAACATGTCATGGGAAACCTTCTTAGAGGTAGCTTCTCTTCTACCTGTCTTAAGCCAGTCAAAGAGCTAGAGCACTCCTTCATCAACATCCATACCACAAGGAGTTGAAACATCAAGAAGGCCATTAGTGACAAAAACTCAGCCTAGAGCAGAGGTTTCAAAGACATAAAAGAAGGGTAAGAGGTTGGTTTTTGCTCCTAAAATAGAAGACGAGATGCTAAGACCTAAACCTAGAACTAGGTCTCAAGAAAAAATACTATCTAAGGAGGTTGTCAGTGAAGAGGCACTTCAAGTTGAAACCATGAGAGAGGAATCACCTAGGGATAGAGATAATGCACCCTTGCAAAATGAAAAGTAATTACCTCCTTAATTTGAGATCGCTAAGCTAGGATAACAGCATGGAGATAAGGTATCAAAATACATAATCAAGGAGAAAGAGGCAAAGATTAGGGAGCTAAAGGATGACCTTGCAAAAGCCAATTTCATGGTGGCTTTCTTGTGGCAAGAGAATAGACAATTTAAACTAAGCCTAATGCAACAGAGAAAGTCACAAGAAGACCCTCCATCAACAAGCCACACATGTGTGTTGACATCAAACGATAAAGGGAAAGCCATCATTGATGTAGAGAAGTTGGAGGAGAATAACATTCAGGTACAACCTAGGAGACCTAAAACTAGAGCAATGGAAAGAAAGGAAAAGCATGTAAAAGAGCCATCTCCTCCTCAAGCCCAAAATACCATAGATGACACCATAGTTGTTGAACTTGAGAAGGACAAGGAATATTGGCTTGAGAGAGTAAATGAGAATTTGGAGAAGTTATTGAAAAAGGAAAACAAGGATACCACTATGCAAAGAAATATGGAAAGGCACTACTATGCAAGGAACATGGTTTGCAAAGTTAGGGTTAAAAACATGAAGAAGAAACTCAAGAGAACCCTAAGGAAACTCAAGAAGAGGGATAACCTTGACCTGTTAGCAGATGCATCATTGGTGGTTTGAATGCAGGACAAAGAGCAAAGGAAAGGAGACAAAAAATTTGAAATTTTGAATTTTTGTGGACACAATCAAGATTATCCTACAAAAACACAACAACTAGTTGCTGCACTTTTTCTCAGAGGATCAGAATCAAAATTTTCAAGCATGTGGAGGTATAAATTGACATGTGGACACCAAAAAAGTCCCTGAGGATACTTGTAGAATCATGAATTTGGATAAAATCATCAAACAAAGCCTTTTTTACACCTTTCTGCCTCCTTTTCAGGGTAGTCGTTGTGTTTATGGACAGTTTGTTTTGGGGTCAGTTTTGAGGAGGTGAAAATCATTGTTTTTGGATGACTTAAGGGTTCCAGAGTGTAGTAGACATCCCAAAATTTCTTCATAGGTCTTCAGAAAAGCTTAGGACCTCTTCAAATTCCTCAAAATATCAACCTAAACATTCATTGTGCTTCTGCTAAGACTTGCTGCGCTTCTGCTAGGATTTGTTGCTCTTCTGTGTTTGACTGTTTTACTGCATGTAAATGGTGAAATTTCAAACTAGGTTGATGTAAATATTTTCCTTATGATTTTATCTGATGTGTTAGAGTCAGTTTGGTTATCCCTCTGTCAGAGATCAAAACTCTTTTTGCATTTCATGTTTAGGTGTCTCGTCAGTTTCGATCAGTTGCATTTCATTAGAAGCGTGCCATAAATATGATGGAGAGCTTTGTGTCACTCATTCCCCTCATGTTTGGCACTGTTGGCTCAGGTCTATTCTTAAAAATCAAGTCTTGAAAATTCATTTGCACTCCTGTTTCAGTCTCTAGGTCATAATAGTTTTTTCGGTCATTAGGTCTAGGGTCAAGTCGATAAGTCTTTGACAAAGTTTAAATAAAGCCAGCAGACCAGAGGGAGGTCCTTGTTAGGTTGTTATCTAAGATATTTTTATCATTATACGGATAGATTATGACTTCTCTTCAAAACTCTGTTTTGAAGATAAGTCGACATGTCATTTTTGTAATAAATTTTCAAAAATTTTAGTTCTTGAAATGTCCCGGTGCAGCCCTGGTCTCCTTTGCCAGATCATATCATAGCTATCCCTGCAAAAAATCATTATTTCAACCAAATTTAAGGAGGAAACAAAAAGGTCAAAATTCTATTAATCTTGAAAAAGTGTCAATTGCAAAACATAAGAAAGTGGGTTATGGAAGAGGAAAAAATCAAATTGGTGTCTATATAAAGGTTTTTCAATGAAGTTTCAAGTCATTGTGCATGCCAAAGGAGGAGAAAATCATTGCAAGTTGTGTTTGAGCGTTTTGGAGCGGATTGGTCCTCATTTCACCTGCGCGGCACATATAACTTGCGCGGTGCACACAGACATTCAGGCCAGTGAAAAATTTAACCAGCGCGGCGCATATAACTTGCACGGCGCACTGGATAAGGAGCGCGGCGCTTATAGTTTGGAGCCCATAACTTGTTTGAAAACTCATCAAATCGCCTCCTCTTCACATCAATTTGTCAGGTAGGCTCACCTCCATTGCCTTTGCTTTGTTTTTAATGGTGAATGTGATGGGTTCATGGATGATTGCCGTGGAGACCAGATTTTGAAAGCCTCCCTTTGTCAATATAAAAAGTGTTGTAGGGTTTGAAAACAGTTTTGTTACCAAGGTTGTGTCTTTTCCCCATTTCCCTTTGTTCCTCATTCCCAAATTCACTCATCAAACTTCCTCATTAATTCCCTCATTAATCCTATACTACAATCCCAGAAATCCTAATCCCCCACCTCTATAAAACTCCTTAATCCTATTTAATATCCCAAACCCTAAAACCCTAATCCCATATCTACATGTCCCCTCCTTTCCCTAATTACATTTTATTTTAAAATTCCCTAATTCCCTGATATTTTCCCTTTCCTAATATTCACTTGTACATTGTTTCCCCTTGGTCACAGCATTGTTTAGATCAAAAGAACAATCCATATTCAGTTGCACATAGCAGTTTCACTTATCAGCATTCATTTGAGGCAGTTTTTATATCAGCAGTGATGTCATCTGGTCACTCATCTGAATATGAGGCAGAAACCCAAAGTGATTCTCATGTGGGTGAACAGGAACCCCAGAGGCCTCGTAAAAGTGGAAAACATGTCAGGGAAGAACCAATCAACCTTAGAGAATTGCATGCTTGTCCTCTTGCTATGCAGTTCTTTGAGCATCAGTCATGCTATGAGTTTTGTCAAAAGGTAGCTGAGGTCCAGTTTCATTATGAGTTGGCTCGCCTTTTTGTCTTACATTTGCATGGAGACCAAGCTACCTTGGCTGGGGTCACCTTTACACTTACACCAGAAACTTTTTCACTAGCAACAGGTACACCAAATATTGGTGAACTATGGCATAAAAAACAACATATTGATAAGAAGCATTATGAGCCATATATCAAACCCAATTGCTTGAGGCAGTTTAAAAGAGTGTTCCCATTTAGGTACCTGAAATATGAGTATGCTCCACTCATGAGATTGATCATGAAATATTTCAGCTGTGAGGGACGATCCTCTCGTCTTTATGCTTATCACATCAGGTTACTTATGCATTTCACCAGGGTGCGGATGATGAACATTCCGTATTTCATATGCCGGAATATAGAGAGGATGACAACCTTTATACAGCATAGAACCCCTCAACAGCAACTCAACAGTGTATATCATTTTGTGCTTATAAAGATTTTGGTGGTTCATCAGCTTGGTTCGCAGGGCATCACTTGGGATGACTTTATCTCACGTGATTTCTTCAGAGCTTCACGAGAAGTATCAAAGGTGAAACACGAGGGTGAACCTTCTCAGCAGTATGAGCATCATGAGACCAGGCCTATTTTCATTACATATCAGAGAGGCTATCCGAAAGGTACCAGACCTTTGTTTGCAGCAGCAAAGCGAGTGTTATCTCCACCTAGCGTGGAAGGGGCCTCGCTTCTGACATCAGCACCACAGGCACAGGTACAGGACAAGGGCAAGAAGCCCATGCATGAGAGAGGGCTTTCAGGTGAGACATCAGGTTTCGTTATCATTCCTGATGTTGAGACAGTTACGGATTTAGAGAAGTCTAGATATAGAATGGTGATTGAGGAGCAAGAAACAGACATTCAAGCCTTGGAAATCCAGTTGGAGATGGCTAAATGGAACATCAGGTATCTAGAACAGAGAAATAAGCATCTTTAATATCAGCATGTGATCAGGGAGCTACAGAACATCCGTGAGAATCGCCAAGCTGCCCGACATAGGAGGATTCAGTTCACTTCTCTAGAGCAACAGGTCAATGAGGATCGAGAGTCTAATCTCGAAAGGGTCAACATTTACTTGGAGAAGCGGCTGAGCAAGGCCAATAGAGATAATGCATTGTTGAGACATATGGATGTTCACTACAAGGCATGGAACCAAGTTTGCAAGGCTCGGATAAGAAATCTAAAGGCAAAATTGAAGAAGGCAATCCGCAAGCAAAAGAAACAAAGGGAGCTCGATCGTCTTCAGATTTTGGCTGAGGCCTCTTTAGCTCATCATCACACTTGATAAGGAAACTCCAACCCAAATTTCAAGAGATTTGGGGCATTTTTGGTCATTTTGAAATTTTTGCACTTAAAAAACAGGTTTTTTCCCTATATGCGCCGCGCACCTTGCGCGACCCATAGGATTGGGAGCTCCAAATCACAAATGGCTTGCAGTTTTGGATTTTCCATGGAGAATCATGAATTTTGGTACTCGGACAAGAAATGTGGGAAAGTTCTGGGTCCCCAAAGGTAAAAAAACATGCAAAAAATGACCTCACTGCCCCTATTTTGACACACAGGAAGCAGTCTTGGGAGAATGCACTTTTGGAGGGGAAAATGGACACCAATTTTGAAAATTCCACTTGGGTTGGATAGTAGACAGACAGGGATTTCCAACAAGCCAACCTGAGCTCAATTTGGACTCCTGAAGGTACCTCAAAAACAGCAGCAAAGTAGCGCGGCGCATATAGAAATCAGCGCGGCGCATATAGATTTTTTGCCCTATTTTTCATCTTTCAGCTCAGAAACTCGGCTAGTTTGACCAGTTTTGATTTGTGATGTAATTTTTGACTTTTTCTTGATGTAATTGATTGAAACATGATGTAATTTGACACTTAGTTACTTGGTCTAGTAGATTCATTCACCAAAGAGTGAAAATTTAATGAATGAATCAGTTTCCTACCTTATAGAGGCAAGTTGTTTTGACTGCCTAGATTGTAGTGCTTTGTTTAGAATTGGTTGAAACAACTCCTAGAATGATGAGCTCGACCCCTAGAGGCAAGGGAAGAGGTTGGCTTGCCTATATTATGTAATTTCTAGGTCATTTTCAGGGTTGTACTCTTGGGAAAAGCTTGACACCCTATTGTACATTCACTTCTGCATTTTTGGCAAAGGAAAGACCAGGGTTTTGCAGCACTGTTTGGGATCCTTTGTTGGCATTATGTTTTCTGGTATGGCTATATGTTACAGATGTTGTACTTGATGGCAACTCCCATGACAAGGCTCTCAATTTATTGAAAAATTAAGAAGGACGCAGGAAATCAGTTCAGAAGGTGCGTACCCGCAGGTACACCATGCAGGAGCCGCGTCCAGAGACGCAGGCCAGACATTTAGGAGGTGCGTCCACCCAGTGCACACATTTCAAGGCAGAGAAAAGCTCACGTGGGGGTTTCTTGTGTTTTACTCTTGGTATCTAGCCGACGGTATTGTGTTATTATGGTGTCGGCTCGTGGTATTGTTCCATGTTTTGAGGAGGAGCTTGCCTATATAAAGCAAAGGAGATCATTTGGATTGAGGATGTCTTTGGTTGAATATCTTATGAGGTGAGATCTGGTCTAGATCTAAAAGGCGAATCTACTGAAGGACCGAGATCTCTTTGGCGCAAGATCAGATCTGTAGATCTGACTGTTTGGGTTACACTTAAAGTCTTGAAATTATTCATACCCGAAAGGACGCAGGTACAGTGAAAGGAAAGTGTGCCGGGACGCAGTGCAGTAGGAGGATACCTGCATGGGGACGTAGGGTAGACGAAGTTCAGGTGCGTCCGGGACGCAGTTCAGTATCTGGAGATCTGCGTGGGGACGCAGGGCGACCAAGGTTCAGGTGCGTCCCTGAAGCAACAGGACGCGGCGCGATAGTGTCTTCGGGTGCGTCCTTGCAGCAACAGGACGCGGTGCGATAGTGTTTTTGGGTGCGTCTCTGTAGCAATAGGACGCAGTGTAGTTGAAGGAACAGTGCGTGGGCATGCAGCGCAGCAGAAGGATCGTTGCGTGTGGACGCAGGGGAGCAGAAGGTTAACTGCGTCTGGTCGCAGGCCACAGAAGGGAAAACTGCGTCTCTGTCTTAAGATGTTCTATTGATTGAATTTCTCTGTTGATAAGGTGTTCTGGGTTAGTTCTGTTATTACTGATCTGATAACTGTAGTGGACTGTAACTGTTATGTACTTGATGATCATTTGATGCTTTATGAAAAGAAGTAGGGGGTTGTAGCTCCCTTCCAGGAGAAGACTGGAAAACGAGAGAGAGTTGTAGCTCTCTGCAGGTTGCAGCCTGCGTACTGGTAAAGGATTGCACCAGTACAAAATCATTGTAAAAGGAGTATCTAATTTGAAAGAAGATAGAGACATATTGCAGCAGGTGGTTTTCACCCACATTGGGTTTCCACCTTACATCTTGTGTTCTTTGGTGTGACTATCTGTTTTCTTTGTTCATGCTCATTATTTTATGGTACTGACATGCAAAAATAATTCAAAGATCAAATAAGGAAGATTTATTAATTGCTAGATAATACTGATTCACCCCCCCTCTCAGTATTATTTTCAACAATTGGTATCAGAGCAGGTCCTTCAGAAAAGCTTGATCGCTTGAAGGTAGATCGTTCATCATGAGCAACTACGAGAGAGAAGCATCAATCAGGCCACCAGTTTTTGATGGGACAAACTTCAATTATTGTAAGGTAAGAGTTACTGCATATCTTCAATCTCTCGGTACAGAAGTTTGGGACATTGTAGAAACAGGCTATACTTTTCCTTCAGCTACTCCTACAGATCCAGCTGAGAAAAAGAAGTATGAAAGAAATGCAAAAGCAGTCAGTACTCTGTTAGGATGTATATCCCAAATGGAATTCATGAAGGTAATGCACTACAAATCCGCAAAAGAAATATGGGACAAAATTGTCACAAGCTATGAAGGAGATGAACAGGTAAAGCGTGCTAAACTTCAAACTCTCAGGATTCAGTATGAGACTCTCAAGATGTATAATGATGAAAGTGTGGCTAACTATTTTCTTCGGGTAGATGAGATTGTTAATTGTATGAAAAATTTGGGTGAAGAAATAAGAGAGGCTATAGTGGTTGAAAAGGTTCTAAGATCTTTGTCTC
Source organism: Pinus tabuliformis (assembly GCA_031772625.1). Taxonomy (NCBI): domain Eukaryota; kingdom Viridiplantae; phylum Streptophyta; class Pinopsida; order Pinales; family Pinaceae; genus Pinus; species Pinus tabuliformis. The sequence continues at coordinate 1,230,000,332 of CM062817.1, read as the reverse complement.
CCAAGTTTGAATCTAAAGTATCTGCTATAGAAGAAAAGGAAAATCTACGAATTCTTACTATGTCTCAGCTACATGGAAGTCTAACTGCTTATGAAATGAGAAAGGGAGGTCCTTTAGACAGAAGAGAAGCTGCTTTCAAGGCATCAGGCAAAGGAGATTATTATGAAGAAAGCCACGTCCCAGAAGAAGAGGAAGAAGAATCAAACTTTGTCAGAAATCTTCAAAGGGGTTCTGGAAGGTTCAGAGGTAAGTTACCTTTTAAATGCTTTGCTTGTGGAAGAGTAGGTCATTATGCTGCAAATTGCCCTTATAAGGATAAAGGAAAGGAACCTGCTAGATGGAACAAGAAACAGAACGCAAATAAGAAAAGCTACTACACTCATGAAGATAGTGATGGTCTATCAAACAGTGATGAAGATGAACAAGGTAATGAATATAAGTTGTTAATGGCATTTGAAGATGATGATTATATGGATGCTGTAGATGTGGATAACCTTTATGATGAAATTACTAGACTCAAGAGATGTATAGAAGAAAAGAACATGATCATTGATACTCTACAATTTCAAATTGATGAAAAGGAAAAACATCTTGAAAAATTAGAAGGTGAAATTGTTGCTCTTAGAAAAGAGATTGAGAAAACAAAAGCTATTAATCTCAAGTTTGTCAAAGGATCTAAAACTTTGGATGAGATTATCAATGTGCAGTGATCTCCTCTAAACAAGACAGGTCTGGGCTATAATGGAGAAACTTCTCAAGCATCCACCTCAAAAAGTTATCTTGATGCAGCAAGAAGAAATGAGCAAAAGCAAAATGAAGATCATCATGTAAAGCAGGGACGAATTACAAACAGAAACCATCAGGGGCAATCCATCTTAAGGGTGAACAAAAGCTACAACCAGCCACAGGTAAAATCTTCTCAATTTGGTTCAAGAATGGATGACAATAGAAATTACAATCATTTGGTCGGTAGATTTGATAACCGCAGAAGTTTCTTCAATGGACAATGCTTTTCTTGCCATAACTTTGGTCACAAAGCAGCTCAATGTGTTGCATATAAAACAATCATGACTAGGGAAGCTCAAAAACAAAGAAGTATGACAGGGATTACAAAAAGGACCTATAACAACTTTTCGGTTCTTGAAAATGAAGTTGAATGTTCTATTTGCAATAACTTTGGTCATGAAGACTCTGAATGCAGGAGCAGGTTTCAGCAGAAAAAGGAACAAGCCTCAAGCACCAAAACATGGAGAATAAAGGAACCTCAAACAGAAAGATGTGGGATAGCTTTTTATGCAGAGGGACAAGAAAATCTATGGTACATTGACAGTGGATGTTCGAAGCATATGACAGGTGATAAAGAAAAACTTGAATCTTATTCTGCTCTAGAAAAGGGAAAGAAAGTCTCTTTTGGAAATGATATTCCTGCAACTATAAAAGGAAAAGGCATTGCTCAGTTAAAAGAAAAGGTCAAGGCTGGAAATGTTCTGTATGTTGATGGATTGAAGCATAATCTTCTAAGTGTCAGTCAGATGTGTGATCAAAGAATCGAGGTTATATTCAGATCGAATGGATGTCTTGTTCGTGATCTTGATACAGGTAAAACAGTGCTCAAAGGCAAAAGAACTCCAAATAATCTGTACATATTTGAAGAAGGACAACAAAAATGCTATCTAAGCAAGGATGAAGAGCACTGGTTATGGCATCGAAGGTTGGGACATCTAAGCTTCTCACAAATAAGGAAAGCATGCAAATATCAGGCAGTTCGCGATCTTCCAGATATCAAAATTCCTGACAACACCATATGCAAATCATGTCAGTTTGGAAAACAAACCAGAACTAACTTTCCAGAGAAAGAAGGATCAGCTAGCATGCCTCTTGAGCTAGTACATACAGATACATGCGGTCCTTTCAGGAAAAGAACACCTCGAGGAGAAGAATACTTGATATTATTCATTGACGATTTCTCCAGGTTTGTCTGGTTAGGACTTATGAAGCACAAAGATGAAGCATTCGAAAAATTCAAATCCTTCAAAGCCTTGGTTGAAAATCAATCAGGTCACAAAATTAAGTGCCTCAGATCTGATAGAGGTGGGGAATTTACTTCAAATGAATTTTTCGATTTCTGTGATGAACATGGGATAAGGAGAGAATTCTCTACAGCTAGAACTCCTCAGCAAAATGGAGTTGTTGAAAGAATGAACAGAACAATCCAACAAATGGCTCGTGCTATGCTTGATGAATCAGGAACTCCCGCAACTTTCTGGGGTGAAGCTGCACATGCTGCGGTTGTTATTCTCAACAAGACAAATGTCCGGGTGAACAGCACTCAAACTCCTCATGAGCTTTGGAGTGGCAGGACTCCTTCGGTAAAGCACTTCAAAATCTTTGGGAGCAAATGCTATATCAAGAATACTGATGAGCAGCTTGGCAAACTTGAACCTAGGGCAGATGAAGGCATTCTTCTTGGTTACTCTCCATATAGCAAAGCATACAAGTGCTACAATAAAAGACTTGGCAGAATTGTTGACAGCATTGATGTAGTAGTTGATGAGAAGGGATACATTCCTAGGCAAGTCCATCATGAAGACATCGAAGAAGATGAAGGCTACCCTCAAAGACAGAATGATGAAGAAGAAGAACCTCAAGAAGAACCTCAAGAAGAGCCAGAGGAGCAAACAAGAATAGAAGAAAAGACTCCATCCAGATATGTTCAGAAGAATCATCCAGAATCTCAGATTGTGGGGCAGAAAGAAGCAGGTGTACAAACAAGAAGAACAGTTGCGGAAGCCTCAAGCTATTTGGCATTACTCTCCTCTACTGAACCACAAAATGTGAAAGAAGCATGCAAAGATGAATGTTGGATGAAAGCAATGGATGAAGAACTTGAGCAAATCGAAAAGAACAACACTTGGGAGCTGGTTCCTAGACCAAAGGATAAGAATGTTATCGGAACAAAATGGGTCTTCAAAAATAAATTGAATGAAAATGGAGAAGTAATTAGAAACAAAGCCAGACTTGTTTGTAAAGGGTATGCGCAGCAAGAAGGAATAGACTTTGAAGAAACCTTTGCTCCTGTTACAAGACTTGAGGCCATCCGAATGTTCCTTGCTCTCTCAAGTTTTCAAAACTTCAAAGTATTTCAAATGGACGTGAAATCAGCCTTTCTGAATGGAGACTTGGAAGAAGAAGTGTACATTGAACAGCCAGATGGGTTCATTCTTGGAAATGATCCAAATCTTGTATGCAGATTGAAAAAGGCTCTCTATGGTCTCAAACAAGCTCCAAGGGCTTGGTACTACCGTTTGGACAAATATCTTCATCAACAAGGTTTTTCAAAAGGTTCAGCAGATAGCAATCTTTATATAAAAGTTGAAAATGACAAATTGCTAATACTTGTTGTGTATGTAGATGACATTATTTTTGGCAGCAATGAAGAAGCTATGAGTCAAAGCTTTGCCTCGGTCATGCAGAAAGAATTTGAAATGTCCTTGCTAGGAGAACTGACATATTTCCTTGGTTTGCAAATCCAACAAAAAGAAGGAGGAATCTTTTTATCTCAAACCAAGTATCTCAAACAGATTTTGAAGAAATATGGCATGGAAGATGAAAAACCAGTATGTACACCCATGGTCACAGGATGTAGTCTCAGTGCAAATGATGAATCTGTAGCAGTACATCAACCAACCTACAGATCTATGATTGGAAGTTTACTATATTTGACAGGTACCCGACCGGACATCATGCATGCAGTTGGAATAGTTGGAAGATTTCAGGCAAATCCGAAGGAGACTCATCTTCAGGCAGTGAAGAGAATTTTCAAATATCTTCAAGGGACTCAAAATTATGGCTCATGGTATCCTAGAGATACAGATCTTACACTTCATGCTTATACAGATGCAGATTGGGCCGGAAGCGTGGATGACAGGAAAAGCACAAGTGGTGGTGCGTTCTTTATGGGTTCCAAACTAGTATCTTGGTTCAGCAAGAAACAGAGTTCGATTGCCTTGTCTACAGCTGAAGCAGAATATGTTGCTGCTGCATCTTGTTGCACCCAACTCCTTTGGATGATGCAAACTTTGCAGGATTTTCAAATCACTTGTACACCACCTATCCCCATCTTATGTGATAACACAAGTGCAATCAGCATCTCAAAGAATCCGGTTATGCATTCAAAAACCAAGCACATACCAATCAAGTATCATTTTCTCCAGGGAACAAGTGCTTGAACAGAAGGTCAAGTTGGAGTATGTTACTTCTAAGGAACAAGTTGTTGATATTCTCACCAAACCATTGCCCAGGGACACTTTTGAATACCTCAGGCAAAATCTGGGGGTTGTTGATGCATCATCTTATTGTTGAACCTTTTCTGATTGATGGTACAGGTTCAGGGGGAGCATATAATGCATTGTTGGCATTATGGAGGATGGTCAGAAGGAGATCTTGGAAATAGCTGCAATATGTCTCTATCTCTTTCATGATGGATTATGGTTCTGTGTTGCAGATCTGGTTCCTTTTTCAGGGGGAGCATGAGCTTGGGGGGAGCATACCCTTTGCCCTTGATGTCAAAGGGGGAGAATGAAGCAAAGTTCGTGAGGTTGCCATCAAGTCCAAAGGGGGAGATTGTTGGCATTATGTTTTCTGGTATGGCTATATGTTACAGATGTTGTACTTGATGGCAACTCCCATGACAAGGCTCTCAATTTATTGAAAAATTAAGAAGGACGCAGGAAATCAGTTCAGAAGGTGCGTACCCGCAGGTACACCATGCAGGAGCCGCGTCCAGAGACGCAGGCCAGACATTCAGGAGGTACGTCCACCCAGTGCACACATTTCAAGGCAGAGAAAAGCTCACGTGGGGGTTTCTTGTGTTTTACTCTTGGTATCTAGCCGACGGTATTGTGTTATTATGGTGTCGGCTCGTGGTATTGTTCCATGTTTTGAGGAGGAGCTTGCCTATATAAAGCAAAGGAGATCATTTGGATTGAGGATGTCTTTGGTTGAATATCTTATGAGGTGAGATCTGGTCTAGATCTAAAAGGCGAATCTACTGAAGGACCGAGATCTCTTTGGCGCAAGATCAGATCTGTAGATCTGACTGTTTGGGTTACACTTAAAGTCTTGAAATTATTCATACCCGAAAGGACGCAGGTACAGTGAAAGGAAAGTGCGCTGGGACGTAGTGCAGTAGGAGGATACCTGCGTGGGGACGTAGGGTAGACGAAGTTCAGGTGCGTCCGGGACGCAGTTCAGTATCTGGAGATCTGCGTGGGGACGCAGGGCGACCAAGGTTCAGGTGCGTCCCTGAAGCAACAGGACGCGGCGCGATAGTGTCTTCGGGTGCGTCCTTGCAGCAACAGGACGTGACGCGATAGTGTTTTTGGGTGCGTCTCTGTAGCAACAGGACGCAGTGTAGCTGAAGGAACAGTGCGTGGGCACGCAGCGCAGCAGAAGGATCGCTGCGTGTGGACGCAGGGGAGCAGAAGGTTAACTGCGTCTGGTCGCAGGCCACAGAAGGGAAAACTGTGTCTCTGTCTTAAGATGTTCTATTGATTGAATTTCTCTGTTGATAAGGTGTTCTGGGTTAGTTCTGTTATTACTGATCTGATAACTGTAGTGGACTGTAACTGTTCTGTACTTGATGATCATTTGATGCTTTATGAAAAGAAGTAGGGGGTTGTAGCTCCCTTCCAGGAGAAGACTGGAAAACGAGAGAGAGTTGTAGCTCTCTGCAGGTTGCAGCCTGCGTACTGGTAAAGGACTGCACCAGTACAAAATCATTGTAAAAAGAGTATCTAATTTGAAAGAAGATAGAGACATATTGTAGCAGGTGGTTTTCACCCACATTGGGTTTCCACCTTACATCTTGTGTTCTTTGGTGTGACTATCTGTTTTCTTTGTTCATGCTCATTATTTTATGGTACTGACATGCAAAAATAATTCAAAGATCAAATAAGGAAGATTTATTAATTGCTAGATAATACTGATTCACCCCCCCTCTCAGTATTATTTTCAACATCCTTGTGGCTTTATGTGTTGATGGTGTTATTATTTCAGTAATTGTAAGTTGTTAATGTGATCATTTTCCTTCTTTCATCTTTTGCAATTGAAAAAATTAAGTGTTAAGGTAGAATCCATAGATTGTTATGCTCTACCTTTAAGTTTGTTTGGTTTTCCATGTTTTCGTCTGTTTAAGGAGAATCCTTGAAAGCTTCTTGCTCTCCTTAGCTTCTCATCAGTCAGATCTAGCCATTCATTATCTTTAAAAGCATCAAGACAATCGCCTACCTTGCCCCAAGTAGACCTCTGTAAAAACTGTGTCTCATCCCCGCACCCAAAATTGCCTTTTCCTTTGATTCAACAAAAACCTCAAAAGTCAACCTCAAACTCCTAGTACTTCATACCTAGCCTAAGATCAATTGCCAATTTAGTCATCTCAAGCCTCATCGATTACCTTTGGCCGAGATTGACTCGGAGAGAGCCCTCTCCTATCCTCGTAGGGCTAGCTACGAGGATGAGCGTGGTTTGATGTGGACCTAGAACCTTGTATTTTCAACCTAAGACAAATCTAGGCTCTAACATAGTGGCGGCCATACTGGGGAGAACATGGTTTGCTTGTTGATGTCATTTGTTTTATAAGCTACAAACAGAGCCTGAAGATTAGCTAGGTAGCCTTCGAAACGCTTTTGCTTTGCATTAGTGCAAGTAGATAAACGCTACTTCAGTCAATCTCCGGTCTAGCTTGTAATTATGACACTTGAAACACCCCAGTACATCTGCAAATTCTAAGCTCCTGGATGATAAGTTTAGGGTTTGACAGGCTGAAAAAGTTGTTTATGTTCCTTTGATTTCTTAAAACAAACACGCTGGCTTCAAAGAGATATACCAAAGCTAATCCAGATCCTAATCCTCCTCCTGTTTACGAAAATCCCAATTTGATTCCAAGACTCCTTTGTCAAGAGAGCTCTGTGACTCCTGTGTTTAAATCCCACTCATGTCCTACAATTTTTAAATATCTTGAAGAACTTGATTTTGACAAAAAGTTTGAATGGTCGCTGTTTAAAACCAAATCTGAAAGTGCACTTGATTCTCTAGTTCCAAATTCTGATTTTGTTGCGGCCCTTGAAGTTGAAAGATACAATAAGTTGATTGAAAATTTTAGCTTGTGGCGCCTTTAGAGAGACATTCAGTTTTCAAGTCTTGCTGATTTCCTAGAAGCTACATCTGCAAACATTGGATCTTCTATCATGGCTTCCGCCTCAAAAGTTCCCACTGAACCCCCTTTCATTCCCACTATTCCCCTGCAACCTATAATCACTTATCCAAAGTCTACAGCAAATTCTCCTTCTTCATCCCATGTGGCTTCTCCTCCACATACACCTCCTCACACTCCTCATACTTCAGCTACATCCACTCCTCCAACAACTCCCAGACCAAATCCTCCACGAGCAATGGCTACTCGATTTTCACCTCTCGCTCTTCCTCAAGTTTTAAATGACATGCCTGCAGATTATCAAAGTAAAATTCCTTTGTTCGATGGCACACCTCAGAATATCACAGCTCAACAACATGTCGACAAAATGGAGGATTTCTTTGATCTCCATGAGATTGATGAAGAAAATGTGACCATGAGGCTATTCATGCAGACTTTTGGTGGATAGGTAAGGAAATGGTTTAGAGCTTTGCCGGCCAGAAGTGTTCCTACATTAGAAGATCTGAAGAGACAGTTTTTAGAACGTTGGGAAGTAAAGAAAGATCCGCTGCAAATCAAATCTGAATATACTAAGATCAAACGAAATGCTGGAGAGTCCATTCAAGACTATTGCATTAGATTCAATGCAGGGAAAATTTTAAGAACCCCCCCTAAATTTATAAATATAATAAATGGGCGAATCTCCATGGTATATAGGAAAAATGGAAGGCGATTTTATCAATAATATAATATGTATATATAATTTTTTGGCCAATCTCTCACCAGGCATGGCGAATATTTTACTCAATTATAAAATCTTGTAAGATCTTGGCGAGTCTTTCACTAAATAATAAAACTTTGTAAAGTCCTAGTGAATCTTAGCATAGGCTACATGATGGTTTAATTCCCCCATTTAAATAGGCTACATTCCAGGTGAATACCATGGGTCAATACCATGTGCCATTTTGGTGAATACCATGGGTCAATACCATGTGCCATTCTCATTTTTATTAATTCTAATATTAGGGTTAATAATGGTTTTTTGCATGGTATTAATAACAATCTAGTCCATGGTATTTGTCCCATAGTATTTTGGCCATAGGTTTCACCTAAATATAACTCATTTTTTGAGTGTTCGTAAATATAAGGTGACTTATGGAGTAAATATAAAAAAAATGTTTTATTTGTTTACCATACCTCTCGTTTATTTATATTTTTATTAATTTACCATACCTCTTTTACAAATATGGTATTTGGCCCATAGGATTCACTTAAATAAAACCTCTTTCTTGAGCCTTCATAAATAGAATGAGGGTTATGGACTAAGTATAGAAAGAGGTTTTATTTATTTACGATACGTCTAGTTTATTTATATTTTTATTTATTTACCATACCTTTTGAGTAAGTATAAAAAGACGTTTTATTTATTTACCATACCTCCACTTTACTTATATTTTTATTTGCTTACACCCTTACATGTATATAAGGTGACTTATGGAGTAAATATAAAAAATGTTTTATTTATTTACCATACCTCTCATTTATTTATATTTTTATTAATTTACCATACCTCTTTTATAAATATGGTATTTGGCCCATAGGATTCACTTAAATAAAACCTATTCTTGAAAATGGGCGAATGGATTCACTTAAATAAAACCTATTCTTGAAAATGGGCGAATGGAAGGTTGTAAGTCCTAATTTCAAGGGATAAATTTACCTTTTTTACCCTCTCCCTTAAAATAAGGTGGGCTATTTGAGGTGATTTGTAAAAATGTACTATGATACAAAATATTCGCCCACTAAAAATTTAAAACCCCTTAATTTCGCCAAAGGGCGAACATTCGCCCCTAAAATTATCCTTGATTCAATGCAGTATATAATGCAATTCCAGATGATTTAAAACCAACTAGAAAATCAGCGTTGCTCAAGTTCCCAGATGGTTTTGATCCGGACATGGCTTATCAACTAAGGGAGAGAGATCCGGCTACCTTAGAAGAAATGCAGAAAATTGTTGTTAGTGTTTAGGCAAATTTGAATGATAAGCGAGCAAGAATGAAAGCCGAGAAGAAAGTCTCAATAAAAGAAGAAGCCTCTACATCAGATCAAGTTCTCCGCAAGGTAGAAAATATGATTGAAAGGCTAGCTCTTGATAAGCCTGAACCGTAGATTCGGAATCCTAATTTTCGTGGACAACAACAGCCACAATTTAGGATCAAACAAAGTGAGCAGCGAGCACAAGACACGACATCACAACAGTAGCAGGTAAAGACACCTCTTCAGCAGAATTTTGTTGGTCCTGAGTCAGATGATGAAGATAATGTAGTTGGAGAAGAAAATCACTTCTTTACTCCCGATGATATGCCCACATTTACACTGAAGATGATGAAAAGGCAACAAGTTCAGTAGTACAATATGATGCAGATTTTATCTTGGCAAATGATATAGTTTTGGAGGAAGAGTCAGATGAGTATCAGAGAGGTTACATGCATGCTTTGTCCGCCCAAGAGCGTCAATATTCAATTAGAAGTAGAAATGTTCCCATCAATCCAATTCAGAAAAGAAAAGAAGTTCCAACATCTAAAGATGAAACACCGGCTGCATCAAATAAAGGAAAAGAGAGTGCTGACCCTATGACTAGCAAGCCTCCACCAGCAAATGAAAAGGTAAATCAACCCATTGTATCAAAGGATAAACTTGAAAAGAAAGATGTTCCAGCCAAAGAAGTGGAAAATTCTTCTACTTTTAGTTTAGAAAATGAAATTTCTAAATTGAAGGTATCTATTCCTTTGACTGAGCTCATGAATAACAACAACTATAGAGGTCAAGTCTCCAAAATTCTGAATTTTGACCCAATGTCCGATATGGTGAGTGTAGAAGATGATCAACCGGAATTAATATTTGGACCAGCATTGAGTGGTGAGTCTGAAGTACCTCCTTTTTATATCAGTTTGAGAGTGCATGAGTTTGTGTTGCATAATGCTATGTTTGATACCGGCACCTCCCACAATCTTATGCCGAAGGCTATCATGGAGAAGTTGGGTTTGGACATCACCAGGAAATATCATGATCTTTATTCCTTTGATTCTAGCAGGGTGAGATGTATTGGGCTAATTAAAGACTTGGTTGTAAGTTTGGATCAAATCCTTGCAAAGAATGTCTTGATGGATGTTGTCGTGGCTGACATTCCTCCCCGCTTTGGTATGCTCCTTTCCAAATCTTGGGGCGCAAAATTACAAGGAACAATACAGCTTGATTTCTCCTATGCAATGATTCCCGTGTTTGGCCAAATGAGAAAATTGTACCGGGAACAGAAAATGAAATACATGATCACCAACAAGGAGAAACCAATTAATCATCCCATCAGTTATGTACATACAGATCTAGAATATTTTGTTTTGTATTCAGATAGTTTCAATGATATTGATAGTCAGTTAGTTGTAGTAGATGATATTCCAGAAATAACAGAGAATTTCAGAGAAGTTTTGAATAAAGAATGACAATAACAGCAAAACATCATTGAGCAATCAGCTGGAGTTAATGGACAGCAAGCAAAAAACTCACAGCAAACAACTTTTCAGCACTTGGTAGAAGAGGAAGATGGTTTGTGGACCATGGATTTTGATGGAGCAGTGGGTAATGATGGTGCTGGGATTGGTATTTGGGTACGTAGTCCTTTTTCTGCCTCAGACAAAGTGCCTAGTAATGTGCGGGTATGTTCTTACAAGCTTGCTTTTGATTGTTCGAACAATGAAGCTGAATATGAAGCTTTGATCGCTGGTCTGAAAATTCTAAGAAAGATAAATGCTAAGAGGATTGCAGTATATGCCGATTCTGAATTAGTGATCAAGCAAGTTAAGGGTGAATATCAAACAAAACACCCACGGATGCAGGCATACTAGAATGCTAGTTTGGATATTTTGAAAGTGTTTTAAGATTATACATTGACATGTGTGCCTCGTATTCAAAATAGCATTGCAGATGCACTTGCTAAGGCAGCCAGCAATTTGAAGATTCCTATGAGCTCCAGCAATAAATTTGAAATCCATGTGAAGCATCGTCGGACCATTCAGGACAATCAAAGACATTGGCAAGTTTTCCAAGATGATGAGGAGATCAATGATTTTCTACAAAGCAAAGGTAAGTTCAAGGATACTTCAATGGATGTAGAACATGATGATGGTAACAATGATGTATGAATAAATCAAATGGAAGTGTTGTAGCTCAAGGATAATGTGATTCCTAAAGGCTTGATACCTTTAGAGGAGCTCTTTGATCATGATGATGTAGCCCGCAAACCAACATTGCAGCCAACAGAAAAGGGAGTTGAAGACGTGAATCTTGGAACAGCTGAGCATCCGAAGATGGTAAAGATCTCCAAAACATTGCCACTAGAGGTAAAAGCAAAATATATCAACTTGTTGTCATCTTTTGTCAATGTGTTTGCTTGGGACTATTCTGATTTGAAGACATATGATACAAATATAATTCAGCATACCATTCCTATTAAGCCTAATCAAAAACCTTTCAGACAGAAGTTAAGAAGGCTTAATCCAAAATTGCTGCCATCAATTGAGAAAGAGATAAATAGGTTGTACAAATGAGGAATCATTGTTCCCATCCGATTTTCTGACTGGATATCAAATTTGGTACCTGTGCGTAAGAAAACCGGTGAGATTCTTTTGTGCATTGATTTCCGAAACCTCAACAAAGTTTCATTGAAGGATAATTATCCACTGCCCAAAATGGATCACATACTACAGCAAGTAGTTGGAGCATCCCAGATGTCCCTACTCGATGGTTATTCCGGATATAACCAAATTTTAGTCCATGAAGATGACAGAGACAAAACAGCCTTCACCACTCCATCAAAGATGTTTTGGTTCAGACCGACCCGGAAGGAAGAAGTGGCAAATGGATAGTGGCCTTGCTAGAGTATGATGTGGAGATAAGGCCTACCAAGCTTGTTAAAGGTCAGGGATTGGCAAAATTGATGGCTGAATCAAATCTACACCTCTTAGACATCAATTTGATCGCTGCCTTGTCCAATGAAAATGATGAAAGCTCTTCACTTCAGGTATCAGAAATGTTTGTTCTTTCTCCATGGTATTCGGATATCATATATGTTCTTCAAAATTTGTCTGCACCGCTTGGGATGGCTAGAAACAAAGCAAGAACTCTTAAGTTGAAGGCTGCTAAGTTTTGTGTTTTAGATTCTGCACTTTATTGGAAGGATCCCGGTGGCGTTTTGTTAAATTGTTTGGTGGAAGAAGAAGCAAAACAGGTCATAGAAGATTTCCATAAAGGCGATTGTGGCGGTCACCTTTTTTGGAAAACAACGGAAAATAAAATTTTGAGGGCTGGATACTATTGGCCGACATTATTTGCTGATGTGTTTAAGGCTGTCAAGAGCTGCCATAATTGCCAGATTTTTGAAGGGAAACAAAGATTACAGCCATTGCCGCTTAAGCCCATTGAGGTGAGTGCCCCTTTTCAGCAGTGGGGGCTAGATTTTATTGGTGAAATTCATCCTTCTTCTTCAGGTCAACATAGATGGATCCTCACGGGTACGGATTACTTCACAAAATGGATCGAAGCAATTCCCACCAGGCAAGCTACGGATGCGGTAATAGTTTCATTTCTTGAGAATAATATATTGTCTCGTTTTGGTTGCCTGAGTAAGTTAATCACTGATAATGCAGCAGCTTTCAAGTCAAAAAAGATGGTTGAGTTTTGTAATAAATATCATATTACTTTGGGACACTCAACCGCCTATCATCTGCAAGGAAATGGATTGGCTGAGTCTTCAAATAAATCTTTGGTTAATATCATTAAGAAAACGCTGGAAATGAACAAGAAAAGTTGGCATAAGAAGCTGGTCCATGCACTCTGGGCAGATCGAGTGAGTCAAAATAAATCCATTGGCATGTCCCCCTTTGAATTAGTTTATGGAGTCGATACAGTGTTCCCTACCTCTCTTGCAGCTCCGGTAGTGAAACTTCTTCAAGAGGCTGGTGGTGAAGAGGATCCAATGTAGCGAAGGCTAAATCAAATGATCCACTTGCAGCAGACACGGGAAGATGTTTTTCAGAACACCTGTAAGTTGCAGGAGCGAATTAAAAGGATTTTTGACAGAAAAGCAAAGGTGGATACATTTCAGTTGGATGATGTGGTGTTAAAGTGGGATGCAAGAAATGAAGAAAAGGGCAAGCACGGAAAGTTTGAAAATCTATGGAAAGGTCCTTTTAAGATTGCAGCATTTCGAGGTCAGAACGCTTTTCTTCTTAAGGAAATGAACGGGGAAGATTGTCCAGGAGGGCCAGTCAATGGTCGGCTGCTCAAGCAGTACATTTTCTGATTTTTTCTGCTATCCTATTAGCATTGTAAATACCATTTCATTTCAGTTTCGATGCAAGTGTGTGCTATGATCATTTCTTCAGTCTGGGGCCCAAAGTGAAGGCTATAATTCTGAGGAAATATTTCAGTTTGAGTTTAGTTTGTCGAGTCAGTTTGTTAGTCATATTCTTGAGTCATTTTCAAGTTAATTTTCAGTCAAATAAATTGGGTCAACATCTTGAATTGTTTGTCGAAGTAATGACTCCATAGCCCAATGGATGAAGGCACTGTCTAGCTCTTACAGAGATCTACTATTCTTGGCACCTCTGAGGAGCTACCATCCCCATTGGAGCCAATGTTAGAGTCGGTCTCGTTATCCCTCCATCAGAGATCAAAACTCTTTTTGCATTTCATGTTTAGGTGTCTTGTCAGTTTCGATCAGTTGCATTTTGTTAGAAGCATGCCATAAATCTGATGGAGAGGTTTGTGTCACTCATTCCCCTTGTGTTTGGCACTGCGGGCTCAGATCTATTCTTAAAAATCAAGTCTTGAAAAGTCATTTGCAGTCCTGTTTCAGTCTCTAGGTCATAATAGTTTTTTCGGTCATTAGGTCTAGGGTTAAGTCGATAGGTCTTTGACAAAGTTTAAATAAAGCCAATAGGCCAGAGGGAGGTCCTTGTTATATTGTTATCTCAGAGATTTTTATCATTATACGGATAGATTTTTGTAATAAATTTTCAAAAATTTCAGTTCTTGAAATGTCCTGGCGCAACCCTGGTCTCCTTTGCCAGATCATATCATAGCTATCCCTACAAAAAATTGTCAAAGAAAATCATTATTTCAACCAAATTTAAGGAGGAAACAAAAAGGTCAAAATTCTATTAATCCTGAAAAAGTGTCAATTGCAAAGCATAACAAAGTGGGTTATGGAAGAGGAATAAATCAAATTGGTGTCTATATAAAGGTTTTTCAATGAAGTTTCAAGTCATTGTGCATGCCAAAGGAGGAGAAAATCATTGCAATTCGTGTTTGAGCATTTTGGAGCGGATTGGTCCTCATTTCACCTGCGCGGCGCATATAACTTGCGCGACGCACACAGACATTCAGGCTAGTGCAAAATATAACCAACGCGGCACATATAACTTGCGCGGCGCACTGGGTAAGGAGCGCGACGCTTACAGTTTGGAGCCCGTAACTTGTTTGAAAACTCATCAAATCGCCTCCTCTTCACATCAATTTGTCAGGTAGGCTCGCCTCCATTTCCTTTTCTTTCTTTTTAATGGTGAATGTGATGGGTTCATGGATGATTGCCGTGGAGACCAGATTTTGAAAGCCTCCCTTTGTCAATATAAAAAGTGTTGTAGGGTTTGAAAACAGTTTTGTTACCAAGGTTGTGTCTTTTCCCCATTTCCCTTTGTTCCTCATTCCCAAATTCACTCATCAAACTTCCTCATTAATTCCCTCATTAATCCTATACTACAATCCCAGAAATCCTAATTCCCCACCTCTATAAAAACTCCCTAATCCTATTTAATATCCCAAACCCTAAAACCCTAATCCCATATCTACATGTCCCCTCCTTTCCCTAATTACATTTTATTTTAAAATTCCCTAATTCCCTGATATTTTCCCTTTCCTAATATTCCCTTTTACATTGTTTCCCCTTGGTCACAACATTGTTTAGATCAAAAGAACAGTCCATATTCAGTTGCACACAACAGTTTCACTTATCAGCATTCATTTGAGGCAGTTTGTATATCAGCAGTGATGTCATCTGGTCACTCATCTGAATATGAGGCAGAAACCCAAAGTGATTCTCCCATGGGTAAACAGGAACCCCGGAGGCCTCGTAAAAGTGGCAAACATCTCAGGGAAAAACCAATCAACCTTAGAGAATTGCATGCTTGTCCTCTTGCTATGCAGTGCTTTGAGCATCAGTCATGCTACGAGTTTTGTCAAAAGGTAGCTGAGGTCTGGTTTCATTATGAGTTGGCTCACCTTTTTGTCTTGCATTTGCATGGAGACCAAGCTACCTCGACTGGGGTCACCTTTACACTTACACCAGAAACTGTTTCGCTAGCAACAGGTATACCAAATATTGGTGAACTATGGCATAAAAAACAACAGATTGATAAGCAGCATTATGAGCCATATATCAAACCCAATTGCTTGAGGCAGCTCAAAAGAGTGTTCCCGTTCAGGTACCTGAAAGATGAGTATGCTCCACTCATGAGATTGATCATGAAATATTTCAGCTGTGAGGGACGATTCTCTCGTCTTTATGCTTATCACATCAGGTTACTTATGCATTTCACCAGGGTGCGGATGATGAACATTCCGTATTTCATCTACCGGAATATAGAGAGGATGAAAACCTTTATATAGCATAAAACCCCTCAACAACAACTCAACAATGTATATCATTTTGCGCTTATAAAGATTTTGGTGGTTCATCAGCTTGGTTCGTAGGGCATCACTTGGGATGACTTTATCTCACATGGTTTCTTCAGAGCTTCACGAGAAGTAGGTGAAACATGAGGGTGAACCTTCTCAGCAGTATGAGCATCATGAGACCAGGCCTATTTTCATTACATATCAGAGAGGCTATCTGAAAGGTACCAGACCTTTGTTTGCAGTAGCAAAGCAAGTGTTATCTCCACCTGGTGTGGAAGGGGCCTCGCTTCCGACATCAGCACCACAGGCATAGGTACAGGACAAGGGCAAGAAGCCCATGCATGAGATAGGGCTTTCAGGTGAGCCATCAGGTTTCGTTATCATTCCTGATGTTGAGATAGTTACGGATTTAGAGAAGTCTAGATATAGAATGGTGATTTAGGAGCAAGAAACAGACATTCAAGCCTTTGAAATCTAGTTGGAGATGGCCAAATGGAACATCAGGTATCTAGAACAGAGAAATAAGCAGCTTGAATATTAGCATGCAATCATGGAGCTACAGAACATCTGTGAGAATCGCCAAGCTGCCCGACATAGGAGGATTCAGTTCACTTCTCTAGAGCGACAGGTCAATGAGGATCGAGAGTCTAATCTCGAAAGGGTCAACATTTACTTGGAGAAGTGGTTGAGCAAGGCCAATAGAGATAATGCATTGTTGAGACATATGGTTGTTCACTACAGGGCACGGAACCAAGTTTGCAAGGCTCGGATAAGAAATCTAAAGGCAAAATTGAAGAAGGCAATCCGCAAGCAAAAGAAACAAAGGGAGCTCGATCGTCTTTAGATTTTGGCCGAGGCCTCTTTAGCTCATCATCACACTTGATAAGGGAACTCCAGCCCAAATTTCAAGAGATTTGGGGCATTTTTGGTCATTTTGAAATTTTTGCACTTAAAAAACAGGTTTTTTCCCTATATGCGCCGCGCACCTTGCGCGACCCATAGGATTGGGAGCTCCAAATCACAAATGGCTTGCAGTTTTGGATTTTTCATGGAGAATCATGAATTTTGGTACTTGGACAAGAAATTTGGGAAAGTTTTGGGTCCCCAAAAGGTCAAAAAACATGCAAAAAATGACCTCACTACCCCTATTTTGACACACAGGAAGCAGTCTTGGGAGAATGCACTTTTGGAGGGGCAAATGGACACCAATTTTGAAAATTCCACTTGGGTTGGATAGTAGATAGGTAGGGCTTTCCAACAAGCCAACCTGAGCTCAATTTGGACTCCTGCAGGTACCTCAAAAATAGAAGCAAATTAGCGCAGCGCGTATAGAAATCAGCGGCGCATATAGATTTTTTGCCCTATTTTTCATCTTTCAGCTCAGAAACTCGACTAGTTTGACCAGTTTTTATTTGTGATGTAATTTTTGACTTTTTCTTGATGTAATTGATTGAAACATGATGTAATTTGACACTTAGTTACTTGGTCTAGTAGATTCATTCACCAAAGAGTGAAAATTTAATGAATGCATCAGTTTCCTACCTTATAGAGGCAAGTTGTTTTGACTGCCTAGATTGTAGTGCTTTGTTTAGAATTGGTTGAAACAGCTCCTAGAATAATGAGCTCGACCCCTAGAGGCAAGGGAAGAGGTTGGCTTGCCTATATTATGTAATTTCTAAGTCATTTTCAGGGTTGGACTCTTGGGAAAATCTTGACACCCTATTGTACATTCACTTCTGCATTTTTGGCAAAGGAAAGACCATGGTTTTGCAGCACTTTTTGGGATCCTTGTGGCTTTATGTGTTGATGGTTTCATTCTTTCAGTAATTGTAAGTTGTTAATGTGATCATTTTCCTTCTTTCATCTTCTGCAATTGAACAAATGAAGTGTTAAGGTAGAATCCATAGATTGTTATGCTCTGCCTTTAAGTTTGTTTGATTTTCCATGTTTTCGTCTGTTTAAGGAGAATCCTTGAAAGATTCTTGCTCTCCTTAGCTTCTCATCAGTCAGATCTAGCCATTCATTATCTTTAAAAGCATCAAGACAATCGCCTACCTTGCCCCAAGTAGACCTCTGCAAAAACTGTGTCTCATCCCAGCACCCAAAATTGCTTTTTCCTTTGATTCAACAAAAACCTCAAAAATCAACCTCAAACTCCTAGTACTTCATACCTAGCCTAAGATAAATTGCCAATTTAGTCATCTCGAGCCTCATCGATTACCTTTTACCGAGATTGACCCGGAGAGAGCCCTCTCCTGTCCTCGTAGGGCTAGCTACGAGGATGAGCGTGGTTTGATGTGGACCTAGAACCTTGTCTTTTCAGCCTGAGACAAATCTAGGCTCTAACTTGATGTAAATGATTTTTTTAGTGGTTACTATAGTAAATGATCTTGTAATTAATGCTTTGAGAGATAAGCTCAAGTAGTTTAGCAAAAAGGGGAGAGTTGTTCTAACTTCTTGTTGAAGCCCCAAATATCGGGTCTACAACAAGGGGGATACCCACCTGATCTGGACTTGGTTAGTAGCTCCTTTTCCGTTTGGTATAGTGGGTCCGACTGGGGATATGGGACCAGTTTCCCAATTTATGTGTGTGTGTGTTGAGATTTGATATTTCCTTTCTAAAAGTTCCTAAGTGAAATGCTTTTACTTTAACTCTAATCTAATAACATGCAATTGTATTCTAATAAACAGAAATATCTAGTTCTACACTAACCCAGGGTGTAATCTTTCCGTTATGCAATCTAAAATGATTTCAAATAACAATTGGTAATAAAGATCATTCAACTGTTATGAGAAAATAATTCAATAGAGATAAACCACTTCGTGTAAAAAGTTAGATGAAACAATTGAGAAAAACATATCGCATAATAAGCTACTCATACATTAAGCATAAATAAATAGCTATCACCATACAAAAATTCCAAATGATAACTCAAGCATTCACGCATCAATATATAAACAACTGAACGTAAATACCACTTTAACACAAAGGCAGAAATAGTTAAGAGATAGAAGTACCATTTATAACTAGTTCTACTCATGAGCTTCAAGCGATAATGATTTATCTCTTCTTAATCCAACATCCACTAAGAGTACAGAAGTGCAACATCAGTAGTAGATATTAAATGCAGATATCAATAAATCATGTTCCAATCATTCATCAAAACCTCCTCGGAGGGTGCAAAAATGCATGTTTTGAGGACAAGTGTTTTACAAATTTCAGGACCCTTCTCTAAATGCATGAGAAGGGTTTAAATACTACTAGCTAAATCTAAAAATAACTTATTACAAAAATGTAGGATATGGTTTAAATGACCGTCCTCATTTCAGGCAAAAATAAAGAAAAATTAATACTAACATTGAATCTAAAATTAATACTAACAACTAACTATTTATGTATCTATTCCTTGAAATCGCAAGCATTCAGCATTTGTTTGAGAAGAGTTGACGGGTCGACTTCCGACTTTAACTGTCCTACGAAAATAGCATCGGCAAGAGCTCGCACCATCTTCTCGGCAGAATTGATGATACATTTGAGAGTTATGCATTGGCTGTGTGGTTTTACCAAATATGCCCAGTAAGAATCCCAATTCAACTTAGTCAATCTCTTGATTGATTATGCCTTTTCTTGAGCCTTCTGTCTCCAGCCTGTCTGCAGTTGCTGAGCTTTTGTTAGATACCATGGAGTGGTTTCTGAGATTAGATTTGCCCTGTGCAAATTTTCATTTATGCAGTCAATCACATCGTTTGCTGTTGTGGCTGCTTCTTTTGCCGCTTGCTCTGCTTTCCTGATTTGTGCATCCCATTTGTTAAAGAGCATTTCTTTGTGATTGTCGTTGATTATTGGTGCACCTGCTCTTTTCCCCTCCTCTATTTCTTGCCAAGCCAAATATTCAGTAACTCTTTTATCAATTAAATCATAATCATGTCGTAAGTCCACGACTTGATTAGTGATTTTATCGCTTATTTTGCAATAAGAGTTCCACTGTGATATTCTTTGGCACAATGCTTCCTGTTGCTGCAGTAGTTGATCATTTAAGGAAATGGATTCTGTAATGAATTTTGTAAGCTTAGGATCATCCTTGTGCATCTCTTGCATATCATGTAACTATTTTTCTCTTTCATCCAAACTGTTCTGGTAGCCTATCTATATTTGTTGGAAGTCCTGTTGTAATCTTTCAAGTTGTTTCTGTGCTTCATTGTTGGTGTTGGCTTGTTGCAGCTATTGCTGAAAAACCTGTATTTGATCTTCCTTCTCTTTCAGTAGTTGTTGCACCTCAGATGCTTTATCAATGGTCATAGAGGCATATGCTCCTGCGATCTGAGATAATTTGGTGATATTTTCAGTGGGATCGGTGGTAGGATCTTTCCATAGGATGTCTAATTGCTCTGCATCATGAGAGAGCACGTTTTCCAATTTTCTTTTCTTTCTTTGTCTTCTCACTACTACCTTGTGTTGTGGACTATAAAATACATCAAGAGGAGGAATCTCCTCTATTTTGAGCATAAGTTCAGAGGATGGGGTAATGGGAATATGTTCCATTTCTGAGACATTGCTAATTGTTCCTATGACTATATCTTTTGTTGCCTGTATATTACTCACAGGTGTCTTTGTGCTTTGTCCTTCAATATTGATTAAATCATTGAATGTCTCCCATTATTTATCTAGCTCAGTTCTGATTGATGGTGGCTGGACGATGAGAGGGGGAGGATCTAGTTGTGGAGAGATCAAAGCCTGTTGTTGTGGGAGCTCTTTTGACTGGGCAGTATCCCTTACTGACCCTTCGCTTTTATCATGGCCACTTTCAGATCTCTTAGAATGTTCTGATGTTTCTTTCCCGGATTTAGATTTAGATTTGTCTGTGCCTGAACTTCCACTAAGACTGATACTCGGAGTTGGTTCCCTTACGGGTTCCAAGCGTAGTTCTTCCAAAGGGATATTAGTTAACCTCCTTTCCCTGTATATCTTGAACTCTTGAAATTCTGCTGGAGGGAATCGCACTTGGGCCGAATGCAGAACTTCTTTAAGCATACTTTTCTGTTGGAACATGTCATCAAAAATATTATCTTCTTTAGAAAACACCTTTATTTTGACTGCAGTAGTGAAATTCTTAGCAATATCATAAGGGTCGAATGGTCTTCCTGGAAATTTGAACAATCGTAGACATGTTATGTTGTTTACTTCTTTGAATGCATGGCCTACATCAAATAGTGAAAAGGCCCCACAGGCCACAGGAAATTGTGGCCAAATAGCCTTCTTTTTGTCTTTCAACTCTTTAGTCAAGCCTCCTTCTCCGCAGGTTTGATAAGCAATTTCTCGTGCCATGAGTTTATCAGGAACATACAAAGGTAAGACATGAGGGGAAGCAAGACTTCTGAATACCCTGACATATGTAAACAGTTCTTCTTTGAACCATCTCGTGACAGGGAGTATATCTACCTCTGCTTCAGGAGAAAATCTTGGAGCATCTTTATCATACAATATTTTGTACAGGGGCAGCATGATTCCATGACAAATCTTGTAGAAATACGGAGTGAACTTAGAATCCCACAATTCTTTATGATAAATATGAATGGGTAAGGGGTCTTGAGTCATCCATTTCCAACCCATTAAAGGAAACTTGGAAACATAACAGATTGCATCCATCACATATGCAGATAAGTAGAAAGGGGGGTAAATTCTCTGAGAAACAGTTCTTTTAGACCGGTAACTTACAATGGCTGTGGCTAAGTTGTCAGACAATATTTTAGCCCAATCCATAATAGTAGCATTAATGGCGGCATCCAATAATGGTAGCCATTCAGATGAAAATTTGTTAATGTCTGGCTTCCCAAAAAGTCTACAAAGCATAGCAGCAGCAAAGCAATACGGGGAGGTGAGAGAACCAGTACTATACATACCATGTTTATCCCTTTTTAGTGGTTCATCCCTCCTTGACCAGTCTTTGGTACATTCTGCCAGGCTTTCATTTTCTTTAGCAAACTTCTCTATGAACTGTCCGTTATAAGTCGCCTGTGGCTCTGGTAAATGATACATGAGCTTCAAATCTTGTGGAGTGAATGAGCCAATGAGTCCTTGACCCTGAGTCTTAAATTGTCTGTTTTTTATGTCGGCGCTGTCTAGTACCCATTTAACCATGTCTGTGTATGGAAGAATTTTGGGCCTCGCCGCTATTCGGTGTAAGAATGAGCAAGCTAGCTCTGTAATAGACACCTCAGAAGACCCGTGTGAGCCTACAGTAGCTGTAACCTCCATTATTTTGGGATTCTCTTCCTCAAGTAGACTATACATGCCTTCCCAAGTAGTAATACCAGTGTCTCTATTACAGGCGGTGTCTGTATACAAGGGCATCATTTCTTGATCTTCAGAACTCGGAGCTTTGCCTTTCTTTCCCATAGTATCCTAAATACTACTTTGTATAATTCTCTGTTCTTTGTTCCTGCAGTTTACAAATGAGGTGAGAATCATGATAAGGAAAAGGTGACGGGAAAGCTTTAAATGCCAAAGACATATAAAATATACCACCTTACGTGAAATGGCTCTTCGATAAGCACAAAACCCTATTTCATTAATGATTGGCAACTAACTCATTAATTAGCATTAAAGCACATAACCAGGTCTCAGTTTATGGAAAATACTTTTTTGAACAACGAGCCTAAAAGATTTGTGATGAAGCGATTTTGCGATTTGCTTCGCAATATCACAGATCGCAACATCACAATACCGCTCTATCGCAATATTGCAACATCGCAACATCTCTGGAGTGTAGCATATGACAATCATCTGTTAATGTGTTTTCCACGAAATGCGATTTGCGATATGCACCATCGCATATTGGCAGTTTGAGGGTTTTCAACGTAACTGATATTTTATGCATGCGATGCGATGAAGTTTCGCATCATGATCTCGCAATCTTAGAATTGTGTTTGTAAGGAGGTATCCATTATCCTTTTTGCGATGCGATATTTCTTAAGGAGTGATTTTATTCTACCTTATCATAAAACATAAGCTTTTTTAGATTTTTCAAGGGTATTCTCCTAAGTTTATGAAGGTAAGTTTTACTGAAAAAGGAAATTCAAGCACTAATTGATTTTTTTTAATTTTTGACTAAGGGTCCCCACTTATTTATTATTAGTAACAACATTAAATAAGAAGGGGGGTTGTTGCTAGCCACAACACTTCCCTAGGATTTGGCAAAGATAGGATAGATGCATGTATTTTACTTTTTAGAGTGGAATTCGACCTCCTTAGGAGGAATTTGACCTCATCTCCTATATTAGGCTGAAATGTAATGTAATCAAAAGTTGGATACTTCAAGCTCAGACATCTTGAACTAATGTGTTTGAATTTTTGTAGAGAAATAACAGACAGTTGCACCTGTTTTTATGGGATTCATGTGTTGTGGTCAATGGCACTATTCTATCTAGTGTCTCTTATGCATTTGATTTTTAAATGTTTTTGGAAACCATCTATGTTTCTTCTCATGCTTATCTCTTAAGTTGTTAAACATAATACATTGTCTAGAGTGCTCTGTTTTTGTCTGAGATTTTCATATAACTGTTTTCATCCTCTGAAACAAATGAATTCATACATATATGCTCATTTTGGTCCCTCTTTCCTCATTACCATCATTTGTGTCATTGATTACACCTACCTTGCCTCATTCTATGTCTACAACTGATCTTTTGACCTATTTGGCCTAGTTCTACTACCTAGTGCTTCATATCCAGCAAACCTTAAATCAAACCCTACCGAGCTAATACCTAGCCTAAAACCCTAGTATTCTCCAGTCAATTCCGTTGGCTATGAGGTTGATTTAGAGAGAGAACTCTCTAATTTGACAGGGCTAACTGCCAAATCCAAAGTTGGTCTATGGTTACCCCTCTAGTTTCCTTTCTTAGCCTTGGGAAAACTAAGGAGTGCTAACATAACACTTCCTTCCATACAAAAGCAAAAATGACTCCATTTATGACACTTTATGGACATCATCCACCATCCATCACATCATCTTTAAGAGAAAATTCTAAGGTTCAAGCAGTGGAAGATCACATTGAGCATCAACAACAAGTTCTCTAACTCTTAAAGGATAAACTCACTTGGCGCAGATTCAAATGAAACAATGGGAAAATCAACATCACAACGAAATAAATTTTGATGTAGGAAACTGGGTATTTTTATGATGACAACCATATAAACAAATGTCCCTTGAGCAAGCTAAGAAGGATAATAAATTATCACCAAATTGTTATGGTCCTTACAAGGTGTTGTGAAATATTGGTACTATGGAATACAAATTGGAGCTTCTTGCATCTTCCCAAGTGCACCCAATTTTCCATGTTTCATGCTTAAAGAAGGTTATAGGTGACAACCTCCCAGTTCAAACAATATTTCCAAAACTTGACAACAAAGGAAAAATCATATTGGAACCTAAAGAAATCATGGATACAAGAACCCGACAGCTACGAAATTGATCAATTTCAAAGTATCTCATCAAATGGAAGAACTTACCTGTTGAAGATCCCACATGGGAGGATGAGAATTTTATATAGAAGCATCCATAAATACTCAAGTGTTGAGGACAACACTTTTTTGAAGGAGGGGGGCATGTTAGGTCCCTATAATACTAGTGTAGCCCGTTATTGTTATTGTTGTGCCTTACATTATGATTGTTATGTATGCTCTAGTTATGTTATGACCCCTTAAACTCTTATATTTAGAAGGTGTTGGAAAAACAGAAAGGCAATAAAGATTTTCTTGACCTTGATAATTACTTGTGATGTTTCTTACTATTACGATTCTTTATATCTTCTTTCTTTATTTCATCAAGCAGTTACCAAAAGCAGAAGCACATAAAATAATGAACACAAGATGTAGGCACATGCCATGGAAAAACCCCCTTCAAGGGGAAAACCCAGTCATGGTAATTCTTCCTTTCAATAGTATGCTTTGAAACTCTTCACCTTAGACCAAGACCAGACCTTCCCTCCACACCAAGTCAGCCTCCAGAAGATTGACCTCTTCCCAGCAACTTCGACTATGCAACAACTTGCAGTAGCTAACATTAGGGGAATCTAGAGGTCTAAAATGGGCCTCCTAAGGAAACTATAAAATAATAGTTGAAACAATAAAATAAGATTAGATTACATCATCAAATTTTAGAGGGAAAAAAAGAAAAAAAACTATTTTTTCAACTTATCTCCCTATGGGTTTACTCAAATTTCGAGCAGAAACACTCGTTGGATGCAAAATTTGATTCCTCTTCAAAGGAGTTCCAATGTTGCATACTTTTGATGGACCCTACTACAGGAAAAATGAGAAATACAAAAGTGATTACAATCACGTTTTTCAATGTATTTCTCATTTTTTGTATAGCAGGGTTCATAAAAAACATGCAACATGGGTACTCCTTGGATGAGGAATTAAATTTTGCATCCAACAAGTACTCCCTCTCGAAATTTGAGTAAAACCTTAGGGAGATAAGTTGAAAATATGAGTTGAAAAAGTAGTTTTATTATTTTATTATTTTTTAACTCCAAAAATAGTGAATCATCCCTCATCTAGGTGGATCTCCAGATACAATGGCATGGAAAAACTTAGAAAATCAAAGTGATCAGAATGAAGTCAACTTGAGATCAGAGCGTAGATCTCGTCATCCTGATTCCAACAGTGTGAACGACACTTCAATCCGAGTCTGGATGATGAAGCTATCACACAGGGAAGGTTGCTTTGATCCTTTAGAAAATGAGAATTTTCCTTAGAAAATGGGTTTTAAGCCTTAAAGGAAAAATTGCAATCAGAGGACTTGTAGAGGCGGACTGAAGAGAATTGCAGTGGAACCCCTGATTGCCGATCTCCGATCAAATCGGATCGACGGATCGGAGGAAACTAGATCAAAGGACTTACATATATATATCTATTGGTGAGCAGGCAGAGCCATCAGTGATAACACGATCAATGGAATCAATATCGGGGCACCCGGGGCGATATATGAGGGAATGTCGATGCGATCGGTCGATGCCGATATCAGTGATCGGCAATCGGTGGTCGGTATTCCCTAGTTACAGGACCTTCGAGAAAAGCGATATTCCAATTACGACCTCAGGTCAGACCCAATATGGAATATATGACCGATTTCACCAGTTTTGAAGTCCGGGTAAATGGTTTTGGGGCAGATTTTTAGTGTTTTTCGGGATTTTAATGACTTATCGCCTCAATGATAAAAGGGTCATTTTAAGAGGCAGTTACGCCCACCAATTCTTCCATGACACTAGCCTCCATTGTTAACCAGATAACCCCAATTTAAAGGGGATTCTTCTGAAAACCCCATTACAAAACCGCAACAATTGGAAAGAGCGGGAGAGGCATTTTTGTTGCAGCACGTTGTTTCGTTGGTAGGAGGGCGAGAGAGCATATTTGTCTGTGTTTAGAGAGTTTTACATGACTCCAGCCCCTTTCATTGCTGTGGAAGCATTGGTGCTATTTACCTCTCCATATCAGGTATTCATTTTCATAGCCATCTTTCAGATTGGAGGTATAAGCCTCTTGTGGACAGCTGATGATTGTAATTATCTTTTCTTTCATGCCATTTAATAAGAAAGGCATCCCCATTGTTGAGCTGGGCCTGGAGATGTAGTCTGAATTGGACAAACTCCGTTATCAAGCCTTGGTGTATTCTTTTGTGCATTTTATATCTTTACTTATTCTTTTCTTATGTGCACATTTTTGTGTTAAGCTAAAATTTTACATGTGATTCTTTTCTATACATCTATAAGAAAAAACATCCTGGATCAATTGGTATCAGAGCAGGGCTTTTTAGATGTGAATTGCATGTTTGCATGCTAACAAGAGGTAGGCTTCAAAGAGGCGAAAGGAATTTATAACCTTTCGATCCAGAGGCAGGGCGTGCACCTCAGAGTAGAAACATGGTTGAAGACAAAGCTCATATTGAATAGGAGCGTAATTTCATAAAGACTTTCTAGTCAATGGCAAAAAATATCAGTCAGTTGGTTATAAGTCTGGAAAAAGCAGAAGAGAGGAACCCAGAAGGACAAGGTTCAACACATGGGAATGGTGGAGAAGACCCCCCTCCTTCTCCTTTTAGGAGTGAAGGTTCTTCTTCCTCTCACCACCATAATCAGAGAAATCCAAAGGATGCATCTAAGAAACCTTTTTTATTTAGATGTTAAATTTGATATTCCTGTGTTTAATGGTGAAAGTAATGTAGAAAAGCTTAACAATTGGATTAGGAAAATTGAGGTTTACTGCAAGATTCAACAAATCATAGAGGATGAGGTGAAAATCTTGCTGGACTCTCTACGACTGGGCAGCACAACTCTCATTTGGTGGGAGAGCAAATTGCATAGCAGTAAAAATGTGGGTAAGCTCTTTTCCTCATGGTCTGATTTCACTTCTGTGTTAAAGGAATAGTTTTATCCCTTAGTGTTATAGACATTTTTGGGCACTGCAAACCCAAGCATAAAATGTACATAAACCAAGGGCTCCTAAGTTCCTAAAAGTGTTGTTCCAACCCCTAAAGGAACAAGGTCAACTGATTACAACTTCTCCCAGAAGTTCTCCATGAAAAACTACTCTGAACTGGTCAAAACAGGACCATTTCACCTGCTCCATAGGCAAAGTGTGTTGCATCTCACCTAAGTACACTCAGTGGGTGCGTTTCATTTCAAAAAGCCCTTCTATGGGGTGCAATGGGTGAGAAGAGACAAATGGCAGTGTCAATCCGCGAGGTGGAGAAGCATGGAATCTTCCAGAAACTTCTCCTGTGACACTTGCCTCTCTGAATTCAACCAAGGATGTGTAAGAGATCATCAATCTCCAAGTGGAAGCAAGAACTATCAGAGGGAAGACACTAATCAAATTACAAGCTGACTCATCTCCCTTACAGACATCTATATATGGATCCCTCATCCCAGAGATCCGGAGGCTGGAATTTTTCATCTTGTAAGGAATTGCTGTTGGTTTCTTGAGGCAACATCATAGTGTTGGGTGATCTAAGCTTTGCATGAGGTGAAAAAGGGCTTACTTGCTGAGAGGATGATGCTGGGTCAGAACAACTGGTTGTAACTCTCTTGGCTCTTTCTTGATTATCGATAAAGTTATTCAAGTTTTCCTCCATACTCTTGTGTGATCTATGTTTTGTGCATTTGTATGGTCAATTTACATCTGATCCTAGATTGTTTATGATAATAGATCCATGTTCTCATATAGTGTTATGCTGCTTTGATTCTACAGGTACTCTATAAAGCTGGGTATACAACGAAGCAAGTAGCAAAGGACTATCAGAAGAGAGAGGAATCGAACAAGGAACCAAGCGCAAGACAGAGCTTGGTCTCCTTTATTCTTCTCTCATCTATCTTTCATAAAGGAAAATGAAAGGAGTTTTACTTTGTTTGTTTCTAAGGTAGCTACCATGCCTTAGTGGGATTAGCAGTTCTGCATAGACACTTTTCCCTGTAACACTTAGGATACAAATAGAAAGCTTTGATGAATTGGCAATATTTAAGGCAAGGCAAAGGACAAGATGTTCAGATTTTTATAGAAGAGTTTAGGAAGCAAGCACTAAATTTGAGTATTGCACTTGATGCACCTAAAGTTGTAACTAAGTATATTGGCTCACTACACAGTTATATTAAGCATTCATTGTTATTATTTGAACCAACCACTATTGATTTAGCTAGCGTAAAAGCAATTCATATTAAGAATAGGGGCAAGAATGAAAGAGAGGATCAGTCCAGAAAGCCACCATTCAAACCTCCCAATGGCAAATCCAAAGCGAAATGGAAAGGGAAGGAAAAGAAAACAGGAGCAGCCAAAGAGGGAGAGCGGCCTTATTGCAATCACTACAAGAAGGAAGGCCATTATGATGATCACTGTTGGAAGCAACACCCAGAAAGGCATCCAAAGAAGTATGGAGGAAAAGGGAAGAAAAAAACAATAGCAGTGGCACAACAAGACCTTAGATCAGATTTGGGAGATGAAATGCTGATCATAGCAATGGGAACAAAAGGTACCCTTACACCTCCTATTGATTCTAAATCACATGAAAGTACTAGTTCTGTAGATGAGTCCCTTTCGAATGATAGAAAAAGAATTGAATTATTTCATATCAGGGTTGTAGTAAATCACACCAAAGTGGAAACTCTATTTGATACTGGGTCCCAAACAATCTTAATTGCAGAATCCCTGGTAAAGAAGCTTGGCTTAGAGACAAAACCACACCCAAAACCTTACCCGCTGGGATGGATATATGATAAAGAAAAATTGAATGTAACCCAACAGTGCAAGGTCAAATTTGTGATTGCATCTAAGTTGGTAGACGAAGTAGAAATGGATGTAATACCATTGGATATCTGTGGCATGGTATTAGGTAGCCCATACCTGTATGACAAAAAAGTAGTATTTCCCAGCCATGAGAATAAATACCACATCACCAAGGATGGGGTAGAATACATAGTGCGGGCTCATAAAAATAAAATTAATGCCAGCCTTGTAAGCGCAGGGCAAATGAAATCACTGGTGAATTCCAGTAAAACATGCATGCTTATGGTTGTAAGGGAGAAAGAGGTCGAATTCACTGACGCGTTCCAGGGCTGTGATGGGAAGCATAAACAGGAATTAATGGAATTGATTTTTGCTTATAATGAACTATTTCATGAGCCGAAGGGTCTAACTCCGAAGAGGGAAGTCCAACACGAAATCCGTCTATTGCATGATGCCCCTCTACCAAATATTAGCATGTACAGGATGTCGGTGATTGAAATGGAGGAGATCAAGAGGCAAGTATAGGAATTACTGAACCAAGGCATCATCAGGCTGAGCACCTCTCCATGTGGTTCACCGATCATTCTAGTTCCAAAGAAAGACGACAGATGGAGGATGTGCGTGGACTACTACGTGCTCAATAAGATATCAGTGAAAAATTGCTATCCCCTCCCACACATAGATGAATTATTGGATCAATTAAAAAATGTTGTTTATTTCACAAAGTTGGATTTGCACAATGGATATCACTAGGTCAGAATTACAAAGCAGGACGTGTGGAAAACCGCCTTTAAGACCAAGCATGGGTTGTTCGAATGGATGGTGAAGAGAAGTGCAGTGGAACCACCGATCCGATTTGATCAGAGATCGGTGATCAGGGGTTCCACTGCACTTCTCTTCACCATCCATTCGAAAAACCCCTGCTTGCTCTTGAAGGCAGTTTTCCACATGTCCTGCTCCGCAATTCTAACCTGGTGACAGCCACTGCATGTTATAAATATGATCTGAAAATATAAGACAATGCAAATAAACCCAGAAACAATAAGATATGAATATAGATAGAAATGCTTCACTTTATTGATATTAAAACCCTTAAGGTAGGGCAACACCATACATTCACTCCTTAAGGAAGGAGAACACTCCACAAGCCATATGCCTATTCATACAATAATCCTTGACATCTCTCAATGTGGAGTCTCTAGCCTATATATAGGCCTCATACATACAATACCACGTGTCATTACCATGGTTCCATCAATACCATCTATCTAATACCATGGGCCCATTACATTATTACTAACTACTTGTGGTCCCTTACATGATACGGGCTAATCACCTTATTTATTACTATGGCCCATCCCATTATTACATTATTCCCTTGGGTACCTCCCTTAATACCCCATATTATCTGATCCGGATTTAAACAGGAACGCAATAGATTACAGAGATAACCATAAATACAGAGATGCGATAACCATAAACACATAGATGCAGCGGAAATAATGCTTCATTTCATTAATGGAAAATACTGAAATATGCTTACAACCAGAAATGGGAATAAACCAACTAGGGCGATGGTAGCTTATCTCTGAGAAGAGATGTGCAGCTACATGCCTCTGAACTGTTCCGAACTGTGTTACAATGAGGCTCGAAGGCCTATTTATTGTTGAGAAACAATGAAAAACCCTTCACATCCCGAAACCTAACCCTAGAAGATGAAACGCCAAATTGTGGGCCCTGTTTGGGTAAATTGGTACATCAATTTCCCGGGGTCGTAACTTTGGCATACGATCTCCGTTTGACGCGTACGATAGCTCGTTAGAAAGATCTATCCGAGTGCTACCACTTTGGGAGGCAACATGGGTCCATGGACCCATGTTGCCCCAGAATACCAAAAAAACGTCGTTTAGGGCCTCAAAACAGCTCCGAAAGTTTAGGACCCGAAAAATTGCTAAAAATAGTAAACTATGCTACAATTTAGGAAACTGAAAAGACTGAAAGAGACAGTTGTGAGGGTCCAAATGGGTTGGTGGGTGGCCACCAACATCCACCTGGATCATTCCTCCCAGCTTAGGAAGCAATGGTCCCCATTGCGTTGAGTTCCTCCATCTGCTGAACTTGTCCTGCAATCTCTGATGTGTCCAGTGATGGTGGGAAGCATGGTCGCCGATGGTCCACATTGAACATTTGGTGCAGGCGAAGGAATGGAGGAATGATGTGCTCCAAAGCATTGTTCCCCATAGCCTTGGTACTGCTGTAAGGACTATGTCGGAGTGGTCTGAGCTTCTGATGGGTTCTGGTAAGGCGTTCTTTCTGTCGATGCAACCAGACTTTGTTGCCCACCTGAAACTTGTGTGGTACCCATGTGGGTGAGGAGAAGTTGTTCCTGTGTTTTTTCATGACCGTATCCCTTTGCTGTTGCTGCTGCGTAGAGGAACCCTTTGCAGGGGTCATGGATGTAGCAACATTCTTCCCCTTACTTTGGGAGTGGACCAGACAGATGAATTTCCTGGTCTGTGATATGAGCTTGCTGCCTTTCTTAGCAGTGATCAAAGATGTGGCAGTAGGTGGGGCTACCTCCGGTATCCTGTATAATGAATTATTCAAAGAAATAATGACAGCACGAGGTCTGGACTCATACACAGCATGTCGCCTCCACAAGTATGGCTGGCCTAATAATACATCACAAACATCCAGAGGTGTAACATCACACAATACCTCATCTGTGAATGGTTTGATGTTGTAGGGAAGGCAGCACTGCTGGCGAACTTTGAGATCTCGTCCTTCATGAAGCCACCCGATACTGTACGGTTGTGGGTGTGGTGTAGTTGGTAGGCCCAACCGCTTCACGACCTCTGCTGAAACGAGGTTCTTTTGGTTGCCACTGTCGACAATGAATTGTAGCGGCGAACCCTTCACCCACATCTGTGAGTGGAAAAGACGCTCCCCTTCCTCTGGATTTTCGGGCTCATCTTTTTGGATCTTGGCGGTGGCAACAGTGGCGCTGGGATCCGCATCAATGATTTGCTTCCCTATGCCATTCCCCTTGTCGGGTTCTGGCTCAGGATCGGAACATGCATCTGATTCAGAAGCCTTCAACTCAGCCACCAGCGACTGCTTGGTCCGACACTCACTTGTGTTATGAGTGGGACTCTTATGGAACTCACACCACTTTCCTGTGTCCTTCTTCGGCTTCGTGGTGTTGTTCTTTTCTTGCGGCTTCGACGGGTTGTCTTGGGTCACCCCGCCTTGGATTTGTCCTTTGGGCTTTGGATTTGCAGATCCAAAGTCTCGCTTCTTCTGTTTGAACTTTTGCTCGATTTTGACAGCGTATCGGTATGCTGTGCCGAGTGAGGGGATGTTCAAGAACCCCATCTCTTCCTGGATGTATCTGTGTAGGCAGCCGCGGTATTTGAGTACCAGATGCAGCTCAAAATATTTGATACCCAACTGTGTGCGAAGGGTATGAAAAATGTTTGTGAACTCTGACACATCTTGGTCTCGTCCCTGCCGCAGTGTGGTCCATTTGATGTATTTGTCCTCATAGCTTCCGACAGGGTAGTACTGCTCCTTGATGGCATCCCAGAAGTCATTCCAAGTGGGTGCAGCTGAAAATAGTGAGCCTGTACTTTCATTCTTCTGCTCGCAATAGGTTTCCCACCAGTCCTTGACGTGGGGGGCTGCTTTGAGAAGAGCAAAAACAATCTTTTCCCAACTTGAAAATTCGTGAACAGAAAAATACCCATCTAGCAGATTTAACCATTTATCTACGGCATCTGCGTCTATTTGACCCTCGAAGATGGGGATTTCAAAATTAACTTGTACCTTAAACGGTGTGGCATTTCCAGAGTCGCTGTTGGAAGCCGATGCGTCGCCTCTGGGTAGCCGCTGAAGGATCTGCGCAAAGCTATACATCATCGCGTTCCTTTGCCGCTCGAGCGCTTCTTCGAGCAAGATTTTGATAGGATCTCCTGCCCCCTCATCTTTCTTCTCATCCACCATGGGAGGCCGTCGGGATTTGCAAGGCTGGTATTGCAAAGGTTCGACCAGTTCAAGCCCTAACTCCTTATATCTCGACCTCGTTGGGGACATGCAAAGAAAAATAGAGAAAAAGCAGACCGCTCTGATACCACTGATCCGGATTTAAACAGGAACGCAATAGATTACAGAGATAACCATAAATACAGAGATGTGATAACCATAAACACATAGATGCAGCGGAAATAATGCTTCATTTCATTAATGGAAAATACTGAAATATGCTTACAACCAGAAATGGGAATAAACCAGCTAGGGCGATGGTAGCTTACCTCTGAGAAGAGATGTGCGGCTACATGCCTCTGAACTGTTCCGAACTGTGTTACAATGAGGCTCGAAGGCCTATTTATTGTTGAGAAACAATGAAAAACCCTTCACATCCCGAAACCTAACCCTAGAAGATGAAACGCCAAATTGTGGGCCCCGTTTGGGTAAATTGGTACATCAATTTCCCGGGTCGTAACTTTGGCATACGATCTCCGTTTGACGCGTACGATAGCTCGTTAGAAAGATCTATCCGAGTGCTACCACTTTGGGAGGCAACATCAGTCCATGGACCCATGTTGCCCCAGAATACCAAAAAAACGTCGTTTAGGGCCTCAAAACGGCTCCGGAAGTTCAGGACCCGAAAAGCTGCTAAAAATAGTAAACTGTGCTACAATTTAGGAAACTGAAAAGACTGAAAGAGACAGTTGTGAGGGTCCAAATGGGTTGGTGGGTGGCCACCAACATCCACCTGGATCATACAATACCACGTGTCATTACCATGGTTCCATCAATACCATCTATCTAATACCATGGGCCCATTACATTATTACTAACTACTTGTGGTCCCTTACATGATACGGGCTAATCACCTTATTTATTACTATGGCCCATCCCATTATTACATTATTCCCTTGGGTACCTCCCTTAATACCCCATATTATCCCCCCTAGGTATATAACATTCCACCCCCTTTAGCATGTTTCGTTCCCGAAACATGGGAAGAACACAAATAATAGGATCTACTCAAAAGAGTAGTCCACTGGTACCATGCACGTGCATCTAGCCATCCAAGAGAAAGGTGAACCCTTGATCTCATTGGTGCCTCGCTCGCTTGAGATGGAAGTTGACCGTGGCAGCTCTTCTGTGTTGATGTGTAGTAGGTGGATCTTCGCTCCTCTCTATCTGTCATGCAGGGGTTGTTGTCCTTGTGGCTAATTGGTTTCCATCTTGTTGGTTGTTGTCTTGCGGGCTGATGTGGGTGATGATATGTTGAAGTTTTAACCCATAGTGTCTTTTTCTTTAATTCACCCCTTATTGGAGCCTGACTATTATCTGGTGCATGTTGTGGTGCCTGTTGTGGTGTCTTATCTTCCAATATTACTTCAACCACTAAGCCCTCATCTGATGTATCAACACCTGTATCCTTTCTTGCTTCAGCCTCTGTTTGTGTTTGATTGTCGATCATCAATGGCTTATCATCTGATATGTCAGCCCCTGGAACATCTTTTGCTTCAACATCCGTGGACTCTACCTATTCATTGATGGAAATATCTTGTAATGTAATTTTCTTCTTCTATACAAGAGCTTCAGGACTTTCTTCTGCACATTAATATTGATAGTACCCACGGATTCCATCCAAGGATATGCCAAAACAACATCCATATTATCCATCTCTGAAGTATAAATATCACCATGCAACATATACTTATCCATAGAAATCTTCAAATCCTTATACACTTGAACATCCTCATCATCCACCTATGTGTTTTCAATGTGTTTTGCTGGAACTTGTAATTTTTTTGCCAAGTTGACATTTATGAGATTTTGTTTGCAATTTGGATTTATAGACACAGTGATTTTCTCCTTCTGAATCAATCCATGAACCTACAATAAGAATATACCAATAGAAAATAACCCCTTACGTGTCTCATTTTCATTTATTCTAGCACGAGACCATTTTTCTAAAAGGACTCTTTCAAATTCTTCATCTGACAGTTTGGACAACTGCTTGTCGTCAAGTGAGAAATACCACCTGTAAGCCTCATATTTGAAACCAAGCCACACTGAATCCTTCCAATTTTTTTCCCATACTGACTTATTTTGTTTTATGTATTCTTCAATAGTAGGACCATTATCTTTTCCTGTAAAACATAGAACCGCCATGAAGAGGGTTTTGAAAAAAATTCACTTACTTGGCGAAAATTTGAAATTGTCACAGTTTAGTCAATATTGCTCAAAATCCCTATTATGACCTATTTTCGAAAATGGAACAATCATTCTGCATCTGCCCATGTGATATAAATCCTGATCCAGGCACTAGAATTTGAGATCCACGTTGCAATCGTCCCACCATCACAAAAAATTGCTGAAAAATAGCTGATTTTAAATCAGCGATATCTCCTTCATCTGGACTCCTATTTAGCCAATTTTTCTTTTGAAATCAGGTATTTTTTTCACAAAGAATCTAGATCTGCAATTACATTATACAGATCTTGCACTAGGACGTCCAGATCTTTGCCGCAAACTCGTTGCCCTGAAAAATTGTCTGCAATACCACTGATTTTTAGATCATCGATATCTCCTTCATTCGGACTCCGATTCGGCCGATTTTTTTTTTAAAATGGGTATCTTTTCACAAAGAATCCAGATATGCAATTATATTTTGTAGATTTTTCCCCAAAATGTACAAATCTGATCTACAACTCGCCACCCTAGAAAGTTCCTGCAAAAAAAAAAAAAGTCTCCACTTTTGCCCAAGAAAGTGCTCTGATACCACTTGTTATAAATTTGATCTGAAAATATAAGACAATGCAAATAAACCTAGAAACAATAAGATATGAATATAGATAGAAATGCTTCACTTTATTGATATCAAAACCCTTAAGGTAGGATAACACCATACATTCACTCCTTAAGGAAGGAGAACACTCCAAAAGCCATATGCATGTTCATACAATAATCCTTGACATCTCTCAATGTGGAGTCTGTAGCCTCTATATAGGCCTCATACATACAATACCATGAGTCATTACCATGGTTCCCTCAATACCTTCTATCTAATACCATGGGCCCATTACATTATTACTAACTACTTGTGGTCCCTTACATGATACGGGTTAACCACCTTATTTATTACTATGGCCCATCCCATTATTACATTATTCCCTTGGGTTTCCTCCCTTTGTACCCCATATTATCCCCCCTAGGTATATAACACTGCGTAAATCCAACTTTGTGAAATAAACAACATTTTTTAATTGATCCAATAAATCATCTATGCATGGGAGGGGATAGTGATTTTTCACCAATATCTTGTTGAGTGAGCGGTAGTCCACGCACATCCTCCAGCTGTCATCTTTCTTTGGAACTAGAACGATCGGTGAACAACATGGAGAGGTGCTCAGCCTGATGACGCCTTGGTCCAACAATTCCTGCACTTGCCTCTTGATCTCCTCCATTTCAATCGCCAACATCTTGTACATGTCGATATTTGGCAGAGGGGCATCATGCAATAGATGGATTTTGTGTTGGATTTCCCTCTTTGGAGGTAGTCCCTTCAGCTCCTGAAATAGTTCATTATAATCAGAAATCAATTCCATTAATTCCTGTTTATGCTTCCCATCGCAGCCCTGGAACGCATCAGCGAATTCGGCCTCTTTCTCCCTTACAACCATAAGCATGCATGTTTTACTGGAATTCACCAGTTGTTTCATTTGCCCAGTGCTTACGAGGCTGCCATTAATTTTATTTTGATGAGCCCACACTATGTATTCTACCCCCTCCTTGGTGATGTGGTATTTATTCTCATGGCGGAAAAAGACTGCTTTTCTGTCATACAGGTATGGGCTCCCTAATACCATGCCACAGATATCCAATGGTATTACATCCATTTTTACTTCATTTACTAGCTTAGACACAATCATAAATTTGACCTCTGTTGGGTTACATTCAACTTTGCTTTATCATATATCCATCCCAGCAGGTAAGGTTTTGGGTGTGGTTTTGTCTCTAAGCCAAGCTTCTTTACCAGGGATTCTGCAATTAAGTTTGCTTGGGACCCAGTATCAAACAGAGTTTCCACTTTGGTGTGATTTACTACAACCCTGATATGAAATAATTCAATTCTTTTTCTATCATTCGAAAGGGACTCATCTACAGAACTGGTACTTTCATGCGATTTAGAATCAACAGGAGGTGTAAGGGTACCTTTTGTTCCCGCTACTGTGACTAGCGCTTCATCTCCCGAATCTGATCCAAGGTCTTGCTGTGCCGCTACTACTATTTTCTGCTTCCCTTTTCCTCCATACTTCTTTGGAAGCCTTTCTGGGTGTTGCTTCCAACAGTGATTGTCATCGTGGCCTTCCTTCTTGCAGTGATTTCAATAAGGCCATTCTCCCTCTTTGGCTGCTGCTATTTTCTTCTCCTTTCCTTTCCATTTCACTTTGGATTCGCAATTGGGAGGTCTTAACGGTGGCTTTCTAGACTGATCCTCTTTTTAATTCTTGCCCTTGTTCTCAATATGAATTGATTTTACGCTGGCTGAATCAATAATGGTTGGTTCAAACAATAACAATGAATGCCTAATATAATTATGCAGTGAGCCAATATACTTAGTTACAACTTCAGGTGCATCAAGTGCAATACCCAAATTCAGTGCTTGCTTCCTAAACTCTTCTGTAAAACTCTGAACATCCTGCCCTTTGCCTTGCCTTAAATATTTCCAATTCATCAAAGCTTTTTGTTTGTATCCTAAGGGATAAAATTGTTCCTTTAATGCAGAAGTGAAATCAGACCATGAGGAAAAGAGCTTACCCACATTTTTATTGCTCTGCAATTTGCTCTCCCACCAAATGAGAGCTGTGTTGCCCAGCCGTAGAGAGGCCAGCTAGATTTTCGCCTCATCCTCTACAATTTGCTGAATCCTACAGTAAACCTCAATCTACCTGATCCAATTGTTAAGCTTTTCTGCATTACTTTCACCATTAAACACAGGAAGATCAAATTTAACATCTAATTTAAAAAAAGGTTTCTTAGATGCATCCTTTGGATTTCTCTGATTATGGTGGTGAGAGGAAGAAGAACCTTCACTCCCAGAAGGAGAAGGAGGGGGGTCTTCTCCACCATTCCCATGTGTTGAACCTTGTCCTTCTGGGTTCCTCTCTTCTGCTTTTTCCAGTCTTATAACCAGCTAACTGATATTTTCTACCATTGAATAGAAAGTCTTTATGAAATTACGCTCCTCTTAAATATGAGCTTCGTCTTCAGCCATGTTTCTTCTCTAAGGTGCACGCCCTACCTCTAGATCGAAAGGTTCTAGATTCCCTTCACCTCTTTAAACCCTAACTCTTGTTAGCATGCAAACATGTAATTTACATCTAAAAAGCCCTGCTCTGATAGCACTTGATCCAAGATTTTTTCACTTATAGATGTATAGAAAAGAATCACATGTAAAATCGAAACTTAACACAAAAATGTGCACATAAGAAAAGAAGAAGTAAACACATAAAAGGCACAAAAGAAGACACCAAGGCTTGATAATGGAGTTCGTCCAATTTGGACTACGTCTCCGGGCCCAGCTCAACAATGGGGAGGCCTTTCTTATTAAATGGCATGAAAGAAAAGATAATTACAATCATCAACTGTCCAAAAGAGGCTGATACCTCCAATATGAAAGATGGCTGTGAAAATGAATGCTTGATATGGAGAGGTAAACAGCACTAATGCGTCCGCAGCAATGAAAGGGGCTGGAGTCATGTAAAACTGTCTAAACATAGACAAAGATGCTCTCTCGACCTCCTACCAACAAAACAGTGTGCTGCAACAAAAATGCATCTCTTGCTCTTTCCAATTGTTGTGGTTTTATAATGGGCTTTTCGGACAGAATCCCCTTTAAATCGGGACTGTCTAGTTAACAATGGAGGCCAGTTTCATGGAATGATCGATGGGCGTAACTGCCTCCTAAAATGACCCTTTTAGCATTGAGGCGATAAGGCCTTAAAATCCTAAAAAACACTAAAAATCCACCCCAAAACCATTTACCCGGACTTCAAAACTGGTGAAATCAGGCATATATTCCATATCGGGTCTTACCTTGGGTCGCAATCGGCGTATCACTTGTCCTGAAAGGTCCTGTAACCGAGGAATGCCAACTGCTGATTGCCGATATCAGTGTCGACCAATCACATTGGCATTCCCTCATATATTGCCCCGGGTGCCCCGATATTGATTCTGCCAATCGTGTTATTGTCAATCGCTCTGCCTACTCACCGATATATATATATATATATATATATATATATATATATATATATATATATATATATATATATATATATATTATATATATATATATATATATATATATATATATATATATATATATATAATATATATATATATATATATATATATGTAAGTCCTACGATCTGGTTTCCTCCAATCCGTCAACCTGATTTGTTCAAAGATGGACGATCCGGGGTTCCACTGCACTTCTCTTCAATCCGCCTCTACAAGTCCTCCGATTGTGATTTTTCCTTTAAGGCTTAAAACCCATTTTCTAAGGAAAATCCTCATTTTCTTAAGGATCAAAGCAACCTTCCATGTGTGATAACTTCATCATCCAGAATCGGATTGAAGTGTCGTTCACACCATTGGAATCAGGGTGATGAGATCTATGCTCTGATCCTGAGTTGACTTCATTCCGATCACTTTGATTTTCTAAGTTTTTCCATGCCATTGTATCTGAAGATCCACCTGGATCACATGGACTAAATTCCTTACCAAGGTAATCTATCTAGGTGGGACTAATATGGAATCAAGCTTTCAACCACTTTAGGTGCCATTGGGTTTACTTGCTAACCATCAACCCAAAAACCAAGTGTGTGTCCAAAACAAAGCTCTTTTATCAACACCACCTTTCTAACTTCTAGAGATCAACACAATGTGTTGGCCAGATGTCCTCTGAGGTAATGCTTCACTCACAAAGCCTCAACACCCCTTGATCCAACAAATCAAGAATAACCAATCTCTCCCAATCAAACTTATTGGTAACCAGCATGCTTTCATCCGAGAGATTCACCTGTACAAACACAACCCCAATCAATAATATACTTTCACATGTACATAATCAAATACAAACCTCTGGGGTCTTACAGACAACTTGATGTTGCTTCTCAACTTCATAGTATGATTATCTGCCGAATATTTGATAGAAGATTCCTTAATCATATGTTTTCCTTCCTTCTTCTCATGCAGCAACATATCCTCCAAAATTCATTCTTCAATTAACATCAAGCTAAGCTCCCCCTCTCAACCAGGAAGCACCTCTTTATTCAGACTCCCTCTTAATCTTAGGGAGATCTCTTCTATTCATGCTTCCTCTAGGAGATTAGCTTCTCTCTTTTCGACATTAGACAATCTTTCGTGGCTTCCAATTGTTTCATCAGAGTTATTATCATCCCCATAATGCTTATCACATCAATGAACATCTTCACCAAGTTGAAGATTGTGTACCTGCACAACTTAAATAGCAAGTACAACCAAACCTATATAAGCATGATTGTTAGCCATATCAGAATCACGGAATAATTTTATATATATATCAGATACCCAGACTTAATTATAAACAAGAGACATATACTCTTCAACATCTTGCTAGGGACTTTGTCATACACCCTAGAATACTTCAACTTTCATTCCATCTAGGGTTTCGATTGTAGAAATTTGAATAATATAACACTTATTCACAAATATTATCCTAATTATAAACTATTTGCGGAATGCATGCATAATACATAACCTCCTCTACCATTGATCATCAATTTGCGGAATTAAAAAAAACAATCGCATGCGCACATTGAAACATCAATCACACATATCAACACAGTATGTAATGGGGAAAGCATACAGCTGAAAACCCCCAACTATCTGTATATTATAATGATAGAGAACATGTAACAATACATATTACAATACTCCTCACAAGTACTCAGTACTATCTCCACATGCTACACACAAAACTAGCTCAGATCTGAACAAGTCACGGGTTCAAATCTCCTCCACTGTTTGCCTGCCTCTACTGCGCAATCCAAGTTGAGAATAGATCAGATCCAAATTTGAATTCCCTTGGCTTGTA
Source organism: Pinus tabuliformis (assembly GCA_031772625.1). Lineage (NCBI taxonomy): Eukaryota > Viridiplantae > Streptophyta > Pinopsida > Pinales > Pinaceae > Pinus > Pinus tabuliformis. The sequence goes on along the minus strand of CM062817.1, from coordinate 1,229,958,971 downwards.
CTATGCAATCCTCATTGGAAATCTCAATCAATGATTGTGCAAATCTCATGCATAGCTATAGTCACAACTGATAGTAGTCTCACCCTTTCACCCACCTCTAACACTTGTCTCCATTGAACTATTGATGCACTGAGTTAACTAATGTATTCTTTAGTTTATTTATGAGTTAATAATTAGTGAATTGATTAATAATTAATTCACATCACTCATCACTAGTGTATTTGGCAGTTAGACTAAATACAACTAGTTCAACTAAGTCGAACTGAACACAACTCCATCAACTCCTCAATCAACTCCACCAAACTCAATCACTTGAGTTCTAACTGAAGTCCATCATGCAATAGCTCAACTAACCCATAGGAAAAGTGTATTTCCTTCTGGGAGTTGCATGTGCCACATCCGTAGCTCGAACTGAAGTGCTGCAAGAGGATAAGATAATGTTTATAGTCCAAATATTATTAAGAGCTAATAATATTTGATTGTTCTATTTTTTGACTGGCAGTCTAAAAATAGACTCCACCCATATGTCTAAAAATAGAGGTCCATATATTTTTACCAACATGACCAATCATCCATAAATAGCATCTTGCAACTCATAGACCATGATCCATATGTCTAAAAATAAACATAGTCTAAAAATAGACTTTGCGCCAAAAATAGCCTGCGGGCCCACTTAGTGAAGGCAACTTCTTTTCACTAAGCTCCATCATCTTGTTTCATTTTCAACACTCCCTCTCAACAAGATATGGATTATCTGCAACCCCTATCTTGCCTCTGTGGTGTTTGAATTTTCTCCTGGTGAGCGCCTTCGTCAAGATATCAGCATCCTGATCCTCCGTGGGAATGTATGAAAGTAACATGATTCTCCGCTGCACACAATCTCTGATATGATGGTACCTGATATCGATGTGCTTGGATCTATCATGAAATACTGGATTAGCTGAGAGTTTAATGCAACTCTGGTTATCACAATAAATCACAGTAGGCTCCAAGTGTGACCAAAACAACTCGACCAGGATCTTCCTCATCCATATAGCCTCACATGCAGCCAAACTTGCTGCCATATACTCGGCCTCTGCTGAACTGAGTGCCACGGATCTCTGCTTCATGGTGTACCAAGAAACTGATGTTGAACCGATACTGAAGATCCCTCTAGATGTGCTCTTTCTTTCCGTTGGGCTCCCTGCCCAATCTGCATCCGTGAAGCCACATAGCTTCACCTCATCCTCCTATCTGTACCATAATCCATATCCCGATGTGCCTCTGAGATAACGCAATACATGCTTTCCTGCCTTCCAGAAGAGCTTGGTTGGCTTAACCATAGCTTGTGAAAGCTGGTTAACAGCATAGCATATATTGGGTCGTGTATTGACCAGATACATAAGCGACCCCACCAACTGTCGATAAACAGTGGCATCCACTACCTCCGTTGAAGTAGCATCCTCCTTCATCCAACCTCTAGGAAGAGGAGTATCAACAGGCTTACAGCCATGCATGTTGAACTTCTCCAGTATCTCCCGGGAATACTTACCCTGAGAAACAAATAGTCCATCACTGCATTGCCAAATTTCCAATCCCAGGAAATAATGAAGGAGGCCCAAGTCCTTCATCTCAAACTCTCTAGCAAGATCTTCCTTGCATGAAAGTATCAATAGCTCATCTCCCGTCAAAATCAAATCATCTACATAAAGTATAATGATTAGCAACTTACCCTCCACCACAATCTGGTATAGGTTAGGATCCGCCTCACTCTTGGAGAATCCAAGTCCAGTGAAATAATTGTCTATCTGTGTGTCAAGCATGAGGTGCTTGTTTCAACCCATAAAACGCTCTCTTGAGCCTGCACACATGCGACTCGCTACTGAAAATATCGAAACCTTCGGGCTACTCTATGTACACCTCCTCCTCAATGACTCCATTGAGGAACGCAATATTCACATCCATCTGATGGATGTGCCACCCCATCTGCACTGAGAGAGAAAGAATCGTCCGTATGGAAGAATACCTTGTGACAGGTGCAAAGGTCTCCTCATAATCGATCCCCTCTATCTGTGAGAAGCCTTGGGTAACAAATCTTGCCTTGTACTTCTCCACACTCCCGTCAGCTGCCTGCTTCACTTTGTAGATCCATCTCAAACCCACCACTGATTTCCCCTCCGATCTTGGGACAATCTCCCATGCAATGTTTCTGACAATCGAATCATACTCTTCCACCATGGCATCTACCGATGTGGGATCCTCCACATCTTCCTTGAAAGAGGATGGCTCAGTCACGACACATTTGCTCACAAGAGCCATGTATCCAGTGTACCGATCAGGTGACTGTCTCTGTCTGCGTTGTGTTGTAGGTGGTCCTACAACCTTCTCTGCATCTTGAGCCAGTCGCTCAACTTCTGTAGTGTGCTTTTGCCCTGTGATGGTTGGCGCTGCATGGGTGGTCTCTTCCACTCCATGAACTTCATCCTGTGGCTGATCCACATCCTTAAGCTCATCCTTAGGAACTAATAGCTCCTCATCTGCATGCAAGTGTGGCTCCTTCTCAAGCGAACACTTAATGGCTTTCTCCTCCTGAAATTTGATATCCCGTCGCACAACAGTCTTGCGACTGTCTGGCAAATACACATGATAGTTGTGGGGCATATCAGTGTACCCCACAAATATCCCAACCTCTGCGGTCAGCTCCAACTTCTTCCTGGCATCCTTCGTCACATGCATGTAAACAGGAGAACCAAAAATCCTCAAATGGGAAATATCAGGCCTCTTACTAGAATAAGCCTCCTTGGATGTACTCATGCCAAGTATCTTGTGAGGACAATGGTTCTGCACATATACTGCAGTATTGCATGCCTCCGCCCACAAGTGAAGGGGTAGGCCTTGATCATGCAACATCGCCCGTGCAGCACCCACAATTGTTCTGTTCTTCCGCTCAGCAACCCCCTTCTGCTATGGGTTATGGGGAGCTATGAGCTCTCTTCGAATCCCTTCTACGCTGCAGAAGTCCTTGAACTCACCAGAGATGAATTCACCACCATTGTCACTCCTAAGAGCCTTCACCTTATTCCCCGATTCCTTCTTGACCAGTGCTTTGAACTCACAGAACTTTGAGTATGTCTCGCTCTTCTTCTGCATGAAGAAGATCCAGCACTTTCAAGAGAAATCATCAACAAAGATCACATAGTACTTGTGCTTTGCTGTCGAAGCTACTAAGAAAGGTCCACACACGTCTGTGTGAATTCTCTCAAGAATCGTCGTGGCGTGACTATCCTTCTCGTGAAAGGTGGCTTTCACAAATTTTCCCAAAGTACACCCCTTGCACTAATCTGACAGCACAAGAGTGCCTTTAGGAAGCCCAGTAGAAATCTACTGCAGTATCTTCAAGGCTCCATGGTGAAGGTGGCCCAATCTCCAGTGCCACAGCTCGCCATCATCCCGGCTCACCAATCCTTCTACTTTGCATGCCATTGCTGCACAGCCATCTACATGCAATTGATAAAGGTTCTTGACTTGAACCCCTATCTTTCGGGTTTCTCCAGTTGTCTTACTGCGCAGGAAATCCTTTCCCTCACTGAAGAGAACATCATATCCCTTGTCTTCTAACATCACCACAGAGATAAGATTCTTCTTCAATCCTGGAACATGCATCACTTCCTTCAATACGAAGGGTTTACCAGACTCCCTCTCAAAGGAAATGGTACTGATACCAGTCGCACTGTATCTACCATCATCACCCATCTCGATGTGCACTCCAAGATCTTTCTCATCCAGATCAGAAAATAGATCTCGATCTCCTGTCATGTGAAAAGACGCACCACTGTCCAAGAACCATACCGATCCCATCACACTTGATACCAAGCATGCGATCAGTGAAAAATCCAACTCAAACTGCGAGGCTACGGCCTCTCCCGCTGCAGATCCAGCAACTTGCTTATTTTTCTTCTTCTACCGACAATTTGTGGCATAATGTCTATGCTGGTGACAGTGAAAGCACTTCACCTTGGACATGTCTTGCTTCTTGCCTTTCGCACCGGAATGAGAAGCTTTCTTGTTCTTCCCCTTCTTTGCTTTGGCAGCCAAAGTGCAATTTTCTTCATCAGATGCCTTTGATGAAGATTTGTCCCTGGTATTTCGCTTGATCTCCTCTTGCACAAGATCAGACCAAAGTCTCTCCCATCCTAGAAATTTCTCCCGACCATTGACAAAGACTTGATAGGAATGCCAACTCTTCGGAAGACCAAGGAGAGCCAAGATCACCAAGTCCTCATCATCGACAGTCACCCCCACACTTCCCAGCTCATCCTGACATTGGGTGAACTTCGTGAGATACTTGGGCATACTATCTCCTTTCTCACACTTTATGTTTCTGAGTTTATCCTTGAGCGCCAACTTCCTCCGGTCGCTCTTATTTTGGAATAAATCTGTCAACACTTTCCACATCAAGTATGGAGAAGCCTTTCCATGCAGGCTGGATACAATGTGATCCTTCACGCCCTCCACTAGAATCCTTTGACACTTTGCTATCTTATTTTGCCAAGCCTCAACTTGAGCAGCATCAATAGGCTTTGGTACCTCAACATCTATGAACTCCTTCAACCCATTGTCATCTAACACCACCTCCATCCTGTCTTTCCATGCAATATAATTCGAGCTGCCTTCAAGGGCATACTCCAATCACAATCCGTTGAAAGACATTTAAACTTCGACACCAAGAAAACACTGCTGCAAATTTAAATTCCACCAGCTCAAAACTCAACTGCTTATGATCTAAAATTCGTGAGAAAAAAGTATTTCTCGTACAGAGATTGACTGTATGGGCATTTACCGGATATCTCACCTTCCAAAAGAAGGATGAATCTAGAGGCTACCTGGCCCGATTACAGACTCTGCCAGAAGAAATAAAATGTAATCACTTTCTAAATAATAGATCTGATGATCAACTTCGCTCTGATACCATGTAGAAATTTGAATAATATAACACTTATTCACAGAGATTATCCTGATTATACACTATTTTCGGAATGCATGCATAATACATAACCTCCTCTACCATTGATCATCAATTTGCGGAATTAAAAAAACAATCGCATGCACACATTGAAACATCAATCGCACATATCAACACAGTATGTAATGGGGAAAGCATACAGCTGAAAACCCCCAACTATCTGTATATTATAATGATAGAGAACATGTAACAATACATAGTACAATACTCCTCACAAGTACTCAGTACTATCTCCACATGCTACACACAAAACTAGCTCAGATCTGAACAAGTCACGGGTTCAAATCTCCTCCACTGTTTGCCTGCCTCTACTGCGCAATCCAAGTTGAGAATAGATCAGATCCAAGTTCAAATTCCCTTGGCTTGTACTGCGAAATCCTCATTGGCAATCTCAATCAATGATTGTGCAAATCTCATGCACAGCTATAGTCACAACTGATAGTAGTCTCACCCTTTCACCCACCTCTAACACTTGTCTCCACTGAACTGTCCATGCACTGAGTTAACTGATGTATTCTTTAGTTGATTTATGAGTTAATAATTAGTGAATTAATTAATAATTAATTCACATCACTCATCACTAGTGTATTCGGCAGTTAAACTAAATACAACTAGTTCAACTAAGTCAAACTGAACACAACTCCATCAACTCCTCAATCAACTCCACCAAACTCAATCACTTGAGTTCTAACTGAAGTCCATCATGCAATAGCTCAACTAACCCATAGGAAAAGCGTATTTCCTTATGGCAGTTGCATGTGCCACATTTGTAGCTCGAACTGAAGTGCTGCAAGAGGATAAGATAATGCTTACGGTCCAAATATTATTAAGAGCTAATAATATTCGATTGTTCTATTTTTTGACTGGCAGTCTAAAAATAGACTCCGCCCATATGTTTGAAAATAGAGGTCCATCTATTTTTACCAACATGACCAATCATCCATAAATAGCATCTTGCAACTCATAGACCATGATCCATATGTCTAAAAATAGACATAGTCTAAAAATAGACTTTGCGCCAAAAAGAGCCCACGGGCCCACTTAGTGAAGGCGACTTCTTTTCACTAAGCTCCATCATCTTGTTTCATTTTCAACATCGATGTGTCTTCCAAAGGTATGACATACCTTACTACAACATATAGCAAACCCTAGAAATAATTCACACAAATATAGATCTACAAAGAATCTACACAACCTTTCAAAATACATATGTTAGATTTCTCACTAGGGATTCATACAAATCCTGGATTTCATACAAAAGAATCAATCAAGTCAATCACAGCTTAATCATTAACCTAACCAACTTCCACTAGGGTTAGTTCCAACCCCTTGATTTTCAATCAATCATCAACCAGTCACTAACATGACCAACTACCACTAGGGTTAGTTTCAAACCCTAGATTTCCAAGAAATAATTAATCATATAGTTACATCTCAAGTTATCATATAGTTACAATCATAAGAGATTTCTACTTCAACTAAGGTTCAACTCCAAAAACTTATAATTCAAAAATTCACCAAACTTTATACAAATCTAAAATCATCAAATTCCAGAGCTTTTACTTTGACTAAGATTTAATTCCCAAACCTTAGAATTCCATTTTCACAATCTCAACAATCATTACATACATAGATCTCATATTGTTACATTTCACACTAGACAATGTCACTACTAGGATTTAACTGCTAAACCCTAGATTTTTCAATTTCAACAATCATTTAATGGATTTTGGATTGTTATATCACACATACTAGACAATTTTAACTTCACTAGGGTTTATCTATAACACCCTAGATTTCCAGATATCATCATCCTAGAATCTCAGACAATGACTTCCATTAAATCCTAAGACTTATGACCATCAATGACTAGGTCAACACATATCTAGGAATTCATAATCATACATAAGCATATCATATTTCCAACTACATTAATACATCTTGACCTAGAACAACCTAGGATTTCAACCAAAAGGACATATCTATATGTGCCTAGATTTCATCATCACGCAAAATACATTTCATATCACGTGTTAGTCAAACCCAACTTCACGACAATATCAAATAAGAGTTAGACACACAACCATACTGATTGCACTAGGGTTTGGTCAGACAAACACACACATATCACGTGAATCAATTCTAAGACAATATACAGAACTTTCTCACACATTCCACCAAACCCTAATAAGCTAGGGTTCTAATGTAGAACACACATTCCACCAAACCCTAATGTGCTAGGGTTCCAATGTAGAACACAACAAACCCTATATTACCAAAACTTTAAAGGTTCCAGAATTTTAGGCCTTATCACTCATCCCTAACAAGTTAGAATTTCCTGATCATCCCAAAATCCCAAACATGACATCATCAATAGAAAAAATTCAACTATCATTTCACAATATCCCTAATCAACTTTAGGATTTCAAACATTCACAATATCATACCCTTCGGTTAGGGTTTCCAAAACCTGTCTAGGGTTCTACATAGTCAATCAAGTATATGAGGGGGGTGAGTATATTTATCAAAATATGAATCACCGAAACAAGAATCACCAAGATTCAATACAACTAGTCATAACAAAGTTAGTAATAGATCATAAAATTAATAATCATTGCAATCAATGTATTCAAAGCATACCTTTGTTTCTTGACTAACCTTGTCTTGAGAGATCCTCCTTCTTGCAAATGTTTTCCCTAAACAAGACAATAGAGGGAGAAAGGTGATTAGTATTTAATATAATCAAAACTAAATGAGTACATGAACCCAAAACTGAAAAGGCATGAGATACTTATCTTTGAGAGTTTTTGGGAGCTCCCTCCAAAGCTTGAGGGAAACTACGAACTTAAAGCAATACATAAATGTATTTACCAAAGATATGTTAAAAACCTATAAATTCTAAAACATATAAAACAAGATATGTAAAGCTACAAGCAAGGGACTTAGTAGTGTAAGTCCCAAATGTTGGATTATTTGGGCTTGACTTTCTTTGAGTCTCCTTATACAACAAGGTTGGATTGATCTCTTCCTCTTTTCTTATTCTTTGGATTCTCAGGATAGTCCCTTTTGTAGTTACCCTTCTTATGACATTGATAACACTTTATCTTGGACATTTCAAATTTCTTCCTTGGTCCCTTCAATCTATTTCCGTTATGATGAGCAACATAAGCATTTGATTGGCAACCATTGAGATCCTTAATTCTTCTTGACTACAAGCGGTCCATAATTCTTCAAAGGTGGGTGATACCTTCCAACTGTTGAGACATGAAGAAAATGCACCCCAAGAGGGTGGAAATCCTAATATAGAATCTATCACCAGTTATTTATCTGGAACAATCTCATTGATGGCCAAAAGATCATCCCTGAGTCTAGATATCTTCACAAAGAAGGTTTCCACAATATCCTCTTTAGTGATCTTCGTATTCCTCCATTCATTCTTCAAACATGCTACTTGACCAATGTTCTTAATAATAAACAACTTCGACAAGGCTTCATACATATCCTGAGCATGATCGATGTTATCTATGAATGGGACAAGATTTTCTTTTATCCCTTCTACCATTAGAGTCCTAGCCACCAATTCTAAATCCCTGAATTTTGCTTTGTCAGCATCACTGGCTTCTTTAGTATGATTCTTTACATTTCCTTTTACTAAATCTAACACCTTGTTCTTATAGAGGATTAGGTCAATCCTCTTCTTCCAGGATATGAAATTAGATGCCCCTTCAAGATTGTTCTCACCCTTGATAGAGTTAGAAATATTCCTTGAATATGATAGACTCCTTCACTGAGAGTGCCTATGAATGGATTTTCCTTTTTCTTCTTCACCAAACCTCTGATACCATGTTGGAAAATCAGAAAGGTAGTGAATATTTTCTTTACCTTGATAATTACTTGTGATGTTCCTTATTATTACAATTATTTATATCTTCTTTCTTTAGTTCATCAAGCAATTACCAAAAGTAGCAGCACATAAAACAATGAACACAAGATGTAGGCACATGCCAGGGAAAAACCCCTTTAAGGGGAAAACCCAGTCAAAGTAATTATTCCTTTCAATAGTATTCCTTCAGATTCTTCACCCTATACCAAGACCAAACCTTCCCTCCACACCAAGTCAGTCTCCAAAAGAATGACCTCTTCCAGCAACTTCGACTATGCAACAACTTGTAGTAGCTAACAACTTCTGACAACAGTCCAACTTGGAAGACTTCGATCTCCCAATCCAGAACACGAAATAGAGAGAGACCACCACCAAATTTTTTATTTTATTTGACTCCTTAGACTCACTCAAACTCACATTCACTTTAGCTTCCCGGCAACAAACTTTCCCCGCTACCCACTTCGCACTTTTTCCCAACAACAAGATTTTCACATTTTTGCCCAGTAGAGAGAATTCAAACTTGATGAGAAGTAATGCTACAAATGAATTCAATGTCCTTCCTTTTATAGGATTCTTGTGGGATCGAATAGTGTCTTAGGCCAACTTGATCTTCCCTTAGGTCGACATGGTGTGCAGGGTCCATATTTCATATTTGACTCAATACTAAACCTTTTTACATGATTCAAAAGCCCAAGAAGGGTCTCTTTAAATGTACAATAATTCTATAAACTCAGAATAAATCCTAGAAGTCCTCAATGGGGACTTTGACCTAAAAAATGGTGACCCAAGCATGAAACCCATGATTTAATAAGTCAGAATAATAATGATAATTATTATTTTCTTTATTCTTTTGAAAAGTACATTACATGATGACTCAAGTACATTATTGAAGACCGAACATAGTTGCTTTTTCCAAAAGAAAGGAGGTCTTGTCATTTGTGTCATCGAATAATTGTTCATTTATGTGATGTAAAGGAGGTTTCCCCCTCGAAGAGGATAACTCTAAATTCATTGATCTATCTTTTATTTTATTTTATGAGTTGACTGCATAACACAATTAAATACTAGTAAACAGTAAAATGTGTTGAGAAACCAAGTGTAATAAAAATGATGCTTGATCTCTCTTAACTTGATAATTACTTGTGAATGTTTGTTGGATTCTTATTAAATTTATTTTATCTTCATCAAGTAATTACCGAAACATAAATATCACAAATAAACAAAGAACACCAAAATTAGGCTCGAAGCCATGGAAAAAACCCCACAATGGGGAAAACTCAATGAAATCCTTCTCTTATAGAATCAGATCAAAATGAGATTTCCAAGACCCGAGACTAAGACCAAGAATGTCATAATGAACCCAAGTCAACCCTCCTATAAGTCTCCTCTAACAAAGTCAATGTCAACAAAAGTCAATGCTCGTCAATTCTTTGAAATCTAGTCAGACCACGAAAATTTTGTACTTGCAATAGATGGCTGAATTTCAGCCCTGTAACAACCTCAAATAATTGTATAACCTTCGCACGTGTGAGAAAAATTAGGCAGAAAAATCGATATTTCTCTCTCCTTTAACCTTCTTCTCTCTCCTTTGAGTTTGACTGGTTTTTCCTCTTGTTCTTACACAGAAATCAATGTGAGGAAGTAAGTGAGTGAATGTGCTTCAAGTGATCGAGTTGAATTGTATATATATATATATATATATATATATATATAGGAGGGTCAAATATCTACCTATATGGCTAACTTGTCCAAGGAGGGCCGACTTGGTCTTGTGTTGACTATTTTACTCAAAATAAAATTACTTTTCTTTTTCTTACAAAAGTTCAAATAGGACTTGACTTAAGTACATTTCTTTCAACTCAAAATAATTTATTTTTGAATCTATAAGCATGAAGAACATGCTTTGACCAAAATAAAATAATAATAATGAATATAATAATAAATATATCAATGATAAAAATTACTTTTTATTACATTATGAAGACTGACACTAGTTACATTTTTCCAAGGAAAATTTTAAGGATGGAAATTTTTCTTGAAGTTTAAAACATTGGCGAATCTCACTAATCCCTAATATGCAAATTATAAAATGTTTATTGATATATTTGTAAACTTATTCAAATTTATAATGATTTTATATATAGTCCTTATATAATGTTGGCGATTTTTAAGGTAAAATAATTTTATATTCTAAAATTTGGGCGAATCGTCTTTTATAAAATTGGAAATTTGCGAATCTTTTTTGTGGAAAAATCGTGGAAATTAGCCCACTGGGCGAACATTAGCCCCTAAAATTTTCCATGCATTTTTCAACACTCCCTCTTAACTAGGGAGGTATTCATAATGACACAATAGGACAATATCAAGCTGAAATATTCATATAAGACAGGATCCTGATTGATAAGTGTCAATGATGATTTTTCATCATCATATCCAACATTGTCAAAAATAGAAAAGCCTTTACCTTCAAGCTCTATCTCTCCATTAGATCAGATCACTATGCTCAGAGGCATAAATTTGGACACCATCGTTTCTCTAGGCACATACCCCATCCAAATTTTCACCAAGTATATCTACAAATGATTATTTCCTAATCCATTGTCATAATATTTGACACCAGTAAATATCATTCCTAAGGACTATTCTTATCTTGGAATAATTTACTTGACTTATAGCGGTTAATCCTGGTCAAAGTACGAATCGACAAAGAGTATCGGACCCAGATGCTTATCCAATCCACCATTCTCCCTACCAGTGCCTTTACTATGCTTACAATTGTTAGTCTTGGCCATAATACATGACACATGGAGACTAAGGTGTCCACCCTCACTCCCTCTTAACCAGGGAGGAGATATCCACAAGCCTAAGCTTGTTTCAAAAATACCCATCATTTTCATAGAAAGGAATATCATCAATACATTGAGTATATGCTTATTCAGTGGAGACATATTGTTGTTTCATGACCTCATCATGTCACAAATAAAAAATTACTTCGACCTTCCTGGTTCTTTGCCAATATTTACGTAGGCTTGATCAATATCAAAATCGAATCTAACATGTCATTAAGTAGTTCATCAAACATTCTTCTTCACAACTGAATGTACCAACCACCTCAAATTTTTCCTTTATGGTGCTCAAAAACATGTTATGTATTCTTCTAGGAAACCAAGCCATATTTCAAATATCAATAATATATATTTCTTTTATTGAATCAATTAATGTTACTACAAATCTCAAGATATAAGGTCCTTCATGTCAAATTCAGCTTCCTGCTCTCTTTAAAGTCAATATTACTCCCTATGGTTCATGAATCTTTTCTTTCAAGCTACAAGGCCCTCTTTAACCATAAGACTACTTCAAAAATCTTGGAGTATTTATTCTAACTGAGGCAATTGTCTTCATTTGCTTCATTTTCCTCTTCAAAATGTTCTCCCTTTCTACAAACATATCCTTCCAAGACATTGTAAGAGGAAATGATCAATAATAGTGTTAAGATAGTTCTACTAATAACATAAATCAACCCATTGCAGGATCAAATTTCTTTAATGACGTGATTGAACATTCGAACCAACCAACTGCTAGATTTGTAGACTATCAATAAACCTACTTGGAGAATAAGTTTTTTTGACTTTCTTCCCAACTATCTAGAAGTAATGTGTCTAATCAACATGTAAATTTTATTTTTTCCAACTCCCTCTATCCATAAGAATTTGATTTCAAGGTGTTCATGAAACTTCTTTTTTCATCTGAGGTAAGTTTACTTCTTCCATGATGTTATTCAATTGACTGTTTGAAAATATGCTATTAAATTCCTTGCATTCTTCTTGTAGAATTCATTTTCATTGTTCTTATAGTGATGATATCTAATTTTCTTTCAAAATGCCTTGTACCGGTAATATTACTTTCCTTATTGTATGAATTCAACTTATCTTTACCGGAATTGAAACAAATACCATGTTGGAGAAAAAATTGCATATTGACCTTGACTTTGCTCTTGTTTTGCTTCTATTTGTAGCTTGTAGTCCTTGCTTTCTATAATGAATGCTTCTAAATATTCATGATGAAATTAACATCTTTGGTCCTACTATGGTGATTGTAGAATATTTCGACTATGGAATAGTGTCTAGGAAACTTTTGATGACCCAAACTCTTTTAAACTATATGCTTTTTCTTAAAGTAGATCTTCATGACTTCAAACTTGCAAATTCCAAAAGAAACTTTCATCGTTCAAGTGTAACTGCAACTGCTACTCCAAATGTTACCTTCTAAAATGAAAACAAACTTACTTGCAAACCTAATACTTGCTAATTTTTTAATAGTAGAGGTCCTTATTATCTTCAGTCTTCAGATTCTTTTCAGCTTCTTCATCTCTTGTTACATGTGCTTCATCTCTTTCCTTCCTTTTATTGTAGTTTTTTTCTTAGGGTCCTTAGGACAATCTTTCTTATAATGTCCATATTCATTGCAACCAAAACATTTAAATTTACACATGTCTCAGTTTCCATGAGGCTTGTTGTTTTTTTGCTTATGATGAGATCCAAATATTCCAAAGTTTCCTTCAATATTGTTTCTTCTAGAACACATAGAGTCTAAATTTCTTCAAAAGATGGGGTATATTGTCTTTCATAGAATCCACTTGCAAAACCACTCCAAGCTAGAGGTAGAGCATTAACTATGAAGGTGATTAATTTAAAATATGATATGATTTCCCTAAGTCTTTGAAGTTAATCCTTTATCTTTCATATCTTCACAAAATATGAGGCCACATATTCATATTTTGACATTGACTTGTTCCATAGAGTTGGTTCCTTAGAGATATCTTTTGACCGGTAGTATTGATAGAATATAGTTTGACCAATTTATCATAGAATTCTTTGGATGTGGCCAAATATGAAACAAAAGAGATGAAATGTTCCTTGATAGAATCAAAGAGGATTCTTTGAGCCCTTATTTCTCCCTTGTTACACTTCTTGAGAATTCTTCTTTTCTGGTACTGGAACACTACCTTCAACAAATTGCATGACTTCATTTTCTTTGAGAATGAGATCAATTCTCTTCTTCCAAGCCTTGTAATTAGAAGCTCCACCGAGCTTGTTTCCTTCCTTACAAATATATATCGTCTGGCTAGGAGGATTAGACATAGAGTATAATAGAGTACTTAATTATCAAAGGAGGAGAAGTTGTTGTGAGTGTCTTCAAGAATGCTAATGAGAGGACAAGGGCGATGATGAGAGCTTGATGATATTTCCAAGAGCCTTCAATAATGTCTAAGAGATGTTTGCTATTAGGATGCTTGCAATAAAATATCTTCAAGCCTTCCTTGGAGAGATAACTATTGTAATAGAGTCTTCAAGTATGCTAATAACTTGTGATATTTCAAACTTCCTTCCTTTCACTTTAGCTCTGATTCCATGTTAAGAAACCTAGTGTAATAAAGATGATGTTGGATTTCTCTTAACTTGATAATTACTTGTGAATGTTTGTTGGCTTCTTATTAAATTTATCTTCTCTTCATCAAGAAATTAAAAAAACATAAATATCACAAAGAGACAAAGAATACTATAATTAGGCTCTCATCACAATGAACCCAAGTTATCCCTCCTCCAAGTCTCCTCCAACAAAATCAAAGTTAACAAAAGTCAATGTTGGCCAAATCTTTGAAATCTAGGCAAACCACATAATTTTTGGACTCGCAATAGATGGCCAAATTTCAAGCCTATAACAACCTCAGAAAATTATAAAACCTTCACACATGTGAGAAAAATTAGGGCATAATACTTTATCTTTCTCTCTCCTTTGACTTTCTTCTCTCTTGTTTGACTTCGACTAGTTTTTCTTCTTGTTATTGCACAAAAATTGATGTGATGATGTGAGTCGATGTACTTCAACTAGTCGATCTGAATTTTATATATACATATCTAGGAGGGTCAAATAGCTGCCTCTAAGGTTGACTGTGCCTTGTGTTGACTATTTGACTCAAAATAAAATTACTTTTATTTTTCTTTAAAAAGTTCGAATGGGTCTTGACTCAATTACATTTATTTTGACTCAAAATAATTTCTTTTTGACTCCTTTTTACTCTTTTTGACTCTATAAGGATGAAGAACATGATTTTATGAAAATAAAATAATAACAATGAATATAATAATAAACATATCAATGATAAAAATTACATTTTATTACATTATGAAGATCGACACTAGTTACATTTTTTAACAAAACAAATGTGCCAAGATTTAAGGACACTTACAATATGTGAAAGCATATACAGTGATTGTTTGGCTATCAACTGTCTTTCAGATCCATAATGTCTTGAATGAATCGATCCAACATAACTTTAATGAAATATTTCATTGGATCGATTGTAATCTCTAGCTTAACTTATTCATTGAATATCCGATTCTCAATTTCCATATCCTCTTTTTGTAATTGAGTAGCCAAGGCAAACTTATCTCCATTAATACTAACAAGAGTAATTAGCCATTTGCTAATTTCTTTTGTAGTAAAATCAATTATATATCATCAAACTCTCTTGTTGTTGACTCTTTTAGCCTTTCTAATTTGGCTATTAGTGTATCTCTGTAATTAATGCAAAATCACATATGATGCATGAACTGTTTATACCCTGGGAAATTTGCACCTCCTTCAGAAACTCATCACCTCTTCTATTCTTTATGCTTTCACATTCAAAAATAATGTTTTCTGGTGTGCTAATTCTTTTAGGCCTTCCAACTTTGATCTGCTTCATTCAATTAGCATTTGGGAGTCCTCTATTTTCTTTTGTCTAGATCAAACACCAAACCAACCTTTTGATTAAAAGTAAGTAAGTCGTTGTTAACCAAGTGATTGTCTTCCTTAACATTACTTTTAACCAAATCGGAAAATGAGTTGATTCCCTACACTAAATGTCGCAGATCGTAAGCTGGTTGCCATGCATTTTCAATTATTTCTAATCTTCGGTGAATATTAGTGATAATATGAGATTCAGCAAAGTTTTAGAGCCTTATTAGGTCCATCGGATGTGATGGGAGTAGAAATTGCATATGGTAGTGCCTGTATTGCTAGTGGATCCAATGCACCCAATTATAAAAAAAAACATTATTTATATATGTGCTTATGACAGAGGGGATGCAACTGCCTCTAACTTGATCCCGGGACTGCGGACCCCCAACATTATATATACAAAAGGTTTTCCACTGCACCACATAGGTTATAGTTGTAAGAAAAGGTAGAGCCCTTTACTTTTGTAGTGTGATTATCATTGTTTTTGATAATACATAGATTTTTTGTCATTTTGGAGATTTAAAAAGGGAAAGATTTTTGCAAAGGGTTCATGGAGGATTTTTAAAAAGCTATAGAATAGAGAACCAACATTAGAGATTAGGGATTTGATGTAATTTGAGTCATTTTGCATCAGAATTGAAGAGGCCACTCCATTAGAAGTGGACTTGGAGACGCAGTCCACATTGGGTGAACATTGTTATCAATCTCATTGTGTTGTTTTATTTTATCCGCAGTCGTTATTTCTACTATAGTTTTTTTAATAGTTTTTTTTTTTTTTAATCAATTTTGGTATTTCACATTTTGTTTAAGATGATAAATCATAGGCTCACAAGAAAAGATCCTAATCACTTTGAAACTATGAGAAAATTCAAAATATTGTATGGGAACTCTTAGATAATGATGGTAATAAGATTAAAGACTTTCATGGGATGGTAGGTCTTTGGATCACCCACTTTTCACACATTTTTGAGGAGCATAAGAGAACAAACTGATGGGAGATAATGAAGATTATTTCATAATTTCTTAAGATGGTGGAAGAAGATGACAATAAATCACTATTTCAAGAAGTTAATAGGGAAGAACTAATGAATTTCTTGAAATCATTCTAAAAGTATAAGAGAGTGGGACCTAATGGGTGGCCTATAGAGTTTTATTTGAATTTTTTGACCTTATGGGAGAAAACATGTTAAGAATTGTGGAGGTTAGATGGGAAGGGAAAGTTCTTAGGAATTTTAATTCAACTTTTATTGATCTAATTTCTAAGTAGAAATACTCAATGAATTTGTAGGTGTCATGCCAATTTCACTATGTAATTATGAGTACAAGATTATGTCAAAATCTATTGCTATGAGGATCAAGTTGTTATTATCTAAGTATATTTGCCTAAAATAATTTGGGTTCCTAAAGGGAAGGGAAATTCATGAAGTTATTACTTCTACCCAAGAAGACATCCATTCTTTCAAGCAACAAAAATGCCCAACTACTATTATTACTAGATCTCTCTAGAGTTTATGAAAAGATCTCCTAGCTCTATTTACGACTCATACTTCACTTGAGTTTATCTCTTCCCATTATGAGGTGGATTATCGGTTGTGTGACTGATGTTTCCTTTTAGATGTTAATAAATGCTATTGGTTCCCCTTCCTTCTAGAATTTAAGGGGGCTCAGACAAGGGTGTTCCTTATCACCTTATCTACTTTTGTTAAGAGCTAAAGGACTTACTAGGCCAATCCATAATGTTAGAAGACTTGGATAAATTAAGGAAATCCAGGTTGGAAGAGGAGTGTCTCTTACCTATCTATTTTTTTTTTTATGATCTCTTGCTATTTAGAATAGGTTCAGTGAGGGAAAGCAAAAATATAAAGGATATATTATAGTTATATTCATTTACCATTAGGATGGAGATCAATGGCCATTTTTGCACTATACTCTTTTGCAATGGATCATAATCTAATTGAAAGGATTGGAAGAATATTTACTTTCTAACATTCCGATTTTGAAGTTAGTATTAAATATCTTGGATATATTTTAAAACCTAATAACTAATGTAAGGAGAACTAGATCTAGCTTCTATCCAAGGTTGAATAGTAGGTTATTTTTTGGTGTAATAGGTGAATTTCATGAGTAGGTCAACTTGTCCCAATAGAGTATGTCATAGAAACTATTCCCACTTTTTGGCACACTTTATCCCATATTTTGAAGGGAATTCTTAAAAAAATTAGAAAGTGTTCTCGAAAATTGTAGGTTTTAACCCTGCACAGAAATTACCTACAAATGAATTCTTAAAAACAGAAATATATACAATGGCGAGAACAAAGAATATACATAGATATTTTCTCCTGAAACCCAAAACTAGGAAAACCAGATTGATTTTTCATTATATTCCTTTTAGTGTTACAATACATTATATACATGTTGAAACATCCATAAACCCCAATCCATTAACCCTGGATTAGAACATAATCATAGTTCCCCTGACCGAGTCTACAAAACACCATGGGCAAAACCACTATGCACAAAAACTATAATGGCAGAAGTGTCCTTAGACACGTAATTTTATTAATCAGAAAAAAATAATTACATAATTGATTTTGCAAGAGTTTACACCCGAACAACACAAACACTCTTGCAATGAGCTATATATAAGCTCCATGTCCTAACTACCTCTAATTATGGATCACTTATTAAATAAAAAGTGTCCATTTACAATAAATTCTATTCAAACCAACTAGCTAACTAATCTCCTAAAATAGAGCCTAAGATACGATACATTTGGAGAGTCATATCTAGTTACAACAATATGCTAATTCTAAAAGTCTTCATTAAATAATTAAACATTCTAGAATAATAATTATTAATTTAATATCTTAAATTAATAATTATTTTATTCTAATTTTATAACCTATGATAAAATTGTATTTTTGGATCATCTAACATTCCCCCCTATGATCCAAAGATACATTACAACAGATACCAAGTTCATCCCTGAACTTAGTAAATTTTATTCTGCCAAGCGGTTTCGTGAAAATGTCGGAGATCTGATCTTCGGAAGGACAATAAACTGGCTTGAGGACATCTTTGGCAATGAGAGATCTGATATGATGATACTTGGTGTCCACATGCTTTGTCTTTGAATGAAAAACTGGGTTCTTGGCAAGTTTGATGGCTGACTGGCTGTCAATGAATAACGATGTAGCTTCTGCCTGAGAAATGCCCAAGTCCTGCAAAATTCGGCGCAACCAAACAATTTCACATGCTGCTTCCCATGCTGAAATGTACTCTGCTTCTGCTGAAGAAGTGGCCACTGTAGCTTGTTTCTTACAACTCCAAGATACTGCTGCTGACCCCATGTTCATTAAATAACCTGATGTTGATGCTCGATCATCAATACTCCCAGCAAAGTCGGCATCAGAATATCCACCAAGTACAAAAATTTTAGTCTTTGTGTAAAGAAGACCAAAATCTTTTGTTCCTTGGATATATCGAAGAACTCTTTTGGCTGCATTCCAATGGTTGTCTCGTGGTTCCTGCATAAAACGTGAAAGAATACTGACTGCATAAGATAGATCAGGATGCGTATTTGTCAAATAAATCAAGCTTCCAATCAACTATCTGTAAGTTGTACTGTCCACCTTTTCCCCCCCTTCAAATTTTGAAAGTTTCAAGTTTTGCTCCATGGGGGTAAGAACAGGCTTGCAATCCTGCATGCCAAAACGCTGAAGAACCTTTGCTGCATACTTACTCTGAGAAATGAAAATATGATGTGGACGTTGGAAGACTTCAACTCCAAGATAGTAGTGAAGTAATCCAAAATCTGTCATCTTAAAACCTGCATGTAACTCCTTTTTCACCTGTGCAATATGATCATCATGGTTGCCAATAATGATCAAATCATCTACATACATAACAAGAATTACCAGATATTTTCCCTGTTGTCGCACATACAAAGTATCATCAGATTCACTTCGTTGAAAACCAACTTTCTTAAGGTATTCATCCATCTTTGCATACCAAGCTTGGGGAGCTTGTTTTAATCCATATAAAGCCTTGATCAATTTGCAGACTTTATGTTCTTGTCCTTCAACTTCAAAACCTGGTGGTTGGGTCATATACACTTCCTCCTGTAAATCCCCGTTGAGAAAAGCACTTTTCACATCCATTTGATGAACTTTCCATCCTTTTTGAGCGGCCAGTGCAAGTGTTAATCGGATGGTGTTCCATTTAGCTGTAGGAGCAAACGTTTCCTCATAATCAATGCCTTCCTACTGCGCAAAACCTTTTGCAACAAGTCGAGATTTATACTTTTCAAGTTCTCCCTTTTGATTATACTTAATTCTGTAAACCCATTTGCATCCTATGGGTTTAACATTTGCTGGACAATCAACAAGTTTCCAAGTGTTGTTATCAATTACTGCTTAATATTCTTCAACCATAGCCTGTTTCCATTCTTTATGTTTTACTGCTTCTTTGTATGTGGAAGGTTCAGTAAAATCATTTTCTATCAAGGCAAAATTTCCTTCACTTCTATGTGCCCTTCTTGTTGTGGGGAAAAATGCCTATGCAGGACGATCCTATCCACCTAAGGTGTGGCAGTGCCTTAGCAACAAACAGAGACAGCTATTCTAGTATTCTTCCTTTATGAATTAAGAATGAAGAGAGATGGATGGACTAACCGGTGTCTTCCGTTTGTCCCTCGATCCGGTTTCTCTTCTCTTGGAGAGTTCCCAGCTACTTGCCTTCTCGCTCGCCCAGCTTCAGGAGGTTTCTGCAAGATCACAAGAAGAGAACACTACACAAGACATGGATTCATATTCATAACTAGTTCAGGATTAGAAATAAACTAAACATACTAATGCAATCATACATCAAAAATACATCAGTATATAGGAGAAACCAAGATAGCTTTATTGATGAATAACAAGGTTCAGGAAGAGATATAACCCAGAGGGCTCCAATCCAACATCTCCTTCCCAGCAAATGGAATTCCTATCTTCACCCCCTTCAAAGCATTAAGCATCCAATGATTCCAATCTCAAACCAACAGCAATTCTTTGCAATAACAAAATTCCAGCCTCTAGATCTCATGGAGGAGAGATCCATATATAGATGTTTGGAGAGAGGATGAGTCAGCTTGAGATCTGACTAGTTCCCTCTCCCTCTGTCAGTTCTTGATTCCACTCGGAGGTTCTTGCTTCCACTTGGAGATTTGGAACCTCTTACTCATCACCAGTCGAATTCCCTGAGGCAAGTGTCATTTTGGAAGCTTCCTGGGTTCTGACACCTTGAGAAATGAACTTGCCACATGTCCACTCTCGCTCAGCGCAGGTAGCCAGTGTTTCCTTTGACATTCAGCGCAGGTAGCCAGTGTTGGCTTTGACATTCAGCGCAAACAGCTAGTGGAGCCACTGAAATGATCCTGAATTGACTTGTTTTTGAGCAGTTTCTGGTGGAGAACTTCTGTGAATTGCTGTGGTTTGTTAGCCTTGTTCCTCTAGGGGTAGGAACAACATGTTTAGGGACTTTGGATCCCTTAGATTATGGACATTTCATGCTCAATGCTGTAAGGCACAAAAATGTCTATAACAGTTGCCCCTAAAGTATGAGGCTGTTTATCGGGTGAAATGCTTTATCAGGGGGATCCGAAGTTCATCCAATGCTGGGAGGAGACCTGTAATAAGATACAATACAATACATTATTTTTCATACTGCTTTCATGATCTAGCTGAGGCGGGCATTCCCATGCTCAGCTTTATAAATTCATTTTTCTGTACATAGAACAGACAATCGTCTGATGGTAGACTGATAATTTTGATGAAATTATCATCCTTTGAGTAGGATGATTATCTGCTGCAATGATGTACATGTCAATGTCTTTATCTTTCCTGAATATATATCGCAGCCCGGATGGATGAAACTAGATCTAGGGTCTTCAAACTCGTTCGATCTTCACTCTAAGTACAAGTCGATCCATGTGAGAAATGTTCTGAAGTCGAACATGGAAAGACATCGCTTGATTACCGGTCAATGATGTAAACCGTTAACAAGCGCGAGAGGAATCACCGATAATGATAATGACCCTCAAGGTACTGCAGTACAATTCACGTGGTGTGAATAAAGGACTTGGTGTCGAACACCACGCAAAATCTTTCGGTCGAAGGTCATTGATGTATACCTGTCGCCGGAAGTGAGAAACTTGCCATTGAGGCATGCAAGCTTCAAAGTACTGAAGGGGTTGTTCCTAGATCAACTTCTTGGATAATGAGCTGATGTCGACAAGAAGCGATCCGTCAAAGGAGGGCCTTAATGAATCCCACATCAATGACACGGAACGGAGCTAATGATTTTGATGGAGGTGAAAACGATCTGTGACATATGATTCAGGGTGGCGGTCATGAAAGGATGAAGGATAATGTATGGCAGTGGATGGGACATGGTTGACTTTTCTGAACGACTTCTCTTGAACATATGGCGACACTGATGCGATGGATTGGTAGCATTACCCCAAATATGGATGGTATGGCGAGACCATGGATGTGACCGGTGAATGAAACAACCCAACCCGATTGTGGTACGGAGGAAAAGTGTCATGTTCAAGAGCGACTTGCTACCATCAAAGTTTTCTTTAGTTTCTCCCAATTTTTCCCCAGTCATTGCTGACCAGTACCTCTTTATTTTTGTCAAGCTTGAGGAGGATAACATATGCTTGTTCTATAACCTGCCCTTCGGGCAAGCCCATCGCTATGTTTTAACGAGCCTAGCGATAGTGAAACTCGTTCTCGTCTAAAGACAAGTTTGTCGCTATTAATGATTTTAACGAGTCTAACGACAAGGATAACTAGGTCCTTTTCATTTTTAGAGAGTCTGAAAAGGTACATAAAGTTAACTCCAAAAGTCCTTTTTCGTCATCTAATCCCTTAGGTCCGAAAAAGTATAAAACAATACAGAAGGGATGAGTTTTCGATAGTTTTAACGAGCCGAATAAAACAAGCGCTCGATCTTTTTGTGCAATAATCCCTCAGGTCCAAAAAGATTAAAATCTAGAGGAGGGATAGCTCTTCCTGTCCCTTTAACGAGCTGGAAGGCCAAGGACTCGGCAATCTTTTCATATTTTACGAGTCAGATGAAAATAGCTTAAAGAAGACTCGTCTTTTGAGGAACGAGTGATAAACAGGGTTAGCAGCTGATTCCAGGTACAGGTTGGAATTTTCCAATCACGGCAGTGTCACAAGGATGGCTAGTGAAATCACTCTTCGCAGCTGTTCCTCAAAATGGGTAAACAATCATATGGAGGTGAACGATCGGCCAATGGAAAAGTGGAGGTGACAGTGCAAACACGACCAAGGCTTTAATGGCTAATGATATTACATTCACAGTGGTTATTTACCGGGAAGGTTCATTTTTTATTTTAAAATGAGCTTAAACGCTGGTGGAAACACTTGCTCATTGCTTATGTTTATTTTTTAACGAGCATGAAGTCCGCGTTAAAACTGCTCGGATCTTGCGTTTATTTTTTAACGAGCATGAACTGTGTGCTAAAACTGCTCGATTTCATATGGTCAAATTTTGATTTTTTACCATAACTAGCTTTGCCCTTTTTCAAAGATAGTACTATATCCTCAATTGCTGCATCAAACTAGTTAGAAATGAACAACATTTGCTTGAAAATGAGATTAGAACCCTAATATTTCGCTTTGAACTACGTAAAAAGCAATTAAAAAGTGTTTTTACCTCTCATTTTACCATTTCATTTGAACCTGGTTTGTTGGAGCTTTGGAGGTGCCTCTTCCCCCTTGATTTTCACCAGCTGATTCCGGGAGATTCTGCGGACGATTTTCGGCGCCGTTTGGACCAGGTAGGAGCTAAACCCTAGCTCTTTCTTTTCATGGTTTCCTTTTTCCATTCTGTGCCTGTTTTCCTATTCCCCTGAGCCCCTGGGGTTTTGTTAGGGCGCCCTGCCATCAGCGCAGGTAGTTCACTCGAAACCTGTGTTGAATGTCAAGCTGCATGAAGGTAGTTTTACCTTCAACGCAGGTGGAACACTCGCCAGTTGCGTTGGGCATAGAAAAACAGTTCTGTTGCACAGTTTTTGATGAAAATTTTGCCAGTTTCTCATCAAATCCAGGATCTTACTCTTTCTCTTGTTTGTTTTGCAGGGACTTTTGGGCAAAATGACCCTTACATGGCGAGAATGAGAACATGAAGAAGAAGACATGATTTCCCTCCATGACCCTGTCATGGTGAACGCGCTGCGGAACTGTGGCCTGCTGAAGTTCTTTCGTATCTCTAGTATGAGAGCACAGATCTCCTTACTGCAGTATATGCTTGATGCTTGGGATCCTATCAACCAAGTATTTCAGATTAGGGGCAAATCTATCCCCCTGACCGTAGTAGACATTTACTTCTTGACTGGCTTGTCGAGGCGGGGTGCTCCCATTTCTTTGTCAGGTTCGGCCCGAGGGAATGACTTCGTGAGAGATTATGTCTGCCAGTATTGCAGGGAAGGATCTCAGCCGAGCAGAGACGGCAAGGTCGTTATCCGTGAGATTGCTGACAGATCTCTCAGGTCGATTCTGTATACTATTGGTAGGATGGCCGGTAGCGCATCTCTTCATGTTGCCAAAAAGTCCTATGTGCAGCACACCTTGGAGTGTCTCCAACCGAAAATATTCAACTAGTGTGATGCAGTACTTCTTCAGATGAAAAGTCAATTGAACAAGGTAAAGGACGGGAAGCTGAAGAACTTTGGATTTGGTTCTATTCTGACTGCCTTTGCCTTGGAGAAAATACCACTGATGCAGCCTCAGTATATCGCACTCGACTTGCCTTCTCCTACTGAGCCACGCATGCAGAGATGGGTTGATCACATGTCTAGGCATGCTGGTCAATCTCAGATTTCTTTCACTGATACCTTCTTCAGGTGGTTCGAGCATCAGGAGATGGTCTATTCCGAGTATCCATATGTTGGTATGGAGTTCCGAGGTAATCCAGACTTGGTATTGCTAGATGGCGAACAGTGGGGCGCTATTGGTAAAATCTTCGACCATATCAATGTTTACTGTTTTTATTTATAATGTCCTTGTGCTTTATTCTATCAAGACTTTAATCGAACTCATGTGTGCATGCAGATGTTGGTCCTGTTCGTCCAGCAGTTCTCCCAAGGGCGCCAGTTGCTGCCCCAGCAGGGGAGACTCCTGGGAGGGTTATTCTCCACGAACTTGATGTGGCCGAGACCCTTACAGCTGTGCAGGAGCAGGTTGAGAGCCTTACTCTCGGAATTCCCGATGTGAGGATTGACGAGTTACCTTTGCAGTTGCAGCGACATACTACTGGTGTGCCTAGACGATGGACTCATCTCTTACGCATGATTGCACAGGCCGTGACGTGCTATCATGAGCATTACTAGGCTAGGGTGCCCCCTAGCATTTTTGAGTTTTTGGGTCATGTGACCGATTTTTGTCTTGGTTACAGAACATTATGTATAAACGATAAACAGCTTATATATATATATATATATATATATATATATATTTTGATTTTCGGGGTTTATTTTGGTTGAGTTATATGATCCATATGTACAACATTGATGATGTGTCTCTTTTTATAAATGTCGCAAATGTCTATCTAACACATAGTTTGCTAATGAGTCGGTTAATGTGTTTAAGTTTCTGGAAATATGCTGGTATTGAATTAAATCAAACTGTCTTTCCAAAATCTTAACCCTTAGGAACATGCGATAAATAGCTGGGTTGCGAACGGAATATATACCATTGAGTTGTAGTATTACGAGTTGTGAGTCTAGCCTGACGATTAGTCGACGTATACCATGGGTGATGGCATCAGAGAGTAGTTCTATCAACGCGCTATACTCAGCGATGTTATTCGTTGATTGACCAATACATACACCTCTGAAACTTACTAACTCGCCGCTTGGATCAAAAATGGCCTAGGCTGCGGAGGACAGGTTCCGCGAACTACGACTCGCTCCGTCGGCATATCCAACACATGTCTCTAGAAGGTTTGACATCTGCAATAAATGTAAAAAGGTGGATTACTCGACCAAAACAAACACTTTAGCGAAAACAAAATACAACAAAAGCATACAGGTTACTATTTAAGCATAGTAACGCTTGA
Source organism: Pinus tabuliformis (assembly GCA_031772625.1). NCBI lineage: Eukaryota > Viridiplantae > Streptophyta > Pinopsida > Pinales > Pinaceae > Pinus > Pinus tabuliformis. The sequence goes on along the minus strand of CM062817.1, from coordinate 1,229,933,172 downwards.
GGTACAACCCGTTACGGGTTGCGCCAGTGGAATTCCGTCATAATCCATTAACTCATAGGCTCCTTTTGCTAACACTCATTTAACAATATAGGGGCCCATCCATAAAGAATTAAATTTACCTGCTCCCAATTTATCAGATTCTTGGTCATAAAGCAAGACCAAGTCACCTTCTGAGAAGACACGGGGTTTGACATTTTTGTCGAACTGCGCCTTCACTCGTTTCTTATGGGCTTCGTTAGCCAAAGCGGCATCATGACGGGTTTCATCCAATTGGATTAATTCCAAGAAACGGGCCTCTTCTTCCGAAGTTCCGAGGAGGAGATCAATTGCGAGTTTAAGAGACGAAATTTCACACTGGATTGGCAAGACTGCTTCCAGGCCATACACCAGTTGGAAAGGTGTGAACCCAGTCGCATTCTTTACCGATGTTTGGTAAGCCCACAAGGCTGAGTACAGGATTAGGTGCCACCTTCTTTTGTGAACCCCGATCATCCTTTGCAACATACGCTTCAGGACCTTGTTGATTGCTTCAATTTGTCCATTGGCTTGTGGATAATATGGGGTAGAACTGTCGTGAGATATCCCTAGCTTGGCAGCTAATTCAACCATCATGTGATTGCGAAAATGCGATCCATGATCTGTAGCTATAGCCTATGGTACGCCGAACCTGGCGACTACATGATTGAAAATGAAAAGGGCAGTTGTTTCACCAGTGTTATCTAATGTAGGCATCGCCTCGGCCCATTTGGTAAAATAGTCAACGGTGACTATAATATACCCATGCCCCATGGTCGAGGTGGGGTTACATGTCATGAAATCGATGCCCCATTTGGCGAAAGGCCCAACAGCAACTATTGGCTGTAAAGGTGCGGGTGGTCTTCTGGTTTTGCTATCAAAAATTTGACAAGCATGGCAACTTCTGACTGCGGTTATGCAATCTTTAAACATGGTTGGCCAGAAATATCCTGCTCGTAAGATTTTTTGTGCTGTAGCATATCCAGATTGATGCCCCCCACACGCGCCTGAATGACACTCATTCAGGGATTTTTCGGCCTCCTCATGGGTAAGGCACCTTCTCAGAACTGTATCGATACCACGACGGTAAAGCGTATCACCGACGATCATGTAGTCTTTTGCTTGGTATCGTATACGTTTCTGTTCTGAGTGAGAGGTGTCAGGCCTGAATTTTTGGGTTTGGAGATAAATTATTATATCTCCATACCACTCATTGCTTGTAGATATCAGAAACAAACTTTCATCCACGATTGATTCTTCGGATGTTTCATCGTTGGACGACGATGGGAGATCGCACAATAATTCTGAAAAAACTAGAGCTTTCTTTGATTTGGATTTTACAAATTCCAGATCAAACTCTTGAAGGATCGCTATCCATTTTGAATATTTTCCCCCAAGCAACTGTCGCGACAGTATATAAGTCATGGGGTTGCAATCTGATAGAATGGTAGTTTTCCGAAAGAGGACATAATGTCGAAATCTTTGTATCGCTTGAACAGCAGCGAGTGCTAGCTTTTCAACATAAGAATATTTGCTTTCTGTATCATTCAAGTTTTTACTTAAATAATATATAGGATGTTCAATTCCATTGACTTCTTGAACTAAAACCATCGCAATGGTCGTATCTGCTGTAGCCAGATACAGGTTAAAATCTCTTTGATAGTCCGAGGCATACATTAATGATGCTTTTACTAGAGAATCTTTCAGAGCATCAAAGGAAGCTTGCGCCACCTGATCCCAGACAAAAGGTACATCCTTTTTCAAAAGATGAGTATAACCTTTAGCAAGTTCTGCGTAATTTGGAATGAACCTCCTCAGAAAGTTTGCTTTCCCTTGGAGTTTCTGAATCTGAAGCAAATTTGAAGGTGGAGGCAAATTAATGATTGCCTGAACCTTGCAAGGGTCGAGACGAATCCCATCCTTAGAGACCAAAAAGCCAAGTAAACGACCAGAACCAACGCAAAATACACATTTGTGTGGATTGAGTCTTATCTTGTAGTGTCGGCAACGTAGAAATATCGCTCTTAAATGCTGCGGATGATCAGTCCGCTTTCGCGAATGAGCCGGAAGGTCATCGAGGTATGGTTGAACGATGTTCTTGATGTCATGGAAGGCATAATTCATTGCCCTCTGAAACTTCGCCCCTGTGTTCTTTAAACCAAAGGGTAATTTTCGATAAGCGAATGTGCCCCACGGACAAATGAATGCAGTCTTTGACTGGTCCTGTGGGCGGATATTTATTTGATTATACCCGGAAAATCCATCCATGAATGAAAAGATTTCACATCCGGCGCATTCATCAATTATCTGGTCGATGAAGGGTGTAGGGTAGTTGTCTTTCGGACAAGCTTGGTTTACATCCCTATAATCGACACACACTCTAATTGTCCCTTGTTTCTTCATAACAGGGACAATATTCGATACCCAATCGGTTAGAGGAACCGGGTAGATGAAACCAGCATGGAGGAGCTTTTCAACTTTTGCTTTAATGGCAGCGGCTTTCTTGGGGTGCACCTTCCGAAGCCGTTGTCTTACTGGTTTGACATCAGGATACATCTTAATTTCATGTTCAACGATACTCGAGTCAATGCCTGGCATTTCATCATATGACCAAGCAAAGACATCTCTGAACTCGCGAAAAAGAGCGTTATATATTTCCAGTTCTGAAGGAGAACATCCTTTGCCGACATAAATATTCTCTACAACATTTGTTTTAGTCGAGATATTTATGGCTATAGTCTCTTCAATATTGGATAAGTTTCTCTCGGAATCCACCGTATTTACAGTATTTGATAGGAATTTAAAAACTGAAGGGTGATAAAGGTCATGTTGAGTATCTGCTTCACAATCCGGAAGAAGGGAACGATGGTGGCTATCATTCCATGGTGCCCCCTCAATCAACATTGATTGTAGGATTCCTTCGTCAGTCCCATGCACTTTCGACCAAGGATCTAATGGGGTACCATATTCTCTAGACCTATCTACCCAAACGCTCAATGAGCGTTGATTTGGGTTCGCCTCCCATGCCTGAAACATTGATTGCTACAATATTTCAATTGGGCTTGGGGGCAAAACCATTGCATGATCCATGTTGATATCGTCTTCTGAGATCTTCGTGGAAGATATCATGTTGCAGGCTCCTACCAATGCTACTTCTCCTATATAGATTGGAGGTGGAAGTGCGAAAGTTCCCATTAATGTGGGGTCTTTCAGTAGGCCTACTCCGATGTCTTGAAGCGAATGGTTGCTTCCATGGATCATGGGAATGCTTCCTGTAACTTGTGAACCATTAGGGAGGAAGTCTTGTTGGTCGACGATCGTAATCCCTCCTTGAAAAGGGAATGCGATCTTCCTAAAATAAGTCGACACAACAGCTGCCATGGCATAGATCCACGGTCTTCCTAGTAGGATGTTGTAGTCAAGATTCCCATCGATGACTTCAACATCTATTTCTACTGTTTTTCCTCCTAGTTCAACTTTCAAGTTATTAAGGATACCGCATGGGGTATAGGTCCTTCCGTCGAATGCTTTCAATGTCGTCGAAGATCGCGACAAGGTCGGAGACCCTAAAGTTTTCCAGCAACTCATCGACATAATACATGTAGATGCCCCCTCATCAATAATTGTTCGGTGAACAGTTTTGTTGAGGGCTTTCACTTGAATAAGGAAAGCTAGTTAAGCTGGTAACTGAGGATCGTATCCTTTGTGGTCGAAGGATACAAGATTGGAATCCTTAGGATCAACCCCACCAATAGCCGATAACAAAGCCTGCCTTTGGGATGGGAAATTTTGTAGTACTTCAAGAGTCGACATAGCGGATGGCGATTGGGCCAAATCTTCCACTATGTTATAATGCTGCGCTGCTCTGGCGCGAGGATTAAATGTCGACTTGTGCACTACTCCCTTTGGCGGTTTTATTGTTAATTCAGGAATAATGGGTGGTACAACTTCTGTCGAAGTTGTTGTCGAACTGCTTGGTTGATCTTTATCCTTGCCGTTCGACAGCTGCGGATTCCCGTAATCTTTGTTCCTTGTCGAAATCAAAGCATCATTCTGCTGTTTTGAAATTGACAACATAAGCACTTGCGACGGGGAAGCATTTCCACTTTCAACCAGATTTTTACCTGGATTTGGGAATGGATCAGTTAACACAGCTGAGGTTTGCGAACTTTTGAAGAACCGTTTAAGCTCAGCTTTGTATGGACAATTGCCTGTCCAATGATCCTCATCACATATTTGACATGGACTTTTTGGTTTCCCTTTCCTAGGAGGGTTTGAAGAAGTTTTTTCAGGGGATGTCTCGCCCTGTTTCTTCTTCTTCCCTTTGTTTTTCTTCTTCTTTCTTCCTGGTTGATTGGTTTCTTTGCCTTTATCTGCTGAAATGGCATTTACTTCCGCAAGCAAGAATTTCATCTTTTGCATTTTGATCCGAATTCTTACGGGCTTTCTTAGACGAAGCCTTTGTCGATTTCGCGTTTGTCATGCCAATCACGCCATCGCCGGCATGAGAGTCACTATTTGATTTAGGAGGAGGAGGAATTGAGAATTCCGGTCTAGGGGCGTCAGGTATTTTTTCGTAGAGCATGCCAGACTGAGTATAGACTAAGTCTAGATATTGTGCACGAGCAATAACTTGCTCCTCCGTTATGACTCCCCCCTTGGCAACATCTTCTGTTATAGTAGGAAGTAACGACTTTATAAACCATTCAGCTAACAGCTGATCGGGAACGTACGTTTTCACCATCCTACGACGACGACACCACTCATGTATATGATCGGATATATGAGTGGCCATTGTCTGCTTGAAGTTGGTTAAGATTTCTGTTCCCGTTTCATACCTTATCGGTAATTGAAAATGTGTTAAGAAAGTCGTGGCTAGGGAGCTGAAATTGTTGAACGAGGCTCTAGGTAATTCAATATACCATTTTTCCGCTGGACCCGTTAACATCCTCCGGAAAAGGCGAAGCCTTATCGAATCATCGTTTAGGGTGTTTGATGAACACCACAGATGAAATGTAATCACGTGATTCGATGGGTCCTCACCTGGATTTCCATTAAATTTAGGAATGTCAGAAGGAAGTTTGTGAGGAATCGCTGGCCACCAAGGGGTGTAAGCAATTGGATCATTCGTTAACCGGTGTAAATCGGGTAACTCCAAAGTTGCCACGAATGGTAACTGTTGATTCAGGTTAGGTGAAGCATACCCAGGGTACGATGGAATTGCCTGAGCAGTGGGCCTTTGCATACCAGCATAATGCAATTGATGTTGGTATGATTGATACGGTTGGTGGACTTCACCACTGTAAAGCGGTTAGTTTTGACCGTTTTGAATATACGGTTGTCCACTGTTCGCAAAGATCTGCTGCTTAGAACCTTGGTATACTTGTTGGAATTGTGGTTGTTGGTATTGCATCAACCATGGTTGCGAAGCCATGTTTTGTTGTGCTATACTAACCGTCGGACCAAGGTGTGGGGTAATTGTACCCGTTTGGACCTGTGTCGTCCCACCAGTAGGCGATTGTGGTTGAGTCACAGGGTCAAGGGGCTGTTGCATTACAACCTGAGAAATCTGAGGTTGACATATAACAGGCAACGTTTGAACCTGCGATACTGTCACAATAGCCGGTGTGGTTGGGATGTTCGACATAGGTACACACTGTTGCATAGAATACACAACCCTTGGTTGTTGAGGTAGCATAGGTACCCAACCACTTGATGTAACTCCAGTATAACCTGAATACTGTGTTGAACTCCCGTATGGATACCCTCCCGGAGGGGGTAATGAAAGGGCATACTGCCCCCCATACGGTAGCAATCCGGAACTCAAGGGTATTGTTTGTCCTTGGGGACTGGATTGCCCAAATTGACCTCCAAATGGATCAATCTGGCGAGTTTCAACATAAGAGTTGCCGGATATTATTCCGGAGGAACAAACTGGAACAGACCACACTGTCGAAATAGTCCCTGGGTGGACTCCTTCTAGCGGTTGTGAGCTAGTTGGGACAGATGGTATGCCGGCAAACAACGTCGAAGTGACGGCAGGGGGTTCTGCTGTCGCCGTGTCGCTCGACACAGTCCTAGATGTTGACGGTTGTTCAGACATTTTGAGTCTATCTAAGAGATTACCTAGCGATTCTACAGGAACTTCCACTTGTGGTAGACTAACTTCTGATGAAGGAAATATAGTGACCCCGACTCCAAAATGTGTTGGAGTACTTGCTTGCGGATCCTCTGCAATTTCCTCTATCGCAATCAAACCAGGTGGAAGAGGAAGACCATCAGGTCCGTAAAATATTTCTGGTGCCAAAGAAGGGGTTGAATTGACAGCAATAGTTGTTTGAGGAGCAAGACTTTCTGAACCGGTTACAAAAGGAACTGGTTCAGTAACGCAAGTATTTGCTCTCAGACTAGGATCAGTGTTACTGTCCCTCTGTGGCTGTTGAACTTCTTCTATAGAGGCAGGGCTTCCAGAAATGTTTGGAGTAACCAAAATCTCAGATGTCGTTGGAACACTTGTTCTAACTTTGATAGGAGATTTCGAACCGGTTAAACGAGTTCGCTTTGTCCATACTGTTTTCGATTCCGGAGACAAAGACGGTTGACTCGTAAGCCTCCGCGAACGATGGGGTTTCAATTGACTTTCTTCCACGATTGCGGATTACTCGATCAACCAAAATACAAAAGGGGAAAATGTGTTTCTGAATTAAATGAATTTTTAGACGCTTTTAGGCACAACTTGCTTTTTCACTTTTAAAGAGTCGATAAAAAGCTAAAGATGACTCTAGTCTCCTTCGATGTTTTAACGAGCCCGAAGTGACAAATGCTTAGATGGAATTTTTCCGTTATAGAGTCTGAAAAAGGCCAAAAGGAACTGCTCTGGAGTTCTAGGCAGAGGGTGTGCCAAACTTTTCGCAAAACCGTAGAATACTTTTTAGGGTACGGGCAGTCGATCTTCCTGAATGCTGTGTTCAGTGCATTGCGATCAGTAGGGCGGCCGACACAGCTTCCTAAGGATAAAGGTTTTATGCCTATAGGGGTCTCCCAATATATACGCAACGGTACATGGGAGCACAATCCGTACTGGCGCTATCGTCCCTCAGGAGGAATCACCCACCATCAACGAGATCGACAGTCATTAGGCTTTACGACGCCGAAACACGTCTCTAGCCTAGACCTCTATGTTGTGCGTTATGTTGCGAAGCGTTGTTAAGTTCATTCAATTTATTTTAGGTTGATCTTTTTAAAGTTTGCCTTTCAAGGTTCACCACGAGATGTATGATACAAATTCCTAAATGCAGTCTAAAGATGATAAGCAAGCTTTTTATCTTTTCAACTTTGAAAATCTTAGCTACTAAGGGAAAAGAAAGACACCATCTTTTCTCAAAGAGCAATCAGCACACTCTAATGCACTTTTCCTAAATAAAACATGCAAACTATCAAGATGCAAATGCACAATGCAGGTGTTTGTTTTTCGCTTTCTTAGTATTGATGCCTACAGAGAAATCTTTTTGCACAACTTTGAATTTGCTTTTAAATGACAAATACAAACAAGTTTACTTTTTCGAAATCAGAAAGGGTAGAAGAGATTACAACACTTAACGATTTTCGAAATAAAATTTTGTTTCAACACTTTAAAAGAGACAAACTCAAACCAATAAGCAAAAGCAAATGTATAATCAACTGTAAATAGCCAATGAACTCTCTCCTAAGATCACAATCAACAAATCTGAATCAAGGGCTACAGGATGATTATTTCACTCATGCAAAGGAAAACTGTGAATGATGCCATAAACACATAAAAACACTCACAGTCTTTTTGTACAAAAGGAGGCGGAATTTAAGCAGAGAAAAGGAGTTATCAGACTGGTACCTATGCTGGTTACAGGCTGCAAAAATCAGAGATCAAAACAAGGCAAAACAGAGCAGAGAACCCGAGCTGCACAAGGCCAAACTGGTTCAGCGCAACCTCAACACAGGGGTTTTGACATTCAGCGCAGGTAGCCTTCACGGGACCTGCGTTGAAATGCAGAATCCCTTCACAGGGTCTGCGCTGAAGAAGAAACTCTCGTTTCTCACTGGGTTCTGGGTCACAGATTGCTATTTAATCTACTGTTTCAGGCCAAATAAAAGCAACAAGCAAGGTACAATCAAAGGGATGCTTTGAGGGAGTACTAAGATCTATCACAAAGGATCATCAAATCATTTGTGAGTCTATTGTTCAGATCATAGACAAGTCCAGTGATTGGATCAAAGCAGCAACTGTCTACTTTGCATCCGGGAATAGCAGATGTAGTTCGATTGTTGCTATCGAGTCTATGAAACAAACAATGATAGAAACACAAATAAAATGACTAAACAGATCTCCCCAGCGGAGTCGCCAATTTGTTGTGGGGAAAAATGCCTATGCAGGACGATCCTATCCACCTAAGGTGTGACAGTGCCTTAGCAACAAACAGAGACAGCTATTCTAGTATTCTTCCTTTATGAATTAAGAATGAAGAGAGATGGATGGACTAACCAGTGTCTTCCATTTGTCCCTTGATCCAGTTTCTCTTCTCTTGGAGAGTTCCCAGCTACTTTCCTTCTCGCTCGCCCAGCTTCAGGAGGTTTCTGCAAGATCACAAGAAGAGAACACTACACAAGACATGGATTCATATTCATAACTAGTTCAGGATTAGAAATAAACTAAACATACTAATGCAATCATACATCAAAAATACATCAGTATATAGGAGAAACCAAGATAGCTTTATTGATGAATAACAAGGTTCAGGAAGAGATACAACCTAGAGGGCTCCAATCTAGCATCTCCTTCCCAGCAAATGGAATTCCTATCTTCACCCCCTTCAAAGCATTAAGCACCCAATGATTCCAATCTCAAACCAACAGCAATTCTTTGCAATAACAAAATTCCAGCCTCTAGATCTCATGGAGGAGAGATCCATATATAGATGTTTGGAGAGAGGATGAGTCAGCTTGAGATCTGACTAGTCTCCTCTCCCTCTGTCAGTTCTTGATTCCACTTGGAGGTTCTTGCTTCCACTTGGAGATTTGGAACCTCTTACTCATCACCAGTCGAATTCCCTGAGGCAAGTGTCATTTTGGAAGCTTCCTGGGTTCTGACACCTTGAGAAATGAACTTGCCACATGTCCACTCTCGCTCAGCGCAGGTAGCCAGTGTTGCCTTTGACATTCAGCGCAGGTAGCCAGTGTTGGCTTTGACATTCAACGCAAACAGCTAGTGGAGCCACTGAAATGATCCTGAATTGACTTGTTTTTGAGCAGTTTCTGGTGGAGAACTTCTGTGAATTGCTGTGGTTTGTTAGCCTTGTTCCTCTAGGGGTAGGAACAACATGTTTAGGGACTTTGGATCCCTTAGATTATGGACATTTCATGATCAATGTTGTAAGGCACAAAAATGTCTATAACACTTCTGGTGCCAGTTTTATTCTGTTCATCAGGCTTTACATCTTTCAAAATTTGAACTGCCCATTTCAGAAGTTGGTGCTCACTTGTTTGCGCTTCTGTAAAGTCCCCATCATTGTAAAGAGGATTAACATAAACTGATGTTCGTCGTTCGGGTGAAGAATGTGGAGAATCACTGTTAGAAGAACTGCTGCTGCTTGGAGATGCGGATGAACTGCTAGAAGACCCAGATGATGTTGTTGATGTAGATGGACTGGATGACTCATCTTCAGAGGAAGGAAAATCAAGTTCATACCAATTTGGTGAAGTTGGTTGACTTCGCATTTTTCCATTTCTTTTACTTCCCTTAGTTTCTAACTTGTGAAGAATATTTTCAATTTCTTCAGCACTCTTACTTTCAGTTTCATCAAAAATGACATCCCTGCTCACAATGAATTTTCCATTGGTCAAAATTCGATACCCTTTCTTCTCATCAGAATAGCCAATCATTATGCATTTTAAACTTCTTGAGTCAAGCTTAGTTCGTTTTTCTTTCGGAACTAAGGCATAACACACTGACCCAAAAACTCTAAGATGTTTAACTCGAGGTTTGAAACCAAACCAAGCTTAATAAGGTGTAATTCCGTCTAAAGAAGCAGTTGGAGATCTGTTTCTTAAGTAGACAGCTGTATGTATTGCTTCCACCCAATATGTTGGACTTAACCTCTTGAAAGTTAACATGGATCTCACCATTTCTAACAAAGTGCGATTCATTCTTTCGACTACTCCATTTTGTTGTGGAGTGTAAACATTAGTAAGATGTCGTCTTATGCCATTTTCACTGCAATAAGTTTTGAATTCATTCGAAGTGAATTCTCCCCCATTATCTGTCCTGAGAGTACCTATCTTTTCTTTGACTTCATTTTCAACAAGTTGGCGAAAAATTTTAAACTTATCAAATGCTTCTGACTTGTTCTTCAAAAAGTAAACCCAAGTCATTCTGCTGAAATCATTGATGAATAGTAGGAAATATTTGCATCCACCAAAGGAAGTTTGTAGTGGTCCACAAACATCACTGTGAACTAGTTGTAGCCACCTGTTTGCACGCCATGAACTTGTTGGAAAACTTTCTCGATTTTGTTTGCCATAAATGCAAGCTTCACATTTTGCATTTTCCCTTTTGAAAGTGGGAAGTCCTTTAACCATTCCTTGTTTCTGTAATTGAGAAAGACTCTCAAAATTCAAATGTCCATATCTTACATGCCATAGTCTTATAGGTGAAATACCTGTAGTCACTGCCCCTACAAAATCAGAATGCCTTGGAATAATTGTCCCTTTCATTCGTAACAGTTTTCCATCTTCATAACTATCCCTTTCATTCTAGAATAATAATTATTAATTTAATATCTTAAATTAATAATTATTTTATTCTAATTTTATAACCTATGATAAAATTGTATTTTTGGATCATCTAACAAACTATGTGCAAAACCATGGGTAGGTCCACCCACCATCCTTGGGTACGCCCCCCATCCTTAAGTCCACATAAAAAAAAATTACCAAGGTGCTACCCCGAACCCTGTACAGGGGGACGGTATGGGGGTTGTTTGCCCCCTGTTTGTGCTTGGTGCAACATAACACCATCTCGGACTAGTCGTGGAAGGAATATAACATATACTCAAAAATATATATCGAAAGGGTGAAAAGAATACATGGTTTGATATCTTTCTTGTTGGAAACTTATTGCTAACCCTAGGAAACTAGAGGGTGGGATTAAAGGACATCTTCTCATTTGTTTATTCCTTAGCAATTAAATAATTATGGCAAATGATGGCCATGGATAGCCTCTGGGGCATGATACTTACAGAAAAATACATTCTGACAAATTCATTGATGGATTGGCTCAATTCTTGAAGGAATAATATACAAAAAACTTTCAATCAGTGAAAAGCCCTCTCCTTGGATTTACTAGTGATTGGGAACTACTTGTCCTAGAGGGTTAGTAATGTGAAACTAGTGGGGGATGGCTCAAATGTAATTCTTGGAAGTGGTTAGGGGGTCTTTTGCTCGAAGATATCATAACTCACTTACGGGAACTAGGGGTTTGTACCTTTGATAAGATAAGGAAGCCAAAAGCCACAACCATTTGGAAACAAGGATGGAAATGTTCTAAGGAGCTAAGCTTGGGAGAAGAATAAGGATAGAACTAGGAGAGGTTCACAGAAGAGATAAGGGGAGCTCATATTATATTAAAGGAGAATCCTCATGAACTTAGTTTTGTTGGGGATAAAATGGAAGGTGAATATTTAGTCAAATTAGGATATTTATCTTTATAGGATCCTCTAAAGGGCAATGATGAAAGGTGGTGGAATAAATTTTGGAATGTGAGACCTCTTCCCAAGTGCATTCTATTGATGTGGTTGATCTTGAAGAAGATTATATTCACTTAGGATCATTTATAGTGGAGAAGTAGAATTGGGCCTAGATGGTGCTACTTTCATAAGGAAATTAAGGAAACAAAATCACATGTATTTTTTCATTTCTCATTTTTAGTGCAGGTTTGGGAATAAGTGGGAGACTTCTTGGGATTACAGAGTCTATGGAGGAAGGAGATTATTAAAAAAAAAAAACTCAAAGAGTGGTTTGAGAAAAGGGATTTGAAGAAAATTCAAGTTGTACCCTTCTTTGTAAACTAATGTTTATAGTTAGATAGGAATGCAAACTTTATTTATGATTAATGAAATCCAAATTTTCAAGTTTTTACATAGTCATTAGCCTTACTCCCCAACTTCCAACCTAGAAAAAATTTTAGGAGGGTTAAACACGTGGCAACATTGGTTTTGGACAAAACAAGTCAATGGGGTTTCTTTTATGGACTTAGTGAAGGTTTGGGAACTGTTTGTGGTATTGGATATGTGTTTTATCTCTTAAAGACCCAATATTTTTCAGACATGACCAATATTGGTCCATGCTCCAATAATTATGAGGGACTTAAGGCTTTAATTGTCCTATTGAAGTGGGTGCATAATAAAAGTCTATGACATCTACAAGTTTATGGAAATTTAACTTTCTTGATCAATTAGATGAATGATATTGTGCAAATAAATAACCTTGGTGTATCCAATTTGGCCTTACATTGGAAAGAAATGGTTGAATAGCTTCAATTAATTACCTTCACACACATTTTCTAGGATTTACAATGAACAAGTACTAGCAAGTTATATATGGAAGGTATTTGTGGCACTCAATTACAAGTAATTAGAGATGAACATGTGGAGGGTACAATACTTAATACAATGTCTTGCCCTATTTCTAAGTTTTAAATGAGTTTGAGGTAAGTATAGGAATCTACTTATGTCTCTTGGGAACCTTTTGGGGAAAAAATAGTTACTTAATACAATGTCTTGCCATATTTCTAAGTTTTAAATGAGTTTGAGGTAAGTATAGGACTATACTTATGCCTAAGTTTTAAATGAGTTTGAGGTAAGTATAGGAGTGTACTTATGTCTCTTGGGATCTTTTTGGGAAACAAATAGTAAGTCACAAAGTGTCCATAGGTTAGAAAGATATTGTAATATATTAGATAAAACATTGGAACAAAAATACATTAAATACATTGTAATGTGTTCGACAAAATTTTGAGACAAAAAATATCTAATATTATTTAAATATTTTTATATTTTTTTTTATATATTATATTTTTTGAATTATTATTTTAACCTAATTTGAATAGGTTTAACCAATAATAATTACGCCGTAAGGTGTTCCCCTTTAAAATGAACTCCCCTAAATGCCTTTCTGTCCCAATCTTAACCGTCAGATCTATTGTTAGACGATTCAACAATTACATGTCGTCCAATTTAATTAAAAAACCGTTCAAATAATTAGTTAATTAAAAAAATAATTAAACCCTACCCAGCCCGTCCTTCTACCCAAGTCCTCCATCGTGCCCGCCCAGATAGCCTGTTTGCTGCAGAGGAGGGCGGATAGCCTGTTTGCTGCAGAGGAGAGAGGAGGGCGGGGGCGAATGCCTTTGCTACAGAGGAGGGCGGGGATGAGGAGGCCCGCTTTTTGTGCAGGAGGAGGGCCAAGAGAATGTGGAGGGCCAGAAGGAGGATTGTTGGAGGATTGTTGGTAGTTTTTCCCTGCATCCGTTCTTAAGGCCCTGTCTGCAGAAGCCAGTTGGACAGTCGAGGAAGACATAACCACTTACTCAAACCTGAGACTTCCTTTCCCTTTGTTGCCAGGGTTTCTTGCATTCGTTTGCATTTGTTATGTTTTTAGGGTTAATTTTTTTTTATGACTGGTTTTCTTGTTTGTGCAGGGATGCAAGCCAACGTAGCGCATAGAGGTAGGATGGGTGGTATTTGGATGATGGCGTTGCCTTCAGTGGGGCCTTCCTCACCTACTTTTAATATGTTGACCTCGGCCACACACCTTCAACACAGCCTGACAACGCTTCAGCGTAGCCTGGCAATGGAGGGCGGCAGGCTGTGGACGTCGGGGCAGAGTGAAGTCTCGTCTCTTTGCAATAACCGGGCAGGTGAGGAGGAGAGGTTATTACCGCCATTTCAAGAAGGCATGGATGCTTCAGACGAGTTTTGTTAAATGCCCATTTTATTAAATGCCCATTTTGTTAAATGCCCATGGATGCTTCACATGCCTATTTTTTCTAAAGTTGTAGCCTCTGGTTTGTAGATTTTCTCTAATGGAGGAATATTGGTTTATCCCCAATTCGTTTTATAGAAAGAGTTGCCACTGTGTAATGAGATGGAGACTCCACCTCTATGGTCTACAATACCAGACCAGAGGTTTCACAAATACCAGCGTTGTCGCCTCTGTTATCTATGCTTGCAATATGTCGCGAGGGGAGGGAATGTCGTAAGTATTGGAAGGGAATCTTTCAGAATGTTCATTTTCAAACACAACAGAGCAGAGCAGAATGAATCTTAATCTTATTCGTTGTGTGGTTGCATATATGCAGGTCTCTGTGGTGGCTCCCAATGTCCCTGAAATGCATTTCGTAGTTCAACTGGCAGGGGCGTTATTGTTCTTAACACAATGCCTGCTCTGCTCGATTCAATTCCTGCCTCTGGACGGAACCAACCATAAGCTCAACCTCAGCCTGGTACTAAGAGTTAGATCCATCTGTCAGAAAATCTTGACCTCCGCTGGCTGCTGTGTTGCTGAAAATTGAAACGCTTCAATTCTTTGTTACCCATGCGCGTTGTTGGGCTTCAATTCTTTGTTACCCATAGTTACATGCGCTTGGAAATGTACTTTGACTGGCAGCCCACCAAGTGAAATCTAGACAGGGCATTAGGTTGCTAAGTGTTACAGGGAAAAGTGTCTACACAGAACTGCTTATCCCACTAAGGTGTGATAGCTACCTTAGAAAAAAACAAAGTAAATCTACTTTCATTTTTCCTTTATGAAGTATAGATGAGATAAGAACAAAGAAGACCAACCTCTGTCTTGTGCTAATCTCCTAGTCTGATTCCTCTCCCTCTTGATAGTCTTTCGCTACTTGTTCCCTTGCACGCCCAGCTTCACAGAGTACCTGTAAGATCACAGTAGCATAGCACCATACAAGAACATGGATCTATAATCATAAACAATCTAGGATTAGATGTAAATTGACCATACAAATGCATAAAACATAAATTACACAAGAGTATGGAGGAAAACTTGAATAGCTTTTATTGATAAACAAGAAAGAGCCAAGGGAGTTACAACCAGTTGTTATAGCCCAGCATCATCCTCTCAGCAAGGAAGCCCCTCTTCACCTCATACAAAGCTTAGATCACCCAACAATCTGATGTTGTCTCAAGAAACCAACAGTAATTCCTTACAATATGCAAAATTCCAGCCTCTGGATCTCTGGGATGAGGGATCCATATATAAATATCTGTAAGGGAGATGAGTCAGCTTGTGATTTGATTAGTGTCTTCCCTCTGATAGTTCTTGCTTCCACTTGGAGATTGATGATCTCTTACTCATCCTTGGTCGAATTCAGAGAGGCAAGTGTCACAGGAGAAGTTTCTGGAAGTTTCCATGCCTCTCCACCTCGCGGAATGACACTGCCATTTGTCACTTCTCACTCATCGCACCCCATAGAAGGGATTTTTGAAATGAAACACACCCACACAATGTATTTAGGTGAGATGCAACACACTTTGCCTATGGAGCAACTGAAATGATCCTGTTTTGACCAGTTCTGAGCAGTTTTTCATGGAGAACTTCTGGGAGAAGCTGTAATCAGTTGACCTTGTTCCTTTAGGGGTTAGAACAACACTTTTAGGGACTTAGGAGCCCTTGGTTTATGGACATTTCATGCTTGGGGTTATAGTGCCCAAAAATGTCTATAACAGTTGCCCCCTAAAGCATGAGGTCGTTAATCTTTTGATGTCAGGTGAAATGCTTTATTATGAGGATCCGAAGTTCTTTCAAGCTGGGAGGAGACCTGTAATAAGATACAATACAATACATTATCTTCATAATATTTTCATGATCTAGCTGAGGCGGGCATTCCCATGCTCAGCTTTATAAATTCATTTTCATGTACATAGGATAGACAATCGTCTGAGTGTAGACTGATGATTCTAATAGAGTCATCATCCCTTTGATTGGATGATTATCTGTGCAGCAATGATGTACATTTGATGTCTTTATTTCCTTGAATATATATCGCAACCCGGATGGATGAAACTAGATCCGGGGTCTTCAATATCGTTCAATATTCACTCGAAGTACAAGTCTATCCATGTGAGAGATGTTCTGGAGTCGAACATGGAAAGACATCGCCTGATTACCAGCCAATGATGTAAGCTGTTAACAGGCGCGAGAGGAATCACCGATAATGATAATGACCCTCAAGGTAGTGCAGTACAATTCACGTGGTTTGAATAAAGGACTTGGCGTCGAACACCACGCAAAATATTTCGGTCGAAGGCCATTGATGTAAACCTGTCGTCGGAAGTGAGAAACTTGCCATTGAGGCATGCAAGCTTCAAAGTACTGAAAGGGGTGTTCCTAGATCGACTTCTTGGATAATGAGCTGATGTAGACAAGAAGTGATCCATCATAAGAGGGCCTTAATGAATCCCACATCAATGACACAGAACAGAGCAAATGATTTTAATGGAGGTGAAAACAGTCTGGTGATATAAGGTTCAGGGTGGTGGTCATGAAAGAATGGAGCGTAAATGTATTGCAGTGGGTGAGACACGAGTGAATTCTCTGAGTGACTTCTCTAGAACATATCGGCGACACTGACATGATGGATTGCTAGCATTAACCCCAAATGTGGATGGTGTGATGGGACCATGGTGATGTGACCGGTGAATGAAACAACCCAACCCGACTTGGATGCAGAGTGAAAGTGTCATGTTCAAGAGCGACTTGCTACCAACAAAGTTTCTTCAAGTTTTCTTCCCATTTTTCCCTAGTCATTGCTGACCAGTACCTCTTTATTTTTGTCAAGCTTGAGGAGGATAACATATGCTTGTTCTATAATTTTCCCTTCGGGCAAACCCATCGCTATGTTTTAATGAGCCTAGTGATAGTGAAACTCATTCTTGTCTGCTATGGACAAGTTTGTCGCTATTAGGTTTTAACGAGTTTAACGACAAAGATAACTCGGTCCTTTTCAATTTTAGAGAGTCTGAAAAGGGACGTAAAGGAAACTCCAAAATTCCTTTTTCGTCATCTAATCCCTTAAGTCCGAAAAAGTATAAAACAATACAGAAGGGATGAATTTTCGATACTTTTAACGAGCCGAACAAAACAAGCGCTCGATCTTTTTGTGTAATAATCCCTCTGGTCCAAAAAGATTAAAATCTAAAGGAGGGATAGCACTTCCGGTCCCTTTAACGAGCTGGAGAGGCCAATAGCTCGGCAACCTTTTCATATTTTACGAGTCAGTTGAAAAGAGCTTAAAGAAGAATCGTTTTTTTAGGAACGAGTGATAAAATTGGGTAGCAGCTGATTCCAGGTAAGGTTTGGAATTTTCCAATCACGGCAGTGTTACAACGATGGCTAGTGGGATCACTCTTCGCAGCTGTTCCTCAAAAGGGGTAAACAATCAAATGGAGGTGAATGATCGGCCAATACAGAGTGGAGGTGATGATGGGAACACGACCAAGGCTTTAAAGGCTGAAGTACTACATTCACGATGGTTATTTACCAGGAAATAGTTCATTTTTTAATGAGCTTAAACACAGGGAAAAACATTTGCTCATGACTTATGTTTATTTTTTAACGAGCTTGAACTATGTGCTAAAACTACTCGAGGCAGGTTTATTTTTTAACGAGCTTGAACCCTGTGGTAACATTTCTCATGGCTAGGTTTATTTTTTAATGAGCTTGAACCCTGCGGTAACACTGCTCATGATAAGTTTGCATGCCCCCAGCATAATAACGCAAATCAAGGTGCATGCCCCCCAAGCTTCATTGCATTCAACACGGTGGTTGGAATGAAGGTTTACTTTCGAGATCTTTGAAATACTCGACTTGGATTTTATGAGATCGTAGTCAAAGACTCGATTTGGAAAGGGAGTTGTTTCATTTTTTAATGAGGTTGACACTGGAAAAGAACTATCCTCAGAATCCACCGTATTTACAGTATTTGATAGAAAATCAAAAATTGAAGGATGATTAAGGTCACTGGAATAATCTTCGTGGTAATCCGGAAGATGGGAACGATGGTGGTAATCTTCCCATGGTGCCTCTCCTAACATCATTGACTAAATGATCCCTTTGTCTATAGGATGTACATGCGACCAAGGATCTGAAGAGGTACCATATTCCTTAGACCTATTTATCCAAACACTCGATGAGCATTGATTTGGGTTTGCCCCCCAGGCCAAGAAAATTGATTGCTATAATATTTCTAAAATGGCGATGATCCATGCTAACAAAATGTTTGGGAACCTTCTGAATCCATTAGATATAGAAGATTTCATATTGTAGGTTTCCACTGTGGCCACTTCCACCAGATTACTTTGAGGCGGTAGGGAAAAAGTACCCATTAAGGCAAGGTCTTTTAGGAGGCCTACTCCAATATTTTGAAGTGAATGATTGCTTCCATGGATCATTGGAATGCTTCCCGTAACTTGTGAAATTTTGGGGAGAAATGTCCGTTGGTCAACGATTGTAATTCTTCCTTGGAAGGGAAATGCAATCTTCCTAAAGTAGGTCGACACAACTGCGGCCATGGCATATATCCAGGGCCTTCCCAGTAGGATGTTGTAATCGAGGTTTCTGTCGATTACTTCAACATCAATTTCTACTGTTTTTCCCCCTAGTTCAACTTGCAAGTTACTTAGAATACCATATGGGGTATATGTCTGTCTATCGAATGCTTTTAACATTGTTGATGATCGCGACAAGGGTGGTGAGCCTAAATTTTTCCAGCAACTCATCGACATAATACATGTAGATGCCCCCTCATCAATAATTGTTCGATGAATAATTTTGTTGAGGGCTTTCACTTGAATAAGGAAAGCTAGTTGAGCTGGTAACTGAGGGTCATATCCTTTGTGATTAAAGGATACAAGATTGGAATCCGTTGGGTCAATCCCACCTATTACTGATAATAGATCCTGCTTTTGGGAGAGGTAATTTTGCGGTACCTCAAGTGTCGACATAGCGGATGGCGATCAAGCTAGGTCCTCTACTATATTATAATTCTGTGCTACATTTGCATGAGTATTAAATGTCAATTTGGGTACTACTCCCTTTGGCGACTTTATCATTGGTTCAGGAATGATGGGTGGCACAACTTTGGTCAAAGTTGTTGTCGAACTACTAGGTTGTTCATTAGCCTTGTTATTCGACAGCTGTGGATTTCTGTAATCTTTATTCCTTGTCAAAGCATCATTTTGCTGCTTTGAGATAAACAATATAAGCACTTGGGATCAGGAAGCATTTTGATTAGCAACCAGTTTGGTTCCCGGGTTTGGAAACGGATCAGTCAATACTGCTTAGGTTTTTGAACTCTTAAAGAGTTTCTTAACTTCAGCTTTATGTGGACAATCTCTCGTCCGATGATCCTCATCGCATATATGACACCCCGTAGGGGGTTTCCTTTGCCCAGAAGGGTTTGCAGAAGCTTTTTCAGGAGATGACTCATCCTGCTTCTTTTTTCTCCCTTTCTTTTTCTTCTTACCCCCTGGTTGCTTCAGTTTTTTTCCTTTGTCGGTCGACACGGCATTTACTTCCAAGGCAAGAAGTTCCCCATTTGCATTTTGACTAGAAATCTTACGGGCCTTTTTAGATGTAGCCTTTGTCGATTTCGTGTCTGTTGCACCAATCACGCCATCGTCGGCATGAGAGTCATTGTTTGATTTAGGAGGAGGAGGGACCGAGAATTCCGGTCTAGGAGCGTCAGGTATTTTATCGTAGAGCGTGCCAAACTAAGTATAGATCAAGTCTAGATATTGTGCACGAGCAATAACTTGCTCTTCAGTGACGACTCCTCCCTTTGCCACATCTTCTGTGATAGAAGGTAATAATGACTTAATAAACCATTCAGCTAAAAGCTGATCGGGAACATACGTTTTCACCATTCTACGATGATGTCGCCACTCATGAATATGATCAGATATGTGAGTCGCCGTTGTCTGTTTGAAATTTCTAAGAAGCTCTGTTCCTGTTTCGTACCTTATTGGTAACTGAAAATGGGTTAAAAATGTTGTGGCTAGGGTGCTGAAGTTATCGAATGAAGCTCTAGGCAATTCGATATACCATTTTATTGCTGGACCAGTTAACGTTCGCTGGAAAAGGCGAAGCCTAATCGAATCATTGTTTAGAGTGTTATATGAACACCACAGATCAAAGGTCATCACATGATTCGACGGGTCTTCACCCGAATTTCCATTAAATTTAGGAATATCTGATGGAAGTTTATGCGAAATCGTCGGCCACCAAGGGGCATAAGCAATTGGATCATTCGTCAGCCAGTTTAGATCTAGTAATTCTAGAGTTGCTACAAAGGGAAACTGTTGATTCAGGTTAGGCGAAGCATAGCCAGGATAAGATGGAATCACCTGAGCAGTGGGTCCTTGCATACCAGCATAATGTATTTGATGCTGGCAACTTTGACAAGGTTGATGGGCATAACCATTATAATATGGTTGTTGATAACTACTTTGGAAATGCGGTTGCCCATTACTTACAAAGACTTGTTGCTTAGGTCATTGACATGATTGCTGGAATTGCGGTTGTTGAGGTTGAACCAGCCATGGTTGTTGGACCATTTGTTGTTGACCAATACTGGATGTTTGACCAAGATGAGGAGTCATAGTACTTGTTTGAGCCTGAGTCGCTCTAGATAAGGAGGCACTTACCTGAGGTTGTGATTGAGTCGTTGAGACAAGAGGTTGTTGCATTGCAACCTGAGAAACTTGGGGTTGACATACAACAGGTAGCGCTTGTACTCGCGATGCAGTCACCATAGCAGGTATAGTGGGAATATTCGACACAGGGTGGACTGGTTTTATTGAATATACAACCCTTGGTTGTTGAGGCAGTATTGGTACCCAACCGCTGGATGTAATTCCAATTTGACCTGAACTTTGTTGTAAACTCCCATATGGTTGTTCTCCGAGAGGGAACAATGAAAAGGCATACTGCCCTCCATATGGTGGAAATCCAGTACTTAAAGGGTATATTGGCCTTTGAAGACACATTGGATCAATTTGTTGAGTTTCACCATAAGAAATACCAGATGATAATCCGGATGAAGAAATAGGAACTGACCATGTCGTCGAAATAGTCCCTGATTGGACTCCGGATTGTTGTTCATAACTTGCCGGGACAGATGGTACACCAGCGAACATCGTTGGAGTAGCAGTAGGAGGCTCTGCCGCTGCTGTGTTGGATGACACAGTCCTCGATGTCGACGGTTGTTCAAACATATCTAGTCTATCCAAAAGATTTTCTAGCGATTCTACAAGAACTTGCGATGAAGGGAGACTAACTTCTAAGACCAATGAGGGAACAGTGACGTTATTCCAATTAAAATAAATTTTAGACGCTTTGACAAAACTTGTTTTTTCAATTTTTTAAGGGTCGAGAAAAAACAAAAGATGACTCTAGTCGCCTTCGATTTTTAATAAGCCTGAAGTGACAAGTGCTCAAATGGACCTTTTCTTTTAAGGAGTCTGAAAAGGAACGAAAGGGACTGCTCTGGAAATCTAGGTAGAGGGATTACCAAACCAATCGCAAAACTGTAGAATACTTTTTACGGTACGGCAGTCAATCTTCCTGAATGCTGTGTTCAGTGCATTGCAATTGATAGGGCGGCAGACACGGCTTCCTATGGATAAAGGATTAAGCTTATTGTGGTCTCCCAAAATATACTCGACGGTACGTGGGAGCACAAGTCCGTACTGGCACTTATCGTCTCAAAGTGGAGGAATCACCCAACCATTAGTGATAACAACAGTTACCAGGCTTTACGACGCCAGAATACGTCTCTAGCCTAGACTTCTAAATGTTGTGAGTTAGGTTCCAAAGCGTTGTTAGATTCATTGAATTTATTTTATAGTTGATCTTGTTTATGAAGTTTGCCTTTCAGGTTCACCGCGAGATGTAGATGTATAATTCCTAAAATGCAATCTAAGATGATAAATAGTCTTTTATCTTCTTTGTGCAATGAAAATCCTAGCTACTAAGGAAAGAGAGACAGTATTCTTTCACAAAGAGCAAAGAGCACACTCTAAATGCACTGTCCTAAATCAAACCAATCAAACAGTCTAAATGCAAATGCACATGCATGTATTTGTTTTCGGCTTTCTTAGTATGTGAATGGAAAAAGAAAGCTAATGCACAAATCTGAATTACTTTTCAAGCGACAATTACCAACAAGTTTCTTTTCAAAATAAAAAATGGAGACAATCACAACACTTTACGATTTAGAAACGAATACTTGCTTTCAACACTAGAAAAATTACAAATTCAAACCAAATACAATAGTAACAGGATAATCGACTATCTACAGCAACCAAAATCTTTCCTATGACTGCAAACGACACTTGCGACGCTTTCAAATCAAAGGACGACAGTACGATTACGTTAATTTTGCAAAGGAGAACTGAAAATGACTCAACAAATACACAAAAACATTTACAGTTCTTTTGTACAAAGGAGGCGGAATAACAGCAAGGAAAAGGGGTTTCAAACAGAGATATACTGATCACAGGCAGCAAAATTCATGAATAGAACTGGAAAGAATGAATCACAGAAACAAAAACTGAACAATGCCTAGTCTGATCAGCGCACCTGTAACACAGGGAATTTGAAATGCAGCACACCTACTACACTCAGGAAGTGCGCTGAATTTCAGATTCACAGAACAGTACCTACGCTGGGCCAGAGACGAGACTTTGCTTGGGTTCCGGGTCATAGTTTGCAGTTCAGTTCATGGGTTTTGGACGATCAAATGGTAATCAGTAATGCAACAATCAGGGGTAGATCTAAGTAGGATCTAAGAGCTATCACAAAGGGCAATAAGAGAGTTTGTAAATCAGTTTTTTAATTTATAAAAAAATCCCAGAGATTGACTGAAGCGGCATTTATCTACTTTGCATTTGCATAGCAAATCCAATTCGAAAGCTACCTGGCCCGACTTCAGGCTCCGTCTATAAGTTTATAAAATAGACAACAAGGAAGATAAACAAACAAATTAATTCGTCCCCAGCGGAGTCGCCATTTTGTTACAGGGAAAAATGTCTACACAGAACTGCTTATCCCACTAAGGTGTGATATCTACCTTAGAAACAAACAAAGTAAAGCTACTTTCGTTTTTCCTTTATGAAGTATAGATGAGAGAAGAACAAAGAAGACCAACCTCTGTCTTGCGCTAATCTCCTAGTTCGATTCCTCTCCCTCTTGATAGTCTTTCGCTACTTGTTCCCTTGCACGCCCAGCTTCACAGAGTACCTGTAAGATCACAGTAGAATAGCACTATACAAGAACATGGATCTATAATCATAAACAATCTAGGATCAGATGTAAATTGACCATACAAATGCATAAAACATAAATTACACAAGAGTATGGAGGAAAACTTGAATAGCTTTTATTGATAAACAAGAAAGAGCCAAGGGAGTTACAACCAGTTGGTCTAACCCAGCATCATCCTCTCAGCAAGGAAGCCCCTCTTCACCTCATACAAAGCTTAGATCACCCAACAATCTGATGTTGTCTCAAGAAACCAACAACAATTCCTTACAATATACAAAATTCCAGCCTCTGGATCTCTGGGATGAGGGATCCATATATAGATATCTGTAAGGGAGATGAGTCAGCTTGTGATTTGATTAGTGTCTTCCCTCTGATATTTCTTGCTTCCACTTGGAGATTGATGATCTCTTACTCATCCTTGGTCGAATTCAGAGAGGCAAGTGTCACAGGAGAAGTTTCTGGAAGTTTCCATGCCTCTCCACCTCGCAGAATGACACTGCCATTTGTCACTTCTCGCTCATCGCACCCCATAGAAGGGCTTTTTGAAATGCAACGCACCCACACAGTGTATTTAGGTGAGATGCAACGCACTTTTCCTATGGAGCAGCTGAAATGATCCTGTTTTGACCAGTTCTGAGCAGTTTTTCATGGAGAACTTCTGGGAGAAGCTGTAATCAGTTGACCTTGTTCCTTTAGGGGTTAGAACAACACTTTTAGGGACTTAGGAGCCCTTGGTTTATGGATATTTCATGCTTGGGGTTGTAGTGCCCAAAAATGTCTATAACACTAAGGGTCAAGGGTGCGGGTAACATGGGTAGAGATTGGGCGAGGTTATGTTATTCGCAGGACCGTTGAATCCAACCAATATTTATTTGCAACTCTGGTCTGAATCTCTGCCTTTTTCATTCCCTCTCCTCCTCCTCCCATGGTCGCCTATTTTGTATGTCGGTCTTGTCTGTATGACTCTTGGAGCTCCATGTCTTGTCATGTTTGTGTGTGTCTGGTTTGGTCGGTCTGAACTTTGCCTGGTCTGGTTTTGTATGTGTTGTGTTGTGCCGTTTGGTATGTGGTTTGTATGTGTTGTGTGGGAGGTGAAGGCAGACGTCACATCAATTCAATTTTTAATTAGCAGGGGCCAAGAGATTCAATTCCAGCTATATATATACGAGGAGATATCCACCCACATCCTTCTCAATCCCAGGTATGCAAATGTATGTACATGTGATCTCATCTCTTTTTGTTGGGTTAACCTTAATACAGATTTTAGATTGGCTTGGTAAGTGACGTACATTACAGGATTTAATATGAATTTTGTAATTTCAAGCAATTGGCTCGCTCTGCTCAAGTGTTAATGAATTTCCAGGCTAAACTTAAATATGAATTGGTACAGCATCAGTTTGCGAATCCACAGGCGTGCGCAAGGATTGAATCCCAGGTAGACTAGATAAATTTATTTGCGTCTCTTTGCTTTTCTGGTTATATATGTTCAAATTTATATCAGCCCAATGAGTGAGATGAGCAGGAACAAATTTGATTTGGGATCGGCCTTTTTCAAGTTGTTAACTAGACTGCATAAGCTATGGCTATGGAAAACAGAGACTACCCGTGTCTTGGTATGGTGCCATAGGATTATTGCCTCCTGCAACTGCTGCAAACTTCACAAGCCCTGATTGGTACATAATTAAGAAGGTTGGGATCGGCCTTTTTCAAGTTGTTAATTAGGTTGCATAATCTATGGCTATGGCAAACAGAGACTACCCATGTCTTGGTATGGCGCCATAGGATTATTGCCTCCTGCAACTGCTGCAAACTTCACAAGCCCTGATTGGTACAGAATTAAGAAGGTGTGTGGTAAAATTCTGTATAGTCTCGGTGTGTCTTCTTTTTTTTTTTATAACAAATTGATTCAATTTTGTTAAATGCATACAACTAGCTATTCAATTCTGGATGAATTCACCTTCCTATTTTTTCTAAAGTTGTAGCGCCTGGTTTGTAGATTTTCTCTAATGGAGGAATATTGGTTTATCCCCAATTCGTTTCATAGAAAGATTTGCCATTGTGTAATAAGATGGAGACTCCACCTCTGTGGTCTGCAATACCAGACCAGAGGTTTCACAAATACCAGCGTTGTCGCCTCTGTTCTCTATGCTTGCAATATGTTGCGAGGGGTGGGAATGTCGTAAGTATTGGAAGGAAATTTTTTATGATGTTCATTTTCAAACCTAGCAGAGTAGAGCAGAATGAATCTTAATATTTAATCTTATTCGTTGTGTCGTTGCATATATGCAGGTCTCTATCGTGGCTTCCAACGTCCCTGAAATGCATTTTGCAGTTACACTGGCAGGGGCCATTATTGTTCTTAACACAATGCCTTCTCTGCTCGATTCAATTCCTACCTCCAGACGGAACCAACCATAAGCTCAACCTCAACTTGGTACTCAGAGTTAGATCCATCTGTCAGAAAATCTTGACCTCCGCTCACTGCTGTGTTGCTGAAAATTGAAACGCTGAAATTCTTTGTTACCCATGCACACTTCTGGGCTTCAATTCTCTGTTACACATTGTTACATGCGCATGGAAATGTACTTTGACTGGCAGCCCACCAAAGGAAAGCTAGACAGGGCATTAGGTTGCTAAGGGTCAAGGATGCAGGTAACATGGGTAGAGATTGGGCGAGGTTATGTTATTCACAGGCTGTGTTGCTGGTTAATTTGTTAATTCTTTTTTTCATATTTTTATATGCATGACCATGTATCTTGGCTTTTACAGTCCATTTTCTCTTTTAATGTTTTTTGTAGTTTTGGGGTTGATTTCTTATTTTTATATTTTTGTATGTGCACATTCTTTTGGTTGGTCGATTTGTTTTTTTGGCAGGATTTAAAGAAATGGACGAGGAGAAGGGAGTCCTCAGGTTTGGATTCTTTTTATGACTAATACTAGAATGGTCAAGCAGGTATGTTTATTTTATGATTTTTTTTCTCTAATTTGAATATGTATACCTGTTTAAATAATTCTTTATTAATAAATATTTGCATAATGGGATGTCTTTTGTGCTGATAATAGCTGATAAAGGGGATTGGATGAATATAGTTCTTGGAAGGGTTTAGCTATGGTTGGGCCTTTCAATAAAGTGAAAGCTATTCAACTTAAAGTTCACACTAAACGAGCCTATTGATTTAATTTTTTTTGGTCGGCAGTTTTGATTACTTAGGTTTTTTTCTATGCAGAGGTTTTTCATATTTGAAATGGGCATTGGTTTTCCCCAATTTTTTTCTTTTCATCCATAATTTCATTTCAGGGTGAAGTAGCATTGTAGTGCTCTATGTTCCATTATGAATACATGTTACACTTATGAATCTTTATGAAAGGAACAAGGCACAATATATATTTAGTCGAGATTAAATTGGCGGTTGCGGTAAATTGCAGCGGCTCTGGTTGGTACATCGCCGACTGTAGCTACAGCCTCAACTTCAACCCAACATTTCGTTGCAGGTATAGCCTCAAATAATATAGGAACAAATGATATTTACATTTTAAATGATATATATGTGTATCTGTTCTGATCTTCTTACCTTTTGAATTCTTGTCTCTTTTTTCAGTTTTTTTATTTGGAGAGTTTGAGATCTGTTTGAAGCGGATTTATGTTATTTAAAACAATTTAAATTTACATTTTAAAGAATATATATATGGATAATTGTAATGTAGATGATATGTTTGATTTGATTTGTTATATTTTTAATATTTTTGTTTGTGTTATTATATTGCTGGTAGCTTTGATATTTTTAGGGATTTTCCTTTTCTGATATATTTTTATTTTAATTAAAAAAAAAACATATTAAAATTCTCAAGTCTTTAAAATTTAGTTATCAACCATGTTTGAAAACTTTTCAGAAAAACAAGAACAATGACAATATGATAAATTTGAAAATATGACGATATGATTGACACCACAAAAATACGAGAGGATTGTATATTTGAAACAACTGAAATTATAATGTGATGGAAACAATTATATCGTGTCTCATATAAAAGATATCTCAGCACAGAAGACTTATCATTCATTTGTCAGCAGATTAGTTCATTTGTCATTATTTATTTGTATCAACATGAGTGCCCATCTTCCTTTCTTGTAACGAAGTCCCTTTAAAAAGAGCGTCCTCTAGAGATATTGTGAATGCTCTAATTGGGTTATGGTTTCTCATTTTGATTGTAATCAACATCATTTTTTTTCAAACCATTGCCTAGATTAAGGTAGCTATGGTATCAGATCAAGCACTACATGTATAACTTCTTCTGGAGGATGACATAGAAGAACCTGGGGTTTTCTCCCTTCTTTCTTGGGAATAGTTATCTGACAATAGCCATTTTTTACTATATAGCAAGCAGTTGCAAGCTAAATATGATATTAACTAATTTGCAGTTGCTGTTTTTATTTCCCTTTTTATAATAGTTTCATACTAAGTTAACACTATCAGGATACATCTATGGGTTGTCCCAGAAACAAGGGGGTCACTTGATTGGTTAGGTTCTCAATGTTGTACCTCATTGCTTTTTTGACCTTAGGATACCAATCCATGTCATCATATCTGAAGTAATATACCATTCTAATCTGTGTAGGACTTTATCAAATCAATCTTGAGGAGTAGATCTTCTTGATGAATTTCTCCAGCCCACTAGATAGTTTTCAAGCTTAATTTTTTTGTGGTTAATGCTTCTGCAGGAGTCTTGTAAGCCACATAAAGTAGAATGATTAGCCTGGGATCATTAATTGAGTTCCTGTTGGCCGAGTTGTGGTTTATATTGATGATGCCTGCATTAGTTTGCTCTGCAAGTGGTTCTAGATGAAGAGCTTCCAAGCACACATTTAAAAGCACACATGCTTGTGTTTCAAATCTTTAGATTCTCTATTACTGTGACATTATAGCTTTAATTTTTGCAATTATGATTTTATTGTCTATATGAGTAATCGTTTGCCTTGCTTCATTTTTATTGACATCACATGGCATCCAATGCTACAGATTTAGTATTGATCTTGTGAGGTGTGTTTGCACTGAAAGCTGGTTGATGTACTGCTTTCCATCATTTTTTATGTATCTTGGGTTGAACCTCCAGAAACAATTCTTGTTATATTTCTCTCTAGTACAATTTTTAAATTTAATGATATCATGTTTGTGACTAAAGAACATCAGCAAGGTTGCTAGTACTCAGAAACGGCTTTGCTTTTATCTTTGATGAGTCAAAATTTTCTTGGGCAAAATTTGGCAAAAGAAATTGTAAGATCGAGGCAAGTTGTTCAGCGCCTTTATGAGAACAGGGCACAGCTGAATTCGATATCTATGCACCTTGGAGAAAGTGTTGGTAATTTTTTCTTTACCACTCGTTCTCAGATCATCTTGCATGCAGTTTAATCTCTGTTCTGTTATTGAATTTGCAGTTGTTTCTCACTACCTTTATTTGACAATAGCCATTGCTGTTTTTATTTGCCTTTCTACAATAGTTGTATACTAAGTTAACACTATCAGGATACATCTATGGGTTGTCCCAGAAACAAGGGGGTCTCGTAAATCTCAGATTTGATGTCTGGTTAGGTCATGACCTAAAATTAGATTATATATATATATATAATATGTCAATTTTATAAGATCCGGAGAGTATACAACTTGATAGGGGTAATGACATATACAGTATACTAAATATATGTAAAAAAAATCTATGCAAAACAAATTCCATGGAGATTAGAAAATACTAACTCAATAGTTTGGATTTTGTTAATATAAAGATGCCAGTACAAAATGAGTGGCTTATCAACGTTACAAATTATTAGTCACTCCACAAACTGATATATTATCAAACAGATGTTCACCTTCAGAACAGCATAATTTAACAACAGTTTACATTTTCCAATTAGAAATTTCTTCACCGTGGTCAGCCCACCCTCCAGCAAAGTGTAAAAAAATCCAGCTAAAGATGAAAATTATGAAAACCCTGTTCAGAAAACAAAAATTCCTGATGGCCTGGGTTCCACATCATATACAAGTGTGTTCCATTTGGGTTTTGGTCCTGATGGCCTGTCTATATTTGTGGTATCCATTTCACTTTCCACTACCACATTACTTTTATCTAGTGGGATTTTACATTTCTTTGGTGTTGGAAATAATACTGAGAGGGGGGGGTGAATCAGTATTATCAATTCAAATATTCCTTTTTCAAAATCAAATGATATACGGTGCTTCAGTTAACTAAACCCGCGTATATACGCAACTATTTAGAAGAAAACCCGCGTATATAATGCAAACTTTTAATTTAGTTTATCTTTCTGATGTTGATTGTTAATCTGTGATTCAGAAGCAAATAACCAGTAACCAGAAACAGTAAAACAGACCAGAAAGACAATCGCACACAAGAACACAACATATAAGGTGGAAACCCAATGTGAGTGAAAACCACCTGCTGCAATTCGTCTCTATCTTCTCTTTAATTAGAAACTTCTTTTTACAATTGTACTGGTGCAGTCCTTTACCAGTACACAGGCTGCAACCTGCAGAGAGATACAACCCTCTCTCGTTTTCCAGCTTCTCCTGGAAGGGAGCTACAACCCCCTTAGCTCTTGCACTAGACAAGATACTAGTACGTAGGTGCTGGCCTATAGAAGGCTACAACCTTCTCATTCTTTCAGGGACCACGTTTCATAAATTTTCAGACTAGATCCACAAATAACATCAATCAACCATCAAGAATTTCTGCATCAACCAATCACCTTTTCACCAATCAAAATTGAATCAACATAAACACTTCTCTGACGACTATACCCAGATCACAGTAACAGTACCACACACCAAATCTGAATCCAGAACACTACAGCAATAAACAGAAGCAGCAAAATCACAACTCAAAATGTATACGCTACTTTAATAGCCTGAAACCTGCGTGCATACGCTTCTGCGTATGGAACAACTTGCGTATACGCTGTTTTCCTTCACTGAGCCAGTATATACACGCCTTCGCTGAACTGAACCTGCATACAGATCTACAAAAGATAATTCACTCTTTCAAATATTCAGACACTGATTAACCCAGATTATCATATTTATAGATCACTCATGCGCCATATATAACAGATCAAAATCATGCAAAGATATTATCATTCAAGCCAAGAGATTATGACCCATCAATAGAACTTATCCTTCTTTGCGCTAAGGTTACTCCTTCATTTAGATCCAGACCTACTCCACAACGCTAATCACCAGTATTTCAGATCTCACACTTTATCAGATATTCAATAATAATCCAGATGATACCTTGCCACATGATCTCCTTCCTCTTTTATAGTTTTAGGCCTTCCACAATACCATGGTCCAAAACCATAATAAACCAATACCACGAACCCAATACTTGGGATCAACACATTTGACGAGGTATCATGGTCCAAAACCATAGGTTCAAATACCAAGGACTAACTACCACGGACCAAAGGTAAGTTTTCCAACATATAAGCGCTTTTCCTTGCATGAAAGTGCGTGTATACACACACGCGCCTTTGAAACATCTAACCCGCGTGTATACGCAACTTCGCCTAGATGAACCTGCGAATATGTCTTTTCCTTCATTCTAAAAGCCTGAACTGAGATCTATTACCAAAGAGAGTTGCCATCAAGGACAACACTTGTGCCATAGCTCCAAACCTGTGCCATAATGCCAACAATCTCCCCCTTTGGACTTGATGGCAACCCAACTTCCTCAAAGTCATTCTCCCCCTTTGTCATCAAGGGCAAAGGGTTGTGCTCCCCCTGAGTACATGCTAAAATTTCTGCCCTGCTGTGCTGACCATGCTCCCCCTGACTGTAGGCAGGATCTGCAAAAGATGTTCTTCAAGAAGAACCATGACTTATACATCATAAAAGACCTTCCTATCACCAAAAGACTCAATACGTACATCCATCACCCATCAGTGGGGATCATCTAGAAATTTACATATGACAACCAAGTTCATTACATATTCATCCCAGGCATAGTGGGGAAACAAAAATAGGCTGTTACATGACCTTGACACCATAAAAGAGATACCACAAAAGAGATACATGACATAGAGACGAAATATCTAGAACAAGATTTATGAAGGACACAAATAACTGATAGCAGCAGCATCTGTCAATCAAAATTCAGATCAGAACCAAGATTTCCTTCTGTTCTCCTTCTGCTTCTGTTCCACCTAAAACCAACAACAGCTGTGAACTAGAACCAAAAGCTTCTAATATAATGCCAACAATGCATTATTAGAAGATTATCTGCTCCCCCTGAACCTGTGCCAGATGGTCTCTGTCAAACCCATATCAGACTCTCTTCAACCAGAGTTTATCCTTGCTGATTTTCTTCAGAACTCCATATACTCAACTGTACCTGCATAAATCGGCGTATGCACGTGGATCTTCCTCATTCAACTCGCGTACACCCATTTTTCTCTAAAACATACACGATTTAATAGCAATATGGTGCATCAACTACTCCCAACTTCTGTCTGAGGTATTCAAATGTCTCCCTGGGCAGTGGTTTGGTGAGAATATCAGCAACTTGTTCCTTAGAAGGAACATACTCCAATTTGACCTTTTGTTCCAACACTTGTTCCCAGAGAAAGTGATACTTGATCAGTATGTGCTTGGTCTTTGAATGCATGACTGGGTTCTTTGAAATGCTGATTGCACTTGTATTATCACGTAAGATGGAGATAGGTGGTGTACAAGTGATTTGAAAATCCTGCAAGGTCTGCATCATCCAAAGAAGTTGAGTGCAACAAGATGCAGCAGCCACATATTCCGCTTCAGCTGTAGATAAAGCAATCGAACTCTGTTTCTTGTTGAACCAAGATACTAATCTGGAACCCATAAAGAATGCACCGCCACTTGTGCTTTTCCTGTCATCCATGCTTCCGGCCCAATCTGCATCTGTGTAAGCATGAAGTGTGAGATCTGTATCTCTAGGATACCATAAGCCATAGTTTTGAGTTCCTTGAAGGTAGTTGAAGATTCTCTTGACTGCCTGAAGATGAGTTGCCTTTGGATTTGCCTGAAATCTTCCAACTATTCCCACTGCATGCATGATGTTTGGTCGGGTACCTGTCAAATAAAGTAGACTTCCAATCATAGATCTGTAGGTTGGTTGATGCACTGCTGCTGATTCATCATTTGCACTGAGGCTGCATCCTGTGACCATGGGGGTACATACTGGTTTTGCATCATCCATGCCATATTTCTTCAAAATCTGCTTGAGATACTTGGTTTGAGACAAGAAGATACCGCCTTCATTTTGTTGGATTTGCAAACCAAGAAAATATGTCAGTTCTCAAAGCAAAGACATTTTGAATTCTTTTTGCATCATCAAGGCAAAGCTTTGACTCATAGCTTCTTCATTGCTGCCAAAGATAATATCATCTACATACACAACAAGTATTAGCAATTTGTCATTTTCAATTTTTATGTAAAGATTGCTATCTGCTGATCCCTTTGAAAAACCTTGTTGATGAAGATATTTGTCCAAACGGTAGTACCAAGCCCTTGGAGCCTATTTAAGACCATAGAGAGCCTTTTTTAGTCTACATACAAGATTTGGATCATTCCCAAGGATGAAACCATCTGGTTGCTCAATGTACACTTCTTCTTCTAAGTCCCCATTCAGAAAGGTTGATTTCACGTCCATTTGAAAAACTTTGAACTTCTGAAAGCTTGAGAGAGCAAGGAACATTCGGATGGCCTCAAGTCTAGCAATGGGAGCAAAAGTTTCTTCAAAGTCTATTCCTTCTTGTTGAGCATACCCTTTACACACAAGTCTGGCCTTGTTTCTAATTACTTCCCCATTTTCATTCAACTTATTTTTGAAGATCCATTTGTCCCTATGACATTCTTATCTTTTGGTCTAGGAACCAACTCCCAAGTGTTGTTCTTTTCGATCTGCTCAAGTTCTTCATCCATCGCCTTGACCCAGCATTCATCTTTGCATGCCTCTCTTACATTTTGTGGTTCAGTAGAGGAGAGCAATGCCAAATAGCTTGAGGCTTCTGCAATTGTTCTTCTTGTTTGTACACCTACTTCTTTCTACCCCAAAATCTGAGATTCTGGATGATTCTTTTGAACGTACATGGATGGAGTCTTCTCTTCTATCCTTGTTTTCTCCTCAGGTGCCTCTTGAGGTTCTTCTTCATCATCTGTCCGATTTGGAGAGTAGTCTTCATCCTCTTCGATATTTTCATGATTTACTTGCCTAGGGATGTATCCTTTTTCATCAACCACTACATCAATGCTATCAAAAATTCTTCCAAGTCTTTTATTGTAACATTTATATGCTTTGTTGTGGGGAGTATAACCAAGGAGAATGCCTTCATCTTCTCTAGGTTCAAGTTTGCCAAGCTGTTCATCAGTATTCTTAATATAGCATTTGCTCCCAAAAATTTTGAAATGCTTTACCGAAGGAGTCTCACCATACTAGAGCTCATGAGGAGTTTGAGTGATGTTCACTCGGACATTTGTTTTGTTGAGAATAACAACCGCGGCAAATGCAGCTTCACCCCAGAAGGTTGCGTGAGTGCCAGACTCATCAAGCATGGCACGAGCCATTTGTTGGACCGTTCTGTTCATCCTTTCCACCACTCCATTTTGCTGAGGAGTCCTAGCTGTAGAGAATTCCCTTCTTATTCCATGTTCTTCACAGAAATCGAAAAATTCATTTGAGGTAAACTCCCCACCTCTGTCAGACCTGAGGCACTTATTTTTGTGATCTGATTCGTTTTCAGCCAAGGCTTTGAAAGATTTGAATTTTTCGAATGCTTCGTCCTTGTGTTTCATAAGTCCCAACCAAACCATCCTGGAGAAATCGTCAATGAATAATATAAAGTATTCTTCTCCTTGAGGTGACCTTGTCCTAAATGGACCACATACATCTGTATGGACTAGTTCAAGAGGCCTGCTGGCTGATCCTTCCTTCTCAGGGAAGTTAGTTCTGGTTTGCTTACCAAACTGACATGATTTACATATGGTGTTGTCTGTAATTTTGATATCTGGAAGACCACGAACTGCCTGGTATTTGCATGCTTTCCTTATTTGTGAAAAGCTTAGATGCCCCAACCTCCGGTGCCATAAACAATGTTCATCATCCTTGCTCAAATAGCATTGTTGTTGTCCTTCTTCAAATATGTATAGATTATTTGGAGTTCTTCTGCCTTTGATCACTATTTTTCCTGTATCAAGATCACAAACACTACATCCATTTGATCGAAATATTACCTCTGTTCCTTGATCGCACATCTGACTGACACTTAGTAGATTATGCTTCAAGCCATCAACATACAAAACATTTCCAGCTTTGACCTTTTCTTTCAATTGAGCAGTGCCTTTTCCTTTTATGGCTGCAGGGGTATCATTTCCAAAAGAAACTTTCTTACCCTTTTCTAAAGCAGTATATGATTCAAGTTTTTCTTTATCACCTGTCATATGCTTCGAACATCCGTTGTCGATGTACCATAGATTTTCCTATCCTTCTGCATAAAAAGCTATCCCACATCTTTCTGGTTGTGGTTCCTTTATTCTCCATGTTTGGGTGCTTGAGGCTTGTTCCTTTGTCTGCCGAAACCTGCTCCTGCATTCAGAATCTTCATGACCGAAGTTATTACAAATATAACATTCAATTTCATTTTCAAGGGCCGAAAAGTTGTTATAGGTCCTTTTCGTAATCCCGATCATACTTCTTTGTTTTTGAGCTTCTCTAGTCATGATTGTCTTATAGGCAACACATTAAGCTGCTTTGTGACCAAAGTTATGGCAAGAGAAACATTGGCCATTGAAGAAACTTCTGCGATTATCAAATCTACCAGCCAAATGATTGTAATTTCTATTTTCATCCATTCTTGAAGCAAATTGAGAAGTTTTTACCTGTGTCTGGTTGTAGCTTTTTTTCACCCTTAAGATGGATTGCCCCTGGTTTACCTGGTAGTCTCTGTTTGTTCTTGATGTAATTCGTCCCTGCTTTACCTGATGATCTCCATTGGGCTTTTGCTCATTCCTCCTTGCTGCATCAAGATAACTCTTTGAGGTGGATGCTTGAGATGTTTCTCCATTATAACCCAGACCTGTCTTGATTAGTGGAGAATGCTATACATTGATAATCTCATCCAGAGTTTCAGATCCTTTAACAAACTTAAGATTAAGAACCTTTGTTTTCTCAATTTCTTTTCTAAGGCCAACCATTTCACATTCTAACTTCTCAAGAGATTTTTCTTTTTCATCAAGTTGAAATTGCAGAGTATCAATGATCACATTCTTTTCTTCTAAACATGTCTTGAGTCTAGAAATCTCTTCATAAAAGTCATCCACATCTATAGCATCCATGTAATCATCATCTTCAAAAGCCATTAAAAGTTTATAATCATTATGTTACAGGGAAAAGTGTCTATTTAGAACTGCTCTATCCCACTAAGGTGTAATAGCTGCCTTAGAAACAAACAGAGAAAAGCTACTTTTGTTTTTCCTTTATGAATTATAGATAGAGAGGAACAGAAAGACCAACCTCTATCTTGCGTCAATCTCCTGATTTGATCCCTCTCTTCTTTGATAGTCCTCAGCTACCTGCTCCCTTGCACGCCCAGCTTCACAAAGTACCTGTAAGATCACAGAAGCATAGCACTATACAAAGACATGGATCTATAATCATAAATAATCTAGGGTCAGATGTAAATTGACCATACAAATGTAACAAGCATCAATGACACAAAAGCATGGAGGAAAACTCAAATAGCTTTTATTGATAAACAAGAAAAGAGCCAAGAGGAGTTACAACCGGTTGTTCTGACCCAGCATCAAACTTCTAACAAAGAAGCCCCTCTTCACCTCAAACAAAGCTTAGATCACCCAACAATCTAATGTTTGTCTCAGGAAACCAACAGCAATTCCTTACAATATGCAAAATTCCAGCCTCTGGATCTCTGGGATGAGGGATCCATATATAGATATTTGTAAGGGGGATGAGTCAACTTGTGATTTGATTAGTGTCTTCTCTCTGATAGTTCTTGCTTCCACTTGGAGACTGATGGCCTCTTACTCATCCTTGGTCAAATTCAGTGAGGCAAGTGTCACAGGAGAAGATTTTGGAAGCTTCCATTGCCTCTCCACCTCGCGGAATGACACTGCCATTTGTCATTTCTCGCCCATCGCACCCCACAGAAGAGACTTTTGAAATGCAACGCACCCTCACAGTGTATTTGGGTGAGATGCAACGCACTTAGCCAGTGGAGCAGCTGCAATGATCCTGTTTTGACCAATTCTGAGCAGTTTCTCATGGAGAACTTCTGGGAGAAGCTATAATCTGTTGACCTTGTTCCTTTAGGGGTTAGAACAACACTTTTAGGGACTTAGGAGCCCTTGGTTTATGGACATTTCATGCTTGGGGTTGTAGGGCCCAAAAATGTCTATAACAGTTGCCCCCTAAAGTATGAGGCCGTTAATCTTTTGGTGTCGGGTGAAATGCTTTATTATGAGGATCTGAAGTTCTTTCAATGCTGGGACGAGACCTGTAATAAGATACAATACAATACATTATCTTCATACTATTTTCATGATCTAGTTGAGGCGGGCATTCCCATGCTCAGCTTTATAAATTCATTTTCATGTACATAGGACAGGCAATCGTCTGAGTGTAGACTGATGATTCTGATAGAGCCATCATCCTTTTGAGTGGATGATTATCTGTGCAGCAATGATGTACATTTAATGTCTTTATTTCCCTGAATAT
Source organism: Pinus tabuliformis (assembly GCA_031772625.1). Taxonomy (NCBI): domain Eukaryota; kingdom Viridiplantae; phylum Streptophyta; class Pinopsida; order Pinales; family Pinaceae; genus Pinus; species Pinus tabuliformis. The sequence goes on along the minus strand of CM062817.1, from coordinate 1,229,896,014 downwards.
ATATCGCAGCCCGGATGGATGAAACTAGATCTGGGGTCTTCAATCTCGTCCAATCTTCACTCAAAGTACAAGTCGATCCATGTGAGAAATGTTTTGAAGTCGAACATGGAAAGACATCGCTTGATTACCAGTCAATGATGTAAGTCGTTAACAAGCGCGAGAGGAATCATCGATAATGATAATGACCCTCAAGGTACTGCAGTACAATTTACGTGGTGTGAATAAAGGACTTGGCGTCGAACACCACGCAAAATCTTTCGGTCGAAGGCCATTGATGTAAACCTATCGTCGGAAGTGAGAAACTTGCCATTAAGGCATGCAAGCTTCAAAGTACTGAATGGGGTGTTCCTAGATCAACTTCTTGGATAATGAGCTGATGATGACAAGAAGTGATCTGTCACAGGAGGGCCTTAATGAATCCCACATCAATGACACGAAATGGAGCAAATGATTTTAATGGAGGTGAAAACGATTTGGTGATATAAGGTTCAGGGTGGCGGTCATGAAAGAATGGAGTATAATGTATGGTAGTGGGTGAGACACAGGTGAATTCTCTAAATGACTTCTCTTGAACATATCGGCGACACTGATGTGATGGATTGGTAGCATTAACCCCAAATGTGGATGGTATGGCGTGACCATGGTGATGTGACCGGTGAATGAAACAACCCAACCTGACTCGGGCACGGAGTGGAAGTGTCATGTTCAAGAGCAACTTGCTACCAACAAAGTTTCTTTAAGTTTCCTTCCCAATTTTCCCCAGTCATTGCTGACCAGTACCTCTTTATTTTTGTCAAGCTTGAGGAGGATAACATATGCTTGTTCTATAATTTTCCCTTCGGGCAAACCCATCACTATGTTTTAATGAGCCTAGCAATAGTGAAACTTGTTCTCGTCTATAGACAAGTTTGTCGCTATTAATCTTTTTAACGAGTTTAACGACAAAGATAACTCGGTCCTTTTCAATTTTAGAGAGTCTGAAAAGGAACGTAAAGGTAACTCCAAAATTCCTTTTTCGTCATCTAATCCCTTAAGTCCGAAAAAGTATAAAACAATACAGAAGGGATGGATTTTCGATACTTTTAACGAGCCGAACAAAACAAGCGCTCGATCTTTTTGTGTAATAATCCCTCAGGTCCAAAAAGATTAAAATCTAGAGGAGGGATGGCACTTCCTGTCCCTTTAACGAGCTGGAGAGGCCAATGGCTCGGCAATATTTTCATATTTTATGAGTCAGCTAAAAAGAGCTTAAAGGAGACTCGTCTTTTGAGGAACGAGTGATAATACGGGTAGCAGCTGATTCCAGGTAAGGTTTGGAATTTTCCAATCACGGCAGTGTCACAATGATGGCTAGTGAAATCACTCTTCGCAGTTGTTCCTCAAAATGGGTAAACAATCAAATGGAGGTGAATGATCGGCCAATGAAAAAGTGGAGGTGACGGTGCAAACACGACCAAGGCTTTAACGGCTAAAGTACTACATTCACGATGGTTATTTACCGTGGAATAGTTCATTTTTTAACGAGCTTAAACGTGGGGGGGAACATTTGCTCATGTCTTATGTTTAATTTTTAACGAGCTTGAACTATGTGCTAAAACTGCTCGATTAATCCAGTCGTGTGATAAGAATGTCTCATATAAAACGGCAACTTTTAGAGTTTTGCCCCACATCCTTTCTTTATGCAAGTTAGGAGACGACCAATCCTACGAGTTTAAAGGGTTAGAGGTCCTACAAATTTAAAAAAATAAATAGTCGCTCTTTGCTTGCACGCCAAAAGGCTTGCATGCCCCCAGGTATAAAACAGAGTTTCAAGGTTACCCCTTCTTTAGTCCGTTAAAACATTTGTTTTACCGAGAGAGGCCTACCTCTTACAGGTTACCAAAGATTGTTCCATTTACAGCGCAAACAAAACACTTCTTCGGCGATGTCTACCGAAATAGACAAAGGTGAGTGAAGGAGGCTACTCCACTCACATAACTTTGACAAGAGAATCTTGTTCTAGAATAACCCCCTCTTCCAATCACGGACGGGGGTACAGACTAGTCATATTCTCTCGCGGAAACCTACCCTATACCCGAAGTTTTCCTGCCGAAGTAGACCAGGGTGCATGCCCCCTGGGTTTCAGTCATGTCCCCCCAAATCACTCGCGCTCATCGGGAGGACAGACTGGAGATTGAGACATTTCTTGCATGAAAAGACCATTCAGGGATGGTATATGACTATTTGCTCTGTATGATCCGGGAAATGAAAGCTGGTCTACGAGCTTGACCACTCTTCCTTCGTGCGGAAAACACATTACTCTAAAGAGTGAGGAGACAATTTCTCCCATGCAATAAATATAGTCTCGTCCAAGGAGTAGATTGTAATCCAGGGGTCCTTGGAGTACCATTACGTTCATGTGAACGGTTTTCCCTCTCAATGTTATGGGAACATCGGGAAGGATCCCTAACGGTCGACTGGTTCCTTTATCAAAGCCTGTTAGATTTCTCATCTCAGGCAAAAGCGATGGCGAACCAAGCGCTTTCCAAGCAGTTGAGGAAAGGATACTCATAGAAGCCCCTTCATCTATGATGGTACCAGCCATAACCATTCTATATATTTGAACAATGATTCGGAATGGTATACTATCCGGTAAACGGGGTCTGCCTAGTTGATTCCAGTCGAAGGATACAACTAGGTTGCTTGGAGGTGGGACCAAATAAACGTCCGGGTACGCCTCTGACGAACTTCCTTCCTGCGGTAAAGGAACAGGTAAATTGCCTGCATGTTCATTGGAGTTTGTGCTTATGAAAAGAATTTGGATGGTGTCATCCTTGTTCTCTTCAGTGACTGTATCATCTGAAGATGGAACCTCTGAAGGCAAGACCGGGTCAACTGCCGCCTCGACCTTTTGACTTTCATCTGGTATGGATTCAGATGGTTTATCTTCAATGATAGATGCTTCAACCGACCACCTGAGCGGGCCAGACGGATTTTCAACTAGTGACGGATTCGGCAAGAGTTTTTTATATCCAGGAGGAAGTCGTAATGGTGAAACCGGACGATCATCCAAAACTCTTTTAGCTTCGTCTAAGAAGGGACAACGGTGGACGGCATGGTCGCCTTCGCATAGTTTACAAGGAAATCTATATTTTCCTTTTTGTCCTGGGGCTTCACTTTCACTAGTTGACAGTGTGTTTTCAACATGATCATCAGAGGTTGATGATATCGGGTTGTGCAAACGAGGAGACCAGTCCCTTAAGATCCGAGGGATGCAAGGACAATCTCTGTGATAGTGGTCTCCTTTGCAAATGACACATGGCGATTTAGGCCTGGTCGGTGCAGTGTGTGGATTTTCGCTAGACGACACTTGTTTGCCCCCATTCACTTTTGGCTCCTTCTTCTTCTTCTCTTTCTTCTTCTTTTCCTTCTTCTCCTTAGGTACTTGAATTTTGGCTTTACTAGCCCCATCAAGCGAAGAGGAAGGAGGAGAGGAAGAATTAGAGGAAGTAGAAGGTTGGTGGGTAACTCTGGACTCGTCTAATTGCTGATTCGATTGTTCACGAATTGTGGTGTTCTGAACGACAGAGGTTGAGAAGAGCCATACAGGCAAACCAATTGTCAGTCCTGGAAGCGACAATGTGGCCATATGGGGTGCACCAACATCTCCCCAAGAGGAGAAGGGACTAGGATTTCCTCCAAGGGGAATTCCTTGGTTGGTGGATTCCATTTTCTCAACCCAAGATCAACGTAGGAAAGGGTAATGAATATTCCGTTTAAAATAAATTTTAGATGCTTTGACACAACTTGCTTTTTCAATTTTTAAGAGTCGAGAAAAAACAAAAGATGACTCTAGTCTCCTTCGATGTTTTAATGAGCCTGAAGTGACAAGTGCTCAGATGGACCTTTTCTTTTAAGGAGTCTGAAAAGGAACGAAATGGACTGCTCTGGAAATCTAGGTAGAGGGATTACCAAACCAATCGCAAAACTGCAGAATACTTTTTACGGTACGGAAGTCAATCTTCCCGAATGTTGTGTTCAGTGCATTGCGATCGATAGGGCGGCAGACACGGCTTCCTATGGATAAAGGATTAAGCCTATTGGGGTCTCCCAAAATATACTCGACGATACGTGGGAGCACAAGTCCATACTGGCACTTATCGTCTCAAAGTGGAGGAATCACCCAACCATCAGTGAGAACAACAGTTACTAGGCTTTACGACACCGGAATACATCTTTAGCCTAGACTTCTAAATGTTGTGCGTTAAGTTCCAAAGCGTTGTTAGATTCATTGAATTTATTTTAAGTTGATCTTGTTTATGAAGTTTGCCTTTCGGGTTCACCACGAGATGTAGATGTAATTCCTAAAATGCAATCTAAGATGATAAACAAACTTTTATCTCCTTTATGCAATGAAAATCCTAGCTACTAGGGAAAAGAAAGACAGAATCTTTTCACAAAGAGAAAAGAGCACACTCTAAATGCACTTTCCTAAATCAAGCCAATCAGACTGTCTATATGCAAATGCACATGCATGTATTTGTTTTCGATTTTCTTAGTATATGAATGCTAAAAAGAAAGTTGATGCACAAATCTGAATTTCTTTTCAAGCGACAAATATCAACAAGCTTCTTTTCGAAATCAAAAAAAGGAGACGATTACAACACCTTACGATTTTGAAATGAATACTTGTTCTTGACACTAGAAAATTACAAATTCAGACCAAAAGCAATAGTAACAGGATAATCGACCATCAATAGTAATTAAACTTTTTCCTACGATTGAAATCGACACTTGCGACAAATTCAAATCAAAGGACGACAGTACGATTACGCTACTTTTGCAAAGGAGAACTGTAAACGACTCAACAAACACACAAAAACATCTACAGTTCTTTTGTACAAAGGAGGCGGAATAACAGCAAGGAAAAGGGTTTTCAAATAGACATATACTGATCACAGGCAGCAACATTCAAGAATAGAACTGGAAAGAATAAACCACAGAAGCCACAACTACACAGAGCTAGTCTGATCAGCGCACCTGTAACACAGAGAATCTGAAATGCAGCACAGGTTGTCCACTCGGGAAGTGCGCTGAAATTCAGAATCTCTGAACAATGCCTACGCTGGGCCAGAAACGAGACTCTGTTTGGGTTCCGGGTTGCAGTTTGCAGTTCAGTTCTTGGGTTTTGGTCGAGCAAAAAGCAATCAGTAATGCAAAAATCAGGGGTAGATCTAAGGAGGATCTAAGAGCTATCACAAGGGCAATCAGATAGTTTGTGAATCAGTTATTTAAATCATAAACAGATCCAGTAGATGGATTGAAGTAGCAGTTGTCTACTTTGCATTTGTTATGGCAAATGCAATTCGAATGCTACTTGTAAGTTTATGAAACAAACAACAAAGAATGATAAACAAACAAACTAATTAAGTCCCCAGTGGAGTCGCCATTTTGTTACAGGGAAAAGTGTCTATTTAGAACTGCTCTATCCCACTAAGGTGTGATAGCTGCCTTAGAAACAAACAGAGAAAAGCTACTTTTGTTTTTCCTTTATGAATTATAGATAGAGAGGAACAGAAAGACCAACCTCTGTCTTGCGCCAATCTCCTGATTTGATCCCTCTCTTCTTTGATAGTCCTCAGCTACCTGCTCCCTTGCACACCCAGCTTCACAAAGTACCTGTAAGATCACAGAAGCATAGCACTATACAAAGACATGGATCTATAATCATAAACAATCTAGGGTCAGATGTAAATTGACCATACAAATGTAACAAGCATCAATGACACAAAAGCATGGAGGAAAACTCAAATAGCTTTTATTGATAAACAAGAAAAGAGCCAAGAGGAGTTACAACCGGTTGTTCTGACCCAGCATCAACCTCCCAGCAAAGAAGCCCCTCTTCACCTCAAACAAAGCTTAGATCACCCAACAATCTGATGTTTGTCTTAGGAAACCAACAGCAATTCCTTACAATATGCAAAATTCCAACCTCTGGATCTTTGGGATGAGGGATCCATATATAGATATCTGTAAGGGGGATGAGTCAGCTTGTGATTTGATTAGTGTCTTCTCTCTGATAGTTCTTGCTTCCACTTGGAGACTGATGGCCTCTTACTCATCCTTGGTCGAATTCAGTGAGGCAAGTGTCACAAGAGAAGATTCTGGAAGCTTCCATTGCCTCTCCACCTCGCGGAATGACACTGCCATTTATCACTTCTCGCCCATCGCACCCCACAGAAGGGAATTTTGAAATGCAACACACCCTCACAGTGTATTTGGGTGAGATGCAACGCACTTAGCCAGTGGAGCAGCTGCAATGATCCTGTTTTGACCAATTTTGAGCAGTTTCTCATGGAGAACTTCTGGGAGAAGCTGTAATCTGTTGACCTTGTTCCTTTAGGGGTTAGAACAACACTTTTAGGGACTTAGGAGCCCTTGGTTTATGGACATTTCATGTTTGTGGTTGTAGGGCCCAAAAATGTCTATAACACATTACCTCGTTCATCTTCTTCACTATTTGATAGGCCATCACTGTCTTCATGAGTGTAGTAACTTTTCTTAGTTGCATTTTGTTTCTTGTTCCATCTAACAGGTTCCTTCCCTTTGTCAATCTTATCCTTGTGAGGACATTTGGCGGCATAGTGACCGACTCTTCCACAAGCAAAGCATTTGAAAGGTAATTTACCTCGGAACCGTCGAGTACCCCGTTGAAGATTTCTGACAAAATTTGATTCTTCTTCTTCTGACACGTGTCCTGGCTCGTAGTACTCGCCTTTGCCTGAAGCCTTGAAGGCAGCTTCTCTCCTGTCTGATGGACCTCCTTTCCTCATTTCATAAGAAGTTAGAATTTCGTGCAACTGTGACATTTTAAGACTTTGTAGATTCTCTTTTTCTTCAATTGCAGAAACTTTAGATTCAAACCTAGGGGACAAAGATCTTCGAACTTTTTCAACCACAACAGCCTCTTTTATTTCTTCACACAAATTTTTCATACAATTAACAATCTCATCTACACGAAGAAAATAGTTAGCCACACTTTCATCATGATACATCTTGATATTTTCATACTGAATCCTGAGGATTTGAAGTTTTGCTCGTTTTACCTGATCATCTCCTTCATAGCTCAGAACAATCTTGTCCCATATCTCTTTTACAGATTTAAACTTCATTACCTTGACAAATTCTGATTGAGATAGACATCCTAATAGAGTATTGACCGCCTTTGCATTTGTTTCATATTTCTTCTTCTTAGCCGAATCTGTAGGAGTTGCTGATGGAAAAGTATACCCTGTATCTATGATATCCCAGACTTTTGTACCAAGAGATTGAAGATAGGTAGTAACTCTTACCTTCCAATAAACGAAGTTTGTCCCATCAAAAATTTGTGGCTTGATTGATGCTTCCCTCTCGTAGTTGCTCATGATGCAAGATCTTTCTTCAAGCGATCAAGCTTCTTCTGAAGAACCTGCTCTGATACCAATTATTGGAAATAATACTAAGAAGGGGGGGGGTGAATCAGTATTATCAAGTCAAATATTCCTTTTTCAAAATCAAATGATATACGCTGCGTCAGTTAACTAAACCCGTGTATATACGCAACTATTTAGAAGAAAACCCGCGTATATAATGCAAACTTTTAATTTACTTTATCTTTCTGATGTTGATCGTTAATCTGTGATTCAGAAGCAAATAACTAGTAACCAGAAACAGTAAAACAGAGCAGAAAGACAATCACACACAAGAACACAAGATATAAGGTGGAAACCCAATGTGGGTGAAAACCACCTGCTGCAATTCGTCTCTATCTTCTCTTTAATTAGAAACTTATTTTTACAATTGTACTGGTGCAGTCCTTTACCAGTACGCAGGCCGCAACCTGCAGAGAGCTACAACCCTCTCTCATTTTCCATCTTCTCCTGGAAGGGAGCTACAACCCCCTTAGCTCTTGCACTAGCCAAGATACTAGTACGTAGGTGCTGGTCTACAGAAGGCTACAACCTTCTCTTTCTTTCAGGGACCACGTTTCATAAATTTTCAAAATGGATCCACAAATAACATCAATCAACCATCAAGAATTTCTGCATCAACCAATCACCTTTTCACCAGTCAAAACTGAATCAACATAAACACTTCTCTGACGACTGTACCCAGATCACAGTAACAGTACCACACACCAAATCTGAACCCAGAACACTGCAGCAATAAACAGAAGTAGCAAAATTACAACTCAAAATATATACGCTACTTTAATAGCCTGAAACCTGCGTGTATATGCTTCTGCGTATGGAACAACTTGCGTATACGTTGTTTTCCTTCACTGAGCCAGCGTATATACGCGCCTTCGCTGAACTAAACCTGCGTACAGACCTACAAAAGATAATTCACTCTTTCAAATATTCAGACACTGATTAACCCAGATTATCAGATTTATAGATCACGCATGCGCCATATACAACAAATCAAAATCATGCAAAGATATTATCATTCAAGCCAAGAGATTATGACCCATCAATAGAACTTATCCTTCTTTGCGCTAAGGTTCCTCCTTCATTCAGATCTAGATCTGCTCCACAACGCTAATCACCAGTATTTCAGATCTCACACTTTATCAGATATTCAATAATAATTCAGATGATACCTTGCCACATGATCTCCTTCCTCTTTTATAGTTTTAGGCCTTCCACAATACCACGGTCCAAAACCATAATAAACCGATACCACGGACCCAATACTTGGGATCAACATGTTTGACGAGGTATCGTGGTCCAAAACCATAGGTTCAAATACCAAGGACTAACTACCACGAACCAAAGGTAAGTTTTCCAACATATACGCGCGTTTCCTTGCATGAAAGTGCGTATATACGCACACGCGCCTTTGAAACATCTAACCCTCGTGTATACGCGACTTCACCTAGATGAACCTACATATATGTCTTTTCCTTCATTCTGAAAGCCTGAACTGAGATCTGTTACCAAAGAGAGTTGCCATCAAGGACAACACCTGTGCCATAGCTCCAAACATGTGCCATAATGCCAACATTTGGCTATTTTTGAAAATGAATTCTTCCTTATCGAAACATCTGGTTCTTCTCGTTGCATGTATTCAAGATCTTCCAAGCAATGCCCAATAAGATTTTCTAGGTAATCTAAGGACTTCAAATGTTTTATGAGGAGTGATCTCATAACACTGTGTTCTTACTGCCATCAATTTACCTATGGTCTTGCAAATAATGTGATTGGCCACCCTTATATGGATCTTATCATCTTTCTTGGTTTTAGAGGTGGTTTTTTGAATACCTCTTCCCAACAGAGATTAGAGATGATGCTCATCTCTGCTTGTGTCTACTACTGCATCAAAATTTCTCTTGCCCATTGTTAATGTAGGTACCTGTAAGCCTTGATGAAAGAATGTATTGTTTTTGCATATATTTGTTCTATTGTGAATTTATGATCACCATGTTCATCTTCATTGGCATTTAGTAGGGGTTCAAGGAATCCATATACCATTTTCACGGAATGCTTGTCTTGAGCAAGACTTGGCCCCTTTACTTTTAACTTTTCTGTCCCTTGAGTTTCTATCACTTAGGTCAAGGCTTGTATCTTTTTGAGGCCTCTTCCTTGCCAGTGAATTGGAACCCCACATAGGTATATGCTGTAGCGATCTCGATTCTCTACTTCATCCCCTGTAGATATGAAATGGAAGTATGATTGTTCTTAGAAGTATTGAAGATCATAACCTTAGTCTTGTTAATGTTTACAATGATAAGTCTATGTTTGGTATTGAAGATCATAACCTTAGTCTTGTTAGGGTTCACTATCATAATCTATTTTTGGTATTAAAGATTGTAACCTTAGCCTTGTTAAGGTTCAATGTGATAAGTCTATGTTTGAGATCGAGGATCATAACCCTCGTCTTTTTCAGGTTCACTGCCATTAGTCTATGTTTGCAAAAAGTTACAGACAACATCCAAGGTCCAACTGCCTCTGAAGGCCTTGAGAAGATATTTGGTTCTTTATGTGGGAATTGTGCCTTCAATACTATCACCTTATTTCTATCCACCAAAGTTAGAAATTTATGCAGTGATCTGTGCTATATTAGATGTATTCAGACATGGATACTCCTTTTCTTTTTTAAATAAAATACTTCCTTTGATTATTAGCATACAAATATGTACAAGGAAAGCTATACAAAAGCAATGGGCTGCATTAAACAACCACCACGACCTAAAGGCCTAAAAGACATGTCACATCTCTGTCTCTCCCTCTCTATTTTAGTATTTTGTGTGTCTTCTAAAATCAAACAAAATCTCACCATTGAAAGGATGGGTGTTAATACATGTAAGTTTATGAAAGAACAATTCGATAGGCTGAATCATGCTTGAATAGGAGAAGTTGGAAGACTATAAGATTACGCAAATATGGAGAACATCATTAAGAAAGCCTCCTCCATGGGAAATAATTTTAGTAAAAAGAAAAGTAAGGATTTTTAATTTTCACAAGTTGGAATGATGATTAAATGCAAATGGGCATGCAACAAAATTTAATAGGTAAAGTTTTTCTTTCATATTTTACAAACAATTGGGATAATGGATGGGGGTATCATCTAATTAGATATTAACAATAAGGAGTTAATCTTAAAGAGAACCACACATCTTTTAAGTAAGAATTAACATTTGTTTGCCTCTCTAAATGAAGTGAGGCTTTGTAGTGAGCTAGGGTAATTTGTCCTAGGTTTTCCCACACAGTCAAATTTTATACAAAAATTTTCTCGTAACACTTCACGAGGTAACAACTTTAATATCAAACATCCACAGTCCACACATTATAAAATTTAATGAACAATACTATCCAAACCAAACAGTTACAACCAGATAACTCAATATATATATATATATATATATATATATAACAATTAAATAGTATACCACTTTCTTGCCAAGCAATTATAGACTAATTGCAATTGCTGTCAAATAATTTAATCCAGTCTGGCACAGAATTACTAATTAAAGTCCCAAGTCTGGAGTTCAACAGAGAATTTTAGCGTCTACAACAGAAATAAAAAAACAGTCTGCGATATGAACTCAGTGTTCTTGCTTGCTTCAAGTATTCCGTTCTGTCACCTCACGGCAAGGTTAGGGTTTATTTGTAGTTTAGAACTCACGTGTTTTCCCAGCCTCTGGACAAGAGGTCTATCTCTCCAATTCCAGGCATCGGGGTCCCCCTTTGTCCTTAGCGGGAATCTCAACATCCACACTGAGAGTTTTTTTTCTTAAATTTCGTTCGTATGGGCTTTTAAGATATGCCCCAGCCCTTTCGCATCACCCAGATGGAACCTCGATAGACCATTCTTTTGGAAAGTCAATTCTTGGTTAGCCCCATGGAAAACGCAACGTCAGCTACAGAATGCACTTGCACAGGAGTCCCCCAATTTCAGACTAAACAAATATTGTAATCGAGTTGTCACTGAGAGCCGCTAATCTCAGAAGCTCAGATTTGGCTGCTTTACAGTGGTTTATTCCAGAATTGTGCGATGTTGTTCTTTCTTCAATAGTAACTTCCTGTACCACGCAGTCAGAGATTTTCCACTTTCCTTCAAGAGATACTCCTGTATCCACACGATGATCAATTCCACAAGATCGTTGTCTTAGATGGAGTCTTTATGCCGGACAGAGATCATTTGCTGCCTTAGGTAGAGTCCCTTCTACCAAACAGAGTCTTGCTGTCAAAAAAGATCGATCATCACAGGATCCTGCTGCCAAACTAAATATCAAACATCACAGACTTGCTGCACCCAAACAGAGATTTACCATCACAGAACCTCGCTGCCAACAGAAATTATCATCACGGAATTTCGCTCCCAAAAAACAGAGATCAATCCTCAAAGAACTCTGTGCCCTCAGATGAGCATTTTTGTGCCCTCAGTTGAGCATTTTCTTTGCCAAAAGAAGAAGTCAACTCCACAGAATTTCGATGCCAAACAAGGATCAAGGCATCATAGAATTCGTTGCACAAACAAAGATTGTCACAACAGAACATGTGCCCATAGAGATTGATTATCACAGAGCCTGCTACCCTTCTAGAGAGTTTCCCTGTGCTAGAACCTAAGAAGAAAAATAGAAAATGTGTCAACTAGGGTGGAATCTTTCACCACCAAAATTGAGAGGAGGAACGGTGCTTTCGCAATCCTAAGAGCCAGTTGCAGGAATTTGCCTAGGTAGGAGCAGATGGACTCTGTAGTTAAAATAGGGTGCTTTCGCAAGAATTTGACTAGGCAGGAGCAAATGGACTTTGAAGTTAAAATAGGTTCTTTTTGCACTTCAATCACCGTTTAGGCTTGTTCCTAATTGCCTAGAAGCTCTATTACAATACACCTTATATTTTAAGATAAGAGAAGTTGGGATGAGTTGACCAAATACCCACAATTAGCATATATATATATATATATAGGGCCAGGACCATGTGGCAGGTAGCTTGTGAACTGTAATATAATTTGTACCACATTTAAAACAACAGATAGCCTTTTAGATACAAGTGACATGCAATAGTGAGAATGGATGATAGTATGATTAAATTTAAGTTTCTGACATAGGGTTGAGCATTGTAAAAGAGTCCTGCTAGACATGAATTAGATTTCCTATGCGTTATATATAAACGGTTTGAAATTTTTAGGATAGCTCATGTGGTTTTACTGGCCATCTGAAATTCATATGGACCAAGAAGATGACGAGGTCAAAATCCATCTCTGAGAGCTTCCCCTGGGATGGATAAGCTTATAGATATCAAATAAGACGCTTGTTATTTTACATTTGGCTTTCAACATCCTGTCACGTTCTAATTTTTCCTCTTTCTAAAATTGTTACTTCATTTTCTTCCTTTTTTACTTTGCTCCATACATTGAAGCCAATTCTGTAGAAAAATAAAGAACTATTGTAAAAAAGTTTGATGGTTGATTGAAATGCATAAATTAGAAGTATATTCGCTTAGCCTGATAAGGATTTTTAGAAGAATAAAGTAGAACTGTGTTCTCATTAATCTTTTTCATAGCTACTTCAGATTTTGTAAAAGCATAATCCTTGATTTAGTATCCTGATAAGAAGCTGAAGTTAGAGACTGATAAGCAAATGGCACTGGAAAATATTGTATACTATACATCTGCATGAGTTTCTACAGCAACTTAGATTTGTACATTGATTTATCATGATTTGGTGGCTTGCTTCTATCCCAAACATTACATTGGAATGTCATGATTCATCCTTGATTGGCTGGAGAATTGGCATTGCCAAAGCACAATCAGTGGACACCACATCGAGATGGGATATGTCCAAGGGTAATGTCGGTACCAGATAGTTTTCAAGCTTAATTTTTTTGTGGTTAATGCTTCTGCAGGAGTCTTGTAAGCCACGTAAAGTAGAATGATTAGCATGGGATCATTAATTGAGTTCCCGTTGGCCGAGTTGTGGTTTATATTGATGATGCCTGCATTAGTTTGCTCTGCAAGTGGTTCTAGATGAAGAGCTTCCAAGCACACATTTAAAAGGTTTCCCAATGGTGTCTCAGAAACCCTTATAGAATTTCACAGGGAGACCATCATTCCTTGGATATTATCATGTTTCAAGGAGGGATAAATCTGGGGTTAAGACCATGATAAGGAATGGTCTGTGTCTCAGCCTTAAACTTGGTTAGTAGGATGTTGTGCACATTCCCACCACAAATTCCACTCAACACAGCCAATAGAACAGGGAAGTAAGTTACACATTTGCTAAGTAATTTTCCTACACTCCAATGGCTTGAGGTGGGAAACAGTAAGCTTAACAATGAATGAGTTCGTCTTTCTCTGTTTTCAGTTTTCTGTTTTGGTATGTGTGTATGTCTGCACCATTTGTTCGGCCCATTTTATTTTTCTGCGAGATATAGATGTGAACAACCAATTTTATTTTGTTGCTAGATTTAGGGCTGAAGGTGGGCAGTTGGAAAAAGATCCATGATTTAGGATTCTTATGAGGTTGTAAACGGAGTAGCAAGTACGCTGTTTTTGTTTACTAATCTCTACAAAATAGGATATTATCTATCGAAAGGAAATGTGTATGCATACGGTCTAAGGCTGTGTTTGGGAGAGGTTTAACAGTTATCATTTATATTTCAGGGAAATGCAGGGTTTGCAAAGCCCATTGGGGTAGTGTTTCTTTAACAACTAATCGCCATCAAGGTAAATATCTCTCTGTACTGCTTTGTGCTGTTAATTTTATTTCACGAAGATCTTTCTGTACTGGTCCGTGTAGTTTTTGCCAGCGGATTTTTGACCCCGTGATTTTATTTTTTGAAACATTGAAATGAACCTTAACTAGGTATCTGAGTTTGTGTTTCTCTAAAATCGTCAACATTGTCAACATTGTTATGCCATCCATGTTTGAATAAAAAATCACCTGATTCAGATGTAATTGTTAATTATGATTTAGTTGTAATTTGTTTTTTAATACTAGATGCCCATCTTGAAACTTAACAGATGCTTTGGTGAACATAATGCTCACTGCTTTCTCAAACTTGGGCCAAATCCAACACATCATCATATCCAAAGATTGGGCTAATTCTAGAGAGAGCACAGAGTCATCTACAAAGTGGATTTTAAAAAATCTTATAGGCACCTGATAATGATCATTCCTTCGATTTGCACTTGACTCTAGCTAATCTAGAGCATTAGCTACGATGAAATGTTTTATTGGACAAAGAAAACCCTTTTTGATGGACCATTGCAAAATAACTTGATTGGTTAGGTTCTCAACGCTGTACCTCATTGCTTTTTTGACCTTAGGATACCAATCCATGTCATCATATCTGAAGTAATATACCATTCTAATCTGTGTAGGACTTTAACAAAATCAATCTTGAGGAGTAGATCTTCTTGATGAATTTCTCCAGCCCACTAGATAGTTTTCAAGCTTAATTTTTTGTGGTTAATGCTTCTGCAGGAGTCTTGTAAGCCACTAAAGTAGAATGATTAGCCTGGGATCATTAATTGAGTTCCTGTTGGCCGAGTTGTGGTTTATATTGATGATGCCTGCATTAGTTTGCTCTACAAGTGGTTCTAGATGAAGAGCTTCCAAGCACACATTTAAAAGCACACATGCTTGTGTTTCAAATCTTTAGATTCTCTATTACTGTGACATTATAGCTTTAATTTTTGCAATTATGATTTTATTGTCTATATGAGTAATCATTTGCCTGGCTTCATTTTTATTGACATCACATGGCATCCAATGCTACATATTTAGTATTGATCTTGTGAGGTGTGTTTGCACTGAATGCTGGCTGATGTACTGCTTTCCATCATTTTTTATGTATCTTGGGTTGAACCTCCAGTAACAATTCTTGTTATATTTCTCTCTAGTACAATTTCTAAATTTAATGATATCATGTTTGTGACTAAAGAACATCAGCAAGGTTGCTAGTACTCAGAAACAGGCTTTGCTTTTATCTTTGATGAGTCAAAATTTTCTTGGGCAGAATTTGGCAAAAGAAATTGTAAGATCGAGGCAAGCTGTTCAGCGCCTTTATGAGAACAGGGCACAGCTAAATTCGATATCTATGCACCTTGGAGAAAGTGTTGGTAATTTTTTCTTTACCACCTGTTCTCAGATCATCTTGCATGCAGTTTAATCACCGATCATGCTCCTCGACCCTACAGGGGTTGCTGCCTTCAACATACAAGCATCGACAATCCATTCTGCTCTACACCTTCCTATAAAGGATCTTATGCCCTTAGAAGGTAATGCTCTTGCAAAATTACAAGAAGAACTCAGGCATATAAGATACATACTAATCGATGAAATGAGCTTCATTGGGCCAAAGCTTCTCAACCATATTGATGAACGTCTTCAAGAGGCATTTCCACAGCAAAGAAACACTCCTTTTGGTGGCTATTCCATTATATTGGTTGGTGATGTCGGTCAGCTGCCACCTGTCAGAGACATACCTCTATATGCAGGGACGAGCCACGGAAGCGCACTGTGGAACACCTTCAACACAGCCATCACATTAGACACAATATTTCGTCAACAAGGTGACAACATCGCACAGGTTACTTTCAGGAACATTCTCCAGAACATTAGAGATGCAAATCCAACAATCGACGACTACAACGTACTCATGTCGCGCACAGATTCCTTTTTATCAGAAGAAGAAATATGTTCATTCCATGATTCCATGCATCTGTTTCCAACAATTGCTCAAACAATGGTCCATAATAAGAAAATGATGAAATCTCTAAACACTCCAATCGCAAGATCCATTGCCTAAGATGGCAACACATATTCCAACATTTCCTCAGAAGATGAGCAACTTGAGCGAATTGTATTACTATGCAATGGCGAAAAAGTTATGTTGACTTCCAACCTTTGGGTTTCAGCCGAACTTGTAAATGGTTCCCTCGGAGAAATTGTAACCATCTTTTACAAAGAATCAACTGCACCACCACAAATTCCAACATTTGTTGTTGTAGATTTTCCCAAATACATCGGGCCTCCTTGGGATGAAAGAAACCCCACTCACTTGCCTATTCCAGCAGTAAAAAGAAATGGACATGCACAAATTCCACTGAAGATGGCTTGCGCTTTAACCATACATAAATCTCAAGGTATGACACTTCCAAAAGCAACAATTGACATTGGAAAAATAGAATGTCAAGGTCTCACATTCACAACAATTTCAAGAGTACCTTCTCTACAAGATCTCTGGATTAGCCCCGCATTCAGTTTCGATCGTTACAGTAAAATGAAGGACAACAAAAACATTGCTCACAGAAAACACGCAGAAGAAATTCTTCGTTCAATGCCGCCTCCAGATAATCTGCTCCAACCCATACTTTAACATCACCAAAAGGTTTCCTCCATTTATTTACCTCATTTTATTTCATAACATACTTTTCATATCTTTCAACGACAACCAACTTTAATCAATATTAATAATTAAACAAATATTAGAATGTCTTGATATTATCTATAAATCTCATTCTAACATTTTCTTTCTTTTTGCAACAGGACACATGGACTTAAAAATAGCATACCTAAGCAACTACAAGTAGAATGGCAAGCAAAAAATATGCCTCTCCAACTACGCATAAACCTCCAATGGTGTTCAATATGCCATTATTCACCAAGCATCTTCCACTAACAATATATAAATCCCCATGGCAAAGGTAACTTCATTTCCATTCATTCCAAATTCATTTTAACACAACTCACCTGCAAAGTATTACTAATAAATTTCCACAACTGATTTACATATTACTAATTCTAACAAAATATACATTTTGCAGGTCCATTGCTGCTTCTTCAGGTCTTCGATGCCTCCAACATGTTTTGATACAACTTCAAATATGGAATGACAAGCACAATGTTCTTTAGAATATTATATTCCTTCTCGAACCTCTTCTGTTACAATTCATTATTTGTATTTTCCATTTTAAACTTAAAAAAGGATGTTTCAAGATCAAATACCATTTTGATGGTTTATGTCCTCACAACTATTTGTATTTTCCATTTCAAACTTAAAAAGGATGTTACAATTCACTATTTGTATTTTCCATTTCAAACTTAAAAACGTATGTTTCAAGATCAAATACCATTTTGATCGTTTATGTCCTCAATTTTTTTTTTTTTTCCATTTCAAACTTAAAAAAGTACGTTTCAAGATCAAATACCATTTTGATAGTTTATGTCCTCACAACCAATTCATTGTCAATGGGTTTTAACATATTTTGTTAACAAAATCAATTGATTTTAATGAATATAATACATGTTTTCAATATATCTTCATATTAATTTAATTTCTCGTTTGAATAATGATTTCTTAAATAACCCTATCCAAATCAATATGGATACCCGGTTGTTGTTCGGGTGGATTCATTCGTTTACCTTCACCTTTCCTACACAATTTTTACCAATTACAAATAAAGGTCTCTAAACAAGTTTATGCCATAATTTATGGCTACTTGCATTCCATTTCAGCGGTTTTTGGCATGGCTTCATCAAATTAAAATTCCGAATCATTGACCCTTGCTTTCAAAAAAGCCCACAAAAACCCATTCACATTTCAATATTCTTCCACACACTATGCCTTACTGCGTTTCTTTTATAACATTAGGTGTAAATGCTAGTATATCTCTATTTCCAAAATTAAAATTTAAAAAGATAAATATATATGTATATATATAAGAATTTACCACAAAAGGTAAAATAGTTTATTTTTATTGGAATGATTCGGTTTTGTGGACGTGCAACTTATAAGTTTGGGTCATCTCTAATCGACATAAAAATAATTTTTTTGACTAGAAATTTTTTCGAAAAAAAAAACAACACGTAAACGAGTTATATCATGGCTTTTATTTTTATTTGAATGACTTGTTTTTTTTGACATTTCATCTTATAAGTTTTGGTCATATCGAACAAATTTGACCGAAAAGTTTTAAAAAGCTACTGAAAACGCAAAGGAGTTATATTATTGTTGGTTTTTGTCTTTATTTGAATAATGATGAGAGTGTTTGAATTCTTTTTTAATGGTATTATTGTTGGTTTTTGTCTTTATTTGAATAATGATGAGAGTGTTTAAATTATTTTTTAATGGTAGAAATAAATCAGCATGGTTACAAATCTATCTAAAATTTAAAACTTATAATTAAAATTTTCCAATAAATTTCTCAAAAATCATGAGGAAAAAAATGTATTATTTTTCTAAAGCTAAAGTCAACGTGTTTTATTTTTATCTGAATGACTTTTGTTGTTCCGTCAAGATGCAACTTTCTTGGATATCAGGTATAGAAAATGAGCGATGCCAACAGGTGATAAATGTTGCTTCTTCTCCAGTTTTAAGGGGACTGGATTTTTTAATATGTTTTATTTCTCTAGAGAAATAAAATATATTAAAAAATCCAGTCCCCTTAAAAATGGAGCGGTTTTAAAATTGGAGTGGCCAGTACAGCAACGCTTAACCAGCCATATATAGGGTATTTAATGCCTGGGGATATGCATGTTGGTTAAAGCGATAACACGGGAGCGGGGAGTTTTGGCATTAAATAATTTTTGGGCTTTCGCTTGTTATCGAGCTAAGCTGTGTGCATATCCCCGGCATTAAATACTCTATATATGGCTGGTTAGGCGTGGCCGATGCGGTACTATCCAGGCAAAATTGTGGCTTGGATAGACCATGCCTTTTTAATTTTAAAGAAAGAAAGAAAAAACATAATTTTAATTTTAATTCAATCCTCTGACACGAATTTTAAGTCAAAGACGTGCAGTCAAAGAGCCTCCAGAGTTGAATTGAGTCTCCATGGTTTGAGAACTTGAGATTACCACCTGCGTTGGACTGCGAAGATTCTTGGGAACCAGAACCCCTGCTATAAAATTTCCATGGCAGAATCTCATGGCAATAATGAAACAAAGATCAAGATCACTGACCTTTTCAAATTTTGCTTCTGATAGTAGGCCATCTTTGTAAGTACTCTTTATTGCTTCAGACCTTTCATGGATTCTTTCTTAGATTTCAAATTCTGAGAACAGTCGAGAGAATGATTTTAGTCGCTTTAATTTATTATGTTTGCACTGTATTACTGGAAGTATTTTTTATTGCTTCAAACTTTTCATGGTTTCTTTCTTGAATTCTTTCAGATTTAAATTTTGACTCATAGAACAAGTCTACTTGGTTAATTTATTATACTTTATAGCCTCTGAAGGCAACTTTCTGCTTTTTAAATTTTATTAGGTGAGCAGGACTTTGAATGTAAAAGCTGAGATCTGAGCAATGCCAAAAGTGTATGTATTTTGCTATGCTTTTAAGAAAGCCGAAAATTTCCCTAGATTGTTTTGAAAGGTAAATATGGTTCTAGGATTGCTCTGTCAATGCTTTTGTATATGAGATTAAAGAAATTCATTTTGAATGTTGGTATAACTATTGGTTTGTAATCATAGAGGACCACATGAATATCTATTATCTTATACCATTGGAATTTCCTTGAGCTATATATTATCTTGGACATGAAGCCGCATAGTTTCTTACATCTTATTCACGTTTTAAGCTTCTGTTTTGATTAACATGTCGTGCAAGGCTAGTTTCTACATTGAATCTTCCAGAGTCACAGAGTTTACATTCCCAGGCTTTCTTTAATTTTACAGTGTACTTAGCCTCTTCCCAAGCTTCTTGGATAGTTATTTATTTTATTGTTATTCTCTGGAAATCACTATTCTTGATTCTTATTTATGTAATTTAGATTTCAATTATTAGTTTAATGGTTTTAATTTAGACTTTATACAGTTTGTGTGGGTTTAATGGTTAAGATTATGTGTATGTGTTTTTTCTTAAAAGTTTACAGGTTCAAAATCAGAAATCAGGAGGTAGAGGTAGAATATGTATGTAGAATATATATGCCTTAATAGACTTAGCAATCATATCACTGGGCTGAATTGGCTCCCTTATCCCACAAAACAAAAATCTCTTATCCCAATTTGGTATTTGGCTAAAAATCTCTTATGCCAATTTGGTATTTGGCTTGGGATGAATAGATAATAATAATAATTCTTTTGTTGGTTATTGTGACTTATTTTCTGGGCTTTAATATTTCGGCATGTTTAACAGGTTGCAATGGCAGAGCAACAAAATTATCCTTCTGCTCTGCACCAGATGTCTTCTCAAACCGATCTTGGTTCAAGCATTACACCAAGATGGAAGGACCGCCAGAATGGTGCTCTTCGGCCCTTTAAGTATGATGCAACACAGTCAGCTCCTGTTCAGAATTATGGGGGCTTGTACTCTGCATTTTTTAATCGTTCTCGTGGAAGTAATGCAGCTTTTGCCCCAGGCCATTCCTCTGTGTTTATTCCAGCACCTGCAGAGAAAGGTTTTACTGGTTTCATGAATGATTTTCTCATGGGAGGGGTTTCTGCTGCAGTAGCAAAAACTGCAGATGCCCCTATTGAGCGTGTCAAACTGTTGATACAAAGCCAGGATGAGCTGATGAAGTTTGGACGCCTTTCTGCCCCATACAAAGGAATTAGGGATTGTTTTGGTAGGATAATCAAGGAAGAAGGCGTGATTTCCTTGTGGAGAGGAAACACTGCAAATGTAATCCGTTATTTTCCCACGCAGGTATATACAACATTTCATTGCTTTTGTTTTGAACTTTCCTTTGTTCCAATATGTGAAAATTAGATTGTAACAGACTCTGATGTTTGAACACTGAACACAGGCTTTGAACTTCGCATTTAAGGATTATTATAAGAGTCTCTTTAATTTCAAGAAAGAGAAGGATGGTTACTGGAAATGGTTCGCTGGAAACTTGGCTTCTGGTGCTGCAGCAGGTGCATCTTCTCTCCTTTTTGTTTATTCTTTGGACTTCGCTCGAACTCGGCTGGCTAACGATGCCAGGGCTTCAAAGACAGGGGAGAGGCAATTTAATGGGCTTATTGATGTGTACAAGAAGACGTTGAAATCTGATGGTATTGTTGGTCTCTATCGAGGGTTTAATATATCATTAATGGGAATTACTGTATATCGTGGTTTATACTTTGGACTGTATGATTCTTTGAAGCCAGTTGTTTTGGTTGGAGACCTTGAGGTAATATTCATCTTTTCTGCTTCAACGACCCTCTCAATTTCCTATTTCCGTTGATTTATTCTTGACCTGTAGGTGGAATTGCGTGTTGTTTTTTACAAAACATACTTCCTACATAAAAATCTGAGTCAAAACTAAAGTTATAATCTCTAAAATTCTGCTTTTTTTGAAAATGTCTCTTGTGCAGAATAACTTCCTTGCAAGTTTTCTTCTTGGTTGGGGTAGTACAGTTGGTTCTAGTTTTATTGCATATCCTTGCGATACTATACGCAGAAGAATGATGATGACTTCTGGTGAGGCAGTTCAGTACAAGAGTTCCATGGATGCATTCTCACAGATAGTCAAAAATGAAGGTTTCAAGTCACTCTACAAGGGCGCAGGTGCAAATATCCTGCGTTCTGTTGCTGCGGCCGGTGCCTTAGCTGGATATGACCGGTTGCAGTTAATTCTTCTCCACAAAAAATATGGCTCTGGCGGTAGCGGCTAATATTATAAATTTGATGATGGCGATAGATATTAAACATTGATGGCTGAATACTAATTTTTAGGATTTTAGCAATGAAGCAGGCTCATTTTTTTCAACAGGGATTTAGGGATTTTGGGATTGTAGTAAAATTTTAAGCAGACTATTGAACTGCAATTGATTTCTCCATCTGGAATTTGCAGAGGAGTAGTCCTTTCCTGAATCGACGTGTCATGTGTTACCAAATGCCGCCATGGTTTGATTATTTATAGATTTCAGATGTGTTTTTAGAATTCAACTCTAACAAGAGCATCTACAAGCCAGCTGTCTTTGCTGTCTTGTGGGTTGTTTTATTTCCTTCTTCCTTCGAGATGTTATAGCCTACTCTGATTGTAGGGCTATAACATTGGGCTATAAGAATACGGGGAGGATTTAATAAATATTTAACATTATTCTTAAGATAAGAAAAATGAGTTTAAACTTAAATCTTGATATTTTTTTTAAATATTGGTTAAATATTATCTTTACACTGAACACCAATTTTGACATAACATAATACTAAAACATGGGTCATTACTACTTGGTTGGTTTTCAACTCAGGTTGCCACTTGTTTGGGTCCACTATTTGTTTATTGAGTTGAGAGGCTCATTCTACAGAGCAATATGACTCATAAAATTTACACTATGGGATCTTTCTGGACTCATATTAGATCCTCCATTCCAAATTAAAGAACCATTACTATGACCATCCATTCAGACAAATTCCTATTTAGCAACATTTGATCTATATGTTGTCCTCCCTATCTTCACCATAATTCACTACCACTTTAAATATAGTGACACCGAGTTTTAACACCCATATGATAGCTAAAACAAATTGGGTGTCTCATCTCGAGTAGAAAGTTTATCCTAGGAAACATCAACCCATTTTCCTTCTTTTGGAGCCCCACCCTAAAGAAAGGAGCACTACAAGTTATGAACAAATTTGAGAATAAATTTCAAGGTTACTAATGTCAAAAATAAATATAGTGGCATAGCTTGATGGAATGGTTTTAATAATACTAAATGTCTTGCCATGTTGAGAGATCAAAAGGTATATTTTGTTTTCCAATTTTGGGAGTAGTTTTGACAAACCTTTTGCTAACCCTCTTGTAAATATTATTATGACTTCTAAATTCATGTAAAAGAAGAAGGATAATTTGCTAAGTTGGGACATGATTCAAATGTTTACAGGAGGAGGAGTTACTTGTATGTTATAGTTTGCATTTAAAATATCGCCAAATTCCCTGATTGGAGGGGACAACCCTACTATAGAAACTAATGAAGGAAATGGGCCCATAAAGAAGAGGATGAGCCGCATACCACCGGGAGGAGTGGTGTTGACAGAGTCAACAAGCAAGAGGAAGCTTCAGTATGGGCAGAAGAAAGCTTGGGAGAAAAAGGGCATCATCAAGAAGGCTAAGCATGTATTGTATGGAAGGTAGATGAGAGTTTGATGGACCAGAGAGGCTTTGATAATCAACAAGCTGAGAAAAGCCAAGAGGGCTTACTAGCTTAGAATCACAGAGTTGCGGCTCTATTCATGAGGTTGATAAAACCACTTGAGACTATTATTGTTGAGAACTTCTGAATGGTTGAGGCACCTACAACTAGTGCATTGATAACACCTCGTGTAGCCTTGGGGAGGGCCAAGAACACAAGTGGAAGCACCATTGATAAGTTCTTGGTAAGTGCACTCTTATTCCTATAGGAGTAACACAACTAGTAAACCTTCTTGTTACTTATCTCTCTCTCCAAGACCGAAATGAGACTCTCTATAATATGCTTGAAACCCCCTAAGATGTTTTGGTTACTGTATTAAGATCCATTTAGGTGCAATCATTGGGGTGGTTGACTGCAAGAAAGAGTGCAGTGTAGTCCTCCTAAGGTTGGATGGAGAGTTGAAGCCCCAACATCGATTATCATGCTTCCTTTATAAGATAAGTGCTTACTTAAGTTCCTGTGCATGTGAATATTATGTACATGTTTAATATACTATTGAAATTCTTGTGTTAATGTTGAACTATTATGAATGAACATAGACATGTAATGTTGTTTATATGCATATGTCAAGTGTGTGTTGAGTTGTAAGAAATGAACGACCTTAGTTGTACAACTTCCTACAAGTAAAATAGAAGTTAGTTGAGCTTCCATGTAACCTACCTTGTGGTTTACATTCACATGTATGATGTCTATGTATTTTAATGGGAAAATGTAATGGTTAGAGTTTAGTAATAGCTTAGTGAAGTCTCGGAAATAAGTTCTCACTACGCACTTCAACAAGTAAAGCTAATGATTAAGCAAGAAATATTAAAGTTTTTATGTCTAAGATAGGTCAAATGGGATCTAGATGAGCTTGGATTTACAATCCATGAGTTCATAGAAAACAAGGAAAGTCTTGTAGTTGTAAATCGAAACATGAAAATGTATGTCTATGCAGACTGAGGTAATATTCATGAAAAAAATTGAGTCTGAGAACTTCACAAAACAGAGCCAAACTCAGGGTAGGACTCACCAATTTGACAGTTGGGTGAGACAACCCGTACGTGAAGTTGGGGTAGGGAGGTTGAGACCCAACTGATTGTAATGGTAGTGAATGGCCCGAGTAGCCTAAGTGTGGACCAGGTCAATTTGTTTGGTGGTCGAGGGTCCGATAGGGCTTAGCTAGTGTTTTTCACACCGTAGGGCCGAGTACCATCTTTTGATTATAAAGGAAAACACATCCTCATGCAAGGGCCAAAAAATCAAGTAGGATCTAGGCCATGGTGGCAGCTAATGTGGATTTGATGATGACATGTATGTGGACTTGGGTGACATGTCACCCAATAGAGCTACCACGTGGCATGTGCTAGTGATATTTTAGTGATCTCGAGTTTCCTGGAATTAGGTGACATGAGGTACTGTGAAAGGAGGCCACGTGGATAGAATGATGTTAGTGTGACATTGTCTTAGTGCTAATGTTGTCTTGACATTATCTCGGTAGTCCAAAGGGATGGCAACAAAAAATGACTAAGATTTTATGTCCTAAGACAGATAAATTTCATGTCGTGTAATGCAAAAATTGCCATCAGAGTGATGCCATCTCAAGTTCTTCAAATGGTATCCACACGTAATGGGTTGATGCTTTTACATCTTAGGATAAAAAATCCTCTAGCAGTCGACGACAATTAAATTTCCATCTTGATCCCAATATCTCAGAAATTTGCTAAAGGGAGCAAAGTGGTTCATTGAGAAAAGGTCAAGACCAAGAGACATCAACCCTATGTCATCTTGGATCCTTGACTCTTAGTTGGTAGCATAATGTGACAATAAAAAAAAGGGGGGTCGAGAACCAAAATAAAATTTTAATGGGGAAATGATAGTTAGCGAGGCATGGGGTGTCCCAATGGGGACCAACAACAGCGGTGATGTGGTATATACCCGTAGGCATGCCATGAAGGGATAGTTTAGGATTGTGTGCTAAGATGGATCCACGCAGGGTGACATGACATGACATGAGATGGAGGGTCATGTGAGCACCATGTGGGGACTATGTGGCAGAGCCCGGTGACATGGCAAGAGGTTCTTGGTTGAACTTCTAAATGGACATCACTTTTGATCTAGGAGTTGAATTGAGGAAAATTGTATATCGTCGAAAATATCTAGACAAGACAAATGTAATGGCTATGTTTATTTTAAGTTTTGAGTAGTTTGAAAGATGAAAAAAGTTTTAGACCCCATTTCCATAACATGACATTGGAGGTTGGGTCAATGATAGTAATGATTCTTTCTACCCTTATATGGGCTAGGGGTGGATGGGGGATTTTTACAAAGTGGTATCAGAGCAAAGGTTTGAACATTGGACCTCTGGAATAAGATAGGGTTCTAGAACAATGTGATAGGTGTTAAAACCCGAAGGCCTTTTGGATTAATGATATGTGTTGCTTGTTGCATTTGCATGTGATATGTGCATATAGTATGCCAGTACTGATTTTTGATATGATTTGTTATTATGGATATGCTAACTTGAGGTGTAATGTTTCAAGTAGCCTTGCACTGGTAGATTCAAACTAACAAGTCAAGGTGATTATTTATATTGTGCATCTATATTTTGTTTAATATAATGGTTGTGTGTGTGTGTGATAGCACATTAAGAAGACATTAAATAGGAAAAGAGCAAGGAATAATAGCAAAATGGTTTAGTATAGCACTAAGAACTCTCAACACTCTTAGAAGTTTGACAGTTCAATTAAGAAGTTGCAATGTTGACAATGGGAAGATAGTCAGAGATTAAGAAAGGAAGGATGAATTAAATGAAATTATCTTGCAAATCCTATTAGACTTTCAGAGAAAAACAAGCATGAACTAGGTGTTGAGAAATCTAGGGCATCAAGATTAGGTGATTTCTCTGTTAATGATAAATGCTTCTGAATGCTTTTTACTTCAATAGATTAGGATCTTCTCTTTCGTTAGATTATTATAGTGTTCTTCATCAAACAACTACCAAAGCATAAACAATAAAGAGATAAGAGACACAAAATATAGGTTATCATCCAAGGCCAAAACCTCTCCCACTTGAGAGGAAAACCCAAATGAATGCTTCTTCGTATAGAGACTTCAATTGATGAATACCAAGACCCATGACCTATTGACTCTCTAAGACCAAGTCACAAGGATTCCTTGATGAAATTCTTCTTCCTTGAGTCAATGATAGTCAAACCCCTTGCTTCTTCCTCCTTCTTAGCTATCCTTCAAAGTTTCGGCCCCTTGATTTAGGTTTGCAACTTTCAGCCCTAATTCAAAAACCCTAGTTGCAATATTGTCTCTCAAACTTCTTCACTTTGAGATGGAAACTATTCCTCCTTAACTCGGCTTGATTCTTCACTTGACTTTCTTCTTGGTTTGACCTTCGATAGTGTCTTCAATACCTTGGCTCCTACTATAGCAGAAAACACATATACTTCACATGTGTGGAGTGTACTTAACCCAAAACAGACCCAAAAAAAATGCTAAAGACTTTGATCTTCCTTGTCCTCTCTTCGTTGGTAATGAGGCTTCTTCTCAAGTGATCTTCACATTTCTTGTTACAGACTTGTTCTTGATCGAATTGTTTGTCTTCAAATGAGAATCAAGCTATCTATTTATAGTGGTTTTCCCATGAATATAAGCTGACTTGACAAAGATCTAAGCCAACATGTCCTTTGGTTAGGTTCCATTACTCCTTCTTGAAGCTGACTTGTAGGAGTTGTTTGAGCTTGGTCTTGAAGAGCATTTTTATTATTTTAATGACTCATGCAAGTATGTAACATGCCCAAGAAGGGTCCTTCATACATGACATTGAATCAATTTGAATTTATGACCAATCCTAATGGCTCACAATGGGAGCCTTACCAAAAAATAAAATTCCTGAAACCCATGAGACAAGCATTACAATAATAATTTTATTTTTCTTTGCATCAATTACACAAGATCACAATTACACATGTCATTATGAAGACCAAACCTAGTTACACTTTTCAACACTGGGAACCAACTACAAGCTTAAGAAAATTTCATCATAGCTTGAGAGAAGGGAGTTGACGACTGGTGAAGCAGAGGCCAATATATCCAAGAAAAGACAAGAAAAGACATTGAAAGGAAGTGAAGGCACAGTGAAGGGAAAAGCTCCTTTGAATGCCCCAAAGAGGAGGACAAGAATCCCCGAACAACAGCTTAGTGCAACAACAAAGAGACAGTGCTACCAAAGAAGGAGAGGGAAGGACTTCGTGATAGAAGAATTCAAGAAGGAAAATCCTCCTACATTTGATGGAGAGGTGAAAAAGGTTGAGGAAGTGAAGGTATGACTACTAGGAATGGAGCTTTAAAGTCCATGACTACTTTGAACATATGAAAGCAAGGTTATACACCTTCAACCTAGGAGGAAGAGCTCACATCTAGTGGGAAGACCTGAATAATGTCAAGGACATTCGAGAAGTAGATTTGTCGTGGAGATATTTAAAAAAAATCCAAGAGAAGTACTATCTGAAGGGTTCTATGAAAACAAGGCTAATGATTTTTATGAACTCAAGATGAGCCAACTCTTATATAAATAATACACAACTAAATTCTTGGAGTTGTTGAGGTATGTGCCCTACCTCAAGGATGAGAAGCCAAAGATTCAAAGATAGCTTAGTGGTCTCTCTCAAGCATTCAAAGACATGATAGAATTTGATGAGCCACAAACTCTTGAGGATGAAATCAGAAAATTAAAACAATGTTATGAGCAATCAAGGTGCAGACCAAAGTACAGGAATGAGTGGAAATCCAATAGCAAGCCCAACTATAATGGAAAGAGGTAGAAGACTATTAATCACCAACAAAGTGCAAGTACAAGGTTTAGCACTACCACAAGTCGTGACCAGTCCTTTAAAACTAAGGAAGTGGATGAAACCGAAGGGAATCCCATCGTATGCTAGGAATATAGGGAAGACCATTTGTCAAAGATTGTCCCCAAGTTCCGAGAAATCACCCATGATTTTATAATGTACAAGAAGAAAAAACAGTTGGAGATGTGGCTCAGAATGTGCCTACGACTTATGATATTATGGATAATCGACAAGCTAACCACCAAGCATCTATCTTTGAGATGGAAGGTATGATTTGTAACCAACTATCTCTATTTTAATAGACCCAAGATTGAATTTTAGTTATATTAGTCCAGCAATAGTAAAAAAATGTTCTTTGAAAAAGAAAGCACACATTGAGTCTTGGCTAGTTCAGCTAGCTATCAGGATGAAAATATGGGTGGAGCACATAGTGAAGTTGTGCCTTGTTATATTGATCAACATACCAACAACAACTAATCTTAGTATATTTCCTTTGGGAGCTTACAATGCTCTTATTGGAATGGATTGGTTGGCCTGTCATTGAACAAAGGTCGATTGCTTTGAAAAGTCAATTAAGTGAATTAATGATAACGATTACAGGACTCTACTACAAGGAAAGAAAAATCCTATATCAACTAGAATAGTCACAACAATGTAGGCTAAGAGGATCTATCAGAAGGCGTTTAAATTGTTTATTGTGCAAATAACCAACAATACTAAAAATAACAGTAGAAAGGGTTTATTGGAACATCTTATTCTCAAAAATTTGAGGATGTGTTACCTGAGGAAATGTCAAGACTACCGCCACACATGGAAGTTGATTTATCCATAGAATTAATGCCTAGAATAACATCAGCATCCAAACCTCCTTATAGGATGAGCACCCCTAAATTGATGTAGTTGAAGTTGCAACTCATGAAAATGTTAGACAAAGGATACATAAGTTTGAGTGTGCCAACATGGGGAGCATCGATCTTGTTTGTGAAAAATATGGGTGACACACTTAGGTTGTACATATATTACAGGCAGTTAATAATTCCACCATAAAAAGTAAATACCCCTCACCCAAAATTCATGACCTATTTGATCAACTATGGGGAGAAGAATTTTTTTCAAAGATCGATCTGAGGTATAGTTATCACCAAGTGCACACTAAAGATGACTACATTTATAAGGCAACATTCAAGATGAGGTATGGGAATTATGAGTATGTATTTGTGCCCTTTGGTCTTACTAATTCACCTACCACTTTTATGTGCTTTATGAATAATGTGTCGAGTCCTTCTTTGGACAAATTTGTATTAGCTTTTGTTGAGGATATATTGGTTTATTCAAAAACCAAGTAAGAACATGAATAACACCTAGTTGCAATGCTATAGTTGTTAAGAGAGCACAAGATATATCCAAAGCTTAGAAAATGTGAGTTATTTCAGTGGCAAATCGAGTATTTAGGACACATTATCTCAAAGGAAGGAATGGTTGTTGACCCAAAAAATATTAAAGTCATCATGGATTGGCCTACACCAAGAAATTTGGCTAAGATTAGATGTTTTATGGGATTGGTAGGTTATTATAGGAGGTTCATCAAGAAATTCTCCAAGATAGGTTATCCAATCACAACATTGCAAAAGAGGGGGTATAAATTTTAATGGACAGTTGAATGTGTTGCAAGATTTGAGAAGTTGAAGTGTTTTCTCACTCATGTGTCAGTGTTAAGAATAAAAGATCTAGACTAGGAATTTTTAGTTTGTACCAATGCTTGAAAAGAAGGACTTGGTGGTGTCTTGATGGAACAAGGTCAAATAGTTTGTTATGAATCTAGAAAATTGAATAAGCATGAGAAAAACTATGTAATTCAAGATCTAAAGCTAGAAACGATCATTCATGCATTGAAGATGTGGATACATTATCTCCTAGGAAGGAAATTCACCTTGATGACTAATCATGGGGGTTTGAAATACTTATTCAAACAACTTAAACTAAATGCCAAGCAAGTTAGATGGCTAGCCACAATTAGTGAATTTGATTTCAAGATCAAAAACATCAAGGGAAAAGAAAATAGAATTGTTGGTGCACTGAAGGACGGTGAAAATGTGCCTTATATCATCCATGAGTTCCTATTGGGATGATATCAAGTAAAGAATTTAAGTGGCTAGTCAACAAGATGACAAATACCAATAGCTAAAAGAAAAGTTGTAGCAAGAACCAGGAGGGGTGAAAGACAACAATTTCACTCTCTCTGAAGATGGGATGGTAAGATTTAAAAGCTTGGTGTATGTGTCAAATGAGAGTGAAGTGAACAATATCATACTAAATTAGTTTCATAAGAAGTCGTATGTTGGTTACCCAGGGTACCAAAAGATGCGAACAATTATTAAGAAATTCTATTGTTGGCCAAAAATGAAGAAGGAAACAACTGATTTTATTTCTAAATGCATAGAATGCCAACAAGTAAATGATATATATTGGATCATTATATTTTTTCATCCATATTGATGCTTTTAGAGTGGGAAAGGTGGAGGAATTGGGTCACGAGACCATTTTTATTTGCAAGACCCAATTTGGAAAATTGGGGTCTAAAACCTTTTGGGAGCATTTTGAGGCATCAAATGACATTTTTTAGGGGTAAACCTTTGTCATTTTAGCACTGTAATTTTTTCATATTCCACACATAGAGTTATTTCCAACAACATAATTGTGTCAATCAGAGTCTAATGCAAAAGTTATACCACTAAAAAATTGACTTTCATGTTTTCACCACGCATAATTCGAGAGGATGCCACATCAGCCCCCATTATTCATGGAAAAGGGGTTAGCCACATTATTATGAAGAAGAAAGGTTTGAATATTCCATATTGTAACTCTAATTAAGAGATGAGGTAATTGAACCTAACCACCAGTATGCTATTGGGTTGTGTTATAACCATACCACTAAGAGGAAAAGAGGTTTCATTCTTTGGAGTGTATTTGTTCCATGTATGAGCTAAAATAACTAAGAGGGATAGGAGATAGAGCACATAGAGAGGATTTATGCACTGTAGTATCCCATGGGACAAAGGCTATACTTCTTTGTACTCACAACCATTTTATATTCAAAGAAAGGGGGCATAGTAGCCTCATCTTCTAGCTAGGTTTTCTTCGAAAATGTTTTCCTAGGTCATATCTTGTGTCAATCATGGTTTGTGATTTTTTATTTTGTTGTTCTTTATTTTATGCATAATTTTGGTTTTCATACATACACAATTAATTTTAATCTACATATCTAGAAATATAAAGAAAATTAAAACCCTAATAATGTAGATTTCATATTTCCAAATATAGCTTTATCAAACATGTTGTGACGAACTATCTAGTGGAATATCCACAACAATTTATGGATCGAATTAGGATTAGAACAGGTTTCTTTGGGTATATTGTGTGGATTTGCAGGGGATCTAAATCGAATAGGCCAAAATTCATAAAACCATAATCATGGTCGACGAATATGTGAATGAACCTCGTGATCCTAGAGAGGAGATATTTTCATGGTTGGGAGCACAAGTTGTAAATATAAGCCATAATATAAATCTCCTCATGTTGGCATTGAGAAATAAGCTTGAGATATTTGGAGAATATGAGAGTTCTAATGCAGAGGATAGATTAGAGGGGAGATTAGGAGATGGAGAAGAAACAGAGGACGAGCCATAGAAAGGACTCGAAAAGGATCAACCCAGTTGAAGTGTTGTGAATCATTCATAATCCCTATTGAAAATGGAAGAAAGGGTTGATATCAAGTCATACCGAGGTGATATTGATACTCTGGAGCTAAATCACTAGTTGCAGCAATTAGAGGTTTATTCTAGTGTCCATCATGTTGAGGAAGAATAAAAGATTTCATTTGCATGACTAAAATTAGAGGGCCATGCCTGACTTGGTGGGAAATCCACATAGCTACATTAAGGTTGGAGGGGGATCCTCTAGTGACTGAGTGCGAGGACTTCAAAACCATCATAAAGTCATAATTTTACCCTATTGGGTATGTAGAGGACCAGTGACTTCAAGCGAAATGAAAGGCAAAGTGTACAGGACTACACCACAAAGTTCAGAAAGATGGCCATAATGCTAGGTACTCCCCATAGAACCCATATGTAATCCTAAAGTATTTGGGGGGTATACACAGCCATTTGTGGAAGAAAATGATCTTATTCAAGCACAAATCAAAGGACAAGGATTGTGTAGAAGCACAATACCTAAAGAACATAGGCTTTAAGAAAGGGAAACCAAGTAGATCGAAGTAGGAGCAACATGACGCTTCTAAAAAGGGGAAGGAGAAAAGGAAAGGGGGAAGATAAAAATATGGCAGCCATAAGACATCAGTGTAAAGATCCTAGCAACCACTGCAACATTGATGACCATATAAAGGATAAGTGTTCAGTTGCATTGAAAGATTAACTCGAAAAAGAAGAAGAAGAAGAAGAAGAAGAAGAAGAAGAAGAAGAAGAAGAAGAAGAAGAATCTCATAACCACCAATTTGAGCAAACAAGTTGAAAGAAGCTTGGAGGTAGATGAGAATATCCTTTACGCATTAGTGCAAAAGGAACTGATTCTGAGTATCCTTCAACAATAGGAAGAGAAAAAAATGACCAAACTCTTCCATATAAAGATACAAGTCAAGAAGACAAAGATTGAAGTTGTATTTGATTCAACATCACACACAAATCTAACTGCAATAGAGTTGGTCAAAAAATTGTGATTTAAAGCTCATGACCACCTGAGCCGATATATATTGGGATGGGTAACTAAGGATGCAAATTTGAAGGTAAAAAAATATATTTCCATCAATGCTAATTAATTGATGAAGTAGAACTAGATGTAGTTCCCCTTGATGCAAGTGGAGTCATGTTTGGAAGTCCCTACGTATACTTGTGAGATGAAATATTCAAGCAGAGATCCAACGAAAACTGGATCTTTATGGATGGAAAATTGTTCACCATTAATGTGCATAAAGGCAAGTCGAAAATATTGTTGGTAATTGCCAACGAAGCCAAGAAATTGATGAATTCCAGCAAGAAGCATGCTTTACTATTTTTAAGAGAAAATCACTCTATAGAAAAGTTTTTAAGAGGCAAGGCATCCCTAGTGGAACTAGGAGACTTGCTATAGGCATATATGGATGTATTTTGGGAACCAAAAGGGTTACCACCCAAGAGGGAAGTGGAGCACGAGATTCGGCTATTTCTGAACTCCAATTTACCAACCATTGGGTTGTATAGAAAGTTTGTTATAGAAGCAAGTGAGGTGAAAAAATAGTTGCAAAAGCTACTAGAACATGGTGTCATTTGATTGAGTACATAACCATGTGGTTCACCCATCATCATTGTGCCAAAAAAGGATGGGACTTGGAAAATGTGTATTGAGTACATGATGTTGAACAAAATCACGCTCAAGAACAGGTACCCCCTGTTGTACCCCCTCTTCCCCCTTCTTGAATTTATTCATATAGTAGGAGATTCATTCTTGTGTAGAGAGAAGAGTAGACAGAAAAATGGAAAATGAGATTAAAAATAATTACAAAGCTAAAAATCACTTGGAGGAGCCTTTGGCGCATAGCCAAAGTTGGCTTAAGTGTGAAATTCAACAGCAAGGTTGGCAGAGCCTCTATGCGAAGCTCCGGGCAGATGTGATCAATACTTTAGCAGTGGAAAACAAATTTATTGGTTACAAGTGGAGCCCATTTGATGGGTTTACCCTAACGAAGTGTTAAAATTGAAATAAATAAAGCGTCAAGATGTTTTGAGTAGGCGGGGTCCACCCGACAGAGTGTTAAGAGTGAAAGAAATAAAGCATTGGGCTATTGGCATCGAGACACAAAAATTGTAAGCCAAACAATGGGAGATTGAGTGGGAGACCCTCTCTAATAGCTAAGCTTGTGCAAGGTGAGCCCAAAAGGAAAATCCCAAAAGAAAAATAAATAGGTGGCACAACCGAGGGGAGTCGACTCAGAGGATTTTAGCAGAAAAACAAAGAAAAAGGAAAGATAGGCCAAAAGAAAATTAACAAAGGAAAAAGTTGCAAAATAGGCCTCAGAGGACCCTTTCTCTCTCCCCCAACAGAAGATAGGTGGTGGCTCGTGATTTTCCCAAACAACAAACGCTAGCACCTCTAATAGGAGGTGGAAATGTGGCATGCAAATATGGCATTTTTTGGCACCCAAGTGGCCCTTTTTTGAATGTCAAGTGTCACCACTCAGAGGTCGACATATGGTAGGAGTGACATCATGGTGACATCATCCCATAGGTATCAACCTGGAGAATTGAACTGGCGAAGGTGTCGGGTTGTAGAGTGTTTGGAAACGTGGCAGTGGACAAAGTGACAACCAATAAACAAAGGGTTGGGTAGACCCTACAAGCCAATTCATCCCGCTAGATGGAGCCCAAAAAATTAGCAATACGATGCAAAGGGGATGTGCTGGGTTAAAGGGGGCTCTGGACTTAGTGCCAGGCACGGGTTCTAGTGGAGTAGTTAAGACCAGGAGTGCGACAACAATAAGGGCCTGAATCTTGGAATCCCATAACCTTTAAATAATTGCAATTAAACAAAATATCTATAATCGGGAAGCTTCGGCCTTTGGGGCTAATTTTGGTTGCCTCACGTAGAGGTGTATCTAACAATGCAGAGTCATTAACAAAAGAAAAGGGCCCGTGTAGGGCTCAAAAGGGCTAATCACCCAATAACTTATGCCATGGTCGTGGAGACCGACCCTATGGTGGAAAACAAGTAAAGGCTAAGTTGAAGGGGTTCACCTTTGTATTGTCCCACCTTGGCAAGGTTAGTTTTATGGCACTTAGAGAGGGTGGTTTTGATGTAATGATATAATATTATGCATGACATACTTATGTACAAGCTTATATGCTATAGACCTAGTTTGGGTCACCTGGTTGCTATGTACTTATGATAATATCTATGGTTGTGTGTATAAGAACTAGTTTTGGTTAAAATCATATTATTGATGTTTCTCTTTTGGTATCCTAGTTTAGACATATGTGTATGACATGGATGGTGATCCAAGATTGATACAAATAGATTCATGAATGATCATGGTTATGTGGAACATATGGTTAATTATTATTAATGGATGACATATGATTTGTATGAATATATATCTATATATCTATATATATATATATATATATATATATATATATATATATATATATATATATGCATAATCTTGTACTAAGCAAGATGTGGCAGGGGACATGGTTATTTGCAAACAAGGATGCTCAAATTATAAATGATTGTGGAAGTCATGATACATGATTTTATGATTATATGTGCTTAATCGTGTATTGGGCAGGATGTGACAGGGGACATGGTTATTTGTAAACAAGGATGCTCAAATTATAAATAACTGTGGAAGTCATGATACATGATTTTATGATTATATATGCTTAATATTGTATTGAGCAGGATGTGAGAGGGGACGTGGTTATCTTCAAACAAGGATGTTCAAATTATAAATGGTTGCAGAAGTCATTTCTCCAAAACCAAAATGATTGTGAAAGTCATGCACAATCTTTGGTAAAATGTGTTGGAAATACTGAGAGGGGGGTGAATCAGTATTTCTTACTAATTTATATATATATATATTTTAATTGTTCTAGTGATTTCCAACAACATATATAGATATGTGTATGTATACAGAGAACACAAAAATCAACAGTTGAAATTAATGCTTTTATTAAAACTCAAAACAGTGCAATGAAATAAATACAATATAAGTATAAATCTGATTGTGAATAGTTGCCAAGCTCCAACTTGGACTTCAGTGAGGCTCCAACCTCCAGAGCACCAACTCTGTTTTGCAGTGGTTCTGCACTTAGGAGCACCTACCCCCAATGACTTCAGTCTAGTTCAGTTATGAGGCTCCAACCTCTTGGGCTCCAACCCAACCTTGGTATAAACAAGTATGCTGCTGCACACTATTCAGCTGAGATTGTCTCACTCCTGCTCTCCTGCCTCTGCTGCTTCTACTGCCTCTACAGCCTCTGCTTCTTCTACTACCTCACACTCTGGTTCTTCACCACACCAACAGCAACAACAGTTCTCTGTTTTTACTGTTTTATACATTCTCATGCCTTTGTCCATTCGTTTCCGCTTACTCAATGGCTCTTTGGCTTCATCCTGGCTCGCTTGAGCTTCGGCTTCCTCAACACTCGCTCGAACTTCCAGCTTCCCTCCTCCATTCGCTTTATCTTCCTCATGATTACCTTCGATTGATGGTGTCACGAAAATATAATGTCGTTGCGGAGGTGTTTCAGCAACGCGGAAATATAATGTCGTCGCGGAGGTGTTTCGGCAATGCCTAAACTGGTGTTTCAGCAACGCTGAACCTGGTGTATCGGCAAATTTTTCACAAGTGCCAGTGTTTCAGCAACGAAGAAATTGGTGTTTCAACAAATTTTCTCCAAGTGTTTCAACAGTGTTCAACAGCTGCAACAGCCTTCACTAGTGTTCACCAGCAACTTCATACAACACTTAACTACCTCTGCTCCTCTTGGCTCCTCTTGGCTCTATGTGCTCCTCTTCTTTGGCTCTGTCTCCTTCCTTGAATATTGCCATATTGACATCAATGAAAATATGTGTCCAACAATCTCCCCCTTTGTTATTGATGGCAATATTCTTCTGCTCTCTCTCTCCCCCTTTGACATCAATGGCAAAGGAATGCATACAGACTCCCCCTGTCAACCTGCTCCCCCTGTCCTGCTACATCTTTATGAATGAACTTGAGTGATGATAAAGAAATAACCCCCATCTTTTGACGCAGATGTTCGAATGCTTCTCGAGGAAGAGGTTTTGTGAAAACATCAGCTATCTGCTCCTTAGTACTGATATATTCTAGGACAATGTTTTGTTCAGCTACTTGCTCACAGAGGAAATGATACTTGATTGGAATGTGTTTGGTTCTTGAGTGCATCACTGGATTTTGCTGAGACTGATTGCACTTGTGTTGTCACAATAGACAGTAATTGGTTGATCTGTACATATGTCAAGATATTTTAGAGCTTCCTTCATCCATAGTATCTGAGTACAAGAGTCTGCTGCAGCAATATACTCGGCTTCGGCTGTGGATAATGATATGGATGCCTGTTTTTTGCTGAGCTAGGATACCAAACAATCTCCTAGGAAGAATTCATTTCCACTAGTACTTTTCCAATCATCTATACTTCCAGCCCAATCAGCATCGGTGTATGCAGTTACAGTCAGTGTTGAGTTCTTTGGGTACCAAAGACCGAAATCAGAAGTTCCCTTCAGATATCTGAGAATTATTTTTACAACTAATAAATGGGATTGTTTGGGAGTAGATTGAAATCTTCCCACCATTCCCACTGCTTGCATTATGTCTGGTCATGTAGCTGTTAAGTATAGAAGGTCTCCGATCATTGATCTATAATGAGTTGCATCCACTAGAGGGGAGTCACCATCTTTGCTCAGTTTGCAGTTTGTGGTCATGGGTGTGCTCATGGGTGCACAGTCCTCCATTCCATATTTTTTGAGCATGTCTTTTAGATATTTGGTTTGAGATATACACAATCCTGCTCTGGTTTGAGATATTTGAAGTCCAAGGAAGTGGGACAGCTCTCCTATCATTGACATCTCAAAATCTTTTGACATGTTTTGAGACAATTCATGACTCATTTCATCATTATTACTAGCAAAAATCAGATCATCGACATAAACAAGAGCAACTAGTAACTTAACTTGATCTGTCTTTATGTATAGATTACTTCCAACCAGTCCCTTTTTGAAGCCATGTTGTTGTAGGTAGTGATCCAATCTTGCATACCAAGCTCTAGGAGCTTGTTTCAATCCATACAAAGCCTTTTTCAACTTACAGACTAGGTCCTTTCCTACTGCCAGATCAAAACCTTCTGGCTGCTCCATGTAGACTTCCTCTTTGAGTTCCCCATTTAGGAATGCTTATTTCACGTCCATTTGATAGATTTTGAATCCTTTTGAGCAAGAAAATGCTAAGAACATCCTAATAGCTTCCATATGGGCCACTGGTGCAAATGTCTCTTCAAATTCAATTCCTTCAATTTGTGAATAGCCTTTGCAGACAAGTCTTGCCTTGTTTCTGATAACCTGTCCTTCCTCATTCATTTTATTTTTGAACACCCATTTGGTTCCTATTATGTTTTTGTCCTTTGGACGAGGTACCAACTCCCATGTCTTGTTCTTCTCAATTTGGGACATTTCTTCTTCCATTGCTTTTACCCAATTAGGATCCTTACTTGCTTCTGCAAATGTTTCTTGTTCTATCATAGATAGGAGGGCAATGACTTTTGTCTTGGGTGAGGTTGTTATCCTTCTTCGGGTCTGCACACCTTCATCTCTGTCGCCAATGATCTGTTCTTCTGGATAGTATCTTTCGACATACTTCATCTTTGAAGGGGTATGAGGTGGTTCTCTTTTCTCTTCTTCTTCTTCATCATCTATCTCTTCTTCTTTAGGTTCTTCTTCTTCAAGGAGAAAGTCGTCTTCATGTTCTTCAATTTCCTTTACTGGAAGTTCTTCATCAACCTTTACATCAATGATTTCCACTATTTTCTTCAGTCGATAATTGTAGCACTTGTAAGCCTTGCTCCGTGTAGAGTATCCAAGAAATATCCCTTCATCAACCCGAGAATCAAACTTTCTGGGTGAGCCATCATTTATTTTTGTGAAACACTTGCTTCCAAATATCTTGAAGTACTTCACCGAAGCAGGTCTTCCTTTCCATAGCTCATAAGGAGTTTTATCACAATTTGGTCTTAATTGAGTTCGATTCAGTGTTTAGACAACTGTCCCTACTGCTTCTCTCCAGAATTTAGGCTGTAGGTCTATTGCTAATAGCATGGTTCTTGCCATCTCTTGGATTGTTCGGTTTCGTCTTTCAACTACCCCAATTTTCTGAGGTGTTTTGGCAGCCGAGAATTCCCTTTTAATTCCATGAATATTACATAACTCACTAAACTCGTTTGATGTGAATTCTCCTCCTTTGTCTGTTCTGCGGCACTTAATTTTTGAATCTTTTTCATTTTCTACAAGGGCTTTTAAATTCTTAAAACACTCAAAAGTTTCAGAATTATACTTTATGAAATATATCCACATCATTCTAGTATAATCATCAACAAATAACACAAAGTACCTTTCTCCTTGGAGTGCTTGATTTCTAGTTGGTCCACACACATCAGCATGGATGATCTCCAAGGGCTTCGATGTACAGTGTTCCTTTGTCTTGTGGTTGGTTCTGGTCTGCTTTCCATGTTGACATGGACCACATATTGCTTGATTTGGTTTGAACAGCCTTGGGATGTCTTGTACAGCTTTGATCTTGCTGATATTGATCAGATTTTCGAAGCTTGTATGTCCAAGTCGCTTGTGCCACAGCCAACTCTCATCTGTCTGACTCAAGTAGCATTTATTTTCTTGAATCTTGTTCAGAATGTAAATGTTGTCTGGTGTTCTCACCCCTTTTGCCACAAGTTTCCCTGAGGCAGAGTTCCTTATTTCACAGTCTTTGGTGCTGAAAACAACCTTATGTCCTTGATCACAGATTTGGCTGACACTCAGGAGGTTGTGTTTGAGTCCGTCAACCAGCAGAGCATATTGAGCTTTTCCTTTTCCATTTATCAGAGTAACTGTTCCTTTTCCTGCAATTCTGCCAGATCCGCTTCCAAAAGACACATTCCCTTCCTTTTTTCTTAGTGAGACAAAATTCCCTCTATCTCCTGTCATGTGTCTGGAGCACCCACTATCTACAAACCATTGGTTTCCATTATTTTGAGCATATAGAGCCAGGACGCATTTGTCCATTCTGGAATTCTTGCTACTTTTCTTTCTTCCTTTGAGTGGGCAATCTTGTTCATAGTGTCCAATGTTATAACAGAAAGAGAAAATTAGATCAAATTTGGTTAAGGGATCAAATGAATTGAAGGTTTTGATTTGTCCCTGCCTTTTAGGGGCATATGAGTTGATTATTCAGTCCTTTAGCTTTGTCTTTTCATTTCTAAGAGCCATACAATGTCTGGCTTGATGACCAAAATTTTTACAGTGAAAGCAATGTCCAAGAAATATGGTTTTGTACTTGTTGAAGCTACCATGGTTTGAGTCGATTTCCTTCCTAGGAATTACTTCTCCCTCGTTCTTTGGATTTTTGATGGGCCCTTGGTGGAGTACAGGTTTGTATTTGTTGTAGTGTCCATGATTTGACTCCTCATTCTTGTTTGGATTAATTCTTTCTTCATTCTTGGAATCTGGGATGAACTTTTGATAACATACCTTTTCATCTTTTGGATTGCAGGTTAGTGCATCGGAATAGCTATTCGCACTATTCTTAGTGCTTGAGGATTCTCCTTTGAAACCTATTCCAGACTTGTCATGTTGAGGATTTTGATTTTTCAGAACAGTCTCAAGTATTTGAGAGCTTTTACAGCCATTTTTAATTTGCTCCAACTCCTTTCTCAGAGACACTATTTCGGCCTCGCGTTCTTCACAAGTTTCTTCTTTTTCTTTAAGCCTTGCTTCCAAGAGATCTTCTCTCCTTCTTATTTCCTCATTTTCCACTTTGAGAGAAATGATTTTGTTCCGTAGTTTCTCGTTTTCTTCAATGGCACTTATTAACAGTTCATCTACATTTCCTTCTAGCCCTGAGTCATCATCATCTGTGAGTGCCATGAATAATGCTTCTTGGCTTTCATCATGATCACTTTCCTCATCTGATTTCTTTTTGATGACCATAAACTCATCCTCATCAGACCCATCTTGCTTGGAGAAGAAGTTTTTCTTATTGAACCCTTTCTTTTTATGTGCCATTCTTTTAGAATTTCCTTAATCATCACTGTCATGTTTATGAGGACATTTTGCTGCATAATGACCTATTTTACCACATTTAAAATAGATAAGAGGATACTTGCCTTTAAGCTTAGATCCTCTCTTAAGCTTTCGTACAAATTGAGCCAATTCGGATTCCACATCAGACTCATCACTATAGTCATTCCTTTCTTTCCCCTTCTTTGACTTTGAGGCCTTGAATGCTGCATCTTTGGAACTTGGGCCACCTTTCCTCATTTCATAGGCAGTGAGAATTCCATGGAGTTCATCCATTTTGAGGGTATCTAGATCCTTTACTTCTTATATAACACTTATTTTGGAGTCAAATCTATCTAGAAGAGACCTTAATACCTTTTGAACAATGGTACTTTCTTCAACTTTTTCGTCCAATCCTTTCAGGGAATTTACCAGTTCAGCTACTCGTAGGAGGTATGCTGCAATGTCTTCTTCATCTTCCATCCTCAAACTTTCAAATTGTCTTCGGTGAGTTTGAAGCTTTGCCTTTTTACTTTTGAGTCTCCATCGTACAAGCCAACTAGCTTCTCCCACATTTCTTTGGCAGATGTACAGTGCATGATTTTTGTAAACTCAGAATCAGTGATTCCACTAGTGATGGAGTTCATGGCCTTTGCATTTGCGATGTAGGCTTTCCTCTCGTCTTGGTCCGTTGGAAGAGTGGTAGTCATTTTGTATTCATTTTGAACAAAATGCCAGACTTCGGGTCCAAGGGACATTAAGTAGTAGGTCATTCTTTTCTTCCAGAAACCAAATTTAGTGCCATCGAACAGAGGAGGTCTTCCTGATGCTTCGTGATTTCTCATCATGGCTATGGATCCTTCTTCAACCTGTTAGGCTAGTATGAAGAAGCCTGCTCTGATACCAATTGTTGGAAATACTGAGAGGGGGTGAATCAATATTTCTTACTATTTTTTTTTTATATTTTTTTAATTGTTCTAGTGATTGCCAACAACATATATAGATATGTGTATGTATACATAGAACATAGAAATCAACAGTTGAAATTAATGCTTTTATTAAAACTTAAAACAGTGCGATGAAATAAGTACAATATAAGTATAAATCTGATTGTGAATAGTTGCCAAGCTCCAACTTGGACTTCAGTGAGGCTCCAACCTCCAGAGCACCAACTCTGTTTTGCAGTGGTTCTGCACTTAGGAGCACCTACCCCCAATGACTTCAGTCCAGTTCAGTTCTGAGGCTCCAACCTCTTGGGCTCCAACCCAACCTTGGTATAAATAGGTATGCTGCTGCACACTATTCAACTGAGATTGTCTCACTCCTGCTCTCCTACCTCTGTTGCTTCTACTACCTCTATAGCCTCTGCTGCTTCTACTACCTCACACTCTGGTTCTTCACCACACCAACAGCAACAACAGTTCTCTATTTTTACTATTTTATACATTCTCATGCCTTTGTCCATTCGTTTCTGCTTACTCAATGGCTCTTTGGCTTCCTCCTCGCTCGCTTGAGCTTCAGCTTCCTCAACACTAGCTTGACCTTCTGGCTTCCCTCCTCCATTTGATTTATCTTCCTCATGATTACCTTCGATTGATGGTGTCACGAAAATATAATGTCATCGCAGAGGTGTTTCAGGAACGCGAAAATATAATGTCGTCGCGGAGGTGTTTCAGCAACGCTGAAAATGGTGTTTCAGCAACGTTGAACCTGGTGTATCGGCAAATTTTTCACAAGTGTCGGTGTTTCAGCAACGGAGAAATTGGTGTTTGAGCAACTTTTCTCCAAGTGTTTCAACAATGTTCAACTGCTGCAACAACCTTCACTAGTGTTCACCAGCAACTTCATACAATGCTTAACTACCTCTGCTCCTCTTGGCTCTGTGTGCTCCTCTTCTTTGGCTCTGTCTCCTTCCTTGAATATTGTCATATTGACATCAATGACAATCTGTGTCCCAAAAATGTGAATAAGTTGATTATTAAATTCATTTGATTCCATTGATCTATGAGACTATGATGTGTGCAGGTCTTGGAACAAGGCCTTACCAACGATCCATCAGATAGGTATGAGCTCACAATTAGTACCTTAAGGTGAAGCGCGGAGTTTCAAAGTAGAGTAGATGATAATCCATGAAAATTATGGCGCAAAGTCCTAAATCCATGGAAGATAAAGACGTGGAGTCTTGGATCTATAATAAAAGGATTAGGACGCAGAGTCCTAAATCCATGAAAGGTAAAGACATGGAGTCTTGGATCTATAATAAAAGAATTGGGATGCGGATTCCTAAATATTTAAAATATCAAGGTGTGGAATCTTGGATCATTGGAGTAGATTAGGGCGTGGAGTCCTCAATCTACTAAGGCACAGAGATGTATGCAATAGGGATGTGAAATCTGTAGAAATTCCCAATGTAGATCAACAGATTATGTAATATACTAAAAGACAATACAAGATCTACTTCTACAACACTTTGCGGAAGCTTAATCAAATTGAGCAAGATCAAGAGAACACATATAATTGAGAATGAGAAATCAATCACACATAACACAAAATAAATAACTCGGGGAAAGCCTCAGCCTAAAACCCCAATCTCTGTATTATCATACAAGTGGAAAATAGTCACAGAATTACACAAAGCCTTAGCTTGGAAGCCAACCAGTTCTTAGTATAATCCCTCTGCTGCTCATAGATAGTCAAAGGCCTCTCAAAAACCTTCTCCTCTGCCCTCCAAGCCTCCTATTTCCTTGCGTATTTTTTCTTGGGGTCCAGTGCTTCTGCACATGTGAATTCCCA
Source organism: Pinus tabuliformis (assembly GCA_031772625.1). Taxonomy (NCBI): domain Eukaryota; kingdom Viridiplantae; phylum Streptophyta; class Pinopsida; order Pinales; family Pinaceae; genus Pinus; species Pinus tabuliformis. Next base: position 1,229,851,962 of record CM062817.1, on the reverse strand, counting down.
TCTCACACTGCTCACTTGGCCCAGTAGTAACTGCGCAATCCTGAAGGAGATAAATCCTTTTGCATATATGAGTTTCCTTTATAGGAAAAATTCATCCAACTCATAGTACACTATCCCTCCTCTGATCTCAACTGGTCTTTCTCTGAACTAACATGCATGAGTCATTTATGAGAGAATATTCAGTTATCTGAAGTGCAGCAATTACATGCATGCAAGCATTAACTAACTGAACTCACAATTAATTCAACAAATTGTTTGAATTAATCTAACTGGACTTGACTCAACTAACTGAGCCAACTAATTACAACTCAAATTACAACTCATCCTTATCTCTTTAATTGATGGATAAATTCCTCAATTACTAGAGAAACTGTTGCATGTCCCCACATAGACTTCATGTTTGATTTTCCACAACTAATTAACTCAAGATGAATTAATTAATTATTTTACAAACAACTGCTAAGATCAAATTCAAATTTTACTTCACTATTTTAGTTTAGGGACTAACTAAAATAGGAATCTATCTCGAACTGCTAAAAATAGTAATGCTATTTTTAGCACTTCCATTTTTCATTCCTTGTTGCTCAGTCCAGCATTGGTACCTGAACTGCTATTTATAGCAGTGCTATTTTTAGTATTTCTTGTTGCCATTTTCAACAAAATCCCTATTCTCCGAAAGAAAAATACCACTCATGGGCAACTCAGGGATGAATTTCCTTAATAAAATCTCATTTCTGACGATTCTGGAGTGACTTTCTAAAAATAGAAAGTCATGTCTAGCATCTCAAGTATGAATTTCCAAAAATAGTAAGTCACCTTCAATCAATGGGTAATCAAGTATAGTTGAAGGAAAATCACTTAACTTATCATTACTCAATCCTAATAGTTCAATCTTGACTTAATCCTCAATATTATTAATATTATTATTATTATTATTATTACCTTTTATGAGACAATGATATTATTATTAAAACAAAATTACAAGTCACCTTCATCTCCCCAATCACTTCACACCTCTCTCCTTGATGACTCTCATGGCTCTATGCAAATCTCTTTTTTTTTTTAATAATACATTACACTCTCTTTTATGCACTCATCAAAGAATGACATATTCCTCTTACACTCATTAAAGAAATGTCATAAAAGATTCCTCTTATGCTCTCTTTAATGCATACGTTACACTCTCCTTAACTAAGGCATGCATACCTCTCCTTAATGGCATGAGTTACACTCATCTAACTAGAATAAAAGGCATGCATATTTCTCATCTTTTATGACAAGATTTTGTTGCTCCTCCTATATTTTTCTCTCATGTATTCTCACTTGGGAAGTGCATGGGGATACAAAGAGTTTGAGAGATTTGAAGAAGTTTGTGAGAGGGAGAGATTTGGAGAATAGCCAAATGCTAATCTAAATTACTAAGTATCTCTACCCAATGGAGTTGAACATGAGTGGTATTGAGAGGAATTAAATCTTATCTTCCTCAACTTTCCTTGTATATCTCTCTACTGTTATATTTTGTTACTGCTTGTGAGCTCTTATATCTTGGGGGTTCTAAGGGGAGAAGTTCTCCCTGGATATGATTGGGTGGAAAACCGGATGGTTCAAATGAGTTGGTTAAGGAACCAAAGATGGATCATATTCTCAGCAATTGGAGTTTCACATCTGATCAGGTATAAATTTAATTGTCTTGAAATTTTAGTGTTGTAAGCATCTAATTTGGTTTAAGATTACATTATTTAGAATATTGTTGGAATTATTACTGGTGTAGCTTATGGTACTAACCTTGGTATTTTAGCATTTGAGAAAAGAAAGCCAAATATTGCTGGAGTTAATTCCAATAAATAATTTACAAAGGACTTGGGTAAGAGTTTCATGAGTTATGGTTTTGTTTCATTTTAATTAAAATAGGTAAATAGATACATGTTTTAGAAATGGTTCCAGGATATGTTGCAAAGTGTTTGGAAAAATCCGTAAATTTGAAATGCTATTATTTTTATTATATATTAAAATTATTATGCATGAATAAGTGCTAACTTGCAGCCTACGGGAGAAATAAGGAAAGTGATACATACCCAACGTATACTTGGCGGAATCACTGGATCAGCCCTTAGAATAAAAATGTAAAATAATGACAGCCAAGAGTTTCAAGGAAAGTAATTGAGGTAATTTTGTATCATTATGTGCTTACAATCCTTGCAAATGTAGATGAAAAGTAAGGATACATAATGCATTAAAATAATCATCATTGGTTAACTCTTATTTTGGAGTGATTCTTAACAACTGAGGATGCTTATCATGTGCTTGATGGAATGGTTGAATGAAAATAATGCTTGATGAATCTCAAAACCCTTCAACTCACTTATAGTAGATGAAATGATTTAGAAAAGTATTTGGTAAACACATAATTAATTATAACATAATTTTTTGTTGCTATTTTTTATTCATGGTTGTAGATTCAAGTTTGCATGCCATCTATTTGACAAAATCTATAAATGAGATTCTAGGAGTTAGAAGATTTTCTAGTTTAAACCATTGCATCCATGGGCATTTTCGTAATGATTTAGGATAACTTCAGGGGGTATCTGTGCCATATGGACCTGTAACCCCGAACTTGATTCCAAAACAATACTTTTCAAAGCCCATATTGTAAATCTGAGTGATTTTGCAGTTCGCTGCTACCACTTGTGTGCACCTGTTGTCAAGTTTGGGGTGAAATAATAAGATGATTGAGTCTCTATTTTAATATGTTTTCATTTGAAGAATTAATTTATAAATTTTATGAGCCAAATAAGTTGAGGAAGAATCTTAGATTCATGTCAAATTTCCTTAAGAGATTATGGCTTCCAACTATTTGACAAAATGCCTTAATGGCTGTAGATTGCATGCTTGCCTGTGTTTGTCAAAAGGCCTCAATGGCTGTAGATTACATCCTTCCAAAGTGTTTACCAAAAGGTCTCAATAGTAGTAGCTTGTAGATTTCATGCTTGCAAAGTGTTTTTCAAAGCTTCAATGGATTTAGTTTTTGTACATATAATTGTTTGAGTAAATTCCCTACTTACTGTAGTTTTTATGTACTAAAAAATTTATGAATAGATTATTTAATGGATGTAGCTTGCTATGTTTGCAAGTTTTTGTATGAATGTGAAAATGACTTTAATAAGTTGTTGGAGTGGATAATCAGATAGTTGTTACTTTTATTATCTAAATATTTCATTTAAAAAAGGGTTGTTGTTGGAAACAATTTTATAGTGATTAATTCTTTATGATTTTATGCAAATAAGCATAATAAGTTTTGTCTAACCTACATGTCTTCATGGGTGCAATCTTATGTTGTAATGGCTATATCAAACAACTAGTGTGCCCGATTTTGGAATGTCCACTATTTTATTTGGATTTTTTTAAGAATAATATGCTTATGAATTTGTAAAAGTGGTTGCTCTTGCTACAACATTTATTATACGAGTCTCGTGAATGAAGCAATGCTATTGGGAGTTCTTAAATGATGAATCAATAAACATATCATATTTATTAGATTTGTGATGAAGAGAGGCATATTCCTCCTTCAGTATCTTGTTACAAGTAGGTTAATATTCATACCCTTATATGTGATAGAAGCATAATATTTTAAGTTCTTGTGGCATACATTTATGGTTATGATGTCAAGAGTCAATATGTAGAACTTATTTAGCATAATCTAGGAGAACAAATAGGTTGATCTAGCTTAATGCTCACACATGGCATTATGGTGGAATTTATTTCCAGTCTTAATTAGAGCTCTCATATAAGTATGAAAAGAGCACATGTTTCTTTTAAACTTGAGGAGAAATGTGTTTTGGAATTGGTTTTAAGGGAAAGTTATCCCTGACTTCTTATGTGATATTGTTATATTGAAATAGATGAAGGAACATGATTACATGATAACTAAGTTAGTAATGTTACACACAAAAAAAAGTGAGTATTAGTGATTAATGTGACCTCTACTTCTCTATATTATTGATGGTTGGTAAGGTGGGACCTTACATATGGTATCAGAGCCAGCTACAACACTAGGGCCTAATGGGCCAACATGCTTGCTTGTAGGTTGATGATGTGTGAATGTTGATTTTGCATGCATGTTGAATTGTTGTGTATGCTGACTTGAAAGCATATTGGTTGTATAGGGGGTATTATTATTATTATTATGTCATTTAGAAACTCATGAAAGAAAAAGAATGTTTTCTTATATTCCTTTATATTTTTGTTAAGACAAACTATTAGATATATTTTAAAGGACTTAAAGACATGCTCAGAAAGGACGTGCTTGAGAAAGTTGGGTTTAAACCCAAGCATGTGAATGGATTGATTGTCAATGGGTGAGTGAGAGATGTGGAGTGCATGCATGGTTGCATATATGTTTAATGCATCATTATCAATAGTAGCCATATTTACTAGCTGAAATCGTATCTACCAAGAAAAATATTGGCTTAATCTAGACTATAGTATGATGACCTTGGTGTGTATGCTTTGGGAATGTGTAACAAGTGTAAGATTGAGATTCAATTAACATGATGATTGAGTTCATCATGTTAATTTTGACTCTTTTCTTATCTACACTAATGGAAACTTAATATAAGCTACCTTGAAGGATGTCACTTTTAACTGTGAATGTAGATTCATGAGTAATGTATGTGCATTAATTTGATGTGTTAAAATATGATTTGGGAATACATTCTTAATGAGTAAGAATGAAATTCCTATGATTTCTTTGACATGATTTTGTGTAGTTTGGGTTGACATTATATAACTTGAAATTACTCAGATACCAGGTTGTGGTATGGCCTTCCTAATAAACAAGAGGCTTAAATTACTTGTGCATGAATGGTTGTGGAAGCCATTTTAAGGAACACTTGAAGGTTATGTTTTCCTCAAGTTATGTATGGGTGTGGAATCCATACTAGCATATATCTATGAGCTAATGTATGGGTGTGGAATCCATACTAGCATATATCTATCAGGTAAGGTATGGGTGTGGAATCCATACTAACATATATCTATGAGCTAAGTAATTCTTTTGGTTAGAATGAACAAATTATTTTGATGAAATCTCATAGACATGATTAAGGAGGATTGATTATGTGTAATTAAAGTTAAATGGATAGAGGTTCATAACATGAATTTTCTTGAGATTTAAATCCATTATTTCATTTTATTACAAATGAAGATACTAAGATTGGTATAGTGAACACCATTAGGTGGTTTAGAATGTTTGGAATAACTGATTTTGATATATGGAGTCAAGTGTGAACTAGGTATCTATCCTCTAGTATTGTAATTATTTTGTATATGTTGGATTTAGGTAGAATTAAATTGATTTTCAAATTCTTGAAATGTAGAAAAATATTATTGTGATAAGTTGATGAAATACCTTTTCTATTGGCTTAAGACAAATTAGGTCTAGGAAATGCCATAATAGTCTCCTTAATGATTTTCAATTGCATATTGGTGAAATTCTATATAACTAAATTAATTATAGAAATTATGATAATTGAACTCATGAACTGCTCTAAACTATTGTTAGTTAGGCGATCGAGTCAAAATTCATATTGTTTGTTGACTCGATGAACTGCTTTCTTGGAATTTGTTTAACCTGTAAATTGTGAAGAGAATAACATGTCTAGAAGATAAACATGTTTTGTGGTGAGAACTTTGTTTTATTTGAAAAGGTATGTGATTAACGAAAAGCTTATTTGAGTTCTTGTTTTACAAGAATATGTGCTTTTTATATTTTTTGAAGGACAGTGAGATCACATTTTGATGAATTGGAATTCTTGCATGATCTAGAAGCCTAAGATGATTGTATTGTATGTGGAATGGAAGAGATTGTTTGAATTAGTAATTTGTGCTTGGATGTATAGTTGTATGAGTAGTTATTAGTCCTACAAAAGGTTGTATTTTTTTGAGAGGGTGGTAATTCTCCTTAAAACATAAAAAAAGGGCTTAGTTTTAGGCTAGAAATTCCCCTATGATAGTCTAAATTTTATTTAAATTCAACAAGATTCTTCATATTTTGAGAAATGTATGGTTTTCATAGCTCGTTTTTGCGTATGTATTAATAGTAAGGAATAAGACCTGAAACCAAATGAATTGATTAATTATTGAATAGAAATCATAAGCGCTTTTATAGTTGGAAAACAAATTGACTTACAATTATCAAGGTAGATTCAATAATATAGATACTGTAATTCCATACTTATGAGAGTTGTTCTTTATTAGAAGCCGCTTTCGAAAAGATATCATTAATTTTCTTTCAGAATGAAGATCTTCTAACAAAGTCATTCATAGTTAATTCATGGTAAAAAGAAACTGTTTGCAGCTTGCAATCTTCAGTCCAACAGTATTAATAAGAGAGGAGCATTTTTTAGTTTCACATTAGCAACTGTTTCTGGATCAAGGCTAAGGGAAATACATCAGTTTTGATCCATATTTTGGATCTATTTCAAAGGCAATGCTCAAGCAACATGGTATATAACATCAAGCACGCAGAAGAAAGCAGGCAGTGCTATGTATTTCACAATATTTCAATGAAGGAGATGGCTGCTCCTATTTCAGAGTTCCACATTTTTAGCAGCCAGCACAAGGAAATTTTTCAAGTCCACAGCAACAATAGAAGATCAAGGCAGTCTGACCTGTTGTTCTTGGCTTTTCACAAGGAAAAGCCATCCCCAAAGGGAGCCACTGTTAGCCTCCTGTTGCAACAGGTGTTCATCTCTCATGATTGACATTTTTACATGCCAAATATGTCATCTTTGCATGCTGCAATGCTCCATATTTTCCTAAAAGAGGCCAAAGAAGAGGTCATGAAAGTGTGCCAGTCTAAATGTCACTACTATATTCCAATTTTGATGATTTATTCCATTTTTGAATAATTTTTTGTTAAGGGAAGGCCAAACAACCTAATCTTGGCTTCCCTAGGTTTCAATTTCTTGTTTAGAATATAGAGAATGAATATCTATCCAAACAGTTTAATCTTGGCAGATTTGTAGATAGGTAGAGAAACAAAGGGCCCAACTACTTAATTTGGTCCCTTGGAAGAAATAAGTGTAGATTTAGATAGGAGAACAGAAAAAAGAAAAAGGATAATCAGGGTCTGCAAGTCCAAGTGCACCCATGCAAAAAGAAGAAAAATGCTAGGTAAGTAGGCTGGGTAAGTAGTTTTGTGGTTGCAGAATCATGCTGTGTGATACATTTCATCTTTTCAAGTGTTATATCTATTCAGATCACAGGGCAAGGCAATTCCCCTTTGGAGGAGCTCAAGCGAGGCATGTCTAACTCCCCTTTCTTCTCATTCCTCAAATCACTCACTAACATCCCTTTAAGGACCTTGGGATCTGCCCAACCAGTCCTGCTATAACTTTATTTTTGTAACAACATCAAGTCAAGCTTTGACTTTCTTCTATGAAAAGAAGCCACATTTCTTGTGTAAAATCATGTCCCCACAGTCCATTCACTTCCTATGTCTAAGTTTTAGCTCACAAACTTAGCCTCCCCCCTACACTTCACCTCATTTTCATATTAACCCCTAACTCTATTATCTAGCTCCCTATATCATTTCCCCATCCCCATTTACTACTAAAAATTATATGAAATCCCCAAAAAATATTAAATAACCCCTCCCTTTGGCACTATAGCCATATTTCCTAAGTCCGGGGAATGCTGAGTTCATCTGGGGCTTGGCATTAGCCCTTCGCATCCAAGCCTGGGATTAATTTAACCCCTGTTAAATTAATAGCCAACCCCTGTTTAGCGTTATTTAAATGCTGCCTGTGGATACCCAAAAACCCACTTTCCTAAAGTTTTCCCCCCGCTGGATTAAAACAATTAAATAAAAAAATGCCGTGGGCCCCGTCCCTAACCCTCCGCCGCGTTATCAATGCCACTGACCGTCAGATCTGGCACGCTCGAGTTCTACGGTGGGTGGGCCCTTTTGTGCCCCGACATGCCGAGGGTTAACGCCCGGAAGATGGGCGGTTTTCCCGTCGTACTCCCGCCACGCGTCACCCTCCCGGCTATGGCGAAGCCCCCTCCTCCGAAACCGCTTCTGCACAAAAGCGGTGCGACACGAAACCAGATACCGCCCTCCCCTGCCTGACGTCACCGCCACGTCATGCTCACATCATCATCCTGTGTTGGCCTCCTGCCACCATGTCCTTGCCACGTAGCTGCCATCGTACTACCACGTCATCTCCTCCACCATATCGCCACATCACCCGGCCGTACTGCTGACGTCACCCTGCTGATGTCACCCTGCCACGTCACTGTCGTACTGGGACCCACTGCTGATGTCATGCTGACATCACCGTAAAAAAGTGCTAAAGGCGCAAATCGCAACCTAGAGAGCCTGGAATCAAAATCTGAGGCAGTTTTTGATGCGCAATTAGCGCTAATCGTGCATCGCTAAGGGAAATAGGCCAAAATGGAAAGCCCTTTCATGGCTCGGCCTCCAGCAGGCCCGAAAGTCGCAAAATGACATAAATTTCTTCGCAGAGATTCAGGAAAGGGGCAAAGACAGTTTTTAAAGCAACAGAGGGCCGAACAGCAGCCATGAAAGGTCGAGGCAACAGTTTAAAGAGTATCAGAAGTGAGAAAGGTGCACATTCAGTGCCAAAGCATATCAAGGAAGCGACAAAGAGTATCAGTCGAATGTTTTTAATGAAAAACTTTTATTCCCAATGCAGGTGAACATTGAATGACCTCCAACAAAGTCAAAGAAAACGGTGGAGCTTTAATCAAGGCTCTCCCATCACAGTTAATGCACCTCAGAACCACTCAGGAGCATGGATCAAAACCCAAAGCACAGTTATGGCTAAGTGATCATCATAGAGCCATAAAGACAGCACATTAAATTATTTTTTGATACAGCTGCACCCAGCACAGTTCGAGGATATTTTCCCGCATTTATTTCAGACATGTGTTAGGTTAAAGACACTTATTACAGTAGATCTGACTGGGTTCTGATTTTGTATATATTTTATCTATAAAACAACCCTAATTCACTATTTTAAGGGGTTGGTTGGTTGTATAGCTCCAGGAGAGACTCGCTCTGTATATCTGATGTTTTACTTAATCAAAGACTGCTGAAAGCTTGGAGGAATGACTGTGTGCTGTGTATTAATGTTTTGAAGAATTGAATGTGGAATTCTTGTGCTGCAACATGACTCAATAAGTGCTTCTTATCTCTGTTTCAATTTCATATATGTCTTTATCATACCTGTATCACCATCTAAATAGCAGAAAGAAAGGTTAGCTTAGAACTTTTTTAACTGCACTCTATGCTCAATTTCTACTGTTTCTTTATGTTTTCATCTGAATTAGTAATGAATATGAATTCCCTGTGGCTCATATTTCCCCTAATTCACTCATGTTTGACAGTTATCTAGGGATTCTTCACTACTCCTAGATAGAGCTCATTCACCTTCCCTCTACTAAGCTGAACGAGAGATTCTTAACTGCCTCTCATTCCTAGCCCTCATTCCATCCTTTTAGCTTGAATCATTGTTTCATGTGCAGCCAACTTGCTCCATATTCCCTCTTGTGACCAAGAAAATGCACCAGTAGTCCTACTCCTTGAATCCACGCCCAATGGTTCTAAAAATTTCATGCTATCCCTGCCTCTTTACTTGAAAGCATCATCCTTCCCACCAAAACTCAAATAAAACCCCTTGTACTCAATAACTAGCCTAAAATCATCATCAACAAAGCTAAATCCTAAAGAGAGAGCCCTCTCTGACTGCTGGTAGGTTAGGACCTGCAGTCCAAAGATTGGTTTGTGGTTACCTCGGTCATATCCTTTAGGGAGCTTTAAGGACAACCTCAGTGATAACACCTCTTAAGGAACAACATCTTTGCATGTCCATATATTTTTGCTGTTCCTCCTAAGGAACAACGGCCGTTCCACTTAAGGAACAACCATTTGACGCTTTATTTTTGTTGTTCCTCTTAAGGAAGAGCTGCTGCTCCTCTTAAGGAACAACAACCATTCCTCTTAAGGAACATCACTTCTACGTGTTTTTATTTTCGTTTTTCCTCTTAAGGAACAATTTTTGTTCCTCTTAAGGAACAGCAGTTGTTCCTCTTAAGGAACAGTTGTTGTTCCTCTTAAGGAACATCACCCATTCCTCTTAAGGAACAACACTTTCACGTGTTTCTATTTTTTTTGTTCCTCTTAAGGAACAACTGTTGTTCCTCTCAAGGAACATCAACCGTTCCTCTTAGGGAAGAGCAACTCTGTGTGTTCATATTTTGCTATTCCTCTTAAGGAACAACAATCCGCGTGTATTTTGTTTTGTTGTTCCATTTAAGGAACAACAGTTGTTCCTCTTAAGGAACAACAACCATTCCATTTAAGGAACAACAATATTTCCTGCTTACATTTACGTTGTTCATCTTAAGGAACAGTTGTCGTTCCTTTTAAAGGAACAATAGTTTCGCTATTTTTTTACTTTCTGTCGTTCCTTCTAAGGAATATCAGTTTCAATTTGGAGTGGTTTTTGGGCTATTCCACCTAAGGATCAGCAGTTTATTTTGCGTCTATTTTACTTCTGTTCCACCTAAGGAACAACTGTTGTTCCTCTTAAGGAACATCAATTTTGCGTGCAATTTTTTTCTTTTTGGCTGTTCCTCTTAAAGGGACTGCAGTTTTGCATGTGGTGGTCTTTTTGTTGTTCCTCTTAAGGAAAAGTAGCTGTTCCATCTAAGGAACAACACTTTTTGAGTACATTTTTTTTACTGTTCCTCTTAAAGAACAACACATTTTTTGAGAGTTTTATGAATAATGTTTCACTTTTCATGATCTTTTTAAGGAAAAGATACAAATTTATGCAAGGACACAAAAATTAGAGGTTACTGAAATCAGCAAATCAAATAAAAATTATCATCTTTAATGAGATTGCTTTGTATTGATAAGAAAAAGGAAAGGACACAACTATCTATATCACTTTGCTCTCCTTATTTTCACTAAAACTCAAATTGATTGATTATTTTTATCATGTTGGTTCTTCCCTAATTCTCATAATTCTCTTTGATTATTATTATTGAATAAGAATAAGGGCATATTTTCTTCTATTGAGATGTTCAGACTTCTTCCACCATCCCTACTCTTAAGGAGTGTTGATTCATCCTCTATATATAAATAGGAAGTGCTATATAAAAGAATATATATATATATATATATATATAATATATATATATGATTACTAATAATTCTATGATTTGTCAAATGGAGGATAGGGGGTCTCATCAAGAGCCAGCCTACCATGATCATAAGGGAGCAGTGAAGTGGCATTCCCACTATGGCCACCACACTAGGGATATGATCCAATGGACACATCAGAAAAATAAAAGTCCTTGGAACAGGAGGTCTCATCACGAGCTGGCCTGTCCACCTTTCACTCCTTCCCAGTGAATGGCATTGTGATTCATCTGGTTACCAAGCCAGCACAATGGCCTCCATTCTGACATCACAAAGCACTTTCCTAGGCATACATAAAGGATTATGGTTCCAAAGGGTGAAAAAGAAACTTTTTCAAGGTTATAAACACCTGTGGGCAACAGAGCTTTGCTGATGGTATTGGAGTCATATTTTTCAAAATCAATAGTAACTATAAACCCTTTTCTTATTTCGTTATCTTTATTTCAAAAGAGATTATGTTCCCAATTCCCTTTGAACCTTTTATGCATGAAATATCGTTTAAAAAAGTCAATCATAACGGTTTAAGTGAAATAATGACCGCATAGCATTTTACCTACGTCAGCTATCCTTTTCCCTTTTTCACATCACTCCATAGCATCTCCATATCTATTCACGATTTTCATCTTAAGCCTCGATTTCAACAACTCGATACTTTTTGTGATCTTGTCATGAATATGTACACCTTGCCCTTTTTACACTGTACGATTGTCGTCCAGTACGTCGCTCCTCCATTTAATCGGTCGAGGACAACCTATCATTTTCTAGGGGGCGCGGGTGACTTCCAAGATACTCCTGCATACATGTCAGTCTTTTATTTGGGTGTACTAGACTGCATCAAATCCCTTAATAGAAAGTTTTAACGGTATTGATGTTAAAAAAAAGGGTATTATCCAATATGCACAGTTTTTTGTTCCATTGTTATCTTTGTGTATTGTTGTGTAAAAATAATAGTGTGCAGAAATTAGATGAAATGGGAGGATGATCAATACGCATCAAGCCGCAAGTACTAACAATGTCTGATTCTACACAAGAAATTTTAGTAAGGGCTAGATGGATCGCATATTTTACACGACTACAACAACCCCATGAAACTGTGGCTATCAAATTTTTGTAGAAATTGTAGGATGATCATTTCATAGTAAGAGGAAGATGAATAACAGTGACGAATACTGTAATAGCTGAGGTATCTGGACTACCAGCAGTTGGACCTATATGGACACATAAAAAATTGAGACTTCAAGACGCCATGGCCATCTTTTGCGACGAGGGACAGAACCTGACTGTCAAAGGAAAAGGAGTCTAGCCTTCATCTCTGGGAGAACCATGGACAGAGTTGGCTAGAATAGTTCAGAGCTACATTAGATGCAATGGAAGAAAGTATGTGGTAAGACCACGCCACCTTAAATTACTAGCAGTACTAAAACAGAAATGTGTTGTAAATTTGCCTGCATATTTAAATTTTTTGTTGCATGATGCTGCTCAGAGCATAAAAAATTCCCACCATATAGATACTGTAGTGAGCCACCATTGTTTAATTCGATTGATAGTAAGTTATAGCCATGCTCAGCAGCAGACCAGTTGGGAAGAATTTGTGTTTTCTATAGACGGGGATTAGCCTTACCTGCCCCAAAAAGAAAAAGAACCACTAGCACAGCAAGCAAACCACAAAAATGTAGACACCCTTCCAGATTAAGAACAAGCAGGGAAACAGAGGAGAACCTCCAAGGTAGTAGCAGCCAACCCTTAGAATTACATAGCTCTGAAAATGAACAACCCTTACAGCTGGAAGGAAGAGACAACCAAGAATCAGAATTGGAGGAAGAAACATAGCATACTAGTGAAGAAGAGAGGGAGGAAGCGAAAATTCCCGTAACCCCCAGTGCAAGTCTACCACAAAACCCATTATATGAGGAGGAATTGGCCCAGATTTTGGCCAATATGAGTGAGTATATTCAGCCCCAAAAGTCTGCCTGACCTCAATGTTGAGGCAGCACAATCAGAAGGAAACTTTGCCCACAACAAGAGTATATCAGAAGAAATAAATGATGAAGTAGAAGCAGGAGCAGAAGCCACTCAGGAAGTGGTAGACCAAACTAGGGTTACCTCTCCAGATGAACCTAGTCAGGACAATGCGAACACAGAAGATATGTTCCAAACAGAGGAAATGGAAACTAGCCAGGGCAAAGGCACAACGCTTGAAGAGCAAAATCAAACTGAGCAGCCGAGTCCAGAAAGAATAGAAACAGTTAGGGAAATAGTTTTTCCTCCCAAGAAGAAGAAAATCGAAATCAAGAGGCTACGAAAGGAACAACAAAAGCTGCAAAATTTAGTGAAACAACTCAAACAAAAGATAAGGGTATTAAAAAGGAGGAAAATTGCAAGGAGAACCCCGAGAATGGTGAATGCAGCTATTCAAATAGAATTCCATGATACAAGGGCTATGGAGACTCAAACAAAGCCCATACTCATTCAAAATGATAAGGAACAACATGCAACCATTACAAAAGCGGCTACCCAAATAGAGACTGCACATTTCCACAATACAACTGTTCAAACGGAGGCAATACCCTCCAGCAGTGTAGCTACCTAGATAGATATCGAAGCCAAAGATGTTCTGATAAGCAACGATCCTTTTATAACAAGTTTCCAAGAGAAGTTGGCACAAGTGCAACTGACCATAGAAAATCTTGAGGAATAGACAGTTCCCCAACAAAAGTACCAGGAGTTGCAAAGACAATTAAGGGACATCAATGCATCAGAAAATGAAGCCTTCGTTAAATATCGAAGGGCAGAAGAAAAAGTTGAAAAGATAAAGAACAGACTAGAAACAGTCATGTGTCAGATGGATACTCTCCATTCCCTTTACACAGATGTTTTAACATGCAGGTCCCCTGCCAATAACTATGCTTTATTTTTATTAGAAAGATATTTACAGTTAAAAATTAAGGCTGTTAGGGTAGGGAAACCCATAGAAGTAAAAACTGTTGAGGATTTTATAAAATGCTGTAAACACCATGGAGTAAAAGTTCAATGATTATTCTGTGAGTTTTATTTGCATAATTTTATATTGGAAGAAGAAATGGAGAAGAATCCTAGTCCTTTTGTGGGTGATATACAATTTCAAGCATTCATTTCATTTGTTGTTAACCAGTTGAAGTGGCTCAAAGCCCATAACAATTTTCAGAGGCAAGAAAATGGATTAGATGTTGGGTCAAGGGTGAACCAAAATACCCACTACAACTACTGGCTAAACATAAAAGTCTAATGCAGAAGGATGGAGTAATTGAGACCTTGGGACCCATCCACAAAGGAATTGTCCAGCAAGGAATAGAATATTTCCTCTCTATCAAAGACAATTCCTTGGCAGTAGCTAAATTCAGATGGAAGACTTCCAATCGGAATATCCAGGACAGAGAGCCATTCAACTACAAAAACTTTAAATTAGCTGCAGATCGCCTGGTTACCTATAGTAACCTCATCTTGAGGGAAGGCCTGTATTGGCTAGGTTGTAGGTTTTGAAGCCCTATTATCTGGTATCCTACAAAAGGGTATAAAGCCATATATGAATTGCCTAAAGGGTAGATAGGGCCCATCTTTGAAGTTTTAGCTAAAAGTCATGGTTTTAGACCACTGCATGACAATCCCTCTCCAGCCTATTCTTTGACTGCTTTGCACGCAAATTACATGGTTTTCATGAGGGCATGAAAAAGGGTAAGCAGGGGAGTGTGTTGAGCTATGGAAAAGGTATGAATTTGACATTTATTTCCTTATCTTTTTCCTTAATAATATCTCCTTTATATTCTAAGATGGTAATATATCAAATAATTATAGCGAAAACTAGGGAGTTATTGATTATTGCAATTTAGTTAATTATTGTCTTTTCTCATGCAGGAAAGAGAAGAAATGGAAAATTACCATTCTGGAGGAAAAGACAAAACAGAGTAACTATTGTTCCTTCACCAAGAATCCATATCCAGACAAGCAGGTCAATATTGGAGCACGCAGTTAAGGATAAGAACGAAAAGATCACAGCATCAGCGCAAAAGACAAAGAGTTGACTAGAGTTAGAAGATTGAGTGGATCCCTCAGGATCTCTTGATCCTGAGGGATCGCTGGTTCAAAGTCTATCTGTTATTCCTGTTTTATCCGCCTGGCCATTATAAAAGGAACAACGCTTGTAAAGAATGGGGATTCATTCATTCATCATCATTATTCAGAACTTACTTTTGTATTTTCACTTTGATCATCGACTCTCGTTGATTAAAACAGAGTACAATTGGTTGTAACCATTTTTTCATATGATTAATACATAATCCAGTTGTTGTTCCTTCTTTTATACTGAAGTAGTCTGGCGGTGCTTCACTAGCGGCTAAGGGCCCAGCCTTGGTGGATCCACTTGCTATTCTATACCATTCCTTTACGATCACAGTTGTGTGATGGTTTGGTTTGATCTTCATTTATTGGAATCACATTGCTTTACTGTTCCTTTTTTCGAGAATTTATGAATTGTTTCACTATATATGTTGTAACTGAATTGCGTTGTCGTTCCTTCTCATCATAATAAGATTATTATTCTCTACAACTATATTGTTATTTTGTTCATCTCAATTACAGAGCATCATTGTTCATTCCAGTAAACTAACTTTGTTGTTCATTACAGTTTCAGAAGTTCCGTTGTTCATTTCTACTAAATAGCATTGTTGTTCATTTCCTTTCTGCAAGAATTTGGTTTTTCCTTTCAACATTGTTACAGTTAACATAGTTATCTCATTTCTATCAGCAACATTATTGATTTAATTCATTGTCATTTCCAATCGGTCATCTAGTGTGGAGTGTGAGATCAAAAACTGTAAAGGACATTGGCTATTACTGTCAGAGTTCTCAGATTGAGGATCTTATTTATGTTTGATTTCATTTATATCAGTTAAAAGAGGAAAGAGTTATTGCCACTGCATCCTTGACTGATAATTGTTGTTAATTGCCTGAGTGAATGATTTAGTTTCAGAGCATTGCTTTTCTTTTAATTGCAAGTAAGTTTTATTTCAAGCATCTGTTTACTCTTGTATTTGAAAGCACTGTACTACAATTTGGAAACATTAATATTGAAGAAATTTCCTCCACATACTGTGTACACACTTGAAATAGAAAATCTTACCTGGATTGATAATTAATGTAGGATAAATAGGAGTTAAAAAGACACCTTTTATCACTCAACAATTGTCTCTTCAGAAATAGGGCATAACACACCTTACAATATGAAATGATTAAGCCATTTGAAACTTGTGTGCTTTTTGCCTTCATGGAACATATTCTAGCTAGTGTTAATGAAACATAATGAACTAACACCACTAACGCACACCAAAATTCCAATATAACCATAGGATGTGGCCCACACCCAATCACTTAGACTACACCTCCATAAAATTCCCCTTCAACTTTGGATGTCCAAAAAAAATACTATTCTAATCCAATATGGCCTATTTGTTAGATTTGTGTAATTCAATCTTTATCAAATCCTTGCACCTCCTTAACACCCCATGAGAAATATACTCCAATGGTCACCTTCCAAGTTCCAATAATTCCTTCTACAACATGAAAAAACCACCTATATATGTTTCAAAAACCTTGCCAACCTCTTTAGTGGGTTGCACATATATTTCACATTTCTCCTTCATCTTGCAAAGTGGTAGCACAAGGAGAGGCTATCAACTTCGACCAAAGAATGTTCACTTAGTATCACTACCAAGTTTCCTTTCTGCAACCTATCAAATGTCTTAATTTAGCTTCACAACTTCTCATGGTGCATAACTTGCTTTTCTACACCTCTAAGTGAGACCACAACACCCCAACCTCTCTAACTATTCCATCTCTTCAACCCTCATTAGAGTCTTCTTGGACATGCACCCATGCCTCGAGTAGAACATAACACTAGCATCCCAAATGTGCATGCTCGTTCACACTATTTAAAATGAAATGTTTACATCTTAAGGAAAAGCACCTACTTTGCTTATGAAAACCTAAACTATGTGAGTGACTCGGAGAGGACTCCATTTTATCAATATAAAAACATAGGGTCTTACAAACCCATTCGCATAATAATTTGAATATATTTAACCTAGGGTACATACCCTACTCCTTCCAATTTTTTCATATGACTTTTAAGAAATTAACACTTGTTTTTAATCATTAAATCAACTTACTATATACTCTCTTTTGTTTGCACTCACTTAATATGCAAGAACATTTAAATATTTTCAATACAAGAAAGTTAAGAGTACATGTTTCCTTTTGAGAGGTCTCACATTCAAATTCCAAAAATAGAGTATGTCCACCTCCATAAACTTGCATAAAAACAATAATCTTAAAATTAAATTATTATTATTATTATTATAAATAAGCCAAATATGAAAAAAATGTTTTCAAACACAACAAAAAAAATTCCCAAGGGCGTTAGTTTCTGAAATACAACTATAAACATACTATCCAAGAGAAAATAAAATAATGTATAATGTATTTAAGTGAAAATAATAAAATGTATTTATAAAATAAAATAATATATTTATAAAATAAAATAATATAATTATTGTTATTTGAGGAGGGAAAATTTAAGCGTATTTGAAAATCCCTCCTAGCGCCAATCTTTGTTTAAGTTCTAAAACAGGTAGTATATGTTCACTTTTCACAAGGCCGGAGTGAAAACAAGATTTAAGAGAGTTGTGAATTAGGGTTATCGAACCCCACCAACTGATCTTCACTCCATTGACTGAGCCAGTTATGTTTCATTTTCACATTCATTGCATTTTCCTTGTTCCACATAGAGAGGAGATTCACTGCATTTTTAGTTTTCCAC
Organism: Pinus tabuliformis; assembly: GCA_031772625.1. NCBI lineage: Eukaryota > Viridiplantae > Streptophyta > Pinopsida > Pinales > Pinaceae > Pinus > Pinus tabuliformis. The sequence continues at coordinate 1,229,833,882 of CM062817.1, read as the reverse complement.
ACAGAGAGGAGAGGAGTACACACACCTCAGGTCTCTGGTTCAAAATCCACTATTTTTTTTCTTTACACTTGTATGTTTAGGCTTTAATCACTATGTTGCATTTTGTTACTATTTGCAGGGAGGGTGTTGGCATTTGATGAGTCTGAAAAACCATTTATCGTAATAAAGGAGTAAGAGTAGAAAACCCAAATGATGTCAGTCTAGAGGCTCGATAGTGATGTCACCACTAGTATGTTCCTGTTCCATTTATTCATTCTCTATTTTTAGGTCGGTGAAAAACCTTAAATTATGAAAATAAATAGAAATTACTTTAAAAGTAATATGATTTATAAGTCGAAATTAGTTTAAAAAAAAAACTGTAGACATTCTGCAAGGAGTGAAATAACCAAATACTCTCTGATCTGCTCACTCTTTCGCTGAAAACCCTTAAATTATGAAAATAATTAGAAATTACTTTAAAAACCGTATAAGTTGAAATTACTTAAAAAAAAGTTTGTAGCTGCTCATAGCATAATACAAATTGAATCGTTCATCAACCTTCAAAATTTATTCTCGTTCCTTCTTTAGCTCCATCCTATTTACTAATAGGATCCCGTAAAGGTAAGAGTTGCTTTGATGCGGTTGAAGATACACATAAAGAAACGGTATGCATTACTGTTTATTTATGCTTTGCATTTTCAGAATGACTGCTAAATTATGTTGTTCATAAACATAGGAGAAGGGCGTCTGTTTGCAAGGAAATAAATCTAAAAGTATGCTTCGATTATTGGTCTTATAAAGTATCATGGTGGCACCAAAAAGTTTGATGCAAAACTCTGTTATCTATCTGTGAAGATTCCTTTTGTTACTGAGTTTACCACTTTGAGGAAGAAAGGTCAGGAAAGGTTAAGTCATGTTTCTTCCCTGTCCATTCACTACGCTTAGGTATACATCAAAAGTCGCTTTAGTGAATGGGTGAGGATAATGGATTGATTTATGGATGGATTGAGGGAAGGATGATGGATGGATGTGAGAAATGGCAGTGAAGATGAAGGGATTGGGCTTAGGCAGGTGAGGCAGCTTAGAGGTCCTCAGTCAATGTTGAGGCAGGGCAGGCAGTATCACTATGAGTCAGGTGAGTTGGGTGAGGCAAGTTGCACGTTAGAGCTTACATGTAGAGATACACAAGAGATGAAGTGAAATTATGATACTAAATTTTGAGGTCCAATGATGATGCTCAATAGTTAGTACTCAATCTGAGTATTGATCCCTAGCATGCAGGTAGCTCCAAATTACTGCATAGCATATACCGCCGCACCAATGAGTTGAGTGCCCCAACTTGTACTATTGATTCTACGTCTAGTCAGTTCCTTTCAATGAAGCAAGTTCTTCATGAACAACGGGTTTTGGGAAGTCGGAGTGAAGCGGGATATATCTTTGTGTGTTAATTGAACAACACTCCAACTCTAAGAATGCCTATTTCCTATAGCTCAATGTCGGTTGACCAAGATAGTTGCACCTGTGCTTTTCATTTCCGGATATCAATTGCCCTTGCCCCCACTCTTTGTCCATGCATTTAAGTTTTTTCTATCCTTAGTTACAGCTGCCCCTCGAGACTGGCTCTAGCCTTGTTCATGCTCTGGTCTTCTATTTTAAGCAATGGAAATAGAATATTCAGTTCTAGTCCACCACCTCATCGAATGCCCCATTGGATATTTACACATTAGAATACACATAAAGAAACTAAAATTACATCACTTGGGAAGGTTGGTTCGCTATAAATGGTAGAGAAATGGTAGGTGCATTCTAAACTATTCTCCTTTGAACATTGATGGCATCCTTAAATATTTGTTGTGGCTTTTACTTCTAATCAATAGGATTTCACTTATTAAAGACAATGTTCCTACTATATGTGCATTTGTGCTTATCAGGGATCCATAACTTGTATCCCTTGATACCAACGGCTTCAACCTAACCAATCAAAATACATCTCTTAGGTTTATCATCCAACTTATGTCTCTTAATCTAACTATCTTTTCTTATCATCGTGGACATACCACCATTTCACCCCTTAGTTTCCTTGGGAGGGTTGGGCGTCATCCCATACTTATTCGAATAGACCTTTCACCATTTCTATTTTCTCTTCTTAAAATCCCAGCCAACATTCTACCATTCCCACCAGTCTCCCTCAGAAACCGGATTATTCTGAAATGCCAATCTTACTGAGAGATAAGAAATTCATTTTCTTACCTGCATCTTCTGCCAGGTAGCCCTATCAGAAAGTCAAGACCTCTCCCCTCGACCTTACTACTTTAATAAGAGCTTTCCATCCGCACAGGATACAGGCAGCCGCAGGACACTCTAGCCTCTCTATATTATCCTATCATCTGGCTGGACCTTCCAGTGCTACCAAGCAAGCCTCAGGCACCACCTATTAGACGAAGCTTTTTGATTGAGGAATGGCTCCTTGACTCGTAGCTTCTAATCCTTACCTCTCGCTAAGGGAAAGGGATAACCTTCCCTTCATTATTCATTTATACTTTCATTATCGCTAGTCCAATGTCTCCCGTATGACGGGATGATTGTGGCCACTGTATGACTGTGGGTAGTCAACAGAAGATTATGCGATGGCTCATAGCATCTATAATCATCAAAAGGGTTGCAACTATGGATATTAGAGGGCCTGGGTTATTAGGGTCAGATCGGGGCCCACAACAATGACCAAACACCACCATTCGGAGTTGGAAACACATGCTGGTGCATTGTGAAGCGCGGGGGTTGGACCATCATTTATATATATGCTCGAGAAGGTTGAAGGGCCTGCATGGGGGAATAAGAACTAGGCACCAGATATGAAATTTCGGGTCCTCATCGAAGGCCATCATTGAATTTATCACATCCACAAGGAGTAAACCAGATCTATGCTACAGATAAGTTTGTTTATATATATATGCTCGAGAAGGTTGAAGGGTCGGCATGGGGGAATAAGAACTAGGCACCAGACATGAAATTTCGGGTCCTCATCGAAGGCCATCATTGAATTTATCACATCCACAAGGAGTAAACTAGATCTACGCTATAGATTAGTTTGTTTATATATGTATGCTTAAGAAGGTTGAAGGGCCTACATGGGGAATAAGAACTAGGCACCAAACATGAAATTTCAGGTCCTCATCAAAGGCCATCATTGAATTTATCACATCCACAAGGAGTAAACCAAATCTACACTACATAGAAGTTAGCCATTCCAGGAGCTCTCGATATGAGATATCATACCAAATGTGCAATTGATTGGCTAGATCCATTAAGAGTGTGCAACACCTATGTAATCATAATCACACCAGACCATTATGGTAGCTTCAGATCAACAATCTATTATCTCGGAAATTATTCAGGCATGTTTATGATTATGTTAATGGCAATGATAATTTACAATTCTATTTGTTCTATTATTTGTAATCGTTACCTTGTGATGAATGGTATCCCATGCTTGCAAACAAATTTATAAAAGAAACCCTTAAAACAATCTATTCCTATAAAACAATCCATACACTTAGTAGTCAACCAGATAAAAACCACACAATCTCAGTCAACAAATCTTAAAAAGGAAAACGAAAAGAGAGAACTAGTGTTGTCATCTTGCACCTCATAGTGACCAGGGACTACAACTTGCATTTCATAGTGGCTGGTTACATTACAATGGTATCAGAGCTAGTGATTATGTGAGCTTGTTGATTAAGAGGATTGAATTTTTCCAAAGTGCACTGCATATATCACCTATAGGAGATAGAGAATAAGGGGAGGAGATCATTTCCCTACAAAAACATATTCAGAAGAAAAGGAAAACATGGGAGACATACATGAGCATCAAGGAACAACACTTTGCATATACTCAATGATCTCGATTTTGCAGAACAAAAATTGGATATAATTGAGGAAGGTTTCCTACATATACACCATTTCCTCAGCAAAAATTTATGTGTGGTGTGCATTCCCTCCAGTTTTATATCGTCATTTAGGATTCTAATAATCAGTTGCATGAGGAGAAAAAAGAGTCCACAACCTGTTCGCAAGAAGATGTTGTTTGTATTTCCATCCATAACCCAGACAGTTATACAATACCCTAAATTAAAATCTACAAATGCCATAGTCAATAGAGGTAGTAGAAATTGGTGCTCTTGTTCACCATCAGCTTCATCATCTCCTACACCACCTCTACCATTGCCATCGTCATCACCATCACTACCCTTACCACCTTCTGTTGGCCCACTTGTTCTCTCTCTAATCCTTTCTGCAAGGCCATTCAACATACTCTTGGCCGAGGGACTATACAGAGCTTGGTTTCATACTTTAACTTCCTACTTCTCTTTCTAAAGGACCGCCTAGAAAGGGGAAATTGTCATCCCAAAAGAAAACAATACAAGATGAATGTGCTAATAATTTCCCAAGGCCTAACCCTAGCCTTGAAATATTGACATTAGGAATCAATCCGTGGTTAATCTCATCCCAAGTGGATTGGTATAGAAAAGGTTGCAGTGCCATACTAGAGAAACTAGTGTTTGCAAAATGGGTATGGACATTTATGCTTCACCAGTAAATGTTTCCACTTCTATACTGAGCCATTATTGTCACTAGATTATCCTCAAGTCGATTCTGATGTTCTATCTCATGGTGTGATATTTAGATTGTGGAGAATTTGACCATACCAGACATGTATGTATTCTATTTGTTTCCATATATATGTACATCTTCCAATGCATGTCTGGAAATTATGTGACAACTCTTTGAATATAGAGTAATATTATTTCAATGCCCCCTTTACTTTGCCTTCAGTTTTTGATATCTGTGGTGCTCAAAGCAAATTGGAGTAGAGTAGACTGCATAAAACCATGCCCTTGGGATTGCAAATTGTCATGAATTAATATTTACTGTTCCACACAGCTAATGCTACGACTCTCTTCAACTTGACTATGGAGAATGATCATTCTCACCTCCTTACATCTGTTCTAGAATAAGAAAAATAAAAATAAATCAAAAGAAGTTGTGTATAATAATGGTGCTAGAGCCAATGGATCTTTATGTAATGCATGCTTGAATTCTCAAATCTGTAGATAAACTAGTTCCTGGGAAAATACACACATTTGTTTGATGCAAGTTCATTCCACCAAGACACACAACACTTCTTGATCTCACTTCTTTGATACCATGTTGAAAAACCTTTTCTGATCTACAAATAATTACTTGTGATATTATTTACCATTAGTTTAGCTTATTCATTTTTCATCATGTAATTATACGTCATAAATTTAACCAATAATATTATAGCTATTATCTAAGAGATTTTACTTGAAACATAGGAACAAGTATATGGGAACAAAGGCAAATTTGTCTTTAGTTGCTGCAACTAAAGCTTGCACAACTATGATAACACATGTACAACTCATTTTCTTCTTGCTTTGTCCTAGTGATTTGGATTTTCTAGCCAAATTTTTTGTATTTTGATTTGTACATTTCTTACTCAAATTTATACATAAACACTATGTTATGTGGTGGTTTATTTTGTTTTGGAAAGCCACTGGAAACAACTTCTGCTCGGATGTAAACTAGTGCATTTGGGAAATCAAAGGGACCTTGGCAAACTCTTACTGAGGGTTCTTGGAAAGAGGCATTCGATGGACTTGGTGTGTCTTTACTCCTGATATCAAATCCTACTATATAGGTACTATTAACACCACACTGTCTATTTAGTTTCTGAGTTAAATCTTTCCATTCTGCATTTGTGTATCCTTTATCCGTTATATTTTACATGTTTAGCTCTGATTGATATGTTCTTTGTATACTAATGGTTTGTTTATTTCTTACTTGGTATGGAAAAATGCATAATTTAAACTAAACTATGAAAAATATATAAATCCAAAAAAAAAACCCTTCAACTACATTTCATCATTATCAAAGCCTATGGCTTTGCTAAAATAGGCCTACAACTTTAACAACATAAAAGCTAGAGACTCATTGTAGGTTGAACATGGCTTTAAGAATTATATAGCATCAAATCAACACCTCTCAGTAAATGCATATGCAGCTTAACAAAATACTAACATTTTGTTGTACATTAAGTCAATTTCCTTTCAATCTTGGGGTTTGAAACAATTTATTTTCCCATTGAGATGAATTTTCTTAAAACCATACAGTAAATTTTGTCTTATCTATGGAAAAGATTTATACTTTGTTTGACTTAACTCTGTGTCTTCCCACGCTAGTCATTCTTTTAAGGATTCAATTTATCACTGTGGTAATATTTTTTTGATCAATTGGTTCATATCCTTTGTTAGATTTTCTAACTTGTTTAACTCTGACAATCTTCTCCATAGTACCAGGGTGCACTTAAGTGGTAGGTACAATAGTAGTAAGGGTGTACTTTTTGCAGGTCCATACAGCAGTAATAATGGCAGCAGTTTGTCATGGTTTCTGTGCACATTATAGTATGAGGGGGGTGTTGTTATGTAAGAGAGTAGATAGTATATTTCCAGTTTTGCTACCCTCAATTAATTTCAGTTTGCATGTTGTTTAAGATTAAGCAATTCCATTGTTTCTTTAGTTCAATTTAGTTTGTAGTTTAGATTCAGTTCAATTTATTTTTGCATGCACGATATAATATTTGGAGGGCACAAAAGCCTAGATAATCATAGCACTTTTGCATGATAAGGTTCCAATATAGGTAAGGGGCACAATTCTCAGGGAAGGGGATGCATACTTCTATTTGTCTTCCAAATGAGATTCACTTACCTGGCACACTTATCCATGCAGCAAGGGTACATTAGATGATTAAACTTGGGCTAGCATTTGAATAAGTCACCTTGAGTGCTTCATGCATGTGACTAGATACTTTGTATCTTTTCTCATCTTCCTATTCTATAAAGGAGATGTAGTGAACACTTCTGTGTTGGTTAGCAAGCTTTTGGTTTTGAGGTATTGCATTGTATTTTCTTTGCTATGCATTCAATAGAAGATAGATGTGATTGAGAGTTTAGATATGTGTACATGCTCTTATTATTTTTTTGCAGTGTGTTTTTGTAGATTATGGTATACCCATCAAGGGCTTTAAATTTCTTAGGATCTTAGGAATATTGTTTTAGTGAAAAAATTACTTACTATTGTCTGGATTACATGGTATCAGATAACTTTCGCTGAAACTAATAGGAAGTTGTGCATGGATAGGATTGCAACCTTTTAAATGGATTTGTTGAAGGGTTTCAAGGGTGGGATGCCCGAGTTTCAGCAAGTGAAGCAGATTTTGACTGGTTAAAGGTTGTGGCCCATGGGGTGTGATGTCCCAGTTGCTCTAGGGATTGGAGTGTTATTTTGCATGTTTGCGAAAGGTGGCCTCCACCTATAATAGGTTGCAATTTTGATTCTTAGTTCTCGATATGTTTTCATGTTTGTTTAAAGAGTTGTAATCACAAGTAGTTAGGGTCTTTAGGATTGTCACATGTTGGAGGGAACTTCCAACTCTATTATAGTTCAAGATGAAACATCTCTTGGAAGAGGTTGAATTGTGGTACCTTGTGGAGAAGGAGATTTTACTTTCAACAGATACCAAGGAGTTGGTTGAGCATGATTAGAAATTGGTCAAACTGGAATGAATAGTTTTGTATTTGGTGAAGAATCATCTAACCCCTTTCATTGTAGAGAAAAATATTGATAGGGAAATGCATATTACCTTGATTACATTGTATTGGAGTGAGAAAATGTCTAGGAGAATGCTCTTAATGAAGAAATCATCCATTACTTGAATGAGCAACACTACTACAATAGTTATCTATCTGATAAAGATTAATAGTTGAGAAATCAACAAGCTACACTTGATAACAAGGTAGAAGAGAATGGACTAATTTGGATAAGTTTGAATGGCTTTGGTCCATCTTGGCGCCATTTCGTACAACTTGTATGTGCTTGTGAGAAGCTACCCTCAATCGAACATTTGAGGGATGCATTTATTGAGGAGGAAATGAGATTGGAGATGGTTTCAGCCAGTGATGAGGATGTACCAGAGCTAGCCCTCATTGGGAGGGTGAAGAAAGGAAGAAATAAAATAAGATTTGTGAAGGGTTAGAAGAAGAACGAAGGTTCAAGCTCTTCTAACCAACAAAACAATAATTTGAGCCATATGAAGAGCAAGAAGCATGGCCAATATGCCTCTCAGTATCTTGAGAAGTAGTGGAAGGGTAAGCAAAAATAACTGTAAAATAGTTTGAAAGAATTGTAGATGCTTCGAGTATGGATGACCAATATGCTTCTTAGTGTTCTAAGAAGAAAGGGAAGGGTAAGAAACAACATCAATAAAAACAGTTTCCAGGAATTCTAGAAGCTTCAAGTTCATACAAGTTCATTGACAGGTGTGGTACAACCTTTTCCATGGTGTCATGCCTTTCCACCAACATTGTTTCAATTGTTTGTGGTATGTTAAGAAGTGGAGCCTCAAGACATGACAATAAACAAAATAGATATTTTCAATTGTCTAGATGAGTATACCTCACCATTTCTAGTCAATGTTATCTTTCTTTAGGAAAAAGTAAACAGAGCACTCCACATGAGGTACATGATGCTATCTGCCTTTAGGAAAATGTAAATAGAGCACTGCACACTAGAGCTAGGTATATTTAAATTTTACAACACTTTCACACACAATTAACTTGCATGATTTGGACATTACCTCTTAAATGATACTTAATAACCTGCAGGCTATTTCTTAGAAGCATATATTTGGATGTTAGTAGAATTCATCTTACATATACATTTAGTGAAGGCAACAATATTACTAGGAGTCATCAAGGCCAACTATATGGTTGAAGGTATATTTGTTGGCCTTGATGACTCCTAGTAATATTGATTTTGCATTGGAGTTTCTAAAATACGTAAGAATTATATATGGTGTATTGGAATTTTAAAAATACATAGGATGTCACAAGTAATCCTAATAATCAACTTCCCTAAGACTAGGAGAACTTAAACTCCACTAGTGGTTTTTGCACTAAATGTGGGTATCAAATATTGATAAAAGTGGGATCTTAGGGAGACTTGTGTGGAAGTTGTCTGTAAATAGAAACCAAATTTAGAATTAAAACTTTGGCACAAGTGCACTCTAAAAAAACTAAAAAAATTTCTCTTTATGCTTTCACGGTAGCCCAAGACACCCCTACAGATTGGTAATTACTGATTGTACATTCTAGTCTCATTGGCATATTTTTTTTATCATTTGTTGGAAATCAATAAAATTACCTTTCTCTGCTTACTGCAAATTAAAAATGTTAAACAACTTTAGTTTGATATGAATTATCTGAAGGAAGGTCTCCATGTTCTGGAACCTATTTTTCTTTTCTCGTAAATAAGATAAATGACCACCAATGAATTCCTTCTCCAGAACTTAGTTCTCCTATAACTACAGTCCTTCCTTTTAGAGAGTATATGTTGTCCTATTAAGTTTTCTGAACACATGAGTGGTTCTGATCCTATAGAACTGCCTAGAGAGCTCTTTCATCTTAGTAGCTAAGGGAGATAAGGAAGCATCCTGAATCTGACCTTGTGCATTCATCCAATTAAGATTCAAAGATGAGTGCCCAAAGACCTATAGATGACCAATATCCTTCTCAACGGAAGATGTTAACAAGGAAAATAGAGCCTTCAACTTCACCAAGTTATTTTTATCTTTGTCCATGTTTTTCTTAGTTTGGAAATAGTGAATGTCACAACATTAAAGCAAAAACACATGACTACAAATCTCATGAGAGTCTTGGCAAGCAATTCTACATGTGGTAAATTTTTTGTTCGTGTTTCAGCTGTATTGCTTTTAAGTTATCAAACTATAGTGGTATCAAAGGACAATAGATACATGTGTTGATGATAATTATCACAATTGTAAGATATTCAACAATAAAAGTTTAAAACCATTTTTATGTGGATTGTGTTCATTTAGTCTCATTTGTGTTATTCTTTTCCATTAGATAGAGTCATCTTGGTCTTGCTGCTATAGTTTACCTCTATCAGAATCGTGACAAAGATGACTTATTTAAACTTTCACGCTCACATATATGTAAAGTTAATAACCAATCAACTTGCGAGTTGTAGGATGGTATAATGAATTAGTTCTCTCTCAAGGAGGCCACAGATTTATGTTAATGACAAGGTTATCATGCTTTAGTCTGCGAGCAAGTTCAATATGCCACAGGGTTCAGATATGAGCCTTCCAAATAATAATAACCAAGTCTTCATAGTTACTGCAACTTTCACCAACATGAATATACTATAATTTCACTGCAACAATGACCTTCAAGGAGGCTGAGAGATTGTGTAAAATTACCATCAAGTGCCAAGTGTTGACTAATCGAATGTTCATGTGATCAAATTATCAGTAACCTTGTTTTAGGGATACCTCCAACCTAACCATAATATGTCTCTTGAGATCAATATGATCCTTATTTATCTTTTCTCTTACGCAATCCCTCAGCCTTATTCCTGCAGCAAATTAGATGATTCGAGCCTTCAAGCAAGGCATCATAGTGACTTGACCCTATCGCAAAAAATTTATATCTTCAAAGCGCAATATCCTTCCAAAACCAGAGGCACTGATAGAGAGAATAGGTGCTGAACAGTTGATACTAATCAATGATCATGGTGATCATGCCCAGAATTTGATGGAGGAATTTTAGCTTCTGAGATCCTTTTGAAATATGTTTTGGTGTAGGATTTGATACTCTTGATCGATGTCTAGGACTGTAACTTCTTAGGAATGAATCTCAACTTCAAAAGTAATGATAGAATGAATGCAAGCCTATACTTGTGATTTGAAATATTCGATATATCTTAGATAGATATTTCTTGCACTTGATCAATCCTCTAGAGATGAGAATAGTATTTCAAATAGAGATCTGTAGAGGATTGACCTTACCTCCAAGGATCATAGAAAATATATTTCCATAAGCTTAAGATGATGATACAGCCTTAATCTTGATGAGTAGGACTGTTATAAAGTACAAGAACATACCTTGTTGTCTTCCAAATTTTCTCGTGATAGTTGAATATCTTTAGGATTGGTTCCCATATTTATTGATTATGGCTTGAAGAAGGCCTTGAGAAATAACCTAGATTTGAACTCTGACTTGATTTACCACAGAGAGTTGGAGGTGTCAATGAAATTATTTAGTGATCACAATCTCTTTAAGCTTGGGCTTGTCCTCACATGAGCTCTGATACCATGTTAATTTTCAGTTAACATGTTCTTTTCCTAGGTTAGATACTTTATTCAACCATATACCCATTACTCCATTTACCAATCACATTAGACATTATATAACAGTAACTGATGAAATAACATAAATGATAGATGCAGGAGACAAGACAAGATGGAAAGACATGAGAATATGGCTCAAGCTAGGGAAAAACCACAAGATGGGGAAAACCCTTGATCAAATCTTCTTATTATTATCATCAAATGCTCAGTAGAGAAAGAGAGAGAGTAAAATGATATAAAATAACTTGCCAATATGTAGATCAGGCATCACTTCTCTTAGATCCATTCAATCCTGTAATCTGCACAGTTTGTTCATTGAGGACAGATCATATTTTTGTACAAGATTGGTCTGATTAGGGAAACAACAGTCCATTTCTTTCTAAGTTGACTGATCCAAAAATCCTCCTTTCTACTGCGACCTTCCTTATTTCCCATGATGCTCCCTTTTCCTGGCTTAAGGAGTTGCTTTATGACCACATTAAGGTCACTGTTGATATTATCTCTATGGTTTTGGATTAGGGCCTCTGAAGCATGCTGCTCCAGCCCTTGAATTCTGTAAATAGTGCAACCTTTTTGTTCTTACAAGGGATCTATTATTTGTAGTAGTCCTAGCCTATTTTTAAGTTTCCATGTCATCCTCAACAAGCACCTGAATACTATCATATAAGGTCAACAACTTTATGTTGTATTTCAACTTCCTGGGCAAGTGATTCAAGGCCTACAATCAAGCTGTGAGAGTATATTCTAGCTGCAACCAAACTACAGGAAGAAGTCCCATATGAAACAAGTCACAACCCATATATAAGATTTCCCTTAACCATAGCGAAGCACTTCTTCCAAACTTAGACCTTTATGACAAACCCCTAACCAAAATAGTCCCAACAATAACCATAATTTATCCTCCTTAATCTTCACTACCACAAAGATATCTTTTTCTTTTGATTGACGTGTCCCAAATGAGAGAGAATTATCCTCTATATATACAATTCATTGGAGTTGAGGGGACGTGACTTTTGATCTTCTTAAGTTGACATATAGTTGAAACCGACCTAAATAATTTACATGAGAGAAACATAAATTCAAAACTCCACTCCTACTTATCCAAAGTTGACGATCTTTAGATCGATTTTTGTCTTCTAGAAAAGAGGAATTCAATGCCAAAATTATATTCCCCAAAGGAGCTGTTAAAAGTGGAATTTGGCCTTAACTTCCATTTTTAACAAAAATAACCATAAATATTTGTTTCTAGTATTTTGGGTTGAATTCACAATAGTATGCTAAAAAGTGTCATTTCAATGTTTGGAAATTAGGATATATAAATGTGAGATATATACTCTACGTCTTTGGGTTATCTCCTTTTCAAATTTGAGTTTTCTTAGGCTACATGTTAATTTTTTGAACTTTAAACTTTGAAGAAATTATTGAATGGACTTTTTAAATACTCAAATGAATGGACTTCGTAAGGAAGTGGTACCATAAATTGTGTTATTTCAAAGATTTGTCTTCCATATTTTCACAAAATACAATGTCCTCGATAAATACTTATATGTATAGATACTATGTTTAGGATTATATGTGTTGGAGTGGTTCCTTTATGTTTTACTATAATATTGATGTTGACAAGATTCAGCTGACTTTTTTCGTCAATTGCTCATAGAATATGCAAAAGAAATGATTGTCAAAATGTGGCAAAAATTACATTTCTCCTGATTTCTTTTTTTATTGTTCATGACAGGATAATCATGTTGTAGGAATGAGTTATCCTACAGTCTGTTTCAATAGTCGTGGACACAGACTCTATCAGAGGTTAATGTTACAATACCACTTCCACCTGGTATCAGAAAATTTTTAATGGTATGTGACATAAAGAAGAGTTATTTAATGACAGGGTTGAAAGGGAAACCTCATGTGTTAGTTGTAAGTCATTTATTTACGTTTCTTAGCTGTAAGCCATCTGTTTGACTTTGATCTTTATCACATCAATTATTTCACTAATCCAATATGCATGGCCCACATTTCAGACTGATGTTAGTTACTTGACATGGTTGATATAACATTCAATTCTAGGCCACTTTTATTTTAAGTCAGATATTGTATTGATTAAAAGGATGTTCATAATTTGATTGCTTTGATTGGAGCTTGATTTAAAAAAAGTTTTGTAAATTCCACGTGGATGATATATTTTCAGGGTAAGATCTTTGCACCAGTAAGGTCATATGATTCCTAGAACATAGGTATACAACAAGTGCATCTTTGGCATTTGTTGTGTATCTGTTATTCTTTATATCATTGATGGATGGTTATTTATTGATGTAAAATAGTGGATGGGAAGGTCCTACAAATTATCTTGACAAAACAAAATCAAGTGTAGTGGTACGATTGTGTTTTAAAGGGTGAGCCAGAAATCGACACTTGAAAGTTAGAACTTGATAATAACAATCTATCTAATCTAGATCTAGAGACACAACAGATCGTGGAAAAAAAATGATGGTATTAACGAGTCTTCCTTGAAAATAAGCTCTAACTGTTAGACGACTGCCCAAATTTGAATAATCTGCAATGACAATAGTGACTCTAGCTTTATTTGTATGAAAGCGACTTTGGCCATTGTCCTGTTCATTTCCTATGAATGATTTTGATTTTCAAACTCCAACTAGTTTGTTGTTAAACTAATTAAAGCTTTGATGACAAACATATAGTTTTCAAATCTCTTTTCTAAATCTATTTTCTTGAAAAAAATTATCTTTTTACTTTAGGTACTGTAGATTGCTACCGTGTGACATATGCTATGATATAATTTCCTGGATAAATAGACAGAGGCATTGTACAACATAGCCTTTTTTAAATATAAAGAAATAAATTTCCAAATACAAAGTTTATTAATTAAGAACATCTTTTAGACTTCTTAGCTAAGTTATGATTATATTTCGGTAGGGGATTTTTTGTATGCTGATATTGTGTTGTCTCTTTTGTTTCTATCAGGTAACAATGGCTTATAAGGAATGTGTTCTTGAGTAGCAGACACACAACTTATTCTACTATCGACATGGATCTCCATGGTTTTCAGGCATGGCAACAAAAACGTAGATGTCAGTGGGATGTTGAAGGATGGTTTTTCTATCCAAACTTTTAGGTTTTACATTCTATGGAGTAGTTTGAGAATTCTCACAGGATTGAGGATGGGAAGACTAGTTGTCCTTAGTTAATGGTGAGAATACATGTTTGGATTATCATCTAGATGAGATGGATATTCACATGGGGGATTTCCCCATTCTGCAAGTTATGAGGGGTCAGGAATGAGAAAAATAGGGTAGGATATCCACACTCTTTGATGGTCCAATATGGTTCTCCTTCACAAAACTAATTGGTTGGATCTCATTAGCTTGAAGGTGCACAAATTTTGGGTCAGTTCATTTACAGTTCCATGTATTCTTTTTATTTTTTTTCTTGGGAAGTAAATAGGGGGGGGGGGGGGTGAGTATCTACATTCCATTACGGTGTCCTAGATAAGGATTTTGAAGTTCTTGTTCCTCATATTTGCACTAGGGTGGGTCAAGATCTTATTCACACCAAGACTCTTGTAATAAATATCTATTAAGATTCATATTTAGTGATAGGGAAAGATATCGTGTTAGAATTTGTTTCTTTTTCTTAATTTTCTTCACCTTGGTGGAGAATGGGTGGCCATTCTCAACCTAGAACACACCTTACCTCTTAATATACTTACCCCTTAGTGGGATTAGCATTTTATATTTCCAAAGGAACAGGGGATATAGGGCCGAGTGTATTTTAACCATGTCATTAAGGGGGTTTTGACAGTGATGGATGCCTCCAACATTGTAAGGGGATCTCCCCAATGTGAAGTCCCAATAAGACCTCAAACTGTTTGGTTTAGGAGTCCCATCCAGGAATACGATCTGACCACCGTTGGAATGATTTAAAGTTATGCTTAGGGTACTAATAAACACAAGAGAACACAGACTATTTTGGGGCAACAAGAATGTGAGATTTGTGAGCCATCCAATATAAGGTATACGAGAGATACTTCCATGGCTAGTGAGGGAAATGGGCCACCGATTAGAAAAGTAATAGTACTATCCTAAAGGGGGTGTGGGAATAAAGAGAAAGACTTGTTGAATACCTACATATTAGTCCACATAGTAAATAACAATAGTTAAATCATAACAAAATTCATTCAATAATAGCCATAGCTAAGAAATGAATTAGTTCATTAACGTAGTATGTAAATAAAGAAACATGTACCATAAACATAACCAAAATAGACTTACTACATGTATGATACATGTGTGGAAGAATGTGAGCTCAATGAGATTATTATTAAAAATTTAAGATCGCAAGTACATTGATACATGAATGAAACATTGTATCCAATAATGGAACATGAAGCCACAACTTTCTTCTCCAAAGAATGATCTATCTCCTATGTATTACAAGAGAATCCAAGGCAAGACCTCTAGAATCTAAAGCCTTCCAAAATCCCCTTGCTTGAGTTATACGAAGCTATTTATAAAAATTGAAAATGACCCTTGAGCTTCATCATGACTCTTTGACTCCTATGACTCTTCATATTCTATACATGACTCATTACATTCCAATGTGTGTCTTTTCACATTCAAAATGTGTCCCTTGGACTTCATTACATAACATTTATTACATAAGGAAATTTACAAATGAGACGGTGGACTAATAAGACAAAAATGACAATGGGACAAAGACTCCTCAAATGGATAAATCATTTTCTTCCTCATGGAGTTCACTTGATGTAAGTGTGCCATGCTATGAACTCCTTTCCGGTGGCTTCAATCCAAACTAGAAAGTCCCTTTTGTAGTGAATTTTCACCTCCAATGCCTCCGTCAGTATGTTCTTCGAGCTTGATTGTACATTATTCCACAACCATGAGAGTTTCATGTGCACTTTAATTGGTGCAAAGGCGTACTGTAGAATAATGTATTTGGTTACCACCAAGCCTTCCCATTATGTTTCTTTCTTGATTTGTTCAGCATATTCTCTGATCTCCTGGAATATGACTTCTCTACCTCTGATTGCTTCAAATTCGATGGTGGGCATCTCATGTTTTTGTGTTAGAGACAAACCCATTATGCAATTGATTATCAACGTCCATATTAACCAACTACGCTCCAAGATGCAAGTGGTTCTACAGGTGGAGTCTCAACTGAACCCTGTCTATTTCTGCGGAAATTTTGTCCTTTTTTTCCAAATATTGTGGAGCATCTAGATATTTGGCAGTCCACTCCTACATCTGGTCAACTGCTCTATTTTCTATCTTCAGGAGTTTCACCACTTCCTGTTTGTTCTTATGAATGCCAATGAGAGGATCCATGATCAGTTATATAAGTATCATCTCATCATATAGTTTCACCATGATGTCCTCCATTGGCCCCGAATCTTCTTACATGGTTGACTTATATTCTGTGGTGTTGAAGTTTTGTGGTGACAGTCGTTAATTCTCTGTCACAAGATGTTCTACCCGTTGCTTCACTACATCAAGTTCTTGTATCAACCTGGCATTCTCATTCAATAAATACTTAGAGTTATCATGTGTCACTGTAGTGAATGCAACATTTTCTGCCATGACTTCCCTCAAATTCCTTCTAGTGTTGGTAGTTATCATCTTCTCTGTAGACACTGAGATTGGATTAAAAGGATCTTTTGAGAAATATATATGCCTTTGTTGCACAATCCTCTTCTTCAACCGATCAAATGTTATACTACATACATCTATGACTCTATCATATGGTGGAGGTATCATCCCCATCTCTTCGAATGGAATATGACCACTTGTGAGAGGATGTTCCCCTGGAGTATCTAGTTTTTCCTCCATTGGATTTCATAGTATCTTCTTCCTCGAGTTATTACTCTTCCAACTCTTGAGTCAACTATTCTTCTTCCAGTCTCTGTGTTGCTTCCTCCTCCTAGGACTACCTTTGATGCTCTTCTCTTATCCTCCTCTTCTCTTCTTCTTCTTCATGTGGCTTCTCCAACAGCTCATCATGCTGAATCTTCCTCTTTTCTTCTTTTGCTTCTCTCCCTTCCTTCTATACCTAGCTAGCTCCTAGGTTTAAAGGATTGGCTTTCCATTTATTTATGCTCTTGCCTGTCGAGGAATACCTGATCCTTTTCTTGGGAGCTACTTTCTTTGCTTGAGGTGTTATCTTCTCCTCTTCCTGCACTTGCAAGTCTTGATCTAGTGTATCATGGCTTGAACTGGTCTCCTTTTTTGGATGTGTCTTCATGTTTCCATTGTACCTATTCTTTATCTTCTCATCTTCTACTATAGAAATCGATGAGTACCCTGTATTGTGACAGATCCTTTGAAAATATTGCCTGAAAATTTGCTTGGGATCATATCCATGGAAATATTTAGTAGAAAAATTTAGGTTTTCTAGCTCCTATATCTCTGTTGTTGTTTCCTTATGGCTCTTTAACTCATAGAGTTTGATCCTCAATGGAAATATAGGCCAAAGGGATTTCTTCCTCCTGTGAATAATTCCTAACAATCCCTTGTCCAACTGATTTTCAACTTCTTGCATGACCACCTTGTTGGTCACATATCACAGCATAAGATGAGGGGATACCTAACAATCGAGACACCTGATGGATATACCCTCGAGAGTTGTAAACCAGTGCACGATATCTCGAAGTGAATCCTAGACCTAATCGGTCATGTAAGGAGGATCGATCCCAAGCGAATTAATTATTAATATTATTATTAATTATTAGTTATTAACTATTGATTATTATTAATACATTAACTTTAATATTATTATTAAGTTTAATATTATTATTAATACTAATATACTTTTAGTATTTAATATTTAATATTTAATAATATTAATACACTAATATTATTTTGAGTAATAATAATTTAAATATTTATATATTCACATATTATTATTAATATATATTGAATACTAATACTAATATTTAATGTAAATAAATAAATACTTATTATAATAATTTTGATTAATTATTATTTGGATCTACTATTGAATCTATTAAGTGAATTAAACTCTTAATAATAAATTTAAACATTTAGTAGGATTGATTAAATAATTAAAGATTAAACAACCAAAGTATTTATTTATTATTACATTAATAAATAATCTTTTGAAAATACTTTAAAAATTCTTAAAATTAATTAAAAAATAATAAGGATAATAATAAATAAAATTGATTAAAACAGTCGACATCCATTTAATCTTCTCACTTCAAACTATTAGAAACTATTTAATCCCTTCATTCAAGCTCTTCTACTATCATCATTCAATAATGTCCTAATGATGGATCCCTGTTGGGATTTGAAACGTTGACGAAAAATGGTTTTTATTGTGGGTTCTCCGGTTACTAAATTAGAAGATATAAACCACAGATGTCTTAAATCTAGATTATAGTATTTTTCTTTAGTTATATTGCATTATCGGGTTAATCTACAGTCAGATTTTCTACATGGTCTAAGAGGTAGATTTGTAGTCAATTTGCAGAATTTCTACATGGTATCAGAGTTGGCTGATCTATAGAGAAATTTATACATGGTATCAGAAACAAGTTTATCAAATCATAGTTTATTGGAGCTGTGAACAGTATATGGAGAAGATAATTCGAAGCTTGAAGTTCAAGGTTGCAAGTGCAAATCGAATTCATATCATACCTCAAATTGAGATGGGACATTATGCGACTAATTGCCCATCGAAGATGTCCAAGAAGGGATCCTTAGAAGGATTGGAAGGTGAGGCATTAGCCTCTCAGTTCGAAATGGACTTTACCCTCATCGCATGCATGGTGTCATCGATGATGGGTTGCGTTTGGTATCTTGACAGTGGAGCCTCATTCCACATGACCAGCGATAAAAGTTTATTCAGTGCCTTGGAGGAGAAAGACCTCAAGATGCACATAGAGATGGGTGACGACGAAAGGTATAGTGTTTCAGGAGTGGGCACGGTTTCTTTTCAAAGGGAGCATGGAGCTCCTATCGCCTTGACATATGTGAAGTATGTGCCTGGACTGAAGAAAACCTTGGTATTTGTCTCGATGTTGGAGGACAAAGGCTATGATGTTGTCTTCAGTAAAGGAAAGGTGTTCCTTAGACACATCACCACGAGACAAGTGAAACAGATCGGTTTACGAGTTAAGAACTTGTATGCTTTTGAGGTTCAAGATGCATGCAAAGACTTGAGGAGCAAGGAAAATGTTAGAGACTTGGTGGTTGAGAGGGAGAGTAAATTACCTCTCAACATGGAGCCCCAGAAGAAGTCTCAGACAATTGTGGATGGGCCGAAATTGGAGAAGCATAGAGGAGACCGAGTGAAGATATCCACTCATGCAGATACCTCCATTAGGGGGGAATTTCGATCCAAGTGGGTAGAAGGATCACATGCAACCATACCTCTAGGTGTGAGGTGGGGTGATGTGAAGTGATAGTCCCATGAAGGTTGAAATTGGGCATGGTCCATTGAGAGGTTTTATCTCATGGATCGTACCTTGCTACGGGAGACCAAAGTACATAGTAGCGGGAGGAATCAATGGGATTGATGTAGTTAGAGATCAAAGTGATAGAGGCTAGAGCAGTCAAATACTGAAGAGTGCAAAGAAGGATTGGCAACAGTGAAAAAAGGTTGAGTCAGCAGAAGCGCAAAGTTTTTAGATGACAGAGGCAATAGCAGTCAGAGAATTTGATGACAGATGCATCATACTGATTCAGGTTGGAATTTTTTTTTTGTTTATGTAGTTGCTGGAGCAACAATACTAGAGAGAAGTGTTGCATGCATAACATTCCAAAGGTTCACAATCGGGATCGAGTTGAATTCCTTTCTTGTTGAGAGGGAGTGTTGAAAATAGCAACAAGAAATGATAAAAATAGAATCCAGAAATTCCAATTTTAATTTGTCCTTGAATTAAAATTTGAATTTAGTCTCACCATCTGCTTGGACATAATTAATTAATTCATTATGGATTAATTAGTTGGAGAAATTTAAGTTAGAAGTCTTTATGAAGTCATGCAAGAGTTATCCCTTAAATTAAGGAGATTATCCCTTAATTAAGGAAATAAGATTGAGTTATATTTGAGTTGTAATTAGTTAGCTCAGTTTACTGAGTTAAGTCTTGTTAAATTAGTTCCAAACTATTTGAGGAACTAATTGTGAGTTATTACTTAGTTGATGCATGCATGCACTCAGCTAGTGTACTCTAGATAACTGAAGATTCCCTCATCAAAAACTCATGCATGTCTAGTCATAGAAAGACCCAGTTGAGATTAAAAACAAGGACAATGTACTATCAGTTGCATGTGTTTTCCTATAAAGGAAACTCATGCATGTAGTCAAGAAAAGGTTCCTTGAGGATTGTATAGTTCTGACAGTGTGTTAGAGTAGTGTGTGAGAGCAGTGTTACATTGGGTGAAGGAGATCATCCTAGAGGTAACTGCGCAAGGAAATAGGAGATTGGAGGGTAGAGGAGAAGGCTTGTGAGAAGCTTTGATTGCCTGTGAGCATCTAGGGCGATTGTACTGAGAGCTGGCTAGCTGTGGGAGCTAAGGTTTTGTATAATTCTGATGTATTTCCATCTTGTATGATAATACAGATAGTGGGGTTTTTAGCTGAGGCTTTCCACAAAGTATTTTCATGTGTATTGTGCATTGATTCTTCTTCTTCTGGTTATATGTGTTCAGCTCGATCTTGCTCAATCTTTAAGCTTCCACAAATTGATTTTAGAAGTAGATTATAGTATTTTTCTTTAGTTATATTGCATTATTGGGTTAATCTACAGTCATAATTTCTACATGGTCTAAGAGGTAGATTTGTAGAGAATTTGAAAAATTTCTACATGGTATTAGAGCTAGCTGATCTATAGAGAAATTTCTACTAGTCTCATTTCTTCTGAAAGTATATTTTATTCAGTCATTGCATTAACTTAGCTCTCCACTCTTACCCAGTTAAAGATATAATCTTCCCTACTTTATTACTTGGTGAAACAAAACATATAAAAAGTCGTATCATTATTTTTTTGATGTAAGGATAATATATTATGGTGAAAAAAAATAATCAGAGTGTGAGTTTTACATCTTTGGCATTGGTGCACTACCATCACACCTGGATAGTACACCAGCGAAGTCTCTTTAGGAACACAGACGTTTCTTCGTTGCCAGCAAGCCTAGAAAGTACCCCGATGAAGTCGCTTGCTTCACCTCCCTACCTAGGAAGCCTTTCCCTTCTTTCACCTTTTATTTTTCTTTTCTTTTCATAGGACTGTGCATAGGCACTTATTATTTTTCATGGGCAGAAGAGGGATCTTGACTTATTGAGAGCAGAGGAGGTTTCCCCTTCAGAGATATGTTTAAGACCTATGATGATTTTTTCACTAAAATTTTTCCCCTTATCTTACTCTACACATATAGATAAGTGAGAACACATTATTCATACAGGACCGAGCATAGGAATGGGAATCCTAAATAGATGTTGGCTTCATGGTTTACTTATAGCTTCCCAACTAAAGGATTGTATTTTCCATCGAAAAATAATCGACTTGAAAGTGGTAAACCAAATCAAGGAAGAGGGTAATAGATAAGCCAAGGGTTGGACATTACTATATCTTGCCATTCACAAATGATTAGCCAATCATCTCTAAGTTCAAAAATCAACTTTATTCGGAGAAAAAGAAAATAAAAAGAATAAAATCAAAATATGAGAGATGAAATTACATGAGAAGAATGCTATGCATCTAACTACATGCAACCTATCCTACCCTAACCTAAACAAGAGGGGGTTAGGTCATGTAAAGTGAAATTTTCAATGCACCCATAGAAGTTAATCCTGACCATTAAAACATAAGATACGATCATGAAGATTCGAAACAAAAAATAGTGCAATGAAAAAAATAAACAATGCAAAAATTTTCACTGACTGATGGAAACAAGAAGTGCAACCACGACTATGTATTACACACAACTACTCTTTCAAGAAACAAACTCCACAATAGAAAAAACATCCCAGCTTATGACCATACAAGACTTTACGAAGCGCATGTAGGTGTAGGCCATGAGATGTGGGTCCTCACTAAAAAGAATCTTCTAATGAGTCTATAGTGGGAGCATGGAAACACCCTTTAGAGAACAATAAGAAAGAAAAATTGAACAGGAATAGATCCATGTCATAAGCGATGTTATCATTTTTCCATAGTCCAAGTTGTCATGTATGTGAGACTCTTTGATGGATGATGAAAAGGATCCATTACATATTACATATTTTCTTGAAATAGGATGCAACGGTGGAAGATCACTACTTAAATTCAATTTCCTCCCATGTGGGTTAAATAATTTTATGTGAAGAAAATAAGCATCCCTCAAGAGAGAGTCAACACCCCTTGTGATTACCTAAATGATAAAACTATGAAAAAGAATCATGAACTGGCCAAACTTGTTGACACCTAATCCGAAACGGATGAGGTGAAGCCGGACAGTCATCTAGAAGATGAACTGATCCGTTTTGTATTTGTATAAATAAAGTGCTAGCTAATGAATAAATATCAATCAGTGTTTTCTCTCGTTCAATGAGGAGTTACCCTGGCCTGACATGGTATCAGAGCACAGGTCCCAAAATAGGTTGTAACTCCTGCCGTGAGCACTGTGCTGCTCTGTCCTGCGCCCCTCTGTCCTGTCTGTCCTGCGCTGCTCTGCCTCTGCCTGGCCTGAGACTGCCAGAGACTGCGCATTAATTTTTTATAAACGTTTGTCTGAGCTGCCCCTCTGACCTAAATTTGTTGCCCCTCTGACAACGCATCTGTGCATCAGTTTTCTTGAGTACACTGACAATGGGGACATCGGCTCCGCGATAATGCAATGGTGTGATGCTCCGATATTTTTTTTTGTCCCGCGGTGTCCCATATCTCCAATTCTACGTCCACCATCGCCTCCTTCACGAACAGGCTGCGGATCAACAGCGATGCTCCCACCGTGGAAGGCCGCCCCTCCACGAATTCATCGTATATGAATCGCAAAACAAGGCTTGTTTTGCCAGATGTGGAGTCGCCCAGAATGACCACCTTAGCGGGCCTTTCCATCCATGAGTTCTTTCTCGGCCACACGTAATCACTAGCCATTCTTCCTGAAATCCGTAAATATATTGCGAATAGTGTAAACGAGTCTGGTAATACATATTAAATCCCGTGATATTTATAAGCGGTGCTTCTTTCATGAATCCCATGTGACTGCACTAGGTATGCTCAGTCGTCTACCAGGTAAAGGCCTTCTCATTGTACGTTTCATCTTGGCATCATTGCTAACTTCGAAAATATGATTGAACAAGTTGGCAGAAGCAGTGGATAGCTCCCAGAAGCACTGTCCATGATGTTGAATAGATTCCACCAGCCCCTTTGATTTCATCACTACGGAGTTGTCACTCAATGTTGCAGAAGCAGAAGCCACATTTCGTACGTTTCCTCCAAACCCCTTCAAAGAATGTGTGAGAGTTCTCAAAGAAGAATCGAACAAGGGGGAATTCCCACGTTGCGGACTAGGCATGGTTTGTCACATTCTTAAGCTCTAATTCAAGCATTTACTGTAGACTACATTTTTATAGATTGAAATGGTAACTGCGTTTCTGACAAGTAGTGCTGTGCCGCTGTGGAGGAATGGTATCTTCACTGCACTGTGAAGTGAATGCCCTTTTTTTCCAAAACAGTGATATATATGAGCGCCCTTTTATAAACAGTGAAGTGAATGCCTTTTTTTTTAGCAGTGATACATATATTTGAACAGTGAAGTGAATGCCTTTTTTTGAGCAGTGATACATATATTTGAACTGTGAAGTGAATGCCCTTTTTTTCCAAAACAGTGATATATATGAGCGCCCTTTTATAAACAGTAAAGTGAATGCTTTTTTTTTTAGCAGTGATACATATATTTGAGCGCCCTCGTTTTTTTCTTAAAACATAATGGAAGTGATATAAAGAAATGGTGATATAAGAAATGCTCATGACATGCAGATAAAATGTTAGAAGAAGAATAAAATGCATAAGGCTATGATATAAGGATATTGTTTACAGAAGTTTTTGGCAGAGATATTTTTTCAGAAGGATTTTGTTTACAGAAGTTTTTGGCAGAGATATTTTTTTTTACAGAATGCATTCAATCATTTCTATGGTCGGAATAGTTCTCACTGGCAAGGAGAACTATTCTGAATGGTCTCGGATGGTAAAACACACCCTTATCTACAATGAGCTATGGAAAGGAGTGTGTGTCGGAGAAGAAGACAAAGACCCTGTGCAGCCCACATCAGACAAAGAACTCGCCATCTGGGAAAACAAGAACAGCAAAGCCTTTGCATTGATCGCAGCATCTGTAAATGAGGAAGTAAGTCGTCATATTTCATGCTATTCCACTGCCTTTGAAGCTTTACAAAAGCTTAAAGAACTCTATGATACACATTCTGCACTTGAAGTTGTTCAGCTCATGATTAAACTCTTCACTCTTGAACTGAAAAATAATGATCCTCTTGCTCTTGCATCTAAAATAAAGTCTATAATGCATGATATAAAATCCACTAAGGTTGAGCTGGATATCTCTCTTATTGCCTTTCTCAAAGCACTCTATCCTACCTACTCTAATTATCTTGAGTCTTTACAAGCAAATGGAAACCTTAAAGATATAACCTTTGACTCTCTTGTGAAAAAGTTTGCTGAAAGAGAGAAAGCCTTTGGAAAGAAAACAATCCCTGAATCTTCTGAAGAGACTGTTTGCCTTGCTCACAAAGAAAAGCATCCTGCTCAAGATTCTGCAAGAGGAAGAGGTGGACGAAGGGGAAGAGGAAGATACTTCAGAGGCAGGGGGGGCAGACATTCTCAAGCAGAAAAGTCAGATCTGCATTGCATTCGCTGCAAACGAAATGGATCACATGATGCTTCTACATGCAAGCTACCATGGGACAAGGTTGAGCAGAGAAGAAACCAACAAAAAGGTAAAACTGATGACACAGACAAAGGTAAAGCACCTGAATCCGCTCACTATATTGAGGCACAATGTAACATTGGAGTAAATGAAGACTTGTTTAATGCTTCACTTGCTTCTTCGAAAAATGACTGGTTGCTTGATTCAGGAGCAACCTGTCATATGACTTATAGGAAAGAATTTTTTGAAGATTTCACTGACAATGTTGATGGAGCAGTATACTTTGCAGATCAGTCAAAAATCAAGCCATCAGGGCTTGGCACAATCAGGCTTAAACTGCCTGGTCTTCCAGACTTTCTTCTGGATCATGTTCTATATCTCCCACAGCTGAAGAGAAACTTGCTGTCCCTGGTCCACATCCGCCAGCAAGGTCACTCCATTCACATGTTTGATGGCAAGCTTGAGGTAAGAAAGGCATCTGACCACTCACTTGTCATGAGGGGTATAGAAGAAGAAAGACTCCTTAAACTGCAAGGAACCTCTGCTCATGCACAACATTTTTCATATGTTTCTCATCATGATGAAAGTACACTTCCATCAAGTTTATTATGGCATGCTAGATTTGGACATTTAAACTATGATAGTCTCCGCTTGTTGAAGAAAAATGGTGTTGCTGGTTTGCCTACAATTCCTAGAAAACATAAACAATGTGATGCTTGCATTCTAGGAAAGCATAGCAAACAGTCTTTTCATGATTCACATTCAAGAGCACATAGGAAGCTTGAACTTATTCATTCAGATTTATGTGGTCCAATGCCTGTTCCTTCTGCAAATGGAAATAAATATATCATGACATTTATTGATGATTACACCAGAATGTGTTGGGTTTACTTATTGAAGAACAAATCTGATGCTTTTCAAACATTCAAGAATTTTCATAAATGGATTGAAAATGATGCACAATCTCATATTGGGTCTATTCGCACTGATAATGGAAAAGAATATACATCAAATGAATTTGAACACTATCTTCACCAACATGGGATTAAACATCAAACAACTGTGCCTTATAATCCTCAACAGAATGGTGTAGCTGAAAGAATGAACAGAACAATTTTGAATATGGTATGATCCATGCCTTTCTTCAAAAATGTAAAGACAATGTTTTGGGCTGATGCTATTCTATGTGCTGCATATATAAAGAATAGATTTCCATCTAGTGCTATAAGAAACAAGACTCCTTATGAATTGTGGTATGGACATGTTCCTTCGGTAAAACATCTCAGGATATTTGGTTCCACCTGTTATGCTTTAATACCAAAGGTACATAGAAACAAACTTGGTGCGAGAAGTCGTAAGTGTATCTTCCTGGGGTATTCAAACACATCTAAAGCATACCGCCTTTATGATGAAGTAAATAAAAAGTTTGTTTTATCTAGAGATGTCATTTTTCTTGAATCATCCAAATCAGACAGTGTTGTTGAGCGGCAACTTGATCGCTTGGATAGATTCACAAAACCGAAATCATTCCAAGAGTTTGATAATCAGATTCCACATCTTGAAGGGGGGATTCCTATACTAGATCAACATGTGGAATCTTCTTCTGAAGAACAATCTCCCCTGCATGACACTTCAACAACGGATGATGCTTTAAGTGATGTAATTGATAGAATTGGGAGACTCAATCTTGATTCAGACCCAACTCAATCAACAGAACAGCCTGGACCATCTCAGAAAGGTCCTCCAAAGTGGCTAACAAAGACACTTGAAAGTGTTCATCCTGATGAAATTGGAAAAACAGGAACCAGAAATTCAAACCGACAAGATGGAGGTGATGTAGATAACTCTAATTCACCTGTTGATATGGATGTTACTTATGATTGTGAATTGAACTTGTCTACAGATTTTGAACCAACTTCCTTCAAAGAAGCAGCTTCTCATGATGAATGGAAAGAAGCGATGCAGAAGGAGTATGATGCCCTCATAAAGAATGGCACTTGGAAGCTGGTTGATCCTCCATTTGGAACCAAACCAATTGGCTGCAAGTGGGTCTACAAGAACAAGTACAAAGCTGATGGCTCACTTGACAAGCACAAAGCTAGGCTTGTGGCAAAAGGTTTTGCACAGAAGGAAGGGGTCGATTATGAGGAAACTTTTGCTCCCACAGCAAAATGGGCCACCATCCGGACACTCTTTGCACTAGCTGCTCAGAACGGTTGGAAAGTCCATCAAATGGATGTAAAAACTGCATTCTTGAATGGAGATCTAAAAGAGAATGTTTTTATGTCCCAGCCTGAAGGATTTGCTGTGAAAGGACATGAACACAAAGTATGCAAACTTGTGAAGTCCTTGTATGGCCTCAAACAAGCACCACGAGCCTGGTATGAAAAACTAACTGAGCATCTTCTGAAACTCAACTTCAAACATTTTGATCTTGATGATGCAACTTTATTTGTCAAGAAAGTTGGCAAAACAGTTGTATATCTTGTGGTATATGTAGATGATCTTTTAATGACAGGGAACAATGAAAGCTATATTGCATCCATAAAGAAAGAATTAGGAAATTTTTTTGAAATGACTGATTTGGGCTATGTTCATTACTATCTTGGCATTGAAGTAACCCAACATCCAAAGTCCATATTTCTTTCTCAAAAGAAATACATTGGAGATTTGTTAAACAGATTTGGCATGACAGAGTGCAATCCCCTTTCTACTCCAATGGAACAAAACTTGAAGCTCACATCTATTGAAGGAAAAGAATTTGAGGATGCAACAAAGTATAGACAGCTTGTAGGAAGTCTCATCTACCTCACTACTACCAGACCAGACATTTCATTTGCTGTTGGAATCCTCTCCAGGTTTATGCAAAAGCCTTGTGAGGGACATTGGTCTGCTGCAAAAAGAGTTCTAAGGTACTTGAAGGGAACTCAAGACCTTGGAATCAAGTATACACAGGTGGCCGACTTCAACTTGATTGGATACACTGATTCAGACTTCGATGGAGACAAAGAAACAGGGGTATCTACTTCAGGATATACTATCAGTCTTGGATCAGGAGTTGTCTCCTGGAGATCACACAAACAATCAGTACCAGCAGATTCCACAACAGAAGCAGAATATGTGGCAGCAGCTAAAGCAATGAAAGAAATTGTGTGGCTCAGGAAAATTCTTGAAGATTTGCAGGTAAAACAAATACAATCAACTCCACTCATGATTGATAACACATCTGCAATAAAGTTGGCCAAGAACCCAAAGTTCCATGATCATACTAAGCACATCAATAGTAAATATCATCTGATCCGACATCATGTTGAGGCCAAAACAATCCATCTTCGTCATTGTTCCACAAACGAGCAAATTGCAGACATCTTCACCAAAGTGCTTGGAAGAGAAAAGCTTGAAAGATTCAGAATGATGCTTGGACTCACCAACATCCCTTCAGATTAAGGGGGGGAATGTTGACACCTAATCCGAAACAGATGAGGTGAAGCTGGACAGTCATCTAGAAGATGAACTGATCCGTTTTGTATTTGTATAAATAAAGTGCTAGCTAATGAATAAATATCAATCAGTGTTTTCTCTCGTTCAATGAGGAGTTACCCTGGCCTGACAAAACTCACAAATATTGTCATGGTGACAAGAACCTGACATAACCATCAGCGTAGGCTAAAGTGTCTTACTCACCTAACTTAACTTTGAATCCTGACAATATTGATAACCAATCTGGGAAAACATGGTCAGTTTCTTATCAAAACAATATTTGTTATTTAAATCATGAGATTCAACAAAACATCAAATTTTCATATTACTGCAGAAATCTTCAATGATAAGCATATAATTTTCTTCATCAAATGGAGGTATACCTGGAAAAAAAAGTGGTCAATAATTGTCGTAAACTCCATTTTAAATTGCTACAAATCCAAATCTTAATGTAAGAACAATGATTCATCCATATTACTTGAACAATCATCACCGTATAATTCAAAGAGAATAAAATCATCAGGGTCATGATCATCTAGGGGTTTAATTTGATCAATAGAGAAAGGATTGACTAGACAAATATCAAGCTTAGTAGATGGTTGATTGATAAGATCGGATGAATCACCATTGGGGGGAAGATCTGAAAGAAAAATCAGTTCTTCATCAATGAATTGATCTTCTGATTTAATGAAAAATTGAGGTTCAAAACATGGAACATCAAAAGGAGGAGGACACGAGACAAAAAGCATGTATGTTTCTTCCTCAGGATGTTGAAATTATTTTGGATCAGGAGGACATGAGGAGTTATATTGAAAATATTTCCTTAACATCTATACTAAGAAATTAAATTTATCATCTAAGAACTTCCAGTCCACGTCCTCATCTGGGAATTCATAGCAAAGATGAAGGAATCGATCGGAAAAATGCTAAAGGGATTCATTTGGTTCCATTCTAAGTTGATTGATTTAATTAAGAACACCTTGATATTTATACTTGTCAAAGACGTGATGAAGCTCATTAACTAAATTCTAAAAATATGTAATAGAAGTAGATGGTTAGAGAGTAACACCATTTCTTCACACGATCATCCAATGTAAGGATAAACAACCGTGTGAGGATTTCTTCAGAATAAAATCAACTTGAAAAGAAAAATTGAATGAACTCAATCATGTAATCAAGGACAGTTGTTATACTCTTACCATCAACTTTAAAATGTGACAAGTTATGTAAAAATTATTTGGGGATTGAAATATTTAAAGCTTCAGTAAAACACCTCGGGATTATGATCTAGGATGAAGCCATTAAAGGTAAGAGATTCAAAAAAAATTCACAGGATGATCTTGTCATCTGGCTCTCCTTCTAGCACCAAAAATGTCGACAGCGTTGGACATCGCCAACATTGTAAGAGGATCTCCTCGATGTGAAACTCCAATTAGACCTCACACCATTTATTGTAGGAGTCCCATCCGGTCATACAATCCAGCCACTGTTGGAATTATTGAAAGATATGCCTTGGGTACCAATAAAAACAAGAGAACACACACCACTTTGGGGCAACAATAATGTGAGCTTTTTGAGACCTCCAATACAAGGTATATGAGGGAGACTTCCATGGCTGGTGAGGGAAACGAGCCATCGGTTAGAAAAGTAATAGTACTATCCTAAAGGGGGGCCTAGGAATACAGAGAAGTACTTGTTGAATACCTACATATTAGTCCACATAGTAAAAAGCAATCTTTAAAACATAACAACATTCATTTAATAATAGCCATAGTTAAGCAACGAACTAGTTCATTAACCCAGTATGTAAATAAAGAAACATGTACCATAAACATAACCAGAAGAGTCCAACTACATCTACGATACATGTATGAAGGAATTTCGACTCAAGGAGCTTATGATTAAAAGTGTAAGATCCCAAGTACATTGTTACATGAATGAAACATTGTATCCAATAGTGGAACACGAAGCAACAACTTTCTTCTCCAAAGAATGATCTATCTCCTATGTATTACAAGAGAATCCAAGGAAAGAGCTGTATAATCTAAAGCCTTCCAAAATCCTCTTGCTTGAGTTATGAGGAGCTATTTATAACAATTTACAATGACCTTTGAGCTTCCTCATGACTCTTTGAATCCTATTACTTTTCATATTCTTTACATGACTCATTACATTCCAATGTGTGGCTTTTCACATTCCACATGTGTCCCTTGGACTTCATTACATAGGATAATTTACAAATGAGGTGATAGCCTAATAAGAAAAAAATTACAATGGCACAAAGACTCATCAAATGGATAAATTATTTTCTTCCTCGTGGAGGTCACTTGCGATGTAAGTGTGCCATACTCTGAACTCCTTTTCAATGGCTTTGACTTGAACTGGAAATTTCCCTTTGTAGCAAATCTTCATCTCTAATGCCTCCATCAGTATGTTCTTGGAGCTTGATTCTACATTATTCCATAACCATGAGAGCTTCATGTGCACTTTAATTGGTGCAAAGGCATACTATAGAATAATGTCTTTGGTTACCTCCAATCCTTGTCATTTCATTCTTTGCTTGATTTGTTCAGTATATTCTTTAATCTCCTAGAATATGACTTTTTTTCCTTTGATTACTTCAAGAGATCCGATGGTGGGAATCCAATGTTTCTGTGTTAGATACTCAAACCCATTATGCAGTTGATTATATGCAACCATAGTATTAACTGACTATGCTCCAAGATGTGAGTGGTTTTGTAGGTGGAGCCTCAATTGAAATTTGTCTATTTTGTGGAAATCTTGTCCTTATTTTCCAAATGTCAGGGAGCATCTTGATATTTGGCAGTCCACTCCTGCATCTGGTCAGCTGCTCTATTTGCTATATTCAGGAGTTTCAACACTTCTTGTGTGTTCTTTTGAATTTCACGAGAGGAGCCATGGCATGTTGGATAATTATATGTTGATAGTGATGGAATTGAAAAAATTCAATGGGTCTCCCTGATATGTAGTCCCAATTAAGCATCACATCATTTGGGATAGGAGCCCCATCTGGAATATGGATCAGTTTTCAGTTTCTTAAATATTTTCCTTGGCTCTAACTGTCGGCAAGAGAGGGGAATAAAAAGGTGTCTTCGAAAAGCAAGTGATTGTGCATGGTGAGTGTCTGGTTGTAAGTGTGTCAAGGTTCTTCTACTGCGAAGGGAGAAAATAAAGTGAGCCGCTCATAGAGAGGTAATAGTACCACCCTAGTAGAGACATATGTAACCAATAAGGATCCATCTAACATCCAGCAAAATAGTCCACAAAGATGCGATGATCAATACAACCAATCAAAAAGAGAGATTTGTTTAATATCCAGGGGAATAGTCCACAAGGATGTGACAGTAATAGTAACCATTACAACACATTATCAATATGATAAGTACTAAAATAACCAAAATAGTTCAAATACTCTAGCACAGATGAAAGAAAACATGAATTACAAACTTCCACATAATAGTCTTACAAATATTCATAATCCATGCATGAAGAACATGTTGGCCATGAGGCTTATTATATTAAGTAAAAGTTCCAAGACACATGTATACAATGAACACCACTAGCTCTGATAGTGGAGTGTTGGACCCACTCCTTGCTCCCCAAAAGAACTAGCTTGTCTCTCTAATTCTTTGTGGGAGGAGCCAAGTTGAAAAGTCCTTTGCTCATATAATGTGGGTGTATATATAACCAATGAGGTGATGCTTCACCTTCCTCATGACTCTTTGACTTCCTATGACTTTTCGAGTTTACATGACTCTTCACATTTAGAATGTGTCCTTTGGAATTCCACTTTACAATACATTTTGAATACATAATTACATAATCCACAATGATGATGTGGAATATGATAACTCATGACATGACATGACATGACATGACACTACTAACATAGATTGATTGATGACATGGAAATGTCAAGCCACTGTTGTTGCTCCTTGGTATATGTCTTCTTGAGGATGCTCTTCTATCCACCTCCTTATGGCTTAGAGGTAAGGAGTCTTCAATGGTATCAAGTCTTGAGTTGTGATCACAAACTGGTGTCCCTCTACTTTCTCTTGGTTGATCAGCTTGCATAATCAGCTACAAAGATGTCCTTTAGCATGTTTCCCTTCTCCATCTCCTTCTTCATCATATTTTCATGGTATGATAGAGTACATGCATATGCAATTCACTCATGATGAAATGACATCAATTCGATAAACCCCTAGTCTAATATGGCACATGTTGATCCATTAACTGAGATAGAATCAGGTTTTAGGCTGGGAGAAAGGCTTAGTGACTGTGCAATTGCGAAGCTCAAGAGCTCAGGGGTGAATCTTGAGCCTTGAGACTATGCAACGTGAATTTTAGGTTGGACTAAGGAAGGAAATTGCATAGTCTAAGAGGTCAATGTGACAGGATGATGGGATGGGCATTGGTTCAGCCCATTAAATAGTTCCAAAAGGCAAATGAGGATGGGTAACAGTGCAATTGCACATCTTAGGAGATCAAGGGTTGAGCTTGAGCTCGGAGACTGCGCAATGCACAGCTGAGTCCAGTCTAGGGGGCTAGATTGCACAATTATGGGCACTAAGGTTTAGGCTCTAGCACTAGAACTACATAGTGCATAATCCTGGGAGGCATGAACTATGAATTGTACAATGTCAAGGGGAAAGGTTTCATCTTGAGAGTTGTAACTATGCAATGTGCAATTGGGGAAGGCCGAATGAGGCTAAGTTACTGGGAAACTTCTGAAAATTGGCTAAGTGCAGGATCAGTGAACTGACGTGATCAGTGACATTACTTAACTATGGCCAAACACTTAGAACACTTGAAAAAACAATAACATAGATCATTCGTGACACATGAACCACAAATTTCCCTTAGTGCAACAAATTTATGATGACTTATGATAAGTGCAACACCAAAGATACACTTTACGACGACCATGACTACACTTGTGTGATAGTTCTTAAAACTTTGGGAATGCATGTGATGGATGTTTACATGGTTAGATCAACTCATTCGCACAAAGGTAACCCATTCAAACCTCCCAAATAAGATCATACAAATTATGTAACATCTAACATGTGAAAATACGACATTTTTCCTTTCTTGTAAAAGGGACTGAAACACTTAAATAAAACACATGGCATGGACTTTAATGTTTGCGACGAAAAAATTCATGACCAAGGTAGGCTCTGAAATTTGGTGTTGGCCAAAATTTTGGAGGGTGTTGTACAAACAACACTTGGTGACGCACTAGTGGAATTCCAGCTTCTCTATCTTCTTCAACTATTTTGTGCAAGTTCTTAGTTCTTCAGGGAGTATTGATTCATTGCGAAGATCACTTTGGATTCCCCACTTACCATATGAATAAAAATGGTCCCATTTGTTCCTTTCTTGGTTGAACACAAGCATAAGAATCAGCAATATCACAATGTTTCGAATTGGAAAGGGTAGTGAAGTTTGCAATCTTTATATTTTCAGATTATATATTTTCATCTTTGGTGTTGCTCCACTGCCAGTAGGCCTAGACAGTACCATGACTGAGTCATTGCAGAAACATAAACATTTATTCATTGCCAGTGAGCCTGGACAGTACCCCGATGGTTTTTCTTGCTTCACCTATTTGTGCATGAAGCATTTCTCTATTTCTGTTTTATTTATATATTTAAGAGGATTGTGCCATGGACCTTATTCATTTTTTGGGCAAAGGAGGGATCCTGACCTATTAAGAGAAAGAGAGGTTGTTCCTTCAGAGAATCATATAGAGACCTCTAATTTAGGTTTGCTCATTTATATTTTATCCCCTTTTCCTCATCCACTAATTAAATAAGTGTGAAAACACTAAAACATGAGAACCAAGTGTGGCATAAGGTTTCATGAATAGACACAAGGATCATGGTTTGACCAAAACTCTCCTTATGGACAGATCGTATTTTTCGTCAAAAATTCATCGACCAAAAGATGTGACCCTAAACAAAGGAGGACAAAAGTTAGCCAAATTTTGTGGTGTCACAAGACTCTTTTCAATTCATCCACACATGAAGAATCCGGAAAACACGTTCAAACACGATGCCCATTTACAAAAATGAAAATGAAAATGAAACAAGACCAACAAACAAACAAGAAAGAAAAGAAACTATTTACATAGGGTGGGGAACAACCCCAGATCATCATTGAAAATAGTGTTTTAAGTCTTGGCCATTAACAGGAAGAGAGTCAATTTTCCCGTCTAGTGATCACAAAAAAAATCTGCATTAACCAAGCTTTTCATGTATGGTGAATGGTATGATCCACGAGGATTGGAACTTATTTGGTTTTCCTTTGTCCTCGCAGTATTTTTCCCACTTCAAGACTAAGTCACCCACAATGAATTCATTCTTCCCTACAGACTTCTTGTCGAATGACGTCTTGATACGACTCTAGTGAAGTGAAAAAATTTCTTTTGCCTTTTTCCTTTCTTCCTGCAACTTGTGAAGGGTGTATATCATACGTCATTGAACCAATAAGCATGGCTTGCCCTAGGATTCTTGTGAAATTTGAAGGGACGATAGGTAGATGTTCGGGGGTTGGATGGCCTCTTTTCCATACACCAAGAAGTAAGGAGATGTGTTTAGAGAAGGTTTTTGAATGAATCGATCATCCCATAAAGCATTCACCAAAGCGGAGTGCTAATTCCTTTGTTCATAGAAAATGGTCTTCTTGATAATGCAGATAAGATTCTTATTTGAAGACTCAGCAAGACCATTTCCCTTTAGATAGTAGTTATATGAATGTTTCAATATGATTCCATTTTCCAAGGAAAAATCATATACTTTTAACGATGCAAAATACGTTGCATTGTCAAAAACAAGTGAAGTCGGAATTTTGAACCTGGAGATGATGTTCTATTTAAGGAAGTTGATGACTTCCTAATCATTCAATTGTTTGAGAGGAACTACTTCTATCCACCACATAAAGTATTATGTGGTATTGAGAATGTAGCGGTGTTGCTTTGACGAGTGTAGAAAATTTCCACCAATCAGATCTAAGCCCCATTGTTGAAATGGTTCTTCCACTACAATAGGTTGCAATGGGGCGGTTGAATTTTTTCCAATACTGGCACACCTTTGGCAGAACAAATACTTGCAGGCATAAGCGTGAGAATATTTGAATAATGTGGGCCAATAAAAACTGACCCACATAACTTTGTGCGCGGTTGTGTTACTCGCAAAGTGTCCCCCAATTGGTCCATCATGGAGATCACGCTGTTAGTCCTTACAATCTCCTAGGCTAAAAAGGAAATCGAGAAGGGTAACCTCAAACCACTTAATCTCATTAGCTAGCCCTACTGAGCATGAGAGGGATCTCTCTAAGTCTTTTATCAGTGATATGACTTTAAAGCAAATGAATTTTAGGCTAGATATGTGTATTTGTTTGTTTGTTTGTGAAAATTTGAGTTTTAGGGTTTGTTGGACTTAGGGTTTGGAGCCACAAATAGGTCTAGGTTGTAGTAGTGCAGGAGCTAATATGAGGAGCTAGATATTAGAAGCCATGTTGTATTTTCAATAATTGTCAGTGTAGTATAGAGGAGAAAGCGTAGAAGAAACTAATGAATATAAGTAAACATGATTTCATTAGCTTAGGAGGACATAAACATAACTATGAAAACCAAATAACAGAGCTTAAAAAATAGGAATTCAGTATATTTCACTATAAGGCATCCATAGAAAGATGAGATAAAATGTAGATAAAAATGTTTAGATGATTAGAAAAAAAATAGAATGAAGTACAAGCACCATGAACTCGCTGGGCTAGAGTTCCTTCAAAATAGCTGCAACTTGTCTCTATATTAGCTGAAAAGATGATTACATGCAAGCTTCCTTCACAAAAATTTCAACCCTCTTCTCCTGAAGAGAAATGATACATATAGACTCTCCTAGATCACTTGCCCACCTTTAGGAGTCTAATTCCTTGGTGGAGGAACTGACTCCAAGATTCTATCAACCAATAGGTGAGAGTGAGAAGGTGAAACTGAAACACTTCATGGAGAGTTTGTTTAGGATTTTGCTTCTTTTATGAGGCCTAATAAACATAGAAAACAACCTATGATGTACATTTATTCATGCCTACATCACCTAGCCTCGAAACTAGTGCCATTACATAGAGAATCTTTATTTTGACTAAGTCAAACTAGAAAATAGAAATTTACACATTGTAATTTACAATTTGAAACATAGAAAAGTGCAGAAGTGCAACACCTATTTTGAGATCATTTTTAGGTGCCTTATAGGGGTCAAACAGCAAAAATGAGAGAACGTTCAACTATCCCTTCAAGTCTAGTTTCCAAAATAGTTTGAATTTTTGAATTTGGAGCATGGGAAGGCCTTCAAACATCCATTCTCCCAAGGTCATTCCAGAAGCGCAGCGCCTGTCAAAAAAGGGTCCAGAATGCTAGTTTTTTGCCACTTTTTTGAATTTTTATCCAAAACTGAGCCACCTCTGCAAAATCTGAGAAAATGGGTTCTTAGAGGATGGCAAGAGATTTCCAAAAATGTAGACCTTTCCTCAAATGGAGGCCTGAGGAAAAAGCATAGCGCCAAGGCACTGCGCTTTTGAAGCAGCTAAATTTTTGAACTTGGACCAAAATTTCTCAAAAAACTCAAAATGATTAGAATTTTCTCAAAATTGGAGGGAAGGTGTAAAAACATGTTTGTTATAGCTTCATTGATGCTTCAGAAAGCATTTCCAAGTTTCCCTCATCCTTTTTGTCATTTTTGGCCTTCTTGAGCTTATTTTCAAGTTGCTTCACTTTGACATTGGTGATCATGTTTTGAGCTTGATAGTGGTGCACCATGTGTCTGAGCAACTGATTATCCCTGTTTTCCTTCTCAAGGAGATTCTCCAAGTGTTCATTTACCCTATTTAGCCAATATTCCTTATCTTGATGAACCTCTAGGGCAATCCTATCTTCTAGGTCAAGGTCCTCATTCAACAGAATTTGTTCTTGCTCTTCTTGCAAAGCTTTCTTGAGGCCTCTTGTTCTTGGTCTTTTCCTTTTTCCTCTCCCCTTTGATGCTTCAGGCTCACTTGATTCCATGATCTCCTTACCTTTGCCAACTTGCTGCAATAACTTGGCTTTTTCCTTTTCTAGGATCAACTCCTTTGCTTTGAGTTGACTGTTTTCCTGTTCAAGGAATGATATAACATATTTTTCCCTTTCCAAATTGATTGCTAGCTCCTTGATTTGGTAGTCCTTATCCTTGATTGTGTATCACATGTTTCAGGTCTGATCTTCAGTCTTTGGATCAACTATTTCAAACTCATGCTCAATTATGTCTTTCTCTTTTGATGTCGGTTCTTGCTTTCTTGATGAAGAAGGCTTGGCCCCTTCCTCTCTGTGAGAAGAAAGCACAAGCCTCTGCCCCTTATTATACACTTTAGTCACCTCAGGTTTGGGTAGTTGAGTCTTCTCCACTGTTTTTCTAGATGACCCCACCTCTATTTGTTGTTTTGGCGCACTAGGAGACTGAAATGCTGCATTTTTCTCATGCCATTTCAAGGCTACTTCTAAAAAGGCTTCCCAAGCCATTCCTTTCTCTGCCAGCTGGTGAAGAACAATGGTTTTGATGAGACTATGATGAAATGAGCTTGGGGAGTGCTCTTTGTCCTTCAATTGTATTTTTTCAAGCATTTTGGAAATGCTCTTGAATAGATAATACACATGTTGAGTGGCTTTTGAGAGGTGAAATGCATCAGGAGGCGAATATGATAGGAATACAACCTGGAGAATCTACCTTCACAAGTGAAGAAAGGCATGAGGTAAGTATGTGTTTCTCTATATGGTGTCTTCAAGAAAGGCTTGTAGTATTCAAGATCTACTCTCATTCCTTTGAACCAATATTCACCATTGTCCGATAACCCAGTTGCAATTGAGATGGAGGCCACTAACAAACTGAACTCAACACCAGCAATGACAACAGTTTCTCCTTTCATTTGAGTTGCCACCTAATCTGCTAATTGCTCATGAAATCCCACCTTGCTCACCCTTTTACAAAATTCCAGGCAATGGAAATCCTCAAAGCATTGTTTGATGAAAGGATAAGAGTTGATTGTATTGCAGTCTGATGGTTCCTATCTAAGGATAGTCCCTCCTTTATGTTGTCTTTTTCTTTCTGGCGAAGATTTTGCCTCCATGATGACACAAAGCCCTAGCAACAGGCAGCGAAAAATAAAATGTGAGGTGTGAATGGAAATGAAGTGATATGAAGGTTATTTTTTTTAAAAAATGATGGAGAGGTCTTGAGAAAAGTGAAAGGACTTTGAAAGATGATGAAAATTAGTGGATAAACAATGGAAGGATGATTTTCTTGTAAGCGGAAACAACAGGGTTTATGATGAAACTTGCCCAAAAACCTCTAGGAATGAGCTAGTGTTTTGCTTTTTGAGTATTAAAACTTTGTTTTGAGGTGGGTAAAATGGTTAAAATGGCTCATTAAACATGTATGTAGGTGTAGGATATCATTTTACATGTTTTAGAAATCAAAAATAATGATGGCCATTTTCACCCTACCATTTCCCATGCAAATTTCACTACAAACCCTAACTTGAAGAATCATTGACATGAGATGAAATTGGAAAAGCAAAAGAGGGATGATGATAGTGTAATTACTTGTTCCTTAGCTTAGGAGTCAGTAAAATCAAGCTTGCAAGTGAAAAAATGGAATTTGGGAGAGTTTTGAAGGATTTCGGGGAACTCTGTCCTACACGCAGCGTAATGCTAAAGCATAGCGTAGTTCCTCTGAGCACAGTGCCGGCCTCCCAAGTGCAACGAAGTGCTTCTAAGCGCAGCACCTGAAATTTTTTGCCAATTTCACCTAGGAAAATGACCCTTTTTCTCTCTTAGACGAGATAGCTTGATAACAAAGAGTGAATAGGATGTGAATGAAGGAGTTTGGGGGCTTTTGAGTTTATATAGGGAAATTTTCTTCACTTTTGCAAAAATAAATGGGACCCACCCTCCTTTAAAAAATGATTTTTCACTTTATGAAAACAAAGTTACCTTTACCATTGAAAACCTGAGATGTCCTTTACTTTCCTGAGTGCTGGAGCTTCTTTTTCTGGAACTTTTGGAACATGAGAGTACAAGGAGTGTGTGAAAAGTCAAAATCAACTCCCAAAAGTTCTTTGTCATGTTTTATTCACTGTTGGTTTTATTCATGAAAATGATGGACGTTGGAAACCCTAGCAACTTAATGGATGACCTGAGACCAAATGGAATGATGATGATGACTAACCCATTTTTATTGTGGCACATCCATAAAGTGTGATAGGTGACCAACATGAGTGAATTTCCAAAGAATGACTTCATCTTTAGACTGACAAAAAAATGACCAAATTTTGCTGTGTAAACCTAGTACCATAAGAAATTTGATTTTGAAAGTCTGGAGAAAACATAGTAAAAGCATATTTGATCCGGGTGACAGGCTAACAAGACTGACACTAACATTGGCTCCAGCTAGGGATGGCTGCTCCTTGGAGGTGTCAAGAACACCGTAGAGCAAGTAGCCTTATTCATTGGGAAATGAAGTCAACATGCATAAAAACAGACTTTTGACTTAAAACTAGCTGACCTTTCGACACGATAGAAAAACTTGAAACATAAAAAAAATGAAAATAGTGCTAACTTAAAGAGCCTTAGGGCCGGCTGTGATGGTTTAAGTTTGTTTGGGCGTGGTAGAGATGGGGTTTGATAGCGAATTTCTTGAGCTCGAGCCTGCGCCAGAGGACCTTTTGACGTGCTGGGGACACGAGGTCTCTTCCAAGAATCTTGACTTGTTTTTCCCAAAGAATGTAAACATCCAGGGTCCCAGTAAAGAGGCGATTGCGGGAGGCTCACAGTATGGGGTAAGTCAATGAGATGAGAACCTCCCGAGTGTCTGGAGTGGTGTTTGGTGGGTGGGCACTACTCCTGTGGAGAACCAAGAGCAACTACGGGCAGTCGAAGGTCGGGCGGAATTTTTGAAGCATTTCTCTCGTATTTTCTCGTTGAACGAGGATCAAGTGGCTCTTGTTGGTGGAGTCTCGCAAGGTCAAGCTAGCCCCTGGCAAGGTTTTCCTCTTCTTTTCGCACCCCAGGGTCAAGAAGCCTCACACGGTGGCAGAGGACCTTCTTTAAGCTCCATTCCGGCTGCTACTTGCATAAATCGACTGCCCTGGGCCACATCTTGTGGGGGGGTTGACAGAAACCTGAGGACCTCGACCTCTAATTTGATCCCTCAGGCTGTTTCTTACTCAAAGGAGGTTGGGACCGTTGAAGGAAACCAGTAGAGGAGGTCGGACGAAGCATAAGTCCCTTCTGTGCCTGAAGGAGGGGGTCAAGGGCCGCCGGTTTCAGTTGCGCCGGATGCTCCTGTTCCAAATGCTGCGGGAGCAGAAGGGGACTTCAAGGAAGTTGTGGGGGCAAAGAGAAAGAAATCGAAGTCCATCAAGAAGAAAGAGCTTCGTCTGTGTTGTCTGTTGGGGTTAGATATCAGCATAGAACAAACAATGGACGCAACTGAGACTATTCTGGTTGGCCGTGTAAGAGGAAGGAAGTACTCGACTGAATACATAGCGGACTGGGTCCAATCCGAGTGGAAAGAAGCCCCGGGCAAGCCATCAGAGATTCTTGTTTTGGAAAGGGGTT
This sequence comes from Pinus tabuliformis, assembly GCA_031772625.1. Lineage (NCBI taxonomy): Eukaryota > Viridiplantae > Streptophyta > Pinopsida > Pinales > Pinaceae > Pinus > Pinus tabuliformis. The sequence goes on along the minus strand of CM062817.1, from coordinate 1,229,792,544 downwards.
GGTTTAGTATTCATTTTGATAGCAAATCACATGCGGACTGGGTCTTTGAACGGAACTGGTGTTTTGGAAAGCGTCCCATTCTTTTTCGCAGATGGACTCCATTATTTGATGTGCAGAAGGAGAAATGGGCGGAGTCCCCTATCTGAGTAAAGCTCCTTGGACTTCCCTTACAATTCTGGATGGAATCCATTTTTGTCTTTATTGGTAATACCCTGGGTAAATTTCTAGATTATGATAACTCTTACATCATAACCAGGGACAGGAGTATGGCTCGAGTGCTTGTAAACCTAAATCCGAGGGAGGGATTGGCGGATGTGATGACGTTAAAATACAAGGACCTTGAATTCCTTCAAACTCTGGACTATGAAAACCTCCCTTTCCATTGTCTTCGGTGTCATAAGTATGGTCATCTTGCGAAGGAATGTCCATTGGGACATCGTCGTCGTCACCATTAGATGAGACCCTTTCAACCTCAAGGGGCTCCTGCACAGGAAGCAGGGGGGGCTCAGCAGAAGGTTTCAGTGCAATCTGTAGACCAGGCGAGGGCTTCAGAAATAATCGATCTAATGGAGCAGGAACACCTCTTGGATGGTAAAAATGCAGCTGCCGCTCAGATTAATCCGCCGGCCACCCTGGCTCCCTTACCTGATGAGCTTGCTGGGGCGTCCATGGCGGGTACGTCTTCTTTTCCTCCTTTTTGCGAATGTTCTTCTGCAATCTCTTTACAGTCTCTCTCAGAAAGGCCTGGTCCCTCCAGGCAGATTTTAAATGATTTCTCTTCGCTGAATTTATCTAAAGCCTCCTCTGATAGTATTATTATCTCGGTCTCCCTTCCTTCTGATGATGCCTTACATCCCTCTGAGATTGCTATTACTTCTACTGAATCCTGTGTTCATATCTTGGATAACCCACCTTATAATCTTCACCCTTTGGCCAATAGAAAGGGTAAGGGACATGCTGTAGGAGGAATTGCCTTGGACCCAGTGGTTATTGGGCCAAGGAAGTTAAGGGGAAGAAAATATTTACTCTCAAAATCCCAGTTCAAAGCTGTCATTGATATCGCTGACGGGAAGCAGAAAACTCTTCTGCGGGTGCTTAGAGCGGAGCCACCACCCCCCCTGCTCCTTGATGATTATACTTTCCTTCAACTGAAGAGGCTTAGCTAGCCAGCTGAAAAAGCTAGCCTTCAAAAACCTTTTGCACTCCTATAACCCTGATGTTATTCTCCTCCAAGAAACATTGGGGAAAAGTGACGATGTTATCTGTACTCTTCAAAATTTTTTGCCTGGGTGGGCATTCTCAGCTCTTGACGCTGAAGGTAGGTCGGGGGGTGTAGTTACAGGTTACAATATGAGGAAGCTCAAGGAAGTTTCATCTTGGGGTTCTAAAAACTATTTGACAATGGAACTCTATTATGGAGAGTTGTGTATATCCTTCCTTATCTTGAATATCTATGGGCCCTGTCTAGAGAGGGAACGCTTCTGGAACTCTTTCTTCAACCTCTCTTGCCTCTCCCATCCTTACCTCATCATTGGAGGTGACCTGAACTTCTCTTTGGGGGATTCGGAATCTTGGGTGCTAATGCCCACTCAAACCCCCTCTCTGTTTTTTTCATGAATAAAATTGCTTCCTACCACCTGGTCGATGCTCCTTTGATCAAATTGCGCCCTACCTGGAGAAACAGACGCCTCGGTGTCGATTGGGTGGGAAAAATACTAGACCGTTTCCTTCTCTGTGAGCCTCTGGTGGATTTTCTATCAGTTTTCAGACACTGGGTCAGGGAAGGGGGTCACTCTGATCATTTCCCAGTCCTCCTGGAATTGAAAGGAGATGCAAAAAAACCAGGAACCCCTTTTAAATTCAACTCATCCTGGCTGAAGGATGAATCCTTTGAAGCTCTTTTCCATGATACATGGAGAAAGGACAATCATAATGAAGAAGGAAGCAGAAGCATCCACTTGTCGAACAATCTTAAGAGAATGAAGCAAGCAACAAAAGAATGGGCGCATCAGAAGAAACTGAAGGAAGAAGAGGAGCTCAAAAGTATAAACTTCGAATTAGATCTGTTGGAAAACTCAGATGGATCTGGTTATGAGTCCTTGGATTCAAGAAACAGAATTAAAGAGTTGGAAGCATCTCGGCGAAAACTTCTCCAGTTAAGGGAAGAAAGCTAGAGATTGAAAAGCAGAGCCATTTGGCTGCAAGCAGGAGACGAAAACTCTAAGTTTTTCCAGAATTATGCAAAGGGCCGAAAGATTGCTAATACAATTTGGGAATTGAAAAAAGAGGACGGGGAAATGGCAAAATCCTTTGAAGAACTGGCTTCTCTAGGTGTAAACCACTTTAAGAATCTTTTCAAAGCCCCGGAGGAAGTATCCATAGCGGAGGTCATCAGAGTTGCTCAATTCTTTCCAAGATATGTTGAGGAAGAAGACAATGACTCTATTATGGAAGCTGTCTCTAAACAGGAAGTGGAGGACATTCTCAAGGATATGCAGAAGGACAAGAGTCTTGGGCCAGATGGGTGGATAGTAGAATTTGTCCTTCATTTCTTTGAATTCCTAGGGGATGATCTGGATGCAATTGTGGATGAATCGAGATCCTCTGGATCTATCTATCAACCCTTCAACTCAACCTTTCTGGCTCTAATCCCCAAATCTGATCAGCCAACCTCTTTCGATGACTTTCGGCCTATTTCCCTATGCACCTGTGTCTATAAAATTATTGCTAAAATCATTGCTTCCAGGATGAAACCCTTCTTATCTAGGCACATCTCTCCAGAGCAGTTTGGTTTCCTGGATGGAAGACAGATTCATGAAGCAGTGGGAATTGCTCAAGAAACCCTGCATAGTTTAAAGAGGAATGGAAAGAAAGGGGCAATTGTTAAAATTGATTTATCAAAGGCCTACGACAGAATAAGTTGGATGTACTTGCACCTTCTGTTGACTCACCTTGGTTTCAGATTCGATTTTGTAAGGTGGATTATGAGCTGCATTACTTCATCCTCTATCTCCTTATTAATCAACGGAGCAGCTTCAAATTTTTTCAATCCAGAGAGAGGGCTGCGACAAGGATGCCCTTTGTCCCCCCTTCTTTTCTTGTTGGCCGCAGAGGGGATGAGTCTGATGATTAGTAGGGAAAAAAGACAAGGAGAGCTCCGAGGAATTGAAGTGGCTGTTAATCTGTGGGTAACCCATCTGCTCTTTGTAGATGACATCATTCTATTCAGCAATGGAAGTGTGGAGGACTGTAGAGCTCTAAAGAGCATCCTGGACCTTTTTCTTAAAGCTACAGGTCTTAAAATCAATGAGCAGAAATCGACCCTTACAATATCGGGTATGTCTTTGGAGGAAAGTGGCAGAGTAGGGGCTCTTCTTCCATTTGAAATCAAATCTCTGCAGGAAAGCTTTAAATACTTGGGCTTCCTATTGAAACCTAATACTTACTGGGTACAGGATTGGAAATGGCTCCTGATAAAAATAGAAAAGAAACTAAATTTGTGGAGTCATAAATGGTTGTCTCGAGTAGGGAGGCTGGTCCTAATAAAGACAGTTCTGATGGCAATTCCTGTTTACTGGGCCAGTCTCATGTGGGTACCTAAAGTTATACTAGCTTCCATAGACAAACTGTGTAGTAGATTCTTATGGGCTGAATCTAAAGTAGAACATGTGACTCCCTGGGTTGCATGGGATAAGATTTCGAGACCAAAAGAATGGGGAGGATGGGGAATTAAGCATTTGTCTTTTTTTTCAAAATCCTTAGCAGCCAAGCTAGCATGGAGACTTATATCGGTCGATTCTCTTTGGTCCACTGTTACAAAAAGAAATTACATAGCTTCGGCCACTGCAATGGAATGGGTCCGCAATCCGGTAAAGTCCTCCAAAAATGCCTCGGTGGTCTGGAAGTCATTAGCTGCTTCGGCTCACACTATCGAACAAGGACTTGCATGGAAAGTGGGGGATGGTACTCGGGTGAGGGTTGGATGTGATCCCTGGGCTGGGTGCTCGAAAAGATATGCCTTATCTCATGATCTGAAATTATTTTTAACTGAACGGGGATATCTTTTTCTGAATCAGGTGGCCAATCCTAGGACTACTACCATTTGGAGACAAGGGTGGTTGACAGAAGCTGACCTTCATTTGGAGGAGAGATGGAGGGAGGAATGGAGCCTTTTTGTCTTGGACCTCCAAAACTCCTCTGTCCGGATTTCAGAAGCAAGGGATGAGCTAGTTTGGGTCCATGCACAGACAGGAAGCTACTCACCTAAGACGGGCTACAAATGGTTGATGTCCCAACAAGGTTGGGAAGACCCTGCATGGTGGTCAAAACTTCTCTGGAAGTTGAAATGCCCTGCAAAAACCAGACTTTTCTTCTGGTGCATCCTTTAGAAAAAGGTGCCAACATGGGATTTCTTGCAGAAAATGGGGAAAATAGGCTCGGGATGGTGCTCTATTTGCAAAGCAAATGAGGAATCAACAACACATTTATTTCTCACATGCCCTTTCAATGTCAGCGTTTGGGCTGAATCCTTGAGACTCATGAATTCTCCCCTCAATTCGGAAGGAGATAGTATCCAGCAAGCATGGTTCTGGTGGTGGTAGGAGGCCTCTGATGACAAAGTCCTCTCCATCCCTCTCCTGATAGCCTAGGGAACTTGGCTAGCAAGGAACCAAGTAATTTTCAAAGATCTTCCCTTCCCTATTAGAAAACTAGCTACGGAAGGGGCAGCAATATACGATAGCATCCCATCCTCATCTGGAAATTCCATCCACCACTCTATTCAGACTGAATTTATTAGGGAATCTGTTCCGTGGGCCTACTTTGATGGGGTTGCAGACTTAAATGGACGGTGCGAAGCAAATTCGGTCATTCATATTACTCTTGAAAAATATTTTCGTGCCTCAATTGGCCTTGGGCAGGGGACTAATAATTTTGCTGAGCTCAAGGCTTTACATCACCTTCTTTGCTGGCTTTCCTTGAAACAGTTGAGACAGGTTCAGATTTTTGGTGACTCAAAGAATGTTGTGAATTGGTTCAACAGGACTCAACATTGCAGAAATTATATTTTGCTTCCTTTGCTTAATGAGATTTTGCATATCAAAAGCTTTTTTAATGAAATCACTGTTTGCCACATCTACAGGGAAAGAAACCAGGAGGCAGATAACTTATCTAAAACAGGTGTACAACAAGATTTGGGGACCTGGTCAGTAACATAGATGGACAAGGGGGTGATCAATCCTATTGACCAGCCAGTCTTCGGATGACATTGTTCTGCTTTGATGTTCTACTTAATATCATGTTGCTGCTGTTATTTTAGTTTTATTTCGAACTACATATAATCTGTTATGTCTCTCTACCAAAACTATGGACTATCTCATTTATGTTTACTTTTCTGAGGGCTGTTTTCCTCATATGAGGAGGCCTGTTGACACAGTTTTCACAAAAAACTTTTTCTGTGTTGTTTTTTCAAGTAACTTTGAGACCGGAATAGTGCCTACTACCAATCTCTATAGGAATATACTTTTTGATAGGTCTATTGTTTCTTCAGATGATGAAGGCATGCTTCTGTCTTTTTCTCTTATCTCTGTTTCGGTGATATGCCGGGAGATTTGAAAGACTGGAAGTGCCCTCTTTTTGAGAAGAAGTTTTTCTGCTTTGGCAGCCTTAGGGATGCTTATGGGTACCCAAGGAAGCCGTGACTGCTTTTCTCCCTCACCTGAAGGAGATTGGGAGTTGATTTGTAATGCAATGCATATGCTATGAGACTCTCTAATATATATAGAAAGTCTGATTTTTTCCGTGGAAAAAAAAAGAGCCTTAGGGCCTTCACTTTGGGCTTCAAACTCCTATGACAGCCATCTAAAATGTTGGAAGTAAAATACACACTGGTATGTACAATGATGATGAATTTTCAGGACTTTTTAGACATTATAGTGCTTGAGAAGCCTACCATTGGTCGCCCCTCATGAATAATCTCTTCCATCCATTTCTTCCAACAAGAAAGCATTCTTTCCCTAAAGGCAGAAATTCTATAGGACCCCTTCCATAAGTTTTCAAACTTACCATGTTTGCCCTTTTCTTCATTTCTAGAATCCCACCAAAGAACCACATCTCGTAGATTGAAATTTTCTTCCTTGGTTTTGCAGTCATAAATCTTTTTAATATTTTCCTGGAGTTTGGATGTGTTCTGAAAAACCTCTTCTCTTGTCTGCTGTAAATGAATCATCTGATTTATCCTCCTTTGTATGTCATTAGTTTCACTATCCAATTCCTATAGAATTTTCATTACTGGGATAGCAAGAGATGAAGGAAATACTGTATCAACTCCATATACCAATTGAAAAAGAGACATACCTATTGATTTTTTAGTGCTGACCATGTCCACCCACAAGGAATTGATGAGTTTTTTATGCCAATTCTTCTTGTTTACCTCTAGGACCTTCTTGATGATATTAACCAAGGATTTATTGGAGGATTCAGAAAGACCATTCCCTTGTGAATGATAAGCAGTAGAATGTCCTAGCACAATATGATATTTGGCACAGAAGTCCACCATCATTTTTTATTTGAAAGCAACAACATTATTTGTAATTATTTTATGTGGGCAACCAAATCTAGACAAAATGTTAGACTCCAGGAATTGAATGATGACAGAATCAGTAGCTTACCTAGTTGGGAGAGCTTCAATCCATTTTGTAAAGTAGTCGGTGGATGTTAATATGCATTTATGTTGTGCTGAAGATGAAGGATGGATTTTTCCAATGAAATCAAGACCCCATTGCTAGAAAGGAGCTAAGATTAAAATGGGCTGTAGTGGTAACGGAAAAAGTTTCCTCTTTCCTTGAAAAATTTGACATTCACGGCAACTCATGATTGTTTTGTATGCATCGGAAAAGAGGGTGGGTCAATAGAAGCCAGCTCTTAATATCTTATTTGTTGTATTTTCCCAAAAGTGATGACCGCCACAATCTTCTTTATGAAAATCCTTCATTACATCTTTAGCTTTATTTTCTACCAAACAATTCAGCAACACACCTTCAGGATCTTTCCAAAATAAAACACCATCTAGAATACAATATTTTGAAGCTTTCAATTTCAGTGATCTAGCTATACCTTTGGGGGTTTCTGGAGGGGGATTCAGTTGCTGCAAGACATAGAAAATGTTGGAATACCAGGGTGAGGACATAAACATATCGGACACCTGCAGGAAAGGGTCATCTTCTTCTTGTTCTTCTGACAGTGCAGCAATCAAATTGATATCTAGTGCATGTAGATTTGATTCGGCCATGAGTTTGGCTAACCCTTGTCCTTTGATGAGCTTTGTAGGCTTTATCTCCAAGTCATACTCCAACATGGCTGTAATCCACTTTCCTCTTCTGGCTTCAAGATCTGTCTGCACAAGAATTTCTTTTACTGCTGTAGTACGAACATAAGCAATGGTATGAGAATGTAGAATATAAACTCAGAAATCCTTGAGGGATTTTACCAACGCAATGCCTACTTCTCAATGATAGTGTATCTCAATGTTGCATCTCTTATAGTGTGACTGAAAAATTCTATAGGTTGCTCATTTTTCTGATCTTTCTTCTGCATTAGGGCTGCTGCTAACGTATGCTCAAAAACAAAAGAAAAGATGATGAAATCTGAAGTACAATGTGGGCTAATCAAAATAGGAGCAGTAAATAATGCAAACTTTACAGCATGAAATGATTTTTTATCCTCCAAAGACCATTTTGCCTCACTGTCCTTCTTCAACATGTTTGTCATTTCTTTCAAGTGCTTAGCTAGATTAGGAATAAATCTTCTCAAAAAATTAATTTCCCATTAAAATACTGGATCTCTTTCTTGTTCCTGGGGAAGTCTAGTTGTTGAATGGCCTCCACTCTTGCAGGATCAATGCAGATACCATCTTTAGAGATGATGTGTCCTAGTAGCTTACCTTCTTCCATGGCGAACAGACTCTTCTTTGGGTTAAGTGGGATGCCAAATTTTCTGCATTTCTAAAAACCAATCCTTAAGTGATGTAAGTGATATTCATCGAAGTTTGAAAACACTATAAGATCATCTAGATAGACAACTAGAAATACATTTTTTTCATTTGCAAAAGTCATGTCCATAGCCCGTTGAAAAGTAGCTCCTGCATTCTTCAACCCAAAAGGCATCTTGGCATACATGAATGTACCCCATGGCATTGTGAAGGTTGTCTTGAGCTAATCGTCCTTGTGTACCATAATTTGATTGTATCCAGAGTATCCATCTAACAATGACATCCTAGAGGATCCAACCACCCTCTGTAGTATGTGATCCATCTTAGGTAGGGGATAGTTGTCTTTCAAGGACACCTTATTGAGATTTTTGAAATCAATACATAGATGAATTTCCCCGGTCTTCTTTCTCACAGGTACTAGATTAGACATCCATTCAGAAAACTGAATTGGGACTATGATTCCAGACTTATAAATTCTATTTACCTCTTTTTCAATTGATGGCAGCAACTTGGGATTGATTCTCCTTAATTTCTGGCGAAATGGCTTTTGATTGGGCTTAATAGGAATGGTGTGCTGAATGATAGTTTTGTCATAAAATTTCAGATATGAATAGTCCCAAGAAAATGCATCAGCAAATTCCTTCATTAAAGACATATACTTACCCTTTGTTTCAGGAGATAAGGACTTTGATAACTTGACCATTTTAGGATTTTCAGTTGTGCCAATGTTTACATCTTCAACTCCCTTTTTTGTAGGAACCATGGTGGGCTTCTTGGCGACATCATCTCTGTCAAATAACTCTTCCAAAGGCACCAAGCCTCTTGGAATGTTGTTTCCTTGAGTTGTAATACTTCAATGTCAGCTGAGTGGATGTTTGGATCATCAAAGTTGTATGCATCATCAATATGAGAATTCTGAAATTCTCCCTCCAATTGCAGAAAACTGTCTATTTTCTTATCATCACCAAACACTTGCCAAAATCTCATGTTATCTGGGACAGTTGGGTGATGTTTGACATGGATGGAGTACTTATGATTAGGATGAATAGGGATCTTCACCATACTTGCTGCAATGGCGAGTGAGTCAGCTATGACATTCTGAGTTCTAGGAATAAGAGCTAAAGTATATTCTAAAAAAGTCTTGAGAATATCAAGTACAACATTGCGATAAGCTCTCATTCTTGGGTTCTTGGCCTAGTATTCCCCTTTGACTTTCTTGATTACTAATTCAGAGTCGCCATAAATAGAAATCTTCTTTGCTCCCAACTTTTTCAGAATTTTGAGGCCAACAATCAATGCCTCATACTCCGCCTCATTGTTTGAACATTCAAAAGCCAACTTGTAAGAGCTCATTCTCACATTTCGAGGGATTTTATTTGACTGATGTAATGGACCATGTATCTAGACACCAATTCCTTCTCCTTCTCTTCCTGATGCACCATTGAACTCCATGGTCCAAAGGCCATTTTCTTTAGCCGAAAAAAGGATTTTTGAAGACTGAACTTTTTGCGTTTTAGGATTTTGAATAGATATCTCAAAACTTTCTATTTTCTACACTATTCTTTGAATTTCCTCAATAGGATTTGTAGGTTGCATACATTATTCACCAACCTCTTTACCTTCTACTATAATAGCTTCATGTATGCTACTCATTACCTTGGGAACTTCTGAAATTTCCACTAGCTGACTTTCATCATCAACAGAATTTATATCACTAAACAGAATGAAAGAATCAAGATCAGTATGAATAGCATGTATAGGATGATTGACTGGCTTTTCCTTACTGCTAATAATAAATTTCATCTTCTTTTCTCTATAAAGTTTCTGGAGTTTTCCAAAAACAGGGATAGTGGCATATGAAAAGTCAAGTTGCAAAGTGCCCTTTAATTTTGCTCCCCAAGACCTTGGAAGCAACATGCCAAACCTAGGAGGAATATCGGCAACTACAACATCCATGAGTACATTTTTGGCCGGGATTTGGTCCAAGGACACTACCAAGTCTTTAATAAGGCCAATGCATTTCACTCTTCCAGAATCAAAGGAATAAAGATCATGGTAAGATTGGGCGATTCTCAGTCCTAGTTTATCGATGATGGCTTTAGGTATCAGATTATTCAAGGTGCCAGAATCTAGCATAGCATTATGAAGGATAAAATCATGAAGTTTAAGACTCAGATAAAAAGGAGGGATTTCACTATCTTCAGGAGCTTCTTCTAAGGCTAGACCAAAAAGGATTGTTGGCTCATCATCAGCCACATTAACTGTATCAGACATCTGGTCAACCTTAAGTATCTTTGCAATCTAAAATTTATGTTTGTCATTCCTTACCAATTCGATGAGGGGAATGTGTTAGCTTCACTCTCTTAAAAATCAATAATAAATCCAATTATTAAATTAAATAAATAAAATCATGAGAATTCCTCAAACTAAGAAGTCTAGTTTGGATGAGAGATTCTCTCCAACTAGCTCTCCTAAATTAGTGTGTAAGTTGAGAAATTGTCTCAACCAAGTGAGTCTAAGATAGACGCAATATCTTAAGACCACTTACTCATGTATTTAAATGTATTATTAAATTTTTTGAAGAATGTGAATTACATGAGCATGAGAGACCACATGATGGCTCTCTGCCTTTTCCACTAGTTTAATTTTTTTGTGTTATTTTGTTGTGCATATGGTTATATGGCTTTATGATTCTTCTTCATGTGGTATCAGAGCTAACAATACAAATTATATGAAGAAAGAGTTTTCAGCTCTACATGCTTTTGGAAAACTCTCTACCAAACGGTTAATTGAGCTAGAGGTAAAGTCTTCTTGCTGGTGCGAGCTGTTTAGAGCCAAGATTGCTAGTTGTGTGTGTTGTTTAGGAGTAGCAACTCCTACGCAGTGAAATTGGCTGCCCACAAGGGCCACAAAATCACTCTTCTGAACTGTCCATGTTTGTCTCGCAGTGTTGGGCCTGTGCATTGTTTCCTGTGGTTGCTAGAGTAGTCAAATATTAAAGGGGACACGCTGCGTGCCTTATCCATTGCCCACTGGTTGGACCTGTGGTCATATTATGAAATCTGGGTTATTACTCTACAACTGGGCAACATATTACTTTATCAAAGAGCTGATATATCACTTCCAGAGGACTGATAAATGCATATATGTACCCATTGCTACTGGCTGCCATTAGTCCCAGATTATGAAAAATTTAATTGCCATCGTAACTTGAATTTATGGCAGCTATACGAGAACAGATTTATTGTTAAGAAATGGAAACAAGCTCCTCTAGTCTTGAAGCTAGCTTCTGGGTCAATTTTCTGCATTATAAGGACGAGATTAACCAGTGTTCGATGACCAGAGGAAGTGTCTGTGTGTATAACTCGGATTTATGGGTTCCTGTGATCATTGAAGGTCATTTCGAGAGGCCTTAGTTTCTTTGCTGGAATAGACTATGGGTTTGTGGAAACAGAAACTGTTGAGTATTTACTGTGTTGGGAGTCAAATTAATTGTGGATTGTTGGCCACAACCTTTCCCATCGAAGATTAGAACTGTTGATGTATTTTATCGCTGGAGACACTACCGAGTAAGTCACATGGTCACTACCGGTGCATCTTGCTGGTCTGAATGTGTGGCATCACAAAAATAATTTGAAGCGTAGCTTATTCCTGGGCAGCATGTCACTAAATCTAAGTGCTAGAGTTTAATTTCAAGGGACCATGTTATATACCTCTGCTGGCAGCCGTCCAATATCAGATCTCAGAGATGGCAACATCAGCTTCAAAAATGGCTACTACAAATCAATAGAATATCAGACCTTTTCACTACTTCTGCATGGGTTCTTTTTTGGCCACCTTAAAGCCTTGAGCACCAACGTATAGCCAGTGTGGAGAAGGATGTGATGCATTGAAAACACATTCAGTGTGAAAAGACCTGCGTTGGAAGACTTGCCCATGGAAGACCTCCTTGTGTTGCTAAATTAAATGGTGCGTAAATCAAATGATGTTTACATGGATAAACATGGATAAAAGTAAAGTTTACAGGATTCCAACTAAAAAGGATTGATGCACTTCCTTCAAGGTATGCTTAAAGTGATACTTAATGCACATTTTTTTAAAGACATAAGCTTTTGAAAATATATTTTATTACTTTTCATAAAAGTAATAAAATATCTTATATTTCTTGGTGACTTGTAAAAGTGCTTTTGGAAATTCCTATTTCAAACATAAAAGGCTATATTTTTTTGTATTTGGAGTGATAAGGTGAAAGTATTTTGAAATTTGGAGCAATAAGGTGTGACTTATAAATCTTTGGAGTGATAAGGTTGTAACTCGTGGTTTGAAAAGTTCCTTTTTATTTATGAAGACAAGTTGCTTCAAGGGGCTGTGAGCTTGGCATTCTCATTGTTGGAGAAATTTCATTCATGATGTTGAGAAGGTGAAGGTTGATGTACTCCCATATTTAAATAAAAACATATCTTTTTGGTGGTGATTGTGCCCTAGATCCGCCTGAAATTGAATAAGGGGATCTTAGGTACACCATGTGTATGTTTGTGATGGCGCATAATTCTTGATAATGTTTCTAATATGGTACACATGTAGCATACAACACATGAATGACTTGCATGCACATAATCAATTCCATTCAAGCTTATGTAATCAAGAAAAATACAAGAAATCAAGAAGCAACAATACATAATCAAGTTGTCAACAACATTTCTACATCAACATCCAATCAAGCTGTCATCTACATCAACAATTTTTGCAGCAATTCAACAACAATTTTTTGGAAATTGCACTTGCACCATTTTTTTAATAAGCTCAATACAAAACTGTAACTTGCAAATCATAATTTGTAAGTTGGATTGTAATCAAAGTCAAATTAAGTTGAATTGTAAGGGTGCATTCTCGGTTGAAACTGACACCCACACTTTGAATTGATAGGGAATCAATTAAACCAAGTGAATCCATTGTTTTTTAACTGAGTCATTCAAATCATTGTAAGCATTTCTCTTGGGTGCATTTTCGATAGTATTCAACACCCTTCTTTTGATCAATCAACAGTGTGAGTTCAAGAAAGTGCAAATCTCACAACATCAAGTGAGCCTAAAACTGATTGAAGCAAGCATCAAGCGAGCGTGAAAGAAAGCAAGTGTGAGTTCAAACAATCAATTGTTAAAACAAGTTCAAGCGAGCGTGCAACAATCAATCAAACATCAAGCGAGCGAGTTCTACAAATCCAACAAGTATTAAAAGCAAGCGAGCGTGAGTTCCAACAAGTTCACATGGCGAAAAGCATTCAGTTGTTAAATATTCTTAACAATTTGATCCTCTCAACTGTTGAAGACATGGTACAAATCAACAAAACCACTCTTGCTGACATTCAAGTGCATATTCAACATGCACATGAAATGATTGAGTTCCTTCAACTGGAGTCGCAACTGCAGAGAAATGAGTTGCAAGAGAAGCGTGTTGCTTCCAAGTTTTTGACCAATCCAGAGACAGTTGATCATTCGACTTCATTCATCCAACCAGCTTCAAGTGTTGAAGTTGTTCTAGTTCAACTTTCTTCCAAACCCATCATCAAGCCATGGGAAGAAATTCAAGGTAATCGAAATCAACGTGGCTTAGGATATGTCAAAGATAACGACAACTTACATATCCTTGATTATTCAAAGCCCATTTAGTTTGTCAATGCCGGATTCTTGAACAAATCACCTCAGCAACTTGCAGACCAATGTCAATGTACACAAAATGAAGTTGCAGACAAATAGAAATGCACACAAACTCAAGTTGCAAACAAAACGAAATGTTCTCATTGTCAAAGAACTGGTCATCTGGAAAATCAATGTTTTGATCTCCATCCTTGTAGCCATTTCAGCAAGTCAAATCATACATCAGAGAAATGTTGCAACCAACGACAGTCAGCTAGATTAAAGATCGATTATTCATGGACTGATCCATGGGAATGGTCATCCACAGCCAGAAGATTGTACAAGTTTTACAATCGAGTTCATTCACACATATTGCAGCCAACAGTCAAATGAAGATGGTACTCTCGTGCAGTTGAACGGGGGAGTACACCAGTGAAATAGTCCTCCACCTACAGGGGGGAAGTTCAGATATATTTTGGAGAATATTGCCTCTCCTTTCAACTGACAAAGGGGGGAAATCTCAATGAAATTGACAAGTGGTTGTCAGACTGAAAATCTCAACAACATCAACGAAGCAGCCAGTGGGCATCTCCATCAGCCAGTGGGCGATCATCATTAGCAAATATGCCAGTGGGCGTTCATCAAATTGTGTCAGTGGACACCGAATGTTGTTTTCAAGCAAAGGACAGTTGGATCCTTTTGTGGTTTGGCACATGATTGAGTTGTCAAGCGACATCTAGAGATCAATCAGTCATGCAGCTGACTCATGGTCTCTTCATATTGTAGTTTCTTCAACATCCAGCTTTGGCGGTTTTTCAGGCAAATGTTTTTTGAGGATCAACTTGAGAACTTGGAAGATGGTTCCTTGTTCATTTTGGATTTATCATTAAGGGCGGAATGTTAGCCTCACTCTCTTAAAAATCAATAATAAATCCAATTATTAAATTAAATAAATAAAATCATGAGAATTCCTCAAACTAGGGAGTCTAGTTTGGATGAGAGATTCTCTCCAACTAGCTCTCCTAAATTAGTGTGTAAGTTGAGAAATTGTCTCAACCAAGTGAGTCTAAGATAGACACACTATCTTAAGATCACTTACTCATGTATTTAAATGTATTATTAAATTTTTTGAAGAATGTGAATTACATGAGCGTGAGAGACCACATGATGGCTCTCTGCCTTTTTTGCTAGTTTAATTTTTTTGTGTTAATTTGTTGTGCATATGGTTATATGGCTTTGTGATTCTTCTTCAGAATGGTGATTTTTAATTTAGAAATTTCATTCTCCAAAATAAAAGATTAGATTGTTTTTCTACCTCTTTTGAAGCGATGTCCTTCCTTTCTGTTTGGCCTTTAGCTTGAGGTTCCTTCCTGTGAATTTCAGTTTGCAATTCTTTATCTTTCCTCACATTGATGGCAGAGGCTTCATTTGTTTTATCCCGATTCAGTATGACGATATCCTTGCCTTTATTCTGGCCTGCAGGAGTGGTTTCTTTGCTTGGTGCGTCCTTTTGTATATTTTGTTTTTCTCAGTTAGAGTGACAGGTACATTCCTATTCCTCAAATTGTACTGCTTTTGGAGATGACCGAGGGCATTCTGATATCCTCTTTGGTACTCTTTAGTCTAAATAGCCCACAGATCTTCGCTTGTGAACACAAATTGCTGATCACTTGGTATAAGAGGGTCTTCGGAAAACTGATCTTCCTCTGGTAGGAAAGTAAGCAGTTCATCTTCTTGAAAGAAGTGATTTGCTTCTACAATTTCTTCTTCATCTTCTTCCTAACCTTCAATGTAATTTTGCTAGAATGGAGCTCTTACTTGACCTTGAGGATCTTGGTTTCGCTACTCTTTCTATTGATTTTTGAACTGTTGTTGTTGTTGTTTGCGAAAGTTAGGATTCCTCACTGAAGTTTCATCTTGTCGATCAGTTATGGATATTCTATCCATCATCCTCTCCATAGTTTTTATTATATTGTCAAGCTTTGCATCAGAGGATGATGCAAGCTCTTCTTTGAAGACAAATTTCTTCTCCGCCCTCTCTGGCTTTGATTTTGAATTCTTAATGAGAAAATTGGCTTCGACACTAACTGCTTTCCACTGCATCTCTTCAAGAGTAGTGGGGTCTCTTTCTCTGAGCTAGTAGGCCATGTCCAGATTGAAAGCATTAGGATAATGAAGAAGAGCCAAACCAGGACGATGCTTCATATCATTGGGTATGGAATTGTACACTGTATTGAATCTTGTTGTAAATTCTTGAACTGTTTCATTTGCATTCCTTTTCATTGAATTATACTCAGCCAATATTTGTAATGGATTTTTCTTCTCTTGCCAACGAGATAAGAATAATTCAATCCATCTTTGAGAACTGTTAATAGAATTAGGAGCCATACTTTGAAACCATTTCTTAACATCTCCTGAGAAACTTAGAGCTATAATCCTCATCTTGCCATTCTCCTCATCAATTTCTTCTAAATCAATGAAAGCTATTAACTTGTCAACATGTTGTTGAGCTGTAATTTCTGAACTTCCATCAAATAAAGGGAGTCTTTGACCATAATTTTGAGGCAAAGCAGCAAGTTGAGTAGGCAGTAAAAGAGCTGCAAATATCGCCATGACTACTGGAGATAGTGGAGGTGCTACAATGGATTGTGTAAGGAAGGGTGATGATACTGATGAGGATGATGAAACTACTACAATTGGTTGTGGAGGAAAAGATGGAATGAATGGGGGAGATATGAAAGATGATGAAACTAAAACTTTGGGAGATGTAGTAGATGTTCTTGGAGGCGAAACAGAAGATGAAGTTGTGGCCAGGTATTCAAGTTGATATTGAACAAAAGCTTTTTCAGTAGTGATCTGGAGTTGGTTAGCAAGGCTTTGAAGCTTATCAAAATTCAACCACGGTTCATGATCAGTTTTAGAAAACAAAGGTTTTGAAGAGATAGAGTGAGTTTCAACCTTCAAAGGTTCTAATGTTATCTCAGAGATATAGGAGTCAGACTTGGACCTTGTAAGAGATAATTCTATCTGCTCTTCAAAAGGAATTTTCTCAATGGCAAACAAATTTTTAGGCAGAGAAGTTGTTCTTTTAATTCTACGAACTACACTTCTATTGATGGGTAATCTAAGTTTTCTTAGCGTTCTTTCTGGATCTTCAACAATAAAGGGTGGATTTGGGTCAAGGTTTGACCTGGTATGCCTTTTGGAAGCTAGAATGTATACACCCTAAACTGATGAGATTTATGAATTCAGCCTATCTTTGAATACTGGAAACTGAGAAGTACAGAACCAGTTCTTTGAAATCTCTTTAGATATTTCCCAGGAATGATTTAACAGTCGTTCCCCGGCAACGGTGCCAAAAAATTTAGTCCTTACAATCTCCTAGGCTGAAAAGGAAATCGAGAAGGGTAACCTCAAACCACTTCAGCTCAATAGCTAGCCCTACTGAGCATGAGAGGGATCTCTCTAAGTATTTTATTAGTGATATGACTTTAAAGCAAAAGAATTTTAGGCTAGATATGTGTATTTATTTGTTTGTTTGTGAAAATTAGAGTTTTATGGTTTACTGAACTTAGGGTTTGGAGCCACAAATAGGTCTAGGCTATAGGAGTGTAGGAGAAAATATGAGAAGGAGCTAGATATCAGAAGCCATGGTGTATTTTGAATAATTGTCAGTGTAGTATAGAGGATAAAGAGTAGAAGAAACTAATTAGCATAAGTAAACATGATTTCATTAGCTTAGGAGGACATAAACAATAAATATGAAAACCAGATAACAGAGCTTGAAAAACAAGAATTATGTATATTTCACTGTAATGCATCCATAGAAAGAAGAGATAAAGATGTTTATACCATTAGAAAACAAATAGAATGAAGTACAAGCACCATGAACTTACTCATCTAGAGTTCCTTGAAAATAGCTGCAACCTATCTCTGTATTAGCTAAAAAGATGATTACATGCAAGCTTCCTTCACAAAAAGTTCAACCCTCTTCTCTTGAAGAGAAATGATACATATAGACTCTCCTAAACCACTTGCCCACTTTTAGGAGTCAAATTCCTTGGTGGAGGAACTGACTCCAAGATTCTATCAACCAACAGGTGAGAGTGAGAAGGTGAAACCCAAACACTTCATGGAGTGTTTGTTTAGGAGCTTGCTTCATTTATGAGGCCTAATAAACATAAAACACAACCTATGATGTACATTTATTCATTCCTACATCACCTAGCCTCAAAACTAGTTCCATCACATAGAGAATCTTGATTTTGACTAAGTCAAACTAGAAACTAGAAATTTACACAGTGTAATTTACAATTTGAAACACAGAAAAGTGCAGAAGCGCAGTCCTGACTTTGAGCTGATTTTTAGGTGCCTTACAGAGATCAAAATGAAAAACTGAGAGAAAGGTCAACTAGCCATTCAATTCTAGTTTCCCGAACAGTTTGAATTTCTGAATTTGGAGCATGGCAAGGCCTTCAAAAACCCATTCTCCCATGGTCGCTCCAGAAGCGCAACGACTATCAAAAAAGGGTCCAGAATGCTAGTTTTTTGCCACTTTTTTGCATTTTTCTCTAAACCTAAGCCACCTCTACAAAATCTTAGAAAATGAGTTTTTAGAGGATGGCAAGAGCTTTCCAAAAATGTAGACCTTTCCTGAAATGGAGGCTTGAGGAAAAAGCGCAGCACTAAGGCGCTGCGCTTCTGGAGCAACTGAATTTCTGAACTTGGACCAAGATTTCTCAAAAAACTCAAAATGATCAGAATTTGCTCAAAATTGGAGGGAAGGTGTAAAAACATGTTTGTTATAGCTTCATTGATTCTTCAGCAGGCATTTTTAAGTTTCCCTCATGGCCTTCTTGAGCTTATTTTCAAGTTACTTCACTTTGACATTGGTGATCATGTTTTGAGCTTGATAGTGGTGCGCCATGTGTCTAAGAAACTAATTATCCCTGTTTGCCTTCTCAAGGAGCTTCTCCAAGTGTTCATTTACCCTATCTATCCAATATTCCTTATCTTGATGAACCTTTAGGGCAATCCTATCTTCTAGGTCAAGGTCCTCATTTAGTAGAATTTGTTCTTGCTCTTCTTGCAAAGCTTTCTTGAGGCCTCTTGTTCTTAGTATTTTCCTTTTTCCTCTGCCCTTTGATGCTGCAGGCTCGCTTGATTCCGTGATCTCCTTACCTTTTCCAACTTGCTGCAATAACTTGGCTTTTTCCTTTTCCAAGATCAACTCCTTTGCTTTGAGTTGATTGTTTTCCTGTTCAAGGAATGATATAACATATTTTTCCCTTTCCAAATTGATTGCTAGCTCCTTGATTTGGTAGTCCTTATCCCTAATTGTTTGTCACATGTTTGAGGTATGATCTTCAATCTCTAGATCAACTATTTTAAACTCATGCTCAGCTATGTCTTTCTCTTTTGATGTCAGTGCCTGCTTTGTTGATGAAGAAGGCTTGGCCCCTTCCTCTCTATGACAAGAAAACACAAGCCTCTGTCCCTTCTTATACACTTTAGTCACCTCAGATTTGGGTAGCTGAGTCTTCTCCACTACTTTTCTAGTTGAGCCCACCTCTATTTGTTGTTTTGGTGCACTAGGAGACTGAGATGCTGCATTTTTCTCGTGTCATTTCAAGGCTGCTTCCAAAAAGGCTTCCCAAGCCATTCCTTTCTCTGCTAGTTGGTGAAGAACAATGGTTTTGATGAGACTGTGATGAAACAAGCTTGGGGAGTGCTCTTTGTCCTTTAATTGTATTTTTTCAGACATTTTGGAAATGCTCCTAAATAGATAATTACACATGTTGAGTGGCTTTTGAGAGGTGAAATGCATCAGGAGGTGAATATGATAGGCATACAACCTAGAAAATCTACCTTCACGAGTGAAGAATCTCATGATAATTTTCATCAAATGGTCGTATTTCTCTAATAAATATCTGAAAGGCATGAGGTGAGTATGTGTTTCTCTATATGGTGTCTTCAAGAAAGGCTTGTAGTATTCAAGATCTAGGCTCATTCCTTTGAACCAATATTCGCCATTGTCTGGTAACCCAGTTGCAATTGAGATGGAGGCCACTAAAAAACTGAACTCAACACTAGCAATGATAACAGTTTCTCCTTTAAGTTGAGTTGCCACCCAATCTGTTAATTGCTCATGAAATCCCACCTCGCTCACCCTTTTGCAAAATTCCAGGCAATGGACATCCTCAAAGAATTGTTTGATGAAAGGATAGGAGTTGATTGTATTGCAGTCTAATGGTTCATATCTAAGGATCTTCCCTCCTTTATGTTGCCTTTTTATTTCTGGTGAAGATTCTGCCTCTATGATGACACCAAGCCCTAACAGCAGGCAGTGAAAAATAAAATGTGAGGTGTGGATGGAAATGAAGTGATGTGAAGGTGATTTTTTCGACAAAATGATGGAGGGGTCTTGAGAAAGGTGAAAGGACTTTGAGAGCTGATGAAAATGAGTGGAGAAACAGTGGAAGGATGATTTTCTTGCAGATGGAAAAAACAGGGTTTATGATGAAACTTGCCCAAAACCCTCTAGGAATGATCTAGGGTTTTTCTTTTTGAGTGTTAAAATTTTGTTTTGAGGTGGGTAAAATGGTTAAAATGCCTCATTAAACATGTATGTAGGTGTAGGATATCATTTTACATGTTTTAGAAATAAAAAATAATGGTGGCTATTTTCGCACTACCATTTCCCATGCAAATTTCACTACAAACCCTAACTTGAAGAATCATTGACATGAGATGAAATTGGAAAAGAAAAAGAGGGATGATGATGGTGTACTTACTTGTTCCTTAGCTTAGGAGTCAGTAAAATCAAACTTGCAAGTGAAAAAATGGAATTTGGGAGAGTTTTGAAGGATTTAGGGCACTCAGCCTTGCACGCATCTCAGTGTTCCCGAGCGCAATGCCAAAGCACAACACATTTCTTCTCAGCGCAGTGCTGAACTCCCAATCATAGCATAGTGCTTCTAAGCACACTGCCTAAATTGTTTTTCCAATTTCACCTAGGAAAATGACCTTTTTGAAGACTCTTGGATGGGATAGCTTGATAACAAAGAGTGAATAGAATGTGAATGAAGGAGTTTGGGGGCTTTTGAGTTTATATAGGGAAAGTTTCTTCAATTTTTCAAAAAGAAATGGGACCCACCCTCCTTTAAAAATTGATTTTTCACTTTATGAAAATAGAGTTACCTTTACCATTGAAAACCTGAGATGTCCTTTACTTTCTTGAGTGTTGGAGCTTATTTTTTTGGAACTTTTGGAACATGAGAGTATGAGGAGTGTGTGAAAATTCAAAATCAACTCCCGAAGGTTCTTTGTCATGTTTTATTCACTACTGGTTTTATTCATGAAAATGATGGACCTTGGAAACCCTAGCGACCTAATGGATGACCTAAGACCAAATGGAATGATGATGATGACTGACCCATTTTTATTGTGGCACCTCCATAAAGTGTGATAGGTGACGAGAATGAGTGAATTTCCAAATAATGACTTCATCTTTAGACTGGCCAAACAATGACCAAATTTTGTTGTGTAAACCTAGTAACATAAGAAATTTGATTTTGAAAGTCTGGAGAAAACATAGTAAAATCATATTTGATCTAGGTGACAGACTAACAAGACTAACACTAACACACACAATACTTTCTTTGACTCCTGCGCTTTCAATCATTTGAGCAAAACTCCATTATGGTGCTTTTTGAAAAGCGCCCCATACACCACTGATAAGATAATACTTTTAACATGAGTTCCCTCTTCTACCATGTGGATAAGTGAGAGGCAAAGGTGCCATGGTCAAGATACTGATGCACATTTGTTTACTAATAGTTTGCGATGGTAGTGGGGGAAGATTGCTCAACATTATACATTTTGATTTCATGCTCCCAACTAGATGTATCTTATTCTTTCACATCTACTGCTTTTGTTGCTAGCCAACATAGAACGTGGCCCTTAATTGTATGAACCGACTTGAATTCTAAGTCATACTCCTATAAACCAGTCATCTAGTTCACTCTTCTCTCACCTAGCTCTTGCTGAACAAACAATGATATGACTGCTAGGTGCGACAGAAAGATAATGCAATTATATTTTAAGAGATAGGTTCATAAGCGCTTCACCAGCTTGTAAATTTCATAATCTTGTTTGTCAATGGAATGGTAGTTGAGTTCGGGTCCTTGAAGGCTAAACTCATGAAAGATATTGGCCACTCATTATTTTGATCATCCTTCTGAGTAATCACTGGGACAAGAGAAGTATCAGAAGCGAATGTGTAGAGCAAAAATATTTGCGTAAATCTAGGCTATTCAAAGCGGGTGCTTCTACAATATCTTGCTTAATGCGAGAAAATGTATCCTTTTCCATTTTATCCCATTTGTATATTGCATCCTTCTTCACCATCTCCTGCATGGGTTTAACAATTTGAGCATAATTAGAGATAAACTTGCGGAGGAAATTGATCTTTCCTAGGAAGGACTGCATAGCTTTCTTGTTCACTGGGAAGGGAATCTACGTAATGGATTTGACCCTTTCAGGGTCTACTTTAATCCCACTCTTTACGATAATATGGCCCAAGAGATTTCCCTCAGACATTGCAAAAATTCTCTTTTTGGGATTAAGGGATATCATATATTTGCGACATCGCTAAAAAAGTTTCTTCAAATAATGCAAGTGGTCGGATATATTTTTGGAAAACATTGTGACATCATCAAGATAGACCACTACACTCTGCCTAATGAGTCCACTGGATGCAATGTCCATGGTGTGTTGAAATGTCGCACAAAAATTGACCAACCCAAATGTAATTTTTATAAATGTGAATGTGTCCCACTTGGTCCGGAATGTAGTATTGAGTCTATCAGGCTCTGAGACCAAACCCTGGTTGTAACTTGAATATTCGTTTAACAAAGAAAACATCTCTTACCCTAATAATGTTTGTAATATCTTATCCATAGAAAACATTGGGTATTTATCCTTGTCTGAGGTGCGATACAAGTTATAGAAATCTACACACAAGTGGATTTGCCCTGACTTCTTCCTTACTAGGGAAAAATTTGATACCCGAGTAGAATGTCACACTTTATATATGATTTGAGCATCCAACAACTTACTTAACTCTCTTTTAATCAGAGGCTCAAGCATTGGATGTACCTTTCACAGATTTTGTTGGAAAGATTTGGCCCCTTCTTTAATTGGAATAGCAAGTTATATTATTCGTGTGTCATAAGTTTTGATCTCTTCGTATGTCCACGCGAAAAAATATCTGTACTGCTTGAATAAGCGGATGAAATATTACCACTCCTGTGGTGTACAAAAAGTACCAAAATTCAAAAATTTCAGATCTTTCTTTGTTCCAAGATTTATTTTCTCATGCAAGAACATTGAGCTATGGGTTTTTGCGTTAACTATCCCTCAAAAGTGATTATTCAGGTCATACAGATTCTCAAGTGATACCATGACTTTTGGCATGGGGTTTTCCTTGTTTACATGGGTTGCATCCTGCAAAGCTTTCTCGTGCTCGTTTTCATCAATAGTTGTGTCCTTGAATACATCAGCGTTTGCCATAAAGGATAATATATGATGGTCATCATTAAAAACGTGTAAGCTATTTATATTATCAAGGACATATGGTTTATGAAGAATCTCTATAGAAAAACCGTCCCTAAGTTGTAATAACTTGACAGCAAAATTTTCTAATGCATCTATAGTTGTGTTACGCATTCTAGGAACATAAATGATACTGAAAGCTTAGAAATGAGAAATAAAATTCCATACCTGTTGTTGATAACCTTTTAGATGAGGTGACACACAGTGTATAGGATCACGTACCTATCGCAAGACAATCTCTTAGTCACCTACTACTTTGAGGACTACAACATTGAGGTCAATGGCTCTTTGCAAACCCAAGATAAGTCCTTTGTATTCCACGGTGTTACTGGTGCACTCAAATTCCAAGTGAATGGAGATCATATTCCTCTGTCATGAGCCTATTAAAACACAACCATCTCTAGAGCTCTCTTGTGTCTTAGAACCTGTTGATGCCTCGAAAATCGCTGCAACAACATTGGGGGATAACCACCCGGTCCGGACCTTAAAAGCAGCTCCTTTTCCATTTGGTGTGGTGGCTCCGACTGTTCATCTAGGTCCAGTTACCTTCTCCCTATTGCTATTGGTTTATAATGTATCTTTAACTACCAATAGACAGGGACATCAGATCACTTCTTCTTGCTGATCAGGCAAGAGAATGACCCTTAAGCTGATTTGGGTTCAGCCAAGCCACAGCTAAAGTTTTGCCTCTTTGAGGAGAGGACTTAAAAGAATGTAGAATTTACTCTAAATGCAAGCTTATTCTATGATGCAAGCAAAAGAAACTAATCTAAATCCTATCTTAATTAGGCAGATATAGATCTAACCCAACTAAGAGCAAGATAATTAAAATATTGGGATTTAAATATGTCTTGTTTATAATGAATATCAAGTTAATGAAGTAGTTCAATTAACTGATATTATAGTTACCAAAACACATTCTATTGAGACCTTAAAACTGAAATAATAAATCAACAACATTCAGGAAGTAGTTCTCAAAATGATATTGATTATCAAATCAATAAATCCAATAATTGAATAATGATATGTAGAAATAGTTCACACACATTATTATTCAATAATTCAGTTTCATAAGACAGATTTCAGAGTAAGTAGTTACTCCAAAATGAGAAATTAATCCATAAAAACAAAGGTACATAATAACAAGATTGAGACAAATTACCCATATTGACAATAGTGCACAAACATGAATAAAATGACACATTCCTGTTACCATAAAATGAAACTGATATTTAAAATA
The DNA here is from genome assembly GCA_031772625.1 of Pinus tabuliformis. NCBI lineage: Eukaryota > Viridiplantae > Streptophyta > Pinopsida > Pinales > Pinaceae > Pinus > Pinus tabuliformis. The sequence goes on along the minus strand of CM062817.1, from coordinate 1,229,768,066 downwards.
GTAGTATTAAAAATACCAATTTATTGCATCCATTTCTCTGTCCTTGGTCTCCAACAGCCCTTTACATTGATTGAACTTCTGTCTTCTAAACTAGAGCCACAATAGTGCAAGCTTTGTTCTTCATGTATAATTCAATATACAAAGGGAAAATCCTCAATGATCCCCAGATCTGAGATTTTTCACTCCTCCCTCCTACAACTCTAAATTCCAATTACAATAGTGCTTTTAGAAGCTCTAAAATTGCAGAGGAGAGCAGCCTCTATTCCATTTTGCAATCTGTTATTTATACTGTCTGTGAAGGAATTCTTGAGAGGAAAGTTTGGTGAAGAGAAATCTGCCAAATCCAATTCTATTTGCTCAAAATTCCTGATCTTCAATTGCTGGAGCCTTCTCATTGATTGAGATCTTTTTCTCCATATTCTTCCCACTGTTTTCCTGCAAAAAGAAATCAAAATAAATTAAAATGCAACAACAAAATCAATCATGGCATTGCTGGCATTTAAATCAAATCCAATCAAATTTTATTTAAATAAATGACTGAAAACAAAATATAAACTTTGTATCGATGCTTGGAATGGTTCGATTGGTAAATGATATCATTGACCAATGGATCTGCAATTAGAAGAGGCTTTGGACAAATGAAATTCAAAACAATAACTCAGAAAATTGATTTTGTTTTCAAAATTCGGAGCCTGATCTTCTGCCTGATTTTTGGCCCAATAAATGATCAAATCTGTTGGTGAAACCTCCTTCAAAATGTTCTGCTTGATTTTCTCTTTCCAATGAGCCGTCCTGGGCCTCATTTGGCCAAGTAGAACTCAATTTATGAGCTTCCAAAGTTGATGGGTCAAATCTGATGTAAATCTGGAAATTCTGTTGTTGGGCTAAAAATCAGAATTTAAATTAAAAATCTAATCCTAAATTAGTTTCTAATTTAATTGTTAATCATTAATCTAACTAACTAATATCTATTTAACTATTTATAAGCAAATTAAATCTAATTAAGAACTAATTAATATTAATCTGAATAATATTTAAATTTAAATTAATCAAATTAATTAACTGTTATAAATTAATTAATATGATTAGTTTAAAATTTATTAATTAAATAATACATATTAATTTACATAATATAATATATATTACATATTATTTACATATTACATATTAATATATATTAACTAATATTAAATATGCCAACCTACACTACACTGTGTTAAATGAACTAACCTACCTTATCCACTCATACGTATGAGTGTTCCTTTAAAAAATCCCAAACTAACACAAAAGTTAAAACTCATGTGTAATAAACTTACGGTAATGCCTTTAATGCTCCATGCCTCATGCCTTTTCGCCGATCGGCATATCGGCGTTTTTAAGGAATGCATTGTTTTAAAGTGCCGATGCGAAATCGCATGTATCCCCGATGCCATATATATAAAAATGCTTTTGTTTAATCGGTGGTCGGGGGTTTTCAAAATTTCGGCAATTCGCATCGGGGCTGGCTAATGAGGCCTTAAAAATGTGATAATACAAAAGTCCCGATGCGACATAATTTTTATATATTTAAATATTAATTTAATTTAATTAATTATATTAAATAATAATTAATTTAATTAATTTAATATTTAATATTAAAAATCAATTTTTATTTTGTTTTTTATTTTATTTTAATGAATTTAAGTTTTTAAACTACAGCTAAAAATAAAACTACAGCCACTTGAATGTTTGGGTTTTCGAGATTAATATTGATTTGGAAATTGAAGTAAATTTCTTAAAATCTCGATAATTGATAATTTGGCTGTATAACTAAAAATGAAGAATGTTAGTAAAAACTCGCTACGGGTTGATATTTAAAATGAATGCCTTATTAAACTAATTTATTTACAAAATGCAATATTGTACATTTTATGCATTTTTAACCCAGGCTAGATAAATGATCAGACTTTCAAAGGAGTGCCATTTTCAAACCAGTTGACCAAATGAGGTGAAACAAGCGTCAATGTTAAGCTTATAAAAAATCGATTCTAACAAAGCAATCAAAACAAGAATCCAAAGAAAACTAAAAATTAACGAAAGCGTAGGGCAATCAAAAAATAAAAATCAAAAAGGTGCCTAGCCCAAATTTTTATAGAAAGGGTCTCCATTATTCGAAGCGGACGCATCAATAATGGGGGTGTTGTGTTTTTACCACAACAATTGGCGACACGCGGGAGAAGAACCAGTTATCTCTGCTTGATATGAATGAGATTTTCCTAAAATTAAAGTAAAAATAATTAAAGAAGAGAAAATATTGCGTGAAATGCTTGACTAGGTTCATTAGTCTGACTAAAAGTAAGAATCATCTAACTGTAATTTTTCTTAAAATTTCTCATAAATTAAAATATTTCAAAACTCTATATCAGTCATTAATTAGCTGAAGAGATAAAGCAGGGGTAACTTTACAGCTTGGCTTTTAAGATATACTCATTTGTCACAGGTAGAGCCACTGTTGCCAGCAAACATCCATAGTTTCGACAGGGTTACCTAATGATTCAGAATCCCATCTTTTTAAGAATTATTGATCTAGAGATAAATCCATTTATATATATATTATTTTTTTATTTTTTATTTTTTATTTTATTTTTTATTAAATCTTAAAAGCCATTGTCCTAGTATGGTAGCCAGATAGTTGACAATGCCATTCACTGGTTAAAATTGGGCTGATCAAGCTGGCTCGTGATGAGACCCCTTGTCTTATAATTATTTGCAATCATAAGCCATTACCCTCGTTTGTTTAGCAGTGTTGGTAATGTCAGCCTATTTTCCCCTATGATCATGGTAAGCAGGCTCACGATGAGACCTCTTATCTTTTAAGTTTAAATATATTTCTGGATTATTCTCTAAAAAAATAAGACTTTTTGGGACAGGGAGAATCATTGACTCCTTCAGAGTTAAGAATGACAATTTCAGAGTTAAACGTGCTTTGCTGTAAAGTGTCTTTACTTGGTTAAAAATAACTTTTCTTGACTAATAATAGAACTTTGAAAGATCCTAATAAAGTTTTGAAATCTCAAAATGATTACAATTTTGATGAAAACGAAATTTTCAGATTTTATGATACTCTGCCAACTTCTCTTGATTGGTAATCTCTTCCTTAAGTATGTCTACCTCTATAATAAGAAAATCAAACTTCATTAAGAGATTTAAGAAAAAGCTAATAGGTGACTATTAACAATTTTTTTTCCATGAATGCTGACCATAGTTAGGTAACAAGAAGGCCTTTCATATAAATCACAGCAAAGTCACCAAAATCAAAACTGAAAACAAAAAGAAAAGAATTCTTATGCTAAAGTGAAAAAAGAAATTAGCAAACAAAAATAAAAATAAGAACAAAGAAATCTCTAAGAATGAAAAGGAAAATCTATGTTTCGCAAGATAAACTCAAACAAGAATGTTTGTACCAATGCCTCAACAATATGAAGAAAAAGAAAATAAGCATGTAATCATTCCTTCTTATGTTGAGAGTTAGAAAAACATACCTTGCAGAGTTGTGAATGCTTTAGGCTTTTAGATAACAGTGATCGTAAAATTCAGCCACAATGAATAATTTCTGTTTGATATGAATCTTCTTGTTTCCAAGCATTATCTTAATCATTTTCTAAAAAGGAATTCTTAAAGAAACAGATTAAAGGTTCAGAAACTTCCTGGTGTAGCTGTTTCGATGAAGATTATCGCTGCTTATTGAAATAAAGCCAGGAGAAGAGTATGGACTTTGAAAATATGATTCGGCAGAAGATTGAAAAATTTTGTGAAGAGCTGCAAAACAGAGTTTTATATCAGCATAATTTAAAAACAAAAGTTGAAACTAGAGTGATGAAATGGGAATTAATGAAAGTGGGCACATGAATCTTACCATTGGATAATTGTTTTTGATCTTACCTGAAAGGTGTCAATTTCTCCAAACTAACTGACTTCTTATTTTAATTAACATTAAAAACATGAAGAAGTCACACTAACCAAAATCTTGTAACCCAAAATCATTATTTATTTTATTTACACTAAAGCAAGCAGTAAAACGTAAAAATGAAATGCCTAGTGTTCAAGGGAGTTGAAATTAAAGCAAATGCATCAAAAATGAGAATGAGAATTTGCAGCAATGACTGTTTCTCAAAATATCACAAGTTTCATATAAATTCCATGATTTTATAAATAGTTCGGAATCAAGACCAAATCTACGATAATAAAATTTAAATATGAAGATAGAGAGGTCTTTGAATTCCATTTTTAATTATGGAATTATATATTTAAACTAAAATGTATGAGAAATTGAAATCGTTTGAATATGCTGCAAATTGGTCATTAACTGCTTTCTTACCATAGTGGTTACCCAAGCTCGCTTTTAAAATAACACATTGCCGTATCGGATGATTCACATAACATGTTTCTTCACCATGCTTCAAATTTAATTTGCAGAACTTTACCTTTATTGCTATGCCATATTTCGATTAAATGTTAATGGCTCATAGGCATGCATTGGAAGCTATTGCATCGGAGATTGCAATGGCAAATTACCGATAAGAACATGTGCAATGAAATGAAGCGATCGCATCATTAAAGAAATATTATATCGGGGATCAGAGAATAAATTGCATCGTGCTTCCCATATTGCAAAATACACATTGTAGATTCAGAGAGGTGATGTGAGCGTAAGAATGTGATGAAATGATTGCAATATCGGCGACGCGATGGAAGTCGTAGCTAATCGGAAATCGGCAAATTTTGGTTACCCGATGTAACACAATATATTTTTTGCGATGCCGATATGCGATGAATGACGTGGCTAATTGGCGATCGCGATCGGCAATGTTATGCGCACGATTTAACAATTCTCAATATGCTGATATGTGATGAAGAGTGGACCCGATAATTTTATGTTGAAAATTTGATAACATATCGGATCCGAAACATCGGCCTCCTTTAAAGTTATACTCCTACCATTATTGCGATTGAACGGACGCGATATTTTTTTATGAATTTGCTTTGAATTTCATATCGGGTCTGGAATTATGTGTTTATCGCAATATCAGTAAACTCGATTATCGAAGATCGGCGATTCATGTTCATGGAAGTATACTTCACTTGGAAAGCTCCGATATGCGAAATGCAATATGGCATATGAGTAAGATAATACATCGGAGGTCTTTGATGAGCGAAGAAATGCTAAGAGCTACTTCCGATGAAATCTTATGATGCGAATGGTCTTATGATATTCCTTGAAATTTCAATTGGGTTTTCTAAGTGAATAAAAGCAAAGCTACAAAAATGCTTGAATTCTAATAAATCAGAATTAAATTTCCCTGAACCTGTTTGCAAATTTGAAATGAGTTCGCTGCTTACTTCAAGTCTTGAAAAGAAATAAAAACCTGCAAATAAAACAGAACATAAATAAAAAATAAACTAAGGAAAAGAGAAACTAATAAGAGATGAGAACAAAGTTGTAAATGCGTACCTAGAAGGAATTTGTTTGTAAATTTCACCTGATAATCTTCAAATTCTTCCTTTGATTTAAAATCATCTCATTATTTATTCTAAATCTAAGTGTGCAATCAGCCTAAATGAAATCAATCATTCATGTTCATGAAATATAAAATTTATCATAAATAAATATTAAACTATGCTTCCCTTTCGAAGTGAAACAACAATTTATTACCTCTGCTCATTGCGAATTAATCTTGATAAAAATCTGTATTGTTATAGTGGCTGTTCAATAATGCCTTTAGTAAATAAAGATGATGCATTTTACAGCATCAGATAATAAACTAAAGATGAGATTAAGCCACTAATTGTAGAAAAATATCAAAACAGATTTGAATGTGTGCACTCGGCAAAATGGGCATTCTTAAGATTAGCTTTTGGCAAATTCCGAGGAAGATAATATGAACTTCATATGATTACCGTGACAGGTTAGACTGACTAATAATGATTAGAATTAGGCTTATCATAGTCAATCACACATCTCATGGGATAATGGGATCATGAAGCTTTTATATCCTCACTATATAAATTTCAAAAGAAAATCTTAAAAAGAAATCTCGAAATAAAGAAAAGTGGCTTTGAGGCAATTGATGCCAAGTGCATCTATAATTGAATTTAATCAAGAGATTATTCAGAATAGGCAGAGTAGAGGTATTGTTGTAAGAAATTAGAAAAAGAAAGCAAGAATTAAAATTTTCTGATAGGGAAAAATGTTTCCACTGGACATGTATGAGAAGGCTGATTGCTTTGTTTTATTTTTTAATCTACAAAACTCTTAAAAACAAATTAACAACATAAATCAAACTAGCTAAATTAATTCTACTCCTAGTTTAACCATATACATGAAAATGACTAGGTATAGTCATATTTCCAGTGTAACCATTCTCTCATTTTTATTCCCGCGTTTATGTACAGTTCAAATGTTAGCAATAAGAATAAAAATCTAACTAAACTAAGGAAAATAAATCTGAAATAAGAATGTACAGTTATTGTTAGCAACTTAATTAAAATCTCTTTCTCATGAAATTTCCTTTCCAATTCGATACCAATTGGATCGCAAAAATCTGGATGGATTTCCATTAAGGATGGGGAAATGTTCAAGGGAAGAGATAACAGGCCGAATTGTGGATATGAGTTTTGAAATTCAAAGGCCTGGAAAGAATTGTTAGTATTATGTAGAAATGTTAAATCATTGTCAATTTTACTTGCAGGAAAAACTTCCAAATAATTTTCAAATGAGTCAATGAAAAATGAATGGAAGTCTGTCAAATGACATGGAAAATTATTAATTGAATTGAATAGCTGGCCAGATTGCAAAAATACACTCTCTTGTTGATATTGCCTTTGAAAAAATAGAAGCTTCTGATGAAACATTAGCATTGATATAAATTGGAATATTGATATCTTTTGATGCTCATGATTATAATATGAAACTTCAATTTCCCAATCGGGCAAGGCATCAATTGAGTGTTTGATAGTAAGGTGTTCAATATGCCAGCGAAAAGTGTGGAAATTTTGCAAAATAAAATCAGAAAATAAATCTAAGTTTAAACAAAATAACTGAGGAAACAAAAATAAAATGAAATCACTATTTATACAACTAATGTTACAGCACATTTGGGATCGTTTTGAAATGATTTCATTTTCACAAGGAATGGCCAGAATTATGGAATTTGGGTAATTTCGAATTCCAACTTGTGAAATAGAAAATGAATTATGATTATGAATAGGAATGAGAGTTTGATCCTCATATGAATCATAAATTGGAATGTTTTCTTGAATGGTGAAATCATGAAGATAATTTGCTGCTCTAAAATGAGGATTAGTTGAGATAATTCCTAAATTGAAGCGTTCTTCATCCTCAGATGTTATTTGAATTTTATCATGAGGATTCTCTTGAGAAAAATTGAAATCAACATCCTCAATATCAGAGTAATCATCATAAATGACCTCACAAGATTCTCTAGAATTCCCTTCAATCTCATCCAATATATCAAAACAAGGAGGGACAAGAATTTCATGTTCATCAGTGGCAAAAGAATGATCAATTATTGTTTCTTTATCTTGATAAAAACTTAATGGTAATTCATTTAGATCAGCCTCTTTAATTTCTGGAATATCATTAACATCGAGAGGAAAAATATTACCATTATTGAAAATATCAGGATAAAGGGAAAAGTGTGAACCTGAAACAATGCATTTAAAACTGTCTCTGTTTGAGAGCTCTTGTGCATTATGCTCATTGTAAATTTCAGATTGCAGATCATTCCTTTGCGTGCATATGCTTTCTTGAAGAACGCTGCTTTGCTGCTCTGATTTTTGCATTTGTTCATCATGGAGAAATTCAGAAATTTGTACAGCAGTTTGCATTTTATTTGCTTTGATTGCTGCTTGTACTTGCTGATTTGCAATTTGATTTTCCGAATTTACTTCAAAGTAGCTTTCAGATTTCAAGGCGGCTTTTTCTCCAAGATTGTTGCTGTTGTCTTCTTGCATTTGATTAGAAATATCTTCTAAGCTTTGTGAAACCACTTCATCACAATTTATTTGCACATCCAAATTGGGATTCTCATTTGTATTGGAAGGGGATGGAACAAAGCTTGAATCAATTTCATATGGATTGGGAATGGTTGGAAGAGAACAAATATATTTAAACCAATCTAATGATTCTTCTTCCGCGGGTTTATCTTCGTCGCTAAATCTTAAACAATTCAAGTGAAATCGAATATGAAAATCATTAACAGATTCATTTTTAAACCTTTGTAGATATTCAATTTCTTGACATACCTGTTCATAATCGTAGCCGTCAAATTTACAAATGAAAATTGTAACAAATTGATCCCAGCTATGGATTGAGGCAACTGGAAGAGTTTTGCACCAGTTTCTGGCTTTTGCCGCAAATGTAAGAGTAAAAATTCTGCATAAGATGCCTTCATCAATTCCTTGAAAATCGTAATTTGAAACATTTTGAATAAATTGAAAGACATGGTTAAAAGCAGAAGAATTTCTCTTACCATTAAACTTTACCTGAGACAAGAGTCTTACCACTTCGGGTGGAGTATTGGAAGATGCTCGTCCATGGATACAACTCCAAATTGGAAGTTTGAGAGGAGCCATCAAAATAAAGAATTAAAATTGAAAAGACTCCAATAGACAAATTTTCTCAGCCCTCATTCTAGCGCCAAAAATGTTGATGCCTCAAAAATCGCTGCAACAACATTGGGGGATAACCACCCGGTCCGGACCTTAAAAGCAGCTCCTTTTCCGTTTGGTGTGGTGGCTCCGACTGTTCATCTAGGTCCAGTTACCTTCTCCCTATTGCTATTGGTTTATAATGTATCTTTAACTACCAATAGACAGGGACATCAGATCACTTCTTCTTGCTGATCAGGCAAGAGAATGACCCTTAAGCTGATTTGGGTTCAGCCAAGCCACAGCTAAAGTTTTGCCTCTTTGAGGAGAGGACTTAAAAGAATGTAGAATTTACTCTAAATGCAAGCTTATTCTATGATGCAAGCAAAAGAAACTAATCTAAATCCTATCTTAATTAGGCAGATATAGATCTAACCCAACTAAGAGCAAGATAATTAAAATATTGGGATTTAAATATGTCTTGTTTATAATGAATATCAAGTTAATGAAGTAGTTCAATTAACTGATATTATAGTTACCAAAACACATTCTATTGAGACCTTAAAACTGAAATAATAAATCAACAACATTCAGGAAGTAGTTCTCAAAATGATATTGATTATCAAATCAATAAATCCAATAATTGAATAATGATATGTAGAAATAGTTCACACACATTATTATTCAATAAATCAGTTTCATAAGACAGATTTCAGAGTAAGTAGTTACTCCAAAATGAGAAATTAATCCATAAAAACAGAGGTACATAATAACAAGATTGAGACAAATTACCCATATTGACAATAGTGCACAAACATGAATAAAATGACACATTCCTGTTACCATAAAATGAAACTGATATTTAAAACAGTAGTATTAAAAATACCAATTTATTGCATCCATTTCTCTGTCCTTGGTCTCCAACAGCCCTTTACATTGATTGAACTTCTGCCTTCTAAACTAGAGCCACAATAGTGCAAGCTTTGTTCTTCATGTATAATTCAATATACAAAGGGAAAATCCTCAATGATCCCCAGATCTGAGATTTTTCACTCCTCCCTCCTACAACTCTGAATTCCAATTACAATAGTGCTTTTAGAAGCTCTAAAATTGCAGAGGAGAGCAGCCTCTATTCCATTTTGCAATCTGTTATTTATACTGTCTGTGAAGGAATTCTTGAGAGGAAAGTTTGGTGAAGAGAAATCTGCCAAATCCAATTCTATTTGCTCAAAATTCCTGATCTTCAATTGCTGGAGCCTTCTCATTGATTTAGATCTTTTTCTCCATATTCTTCCCATTGTTTTCCTGCAAAAAGAAATCAAAATAAATTAAAATGCAACAACAAAATCAATCATGGCATTGCTGGCATTTAAATCAAATCCAATCAAATTTTATTTAAATAAATGACTGAAAACAAAATATAAACTTTGTATCGATGCTTGGAATGGTTCGATTGGTAAATGATATCATTGACCAATGGATCTGCAATTAGAAGAGGCTTTGGACAAATGAAATTCAAAACAATAACTCAGAAAATTGATTTTGTTTTCAAAATTCGGAGCCTGATCTTCTGCCTGATTTTTGGCCCAATAAATGATCAAATCTGTTGGTGAAACCTCCTTCAAAATGTTCTGCTTGATTTTCTCTTTCCAATGAGCCGTCCTGGGCCTCATTTGGCCAAGTAGAACTCAATTTATGAGCTTCCAAAGTTGATGGGTCAAATCTGATGTAAATCTGGAAATTCTGTTGCTGGGCTAAAAATCAGAATTTAAATTAAAAATCTAATCCTAAATTAGTTTCTAATTTAATTGTTAATCATTAATCTAACTAACTAATATCTATTTAACTATTTATAAGCAAATTAAATCTAATTAAGAACTAATTAATATTAATCTGAATAATATTTAAATTTAAATTAATCAAATTAATTAATTGTTATAAATTAATTAATATGATTAGTTTAAAATTTATTAATTAAATAATACATATTAATTTACATAATATAATATATATTACATATTATTTACATATTACATATTAATATATATTAACTAATATTAAATATGCCAACCTACACTACACTGTGTTAAATGAACTAACCTACCTTATCCACTCATACGTATGAGTGTTCTTTTAAAAAATCCCAAACTAACACAAAAGTTAAAACTCATGTGTAATAAACTTACGGTAATGCCTTTAATGCTCCATGCCTCATGCCTTTTCGCCGATCGACATATCGGCGTTTTTAAGGAATGCATTGTTTTAAAGTGCCGATGCGAAATCGCATGTATCCCCAATGCCATATATATAAAAATGCTTTTGTTTAATCGGTGGTCGGGGGTTTTCAAAATTTCGGCAATTCGCATCGGGGCTGGCTAATGAGGCCTTAAAAATGTGATAATACAAAAGTCCCGATGCGACATAATTTTTATATATTTAAATATTAATTTAATTTAATTAATTATATTAAATAATAATTAATTTAATTAATTTAATATTTAATATTAAAAATCAATTTTTATTTTGTTTTTTATTTTATTTTAATGAATTTAAGTTTTTAAACTACAGCTAAAAATAAAACTACAGCCACTTGAATGTTTGGGTTTTTGAGATTAATATTGATTTCGAAATTGAAGTAAATTTCTTAAAATCTCAATAATTGATAATTTGGCTGTATAACTAAAAATGAAGAATGTTAGTAAAAACTCGCTACGGGTTGATATTTAAAATGAATGCCTTATTGAACTAATTTATTTACAAAATGCAATATTGTACATTTTATGCATTTTTAACCCAGGCTAGATAAATGATCAGACTTTCAAAGGAGTGCCATTTTCAAACCAGTTGACCAAATGAGGTGAAACAAGCGTCAATGTTAAGCTTATAAAAAATCGATTCTAACAAAGCAATCAAAACAAGAATCCAAATAAAACTAAAAATTAACGAAAGCGTAGGGCAATCAAAAAATAAAAATCAAAAAGGTGCCTAGCCCAAATTTTTATAGAAAGGGTCTCCATTATTCGAAGCGGACGCATCAATAATGGGGGTGTTGTGTTTTTACCACAACAAAACCATCAAAATACAATGTCCAAACATTGTATGTACAGGGACTATGTGTTGCACTAGTACTACAATTACTACTACTACTAACTATACAAATGTCATTTTTGCTAGTTGGACTAGGAAGGATATCCATCTGTGTATCATGTGAGATTGGGGATGGATGAGAAAGATAGCACCCCATATCAGTTTCAAGTAATCAATTTCCAAAGATAAGATCCACGAAATCAACTGGATCATTTTTTTCCTTTGAAGGGAGTAACCATGTGTTTCATGTATGACTCTAAGTTCACTCGAATATAATTATTCATGCCCTTGTACAAAAGCCACAAATGTGACCAGTTCGTAGCAAAACATGCCTATAAATTTCTGGAGCAATCTCTCCGTATGCTTCCAAAATTTCCAAAATTACAATATTTATACATTAGTGAACTCATTGGTCAGATGATAAGTGAATAAGCACATTTCTATGTTTGCCAACCTCTTGGACAAGAGTCTTTTCAAGCTGAATGATCTGTGCATCTATTTTATCCCATATTGCATTGATTTTATTTTCTATAGATAAAGTCATTACGTTTACAGATGCACTTGAATCAACTTAGAAATTATGGAAATTATACATAAAAATTTCGAACGTTAACAGAAATAGAGGGAAAGTGTGTTTGCATATAATGTTAAAGCAGTGAGTGTAGATTCAAAGGAACTAGAGGAAGTACTAGATCCCTTCTGTGAAGAAGCACCATTACCTAAGACCAATTGTTCGAGCATGTACAAAAGCAGTTCCCATTAGCTCACGATCTTTGTCAATTCGAAGAGTGAAATATTCACGCAAGCTTTCTTCAACTTATCAATTATGTTATAATCTAGTTCTGGATGATTTGACGGGTGTTGTGATCTTCCTTATAAAATTCTCTCTCAAAATGTGCTTCATCAACTCTTGTGCAGAGGTCGGCCCTTGGCCACTCAAGTAGATCAAGTGTTATGTTGTTGATCTAGGGCCTCACTCAATGGTTGTTCTTCAACACTCTTCTTCTCAGCTGCAAAAACATAATTGGGTGTCTTTACTGTGTGTTTGAAATTTGTAGTTTCTTCGGTTGCAACATTCTCTTCCTTCTCTTATGCTAGCTCAGTCTGCTCATCTGAAAGAACTATATCAATAATGTGTGCAGCAAGAGCATTCATTTTGTGGTTCCATTGCGAGCATGTATTTTCTTAATGATACTCTTGATGAAATGAATAGCATTGATCCATGCCCATACTCTCAACATTTAGCGTAAAATTAGTTGGCTAGTTTCTATTGCTACCAAAGTTAGTATCCCTTCTCAAAAAGATGAATTTAGGAGGCTTGTTTCTCTCGGTGATCTCTCTTGACCTTTGTTTTAACTATGCCAATTTATTGGATGGAGACTTGATTGTGCGAGTAAAGCTCTCAAATTTAGTTTCTTCTTTCTCCTTGGCCTTGCTTATGGAGGCTTGAGACCCTTTACTTTTGTCTTTGGATTCCTTTGTTGGTTTGTCACCTATGATGACTCCAATCGTAGGCAAGTCCTCTTAAACTGCAATTTCCTCTTCAAAATTTTAGCCAAAGTTGGCTTCACATTTATTTTCACAAATTGTGCAATGCTCCTTGATAAAGCATATGTGGAATAATCGATGGTGATGGATTCATGAGGTTTTGTGCCTTCCATAAACATATTCAAGATATGGTTAAACATCTGATTTAAATCTTTCACTTTCTCTTTTTGCTCCATCTTAAGACTGCCCAACTCTCTTAAAAGCATGGCAAGGGTTTTATCATCAACAAATTTCTCAATAAACATTTTTTTAAACCCCTCTAATTTTGGATTTAGTTCGGATGAAGGTTGTGATACCATATAGTTGCTCTACCATCTAAGGTACATGGATAAATTCTACATATAACATCATCATAACATAGCTCAAGAATTTGCAGATGCAGGTAAAAGTTGTCCAGGTGGTCCTCCATCTTCACTGCTTTGTCAGGGTCATACTTTGTTAACAACTTCTTTGGGTGCCTCGAAATCTTGCATAACACATCTAGCAATGAAAGTGGGCCCTAAGTTATCCAATCCATATCTTGGCATGCCATGTCTTCATCACTGTTTTCCTCCTATTCATTAGAATCTGATGGTTCTTTTTCTTCTTCTTCACCACCTAACCCATGGAAAGTGTCGTCTGAGAGTACTATGTTATCACTGTCATCACAATTGAAAGATGGAGGTTGTTTTGGTTTTTCTACGTTCTCTTCAGAGTCTGATAACTTTTCAAGGGTGGTGATAACCAAATATTTCACTATTGAAACCCAGTGAGGGTGGTTAGGTTCTTCTTTGGAAAATATGGAATATTATGTACTCTGAGTATCAATCCAATAGATCTTGCAAACTTACAAGTGGTAGGGCGAATGGCCCAGATCTAGTCAGGTTGAGAAGGATTACCAAGTTCAGTAATATGCGCAGGGGAGGTGTTAGGAATATTATTGCATTGACTAGAGTGTTAACACTGAAAAATTGTACACTTGTTAGTACAATCCATAAGATATTAAAAGTGTGCAGTAGAATGCATAGGTGGACATTTTTCCAATTGAATACATTATGAATATTTAAAAATCAAAAGTTCTCCTAAGGTCCAAAGTTTATAAAGGAAATTAATTAAGGTCACTTGTATATTTATTCGATAAACGCCTGCAAGCGGCATAACCTCCAAAACCTAAATGGTTGTAGAAAAAGATAACTCAGCAGTCCGGGACCACTCTACACACTTGTAGTCAGTTTTCTAACATGATATTGGCCTAGTATAGTCGAATTCGAGTCACCTTGGAGAAGTGCAACCCTCAATGGAATCCTCTATTCCTACTCATGTGTCGTTATCATACATGTACCAAGAAAGGGAAGAGGGATTCAAAAAACTCTATATAAATGGGCCATGGGAGAGCCAAAACAAGAGACATTTTTATGCTAGCCAAATTGTTGTTTGAGAAAACCACCATTCCATTGTTGAAACCAAGGAAGTGAAGAGCACTAGCATGTTGGCCAAATTGCTTCTAAGCAACCCAACATCTTAGTGAGTGAAGAGGAATCCACCCTTTGGAAAGTCTTCACACTTCTTTGAGAGAGAGGAGAAACTTGCAAAGAGATTGAGGAAAAGAAACCCCCTTGCTGAGGATTTTTGAGCTCCCTAGCTCAAAGAATTCTCTTCAAGTGTCTGAGATTCTAATTGTATTCAACCTCTACCACCAACAATCAATAAAGGGATATTTTTCCATATATTATTGATGTGTTTGCTCCATTTGAGCATTGTTTTGTTTATGTACCTCTTTGTTTAAGTTTATGTTTATGTATGCATTGTTTCCACTATTTACAATGTTGTGTTTATTTAAGTTTGTCCACTAATAACACCAATTTTGACTGTGATCCTTCGTAGGTAACAAGCCACTACCAAGGAGGTATTTTTTGGTACACTTGTGCTCCAAAAACACCACAATAGGAATGGTGACCATACTGATCTCTTTTCATTAATTTAGAGATTGTTTGCAGGACCTCCTCTCTACACAACCATCCTTCAAGGCACTCTTCACCTCCCTGGATTTTTTATAGTCCCCCAGGATCTATTTTGAGCCTGTGGAAGTGAAAAAATTTCAAATATTTCTCACCCGCATGCTTTTTTCTCGGACATACATGAAGTGCGCATATTTTTCTGCAAAAACCACGAAGAGTGCATCTGTTTCTTCAAAACCCGCACGGCAAACAGAAAGCAAAGAAAAGCCTTGTATTTTTCAGTTTTCTCAGGTGATTTCCAACCTTTAGTGAATTTCCTTCACCTTTGCTTTCTATGTTTTCTATTTAGTACACCAGATTACTTGAATGAACTCTAATTCATCAAGCAATTAGATTTTTTTGTATTTGCAACAAATACCCACATAGCTTAATTAGGGAGGAAAGTAAGTGGCCAAAATCCACATATGTTTTCAAACTATTTTTTCTTAAATTTTCTGCAAATCACATAGCTTAATTAGTGAATCAAGTAAGTGGCCCATTATCCATGAATCTTTCTACTAACCAAAGCATTTTTTGGGACTAGGAGAAAATTTGACTAGAGAAAGTAAGTAATCTTTTCTTCCCTTGTGTCTCTTAGACGAACCTAGGATTGCATATGAAAACCTTCTTGAAAACATTTGAATTTCCATCTCCCTCATTAAACTCCACATAGTTTAATAGGAAAAATTAAGTGGCCCATAATCCACAAACAAATTTCTTTTTTCCATGCAAGGAACAACCAACACTTAGTGTAATTAGAAGGATACTGAAAAGGATCATCGCATATCCACATCTTATCACACTTTGTATGCTCACTTGCATCACGCACTAAGCCTTCATATGCTTTGTACTCAAGGATCATCCAACTTTTGGGTCTTTGGTTACTTAATCTATTTTGGCTTACAAAGTCACTCCATAAGTGAATTAAACCTCTTTAAAAACAACCATAACTTGAAAAATTAAATTCCCCCACAAGGTCCACCAAAACATTTATAGTTCAAGTTAGGGCTATTGGGGGTAGGTGATGAGCCCCATAAATGGGTAATTATATGGGCTCATTTTACCTCCTAACATAGTTAAATCAACCATTCTCTTAGATTATTGCATGTTTTTTTATTATATTTATGCTTCTGGAGTGAGTTGAGTTAGTTATGATGCCATGTGGTCTAATATGTGGTTAATGTAGATTTTTGTTGAATTTTGAAGACAAAGTCAAAGATTCAATGGACAATTGGTAGCAATAATTTGAAGTGGAAAAAGGAGAGTACTTATAGGAGGGAACCCCCCTCATTTATTACTCCCCACTTCAAATTCCCCTTCATGCTGCTCGGAGTACAAACAACCAAATCAATGCACTAGGAGGCAGTCGAGCAAGTGGAGGATAAGTGATGTTTATCTCGAGTTTTGGGAGCCAAGCCTCCCTGATTTCAAGGAAGTTGTTGGGAGCTTTATTTGTATAAGTAGAGAGGCGTAGGGCCTCACTAGGGTCATATTTTTATTGTACTTTTGCTATTGTAAAGCTCTTCTCAACTTCGAGCTTACTTTTGTGGACAGTTTCATGTAGTCCTATTATTGTTTTGATAATAAAAATGAGATCCTTTTTGAGCTAGCGTTGAGTTACCTCAGATGGCTAAAGCTCTTGGTTTAGGGCCCAATCCAAGCAGCCAAGCTCCTCTTTGTCTGTATTTATATGCTTTGTTTCAGTTTATGGATGAGTTATTGTTAGATGAATTTCTTTCTTGGTTAAGAATAGGTTGCTTTTTATGGTTTAGTAGTTTGCTTTCATTTGTGTTTTCTATAGTAGGTTAAGTAGTGATAGAAAGAAGATTCAAAAGGCTAGCAACAGTGCCTTGGCCTCTTTTCCTCCCTTTGGGACTATGAATTGAAGCAAAGACCCTCTTGCTACCCCAAAAACACAGATTTTCCTTCTCCATAGGATTTCTAGTGTTTGCAAGTGTGTTAGAAGGTTAATGCTTTGCTTTAGATCTCTTCCACCATGCTCATTTCTGTATTTGTAATAAGTCTTCTTCCATGCTTTCTTTTCTTGTAGCATTTCTCAGCATTCACTTCCATGGATCATAGTTTAGACTAGCTTGATGCAAAATTCTGTTTTTTTAGATGTACTCACTTCCTTGCTTGCTTGATCTTATTGGTTGACTGTCAGTTCTTTTGCAGCAGATCTATCCTCACAACAGGTTAGCCTATCATCCATCACATTCTCTCTTTGATCCATCACCTACAGGTAAGCCAAAGTTCACCTCATATCTGCCTTAGTTTTCTGCATTTTTCCATAGGACTTCTTCCTCTCTCCCAATCATCTTTCCCTCTCCTAGTGATTCTTGGTGGACCCTAGGTGCCCTAACACATCATCCCAACCTTCACCTACCTTTTCCACCCACTCTCACACCCTCAAAACCTTCAAAACTACTCTCGGCATCCTCCTGTAGACCCACTGTAGACCTCTTGTAGATCCCTTGTGTCCTCCTGTAGATTTTCCTGTAGGCTTTCTTTTGAAGGCCGAGTGTGGGAAAAGCCTCCAGAAGGCCACCCGAGACCTCCTAGGACCCATCCACACCATCCTACATCCCCACAAAGCCCAAAGTTTCCCTTCAACACCACCTATTCACTTCCACCTTCACACACAATAAAATACATGCTTGTAAATTTCACATAAAAATCCAAAAAGATGTTTTTTACTCATTTACCTCTAGAAATAGCGTGAGCAGATGTTGTTTACTTCCTTGAGTAGGTAATGTCATTAATTTCATGGTTTTCATAGTGCTTTCTACAAAAGTAGGATTAGTTGGTTAACTAGGGTTTGCTAGGTTTACTTTATGTTTCGGTCTTTTTTGTTTCTGCAATTAGAGTAGCCTCTGTAGAGTAAGCTTTCCTTTCTTTCATCACATATAGAGTTTCTTCTGGAATCCATAGAAGTTGGTTTGAAATCCAAGTGATCTTGCACCAGCTGACCAAGTGACAGCCTGTAGTAAGAACTAGTACTTATGCATACAGCATTGTCGCTTCCAAGTTTGTTACGAACTACCGGGTTGATAAGAGTAAAGTAGGTAGCCTAGGAGTTGCAGCATTATTGCCGCAATACTGGTGCTCACCACTTTTTGGCACCATTTTCGGGGAAGCATCAGAGTATTTTGTGATTACTGCTTTCTTCTATTTTCTATCGCAACATTCTGCTAAATAGTTTATTTTAGCAAAAATAGAATAGTCATTTCTTTCAGCTTCTACATTTCCTTGCTTTCCTTTTCAATTCTACAAATTTCATTTTAGCAAGAGTAGGCTAGTCATTTCTTTCAAGTTCTACATTTCCTTGCTTTCCTTTTCAATTCTACAAATTTCATTTTAGCAAGAGTAGGCTAGTCATTTCTTTCAAGTTCTACATTTCCTTGCTTTCCTTTTCAATTCTACAAATTTCATTTCTGCAAGTTCATTTCAGTTAATTGAATTTTGTTTTGTTCAATCCATTTCAGTTTTGTAGGTACAATCAGTGTGACAAAAACAAAAACCAACCAAAAATATTTCGTTTCATGCCTCGTGGGAATAGAGATAATTCAGGAAAATTCTTGCCCAACACCCCCACTACCTCACACAGCCAACCTTCTCTCTTCTTCAGTGGCAGTGATCAAGAAGAACCTTTAAGTGAACAACCAAAGATATTTGAAGAACCTATAGGGGAAGAAGAAGAAGAAGACATCCCTCCTAAGCCAATGACTGAAAACAAAAATGCTAGGGGGAATGGAGAGAGAATAAAGGGTACCTTTCCCATTAGGGAGACCAATGGGGACACCAAAATCAAGAATATAAGCCCTTCAGCCCTACCTCACTTCCATGGCTTGACTACAGAAGATCCTGACACCTTCTTGTTTGAGTTTGTTGTCATATGTCAAACCTATGACTATGCAGAAGACGAGCAAAAGTTGAAGCTATTCCCTTCTACTCTCAAGGATGCAACATTACATTGGTTCATGGGGTTACCTGGCAATAGAATCACCACTTGGGCTCAGATGCAGTAGACCTTTAATGACAAGTATCGAGACTACTATAGGTCAAAAGATACCAAAGAAGAAATCTTCCAAATGACCATGGGAAGTGATGAATCTTTGGAAGATTATGAAGAGAGGTTCCAGCTCAGCTACAAAAGGGCCAGGTGTACACTTGACCCTGAATCTCTGAAGTTGGTCCTGCTCAGGGGAGTTTCGGAAGACCTTCTATACACCCTCCATCTGCTGGTTGGGGGAGACATCTACCAATTATCTTATGAGGACATAAAGACTATTTTTAGAAACCATTCTAGAGCAGCTAGAAAGAAAGGTAGGGGGATTCAACCCATAGCCAGTACCTCCTCTTCCAATTCATCAATTACAAGTGAAATTGGAAACATGCTGGAAGACTTCAAAAGTGAGATTCTGCAGACTCTTGCCATGTAGATGGATACCTTGCATATCAAAAGAAAACAAGAGGAAGCAGAAAGGGCTTTGGCCATCTTTTGTCCTAGATGTACCAGGAGGCATCCTAGGAACAAATGTCCATTGAAATCTATAGAGGTTTGTTCAGTCTGTGAAGAATATCATTCTACAGATAAGTGCCCTTCCTTGCCTGGACTTAAAGCTGTATACCAAGTGGCTGAAGGAGTCACTGAACCACTCTATTTCATGAACCAAAGGAGATCGCATGGACCTAGACCATACCAGTAGGGGATGCAAGGGACATCTCAGGCATACTACAACCCCAACCAAGTCACTTCCATACCTTGTTGGGGCCCTCCTGCACATCCTTCCTAGTCCACACCTCCTCCTTAGTCCTTCCCATCTCAATATCATGCCCAACCAACCGCTCATTCATTTCAATCCTATGTTCAGCTACAACCTCAATGGAATGCATCTCATCAGGGGTGGAGGACCTAGTACAACTCTCCTCCCAGTCTTTTGCCTCCCACCACCTGCTCAACCACAACCATTACCTTCTACTCCACCAAGGCAACCCCAAATGCTTGCCCAGCTGAACCCAAACCCGAACAACAGATAGGCTCAGCAAGTATATAGTGGGGAACCATCATGCCCAACTTATGTTGTAGAGATTCAGGAGATTAACCTACAATCTGGGAAGGTTCTCCTAGACATCTAGCCTCCACCCAGGGAGGTTGAGGAAGATAAAGAGGAAAGTGAACCTAAATCAATTCCACCCTTTCCTGAGAGACTATCCGGGACAACATAGCCTACCCCAAAAGAAACTAAACTTCTGGGAGAATTGAAACAGTTATGTGTGAAGATACCACTTCTCCAATCCATATAATATGTGCCTATCTACAATAGGTTGATCAAAGCGAAGTGATTTAGGCATCCAGGAAGGTGCAAAAGAGATGCCCCAACCATCAATGTCAAAGGACAATTGTCCGACCTGATGTTGGGGCTGGTAATTTGTCCGAAATATCCGGACCCTACAAGCCCAGTAGTTGATTTCCACATCAATGGCACCATGATCCCACATACCTTGATTTATTTGGGAGCCACCATTAATGTGATGACGAAGGACACAATGCTCAAACTTAACCTCTAGGGCTCCTTGAGGAAGACCACGACAGTACTGCAGCTAGCAGACCGCTCCACCATGACCCTTGAAGGGATTGTGGAAAATGTGATGGTCTCCATTGATTCTTGGGAGTACCATACTAATTTCGTAGTTCTCCAGCCAAAGGCAAAGCTCACTGGGTATCCTCTCATCCTGGGAAGACCCTGGTTAGCTACTGTCGATGCCTACATTAGCTGTTGAGCTGGGAACATGACCATAAAGAACGGGCATATGTCCAAGCAGTTAATCCTATACCCTCCTTGCCAACCCTTGCTAGAACATGATCTACCTCTCTGGTTGGAGGAGGAGGATGGGGATGAGGTCTATTCTGCACCACTTTGTGCATTAGAAACCACCATGGGGGGAAAACTATAAGATGAGGATGATATGATTGAAAATTTGATTCAAAATCCACCCCCCCAGTGTCTTAGCATTAGAGGGCATAGTGAGAGAAATCCAAAACAACCCCTCAACTAATCTCTGTATGGCTGACCTGACCTCTCTTCATGTTAAGAATATAGAGTTCGACCCAGAAAGAACCATGAAAATCAATCCATCCCTATCCACTTCCCAGGAGAAGGAGATGTGCAGCTTATTGAGAAAGCATTTAGATGCCTTCTCCTGGAGTTATAAGGAGATGAACGAGTGCACCCTTCAGTATGTACTCATCATATATACATTAAGGAAGATTGCAAACTAGTCAGGCAGCCTCAAAGGAGGATGAATCCAGCACTTAAAGACATTGTTAAGGAAGAATTGCAAAAATTGCTTGATGTAGGATTCATCTACCCCATCTCTAACAGTGAATGGGTCTCTCCTTTGGTGCTAGTGCCAAAGAAAAATGGCAAGTGGAGAATTGGTGTCGACTATTGGAAATTGAACAAAGCCACTAAAAAGGACCATTTTCCTTTACCGTTCATAGATCAAATGTTAGATGGTCTGGTGGGGAAAATGTTTTTCTCCTTCCTAGATGGGTTTAGCTGGTACAATCGAATTCAAATCAGCCTGGAAGACCAAGATAAGACAACTTTCACTTGTCCTTGGGGTACCTTTACATACCGGGTCCTTCCTTTTGGTTTGTGCAATGCTCCAGCCACTTTCCAAAGAGCGGTATTGAGTATATTTTCTGAACTGGTTCATGATGCAGTGGAAATATATACGGATGATTTTACTCCTTATGGTTTTAACTTTCAGGAAGCTTTATCTAACCTAGGAAAAGTTTTAGACAAGTGTATTGAGATGAACCTATCCCTCAGTCTGGAAAAATGTGAATTTTTGATGAGTGAAGGGACTATGTTAGGTCATGCAATATATCAACAAGGACTGCAGGTGGACCCCAAGAAGATTTCCATCATCCAAAGGGTCCCACCTCCTTAAAAGGTGAAAGATGTCAGAAGTTTCCTAGGCTTATCTGGATATTACCGAAGATTCATTAAAGATTTTAGTAAGCTAGCCTCTCCTTTGTTTGGCCTTTTAGGCAAAGATGTTGAGTTCATATGGTCCGAAAATTGTCAAGAAGCCCTAGATACCTTGAAGAGCAAGTTACTAACTGCCCCAATTCTCAAAGGCCCAAACTGGGCCCTACCCTTTCAAATTCACACAGATGCCTCAAACAAAACAATAGGAGAAGCTTTAGGACAAATTGATGAAAAGTTGCCTTATGCCATATATTTTATAAGCAAAAATTTGTTAAAGGCAGAGTTAAATTACACAGTGACCGAGAAGGAACTCCTAGCTGTTGTTCATTCCTTAAACAAATTCAGACATTATATCACAAGCTATCAAACCTTCATGCACACTGATCATGCTGCAATTAGATATTTGATGAACAAACCAGATGTAAATGCTCACATTATAACCATTATTGATAAGCTTGGTAAAGAAAATGTTGTTGCTGACTTTTTGTCTAGAGTAAATTTGCCTGCAGGTGAAGAAGGAATGGTGGATGACCAAATGCCAGATGAACATCTGTTTTCTATTTCAGTACTCTCTCCATGGTTTGCTGATATAGAAAACTACTTCGTTTCAGCACAGTTTCCACCACACCTGTCATCAAAAGAGAAGAGCAAGATAGTAAGGAAAAGCACCCCTTTCACCTGGATTGGAGGTAATATCTTCAAACTTGGACCAGATCAGATCTTGAGAAGATGTGTCAGGGAGGAGGAAGTCTTTGATATTCTCCTGACCTATCATGATGGGCCTTGTGGAGGTCATTTTGTAGCAAAGAGAACTGCCTTCAAAATATTGCAAGTAGGCTACTATTGGCCCACTCTTCATCAAGATGTGAGGAGATACAGTAGCAAATGTGATCGGTGTCAAAGGATGGGGAAACCTACTCCAAAGGATGAGATTCCCATGCAACCTCAAGTGACCTTTGAGCCATTTAAGAAGTGGGGCATGGACTTTGTGGGTCCTATTAGCCCTCCTTCAAGACAGAAACAATACATCATTGTGTGCATCGATTACCTAACAAAGTGGGCAGAAACAAAAGCAATCAAAGCAGCAACAAAGGAAAAAGTAGCTGATTTTTTGAGAGAAAACATATTCTACAAGTTCGGGTATCCAAGAGAATTGGTCACAGATCAAGGCAGTCAGTTCACTTCCAATTTGATTGAAGACCTGCTCACACATCATAAAATCAAGCACAGGACTTCCACCCCTTACCATCCACAAGCCAATGGGTAGGTGGAAGTCACTAATAGAGCTTTGGAAGGAATTCTAACTAAGGTAGCGAGCAGCAGTAGAAAAGACTAGGTGGAAAGATTAGTTGAGGCCACCTAGGCCTACAACACAACATGGAAGACCACTATGGGGTTCACACCCTATGAACTGGTCTATGGCAAAAAGGCTTTGCTGTCAATAGAATTTGAATTCAATACACTAAGGATGGCAGCTTAGCTAGACCTAGACCTCAGCCATGCACACAAGGAAAGGTTACTCCAGCTCAATGGATTGGATGAACAAAGATTAAAGGCCCTTCTCCACACAGAGGTAGTTCAGCTTCAGAGGAATATATGGCATGCCAAAAATATCAAGGAGAAGCAATTCCAAGAAGGATATTGGGCACTACTCTATGATTCAAGGTATAAAGACTTCAAAGGCAAGTTGAGGACAAGATGGCTAGGACCCTACACTGTGGAAAAATGCAATGATAATGGTTCAGTCCTGATCAGAACCATTGATGATGAAGCCATCCCCATGCTTGTCAATGGACATCGGTTGAAAATTTACAAGAAACCCCTCTCCAAGCGAGAGTTCATTGAAGATTTGAATAAGATAGTGATGGTAGTGGAGCATGTCTTAGCCTCCACTTCACCCACTCACTAAAGGAAAAAAAAAAAAAAAATAAGGACTCAAGTGAAAACCTCCATGAGGCGCTTGAAGTCCCATCATTGGGTTGAAAACCTCTCCTGAGGCAGCCCAGTGATGTCAAAAAAAAATGAAAAGAAAGAAAAAGAATAAGATCCCTGGGTGAAAACCTCCCTTGGAGGCGCCCAGGGTAGGCAATTAGGGTGAAAATCTCCTTGAGGCACCCTAGTTGTTTTAAAAAAAAAAAAGAAAAAAGAGAAAAAAGAAAAAGAAAACTGAATTTTAATGTGCATTGCAGGTTTGCAGGAGGACCATAGAGAGAAAGAGGAGATGCCACAAAGCCCTGACATTCACACCAGCACCTATTTCATTTCCTCCACACTCTTCTCCATCATTTCTGACCTTTCTTCCACCCCATTGTGTTTTTTTCCGGAAACTGTGTGTTCTATAGGAGGCTCTTGTAGGAATTATAGAGAGCTAGAAATGGTTCCAAAAAGCAGTTTGAGGGGTTGGAAGCTTCATGAAGAACATATAAACCCTCCTACATCTATCAACCCACATTTCCATCCATTCCACACCTGCATCACATCATCATCATCATTTTTTCTTCCTGTCCCAGAAAAACACAGTTTTTAGTAAAAAGAGACAAAAAAATTAAGAAAGGAAGTAGCACCTCAAACCTCATCTGCAGCTTACCTATTACCTCTCCATCTCCATCAACATCTTTGTAATCATCCTCATAGCCCTCAGCACAGAAATAAGCTGAAATTTCAAGGGGAGAAGTAGTTATAGGAGCTCCTGTAGGAATTCTTGTAGCAGCTGATCCCATTAAAATCAAGCCACGGCAGCAAAATAAGTGCAACCATGAGGATTGAAGGAGACATCTGAAGCTTAGATCCAGCCAGAGGATACCTACAAAAGAGAAACAACCACACATTAGAAAGCAGAGAGCATGCAGCAAGGGAAACACAGGCATGCAGCAGTAGAAGGAGCCAAAATACCTCGCAGCACATACATTCGACTCACAGGTAAGTGAATAATGCACTCCTCTGTTTGCATTTGTGTAATTGAAAGATATGAATGAGTAATGAGATGGTTGAGGTTGAATGAGGAAAATTTGTCCAGTTAACTTGGCCACCTTCATCTAGTTGACTACACTCATCCGAAGATGTCACCCACATGTGCGCATAGTCAACTCAGAGAAAGATACCCAGGACAGGTAGTGGAGGGTATGTAAACTCTGATGCAATAATGAGAGGTGATTACAGGAAGGAACTATGATGACAAGGTAGGTGGGGACCAACAGTCCAAATATGGACAACGTGCATTTTTTTCAGCTCACCCCCATCACCAGAAATATCTAAAAGAAGTAATAAGTACTCCTCCTCGATCACTCTCACCACCTTTTCCCTCATTCTCTCCTCATAAACTTAGCTGCAGCAAACTCCTTGTCACCCCACAACCTCGAAACCATCATTTTGCATCGATCTCGCCCATTCTCCCACTCTCGGCGTTGTCTACAGGAGCCCTTACAGGTTCTATAGGAGCACCTACAGGCAGTTCAAAAGGAGGGGCAGTGAGCTATTTTTAAGAAGAAAACATGGGTTTTTTTCTCGATTTCTGGTTTGAGGAGGTAGGTTCCATGAATACCCACCTTGATTATTAGCATATGAAATAAATAATATCATTTTAAGGAGGAATTGAGTCCATAGAAGAAGAGGAATTACATACAAATTTCCTGCCTGTTTAAAAAAAAAAAAACACAGTTTTCCTCTATTTTCCTGTTTCTTCAAAATTATTGTCTCCCTCTACATTTGGTGTTCAAAAGGGGTATAAGCACAATGATAGGAGGATTCATGGGGAAGGAGCCCACTAATTCCACCAGGCTCCATGAACATCTCCAAGTAGTGGCCATATTCACAAGGGCAAATTGGATGAACTTTTTGAGAAATCCAGGAATTTTCCCTCTTTAGTCCCTCACTCAAGAACACATGCCACTGTCACTTTTAGAGGTCTTTCCATGGAGATAACCCCTGAATTTATCAGTAGGGTTACTACCCTTCCTCTTGGATTACCTTGAAGAAAAGATGAAAAACCAATTGGATAGGCTGCCAAGAAAAACTTCTTCCAAAACAACGAACATCCTATAGAAGATAAAAATGGCATTAGAATGGCTAGCATACCATACCCTTGGGATGAGGTTAGTTATCAAATCATCAAATACATTTCCTATGAAGGGAGGTACAACATAGTCTATGGATACCATTTTAGAATCCTTTATGAGCTGAGATATGGCATGGACACTCCAACACCCCAAAAACTCAGCATCCCCTATTTCCTCCTGCAGTCCCTCATAGACTCTGGCATTAAGTTTAAGGCAGGGAGTCCAGATCAGCTGGCTCACCATGGGTTAATCAAAATTTTAGTGGAAGAATCCCTCCATACATTCACACTCCCTATAACATGGGAAGTCTTTAGGAACATGACAACAGAAGATGACATAAAGGCCCTCACCTATGATATCAGTCCTTCTGACAGTGAGGAAGAAGAGCAGAAAGGGGGAGAAGGGGAAGCAACTGATGACTTAGCAGGACAAGAAAAGGAGGAGGAAGAAACTAAGATAGAAATGGAGAAGGGGGAAGAAACATAATAGGAAGAAATAGAGCAAACAGAGATAGAAAAGGAGGCAGAAGGATGAGAAAAGGAGGCAGCAGAGGCAAAACAAAGAGAAGGGTCCCTTGAGACCCTGGAAAGGGAGGTAGCAGCTGCCCTCACGGCCCTGAGCACACCAATTAAGCCAAAAGAAAAGAGGAAAAGGCAGGCCTCCATGTATTTCAAGGCCAGGAAAAGCACAACGATCAAAACAGGGAAACCCCAGTCATCTTCAACAGTGCCCATTACAATTGAAGATTCACCCACTGTCAAAGGGGAAGAATCTCCATCTAAAACCCCTATCACATATGAAAGAGGGACTCCTAGATCTTCCACCTGGAAGGAAAAAGTGCAACTAGAGTACCCAAAAACAGTCCTACAGGAGGCACAGACAGTTCTACAGGAGACATTGTCAAAGCTACAGGAGACCCAACAGCTGGAGAAAAGAATAAGAAGAGCAGCCAAAAGGGAAGGAGGAAGTTATAGAGCCACAAGAACTTGATCCCTGGCCCAACCTTGGCTCCTATTACCATCTTCTTGAAGGAGGAAGGATAATTCCACAAACATTTGCAATTCCACTATTCTTTGAACTAGAGAAGGAAAGAATAAGAACACATAGGTGGATGAAAATAGAAAAATCCAAGGAAGTTGAGGATGTTGGCCATATGGAGAACAAACTTAGAGAAATGGGTAGAGAGTTAAGTGTTGTCAGACATAGAGAAGCAATTGCAAGAAACCAACTTCAAACTGAAAATGAATTGCTAAGGAAGCAGCTAAAGGAGAAAGAGACCCAGCTGGCATGCATGGCTAGCTTATCCATGGAGGCACTGCAATGTAGAACACCAACAAAATCCTATGGATTATACCTCAAGGACCCATGGCTACAATTTCAGATCAAGACTTTGGCACAAAGAGGCATAATGCCTTTTCAAGATCATAAACAGTTTATGAACCTGTGTGATCAAAGCACAATAGAAGATAAGGCAAAGATGGTAGAATTTTACCTTCATAATATGGCCCTCACAAACATGAATGTGTGGGACCCCAATGCTAGGCTAGGTGACCTACCACTAATGGCCATGGTTTCCTGGATGAACCATGAAGAGTTAAGGGCAACAGAAGTAAAAAGGTTGATGATAAGGGAGTAGAATGAGCCATTAATAATTAGAGTTGAGCCATTAGATCCCATGGCTCTCATCAGCACACACCAACTACTTGCCAATAATCCTCAAATTTTTCCTAGATATATAAGTGATCAAGCACAGGCCATTTCACATTTTTAGGACATGGAAATGTTACTTGGGGATGACTATGTGCATGCATGTATGAGGAGATGGAACACCTTACCACACAGTGTGAAGATCAAGGAATATCATTCCACAATGAGGATGAAGGAGGCACTAAGGAGAGTGCCAATGTACGAGCACTCAATGCAGAGGCTGCAGGTCAATTGGATTGGCCTCAAATTGAGTCCACCACTACTGTTAGGCATGCTAGAAGGAAGAACGGAAGAAGAAGAGCAGAGGCAGTGGGAAGAGATAGATAGAAAAGCAGGCTTCTATGACAAGGGAGAGGAAGCAACATCAGAAGCTTGGGATGCTAGAGAGGCCACCAAGGCCATAAAAGATGAGGAGATGGACTAAGATGCTCAGAGGATGAGCAACACCTTCAGTAGGGGGGTGATGATGAGCCCCATACATGGGTAATTATATGGGCTCATTTTTCCTCCTAACATAGTTAAATCAACCATTATCTTAGCTTATCACATGTTTTTTTATTATATTTATGCTTATGGAGTGAGTTGAGTTAGTTATGATGCCATGTGGTCTAATATGTGGTTAATGCATATTTTTGTTGAATTTTGAAGACAAAGTCAAAGATTCAATGGACAATTGGTAGCAATAATTTGAAATGGAAAAAGGAGAGGATTTATAGGAGGGAATCCCCCTCATTTATTACTCCCCACTTCGAATTCCCCTTCATGCAGCTCGGAGTACAAACAGCCAAATCAATGCCCTAGGAGGTAGCCGATCAAGTGGAGGATAACTTATGTTTATCTTGAGTTTTGGGAGCCAAGCCTCTCTGATTTTAAAGAAGTTGTTGGGAGCTTCAGTTGTATAAGTAGAGAGGCCTAGGGCCTCACTAGGGTTGGATTTTTGTTGTACTTTTGCTATTGTAAAGCTCTGCTCAACTTCGAGCTTACTTTTGTGGACAGTTTCATGTAATCCTATTACTATTTTGATAATAAAGATGAGATCCTTTTTGAGCTAGAATTGAGTTACCTCAGAGGGCTGAAGCTCTTGGGTTAGGGCCCAATCCAAGTAGCCAAGCTCCTCTGATGAATTGTTGTTAGATGAATTTCCTTCTTGGTTAAGAATAGGTTGTTTTTGATGGTTTAGTAGTTTGCTTTCATTTGTGTTTTCTATAGCAGGTTAAGCAGTGATAGAAAGAAGATTTAAAAGTCTATCAATAGTGCCTTGGCCTCTTTTCCTCCCTTTGGGACTTGAATTGAGGCAAAGACCCTCTTGCTGCCCCAAAAACATAGATTTTCCTTCTCCATAGGATTTCTAGTGTTTACAAGTGTGTTAGAAGGTTAATGCTTTTCTTTAGATCTCTTCCACCATGCTCATTTCTTTATTTGCAATAAGTCTTCTTCCATGCTTTCTTTTCTTGTAGCATTGCTCAGCATTCACTTCCATGGATCATAGTTTAGACTAGCTTGATGCAAAATTTTGTTTTTTTAGATGTACTCACTTCCATGCTTGCTTAATCTTATTGGTTGACTGTCAATTCTTTTGCAACAGATCTCTTCTCACAGCATGTCAGCCTATCAGCCATCACATTCTCTCTTTGATCCATGCCCTACAGGTCGCCCAAATTTCACCTCAAATCTGCCTTAGTTTTCTGCATTCTTCCAAAGGAATTCTTCCTCTCTCCCAATCATCTTTCCCTCTCCTAGTGATTCTTGGTGGACCCTAGGCACCCTAAAATATCATCCCAACCTTCACCTACCTTTTCCACCCACTCTCACACCCTCAAAACCTACAAAATTGCTCTCGGCATCCTCCTGTAGACCTCCTGTAGATCCCCTATGTCCTCCTGTAGATTTTCCTGTAGGCTTTCTTTTGAAGGTCGAGTGTGGGAAAAGCCTCTAGAAGGCCACCCGAGACCTCCTAGGACCCATCCACATCATCCTAAATCTCCAAAAAGCCCAAAGTCACAGTTCAACACCACCTATTTGCTTCCACCTTCACACACAATAAAATACATGCCTATCAATTTCATATAAAAATACATAAAAATCCAAAAAGATGTTTTTTGGTCATTTACTTCTAGAAATAGCGTGAGTAGATGTTGTTTACTTCCTTGAGTAGGTAATGGCATTCATTTCATGGTTTTCATAGTGATTTTTGCAAAAGTAGGATTAGTTGATTAAGTAGGGTTTGCTAGGTTTACTTTATGTTTCAGTCTTTTTCCTTTCTACAATTAGAGTGGCCTCTGTAGAGTAAGATTTCCTTTCTTTCATCACATATAGAGCTTCTTCTGGAATCCATAGAAGTTGGCTTGAGCTCCTAGTGATCTTGCGTCAGCTGACCAAGTGACAGCCTGCAGTAAGAACTAGTACTTGTGCATACAGCACTGTGGCTTCTAAGTTTTTTACGAACTACTGGATTGATAAGAGTAAAGTAGGCATCCCAGGAGTTGCAGCATTATTGCTACAATACTGGTGCTCACCAGTAGGCATCTCATAAGCCGCCATGGTCATTTTAAACCATTGGAACATAGTTGTTGATTTTTTAGGGAGCATGAAATCCTTCAATCACCCCATGAAAAATAAAACCTGAGCATGGTAAAGACCCAATTTAGAGGGGGTTCAGCTTAGGTCCAATGCTTGTGGTACTCTTTGGGGCTACCTGACCCATCTAGTGCTCGGTACCGGTAACTGACTACCAAGAAGCTAAAGACTCGAATGCTCACTCAGATGAAGGTAATTCATGACCAAATCTATGGCATCCTTTCCCTATAGGTGATGATGTAGGCAACACTTCAGCCTCATTACCATTACCTTGATTGATTCTTCGACCACTGGAAGGAATTGCCAGTTATTTTGGGATGTTCCCCTAGGACCCATCAGAGGATATCTCCGCAAGGCCGAGTTACTTTGAGAGCAGACAGGGCGATTAGGTCTTCATAGGACTCTTTATCATACACAACAAAAAAAAAACCTTTTTCTTGTTTGCTTGATCACATAGTTTAAATTAAAGGAAAATAAACCATTTATATTTTCTCTTTACTTTATGTATGTGATCCAATTTAATTTATATTTATCTCCTTCTGTGACCAAACACAAAGTCACGCACACTCTAAATCAACACGATAGTGGACCCACAGCTCCTTATCAATCTAGACATTTTTTACACCTCTCCCCATTGCCAAGAAGTGTGTCAAGGCTCCCACGGTTTAGGCGGAGAGGATGTCACTCAACCACCATTATTGGGCCTTCCTTTTTTTGGTGCATCTTTGCTTAAAACTTCTCCACAGAAAAGTACACCCTTCACCACTCTAGAAGGATCCCTACATGCTACCACCTTTGGGAGTGCACACACCTTTCCTTTGGATGGTCCCCGAGATACCCATCAGGGTAGTTCTCGTGAGACATGCCCATAGAGGACTCCATTGCATATAGTTTTCCAAAATCATTTTTCGATGTTAGGTAATGTACATATCTCATTCTTAGCTTCGTTAAATCTCCTAGATTTAAGCAAGCTAACCAATGACCTGATCACACTGCCAAAATTAGCTAGCTATGCCCACAAAGATCCTTTCAGATATTCCAAAGTATTAGGGAAAGCAGGGCGAAGACCCAGGTGTTACAGGGAAAAGTGTCTATATAGAACTGCTCTATCCCACTAAGGTGTGACAGCTGCCTTAGAAACAAACAGAGAAAATATACTTTCGTTTTTCCTTTATGAATTATAGATAGAGAGGAACAGAAAGACCAACCTCTGTCTTGCGCTAATCTCCTGATTTGATTCCTCTCTTCTTTGGTAGTCTTCAGCTACCTGCTCCCTTGCACGCCTAGCTTCGCAAAGTACCTGTAAGATCACAGAAGCATAGCACTATACAAAGACATGGATCTATAATCATAAACGATCTAGAATCAGATGTAAATTGACCATACAGATGTGGCAAGCATCAATGACACAAAAGCATGGAGGAAAACTCGAATAGATTTTATTGATCAACAAGAAAAGAGCCAAGAGGAGTTACAACCAGTTGTTCTGACCCATCATCAACCTCCCAGAAAAGAAGCCCTTCTTCACCTCAAACAAAGCTTAGATCACCCAAAAATCTGATGTTTGTCTCAAGAAACCAACAACAATTCCTTACAATATGCAAAATTCCAGCCTCTGGATCTTTGGGATGAGGGATCCATATATAGATGTTTGTAATGGAGATGAGTCAGCTCATGATTTGATTAGTGTCTTCCCTCTGATAGTTCTTGCTTCCACTTGGAGATTGATGGTCTCTTACTCATCCTTGGTCGAATTCAGAGAGGCAAGTGTCACAGGAGAAGATTCTGGAAGCTTCCATTGCCTCTCGACCTCGCGGAATGACATTGCCATTTGTCATTTCTCGCCCATCGCACCCCACAGAAGGGATTTTTGAAATGCAACGCACCCACACAATTTATTTAGGTGAGATGCAACGCACTTAGCCAGTGGAGCAGCTGAAATGATCCTGTTTTGACGAATTCTGAGCAGTTTTTCATGGAGAACTTCTGGGAGAAGCTGTAATCTATTGACCTTGTTCTTTTAGGGATTAGAACAACACTTTTAGGGACTTAGGAGCTCTTGGTTTATGGACATTTCATGCTTGGGGTTGTAGGGCCCAAAAATGTCTATAACAGTTGCCCCCTAAAGCATGAGGTCGTTAATCTTTTGATGTCGGGTGAAATGCTTTATTATGAGGATCTGAAGTTCTTTCAATGCTGGGAGGAGACCTGTAATAAGATACAATACAATACATTATCTTCATAATATTTTCATGATCTAGCTGAGGCAGGCATTCCCATGCTCAGCTTTATAAATTCATTTTCATGTACATAGGACAGACAATCGTCTGAGTGTAGACTGATGATTCTGATAGAGCCATCATCCTTTTGATTGGATTATTATCTGTGCAGCAATGATGTACATTTGATGTCTTTATTTCCTTGAATATATATCGCAGCACGGATGGATGAAACTAGATCCGGGGTCTTCAATCTCGTTCGATCTTCACTCGAAGTACAAGTCGATCCATGTGAGAAATGTTCTGAAGTCGAACATGGAAAGACATCGCTTGATTACCAGCCAATGATGTAAACTGTTAACAAGCGCGAGAGGAATCACCGATAATGATAATGACCCTCAAGGTACTGTAGTACAATTTACGTGGTGTGAATAAAGGACTTGGCATCGAACACCACGTAAAATCTTTCGGTCGAAGGCCATTGATGTAAACCTGTCGTCGGAAGTGAGAAACTTGCCATTGAGGCATGCAAGCTTCAAAGTACTGAATGGGGTGTTCCTAGATCAACTTCTTGGATAATGAGCTGATGTCGACAAGAAGTGATCCGTCACAGGAGGGCCTTAATGAATCCCACATCAATGAAACGGAACGGAGAAAATGATTTTAATGTAGGTGAAAACGATCTGGTGATATAAGGCTCAGGGTGGCGGTCATGAAAGAATGGAGTATAAATGTATGGTAGTGGGTGAGACACAGGTGAATTCTCTAAATGACTTCTCTTGAACATATCGGCGACACTGATGTGATGGATTGGTAGCATTAACCCCAAATGTGGATGGTATGATGGGACCATGGAGATGTGACCGGTGAATGAAATAACCCAACCCGACTCGGACACGGAGTGGAAGTGTCATGTTCAAGAGCGACTTGCTACCAACAAAGTTTCTTCAAGTTTTCTTCCCAATTTTCCCCAGTCATTGCTGACCAATACCTCTTTATTTTTTTCAAGCTTGAGGAGGATAACATATGCTTGTTCTATAATTTTCCCTTCGGGCAAACCCATCGCTATGTTTTAACGAGACTAGAAATAGTGAAACTCGTTCTCGTCTATAGTCAAGTTTGTCGCTATTACACTTTTAACGAGTTTAACGACAAAGATAACTGGGTCCTTTTCAATTTTAGAGAGTCTGAAAAGGAACGTAAAGGTAACTCCAAAATTCCTTTTTCGTCATCTAATCCATTAAGTTCGAAAAAGTATAAAACAATACAGAAGGGATGAATTTTCGATACTTTTAACGAGCTGAACAAAACAAGTGCTCGATCTTTTTGTGTAATAATCCCTCAGGTCCAAAAAGATTAAAATCTAGAGGAGGGATAACACTTCCTGTCCCTTTAACAAGCTGGAGAGGCCAATGGCTCGGTAATCTTTTCATATTTTACGAGTCAGTTAAAAAGAGCTTAAAGGAGACTCGTCTTTTGAGGAACGAGTGATAAAATGGGTAGCAGCTGATTCCAGGTAAGGTTTGGAATTTTCCAATCATGGAAGTGTTACAAGGATGGCTAGTGAAATCACTCTTCGTAGCTGTTCCTCAAAATGGGTAAACAATCAAATGGGGGTGAATGATCGGCCAATACAAAAGTGGAGGTGATAGTGCAAACACGACCAAGGCCTTAATGGTTGAAGTACTACATTCACGATGGTTATTTACCGGGGGAATAGTTAATTTTTTAACGAGCTTAAATGAGGGAGGAAACATTTGCTCATGGCTTATGTTTATTTTTTAACGAGCTTGAACTATGTGCTAAAACTGCTCGATTAATCCAGTCATGTGATAAGAATGTCTCATATAAAAATGGCAACTTTTAGAGTTTTGCCCCACATCCTTTCTTTATGCAAGTTAGGAAACGACCAATCCTACGAGTTTAAAGGGTTAGAGGACCTACAAATTTAAAAAATAAATAGTCGCTCTTCGCTTGCAAGCCAAAAGGTTTGCATGCCCCCAGGCATAAAACAGAGTTTCAAGGTTACCCCTTCTTTAGTCCGTTAAAACATTTGTTTTACCGAGAGAGGCCTACCTCTTACAGGTTACCCAAAGATCGTTCTATTCACAGCGCAAATAAAACACTTCTTTGGCGATGTCTACCGAAATAGACAAAGGTGAGTGAAGGAGGCTACTCCACTCACATAACCTTGACAAGAGAATCTTGTTCTAGAATAACCCCCTCTTCCAATCATGGACGGGAGTACAGACTAGTCATATTCTCTCCCGGAAACCTACCATATACCCGAAGTTTTCCTGCCGAAGTAGACCAGGGTGCATGCCCCCTGGGTTTCAGTCATGTCCCCCTGAATCACTCGCGCTCATCGGGTGGACGGACTGGAGATTGAGACATTTCTTGCGTGAAAAGTCCATTCAGGGATGGTATATGACTATTTGCTCTGTATGATCCGGGAAATGAAAGCTGGTCTACGAGCTTGACCACTCTTCCTTCATGCGGAAAACACATTACTCTAAAGAGTGAGGAGACAATTGCTCCCATGCAATAAATATAGTCTTGTCCAAGGAGTAGATTGTAATCCAGGGGTCCTTGGACTACCATTACGTTCATGTGAATGGTTTTCCCTCTCAATGTTATGGGCACATCGGGAAGGATCCCTAACGGTTGATTGGTTCCTTTATCAAAACCTATTAGATTTCTCATCTCAGGCAAAAGCGATGGCAAACCAAGCGCTTTCCAGGCAGTTGAGGAAAGGATACTCACAGAAGCCCCCTCATCTATGATGGTACCAGCCATAACCATTCTATATATTTGAACAATGATTCAGAATGGTAAACTAGCTGGTAAACGGGGTCTGCCTAGTTGATTCCAGTCGAAGGAGACAACTAGGTTGCTTGGAGGTGGGACCGAATAGACGGTCGGGTACGACTCTGACGAACTTCCTTCCTGCGATAAAGGAACGGGTAAATTGCCCCCATGTTCATTAGAGTCTGTGCTTATGAAAAGAATTTGGACAGTGTCATCCTTGTTCTCTTCAGTGACTGTATCATCTGAAGATGGAACCTCTGAAGGCAAGACTGGGTCAACTGCTGCCTCAACCTTTTGACTTTCGTCTGGTATGGGTTCAAATGGTTTGTCTTCAATGATAGATGCTTCAGCCAACCAACTGAGCGGGCCAGCCGGATTTTCAACTAGTGACGGACTTGGCAAAAGTTTTTTATATCCAGGAGGAAGTCGTAATGGTGAAATCGGACGATCGTCCAAAACTCTTTTAGCCTCATCTAAGAAGGGACAACAGTGGACGGCATATCGCCTTCACACAGTTTACAAGGAAATCTATATTTTCCTTTTTGTCCTGGGGCTTCACTTTCACTAGTTAACGGTGCATCTTCAACATGATCATCAAAGGTTGACGACACCGAGTTGTGCAAACGAGGAGACCAGTCCCTTAAGATCCGAGGGATGCAAGGACAATCTCTGTGATAGTGGTCTCCTTTGCAAATGACACATGGCGATTTAGGCCTGGTTGGTGCAGTGTGTGGATTTTCGCTAGACGACACTCGTTTGCCCCCATTTGCTTTTGGCTCCTTCTTCTTCTTCTCTTTCTTCTTCTTTTCCTTCTTCTCTTTAGGTACTTGACATTTGGCTTTACCAGCCCCATCAAGCGAAGAGGAAGGAGGAGAGGAAGAATTAGAGGAAGTAGAAGGTTGGTGGGTAACTCTGGATTCGTCTAGTTGCTGGTTCGACTGTTCAGGAATTGTGGTGTTCTGAATGACAGAGGTTGAGAAAAGCCATACAGGCAAACCAATTGTCAGTCCTGGAAGCGACAATGTGGCCATATGGGGTGAACCAACATCTCCCCAAGAGGAGAAGGGACTAGGATTTCCTCCAAGGGGAATTCCTTGGTTGGTGGATTCCATTTTTCTCAACCCAAGATCAACGTAGGAAAGGGTAATGAATATTCTGTTTAAAATAAATTTTAGACGCTTTGACACAACTTGTTTTTTCAATTTTTAAGAGTAGAGAAAAAACAAAAGATGACTCTAGTCTCCTTCGATTTTTAATGAGCCTGAAGTGACAAGTGCTCAGATGGACCTTTTCTGTTAAGGAGTCTGAAAAGGAACAAAAGGGACTACTCTAGAAATCTAGGTAGAGGGATTACCAAACCAATCGTAAAACTACAGAATACTTTTTACGGTATGGCAATCAATCTTCCCAAATGCTGTGTTCAGTGCATTGCGATCGATAGGGCAGCACACACGGCTTCCTATGGATAAAGGATTAAGCCTATTGGTGTCTCCCAAAATATACTCGATGGTACGTGGGAGCACAAGTCCGTATTGGCACTTATCGTCTCAAAGTGGAGGAATCACCCAACCATCAGTGAAAACAACAGTTACCAGGCTTTACGACGCCGGAATACGTCTCTAGCCTAGACTTCTATATGTTGTGCGTTAAGTTCCTAAGCGTTGTTAGATTCATTGAATTTATTTTAAGTTGATCTTGTTTATGAAGTTTGCCTTTCAGGTTCACCGCGAGATGTAGATGTAATTCCTAAAATGCAATCTAAGATGATAAACAAACTTTTTATCTTCTTTATGCAATGAAAATCCTAGCTACTAGGGAAAAGAAAGACATAATATTTTCACAAAGAGCAAAGAGCACACTCTAAATGCACTTTCCTAAATCAAGCCAATCAGACTGTCTATATGCAAATGCACATGCATGTATTTGTTTTCAACTTTCTTAGTATATGAATGCTAAAAAGAAAGTTGATGCACAAATCTGAATTTCTTTTCAAGCGACAAATATCAGCAAGTTTCTTTTCGAAATCAAAAAATGGATACAATCACAACACTTTATGATTTTGAACTGAATACTTGTTCTCGACACTAGAAAATTACAAATTCAGACCAAAAGAAATAGTAACAGGATAATCGACCATCAACAGCAATCAAACTCTTTCCTACGATTGAAATCGACACTTGCGACAGTTTCAAATCAAAGGACGATAGTACGATTATGCTACTTTTGCAAAGGAGAACTGTAAATGACTCAACAAACACACAAAAACATCTGCAGTTCTTTTGTACAAAGGAGGTGGAATAACAGCAAGGAAAAGGGGTTTCAAACAGACATATACTGATCACGGGTAGCAAAATTCAGGAATAGAACTGGAAAGAATGAACCCCAGAAGCCAGAACTGCACAGAGCTAGTCTGATCAGTGCACCTGTAACACAGAGAATTTGAAATGTAGCGCAGCTTGTCCACTCGGAGAGTGCGCTGAAATTCAGATTCTCTGAATAGTACCTATGCTGGGCTAGAAACGAGACTCTGTTCGGGTTCCAAGTCACAGTTTGTAGTTCAGTTCTTGGGTTTTGGCCGAGCAAAAAGCAATCAGTAATGCAACAATCAGGGGTAGATCTCGGGAGGATCTAAGAGCTATCACAAGGGCAATCAGATAGTTTGTCAATCAGTTGTTTGAATCATAAACAGATCCAGTAGATGGATTGAAGTAGTAGTTATCTACTTTGCATTTGTTATGGAAAATGCAGTTCGAATGCTACTTGTAAGTTTATGAAACAGACAACAAAGAATGATAAACAAACAAACTAATTAGGTCCCCAGCGGAGTCGCCATTTTGTTACAGGGAAAAGTGTCTATATAGAACTGCTCTATCCCACTAAGGTGTGACAGCTACCTTAGAAACAAACAGAGAAAAGCTACTTTCATTTTTCCTTTATGAATTATAGATAGAGAGGAACAGAAAGACCAACCTCTGTCTTGCGCTAATCTCCTCATTTGATTCCTCTCTTCTTTGATAGTCTTCAGCTACCTGCTCCCTTGCACGCCCAGCTTCACAAAGTACCTGTAAGATCACAGAAGCATAGCATTATGCAAAGACATGGATCTATAATCATAAAAAATCTAGGATCAGATGTAAATTGACCATACAGATGTGTCAAGCATCAATGACACAAAAGCATGGAGGAAAACTCGAATAGCTTTTTTGATAAACAAGAAAAGAGCCAAGAGGAGTTACAACCAGTTGTTCTGACCCAGCATCAACCTACCAGCAAAGAAGACCCTCTTCACCTCAAACAAAGCTTAGATCACCCAACAATCTGATGTTTGTCTCAAGAAACCAACAGCAATTCCTTACAATATGCAAAATTCCAGCCTCTGGATCTCTGGGATGAGGGATCCATATATAGATGTTTGTAATGGAGATGAGTCAACTCATGATTTGATTAGTGTCTTCCCTCTGATAGTTCTTGCTTCCACTTGGAGATTGATGGTCTCTTACTCATCCTTGGTCAAATTCAGTGAGGCAAGTGTCACAGGAGAAGATTCTGGAAGCTTCCATTGCCTCTCCACCTCGCGGAATGACACTGCCATTTGTCATTTCTCGCCCATCGCACCCCACAGAAGGGATTTTTGAAATGCAACGCACCCACACAGTGTATTTAGGTGAGATGCAATGCACTTAGCTAGTGGAGCAGCTGAAATGATCCTGTTTTGACCAACTCTGAGCAATTTTTCATGGAGAACTTCTGGGAGAAGCTGTAATCTGTTGACCTTGTTCTCTTAGGGGTTAGAACAACACTTTTGGGGACTTAGGAGCCCTTGGTTTATGGACATTTCATGCTTGGGGTTGTAGGGCCCAAAAATGTCTATAACAGTTGCCCCCTAAAGCATGAGGTCGTTAATGTTTTGATGTCGATTGAAATGCTTTATTATGAGGATCCGAAGTTCTTTCAATGCTGGGAGGAGACCTGTAATAAGATAAAATACAATACATTATCTTCATAATATTTTCATGATCTAGCTGAGGCGGGAATTCCCATGCTCAGCTTTATAAATTCATTTTCATGTACATAGGACAGACAATCGTCTGAGTGTAGACTGATGATTTTGATAGAGCCATCATCCTTTTGATTGGATGATTATCTGTGCAGCAATGATGTACATTTGATGTCTTTATTTCCTTGAATATATATCGCAGCCCGGATGGATGAAACTAGATCCGGGGTCTTCAATCTCGTTCGATCTTCACTCGAAGTACAATTCGATTCATGTGAGAAATGTTCTGAAGTCGAACATGGAAAGACATCGCTTGATTACCAGCCAATGATGTAAATTGTTAACAAGCGTGAGAGGAATCACCGATAATGATAATGACCCTCAAGGTACTGTAGTACAATTTACGTGGTGTGAATAAAGGACTTGGCGTCGAACACCACGCAAAATCTTTCGGTCGAAGGCCATTGATGTAAACCTGTCGCCGGAAGTGAGAAACTTGCCATTGAGGCATGCAAGCTTCAAAGTACTGAATGGGGTGT
The DNA here is from genome assembly GCA_031772625.1 of Pinus tabuliformis. Lineage (NCBI taxonomy): Eukaryota > Viridiplantae > Streptophyta > Pinopsida > Pinales > Pinaceae > Pinus > Pinus tabuliformis. Next base: position 1,229,727,903 of record CM062817.1, on the reverse strand, counting down.
TCCTCGATCAACTTCTTGGATAATGAGCTGATGTCGACAAGAAGTGATCTGTCACAGGAGGGCCTTAATGAATCCCACATCAATGACACGGAACGGAGCAAATGATTTTAATGGAGGTGAAAATGATCTGGTGATATAAGGTTCAGGGTGGCGGTCATGAAAGAATGGAGTATAAATGTATGGTAGTGGGTGAGACACAGGTTTATTCTCTAAATGACTTCTCTTGAACATATCGGCGACACTGATGTGATGGATTGGTAGCATTAACCCCAAATGTGGATGGTATGATGGGACCATGGAGATGTGACCGGTGAATGAAATAACCCAACCTGACTTGGACACGGAGTGGAAGTGTCATGTTCAAGAGCGACTTGCTACCAACAAAGTTTCTTCAAGTTTTCTTCCCAATTTTCCCCTGTCATTGCTGACTAGTACCTCTTTATTTTTTTCAAGCTTGAGGAGGATAACATATGCTTGTTCTATAATTTGCCCTTCAGGCAAACCCATCGCTATGTTTTAACGAGCCTAGCAATAGTGAAACTTGTTCTCGTCTATAGACAAGTTTGTCGCTATTACACTTTTAACGAGTTTAACGACAAAGATAACTCGGTCCTTTTCAATTTTAGAAAGTCTGAAAAGGAACGTAAAGGTAACTCCAAAATTCCTTTTTCGTCATCTAATCCCTTAAGTTTGAAAAAGTATAAAACAATACAGAAGGGATGAATTTTCAATAATTTTAATGAGCCGAACAAAACAAGCACTCGATCTTTTTGTGTAATAATCCCTCAGGTCCAAAAAGATTAAAATCTAGAGGAGGGATAGCACTTCCTGTCCCTTTAACGAGCTGGAGAGGCCAATGGCTTGGAAATATTTTCATATTTTACGAGTCAGTTGAAAAGAGCTTAAAGGAGACTCGTCTTTTGAGGAACGAGTGATAAAATGGGTAGCAGCTGATTCCAGGTAAGGTTTGGAATTTTCCAATCATGGAAGTGTTACAAGGATGGCTAGTGAAATCACTCTTCGTAGCTGTTCCTCAAAATGGGTAAACAATCAAATGGGGGTGAATGATCGGCCAATACAAAAGTGGAGGTGACGGTGCAAACACGACCAAGGCTTTAATGGTTGAAGTACTACATTCACAATTGTTATTTACCGGGGGGAATAGTTCATTTTTTAACGAGCTTAAACGCGGGAGGAAACATTGCTCATGGCTTATGTTTATTTTTTAACGAGCTTGAACTATGTGCTAAAACTTCTCAATTAATCCAGTCATGTGATAAGAATGTCTCATATAAAACCGGCAACTTTTAGAGTTTTGCCCCACATCATTTCTTTATGCAAGTTAGGAAACGACCAATCCTACGAGTTTAAAGGGTTAGAGGACATACAAATTTAAAAAATAAATAGTCGCTCTTCGCTTGCAAGCCAAAAGGTTTGCATGCCCCCAGGCATAAAACAGAGTTTCAAGGTTACCCCTTCTTTAGTCCGTTAAAACATTTGTTTTACCGAGAGAGGCCTACCTCTTACAGGTTACCTAAAGATCGTTCTATTCACAGCGCAAATAAAACACTTCTTCGGCGATGTCTACCGAAATAGACAAAGGTGAGTGAAGGAGGCTACTCCACTCACATAACTTTGACAAGAGAATCTTGTTCTAGAATAACCCCCTCTTCCAATCACGGACGAGAGTACAGACTAGTCATATTCTCTCCCGGAAACCTACCCTATACCCGAAGATTGCCTGCCGAAGCAGACCAGGGTGCATGCCCCCTTGGTTTCATTCATGTCCCCCCAAATCACTCGCGCTCATCGGGTAGACGGACTGGAGATTGAGACATTTCTTGCGTGAAAAGACCATTCAGGGATGGTATATGACTATTTGCTCTGTATGATCCGGGAAATGAAAGCTGGTCTACGAGCTTGACCACTCTTCCTTCATGCGGAAAACACATTACTCTAAAGAGTGAGGAGACAATTGCTCCCATGCAATAAACATAGTCTCTTCCAAGGAGTAGATTGTAATCCAGGGGTCCTTGGACTACCATTACGTTCATGTGAACAGTTTTCCCTCTCAATGTTATGGGCACATCGGGAAGGATCCCTAACGGTCGACTGGTTCCTTTATCAAAACCTGTTAGATTTCTCATCTCAGGCAAAAGCGATGGCGAACCAAGAGCTTTCCAAGCAGTTGAGGAAAGGATACTCACAGAAGCCCCCTCATCTATGATGGTACCAGCCATAACCATTCTATATATTTGAACAATGATTCGGAATGGTACACTAGCTGGTAAACGGGGTCTGTCTAGTTGATTCCAGTTGAAGGAGACAACTAGGTTGCTTGGAGGTGGGACCGAATAGATGGACGGGTACGACTCTGACGAACTTCCTTCCTGTGGTAAAGGAACGGGTAAATTGCCCCCATGTTCATTGGAGTCTGTGCTTATGAAAAGAATTTGGACGGTGTCATCCTTTTCTCTTCAGTGACTGTATCATCTGAAGATGGAACCTCTGAAGGCAAGACCGGGTCAGCTGCCGCCTCGACCTTTTGACTTTCGTCTGGTATGGGTTCAGATGGTTTGTCTTCAATGATAGATGCTTCAGCCGACCAACTAAGTGAGCCAACTGGATTTTCAACTAGTGACGGACTTGGCAAGAGATTTTTATATCCAGGAGGAAGTCGTAATGGTGAAACCAGACGATCGTCCAAAACTCTTTTAGCCTTGTCTAAGAAGGGACAACGGTGGACGGCATGATCGCCTTCACACAGTTTACAAGGAAATCTATATTTTCCTTTTTGTCCTGGGGCTTCACTTTCACTAGTTGACGGTGCATCTTCAACATGATCATCAGAGGTTGACAACACCGGGTTGTGAAAACGAGGAGACCAGTCCCTTAAGATCCGAGGGATGCAAGGACAATCTCTATGATAGTGGTCTCCTTTGCAAATGACACATGGCGATTTAGGCCTGGTCGGTGCAATGTGTGGATTTTCGCTAGACGACACTCATTTGCCCCCATTCGCTTTTGGCTCCTTCTTCTTCTTTTCCTTCTTCTCTTTAGGTACTTGACTTTTGGCTTTACGAGCCCCATCAAGCGAAGAGGAAGGAGGAGAGGAAGAATTAGAGGAAGTAGAAGGTTGGTGGGTAACTCTAGATTCGTCTAGTTGCTGGTTCGACTGTTCAAGAATTATGGTGTTCTGAATGACAGAGGTTGAGAAAAGCCATACAGGCAAACCAATTGTCAGTCCTGGAAGCGACAATGTGGCCATATGGGGTGCACCAACATCTCCCCAAGAGGAGAAGGGACTAGGATTTCCTCCAAGGGGAATTCCTTGGTTGGTGGATTCCATTTTTCTCAACCTAAGATCAACGTAGGAAAGGGTAATGAATATTCCATTTAAAATAAATTTTAGACGCTTTGACACAACTTGTTTTTTCAATTTTTAAGAGTCAAGAAAAAACAAAAGATGACTCTAGTCTCCTTCGATTTTTAATGAGCCTGAAGTGATAAGTGCTCAGACGGACCTTTTCTGTTAAGGATTCTGAAAAGGAACGAAAGGGACTGCTTTGGAAATCTAGGTAGAGGGATTACCAAACCAATCGCAAAATTGCAGAATACTTTTTACGGTACGGCAGTCAATCTTCCCGAATGCTGTGTTCAGTGCATTGCGATCGATAGGGTGGCAGACACGGCTTCCTATGGATAAAGGATTAAGCCTATTGGGGTCTCCCAAAATATACTCAACGGTACGTGGGAGCACAAGTCCGTACTGGCACTTATCGTTTCAAAGTGGAGGAATCACCCAACCATCAGTGAGAACAACAGTTACCAGGCTTTACGACGCCGGAATACGTCTCTAGCCTAGACTTCTAAACATTGTGCGTTAAGTTCCAAAACGTTGTTAGATTCATTGAATTTATTTTAAGTTGATCTTGTTTATGAAGTTTGCCTTTCAGGTTCACCGCGAGATGTAGATGTAATTCCTAAAATGCAATCTAAGATGATAAACAAACTTTTTATCTTCTTTATGCAATGAAAATCCTAGCTACTAGGGAAAAGAAAGACAAAATCTTTTCACAAAGAGCAAAGAGCACACTCTAAATGCACTTTCCTAAATCAAGCCAATCAGACTGTCTATATGCAAATGCACATGCATGTATTTGTTTTCAACTTTCTTAGTATATGAATGCTAAAAAGAAAGTTGATGCACAAATCTGAATTTCTTTTCAAGCGACAAATATCAGCAAGTTTCTTTTCGAAATCAAAAAATGGAGACGATCACAACACTTTACGATTTTGAACTGAATACTTGTTCTTGACACTAGAAAATTACAAATTCAGACCAAAATTAATAGTAACAGGATAATCGACCATCAACAGCAATCAAACTCTTTCCTACGATTGAAATCGACACTTGCGACAGTTTCAAATCAAAGGACGATAGTATGATTATGCTACTTTTGCAAAGGAGAACTGTAAATGACTCAACAAACACACAAAAACATCTGCAGTTCTTTTGTACAAAGGAGGCGGAATAACAACAAGGAAAAGGGGTTCCAAACAGACATATACTGATCACAGGCAGAAAAATTCAGGAATAGAACTGGAAAGAATGAACCACAGAAGCCACAACTGCACCGAGCTAATCTGATCAGCTCACCTGTAACACAGAGAATTTGAAATGCAGCGCAGCTTGTCCACTCAGGAAGTGCGCTGAAGTTCAGATTCTCTGAACAGTACCTGCACTGGGCCAGAAACGAGACTCTGTTCGGGTTCCGAGTCATAGTTTGCAGTTTAGTTCTTGGTTTTGGCCAAGCAAAAAGCAATCAGTAATACAACAATCAGGGTAGATCTAAGGAGGATCTAAGAGCTATCACAAGGGCAATCAGATAGTTTTTGAATCAGTTGTTTAAATCATAAATAGATCCAGTAGATGGATTGAATTAGCAGTTATCTACTTTGCATTTGTTATGGAAAATGCAGTTCGAATGTACTTGTAAGTTTATGAAACAAAACAACAAAGAATTATAAACAAACAAACTAATTAGGTCCCCAGCGGAGTCGCCATTTTGTTACGGGAAAAAAGTGTCTATATAGAAATGCTCTATCCCACTAGGTGTGACAGCTGCCTTAGAAACAAACAGAGAAAAGCTACTTTCATTTTTCCTTTATGAATTATAGATAGAGAGGAACAGAAAGACCAACCTCTGTCTTGCGCTAATCTCCTGATTTGATTCCTCTCTTCTTTGATAGTCTTCAGCTACCTGCTCCCTTGCACGCCCAGCTTCGCAAAGTACCTGTAAGATCACAGAAGCATAGCACTATACAAAGACATGGATCTATAATCATAAACAATCTAGGATCATATGTAAATTGACCATACAGATGTGGCAAGCATCAATGACACAAAAGCATGAAGGAAAACTCGAATAGCTTTTATTGATAAACAAGAAAAGAGCAAGAGGAGTTACAACCAGTTGTTCTGACCCAGCATCAACCTGCCAACAAAGAAGCCCCTCTTCACCTCAAACAAAGCTTAGATCACCCAACAATCTGATGTTTGTCTCAAGAAACCAACAACAATTCCTTACAATATGCAAAATTCCAGCCTCTGGATCTCTGGGATGAGGGATCCATATATAGATGTTTGTAATGGAGATGATCAGTCTCATGATTTGATTAGTGTCTTCCCTCTGATAGTTCTTGCTTCCACTTGGAGATTGATGGTCTCTTACTCATCCTTGGTCGAATTCAGTGAGGCAAGTGTCACAGGAGAAGATTCCGGAAGCTTCCATTGCCTCTCCACCTCGCGGAATGACACTGCCATTTGTCATTTCTCGCCCATCGCACCCCATAGAAGGGATTTTTGAAATGCAACGCACCCACACAATGTATTTAGGTGAGATGCAACGCACTTAGCCAGTGGAGCAGCTGAAATGATCCTATTTTGACCAATTCTGAGCAGCTTTTCATGGAGAACTTATGGGAGAAGCTCTAATATGTTGACCTTGTTCTTTTAGGGGTTAGAACAACACTTTTAGGGACTTAGGAGCCCTTGGTTTATGGACATTTCATGCTTGGGGTTGTAGGGCCCAAAAATGTCTATAACACCAGGGAACCATGTCATGATGTTCCACATGTGGTGTTTGTCTAATAGTATCACAGAAGATATTATTTGATTGCAACTATTTCAACACACCCGAATAGGGACTGCCGCAAAGTGGTATATAGATGTGTCTCACAGAATCTTTAGCTCATTAGATACTTATCTCCTTACTTTCTTCCAACTGCCAGTCCACCATGATTTAGGTTTGGAACTCCTAACCAACTTCAAACAAGCACAAGCTACGCACATCTTAGATCATATCCATGAATGGCAGAAATGTCATAGCCTGTGAAAAATTGACTTTGAAGATAAAGTCCTCATAGACATTTTCTTGAGATCCCTCACCCCCAAAATCTCTAAAGACATGGCTAAAAAATTCCCGTAAACCGAGGAAGAAGCCATTAATAAATCCCAATAATTGGAGCTTATCTATAGCCAGTCTGGGTACATTTATCACGTGCTCCTATATGCCCTACCCCTGCAGTCTTATCGAGAAATCACAGGTGCATCCAACACTACTGACGGACTAATTGGGGCCTATTAGCCCTATCGGCATGTGGCCCAAAATGGATCCAAAACACTCCTGAAGTCTTCAAAATTTTCTTAAGGATCATTCAAAGATCACAACAATCACATTCCAGGAGCCCTTAGAATGGCGGAAAAGCACTATCGGGAGGTAGAAAACCAGAGAAAACAATTAAAAACCAAATATCAGAGGCATACACAGTCAAATGCACAGTAGCCATCTCATCTGGCTGATCAATGGTCCAAATCCGATCAGTGGGTCGCAATCGGCAGAGGCAATCGGCGGGTATCAGCGCAGACAGTATGGAACTTACGACAATGATTGTCGATGTAACATGGACAATCGATCAAGCGCGCAGATCGACGGCCCACATCATCTCGCAGGATCACTATCGGAGATTAACGAGGAGCGCTAGCAATGGCCCGGGGCATGAGAGATATGTGATTGCGATCAGATCACATTGCTATATCGCATCAGAGAAACATTATGGAGCGAGGCCTTTACACATATATGTGTGCAACCCAATGAACCGGACACGATGGTGTTCTAAATAATATTTCATAAGACTTCAAATCTGCCAAAAGGCATTTTCATATGTATTTTGTGTATTTTCGTTATTTAACGAAATACAAAGGACCAACTACGATGTGATAAGACCCGGACCCGAAGGGGTTCAGGAATGAAAATATATATTATTTCAGGTCCACTGAAGCCAATTTTTCATGTATTTCCAGTGTTTTTAACATATTTCCAAATAGAAAGGGAAGACTGGGAACAGGCCATCAGGGATTTGCGATAGCGACCCAGAAGGTGGACCTGATAGAGAAATAGACAGATTTCAAGGACTTTTGAAGTCCGAAATAAACAGAGATTGGCAGGGTTTGCATAGTTGCAGCATTTTCTGTGTAAAAAATAAAACATTCATGGTTATAATTTGAAAGGGGTCGTTGCAGGGATTTCATAGGCCCAATAGAAATTCCATTGTAGGTACAGGTGGCCAACCATCCTTAGAGGTGTTATGCAATAATATCTACATGCCAGAAGAGGGATTCGGCGGGAGACAAGGGCCGGTAGACGGAGGCCGGAAGGATAAAAAGGCAACAACACAATGCAAACACAACCAAAAAACGATCATGGAGCATCGCTTGCACGAGCGAGCTCCCAGACAGCGTAATAAACTACCAGAATGACGTTACTCTGCTGTCAAAAGAAGAAACCTCCGAGCCCATGCTTGCCTAGTCAGGGCATCAAACAGTTAAAAAGATAGAGGGGATAGATTAAGATACTCCGAGCCTTTCAGAGCTCAGGAGCATTGTAAAAGGTCTATAAATGGTTAAAAGTAAAATGTATTAAGGGTTCAACTTTTGGAGACTATGGATATTATGTTCCTTGTAGCGTCTCATCTTCATTCCAGCCATATAGATGAAAGAATTCCAATCCCTACCAATTTTCTGAAGACCATCCAGCACTAATAGTTTCACTAAACCATGGTGAAATAATGATGTCTCACAGTCATCCTTCCTTAATTGAACTTTATCACACATCTTGCTGAGACTACGAAACAAGTAAAATGGAATATCTATAGAGGCTTTACCAGTAAAATGCAACAACAACTTAAAGTGATAGGAGTAAACCTTGTTATATCTACCCTCACAGGTTAAATACTTTTGAATACATGTAAGAAGCAGAGCATAGTGCTCCTTAACATAGCTCCTAGGCACAGCCTTGGTTAAATCCTCATTCACATATGCCTCTTTAAGAAATTCTTTGCAGGGGTTCAAATCAAATTTAAAGTTCTTAAACCACTCCTGCCCTCCTCTTGGAATTTCAGTTACATTAGCAATTGCCACTGGAGATACTTGAAATTCTAACATAGATACTTTAGAACTTAAACCTGTAAAGTTCAAGGCAAACTCTTTTGTTACCTCAGCATGGCCACCCTGCAGCTTCTCACAGAAATTCCAACAGCCAGCATCCTTGAAAGCTTTCCTGACCCCTTCGTCTCTCAATGCAAGATCCAATCCTTCAGGCTCTGTTCTCTGACATCTTCCAAACCGATGCTCCTTCCTCTCCATTCCGCTTTCGAAATTTTTGCACAGAGAATCACCACCAGCTTCAACTCAAATGGCAAATTCAAATTTTTTTTAAAACGCAGGCTCGCTTGAAAAAGAAACTCGGGCTCATTTGCAATTCAAATATCTTATCACACAAGCTGGCCACTTTATGCATCATTTACAAACATCGTAAAACATTCATGCATGACAAAACCGTTAGAATGATTTTTATGTGCATGCCTATGGATCTATTGGTGGAGTGATGGCTCATCAGTGTTTGGGAGGTACGCCAACTGACAATAACCGGACGGAGACAATGACTCATCCCCAGATGTGACCCTTTAGGAATATGCGCTGCAAAATGCCCGAAACTGCGATTTCGTAGCGCAGATAGTTATAAATTAGCAAAATGTGTTGCAAAATGGCTGGATGCTGACGCGCTGCGAAAAGGCTAAAACATCATTGCGCTACAAAATCAACCAATAAGACTGCGCTGCGAAAATACGGAAAGGACTAGTGACATGTACAAGATAAGACATGGCTTATGCAATCATGATGGAGGATCACCAATAGTATTAGATAATGATTCACATCAAGACCCTTTAGAAACATGACCCCTAAGTAAGAAACATAGGACAAAACCCATTTGACACCAATTTTTGACAGTGAACTTTGGACAAAAATTATATACATGTGACTGTAGTTCTAGGTGATAACAGTGGCTCCACTTGGGATAGTGTGCTCCTGTAGTACACTAAGAACTCGTAGAACCAGTGCTTTGTCCATTTTATAAAACAAACACACAGCTGACAAGCATTCCTTTCTAGCTTTGTGGGCCTTCTCCTCGGGCTAAAGCTTTTCTGTTCAGCTTGTCATTAATTTTCAACAGGAAAAATTCATAAAACAGTTATATACAATGCTCATGAGATACTTGGCAGACTTTCACTGATTGTAATGCTTTAAGAACCTGCCATTAACAGGTCCTCCAGCATATGGTGTGCCATCAACTTCTTGCAGAATGTAGGTATTGTTTCCATGGAAAGCAGAAATCTGATATGGCCCCTTCCATAAATTTTCAAATTTGCCATGTTTACCTTTCTCTTCAATTCTGGCTTCCCATTTTAGGACTTTATCATTAATCTGAAATATGACCTCTTTGATCTTCTTGTCAAAAGCTCTCTTGACTCTATTCTGGTTTTGTTGATGGTCTTCAAACACCTCATTCCTTTTCTCCTGCAAAGCTATCAACTGATTAATCCTTCGCTGTATGGCATTTGGTTCCTCTTCTAATCCCTGAATTAGTTTCATAACTGGTACCCCAAGAGATGTTGGGAAAATTGCCTCTGCTCCATACACAAGTTCATATGGTGATGTTCCAATGGACCTCTTTGTGCAAATTCGATCAGCCCACAAGGCATACTTCAACTTTAAGTGCCAAGCCTTTTTATTTTCCTGCAGCAGCTTCTTGATAATCCTCACAAGACTCTTGTTTGAACTTTCAGCTAAGCCATTTCCCTGTGGATAATAAGCTGTGGAATGACCAAGGGAAATGTGGTATTGATGACAAAAATTTATCATTCTTTTAGACTTAAAAGCCTGAGCATTGTCTGTGATAATCTTGATTGGACAACCAAACCTTGATAAAATGTTATTTTCTAAAAAGGAAATTATCACTGAATCATTGGCTTGCCTGGTAGGTATTGCCTCTATCCACTTTGTAAAATAATCAGTGGCTGTGAGAATCCAGCGATGCTGTCCTGAGGAAGGAGGATGTATTTCCCCTATAAAATCTAATCCCCACTGCTGGAAGGGTGCCTCAACATAGATAGGAACCAATGGCAATGGCATGAGCTTTCTCCTTCCTTCAAATACTTGACATTCATGGCATGCTGCTATCTTTTTATAAATGTCTCTGAACATAGTTGGCCAAAAATATCCAGCTCTCAAAACTTTATTTGCAGTGGCTTTCCAATAGTGATGGCCTCCACAATCTCCCTTATGAAATTCATCAATTACCTTATCAGCCTCTTCTTCAATGAGGCAATTTAGTAAAATCCCTCCTGCATCCTTCCAAAATAAATTTTGCTCATACACAAAATATCTAAGAGATTTCAGCTTTGTGAACCGAGCTTTAGATTTGGAGAGATTATCAGGAGCTCTATTGTGCTGCAATACAAATGCCACATCCTTATACCATTCTGATGTCAAAAACTTTTCATTGATTTGAACCAATTCTTCTTCACTCTCAGAAATTTCTGATATTTCTGTGTTAAAATTGATACCAATACAGTCCAGATTTGACTGAGTTAGCAACTTTGCTAAACCCTGACCCTTTACCAACTTGGTGGGCCTGATCTCAATATCATATTCCAAGAGCTTTGCTATCCATTTCCCTCTTTTTCCATCAGGGTCAGCTTGTGTAAGAATATCTTTTATTACAGCGCTTGGCACATATGCAACAATATGAGAGTGCAACACATAAATTCTGAAATCTTTAATAGCTTTTACCAATGCATATGCTTGCTTCTCTAAAATATTGTATTTCAACTCAGCATTAGCCAATGTCTTGCTAAAGAAAGAAATGGGTTGTTCAGTACCTTGACTTCCTTTCTGCAGCAACACTCCAGCAATTGTATCTTCAGAAGCAAAGGTGAAGATCAGGAACTCCTTGGTAAAATCCGGGCTGATGAGGACTGGTGCTTGAGTGAGGGCCTTTTTAATTTCTTCAAATGATTTCTTTGCTTCAGCTGTCCACTTGAAATCTGCTCCTTTTCTTAACATCTTTGTTATATGTTTGACCACTTCAGCAAAATTAGGAATAAATCTTCTAACAAAATTAACTTTTCCAAGAAAGGATTGAACCTCTTTTTTGCTCCTTGGCAAATCTAGCCTTTGAATAGCACTGACCCTATTAGGATCAATCCTAATTCCTTCTTCAGAAATAATATGTCCAAGCAATTTGCCACAAGTTAAAGCAAAGATACTTTTGGTTGGGTTTAAAGAAATACCAAACCTCCTACACTTTAGCAAGATCCTTTCAAGGTGTTTTAAGTGGTCTTCTTCCCTTTTTGAAAAGACTGTGATATCATCAAGATATACCACCACTGATTTATCTTTTTCTTCAGCAAAAGCAATGTCCATAGCCCTTTGGAAGGTCGCCCCTGCATTCATGAGACCAAAAGGCATCTTTGCATACATAAATGTGCCCCATGGTGTAGTGAAAGCTGTCTTCTCCTGATCATCTGGATGAACAAGGATCTGATTATACCCTGAGAAACCATCCAGCATAGACATTCTCTGGGAACCAACAATATTTTGCAAAATAAGATCCATTTTAGGAAGAGGGTAATTATCTTTCAGTGAAGCCTTGTTTAAATTCCTGAAATCTATGCAAATTCTAATCTCCCCATTCTTTTTCCTAACAGGTACCAAATTAGCAAGCCAGTTTGAATATCTGATTGGAACAATAATTTTTGCATCAAAAAGCTTTTTCACCTCCTTTTCAATCAGTGGCATCAGAAGGGGATTAATCCTTCTTAATTTCTGCTTAAAAGGCTTCTCATTTTGCTTAATTGGGATGGTGTGTTGTATAATTGAAGAATCATACTGCTTCAAATCAGCATAGCTCCATGCAAAAACATCAATAAATTTCTTCATCATTTCAACATATTTGACCTTCATATCTGCTGATAAAAACTTTGAAATCTTGACTAACTTGGGCACAACTGAATCACCTAAATTACAGCTTTCTATTTCTTCTTCATTAGCTTGCAATCTTGGTGCTTTAAACACATCATTCTGATCAAATAACTTTCCAGTGGAATGAGGCCTTTAGGGATTAGGTTGTTTTGCAGCTGCAACACTTCAGATTTGTCCCTTGTCTCTGCTAACATATTTTGCTGATCTATTTGATTATGCTCAAACTCCTCTTTCAACTCAAGAAAATTTCTTACCTGCTGATCATCTTCAAATACTTGCCAATTTATGATATTATCTGGGATGACTGGTCTATGGCGAACCTTCACTTCATAGCTATCAGAAGAATGCTTGGGAATAATAAAAAGACTGGCTACAACAGCAAGAGAATCTGCAACAGAATTTTGATCTCTGGTTTTTATACTGAAGGTATAGGATTGAAATTTTTCCAACAATTCCAACACTAAATTTCTGTAGGCTCTCATCCTTGCATCCTTTGTTTGATATGCACCTTGAACTTGCTTTATAATTAATTCAGAATCTCCACAAACAGCAATGTTCTTTGCCTTCAACTCTATCAAGGTTTCTAAGCCTAATACCAGAGATTCATACTCAGCCATGTTATTGGTACAATCAAAGTTAAGTTTGTATGACAGAAACTTACTTTCTTCAGTTGGACTAGTGATCCAAATCCCAGCTCCTGCGCCTTCTTTTCCTGCTGCTCCATCAAAGTATAGGGACCAGCAACCAGTGATGTCTCTTTCATTTCTTTTCTGTACCTCCTGACACTGATTTTCTGCATGTTCATCTTGTGATTCTTTTCCAACTGATTCATTGAAAAGAATAGCTGATCCAAGGCCTGTATCACAAGAGTAAATAGGAAAATTCTGAGGCTTGTCCTTGCTGCTTACCATATATGCCATCCTTGTTTCACGATACAACCTCCTTTGTTCACCAAACACTGGAATGGTAGCATATGTCAGATCCATTTGCATGGTACCCTTGATTTTTGCAGCCCATGACCTTGAAAGAAGCATCCCAAACTTAGGTGGAATGTCTGCAACAACAATGTCCATGGCAGTTGTTTTTGCTGGGATTTGTGTGAGTGCTACAACAACATCTTTTATCAACCCAATGCAATGAACTCTCTTCGAATCAAAAGAAAATAAATCTTTATATGGTCTAGTTACTTCTAATCCCATTCTTTCCATGATTACCTTAGGCATGAGGTTATGTGATGCCCCTGAATCCAGCATAGCATTCTGTAGAGTCATATCATGGATATTAATGCTTATATAAAAAGGAGGGAACTCATCACTTTGTTCATCTTCAAGTCTTGGTCCTAAACAGATAATAGGATTATCCTCTTGCACACTTAGAATATCAGCCCCCCCTGGTGGAGAATTAAGCATTTCCACAATCTTGCTTCTATATTTGTCTACTTTCAGAATTTCATTAAATGGGACTGATATTTTGATTTTTGCAATCTCATTTTCTATATTAAAAACAGAACTAGACCTTTCAATTTCCTTAGGAAGTGCAGGGTTTTGAATATCCTTTTTATCAATAGAAGAATCACCTTTACCATCAATCTGCTTTGACTTTTCCTTTTTGTCTTCAACTGCTTTTGAAACATTTTTCTTGGGCTGCGCTTTATTTGCTGTAATAGGGACATCTCGGTTTCTGAGATTATACTGCTTCTGAATTTCAAATATAGCATGCTGATAACCTTTTAAGAAATCAGAAGGTTCCTCTTCTGCCTTTACCAAACTAGACTCATCATGTTCCTCTTTTGTTAAGAAAATTTCTGAGTCTTCTTCACCAAAGCAATGAATAGACTCCTCAGGTACCTCAGGATCTTCCTCTTCATCCACCATGTTTTGTTGGAAAGGAGGTCTCACTGGAGGATCTGCTTGCTGATTTCTATTTTCCCTTGGCCTTTGCTGATTTTGAGGCCTTCTAAATTGAGGGTTCCTAAACCGAGGTTCTTGTTGTGCTTGAGGAGCAGCAGTATTCCCAAGTGCTAATTGATCCATCAATTTCTCCATGGTTTTCATCATGGTTTCAAACTTGTCTTCTTGAGCAGAGGTAGAAGGTTTCTCCTCTTCTTTTATCTTAGTCTTTGCCATCTTTGACTTCTTAGCAGCTAGCATATTCCCCTCTACCTTAACTACATCATTCTGCATGTCAGCAAGAGTAGCAGACTCTCTTTCTCTGAGTAAAAGAGAGAAATCTGAATCAAATGACTCAGCATATCTTAACTGTGCCAAGGCTCCAGGAGGCTTCAAATGTGCTGGAATGGAATTATATACTTTATTAAACCTCTTAGAAAAATTTTGAACAGTTTCATCTGGAGCTCTTCTTAAACTATTATATTCGTTGAGGGCTTGAACAGGATTGGTCCTATTTCCCCATTTTCTCAGAAAACTGTCTTCAAATTCAAGCCAACTATGAATGCTACCAGCTCCAAGGGCTTTAAACCATTTTCGGACTTCCCCAATAAAGGTTTGAGCAAACAGTCTTAACTTCACATCTTCATCATCTACTTCTTCCCTATCAACAAAGTCATTGAATCTATCCACATGTTCCTCAGCTGAAATTTCATCATCTCCTCCCCATGTTGGAATCCTAGCAGCATATTTACTAGGAAGATCATGCAAAACAGCAGGGAGAGCTAGAGGAGCATACCTAGCAGGTACGGCCATAATGAAAGGAGGAGCAGGGATAACAAGTACTGTGTGACTAGGGGGACCAGAACTAATATGAGATGTTGTCTGAGGACTTTCTGGACTAGCAGAGGCAGAGGATAAAGTATGAGTACGGAAAGGGCTATTGGGACTTTGTAAGCCACTGACAAAAGAACTCCAATTTGGGAGAGGTAAACCAGTTTTGGATTTAAGCAAGACTTCAAAAGGGTCAAGCTCTTTAAGCTGTTTCAAATCCTCTTTCTCTAATAACAATTCAGAAGTAACAATTTCCCAAAACTCTTCTTTATCTCTTTGTGACACTAAAGATGAAGTATCAATACCTTTCTTTTGTAGATCCAAAATAATACCAATAAGCTCCTCTTCGTTTTCAGACCTCAACAACACTTCTTGGATTTTATCATCAACAATTTTATCTTCAGGACTTCTAGAAAACTCAGGAAACAAAGACTTTGAAATATTTGAAGTACCTGGTATATCAGAAAATCTTTGTTTACTCCTTGAGATGATATTAGGATTTTCCACAGGACTAGGTGGGTTTGGGTCAGGATTACTCCTTGTATACCTTCCTCTCGAAGCCACCTTTCAAACTTTAAAATTCATGGAGTCACCAAGGTAGAATGCAGCCTCGAAAACCTTTTTGAACTCCTGCTACCTTCAGAAATTCAATCTTATAACTACGGGAATGAGTAATCTTCAGGCTCCCGGCAGACGCACCAAAATGTTATCACAAAATCAAGCACTGAAGGCTGCCAATCAGCAAGATTCTGTGTAACTATTTCAAACCAGGCTTTGGACTAAGGCTTAGCCTCCTTAGTCTGAGAGGGCTCTCTCACAGATTATGAATATTGACTAATGACAAGAAAAGATGGCTAACTCTTATAAGACACATGAAAAATAAGCTGGCTGGACAACATTGAATTGATTCCCATTGGGCTTATGGAGTCTCTCATATCTCAGCAAACAAAACCACTATCTTTTCATAGAAATCAGGGCACTTTACATCTATATGTTCAAACATAACTTTGAAACCACAGTTTGCCAAGGCATACAGGAAGTCAGAGCATGATTCATGAGTTCTGAGTGATTATGCATTAACAAAACTGTAAAAGAACCTTAAAGAAAGAATACCATCACACATTTGAACAAGAAGATCCATTGTGAATCCTGAGAAGAAAACACAGTCATTTGCATTACTGAAATTTGTTTATACATAAACCAAAAACAGTCTTCTCCAAAACATCCAACCTCCACTACATCAAAGTCTGATCTATATATATAGAGATACAATCTTAACCACTATGAGCTTCCTCCTCCAGCATGAGGGGAGCTCGAAGACTATTACTAATTACCCTTATCTACCAATTAACTAATTATTAAATACATTAAGCACTGACTGTAATTACAAAGAGTGCTAATTAAACTACATATCTAATTCTATCTTCCTCGTATCATTATCTTTCTTTGCTCTTGGACACCTGTCTCCTTTCAGTTTGGCCGAGATAACTGAGAAGTGGATGCAATGAACAAGGTTAGCATTGGATACTGAATGCGCTGATGGTTCATTGATCATAAGAACAAACCCCTGTTTTTCCGGTCCTTGTCTCCCACCATCCTTCGAAAGTTAAGCAACATGTTCCCAGCTCTTTAATACCCCAAAATTTATGAGCATCACCATATTTCAGATGTGTTGGAGGCTTCGTTGATGGACATGTGTATAAACCAAAACAATACTCCACGTATTCCATTTCTGCCAAACCCTAACTGGTCATAAATTACCTTTATAAAAGTTTTAACTTGAGACAAAATATTTCACCTTTACAAAAAAGCACATTTGTCATTATCTGAATGGCTAGGATAGCCTCATGTGGTCTCCCTTATGTTCCTTAGGCGTTTCCTTCAAAAATTTGCTGATCTTACCATTAAACTGTTTGTCTTCATCCAAAAACAGCAACTACAGCAGTTTCGTAGCGCGCTACGAAACTGCTGTTTTTGCTAAAACAGAGTGTATTTGCAGTAAGGAATTTTTTGCTTGAACTTCTAATTTTAAAATCTTCTTTACAGGTGGCAGAGACCTATATGTCTTCAAAACAATGGAGCTTTAACAAAATTTGCCAAAATTTAGAAAATGACCTCTCTCACCATCAATGAGCAGCTAGTTAACCTAGCTGTGCTTTTAAATTTGCAATCTCCCTCCTCAGGGCTTTGTTTTCAGCTCTTAGAGTCATGTTCATTTTACTGATGAATTTAGCTTGTTTAATAGCTGGAACTGTCCATGTATACACATCAGCCACTGAATCCACTTGACTCACTAGGTTTTTACTACCCTTTAACACAGCTCTTCGATAGTTGGCATACCTGACTGCACGCTCTCTAATGACATTCTTTGCTTTGGCAATTTCATCTTTTGCTGTCCCCGCTTGATTCTTTATGGCTATAACATTTCCTCCTTGGGTAATAATAACTTTTTTGTTCTTGTCTTTATGCTTGACTGCCTCCACTGTTTTGGACAATACTTCAATTACCTCTGTTCTGGGCATCTTTACAACTTTCTCTCCTTTATGCACTTTCTCAGCTTCTCTAACTTGTTTCCTTGTAACCGGCCTTCGTGGTTTGAAAATAAACTCCTCACTAGGTTCATCAAACCTTAGTCTCTTCGAAGCTTTGGATTTCTTAGTGCTCTCCGGTGATGATTGAGTCAAATCAATATGCATGGGTTCAACATGCACCGGTTCTACTTGCTCAAACTCAATGGCCTCAAGCAAATCACTTAAGCTGGCCTTTGATATTGGACTTTCCTCAACGGCTACTGATTTTCCCTTCTCTTTGCTTAATTGACTCCTTGTTTTAACTCTTGATACTCTTTCAGACCCACTTGATCCAGGTACATCTTTCTTGTGCTTAACCTTTTCCTTTGATGATGGTTGAGGTGGCTCTTTAAGAACCAAGGGCTTTACTGGTTTGTTCAACTGAGAGTTGGTTTTCTTTTTATCCCTAGCCTCCTTTCTAAGCTCAGCTATTGTAGGTTCCTCCACTGATTCTTCTCTTTCTCTAACCGGCTGTGGGGTGAGGCCTGTCTTACTCTGGAAACCAGCCATATAGATGAAAGAATTCCAATCCCTACCAATTTTCTGAAGACCATCCAGCACTAACAGTTTCACTAAACCATGGTGAAATAATGATGTCTCACAGTCATCCTTCCTTAATTGAACTTTATCACACATCTTGCTGAGACTACGAAACAAGTAAAATGGAATATCTATAGAGGCTTTACCAGTAAAATGCAACAACAACTTAAAGTGATAGGAGTAAACCTTGTTATATCTACCCTCACAGGTTAAATACTTTTGAATACATGTAAGAAGCAGAGCATAGTGCTCCTTAACATAGCTCCTAGGCACAGCCTTGGTTAAATCCTCATTCACATATGCCTCTTTAAGAAATTCTTTGTAGGGGTTCAAATCAAATTTAAAGTTCTTAAACCACTCCTGCCCTCTTCTTGGAATTTCAGTTACATTAGCAATTGCCACTGGAGATACTTGAAATTCTAACATAGATACTTTAGAACTTAAACCTGTAAAGTTCAAGGAAAACTCTTTTGTTACCTCAGCATGGCCACCCTGCAGCTTCTCACAGAAATTCCAACAGCCAGCATCCTTGAAAGCTTTCCTGACCCCTTCGTCTCTCAATGCAAGATCCAATCCTTCAGGCTCTGTTCTCTGACATCTTCCAGACCGATGCTCCTTCCTCTCCATTCCGCTTTCGAAATTTTTGCACATAGAATCACCACCAGCTTCAACTCAAATGGCAAATTCAAATTTTTTTTAAAACGCAGGCTCGCTTGAAAAAGAAACTCGGGCTCATTTGCAATTCAAATATCTTATCACACAAGCTGGCCACTTTATGCATCATTTACAAACATCATAAAACATTCATGCATGACAAAACCGTTAGAATGATTTTTATGTGCATGCCTATGGATCTATTGGTGGAGTGATGGCTCATAAGTGTTTGGGAGGTACGCCAACTGACAATAACCGGACGGAGACAATGACTCATCCCCAGATGTGACCCTTTAGGAATCTGCGCTGCAAAATGCCCGAAACTGCGATTTTGTAGCGCAGATAGTTATAAATTAGCAAAATGCGCTGCAAAATGGCTGGATGCTGACGCGCTGCGAAAAGGCTAAAACATCATTGCGCTGCAAAATCAACCAATAAGATTGCGCTGCGAAAATACGGAAAGGACTAGTGACATGTACAAGATAAAACATGGCTTATGCAATCATGATGGAGGATGACCAATAGTATTAGATAATGATTCACATCAAGACCCTTTAGAAACATGACCCCTAAGTAAGAAACATAGGACAAAACCCATTTGACACCAATTTTTGACGGTGAACTTTGGACAAAAATTATATACATGTGACTGTAGTTCTAGGTGATAACAGTTATCATTTGAAAGGGGCCGTTGCAGGGATTTCATAGGCCCAATAGCCATTCCATTGTAGGTATAGGTGGCCAACCATCCTTAGAGGCATTATGCAATAATATCTACATGCCAAAAAGGGATTAGGCCAGGAGACAATGGTCGGCAGACAGAGGCCGGAAGGATAAAAAGGAAACAACACGATGCAACCACAACCAACAAATGATCATGGAACATCGCTTGCATGAGCGAGCTCCAAGACAGTGCAAAAAACTACTAGAATGAAGTTACTCTGCTATCAGAAGAAGAAACCTCCAAGCCCATGCTTGCCTAGTCAGCGCATAAAATAGTTAAAAGGACAAAGGGGATAGATTAAGACACTCCGAGCCTTTGAGAGCTCAGGAGCATTGTAAAAGGGCTATAAATGGCTGAAAGTAAAATGTATGAAGGGTTCAACTTCTGGAGACTGTGGATATTCTGTTCCTTGCAGTGTCTCATCTTCATTCCAATAATACAAGCTTATTTTGTTGTTACATGTTCAATATCCATTTCTCTTTTGTTCTAAGCTTGCACTTGGATAGTCGATTAATGATTTCTCCTGTGTCTAATGCTAGATAACTATCATCTTATCTCTGCATTGATAAATTGGATTTGCAATTGAATAAGCTATTCATGTTTTCTTCTGTGTCTAATGTTAGATAACTATCATCTTATCTTTGCATTGATAAATTATATTTGCAAGCTTCATTTACTTCCTGTAGCTAGCCATTCATATATGTTTATGTATGCATCTTCCGGTACAGTCAGTATTCTCTATCTATCCATTGAATCTATAAACTATTGAGCATTAGTGATCTAAATCCTTGTCAAGCTGAGGGTGTTCATGCATGTCTGGAGTGAAAACAGAGTTGAAACAGTTATCTGGCTTGATCCAAACCTTCATCTGTTCCAATAGTTCTGAGAACAATATTGAAGATTATATGTTACCAGGCATCTTTGAGCTACAACCTAAGAGAGCTTCTTGAAGTGATAACAGGGCCCTATCCCAAAGATATCACAATAATAATTATCAATACCCTACATATCGATTTAATGGCCCATCATATGATGCTACACCACCATTGCAAAATACAGGGTATTATAATGGTTTACTCACACCTATGCAGAATATAGTCAATAGGGTTAACTGATACCAGCCCCTGCAAGGAGGCTCATATCATCCCCCTTAAGAAAATCAATACTCCTCCTGGAGTACGGATAAGATGTTTGCTCCCCTAAATCTGTATGTTAACCAGGGAGAAGAGAACCAATATTCTTCCTTCCTAGCACCACAACAGAAGATCCTGCTAATGCACGGGTGAATCTAGTACAACCTTCTCTTGCTTCACTGCAACATTCAGAAGAACAACTGAATATTGTTAATCCTTCTAACGGTGCTAGGAAAAAAACTAAAAATAATCCAAAGGGAGAACCCGAGCAGGGAGGTAGCAATCAGTAGCAACCCCCAAGGGCACCGAGAAGGGATAACCCCAACCAAAACCAAAACTAGGGTATGACCAACAATAATTCACATAAACATGGAAATAACACTACTCTCCAGACTAATCATGCATGCATTATCTATAGGGAGTATGACCATTATACCCATCACTGGCCTCAACTTCCTGATTTTAAAAGGATACAAGACAATAGGGGACAAGGCGGCCAACAAACTATAGTCATGCAAGAACCCTTCCCCCATCAGGGAATTGTTAACACACAACAACAAACTCCCCAAACTCATTCATCCAGACGAAACCTCCATAATGCCCCTAATCATGATATTTTCATGACAGGGGAAGTTATGAAGCTCCCCTAGAGCCCAATCCATCCACCTCTTCTATGGCGATACCTACAAGTTCATTGACCATCCCTCGACCTTCTGTAAAGTCTATGACTAAAATGGTCAAAGGACCTTAATGGTGCGCATGGACACAACTCAAAAGTTACTCATAGCTATAGAATATTTGATGTCTTAGCACAATCGCCATCAGCTATGTTAGCATTGGAATTCTTGCAAACATGCCCAACCCAACGAAAAGCCTCACTTTCTGCCTTAGGCACAATCAACCCAGTCGATTCTCGCCTAATGGTCTTCGACTTGGATAAAGTTGTCTTCTCATTATTTTTTGGTGTCGAGACCGAAAAACCCACCACACCAGTGGTAACATCACTGACTTCACAAACCCATACCATCTACACTTTTTCAACCTCTCTTGGTTCTGTGGCATCAACCAACGAATCATATTCTTTCTTGTCGATAAACAAAACCAGTTCTGAACCCCAACCTCAAGACCTGCCGCAACCCAAGTCAACACTAGATAATATTTTTCACTTAGATGAATATATTATAGAATCCATGACAGAACCCAAATATCCTTGGGATGCCATGCACCATCATTTGTTTTTCTACCCAAAAAAACATTTGTACCCACTAGCGCACCAACTCACGATATTTGCACCATAAAGTCAAAGGAATTCCTACCCCTAAAACAAGTAGATCGGTCTAAAAACCCCATACTGGCACTAGATGCATTCAAGGAGGGGAACATGTTAAATATCTCACCTACAATTAAGGTTGATATTTCAATCAAACCTGGCACTTTTGAGGAGATCTCGCTAGGGGCAGCATGCTCCCTAGAAGGGTAACCTCATACGAAGCCCTGCCTCCAAAATATAGGGACATTTCCTCATGGTCATATTCTAAGATGCCTGGTATCAGCCCTTCAATCATGGAGAATCACATTGAGATGTCGCCTACTTCTTACCCAGTTAGGCAACAACAACGTCAGCTTCACTCATTCAGAGAACCCATCAGGTGTGCCTTCTTATGTTTTTGGTACATCCTTCTTTCCAGTTTTTATATTTTGATAGATGGATGTTTTCACTTGGGGTATTGGCTTTCGAGGTTGCATGATATCACCACCTTCACAGCAAATTCATTCCCCTAGTGGTAATCAATAATTAAGGTATCGTCCTCCACTCAGCATGATAGGCTTCCTCGACTACCTTGCATATCCTACCATCACATCTTTGGCATTAACCATAGGGCTCACCATCTCGACCATGCTTACCATCACCTTCTATCTACACATGGTAAGCGCCCACTTTAGTCGATAGAACCCCACCTACATGCATCACCCTAGTTCATAGTCCCCTTCACACTATTGATATCCATGTTCATCCCCCCAAGCCCAAGAGTCATTTTATACACGTATATCGAAGATCAACCTCATACTCCTCTTCTTTGCACCATGATTTCCTCCCTATTCCCAGGTTTCCATCCTTGATCATAGACGGATTGAACCGCATGCACCACTGCATGCTACATTGGGCCTACCATCCACCCATATTATAGTAAACCAATTGTGTCACATCACCCACCTCACAAACCCAACATGGCGATCAACCAATGGGGCTTCCACCCTCAACAGATAAATTACACCTTCACACATGTTACTATCATCATGGAGCATCTGTCTTCGTGGATATACATCCAAACCAACCCCTATTATTTTGGCAAGTGTACAAAGATTTTTTCAAAAAAAAAAAAAATCTCCCATCCACATTTGATTTTTACAATTCATGGCCTTTGCCCACTTGCAGTATCTAATGACCATTGTTCATAGCTCATCAGCAAATCACCCCCATTTTTCATGTCCATCAAAAATCACTTACACCCATACTGGAAATCTTAACGACTCTGGGATCATCAAAAAGCATGTTTTTGACCGTCATTATTTGCATATCAAGCTATGACTTGAGAATAGCTATATGTATCCTCCAATATCAATACCCCTCGCTATCATGATTATCTGACCCAATTTATTACAATTTGTTCATATCTCACATTGAGTTCCTGACTCACCATGTCGGGAGGATGACACCCCTTTCTTGTTGACTTCAACAAATATATTCCAGGAAAGAGGTAGTACCTTAGATACTCCCTCCCTTAATATGGATATCCTTGGGTGGCACATTGAGAACCATTATTGCCCAATGATGTCATAGGTCCCCTTGAAATTTGACATCAACTCAATCATTCGGGTCAAGGTGGTGCCATACTTAGTTACTGTTGCAGTTCATTCAATTAGGCGAAGACCCCCACATCACTAAGCACCTCATTCAGGAATTCTTATATTATGATATGGGGGAGGTACCTACCGCCAAATACCTATGAATACCACAACACCCATCAACAAAGTGCTTCACCAAGATATGCATAGGAGAACAATATTTCGCCTATTTGACCAGAAAGAGCCCCTGAGGGCATCAAAAATTTTCATCACCAACTCTCATCACATCAACAACCACCGCGTTAATTGGGAAAAAATCAATTGTTGTCCGATTATAATCAGTTCCGATTAGCCATAATAACGACCATGGGACATGCCCACCTGATATAGACACACCATTATTGTATTTTTTTCACCAGAGCATGTGTATCATTCATACTCAGTCAAGGGGTTTTTATCTACTCATCTCCACAACAAGTTGTCCTCTCTCTCAAAAAGTTAATCAGACTCTTCAAAGGAAATCAAAACATGATGTATTTTGGCTATACATTTTTTCCTAACCTCATAAATCTAGGGGCAACTATTAACACCGAGAAATCGTACACCAGTTAGTACAATCTAGAAGGCATTAAAAGTATCCATCAAAATGCACAAGTGGACATTTTTCCAGTTGAATACATTATGAAGATTTAAAAATCAAAAGTTCTACTAAGGTCCAAAGCTTTTAAAGTAAATTAATTAAAGTCACACGTATATTTCTTTGATAAACATGTGGGCACGACTTAAACTCCAAAAGTCGCATGGTTACAAAAAAGGATGACTCAGCAGTCCGGGACCACTCTACACACATGGTGTCGATTTGCTGACATGAAATCGGCCTAGTAAAACCAAATTTGAGTCACCTTGGAGAAGTACAACCCTTAATGGAATCCTCTTGTCCTACTCATGTGTCTTTATCATACATCTACCAAGAGAGGGAAGAGGGATTCAAAAAACTCTATATAAACAAGCCATGGGAGAGCCAAAACAAGAGACATTGTTATGTTGGCCAAATTACTATTTGAGAAAACCACCATTCCATTATTGAAACCAACGAAGTGAAGAACACTAGCATGTTGGCCAAGTTGCTTCTAAGCAACCCAACATCTTAGTGATTGAATAGAAATCCACCCTTTGGAAATTCTTCACACTTTTTTGAGAGAGAAGATAAACTTGAAAAGAGATTGAGGAAAATAAACCCCCTTGCCGAGGATTTTTGAGCTCCCTAGCTCAAAGAATTCTCTTCAATTGTCTAAGATTCTAATTGTATTCAACATCTACCACCAATAATCGATAAAGGGAGGTTTTTCCATATATTATTGATGTGTTTTCTCCATTTGAGCATTGTTTTGCTTATGCACCTCTTTGTTTAAGTTTATGTTTATGTATGCATTGTTTCCACTATTTACAGTGTTGTGTTTATTTAATTCTATCCACTAATAGCACCAATTTTGACTGTGATCCTTTTTAGGTAATGGAAGAGCTCAGAGACTGTGTAATGCACGGTTGAGACCAAGTTGGGGGATGGATTGCACAATTATGGGGTCCAAGGTCTAGTCTTAAGCTCTAGAACTATGCATTGTGTTATCTTGAGAGGAAGGAACTGTGCATTGCACAGTGTCAAGTGGCAAGGTTGCATCTTGAGGGTTAGAATTGTGCAATTCGTAGTTGGGGAAGGTCAGATGAGGCTAAGTTTCTAGGAAATTTATGAAAATTAGCTAAGTGTGGGATCAATGAACTGATTTGATTAGTGAAATGACTTGACTATGACCACACACTCAGAACACTTGATGACACAACGACATAGATCATTCGTGACACATGGACCACACATTTCTTTCAGTGTGACAACTTTGCAATGGCTTACCACAAGTTTGACACCAAAGATACACTTTGCAATGACACTTGTGTAGAAATTTTGAATAATTTAACACATATTCAACAGAGATTATCCTGATCATGTACTATTTCGGAATACATACACAATACATAAACTCCTCTACATTGATCATCAATATAGCAGCATCAATAACAATAAAACATCAAGAGCATTCACACATTAACATAGTATGTAACCCGGGGAAAGCATCTTGCTAAAAACCCCAACTATCTATATATTAATGATTGAGACCATGTAACATTACAAAGTACAATGCTTATCACAAGAAATCCAGTACCAGCTCCACCTGTTACACACAATACAACTAAGATCTGATCTCCAAATCTATTCCACTGCTTGCCTGCCTCCACTGCTCAATACCTGCTCAAGAATGAATGAGAATGGTTTACCAAACTCGTATTTCACCTCCAAAGAATCACTCACACTGTGTAAGACGTGAGCAGAGGCTATAATACTGGGCAAATACATAAGAAAACTCATTGGCATACTCAATCCCTTGATTGTGCAAATCCTCATGCACAACTATAGTCACAACTGATAGCAATCTGATTCTCTAACACCTGCCCCTGTTGAACTGAACATGCACTGACATGCAACTAAGTTAACTGATGTATTCTATAGTTGTATTATGAGTTAATAATTTGTTTAACAACTCATCATTACTCTATTTTCAGTTAGACTAACTACAACTAGTTTAACCAAGTCAAACTGAACACAACTCCATCAACTCTACAATCAACTCCACCAAACTCAACTGATTGAGTTCTAACTGAAGTCATGCATGCAACAACTCAACTGACTCATAAGAAAAGTGTACTTCCTTCTGAAAGCTGCATGGGCCACATCTGTAGCTCAAACTGAAGTGCTCCAAGAGAATAAGATCAAGTTTATAGTCCAAATATTATTATGAGACAATAATATTTGACTTTTCTATTTTGGACAGCCAGTCTAAAAATAGACTTTGATCACTCCTGCTGTGATCACTCCTACTGTGGTCACTCCTACTATGATCACTCCTGCTATGGTCACTCCTACTGTGATCATCCCTGTTGTGGTCACTCCTGCTGTGATCATCCCTGCTGGGATCCAAAAATAGAACTTGCGCCATAATTTGCCTGCAGGCCCACTTAGTAAAGGCGACTCTTTTCACTAAGCTCCATCATCTTGTTGCAATCTCAACACTCCCTCTTGGCAAGATATGGATTATCAGCAACCCCTATCCTACCTCGGTGGTACTCGAATTTGCTCCTGGTGAGAGCCTTCGTCAGAATATCAGCATCCTGATCCTTCGTTGGAATGTATGAAAGCAACATGATCCTCCGCTGCACACAATCTCTGATATGATAGTACCTGATGTCATCCGTTGAGCTCCCTGCCCAATATGCATCCTCCTATCTGTACCAATATCCATATCCCGATGTGCCTCTCAAGTAGCGCAATACATGCTTGCCCGCCTTCCAGAAGAGCTTGGTAGGCTTAACCATAGCTTGTGAAAGCTGGTTAACTGCATAGCATATATCGGGTCATGTATTGACCAAATACATCAGCGACCCCACCAAATGTCGATAAACAGTGGCATCCACTTCTTCTCCCGAAGTGGCATCCTCCTTCCTCCAACCTCCAGGAAGAGGAGTATCAACAGGTTTGCAGCCATGCATGTTGAACTTCTCCAATATCTCCCGAGCATACTTTCCCTGAGAAACAAACAATCCACCACTGTGCTGCCATATTTCCAATCCTAGGAAATAGTGAAGGAGGCCCAAGTCCTTCATCTCAAACTCTATAGCAATATCCTTCTTGCATGACAGTATCAACAGCTCATCACTCGTTAGAATCAAATCATCAACATACAGTACAATGATAAGCAACTTACCCTCCACCACAATCTGGTATAGGTTAGGATCCGCCTCACTCTTGGAGAATCCAAGTCCTGTGAAATAGCTGTCTATCCATGTGTACCAAGAACATGGTGCTTGCTTCAACCCATACAATGCTCTCTTGAGCCTGCACACATGCGACTCACTGTTGAAGACCTCAAAGCCTTCGGGTTGCCCAATGTACACCTCCTCCTCAATGACTCCATTGAGGAACGCAGTCTTCACATCCATTTGATGAATGTGCCATCCCATCTATGCTGAAAGAGCAAGAATAGTCTGTATGGAAGAATACCTTGCGACAGGTGCAAAGGTCTCCTCATAATCGATCCCCTCTATCTGTGAAAAGCCTCGGGCAGCAACTCTTTCCTTGTACTTCTCTACACTCCCGTCAGCTTCCTGCTTAACTTTTAGATCCATCTCGAACCCACCACTGATTTCCCTTCCGGTCTAGGAACAATCTCCCATGCACTGTTTCTGACAATAGAATCATACTCTTCCACCATGGCATCTACCCATGCAGGATCCTCCATAGCTTCCTCGAAAGAGGATGGCTCAGTCACAACAAACTTGCTCATAAGAGCCATGTATCCAGTGTATCGATCAGGTGACTGTCTCTGCCTGCGTTGGGCTGTAGGTGGTCCTACAATTTTCTCTGCATCTTGAGCCAGTCGCTCAGCTTCTGTCAAGCACTTTTTCCCTTTGATGGTTGGCGCTACATGAGTGGTCTCTTCCACTCCATGAACCTCGTCCTGTGGCTAATCCACGTCCTAAAGCTCATCCTTAGGAACTAATAGCTCCTCATCTGCATGTAAGTGTAGCTCCCTCTCAAGAGAACACTTCATGGCTTTCTCCTCCTGAAATTTTATATCTCGTCGCACGATAGTTTTACCACTGTCTGGAAAATACACACGATAGTTGTGGGGCGTATCAGTGTACCCACAAATATCCCAACCTCTGCAGTCGGTTCCAACTTCTTCCTGGCATCCTTCATCACATGCATGTAAACGTTAGCACCAAAAATCCTCAAATGAGAAAGATCAGGCTTCTTACCAGAATAAGCCTCCTCGGGTGTACTCATGCCAAGTATCCTATGAGGACAACGGTTCTGCACATAAATTGTTGTATTGCGTGCTTCCGCCCACAAGTGAAGGGGTAGGCCCTGATCATGCAACATTGCCCGTGCAGCACCCACAATCATTTTGTTCTTCCGCTCAGCTACCCCGTTCTGTTGTGGGTTATGGGGAGCTATGAGCTCTCTATGAATCCCTTGCAGAAATCCTTGAACTCGTCCGAGATGTATTCACCACCATTATCGCTCCTAAGAGTGTTCACCTTCTTCCCCGACTCCTTCTCAACCAGTGCTTTGAATTCACAGAACTTTGAATATGTCTCGCTCTTCTTCTACATGAAGAATATCCAGCACTTACGAGAGAAATCATCAACAAAAATCACATAATACCTGTGTTTTGCTGTCGAAGCAAATGAGAAAGGACCACACACATCTGTGTGAATTCTCTCAAGGATCATCATGGCGCGACTATCCTTCTCGTGAAAGGTGGCTTTCACAAACTTCCCCAAAGTACACCCCTTGCACTGATCTGACTGCGCAAGTGTGCCTTTAGGAAGCCCTGTAGTGATCTTCTGCAGTATCTTCAAGGCTCCATGGTGAAGGTGACCCAATCTCCTGTGCCACAACTCGCCATCATCCCGGCTCTCCAATCCTTCTGCCTTGCCCGCCATTATTGTGCATCCATCTACATGCAACTGATAAAGGTTCCTCACTCAAACCCCTATCTTCTGGGTCTCACCAGTTGTCTTGCTGCGCAGGAAAGCCTTTCCCTCGCTGAAAACAACATCATACCCCTTGTCTTCTAACATCGCCACTGAGATAAGATTCTTCTTCAATCCTGGAACATGCATGACTTCCTTCAATACGAAGGGTTTACTAGACTCCCTCTCAAAGGAAATGGTACCGATACCAGTCGCACTGTATCTACCATCATCGCCCATCTCGATGTGCACTCCAAGATCTTTGTCCGCCAGATCAGAGAACAAATCTCTATCTCCCGTCATGTGAAAAGATGCACCACTGTCCAAGAACCACATCGATCCCATCACACTTGAAACCAAGCATGCGAACAATGAAAAATCAAGCTCAAACTGTGAGGCTAGAGCCTCTCTCGCTGAAGATCCAGCAGCCTGCTTGTTCTTCTTCTTCTGCGGACAATTAGTGGCATAGTGTCCATGCTGGTGACAGTGAAAACACTTCACCTTGGACATGTCCTGCTTCTTGCCTTTCGCACCAAAATGAGAAGCTTTCTTGTTCTTCCCCTTCTTTGCTTTGGAAGCCAAAGCATAATTCTCTTCATCAGATACCTTTGATGAAGATCCATTCTCACACTTATTGTTTCTGAGTTTATCCTTGAGCGCCAGGTTGCTCTTGCTTTGGAATAACATTTGCAATCCGTTGAAAGACATTTCAACGACACTGCTGCAAATTCAATTTCCACCAGCTCAAACTCAACCGCTTCTGATCTAAAATTCGTGAGAACACAATATTTCTCGTACAGAGATTGACTGTATGGGCATTCACCGGATATCTCACCTTCCAAAGGAAGGATGAATCCAGAGGCTACCTGGCCCGATTACAGACTCTACCTGAAGAAATAGAATGTAAACACTTCCTGAATAGTAGATCTAATGATCAACAGCTTCGATACCATGTAGAAATTTTTTTTCTACAAATCATCTAGCTCTGATACCATGTAGAAATTTTGAATAATTTAACACATATTCAACAGAGATTATCCTGATCATGTACTATTGCGGAATACATACACAATACATAAAGTCCTCTACGTTGATCATCAATATAGCAACATCAATAACAATAAAACATCAAGAGCATTCACACATTAACACAATATGTAACCCGGGGAAAGCATCTCGCTAAAAACCCCAACTATCTGTATATTAATGATTGAGACCATGTAACATTACAAAGTACAATGCTTATCACAAGCAATCCAGTACTAGTTCCACCTATTACACACAATACAGCTAAGATCTGATCTCCAAATCTATTCCACTGCTTGCCTGCCTCCACTGCTCAATACCTGCTCAAGAATGAATGAGAATGGTTTACCAAACTCGTATTTCACCTCCAAAGAATCACTCACACTGTGTAAGACATGAGCAGAGGCTATAATACTGGGCAAATACATGAGCAAACTCATTGGCATACTCAATCCCTTGATTGTGCAAATCCTCATGCACAACTATAGTCACAACTGATAGCAATCTGATTCTCTAACACCTGTCCCTGTTGAACTGAACATGCACTGACATGCAACTAAGTTAACTGATGTATTCTATAGTTGTATTATGAGTTAATAATTTGTTTAACAACTCATCATTAGTCTATTTGCAATTAGACTAACTACAACTAGTTTAACCAAGTCAAACTAAACACAACTCCATCAACTCTACAATCAACTCCACCAAACTCAACTGATTGAGTTCCTACTGAAGTCATGCATGCAACAACTCAATTGAATCATAAGAAAAGTGTACTTCCTTCTGACAGTTGCATGGGCCACATCTGTAGCTCAAACTGAAGTGCTCCAAGAGAATAAGATCAAGTTTATAGTCCAAATATTATTATGAGACAATAATATTTGACTTTTCTATTTTGGACAGCCAGTCTAAAAATAGACTTTGATCACTCCTACTGTGATCACTCCTACTGTGGTCACTCCTATTGTGATCACTCCTGCTGTGGTCACTCCTGCTTTGATCATCCCTGCTATGGTCACTCCTGCTGTGATCATCCCTGCTGGGATCCAAAAATAGAACTTGCGCCATAATTTGCCTGCGGGCCCACTTAGTGAAGGTGACTCTTTTCACTAATCTCCATCATCTCGTTGCAATCACAACAACTTGTGCGATAGTGCTTAAAACTTTGGGAATGAATGTGAGGGATGTTTACATGGTTATATCATCTCATTCACACACAGATAACCCCTTGAAACCACCAAAAAAATCTCATACAATTATGTGACAGCTAACATGTGAAAATACCAATTTTTTCCTTTCTTGCAAAAGGGATCAAAACAATTAAAGAAGAAACATGGAATGGACTTCATTGTTTGTGACGAAAAAAATGCAAGACCAAGATAGGCTCAGAAATTTGGTGGCAGCCAAAATTTTGCAAGGTGTTGTAGCAACGAAAACAGTATCATCTCATCATATAGTCGCACCATGGTGTCCTCCAATGGCCCCAACTCTTCTTGCATGGCTTACTTCCATTCTGTAGTGTTGAAGTTTTGTGATGAAAACCTCTGGTTCTCTGTCGCAAGATGTTCCACCTTTTGCTGCACTGCAACAAATTCTCTTCTCAGCCTAGCATTTTCATTCAATAAATACTAAGATTTATCCTATGTCGTTGTAGAGAATGCAACATTTTCTTCCATGACTGCGCTCAGATTCCTTCTAGTGTTGGTAGTTATCACCTTCTTTGTAGGCACCAAGACTGGAATCATAGGATCCTTTGAAAAATATCTATGCCTATGTTGCATGATCCTCTTCTTCAGTTGATCGAATGTTATACTGCATACATCCATGACTCTATCGGCTAGTGAATGTGTGATCCCCATCTCTCTGAATGGAAGATGACCACCTGTGAGAGGATGTTCTCCTGGGGTATATGGTTCTTCTTTAATTTTTTGGAACTGCCACTACTTGTCTTCTCTTATCCTCCTCTTCTCTTCTTCTTCTACTTGTTGCTTCTCTAGCAAGTCATCTTTCTGACTCTTCTACTCTTCTTTTTTTCTTCTCTCCCCTCCTTCTCTACTTGGCTAGCTCTTGCGTTTATAGGATTGGATTTCTTTTGTGTTTCTCTTGCCTATCGAGGAATACCTGATCCTTTTCTTAGGAGCTGCTTTATTTTCTTGAGGTGTTATCTCCTCCTCCTCCTACACTTGCAAGTCTTTATTTGGTGGATATTGGGGTGAAATGGTCTCCATTGTTGGATGTGCCTTCATGTTGGAATTTTACCAGTTCTTTATCTTCTCATCTTCTGTTGTGGACATCGATGAGTACCCCATATTGTGACCAATCCTTTGACAATGTTTAATGACAATTCGCCTGGGATCATATCTAGGGAAATATTTAGTAGTGAAATGTAGGTGTTCCAACTCTTGTATCTATGATACTATCACCTTATGTCCCTACAACTCAAACAGTTTGATCCTCAATGAAAATATGGGCCAAGGGGCTTTCTTCCTCCTATGAATAATTCCCGACAATCCCTTGTCCCATTGATTTGTGACTCCTTACATGACCAACTTGTTGGTCACATATCATTTCATAGGATGAGGGGATATATGAAAACTGAAGCACCTAATTTATGTACCCTCGGTAGCTACAAATGATTCTGCGATATCTCAAAGTGACTCCTTTACCTGATCAGTCATGCAAGGAGGATCGATCTCAAATATCATGTGAAAGATAATTGCAAAGAAGTGTTCAGCCAATTTGTCATATACGCCTCTGAAGCTTGCTTCTGATAACACTCTACAATGGAAGTAAACTAGGAACTTATCCTTAGGGGTCCAGTTCCAGTTCATTCCCGGGAATGCATATTGTGCATAGATTCCATCTAAGAGAAATGCAAACATGTAGAATTCTGGTGCTGGTTTGCCTGTAAAGATGCTTTTGCCTGCCCAACCTGATGCTACAATTCAAATGACAGGATATCTGCCCAATTGAAAGTTCTACCATGGGTCACCATTATATTGAGCGTGTATATCCAATTCTCCTTGAACAACTCAGCGTTCTTATGCCCATATAACCAACAATACATGGCTATCATGTATTGATATACCTCTCTGAGAATCTTTGTATGATACACTGTTGATGGGCGATGAAAAACTTGGCAAGCTCTCGACACCATGATCTAATAACATCACCTGTGTTGAGGGTATCCCATCTCATGTAGAATTTGTCATTAACATATTCATTGGGCTTGAGCATCTTATAATATTTCTGCATATCTTCACCAAAATAGGTGGCGATCTGATTGTCACTCTCACTGCTTAGCACAAGGTGGGAGTCATCCATATGTGTAATGATTCATTCAATGACCTCTACACATGGCATGACCAAGAATCTGCATGCAATCCTGTGCATCATGGACTTCTTGATGTTGATATATGCATGCAAATCTTCTAGGTTCTCAGCAAATCTTTACTACATGAATGTGTTGTAAATATTGCTCCATGTGACCTTTGTATCCTTATCAATAAAGCATTGTGTATCTGCATATATGGGAATGTTTGGCTTTGTAGCTTCTATAGGTTCATCAACACTTGCCTCTGAATTTTCTTTGGAGATTACTTTATGAGGCGCCCTCACTCCAACAGATGATGACAAGGTGGTAATACTTGTAGCACAAACACCTGTTTGGGGAAACACACTCATAGTGATAATATTAGCTTAAAACAACCTAACTATGCAACAATACTTGTAAATCATGTACAAAGAGCCATTATAGATGATAGAACATGAAAAACTATGAATGACAGTGCAAAATAACTTGCATGCATGAGAAAATGAGCATGCAAACTAGGAGGGCACACTTTCAAATCATGAAGGGGCATGCAAGGTCATTCAAAGCTTTATAGTTTGCTCATGCACTCAAGTAAGAGGAAAAATTCATCTAGGGCACATTTTCACACCCTTGAAGGATCCGAGTGATGGAATTATGGGCCTTTGGGTCTTCCCTATGTGCTCATTCACTCAAGGAGACAAGGAGGGCATGATGTTGCACTCCGAAGGGACGAAGGAAGAGGTTAACAAGGCTCTAAGTTTTCACAATGTGCCCATGTGATCAAGGAAAAGGATGGCACATTGTCGCACATCAAAGGGCTAAATGAATATGCTTTGTGCCTTCATGATGTGCTCATACACTCAAAAGAGGGCATAGTTCTTCATGGTAAAGAAGTGTGCTCCTAAGGAAAACTTGATCAAATAGGGTGCAATTTTCGAGGTTGATTAGATTTCGAGCTCAAGAAGTGCACTCTTCTTGTTGGAGTCTCATAAACAAGTTTGGACAACAAGATTTGATGCTAAGATGAGGAAAATAAATGCCCATAATGCTTTATAGTTGTTTTCACATTCAAGGTGGAACATGAAAGGTTTCAAGAATGTGAAGATTTTCTGCATGCGACAAAAATAAACACTTGTAACATGAAGATTTATCATAAATACCAACATACAAACTAAAAAACAAAGGATCAACAACAAGAAAAGCAAGATTTGGTAGTGAAATCATGAAATTCAATGGAAAGATTTAACATGAAATACTTACTTGTTGCACTAGTTGATGAAGAGATTCTCGATTCCTAGTTGTGCACCAGACCCAAATGGAATGATTATGCAAGAAGAATAATTAACTAAGTTGATTTAAAAAAGTTAACATGCAAATTTGATTCATGCATGAGTGTCACTTGTCATCGCATGAGAGGGTCAGTTAAAGAAGTTAAGTGGGCTCCTATTTTCTACGAGTGCACCCTCATGCAACAAGGTTGGGTCATGCATGCATCTGGAAAGGGCATAGTTCTTCAACATGAAGAAGTGTGCTCATGGAGGGTGCATTTGTTTAGGGTGAAGGAGTGCTCTCAAGGAGGGCACACTCCTTTGGGCCAAAGGAGTGCGCTCAATTTGACCACGTGTCTTCACCAACTTGGAGTGCGCTTTTGCTTTTCTGATTTTATTTCTTGCTTTTGTTTACTTTTTCGTGCTTTTGAGTGTTTTTCAAGTGCGCGCATGGTGATAAGGCAAGTTTCTAAGTTAGTTAGTTCATCCTAGGTTCTTGAGTAACTACATGCTCTAAGTTAGTTAGTACTATCTCTGTTGAACCATGTCCACATCCTAAATGTGCAAACATTTCTTTCCCCCATGACCATGTACTCATGATCCATTCTTTGCCATCCTTGGAAAACCAAGATCCTAGATTTGTAGGTTTTAACCCCATATAGAAATTACCTGCATACAAATTTTAAAACACATAAAACAAATATACACATAGATTTTCCCCTGGATCCCAAAACTGGGACTGCTAGATTGATTTTTGATTATTTTCCTTTCAATGTTACAATAAATATATATACATGCCGAAGCATCCAATACCATGGACTAAAAAACATCACGCCCAAAACCCTTTGCAAAAACCATGTACAAAACCATAGGTTGGTTTGCCCACCTAATATAGGGTCTAAAAAAAATTTCCATGAGGCACTTCCACCCCCCTGTGACCCCCTCGCTGCGCAGTCGGCACAACGAAGGGGGGGCAGAGCCCCCCTCCAACCCCCCGGCTTAACAAGGGGAGCTAGTCGTGGAAAGAATATAACACAACCCAACATTCTCCCACTTGTTGCTTTCTTTCCACAGGGGGCCACAGAAGAGCTTAGGCATTTATCCAACCCTGCAATGCCCATTGTTTCTCTACACCAAGAGAACTTCTCAAAGCTCACAGATTTTTCAATGCATCTACAGTATTCTTCAAAGTGACCACCTTTACCAGCAACAACTTTTTGTCTTCTATCATATCCCTCACAAAGTGATACTAAACATCAATGTGCTTTGTCTTTGAAAGATAAGTAGGGTTCTTTGCCAAGAAAATTGCACTTTGGCTGTCACAGTCTAGCCTTATAGCTCCCTGTACTAACCCCATATTTGAACACAATCTCTACAACCAAACTTCTTCCTTGCTTGCATGAGTAGCTGCCATGTATTCTGCCTCTGTATTTGATAGTGCCACGATAGATTGTTTCTCACTCATCCAATTGACTTCACCTCCAAATAGGTTAACACATACCCACTTGTAGATCTTCTTTGATCCAGATCTCTAGCCTAGTCTGCATCAACAAAGCCATGAATATCCAACACTCTATCCAATCCTGGTCTTCCTTGGTAGCACAAATCATAATCACTAGTGCCACGCAAATACCTAAAGACCTACTTCACTACTGTCCAGTGCTCCTTCCTTGGTTTTTACGTAAACCTACTCAATACTCCCACTACATGTGCAATGTCTGGTCTAGTATAGACCATCGTATACATCAGGCTACTAACTACACTTGCATATGGAACATGGAACATGTCCTCTTCCTCTTCTTGTGTCTTGGGACACTGTTCAGCAGATAACTTCACACCTACAGGAATAGGAACCTTCACCAGTTTACTATCTTGCATATTAAATCTTTGCAGTATTGTCTCGACATACTTCCTCTGGTTTAACCAGAGCTTCCTCTTTGCATGATCTCTTTTAATTTCCATTCCCAAAATATAGTTTGCAGCACCAAGATCTTTCATGTCGAATTTGGAGGACAATTGGGTCTTCAAATCCTGGATAATTTCTTTGTCATTTCCAACCAGCAACATATCATCCACATACAAGACCATATAAATAACACAGTCACCAATTAATTTAAAATACACACAGTGATCTGCTTTGCTTCTAGTGAAGCCAAGTCCCCGTACAAATGTATCAAATTTATGATACCACATTCTTAGTGACTGTTTTAACCCATAAAAAGACTTTTTTAACTTGCATACCAGTTCTTTCTTACCCTTCACCGCAAAGCCTTCAGGTTGCTTCATGTAGATCTCTTCTTCTAGATCCCAGTGAAGAAATGTTGTCTTCACATCCATTTGTTCTACCTCAAAATCAAAAGCAGTAGCAATAGATAAAAGTAAACTAATAGAAGCTACCTTGGCGATAGGAGACAAAATATAACCAAAATCAATTCTCGCACCTGGGAATAACCTTTTGCTACCAACCAAGCTTTGTATTTCTCCACCTTTCCTTCTGCATTTGTCTTCTTCTTGAACACCCACTTGCTGCCAATGGGTTTCCTTCCAACTGAAAACTCCACTAGATCCCAAGCCTCATTTTTGTGCAAAGATGCAATTTCATCAACCATGGCCTCTTTCCAGAGTTTTCCATCCTCTGAATCTACTACTTCCTTCATAGTTCTAGGATCATCATCAGTAGTAGATAAAGAAAATTTTGAACAGAAAGCAGATGGAATATACCTTTCTAGCTACCTTCTTTCTCGAACTGATCTTCTCACAACCAGAGTTTGTGCCTCTTCATCTTCTGATTCCTCTTCTGTTGTAGAGTCTGATTCTTCCTCCTTTAACTCAAACTCTACCTTCTCAGAAGGGACTTCATATTTAATAACATCTTTCACCTCTCTGAACACCACATCTCTGTTGTACACAACCTTCCTTGTTATTGGGTTCCAAAGCTTATAACCCTTTAAACCATCCTTATACCCAATAAAGATGCACTTTTCAGATTTACTATCCAACTTTGTTCTTTTCTCCTTTGGAACATGTACATATGCATCACATCCAAATACCCTCAGATGTGAAAGAGAGGGTTTCTTACTATTCCATACCTCTTGTGGAGTCTTATCCTCCAACGCTGATGAAGGTGATCTATTGACAAGGTAACATGCAGTCTCCACCGCCTTTGCCCAAAATTCCTGTCCTAACCCGACACCACTGAGCATGCTTATTGCCCTTTCCATCAATGTCTTGTTCATTCTTTCTGCAACTCCATTTTGCTCAGGTGTGTATGGAATAGTCTTCTTCCGTGCTATACCACACTTCTTACAGAATTCTTTGAATTCCTTCTTGCAAAAATCTCCACCATTATCTGTCCTCAGCACCTTTATCTTCTTCTCTGTCTGGTTTTCCACCAGAGCCTTAAATTCTTTAAACTTGTCAAAGACTTCAGATTTCTTCTTAAAGAAATATATCCATGTATTCCTTGAGAATTCATCTATAAATAATACATAGTACATAGACTTACCCAGTGATGGAACCTTCACAGGTCCAAAACACATCACTATGCACAAGCTCTAATATTTGTTTCGCCCTCTTACCACTAGAGGGGAAACTCACCCGATTCTGCTTCCCATATACACAATTTTCATAGAAATCAAAATCCGGAGAGCTATTAGTGATACCTTCTACCATACCTTTACCATGAAGTATTCGAAAGCCCTTCTCTTCAACATGTCCAAGCCTTTGATGCCATAGCATGGTCTTTTCTCCAGAGACCACTAGATTTTTTGCTCCACTTTTAGGAACCATGGAATTGTTGCACCCATAAACAACAGTGCTACCTTGCAGCTTGTACAGTGCTCCAATCCAAACTCCCTGCATCAATACCAGTGCTCCCGAACCATCTTACAAGTATCCTTATCGAACACTGTTTTTACACCTGCATCATCCAACTCTTTTACAGAAATCATATTTCTGGCCAATGTAGGAATATGCAGAACACCCGGAAGTGTTTTAATCCTTCCACATTGCAAATTCAACTTAATTTTTCCACGACTAACGATTTTAGCCTTCCTGTCACCCCCCAAGAAGACATCACCACCATCATATTTCTCATACTTGTAGAACCACTCTCTATGGGGAGTGAAGTGAAAGGATGCACTTGAATCAATTTTCCATTCTTCATGATCTACATGTGTACTTAAAGAAGGCAAGTACACATTCCCACCTTCATCTGAGGTGGTTTTCACCTCTGCAGAAAGAAAATCATCACCCCTTTCCTTTGTCAAGAGCTTTAGATTTATAGTCTCTTTTGTAGTGCCCTTCCTTCCCGCATTTCCAGCACACCTTTATAGGTTTTCCTAGAGATTTAGATCTCCCTCTAGATTTAGATCTCCCACTCGATGACTTATTTTAGTTTCTGTTCTGGGACCTTCCTCATGCAGACAAGGTATCACCATTCTAGCTCTCCATATTTTTCCGTCTTATCTCCTCCATGAATAAGGATGAGGCTATTTCATCAAACTGCAAGGTAGTTGCATTGCTACCTATTGCAATAACCAGACTATCCCACGAATCTGGTAGAGAACACAACAAACTGATGCACTTATCTTCATCTAAATTTTTAATATTAATAGATAATAACTGAATTACCACAGTATTAAATGCGTTCAGATGCTCTATCACTGAGTCTCCATCTTTCATCCTCAGGTTATATAGCTTTTTCCATAGCAACAGTTTATTCACCAAAGACTTAGATTGATACAAAGTCCCTAACTTGTCCCACATAGTCTTCATCGTAGCTTCCCCTGATACATTCAGCAATACTGAATATGAGACACACAATCGTATTGTGCTCTTTGCCTTCTGATCCAACTTCTTCCATTCTTCATTGAACACTCCCATTGGTTTAGTACCCGGATCTACTGTGATCCACTATTATTTGTCCACCAGCAGATCCTCCATCTTGAGTTTCCACAACTCAAAACTCTGACCATTAAATTTCTCGATCTCTATCTTTCCACTGCTCGCCATCTTCTTTCACCACCAAAATGGATCACACAAATCTCCCATTGAACAGGGTCTACCACAGGCCTGAGTGAAAACCCCTCAGCAACAAAGGCGTCCCCTTGAAGCCAAAACAACTCTGATACCAAATGTAGCTTTTAACCTCATACATAAATTACCTGCATACGAATTCTAAAACACAGAAAATAAACAATAGTAAGAGCATAACACATAAAACAAATATACACAGAGATTTTCCCCTGGATCCCAAAATCTGGACTGCCAGATTGATTTTTCATTATTTTCTTTTCAATGTTACAATACATATATATACATGCCGAAGCATCCAATACCATGGACCGAAAACTATCACGCCCAAAACCATGTGC
The DNA here is from genome assembly GCA_031772625.1 of Pinus tabuliformis. Classification (NCBI taxonomy): domain Eukaryota; kingdom Viridiplantae; phylum Streptophyta; class Pinopsida; order Pinales; family Pinaceae; genus Pinus; species Pinus tabuliformis. The sequence continues at coordinate 1,229,687,762 of CM062817.1, read as the reverse complement.
GAAAACCATGCGCAAAACCATAGGTAGGTCCGCCCACCTAATATAGGGTCCAAAAAATGTTTCCCCGGGGCACTGCCCCGGACCTCGTACAAGGGGGGCTGCTAGCCCCCCTCAAACCCCTATGACCCCCACACCCCCCCGTTGCACAATTGCCGCAACAAAGGGAGGGCTCCACCCCCACTCTAACCCCCCAGTTTAACTAGGGGAGCTAGTCATGGAAAGAATATAACACAACCCAACAAGATTAACAGATATGTTAAGAAAAATGAGGCAACTTGACACAACCCGATATGACCTAGGATATGTACAACAAGTTGACCAAGTCATACCTGCCTCAAGATTCCAAAAATAAAAATAAAAAATTTCTAGGTGACAATAAAATACCCTCCAAACTGGAAATGCATAATTTTTTCTCACTAATGAAACACTGCAAAAGACATCTAGTAGAATCAGAATTGATGAAGAATATGATAAATTGGGATCTCTTTACACATCCCAAGGCCATTGAATTCAATGCTATTACTTCAATAACAAAAAAGCAAGTTTTTTCACAAAAAAGGAAAGAGTACATGGAAGTAAATGATTTGTGGATATCATTTTATGAGTGGAAAGAACTACAAGAAATGCCTAGTGTTCAAATGATGGGTGGGAAAACTACATATAAAAAAAATAGACAGGTCTAGATGGAACAAAAATTGAATCTCCCTCAATCTTTCCACCATTCAAGGGAATTGTTTTGGAAGAAGAAAGAAACCAATCCAAAGTTGTCCCCTAGTGCTCAAAGATGAATTTGTCATGAGTAATACAGACCATTGATTACAAACCATTAGTGAACAAATTAACTGGACCAATACAACACTCAAGGGTATGGTTGTACATATTTTCATCTCAAATGATTATGCTCGTAAAGGGCATGTTGAAGATCTTCAAGCCACTGTAAATACCATCTCTTCAAATATAAATAATTTTTAGTTTTCTTTACCACGAGTCCCAAATGAAACTAGAGGAGTTACACAACTTACTCTAGATTTGAAAGAAAAAATTAAAGAGAAACATGAAGAATTAGATGGAGTGGGAAAAGATTTGTGCTACACCAATGAAAAAATATCAGAGATAAACAAAAAACTGGAAAAGTATCAAAAATCCAAATCAAATAAGTCTATTCCCTTGACTTATTTGACCAGCCATCCTGTCTCTATGATCAAGCCTCACAATTGGGTAAAAACCTTTCCCCGCCTCTTTCCAAAAGAGAAACTAGAGACTTCATAGAAAGAAGAATCCTCATAAAATCAAGAACCCCAGTCACATGTCCTTCCCATCCATGAACCTTTTCTCCATCATATGTCCCAGCCTCCAGCTCCTTACCTATATGGCAAAGCAAAATTACCAGAAGTCCAAAGCTTTGCTGATGAATGGTACTCTAAATGGAATATTGATAATATGAGTACGATGAAAATCAGGCAAATGATAGATAGAATGTACACATAATATAAAATTATGTGCATGAAAGGTAAATATGAAATTAAGGCTTGTAAATCCATTATTCAATGTTTCACCGGTACCTTGGCTAGATGGTGGAAAGCAAAATCATCACCAACTATGATAGATAAAATGTCACAGGAAGTATTGAAGGATGAAATAGGTGATATTATTCATCATTCTAATGGATCCACCCCTCATAGAAATATGGCAGGTGCCCTAACAGGTATGATTCTAGAACACTAGTGCAGTATTGAGCCTAAGATTGTTGATAAACATTCCATAATCCTGGTGAACATTAAATGTAAAAAGATGTCTCAGTATGCATCTTTTCATAGGGAATGGGTTCAAAGAATCTACGAAGTCAAATACAACAAGAATTTACTTTAGAAGCACGTATATATCATTGCACTTTCTAGAAAATCTGTTGAATATTTAAAGAAGCAAGAAATCTTCTAATTGCCTTAAGAGTCTTATACTTGGGGAGAAATCTATGCATTAATTACCAAGGCATTGGTAGCGCTATGAACCAATATGAAAGTTGACAATTCTATCGAAAAGCTCTCCAGGTTACTCGATAGTAGGTCAATACATCAAAATATGGTCTTTATATAGATGATCCCAGTGTGAAAAGAAAAAGGGCCAAGGAGGTAATAAAAAAGTTGTCTCTAAAAAAACGGAGATTTCACAGACCCTCTAATAAAGTTTACAGCAAGTCAGCTCCAAGGAGAATTAGAAGAATTCCAAGAACCCATTACTTCTCTCTTGAACATATTCACCTACAAACTCATAAAAAGAAAGCATGGGAGAAAGTTGTATGTTGGCTCTGTGGCCAGAAGGGTCACTTGGAAAACCAGTGCCCAATAGGTAATGAATCCAAATAAAACAGGGGTAAAAATTCTCAAGAAAGGACACAAAAAATTCAACAAGAAAAGGCTCAAAAAGCACAATAGGCACAAACACAGTCTTCATTGGCTCGTAAGTGCAACAGATGCCAATCACCCCATCACAATACAAACCAATGTCCACATGTTCCATTTCCAGTAAAATAAGAAATTAATATCCTCAAACATCGGTGTTGTGATGACTGTACTGAAACTTCTAGTTTCAGTTCAGAATCTTCATTTGATACAGAAGAAGAATTCATTCTTATTGATTGTGATTGTGGAGATTCTGATGACCTTAACTGTAAAAATGATAATGATACAAATTATTTTGATTCATATTTTGATTCTACAGATGAAAAGAAAGCAGAACCGCCTCAAAAATTAAAAATTTGTATGGCTCACGCAGCTAATGATGAAGATACAAAGCTTCTTGCAAGTATCAAAGCTTTGCCTGAATGAGAAATGAAAGAGAATCTTATGGAAACCTTTCTCAAAACTATGTTGAAGTCCCATCTAGACACTGCTTCAAATTATGATAATTTTAATAGCAAGAAACCTTTATTTGTAGATGCTTCTTTTGAAAGAAATATTAAATCTTTCATAAGACAAAACATGACAAAAAACCCTAGAACACTCACTCTGAGTGACCTAAGAAATGAAATTAATATGTGAAAAAGCAAAATTGTTGAATTAAAAAAAGGGCTATAAAAATTGAGAAAGGAAAGAAGACTACATAAGTTTCGATTGTTGAATATTTTGAGACAGAGCCTCATTGCTCAACTAGAAATCCAAACGTTGAGATTTATGAAGCTAATGATTTATTTGGATTGAACTCCATGAGAATTATTGCCATCCAACATCAACAATTACATGTCATGATAAACCTTGTCATACAAGGACAATTTTTTTTTGCTTAGAACATTAATAGATAGTGGGTCTAATATCAATGTGTTGAACAAAAAGGAAATATCTGCTAGGTATTGGCAGAAATCAAAAAGGGAAATTATAGGCATTGGAGACCACGAGTTAAATCTTCAGTATGAAGTCCTGAAAGCAACATTATGTTTTAAATATTATTGCATAAACATGAAATTCGCAGTCTCCAACATCCCCATTGAGTGTATATTGGGAACACCATTCCTTGCAGCAATAGAGCCTCATGGATCCACCAGATTAAAAAATGGTAAAGCAGGATATTTTATAACGATTCTTACAAAGGAAAACCAGCCTCTCAAAGTTACTCTTCCATTTGTCTCATCCCCCAGGGTCTCTATGATGGTTCAAGTTATGGAAGATTTGACCAAAGCAAAAAACAGGTTACAAGATGTCAAGAACGAGAGGGCTAATCTATGAATTGAAGAAAGGTTAGCGCAACAGACTATCAAGGTGAAAATTAAAGCACTTCAACAACAGTTTGAAGCATAAGTATGTGCAGAAGAACCAAATGCTTTCTGGCACCAAAAGCAATATTATTTTGAACTGCCCTACAAAATTTAATACACTGGAAAGCCCTGTAAAATCTGAGCAATTCCAATGAATGAAGAATACAGAAAGTTGTGTCAGAAGGAAATCCAGATTCTTTTAAATAAGAAACTCATCAGAGAGTTTGACAGTGCTTGGAACTATTATGGATTTTATGTAAATAAACACTCTGAACAAATTTGAGGGGTACCCTGTCTGGTCATAAACTATAAACCTCTCAATGTTGTTTTTGTTGATGATACATATCCAATTCCACATAAGGCATGTTTGATATCCAAAATAGCAGGTGCTATAATTTTCTCTAAATTTGATATGATATTTGGATTTTGGTAGGTATCGATCAAGGAGGAAGACAAGTTTAAAATTGCTTTCAGTGTACCTGTTGGACACTATGAATGGAACATCATGTCGTTTGGCCTTAAAAATGCTCCCTCCAAATTCCAAATAATAATGGATCAAGTATTTAAACCTTATTTTGAATGGTTGTTAGTTTATATTGATGATGTATTGATTTTCTCAAAAACTGTAGAAAATCATTTCAAGCATGTTCGTATTTTTTTCTAACTGGTTAAAGAAACCGAGTTAGTTGTTAGTAAAAAGAAGATTGAGTAGTTCAAAAGTGACATCAAGTTTTTGAGACATACTATATCTAATGGACAGATCACTCTCGAGTAACATGTTGTTGCATTCACAGATAAATTCCCCAACAAAATTACAGATAAAACACAATTGCAAAGGTTTATTGGCTGCCTAAATTATGTCTGCAATTTCTACAAGCATTATGCTCAGGATTGTAGAATCCTGAATGACAGACTAGAAAAGGAACCTCTTCCATGGACAGAAGAGCACACACAAGCAGTGAGAAAAATCCAAGAAAAGGTCAGGCACCTACTGATCCGAATGGAAAATGGCATCAACCCATGGTACTCATCCACCCATTTTATTCATTGACCCATGGAATTTACCCATGGTATTGTAAATGACATCTGCCCGTGGTATTGTAAAATCCACCCATGGAATTTACCCATGGTATTGTAAATGGCATCTGCCCATGGTATTGTAAAATCCACCCATGGTATTCATTCACCCATGGAATTGACTCGTGGTATTGTAACTGAAAAAAACTATAAGTAACAAGTCACATTTTGTAAAAGGACAGATTGTCTACCACAATGTAGCCTTTACAGTTCAGAGGCATGTAGCCACACATCTCTTCTCAGAGATAAGCTACCATCACCCTAGCTGGTTTATTTCCATTTCTTGTTGTAAGCATATTTCAGTATTTTCCATTAATGAAATGAAGTATTATTTCCGCTGCATAACTATCTTTATGGTTACCTCTGTATTTTGTTGCATTCATGTTTAAATCTAGATTAGTGGGTTTTCATAAAAAAGTTTCTTTGTGGTTTTGTTTGTTGGGCATTTTCCTATTTTTCTTCTGGCAATTCAAGTTTTCAGATCTTGGGGGTCTCTCCTCCCAAGATCCATTTCAATCTTTTAGATCTTGGGGGCCTCCTCCCAAGATCTGAGTCAGTGGTATCAGAGCAGGTTATGATTCCATGGGAATGAGGGTTTGATGCATACTTCAGTTTCAAATTTTGCAGCAATATCCAACAAACTTCAGGCATGTGCTACAACCTCCACAGAGCACTTTCTCGGGTTAAGCAGGAAGAATTTTTCTTTTTTCATTTTTTTTGCGGGAATTTTTTTGAATGGTGGCTTTGCAAATCAGATATGAAATATTTGGTAAAAAAATTTACAAAAACAAATACCAGATAGGGATTCCTCTTGAGAAATCACCCAATTTCAAAAAAAAAAAGGGTCAAATCGGAGTTCGGATGTGCGAGATATCGCTGATTTAAAATCAGCTATTTTATTAGAATTTTTGTGACGACGGAACTATTGCAGCGCGAATCTGAGATCTCAGAGTGTCCAGCTAAGGATTTCCAACTCATGGGAAGATGCAAAATGATCCTTCTGCTTCCAAAAACAGGTTATAATAAATATTCTGAGTTATATTGACTGAGTTATGCCCATTTTAATTCTGGAGTAGCATTTGGAGTGGGTTCCTATTGGAAACGTGCCCTCCCACCCCACTTTAGTAGGCATCTGTTTCACATTCATCAGTTTCAGCATAGCAGCATTCGACTTGGGTTATTTGGAGACGTGACCTCCCACCCCAGGCTATGTAGGCACCTGCTACTTCATCAGCAGCCAACATCATGGTTATGGGTCAACCGCATAAAATCCTTGTCATCGAAGTCCATTTGCTAGGCCGCACACTGTCAGAATCATAGTTGGTCACAAGCATTACAGGGTATCTCTATCCTCAGATCTCCGTTTATCAGGGTTTTGGGTTAACCACATAAATCCCTTATCTTCAGTGGCTCTTCATATTCAACAAAGGCTTCGCAGGTGGGAACTTTACGCAATGGGGACCATTGCTTCTTTAGGAGGGAGGAATGATCCGAATGGAAAATGGCATCAACCCATGGTACTCATCCACCCATATTATTCATTGACCCATGGAATTTACCCATGGTATTCTAAATAACATCTGCCCGTGGTATTGTAAAATCCACGCATGGTGTTCATTCACCCATAGAATTTACCTATGGTATTGTAAATGGCATCTGCCCATGGTATTGTAAAATCCACCCATGGTATTCATTCACCCATGGAATTGACCCGTGGTACCGTAACTGAAAAAAACTATAAGTAACAAGTCACATTTTGTAAAAGGACAAATTGTCTGCCACAATGTAACCTTTACAGTTCAGAGGCATGTAGTCACACATCTCTTCTCAGAGATAAGCTACCATCGCCCTAGCTGGTTTATTTCCATTTCTGGTTGTAAGAATATTTCAGCATTTTCCATTAATGAAATGAAGTATTATTTCTGCTGCATAACTATCTTTATTGTTACCTCTGTATTTTGTTGCATTCATGTTTAAATCCAGATCAATGGATTTTCATAAAAAAGTTTCTTTGTGGTTTTGTTTATTGGGCATTCTCCTATTTTTCTTCTGGCAATTCAAGTTTTCAAATCTTGGGGGTCTCTCCTCCCAAGATCCATTTCAATCTTTTAGATCTTGGGGGCCTCCTCCCAAGATCTGGATCACCTACCCATCCTTTACGTTGCAATTGAATCTTTGCCTAAAATTGTAGAATATAGCGCTAGTAAGCTTGGATGGGGAGGAGTACTCAAACAAAAGAAAGGGAATAAAGAACAAATCATTCAATTTTATTCTGGGACATGGTCTAACACTGAGAAGAATTATTCCACCACTGAAAAGCAAGCTAAAGCTGCCTGTAATCTATTAGACAAATTTGAAATTCATTTGATAAATAAGAGATTTTTGTTAAGAATTGATGCTTCTACTATGAAAAAAGTCCTTAACAAAGAGATTAAAAGGCAAATTTTGCTCGATGGCAAGCCTTGTTTGCCAATTTTGATATTCAACAATATATAAAGGGCAATGAAAACTGCATCCCAGATTTCTTGAACAGAGAAAAATGTTCAGGAACCAGTTCACTGTATTGTAATAGTGACAGAATGGAAAGAGAATGATGAAATTTGCAGAGAAATCCCTGAAACAAAATCATGGGATCAATGTTGCAGCGAATGAGAACCTACATGGCAACTTCGTCACACGCAGGTTTTGGATACAAATTTGCAGTCTCATAATGATATTAAACATTTAGTTCCATAATGGAGACATCATCCACAGCGAAGGAGATGGATACCCCTAATGGTCCACCAAAATGCAATGCACTGCGTTAATTTAGCAGATGACACTCTCACAAATTATTTCTTGGACATCACTAAAATATGGAGATAAGAAAATACTAGAGAAAATAAATATCATAAATATTTTACTCTAAACAGACCAAGGGATCTGAGTGGCCAAGGCATTGAGGAATTGTTTATGACTTTAAGGGGTATACCAAATTATGGTGGGATTTCCTCTATCGCGGCAATGAACAGAAGGAATATTATTTTATGTTAAAATTTGGAGCCATGTATGCAAACCAGATGGGACATAAACCAAAATGGTTAAAACAATGGTAGAGCCATTTCGGACTGAACTGAAATGCCTTGGATCCTCTCAACTTACAGAGGAATTATTTCAATGAAAGATTTCGAGAGTACAAAGATACAGAAATCTACACAGATGAACATACCCTGGATAGCTATGATGAAAACTTTAGGGAACAACCTATCTAAACACATTGTGGATACTTTTTCGTGAAGCCCATGAGAACTAAATGGACCAAAGATCATTAACAGTGGGAGCTTTTCTCTCTCTACCGGTATTCAAGTAACAGGGCATGGCACAATTCTTCGACAGAGGATAGGGGTAGGCGTCGTATGACTCCTCCTTTTCCTGGTTTTGAATTTATTAGCAGTTCGGATCAGAGTTTCACAAATGAACTTCATGTTTTCTGGTTCTTCTTTAACATCCAGCAGCTGCACAGTCACTTCAAGGACATATGTATTGCAGGTTTTTGTTTGTAGAAAATATGGCTTCACTCTCGGTGGCTATCCTCTTGTAAACGTTCAGGAATTTTCCTTCAGAAATATCTGTTATGTTATAGTATTCTTCAGAAAATCAGGGATACTCTCTAGTTAATTTTTGAAAAGATCCTCACCATGTAATTTATTACCGCTTTCAGATAATGAAATGAAATGAAATGGTTTTTAATGACGTCCACGAGACCTTGTCGTCCAAGGGACCACCTGCTATCACTTAATCCATATTCAGATTTTTTTCTAGGTTGATTCCGCTATTATGGATCCTGAGTAAGAAATTTGTTGTTTTGTGAAGCCTTGTCTCCTCAAAAAGCTCACTAAGACTGTTCACCTTTAGGCTGCCATCAAACTGATGACATATAACTTCATATGCTGCACACTCTTTGATAAAATGCCATTCTATTTCTACCACGCCTTTGTTGCAAAAAATGCAAGTTCGTTCTTCTCATTCTTTTTAAGGGACTGCCCATCTACCAGTTTCACATCTTAGGTGATGGGAGCTAGTTGTCAGCCAAGCAATTAAAATTTTAGTTGTTTCTTTTATTGAGGAACTTAAATACTCTTTATCATCATGTTTCCACGTTGGATTAAATTCTTTGATATAATATGCTTTCTTTTTGCCTACCTTGTTTGTCCACATGGCAGTCCTAAATTTTTCTAACACCCACCCTTTTATCTCCTCCTTAGTGTGAGGGAAATCATGCAGATTTATGTCCCATTTGCCTAACCACTTTTTGTTTTGTTTCATCCATGTCTTTTTCCAGCAGTTTAGCTTTCTTCAACAACCAATTTGGGCCACTGATGCTTATCCATATTTTTAACCTTCTTCAAGTAACTCAATAGATGAATGATCATTGACGCCTCAATTGGAAACATACCAGCGTCAGCTAAAGAGATATCAAATGGGACCGTTGACTTAACTTTGAGGCTACTTGTGATCGGGCACTTTTGAATTCTTTCTATTTGTCGTCATTTGTGGCTTGACATGTTGCTTCCCCATATTTCGCAACCATAGAGGATAACTGACACCACTAAGATACCAAAGAGAGTTTTCTTAGTCTCCCAATCCCATAGTTCTATTTGTCTACACCTGTTTTGAAGGAGGTAAGAAGCTTTCCACCCTCCTTGGATTCTCTTTTATTAACATGTCTCTTAGTTAAGCCTATAGTGAAAGTCAATTCCTAAATACTTGTACTCATCTATCACCTCCAAGGGGCTGCCCTCAAAGAGAAAAGTACCCTGATGCTTTTTTCTTTTCAAAGAAAAATCATGACTTTAGTTTTGCTGGTATTTACTTGCATTCCCACCTCTTGACAAAAGAGTTCCAGAGCTTTCAAGTGTTCTCTCAAACCTAGTGCCAATTTAGCAATAAGAATAAGGTCATCTACATATAAAAGTAGTTTCACCACATATCTTGCTAGTTAGATGCCTTCTCCTTTGGTATTGTTTATCCACTCTTCAAGCTTATCAATATATAAACCAAATAATGTGGGAGAAAGAGGACATCCCTATTTGACTCCTATGTCACTGTCAAAACATTCAAACATGCCTTCCTTTGTTCTGATTCTGGCTCTAACCCTCTCATAAAGCTTATGAACAGTTGCCCTATATTCCTTTGGGACCTTTAGTTCTTCCATTCTGTGCCATAGTTTATCTCTAGGGACAGTATCAAAGGCTTTTTTGAAGTCAACAAAGCAACAAAATGCTTCCCCACCTTGGTTGTCCCAAACTTTTTCAATGAAGTGTCTTACAGTGATGCAATGATCAATGGTAGAATGTTTAGGCCTAAAGCTAGTCTGTCCCTTTGCTCTCTTTCCCTCTTGTTCTGCCCAGTTGTTCATTCTGCTAGCATGCTCAATAAAGTTTTCCAAGAAGAGTGTTGATCATAATAGTACAGTAGTTAGAAGGGTTACTGATATCTCTAGTTTTGTGTAGAGGTATAACAACATTGGTTGTCCACTCAACCGGAAATTTGTCTTGATTGACTCTGTTAAATGTCTCCTTGATGTGTGGGGCTAGGAGCTTCATTCCCCATTTTAAAAATTCTGCTTGTAAGTTGTCAATGTCTTGCACCTTGTCATTTGCCAGTTTTTTTATACTTTGTTCAATATCTACAACCGAAAATAGCTCTGTTGAGGAGACAATTATGGGAGGCTTACTTTTCTCATTAGTCCTCTCATATAAAAGTTTTGCAGTCTGACCACTGAGCCCCTGTGATATTGTTTTCTATTTGCTTTTTCTTTCGCTGTAGTTCGTTCTAGAAACCTTTGGGATTATGTTTTCACAAAGAAATTAATTCCTTCCTTCTTGAAATCACATAACTTTCTTTCTTTGATTTTGTCAATTGTTTATATACAATCTTGCTTTCTTTGCTTGTTTTTCTTTGAGAAATATTTTCGCATCCTTGCATTCTTTATCATACCAAGGATTAGCTCCAAAGATATTTGCAATCCTTTTCATAGGCCTAGACCTTTTACATACTTTTAAAGCTTTGTGTATTAAGGTGATCAACATATTACTACCAACATATATTTACATACATTTAAAGCTTTGTGATTAAGGCGATCAACATACTACTACCAACCTATATTTTATCTCTTGCATTGTCCTTACAGCCCTTATTGTTGTTTTTACAGCCCTTATTGTTATTTTTGGCAGCTAGAGGTGTTTTTTTAAGAACAATCCTAAATAATTTCTGATTTTCTTAGTTTAAGATAATTTTCCCATATTCTTGAGGTGTTCTTTAAAAGTAACCTTAAATAGCTTCTGATTTTCTTCATTTAAGATAATTCTCCCATCTTCCACTTTCTTGTAATGAGGATGTTCCCCTTTCCATCCTCTGTATTTATAGCCAGCTTAATAAAGAGAGACAAATGATCAGAGTCGAGCTCTATAGTGCAGCATTTAATATTAAAGGTTTCCAGATTTTTGAGAACATATAACATAGTCCGTTGTGCTTTGCACGCTGTATGTTTTACAAATAATGCTATTGGACTTCGGCCAATATTTTTCATTCCTTTTTTCTGGAAAAAAGATTACGGGGTCCAGTGTCCCAGGGTGTTCCACCCTTTGTGTTTTTTTTTAATCAGTGTCACGCCCTTCGTGTTTTTTTTTAATCACTGTGACCCAGGGTATTACGACGTTTGTGTTTTTTTTTAATCACTGTTGTTTTGTTGACCTGCCAAAATCTTGGATATCACTGTTGTTTTGTTGACCTGCCAAAATCTTGGATATCAGGTATAGAAAATGACCGACGCCAATAGGTGATAAGGTTGTGATCATTTCTAATACGTTTGACCTAAAATATTCCCCAAAACAAAATGCAAACAGTTGTATTGCGGCATTTAATTTTACTTGAATTACTGTTCGTTTTGTTGACCTGACGAACGCCCATATGTGATAAATGTTTCTTCTCCTGCACGCATCTGAAAACTGTTGCAAACAGCCGTGTCGAATTCTCACACCGAGACCCTTAGTTTGAGCATCTGTGATAAATGTTCCTTCTCAGAAGGAAGCAGTTGCAAACAGCCGTGTCGAACTGTCCCGCAGAAACCTTCATTTTAGCATATTTTTTTGCCTTTATTGAGGCTAACGACTTTGTTATAAGGCATTAAATGTCCACTCAGCTACAAGCACTTTAGCTATATCTAACACGCGCGCCGTGACTTTCCGAACACTCCATCCCCACTAGTGTTATATGACTAACGAGCTTGCTTGAGCGGGCATTTAATGCCCTCTAGCAGGCTCGTTAGCCCTTGCTGGTCGGGCAATTACATCGTCATAGTCTTTATTGCGAACTTCGGACACGAATTCTAAGTCAAAGGCGTGCAGTCAAAGAGCCGCCGAAGCCTCGGTATGGTCTCCGGAGTTGGATTGAGTCTCGGTCGTTAAAATTACGCGCTCTATCGCGCTGGCGTTGGATGGCGAAGTTTCTTGGGAACCAGAATCCCTGTTATAAAAAGTTCCATGGCGGAATCCAATGGCAATAACGAAACAAAGATCGAGATCACGGACCTTTTCAAATTTTGCTTCTGCTAGTAGGCAATCATTGTAAGTATTGTAAGTACTCTATGTTGCTTCAGACCTTTCATGGATTCTTTCTTAGATTCCAAATTCTGTGAACAGTCGAGAGAACAATTTTAGTTGCTTTAATCTATTATATTTGTATAGTATCTTTGTAAGTATTCTTTAGTGCTTTAAACATTTGTTGGACTATTTCTTATTTTAATTATAGGCTTTGAAGTTTACACTAAACCATGAAAATATTCAATCTCACAAATTGTATCACTAGAACATTCTGTTGGTGTGTTGTTCAAAATGATAGAAATTCAATTACTTCCATGTTCAACATGGAATGTATATAACTTAAGTGGGTTTTACATGGAATTTATATAACTTAAGTGGGTTTACTGTTAAAAATATATTGTCCTCCTTAAAAGATTACAGTTTCTGGATTGAAGATCACAGTTTCAAAAAAGAATTTGAAGGGTTAGATAGGTACAGTTAGCCACAAGTTCGAATCCAGAAAGAAATCTTTATTGTTTTGAAAGATCATGACATGAACATTTGGCTAACAGCTTTTAAATCTTTTGTTGTTTTGAAAGATCTGTAATCTGGGCATTTCATTTTAATGCTACTACGCTTTAAAATCTTTCTCAAATCTCCATGTTGAAGGATAAATCTTTATTGTTTTGAAAGATCTGTAATCTGGGCATTTCATTTTAATGCTACGAGGCTTTAAAGTCTTTCTCAAATCTCCATGTTTGAAAGATAAATCATTTTTGTTTTGAAATATCTGTAATCTGGGCATTTCATTTTAATGCTTTAGTAGTATTGTTGATCCATGCCCATTTAAGTGTGGATGTCTTAAGAATTTGATTCCTGGAGGGATTATTCAGCAGTACGAGCGATCTTTTCTTTCAAATTTTAATAGAAGAGCATGACCTTGAATGTAAAAACTGAAATCTGAGCATTGTGAAAAGTAGCATTTATTTTGTTTGCCTTCCAACAAAGCAGGAAATTTTTGCAGATTGTTTTGCAAGGTTAACTTCTGTAGGGTTTTAATATGGTTTGAGGATTTTTCTGCTGATCCTTTTGTATATGAGCTTCAAGTATCAATTTTCAGAACGGGATGATCTCATGGTAGCAATTCATTTTGAATATTTGTATAACACTTGGTTTGTAATCATAGCAGGTAACATGAATATCTATGATCTGATACTATTGGAGTTTCTTTGATCAGAACAGAGTATGTTGCGTTATATATGATCTTGGACATGAAACCGCTTAGTTTCTTACATCTTATTAATGATTCAATCCTCTGTTTTACTTTTGTAATGATGTTTCGATTACGAAGATGTCATGCAAGCCGTGCTTCTACAATGAATACTACAAGAGTCTTAGAGTTTACCTTCCCCACTTTCTTTAATGTTAAAGTGTGATTTGCCTCTTCCCAAGCTTATTGGATAGTTATCTATAGGAATGTCATTCTCTGGGAATCATAATCCTTGGTTCTTTAATTCGGACTTCAAATATCTGTTTAATTTTAATTTTTTTGGGGTTATTCTAACTTATTTTCTGGGCTTTTAATATTTCGCTAAGTTTAACAGGTTACAATGGCAGAGCAACAAAATTATCCTTTTGCTATACAGAAGATGTCTTGTCAAACCTATCTTGGTTCGAGGATTACCCCAAGTTGGCAGCATCGCCAGAATGGTGCTTTTCAGCCCTTGTATAATGGAACACAGTCAGCTCCTGTTCAGAATTATGGAGGCTTGCACTCTGCCTTTTTGAATGGCTCTCGCGGAAGCAACGTAGCTTTTGCCCCCGACCATTCACCTGTGTTTATTCCAGCGCCTGCAGAGAAAGGTTTTTCTGGTTTTATGATTGATTTTCTCATGGGAGGGGTTTCTGCTGCAGTATCAAAAACTGTAGCTGCCCCTATTGAGCGTGTCAAACTGTTGATACAGAACCAGGATGAGATGCTGAAGTCTGGACGTCTTTCTGCCCCATACAAAGGAATTACAGATTGTTTTGGTAGGATAATCAAGGAAGAAGGCGTGATTTCCTTGTGGAGAGGAAACACTGCAAATGTAATCCGTTATTTTCCCACTCAGGTATATACAACTTTTCATCGGTTATATTTTGAACTGTCGTTTGGGCCAAGATGTGAAAATTAGATTGTAACTGACTCTGCGGTTTGAACTTTGAACACAGGCTTTGAATTTCGCTTTTAAGGATTACTATAAGAGTCTCTTTAATTTCAAGAAAGACAGGGATGGTTACTGGAAATGGTTCGCTGGAAACTTGGCTTCTGGTGCTGCAGCTGGTGCAACTTCTCAGTTTTTTGTTTATTCTTTGGACTTCGCTCGAACTCGGCTGGCTAATGATGCGAAGGCTTCAAAGACAGGAGGAGAGAGGCAATTTAATGGGCTAATTGATGTGTACAAGAAGACCTTGAAATCTGATGGTGTTGTTGGGCTCTACCGTGGTTTTAATGTATCGTTGATGGGGATTATAGTGTATCGTGGTTTATACTTTGGACTGTATGATTCTCTGAAGCCAGTTGTTTTGGTTGGAGACCTTGAGGTAATATTCATCCCCTTTTTTATTAGGACCCTCTCCATTTCCTATTTACTTTATTCTAGGTCTATAGGTGGGATTGTAGATTATTTATTTACAAATATATCGATCGACTGTCTGCATTAAGATATAATCAAAACCAAAGTTCTAATCCCTAAAATGTTGGTTTCTTTGAAAATGTCGGTTGTGCAGAATAACTTCCTTGCAAGTTTTCTTCTTGGTTGGGCTAGCACAACTGGTGCTAGTTTAACTTCGTATCCTCTAGATACTGTACGCAGAAGAATGATGATGACTTCTGGTGAGGCAGTTAAGTACAAGAGTTCCATGGATGCATTCTCGCAGATAGTAAAAAATGAAGGTGTCAAGTCACTCTTCAAGGGCGCAGGTGCAAATATCCTGCGTGCTGTAGCTGCGGCCGGTGCATTAGCTGGATATGACCGGTTGCAGTTAATTTTCCTCCGCAAAAAATATGGCTCTGGCGGTAGCGGCTAATATTATGAATTTGATGATGGCGATAAATATTAAATATCGATGGCTGAATACTAATTTTTTAGGATTTTAGCCATGAATCTGGCTCCTTTTTTCCAATAGGAATTTTTGGATTGTAGAACAATTTTAAGCAGACTATTAAACTGCAATTGATTTCTCCATCTGGAATTTGCAGAGGATTCATCCTTTACTGAATCGACCTGTCATGTGTTACCAAATGCCGCCATGGTTTGATTGTTTATACATTTCAGATATGTTTTTAGAATTCAACTTTAACAAGAACATGCGGCACCCGGTTGTCTTTGTTGTGTTGTTGCTTGTCTGGTTTCCTTCAAGATGTTATATCTCTTGATTGGGTGTTGTATTTTGTTTCCCAATATGTAATGGCGTTGTACTGATTGTAAATAGGTGACTAGGTATTGTATTCATAGGCATTTCTATTTCAGAATTGGAGTTTAAAATGCAGGGTTATATTGTATTCATAGGCATTTCTATTTCAGATCTGGAGTTTAAAATACAGGGTTTTTTAATCATAAATATTGAAGTGTAGGGAAATGGAGTAATAAATATGAAATATTTTTTTGGTTATAGTATCGGGATAAGGTCAAAACTTGATTTTTCTTTTTTCTTTTTTTATAAGTTTAAATATTTCTAATTTTATTTTGGTTTCAATTTAAACAAGACGAGTGTATGATGAGGAGGGTGGGAAGGGTTTGGGAAAGAGACGAATAGAGAGATACTTTTGAGGAGGGTGAGAAGAGTTTGGGAAAGAGATTAGTAAAGAGTTATACAAAGGTGTTGAGGGATAATATTAAGGGTTTTACTAATTTTATTATTAAAAATGTCATCATTAAAAGAGGGCATTAAAGGTTTAACTAATTTATTTAATAGAGATGATGAGAATGTTGAAGATCTTTTTAGAGAATGTTATTGAAGGCACTATTACTTACATGAGCATGCAAGGCACAAGATTGTCTATATTGTGGATGTTGTTATACACTCAAGAGGTAGGGTAGGGCTCTCTACAACCTTTTTTTGTAAAAGGTGTTGAGGGATTATATTAAAGGTTTCACTAATTTTATTATTAAAAATGTCATCATTAAAAGAGGGCATTAAAGGTATCAACTAACTTATCTAATCGAGATGATGAGAATGTTGAAGATCTTTTTAGAGAATGTTATTGAAGACACTATTACTTACATGAGCATGCAAGGCACAAGATTTCCTATATTGTGGATGTTGTCTATACACGCAAGAGGTAGGGTAGGGCTCTCTACAACTTTTTTTTGTAAGTTAGCCTATAGAATTATGTTAAACTGAACAAAAACTATAATAACAAATGTTGTTGGCCTACCACTAGGGAAACCAATTTAACCAACAACAAAAGAGCAAATCATCTATCCCTAGTGTCTAAAATATGTCATTATCCAAATGACTTTCAAGGAGAAAGTAAGCTTGCGAGCATGATTCCTAGTATGCCTAGTGCTAACCTAAGGAATAGGATAGTGTTGTTATCAATATATAAAAACAAAATGACTAGTGGCCTGAACATGTTAAGCAGATGGGGAATTGATAGCATTAGTTTTGGTGGGCCCATCATCATCCTTAGGATCTTCAAATTCAAGCCAGATGCCTTCCTAGCCAAAATGGCAACATTGTGGTCATTATGTTTAATTTGGAGTTATAGCTCATCCAAGAAGAGCGACATCTCCTGATAAGCCTCATGCCCTTCTACCAAAACCTTGCCCATGATTGTTTTCATTTTTCAATACATATCAACAATTTGATCATACTTAGTATTTTTGTGCTCCTAATATTTCTTGTGTCTTGTACCTATTGCACAATATCCTCATCAATCTCAACATCTACAATGAACCTCTATTATATTCGCACCTCAACTTTTGCTAAATCAATTTTTGTTCATGCTTCTAGAGGGGTCTAATATCAATAAATCCTTGTTGACAATTATGCTCCTTGTTGAGCTCATGAAGTGGATTTGGCTACACTCACCACGAGGTGCCCTTCAATTTGAACCATATCTTGCCATCTCACTAAGCTAGGAATGGTTAAGAGTAGGAGGGCACAAATATGAAGGATGTGTCTCCCAACCACTAGACTCCAAAGGGTGAAGAAAACAAATCGAAAGTGTGATAATGAGGGGGGGATAGAAACTCGGGTAGTGGAAAACACAAGAGTGGAGCTCCCTCCAAAGAAGAAGTGCTTGTAGTTGAGGGACCTGCAAACAAAACAAAAACTAACCAGGTAAAGGATAAGAAAAAATCATCCAAATCAAACCAACTTGGATGGGAGGTGGTGGTTGGTAATGAATGAAGGAATAAACTGTGATAAGGAATTGCACCAACATATCCATTTTCGAGGTCATTATGCTAGTGAGAGGATGTTGAAGCATCCTAAACCTGTTCAGAATGTAGCAAGTTGCCATTCCATGGAAAATTATAATAGCAATAAAAACCTTGAAACATACAATCCCTTTCACAAATTGTTGCATGTTATAGAGAGGTGTCAATACATATATGTCACTTCGAGGCTTGAGTAGATAGAGATCAATAATGAGATACTAACATTGTCATAGGCGGGTTGCATCCTTATCACCCCATCCAAAGAGGTAGCATAAGAAAGGGCTAAAGCCAAACAACTCTCAAACAAGGGACCTAGAAATAATGGATCCATTTTCGGTCTATCACTTACTGGGAATGGGAGATCCCTTCATTTTCTAACTTGTATGCTATTTTTTTTCTCAATATTCTAATATGGGAGGTTAGAATAACCAAAATCTAAGGAAGGAGGACCTTGATATGTTCTATGCCTACTTCCATACACTGTTGTTGGATATTTTGTTGATAGCTAAGCCTTGTTGCATCTGCTTGAGCATATGAACAATAATATGAGAGTTGCCCTTAACAACCAACTTGGAGAAGGAGGTGATAGCGATGTGAAGGCCAAATTCGATCGTATACAACTATGTTGATGTGCCTAAGTAGCTTGAACAAACCCATTTTAACTCCCCTTTATCATTTTCAAAGAGCCCTCCAATGCCTACCTACATAGGGTTGCCTTTAAGGAACTGTTAATGTTTAACTTATGAACTCTAAGGCTAAGAGGTACTATGGGATTGAATCTCATGGGGTTTGATAATGATTTCATCTTGCACATTGCAATTGCAGTCTTATTCAGACTGGGGGGTTATCAAAACCATTTCCCTAATGTCATGCTTAATATTTCCCCATATTGTGTCAGCCTTAAAGGACAGATTCTTAAAAATGAGTTTATTCCATTCCTTCCAAACTTTTCAAAGAAAAAACCATAAAATGAGTTGTCATGCTCAATTAAAGATTGAATTAGAGAAGGTTGATTGTCTCCAATTTGAAATAGTTTTTTTGAGCCTAATTATGTTGTGATCCAACTACCCAAATGTACTAACCCCCTTATCCCATGGATTCACTACAAATAGACATGTCCTACAACCATTCAATAAGCTTCTCAAAGGTTAAAGTTTCCATCATTAATTTTTAAATTTCTACTAGTCAACTTCTACCAAAAACCATCCTAATCAAAATTTTCAAGGAGAGGGGTCTAGTATTCTTTGGGTAACCATGTTCCCCCTGTACAGTCTACTTGTGAGGGGACCAATAATGTGAAACTTGTGTTTTACCTTGATTTAACATAGTTTGTTGTGGTGCTTATTATGTTTTAGTCTACTTGTGAGGAGGCCCAATAGTGTGAAAGTTGTGTTTTACGGGGGCACCTCAATTGACAATGGTCGTGAAAATGAAGTGTTATGTGTGAGGAGTTTTGAGGTTAAAATCTCCTCGATTCTCCTGTTCTTGTGGAAGGGGCATACCTAGGCATCTATAGGTTATAGTGGTAGTGGTTGGAGTCAACTCCATGACACGCCAGTATGAGACTAGCCCGATGGTTGATTCCTCTAGATACCAAAAAGAAAACATGGTTTGTCATGGTGCCTATAATGTTGTATGTGTTGTCCACCTCGGAAATTGTTTCTAGGAATTATCCCAAATTAAATATTTTTTACCATTTATTATTTCCTAAAAGTGGTGATTTTAGATGAGATGCTGGTTTTTCCATACTACATTGCAAATAAGAGAGTTATTACCATGACCATCCATTTGGACAAGTTCTTGTTCAACAATATTTGATATGTGTTTACTCCTCCATATCCTCCCCACAATTCACTATCACTTTGAAGCTAGCAACACCAAGTTTGAGCACCAATAACAGAGCTTAGAATTTTAGGGTTTCTTAAGCTAAGTCCTCCTACCATGTTGAAATACAAAGTTTATCCTAGGAAACAACAACCATTTTCTTTCTTTTTGAGCCCCACCCCAAAGAAAGGATCATTGCAAGTTATGAATGACTTTGAGAATAAATTTTAGGGTTGCTAGAGCTAAAAATGAATAGAGTGGCATAGCTTGAAAATTTTACTTTAATAATACTAAACCTTTTGTGTTGAGAGATGAAAAGGTCGAACTTGCTAATTTGTTTTCCAATTTTGAGAGTAGGTACTTCCATAAGGAATCGTGGAGTGCTTTATCCACAAGAGGGGCACCCAAGTATTTTGACATAAGGGAGCTCCGTTGAAGACCTAAAATTTGCAAGATATTAATTTGAATAGCATGAACAATATTGAAGAAAAAAAATTGGGACTTACCATGATTAATGGAAGCTCCTGAAGTATCGATGAAATCCTTTAAGGGTTGTTGGCATTCCCATGAGCATGGTGTCATCTACAAATTCTTGATGAGGAAATAAGATCATCTCCAAGGAGCCTTAAATCTTTAATCTTTTTAATCTTCAACCATAGCCTTCAGAGATCAAAAGGTAGAGGAACAGGGAGAGATGGCTAAGGCCTTCAACCATCAAAAGGAATAGGAACAGAGAGAGGATCTCTTTCTCTAATTCCCCTAGAGGGGGAAACAGTTGTTGAGGGGGAACCATTAATGAGGATGGAGAAGGCGGTTATGGACATAAGGGACAAATCCAGTTTGTCCATTTGTCAAAAAATCCAAAAGCTAAGAGAACATTCTTAATATATTACCAACTTAGCTTGTCAATAGCCTTAAACATGTTGAGTTTGATGAGTCTGCCTAATTTTTTGGTGGTTTTCAATGAGTGGATCTATTCATGTGTGAGGATTATACTGTCCATGATTTTTTAGCAATCTACATACATTAACTGCTTCTGAGAAATAAGATGAGGTTGAAACGACTTTAGATAGTTGGTAATGACTTTTGTGATAATTTTATAAAAAAGATTACATAGATAAATAGGTCTCAAGTTTGCTTGGTTCCTTAGCCCTATCTTCCTTGGGGACTAAATGTTAGGGTCCAACCCTAACCCCTTTATTTATGTAATAACCCCACTAGGTCAAGTCATAATCATAGTTAGTTAGAGAGTCAATAAAGCATGTATTAATAATTGTAAGTGGTTGACTCACATTTAAGAAAGGGACCACAATTAGTTGCAAACGGGCAATAGTTAATAAATAAAGTGGTTAACTCATGTTATGTAAAGGACCACTAGTTGTTAGGTTGTTGGAGGTCATATAGGTACAAATAGTCATAGTTAGTAAGGGAAATATCATCGAGTCTTATTTGTAATCACGCTCTGCTCTGCTGGAGGTTTCCTCCTCGAAGAAGCAAGTGAACATTGAATCTATTTCTGAATAATAAAATACTTGTTGTTTTTCTCATTTATTCTGTGTTATGGGTTATATTTCTTCGCATTTCTGGTATTCTAAAATGTCTCGCAGGTAAGAGCATAACAAGTGGTATTAGAGAACTTTCCAAGGACGATTGTACCTCCAATTTTCGCAGAATTTTTTTAAGCTATAGATGTGTTTCAGCGTCTTTAAACCACGGGATATGTCGTTGAGCATATAAACCTACGAATTTGGGAAGGAATGCATGCAGGAACTACAAGAGTTGGTCAGGCTTGTTGGACCCCCTTGTAACCCTTGTGGGTACCCCTTCGAATAGTAGCACATTAGGCAGAACCATGCACGTACTGCACTTCCACGTACCCCTAAGTATATCAAAAGCCCCCTAGGCTCACTTGAAACATAGCCTTAGATAAGACGTTAGTCTTCTTGGTGCTACAGTACATTGAGGATAGCACTCGAGGAGATTACTCACGTGTATGATAGGGTAGTTAGGTAGTATGGCTAAGGGTATGATCGATCCTCCTTAGCGCCCTGAAAGATTTGGCCGAGTACTATTGTTGGACCCCTATGTATATTGTGATCTGTAGCACCTAATACTCCTTTGTGACAATAGTTCACTCTGATCTCTGAAGATCCTCCACTATCTGATCTTCCAGATCAGATCCAGTAGTTGGGGTTCTGCTGCCACAGTGCAAATAAAATCTAGTAGTTGGGGTCCTGTTGCTGCAATGCAAGTCAGATCTAGCAGTTGGGGTTTAGCCACGACCATACAAATCAGATCCAACAGTTGGGGTTTCACAGTGCTGATCAGAATCTTTGTGCAATGAGGCTTACTGCTACTACAGTCTGGGACCTATTTTCGCAAGACATTGGGGATGATCAAGTTTTCTGGAATTTGGCCACTGTAGTATTGATCAACGGGAAGTAAAACTCAAAAAATAAATATATGAGACCATCATGAGATGCTTGCAAGAGACTTAGCCCATAAGCTTCAGGATGACGAGCTAATCGTAGTGGCACCATTCACTTGTCAGCCTCAACTTTCCGGTGGTCCCAAATTTTTCCGAAGTGAAATTCAAGTGACCCCCACCAATAGATTCTTGAGCTTGCCCTCTTTCCAAGAAGGTTTCTCTTAATTAATTGACCGTTTTTTGTGTATGGTAGGTACCAGATATCAAGCCATGGCCTATGAGAAGATCGAGAGCCTTAAAAAAAGGTTGGATGAGTTCCGGGGAAATATGGACCGAATTACCACCACGCTTTCACAGCTCACCAATATAATGCAGATGTCTCATTGGGAGGAGCATAGTGTTGATCAACACCTCAAAGGAGAACCTATCCATCACATTAAATTCCATGGAAATCACTAGCATTCCCAACCTTGGCCATCCAAGCTGGACATGTACAAATTTGATGGCTCTAATCTTGCAGTATGGATAGCACAAATGGAACAATATTTCTCCCTTAATGATATCTGCGAAGATAAAACTAAACTACGTATGGGATCCCTTTACTTGGACCAAGAGAGATGGAAATGGTGGCAGTGGCATCAAAAATGTTATCCAGGGAACATAACTTGGCAGATGTTCTCAAAAGCCCTATGTGACCACTTTGACAGGGAACCTAATTTTTTGGGTCATCTCACTAAGCTCTGATAGACAGGCACAGTAAAAGACTACATTGCATCCTTTAAGACATTGGCCATCATAACTGGTAGTCTAGGAGATGAATTCTACTTGGAGTGCTTCATCAGTGGTCTCAAAGAAGCCATCCAAGCCCATGTCCGGATGCACCACCCACCTACATGGATTGATGCCTACAAAAAGGCCGTCGAGGTGGAACTCGCCGTAGCTGCCTAGTCCCCTCGTCAAAATTTCGTAGTCAAGGGGTGTCCCACCCAAGCTTAGGGCCCTACCCAAACACTCAAGGTTCAAAAGGTGTCTCTAGCAGAAAAGGTTGAAAGAAGAAAACAAGGATTGTGCTACTACTGTGATGACAAATACTCCCTGAGGCATAAATGCAAGGAACCAAATTATTTCAAATTGATGTTACTGATAACAACTCATCTGAGGAAGCCCCACCCCTTGGGGGGCTCAAGGATGAAGTTGAGGAAGCCCAGCCTAACAATGATCTCACAACTACGTCAAAGGAACCATTTATCTCACTACATGCTTTGGTGGGCATTTCTTCGCCTCAAACTCTCAAAATCCGAGGCTTTCTTAAACATCGAGCATGTAACACCCTCTGGGGTAAATGTGCATATAAAAACATAATAGGAACATAAATACAATAAACATATCGGCCATCAAAATCCATATATATATCAGTACATTTTCACATGAAAATCAAGGGAATGAATTTTTCATTAATAAATTCAATGAACCAACAGAGATGGGACTACCACATTCCACCCAACCATATATTGGCTGAGCCAAGTCTCTCTTCAGCCAATCACCCCCATGCCATATTCCAAGCATGAATGTGGGACTCATAGAACACATCAAAAAACACCAATCAATGTGGATGCCACCGGAGTTCTCCGCCTACACGTGAGGAATTTGAGTGCCTCCTAGTCTCTCAAGCTTTATCATGCATCCGCAGCCTGATCCAATGATCACTAGGTCCTACACCGAGACATAATCTCTAGGATTTACCATGCATTCCATCACGGAATCACTAGGCCCAACAAAGATAAAATCCACCTCTTGCCTTTACCATATATCCCACCATTCACTGGCAAGGATTCCTAGGCCCACCGAGGCACACAAAATGGCTTTACAGCAACCCACAATCCAGTTCAGGGGTTACTCGTCAGTGGCTTTGTGCATCCTCAGTCTAGTTCAGGGACCACTACCACCATGTGTTTGTCAATTTGGAAAAGAACCCATGCCATGGTAGAAAAGAAACACATGCAATCCCATGCATGCTAAATCTAGCAAGAAAAATACACATGCAAGTTGACACCTACAATGAAGTTTGTTGTAGCTGCTTGATCCTTGCTTCCTCTTGCCTTCTTTGCCTTTCTTGATCCAATGCCAAATTGCTCCAATAAATCTCTAAGTGTCCAAGAGTATGAGAGAGAGAGAATAATGAGAGAGCTCCAAAGCTAAGCTGACCAAGTCTTGCCCACTGATCCTCAAAAGCATTTTTATTAATGAGGCCTCTATTTTCTTCATTTTCCATTATTTTCTTTTAATTTCTTCCTCACATGTAACATGTGACCTTTCACCTTCCTTTTCTCCTAATTTCCATTATTTTCATAAATAAATGTCGTCAAACTTTTTCATTGTTTTGTACAAGCAGTCTCTAATTTCCAAGTCCTTATCGTTGATGTGGGGACCATGAAATGTGAAGGCCATTGCAAAAATATTAAACTTCAGATGGGAGACTACCACCTAAATACCACATGTTTGTTATTGAAATGGGTGGTTGTGACATTGTCTTGGGCGTTGAATGGCTTCACACATTGGGCCCTATCACAATGGAATTCCAGGAGTTATATATGATATTTAAGCGAAACGACCACATTCATACATTATGTGGACTCTAGGCAGGTGCTCCTACTATCATCAACTCACATCGAAAGGAAAATATTTTGAAAAAGGTTCATCACGAAGTCATCGTCCAATTTAATGTCATCCAGACCATTGAATCCATTACTCCTCAAATTCATCCTGAGATGCAACAGTTTTTAGACCACTACTAGAAAGTATTTAACAAACCTAAAGAGCTTCCACCCTCTAGAGGTGAACATCATCATAGCATCCCTTTTGTAATGACCTGCAGTTCCTGGGCGCGCGGGTGGACAGTGCGTGCATGCGGGTAGGCTTGAACGGACGAGCGGTTGAGCTGAACAACTGCAGTTGTGTTAATGTGCGAGCTCTCTCTTGAGTGTGCGGTGTATTATGTGCATGATAGAAGGGTGGGCGAGCTGTTTATACACATGAGAACATGTGTTAACATGTATGGAGGCCGACCTACGATTGTGAGGAGCCGACATGCGTTTTGGAAGAAATTGTAATGGATTGTGGGCATTGGGCGAGTCAGCTGGGTAGCCAGACTTCGCCCCACGTTTGGTATATATGCAAGTGCGTGAATGGCATTTGGAGCATCGCAAATCATTCGATCACATCTTCGCTCATGTAAAGGAGTAAGGCGTAGGTCTAAAAGTGCGCAAGGCTAAGGAGAAGAAGGCGCAGGTTGAGATGCACCCATTCTTGGGCAAGGCTGCACAAGGAAGACTTGGTTGAGCTCGGTTTTGGGTGAAGGCGCGGGCAGGAGCGCCCGGTGATTGGGTGAGGGCGTGTGGTGCACGGTTTATGCGACAGAGTGCTCGACGGTGAAACGTTGGTGGGCGCCTGGTTTGTACGACGACTTGGCGTGGGTTTCTTGGCGACTCGGGTGAGCACCCGCCCGTCGTGCAAGTGTGTACGCTGATTAGTGAAGTGTTGAGATCGTGAACGGAGGTGTGTCTTGGGTAGAGGCACCCGTTTGTGGTGACTTGGAGGCGCACCCGAGTTGGGTAAACAACACGATCGTGCGATGAGGTGAACGAAGGGTTGGTGAGTCGTGTGGCAACCATGCGAAGGTGCCGACGAGCTGGGCAACCGAGTTTGTCGAAGTTGTGAAAATTGGCTAAGTATAAATTTGGGGTTTCCCAAGGACTTAGTTTTTACTTTGTAAAAGTGAAGATTGTATAATATATTGATTCAGGCAGACTCATATTGCAGGGAGTTGCCCCTCCATTTATACTATTGTGCATTTCTCTTGTATAATGTTGTTTATGTGATTGTTATGGGCTTTCACTTGTATAAAGGAACACATTAATAATACTTGGTAATGAAAATAAGACTAAGTATGGAATGTTAGGCGTAGTCTACATTCGTAAGTATTGGTGAAAAGAAAACGATTGGTAGTGCCGCACCTCGCTATAAGCATTTGAAAGACTACCGCAGGTGTAGGGGCGTGACAGTTGGTATCAGAGCCGGTGAACTGAATCAAAGATCTAATTCTACGAAGACTGAAAACTTGACAGGGAGCTCAAATTTTGTAGGTGACAGGTGGAATATCAGGGTGATTCAGGTGAATGGTGAAACAGGTTTAGCAGAGGTGAAGCATCGTGCTTGGACCAAGCTAAACGACAAGGCATGGCAGGTTTGGAAGAATGCAAAGGGAAGCTCTTGCTTACCTTATACAGGTTGAAGCGGATGAAAGAAGAGAATCCCCAGATTCGAGAGAAGCTTGAAGTCTTGGAAAGGAATGTTGAAGACGAAATTCTTCAGCTTGGTTGGACAATGGAGCAAGATGAAGTTGCAGATTGTGCTAACAAGGAAGAGGAAGCTGTGATGATCGAGGATGTTGCAGATGTGACAACGATGGAGGATGAACTTGAGATTGATCAAGTTGGACCACGATCGTGCCGTTTGCAAACATGGATGAATGAGGAGACTCACATGGAGGAACCTCATGATGATGATGTAAGTACTATTGATACTTGTGTTTCATTTGAGCATTTGGTGGATGAACTGTATGCAGTGAAGGGAAAAATCAGTTTGCCGATGCAGGGGAGGATCTTACCATGGATGTCTATGATGAGACCTTGTATGGAGAAGCAAGGATTGTTGATTGTTGCAGGACTTTTTGGGGTTGTTTATGACCTTGTGACAGAAGGTACAAAGGCCCGTGACAAAGGAGGAACATGATGATCGTTGCGGAGGATTGGGTCATGCTTTAGCCACATGAAGAATTGGCTAAGTGCCCGGCATGACTCATGGATAGACTGAGGAGGGCACACACTTGAGGTATGATGATACTTGGGTAGAATTCTCATGGCCGAGACCAAGAGATAGTCTTGTTGGAACCTTTAGTGGGGAGCTATGATGGAAGAGACTCATGATATGATGATGATATGGTTGGGTGACCGAGTTCACTAGACCGAAGATTGCAGACTTGGATGAGGATGACCGATTGTTGTGATGGGTCTACTTGGTTGGACTACATGGGCAACTTAGTCATGGACATCAGGTTGGAGACATGGAGCATGGTAGTATTATGCAGGGACATTATGCAGGAGCACTTGTAAAGGTGTCACTTATGGGCATCCAATGAGGAGTGCCAAGGCAGGGATGTTGTGCAGGTAGATTTGCTGATGTGACATGGAAACTTATTACTTATGAGCCAATGGAGAGGTTGTGCACTTATGTACAACAAGGCCATGGACTTGGATGGAGTTGTGAGCAGAATATGGAGAATTCCTACTACATGCAGAGCTGAGGCATCTTGCAAAGACCTTTGGGCCGAGACTTGTATGCTTGCTGAGATGTTGGTTGGAGATGACTCATGGAGCTCATGATGACATGAGGTTGTGACTTCCAGGGAGACTTCATATATGGTGGACTTAGAGGATTTGATGCAGGATGGGGTGCATACTTTCAAGTACATGTATGGGAATGGCTTGAAAGAGTGACTCGATGTAGAGGATCGACACGAGACACTTTGGAGTGATAAAGTTACAATGATGATGATGCCTTGGTGACTACACTTGGGCATGGGTTGAGCCGAGACTCAACTACTTTGGACACATGGAAGATGGTTGATCTATGATCATGGGCAGCACATGGATATATGAGACAGGTGTATACTTGTTTCTATGCAGACTTGAGGGATGGCACATTGCGGATATGATGGAGGTTGCTTCATGGACCTGGATGTGGCACATCGAGAGTCGGAGTTTGATGAGATGATCTCTTCATGTTGAGGAGGCACACATATGGATGATGATGTTGGGGGAGGTGTGGCTAATTTCGTGCAGCACATTAGTGCCAAGCATCATGGACAGCATGTTGCAAATGAGATGAGGACTACTTCATGGACTTGAGCATGGCTTACACTTATATGGAGATGGATTCTTGATCGAGTTGAGGATGTGACGGGATGTTCTGAGAAATAGCTAATGATGGCATGAGGATGTTCACTCTCATGGTTTGAGCATGACAGTTCAACTGATCACCCGACTAGTTCAAACATGGGGTCACGAAGTGTACAGAGATGTGTTAGCATTGTGTTGGAGTATCATGGTAGCGGTTCACATGATGACAATACATGATGAGGTCGACACGAGAGGTTACAGGAAGCATGTAGCTTGAGATGGAAGGGCCAGCCTTCCATGATGGGGAGTAGCATGTGGAGATTGCGACAAGAAGGTCGATGGTCATGGATTGAGATTATTTATGATGTATAGCATACCGATGAGGTGTATACCTTGGTAAGGTGATCTTGGTGATATATAGTTGCTGGGACGAGACATGATGGAGACGGTGGTACTACATATGATGCAGAGATGTTTGCAATATGTGGAGGAGTTGACATCATGGATGAGACAGTTGTTGATGATCTTGGTGGATGGCTACTAGGATGGTATGTTGTTGAGGATGATAATGATTTCAAGTGGAGGAGGATGTAACGACCTGTAGTTCCTGGGCGCGCGGGTGGACAATGCGTGCGCGCGGATAGCCTTGAACGGACGAGCGGTTGAGCTGAACGACTGCGGTTGTGTTAATGTGTGAGCTCTCTCTTGAGTGTGCGGTGTATTATGCGCATGATAGAAGGGTGGGCGAGCTGTTTATACACATGAGAACATGTGTTAACATGTATGGAGGCCGACCTACGATTGTGAGGAGCCGACATGCGTTTTGGAAGAAATTGTAATGGATTGTGGGCGTTGGGCGAGTCGGTTGGGTAGCCAGACTTCGCCCCACGTTTGGTATATGTGCAAGTGCATGAATGGCATTTGGAGCATCACAAATCATTCGATCACATCTTCGCTCATGTAAAGGAGTAAGGCGTAGGTCTAAAAGTGCGCAAGGCTAAGGAGAAGAAGGCGCAGGTTGAGATGCGCCCATTCTTGGGCAAGGCTACACAAGGAAGACTTGGTTGAGCTCGGTTTTGGGTGAAGGCGTGGGCAGGAGCGCCCGGTGATTGGGTGAGGGCATGCACGGGTGTGTGGCGCCCGGTTTATGCGATGGAGTGCCCGACGGTGAAACGTTGGTGGGCGCCCGGTTTGTGCGACGACTTGTCGTGGGTGTCTTGGCGACTCGGGTGAGCGCCCGCCCGTCGTGCAAGTG
Organism: Pinus tabuliformis; assembly: GCA_031772625.1. Lineage (NCBI taxonomy): Eukaryota > Viridiplantae > Streptophyta > Pinopsida > Pinales > Pinaceae > Pinus > Pinus tabuliformis. Next base: position 1,229,658,485 of record CM062817.1, on the reverse strand, counting down.
TGCACGGTGACTTGGTGAAGTGTTGAGATTATGAACGGAGGTGTGTCTTGGGTAGAGGCGCCCGCGTGTGGTGACTTGGAGGTGCACCCGAGTTGGGAAAACAACACGATCATGCAATGAGGTGAACGAAGGGTTGGTGAGTCGTGCGGCGACCACGCGGAGGTGCCGACGAGCTGGGCAACCGAGTTTTCCGAAATCGTGAAAATTGGCTAAGTATAAATTTGGGGTTTCCCAAGGACTTAGTCTGTACTTTGTAAAAGTGAAGATTGTATAATATATTGATTCGGGCAGACTCATATTGTAGGGAGTTGCCCCTCCCTTTATACTGTTGTGCATTTCTCTTGTATAATGTTGTTTATGTGATTGTTAAAGGCTTTCACTTGTATAACGGAACACATTAATAATACTTGGTAATGAAAATAAGACTAAGTATGGAATGTTAGGCGTAGTCTAAAATCGTAAGTATTGGTGAAAAGAAAACGATTGGTAGTGCTACACCTCACTATAAGCAGTTGAAATATTACTGCAGGTGTAGGGGTGTGACACCTTTGGTCCCAAAAGCCCAACTGCCCAATGTGCACCCATACCGATATCCTTTCGCCCAAAGGAATGAAATTGAAAAAAATCATCAAGGAACTCCTCAAAGCCAGTGTTATTCATCCTAGCATCATTCCTTATTCATCACCAGTGATCAGGGTGCTAAAGGAAGATGGAGAATGGTGCATGTGTCCAGACATTCGGGCCCTCAACAAGCTCATTGTCAAAGAAACATTTCCTATTCTGGTTGTTAATGATCTTCTTGATGAACTACATGGTGCTCAATTCTTTACCAAGCTATATCTTCACTATGGCTATCACCAAATACACATGAAGGAAGTAGACATTCGCAAGACTACCTTCCGAACTTATGAAGGCCATTATGAGTTCTTGGTCATGCCATTTGGTCTCTATAATGCTCCATCTACTTTTCAAAACCTCATCAACCACCTGTTGAAACCATATCTTTGAAAATTTGTTCTAGTCTTATTTGATGACATTCTCATCTATAACCTAACCTGGGACAAACATCTTCATCATGTAGACCTGAACTTGCAACTGCTCCGGAATCACAAATTATTTGTCAAATTGTCTAAGTGCTCTTTTGGCGTGGAAGAAGTCGAGTATTTGAGACACATTGTAGGTCGTGAAGGAGTGAGGTTTGATCCCAAAAAGATTCAGGGAATGCAAGATTGGCCCCAACCAAAAACCTTGAAGATTTTGTGAGGAATCGTGGCTCTCACTAACTATTATTGCAAATTTGTCTGAAATTATGGTTGCATTGCTAGACCCCTCACTAATTTTCTCAAGAAAAATTCATTTCTCTGGACTGATGCAAATCAATAGGTGTTCATGGCTCTCACTTAGGCCATGTGCTCCACTCCCATATTGGCCCTACCAAACTTCACCAAATCTTTTGTGATTGAATGTGATGCTTCTAGTAATGGTATTGGTGTTGTATTAATGCAAGAAGGTCGACCATTGGCCTTCACTAGACAACAATTAAGTGGAAAACATCTGGATCAATCTACCTATGAGGAATAAATGATGGCCATCTTACATGCAGTAGGAAACTAGCAACCATACTTGTTGGGGCGACGTTTCCAAATCCGCACGGACCATCAAAGCCTAAAATATTTTTTGGAGCAATGTCTATCATCGCCACAACAAAATAAATGGTTGGCCAAAATGTTGGGATATGATTATGAGATAATTTACAAGAAAGGGCATGACAATGTAGTAGTTGATGCTTTATTGTGCCAATTTGAGGATGAAAGCACCCTGCTATCAATCTCTCTTCCCATACCAGATTGGATTGAAGAGGCCCGTAAGTAATGGTTATCACACCCCTCTCTCTCCCAACTTATTAATAACTTGAGAGAAGATCCTAATTCCTCAACCATATACTCTTGGAAGGATGATATTCTTCACTACAAGGATCAAGTAGTTATATCGCTAGCATCCACCCTCAAAACCTACATTTTGGCAGAGTTGCACTCATCTCCAACTACAGGGCATTCAGGCTTTCAGAAGACTTATGCTCACGCTTGTCATTCTTTCTTTTGGATTGGTATGAAAAATGGCATTCTTACTTTTGTAGCTGAATGTGATGTGTTCAACGTAACAAAGGAGAAACAGTCAAGTTATCGAGAACCTTACAGCCATTTCCACTCCCTGCCTCTATATGGACAAGATGTTTCCATGGGTTTCATCACTGGTCTCCCAAAGTCATGCAACAAATCCATCATCATGGTGGTTGTGGAAATACTTTCTAAATATGCTCATTTTTGCGCTCCACCCCACCCATTTAGCCCCACTTTGGTGGCTCAAGCTTTCATGGACCAGATCTTCAAACTACATGGCATGTCGACTTCCATTGTGTCTGATCATGACCCCACTTTGACCAACAAATCTTGGCAAGAAATTTTCAAGCTACAAGCCATGCAATTCCAACTAAGTACCACCTATCATCCCCAAACTGATGGTCAAACAAAAGCTCTCAACAAATGTATGGAAACATATCTAAGGTGCTTCACTTCAGAAAAGCAGCATCCATGGGTATAGTGGTTACCTTTAGCTGAAGGGCGGTATAATACTAACCATCATGAAGCCACCAAGATGACTCCATATGAGGTAGTGTATGGCCAACTTCCACCTTCACCTATATCTTATATCCCTGGATATTCTAAGGTGCAAGCAATTGATCAACTCCTGCATAACTATGTCGTCATGATAGCTCATCTCAAAGATAATCTACATCAAGCTCAGAATCGAATGAAGCAATAGGAAAACCATCGTCGTTCTAACTACACATTTCAAGAAGGGGATTAGGTATTCCTGCAACTGCAACCATATAAGAAAACATCTCTCAAAGAAAATGGTTGCCAAAATCTAGCACCAAAATTCTATGGACCTTATCAGATACTTCAACGCATTGGAGCAGCTACCTACAAACTGGTCTTGCCACCAACTTCAAAAATCCATCTGGTCTTCCATGTATCATGCCTCAAGAAAGTGGTGGGGAACAATTGCAAAATTCAAACCAGTCTACCCAAATTGGATGAGGAAGGCTCACTCTGGCTCCAACTAGAATATGCCCTCAATACCCGTGAAAGACATCTCCTCATCCGCACGATTAAGGAAGTCCTCGTCAAGTGGAAAGACACCTCTCTAGAAGATGCAACCTGGGAACCAGCCACTATTCTTCAACAGTCTCTGTAGCTTCAACCTTGAGGATAAGGTTTCTTTTGATGGGGGAGGACATTTTAGGGTTCAACACTAACCCCTTTATTTATGTAGTTCGTTAGAGAGTCAATAAAGCACGTATTAATAATTGTAATTGGTTGACCCTTATTTAAGAAAGGGATTGCAATTAGTTGCAAACGGACTGTAGCTAATAAATAAAGTGGTTAACCCATGTTATGCAAAGGACCACTAGGAGTTAGGTTGTTCGAGGTCATTTAGCTATAAATATTCATAGTTAGTAAGGGAAAGATCATCGAGTCTTATTTGTAATCGAGCTCTACTCCGTTGTAGGTTTCCCCCTTGAAGAGGCAAGTGAACATTGAATCTATTTTTGAATAATAAAATACTTGTAGTTTTTCTCATTTATTCTGTGTTCTGGGTTATATTTCTTCGCATTTCTGGTATTCTGGTATTTGAGGACTGGTAGAAGTGTAGAGGATCTTAAAGAGTCTTTCACAAGTTCCAAAATGTCATGATTGATGATTGACCGACATGCATGGAATAAGCCTATGGTAAATCCATTTGACCCTAGATATTTTCCTGTTGGCATGTCCATGATTTCTTGTTGCACTTATGCTAAGGATATTTCCCTTATGAGGGCTTAATTTTCTTCCTACCTTGCAAGTCGAGGGATATGTTGTGTTATTTTTTGAATTGTTTCCATGCAACCTTTCTATGGAATGTATCCATAATAGTTTATCAAATCTTTCTATTTCGAGTGGAAGCACCCTAGGGCTTTGGGTTAGAATCCCAACAGAGCAGAAGCAAACTACAACAAGAAATACTCATACATCTCAGGCAAAATTCTTATATAATCAAACTACGTAAGAGTGGCCATACCTGGATTTCCTTCGTTCGAGTAGGTCCCACAGGGTTCAAACCCTCTGCAACTCCCTATGTTCTTCAAACTTGAAAATCATTCGATTCGAACATATATAACAGTATAGAAGTAAAGCATATTCATGAAATTGACTTTATATCATATAAACAAATGATTGATCATATATCAAAACAACATTCATATATGAATTAAAACATAATTTGATGCATAAACATAGTTAATTTTGGAAACAATACAACATTTATTTTATTGCAGTAAGCTATAAATAACATGGAGAGAATTCACCTGAGTCTTCTTCTTCTGGCTCCAAGCGGAACTGTCCTCCGGATTCATCTTATCCCAACCTTCAACAATCTTCTTCCATCACCAACACCATGATATCTCAAGAAAAATGGAGAATATCTATAATCAAGGAAACAAGGGTTTCCTGAAGCTTGGGGAAGTGCATGAGGCACAGGGATTCATCAGACTCAGTCAGGAAAATCTCAGTATAATAACTCTATCTCTTCTCCTCCTTAAGGCCTTCCCATAGAGGTCTATTTATACCTCTCCCAAATAGTTTTTTAGTTGGGAAACAGTCGAGCCATGGGCAATAGGAGGTAATCAATAGGTAAAACCTGTGAACTCTGCCCATAATTAAGGAAATTTAATTTTTTTAAGTGTTTTAATACATATACATAGGTTGGGTATTGACTGACCCGCGTGTACACAATTTTAGCTCAAGGAAAAGTAGCATACATGGAATAAAACACTGTTTTTATATATTTGGACCAATTCTAGAAGGAGGGGTTGCCCTTAGGCCATAAACAAAGCATCAAAAATACCAAGAGTGGTAAATGGTGATATAACAGATGCCCCCTAATATATGAGGTCAGAAAGGGTACATGATGGCCAAAATGTATTAAGTGTATGGAAAGAATCATGTCGAGACTGAGAAAGACTTCACCAGAATTCAGCCTGCCAAGCCATCAAAAGGGATCAAAAAGAAATTTTTGTCTAAGGTGCGCATATCCATGCTTAGAGAAAGTAAAGCATGTCTGCATATCAAGTACAAGCGAATCCAATATGTATACAAGTATAAAGGAACTGAAAGTACATAATGGATCATCTGATCGTGATCAAAAAGGTACATGTCTGAATATCACATATAAGAAGATGATCAATGATGCTAAAGGATGAAGCTGATCACTGATGTCAAAAACTGATCCTAATAGTACCAAATGAACATGATGGAATAAAATGATACTACATCACAACTCAGATGCCAGCATATAAGATGTCACTGTGAAGAACTGCAACATATAAGATGGATGGTGTCAACTAGCAGCAATAGGAGCAATTGACAAGTGAACCAAAAAATGATGATGCAACCCGAGGTCTTCATGAACTGTCGTGGTACATTTCTACACAGTGGGAATGAATGATCTGAGGTCGACCACGTGAGAAATCGTTTGATTACCAGTCATTTATGTGTATCATTAACAAAAGCGAGACTACTCACTGATAATGAAAATGAGAGTCAAGGTACCTAGTACAATCTAACAAGTGCAAATGAATGAGTTGAAGTTTAACACTTGAAAGAATCTATCAATTAGGAGACAATGATGGTTTCCCACTGTCTATAGTGAAGGAATATGCCACTGATGACTACAAACCCCAAGGTACTGCCAAATGGAATCTAGATGTTTGTCCTAGAGCAAATGAGTTGTAGTTGATAGGAAAAGATTCGCTAGAAGGAAGGCATTAAGGCATCCTTCATCAATCTAGCACGAGTGTAACCCGTAGGCCAATAATGTGGAAGGAATCAGATGAAAAAGATGTAGTAACCCAACTGAAGCACGTTTCTAGTGTACACAAGATGTAGCTAGCGCATGATAGAAACCCTTTGAACCAACCAATAATGAAAGCTAACACAGAGGCGAGGAATCCACCAATAGGGTCAAATGGAAACCAAGGCACTACATGAATCCCAATGCATGATAATGAAATCTAATGTCGAACATAAGGGAAACCACTCAGTCAAAGACCCATGATATTGATCAATGCTGAGCACAAGGTGACCTATCAATAATGAAAATAGGGCCAGAGTACGGCTCTAGGTCTGCCCTCAGAGCAATTTGTCGTAGTCGATAAGGACAAGACTCGCTAGCAAGAAGCCAGTGAAGACCTTCTCAAACTAGCACGAGTAAAGGAACAATATAACTAATGTGATGACAAACATGACACTGACAACCAGGGATGGCTGACTGAAAAATAGGTCAAGAGACGCTGCAGAGAGGTCGACTCAGGTTTACTTCCCTTGAACAAAAGCATGACTCAATGATGATTATATGGCAACATATGATAACTCTGTATAAGTTTTTCATGCAAGAGGCATAAGAAAACTCTCCATATGATTGGAAGAGATAACCAATCGGAGGAGTACTGACTCAATAACAAGGTTAAGGCACACCTAAGTCAAACTAAATCCCACCCAAATGAAGGAGAGACTTTCTTTTGAGTGCTTTGTTCAAGGGAAACACGACTTACTCTAGTTGCCAACAAAATATGGAAATGTCATCCCGTTCCCGCTCTTTTTGGAATATATAATTTTTTTGTCTTTTTCTTTAAGCTAGAAAAATAATAAAATAATGCTATAGTACAGTGGAAAGAATGAGGGTTAGAGAAATAGATGATCTAGTTCCTGGGAGGGGAACATTCCTATGCTCAATGCAAGGAGGCAAAACTGGTCAAGGACACTCAAAGGGATGCTCTTTCCATGGGTAAAAGGATGTGTCAAGTTGCAGAAGCTAAGTGATTGCATGGTTGATTTTGCAGAAGACATGGTCAAATAAGTGGCTTAAACACGAGTCCAAGTGAAGCCGGCTCAAGGCCAAAAGGTGCAAATAGTCAAAATGCAGTGTAGTAGTTAAACTCAACACAAAGGAGCCTCTAGGGTATAAAACCAAAAATTAGCGCAGAAGAAAGGAGAATGTGTCTTCAACTCATAAATCATGGTAGAACTAAAGAGGACTCCCGAGCCTACTTAGTATAGTAGCATGGGCAACCAATGTTAGTGAGGTTCTAACTAAGATGCCCATGTAAAGGATAGCTCTACCATCACATCATGATCTAAAAAATTGGCGAGTGAAAATGGTTTGCTAACCAAGATACGATGGGGTTGACCCTATGGATAATGTATCACTGAATGGAGGCTAGTATGCACGATGCAGTGGAAAATGGTTTTCCCTAACCTAAATTCCCGTGAGAGAATGATACCTGCCATGACGGGTCAGTGGTCATGGGACTGAAATAACATCTCGAAGAAGTCTCCAAAATTTCCTGAAAAAACAACCCACTCTCGAAAATCCAAGCCCATAGGTAAAAAAATCCACGACACAAAAATAAATTTTTGAAAAACTATTTTGTAATTTCAAAGTTATATAATGACTTTCAGACTCACAATTTTTTCATTTTTGTTTGGAGCAAAGAGTTATGGAGCAAAACGAAGAAAGATTTCCTCTAAACAATTGGACCATTCAAATCACCCCAAAGTCTCCAGGTAATCCTCAAATCCTACTTGTAATGTTTTATGATAGTTTTTAGAAAATTTTTCAAAGTTTTGACCATGGGAAACTATGCCCAAAAATTCAACTCTGCATACACACGGGTTGGATGTGATCAACTTGTGTATATGATGGCCCTATGCGCAACTGTGTGTAAAGGGAACCCGCGTGTACACAAGTTAAAGTTTTAACATAAAAACTAATGGTTGAAACTTCAATTTTTTGTAGGATGACTATCACTTGGAGGGAAAGAGAGCATAAAACTATTGATAATGAGGTAATAAATGATCAAAATGCATTAGGTTCTCTAAGAGGATGTGGCTTACTTAATTTCTTCAAAATGCCAAATATGAAAGCTAGTACATACTTGCTCAAACTTTTGATCCACTACTAGAGTGTAGAGGATGACGCTTTCAGGATAGACCAGATGCCTCTACGGATTGAGGTCGAAGATATATATTTTATTATTGGTCTCTCCTGAAGAGGGGAGGTTGTGCATTCGACTCGCAAAATGAGAGATAGTCTTTTAGTGGAAGACTATGTCCATATATATTGTCTTGAACATCTGGAGAAGATTGGAAATCAAATTCCAATTAAACATATGGAAATTTTATCCCTGAGAATTTTGCTATATACCATTGCATGGGTCAATGGGTCAGCTTTCCTGCATCAGGCATCATGAGTATCTATGAGCCTGGCAGTGGAATGTCTTACCACAGTATTTTACTAGTGCATGCCTCTTTTGACTAACATGAAGAGTTAATTGACCTCTATACAGAAGGGTCAAAAAAAGAATTTTGGATACGAAACCATCTTGTGTTCATTCTTCTTCGAGAAGGTATCTGGGCTACATCCCAAAGTATCAATGTCCATCAGTAGCCCTAGAGATCCACGAATGGGTAGATGGGTGGACTTGATGAAGTGCCTTGGGGGTGGAGATGTGCCTCAAACAACTTTTGATGATGAGTTTTTCACCTAGTGGGATCAACAGATCATCGTGGTCGATGACTACCCATATGCTGACATGGATTTTCGAGGAGATCCAGACTTAGTGTTACCATTAAATGTGGCATGGGAAGACATAGGTAACATTTTTTAAGTTTTTGTGAATTTTTTAAGAGCTTTTGGATTTTATTTTTTTTAATATGAAATGAACTTAGAAAAAATATTTTTGATGAGACAAAATACTGACAAAATATAATAACCATGTTCCAGATGTGGTTCCAGTGAGACCTGATGGATTTCTGAGGCACAGGCATTGTGGAAGAGGGGTCAAAGAGGTGGCAGTTGAGACAGAGAGAGTCATTTATGTTGTTTAGAGAAACTTGGTGAGACTAACTCACCAGTACCTATGATAGCCATAGAGGATCTTCCTGAGGAGATGTAGCGCCGTGTGGTTGGGGTACCATGGGATTGGGTCCGACTACTTCGGCATGTAGCCAACGTTATGGTTAACTTTTTAGCTGCTCATCCTAAGTCGGGTTGATAGATAGATCTATGTATGACTGGACATGATCATGGACATAAGCCCAAATTTTGAGGGCATCTTGTCCCAATTTTGTATATCATTTTTTGAACACTCCATCTATATACAGGCGATTTTATGATATACATACATATTCGATTTTTTTGAAGTTATTTAATTTGATGAATGATTAATGTGCCAATCTAATGGTTGATTAGCAATAGATTCTGTTAATGAATTCACATTATCGTGGAATGTGAACATATGTGATATAAATAAATGATCGTTACAACACTCTCACTCTCAAAAATTGGCGATATAAATAAGGATCACGAACCCGATAAGTGTTATTTAACTGTGACACCACCAGTTGTGAGTCTAGATAAAATATCAACAAACCAATCCCATAAGATATTGCTTTGGATAGTAAATTAAGAACGACAATATATTCAGCAATGTTGTTAGAAGCAGGGCCAATACATACTCCCCTTGACACCATCAACTAGCTAGATGGATAATAAATCACCCAAGCCATGGAAGCAAGATTCCGAGTGTGCCTACTCACACCATCGGCGAATCTGAAATATATCGAATCATCCATCAATAACTGTGAAAGCAAATAAAAAAATTGTCGATATCACAAAATTCCAGACAGATATGTACAAAGATACAATATATACAAACAAGTAATTGCTCGGCCGAAGCCTAAGAAAAATACTTCTTAAGGTAAAGCCCATTTCGGGGCTCCGCTAGCTTGTTCCCTTCAAAATCAATTAATTCATAAGCCTCTTTTCCGAAAACACACTTGACTATAAAGGGACCATACCACATAGATTTGAACTTGCCTACCTCCAGGGCGTCTTTGTCTTGGTCATAGACTAAGACAAGGTTTCATTCAGAAAAACCCTGAGGACGGACAACTTTATCATATTGAGTTTTAATCCTCTTCTTATGGGCTTCGTTTATTATGGCTACATATCGACGCTAATCATCAAGATGTTCCAAATGAACAAGGCGTTCTTCAAGACTAGATGTCTTTGGAAGAAGTTCTACAACTAGCTTAAGGGATGAAATTTCACATTCGATAGGGAAAAGAGATTCCAACCCATAAACTAGTTGAAAAGGAGTAAAACCAGTGGCAGTCTTAACTGAGGTTCGATATGCCTAGAGCGTCGGGTACAACACGATGTGCCAATTGGATCGATTTTTATCAATTGTCCTTTGCAGGATGGTCTTAAGGGACTTATTCACGGCTTCATCCTGCCCATTGGCCCGAGGATAGTATGGAGATGAATGCTCTTGTCGGAAGCCCAACTTGAGAGCCAATTCGGTCATCAGTTGATTCTGGAAGTGACTGCCATGGTTACTGACAATCTCTCTTGGGATACCAAATCGTGAAATAACCTCGTTGAAGAGAAACAAGGTTGCTGCCTCACTATCATTTTTGTGAGTAGGCATGGCCTCAGCCCACTTTGTAAAGTAGTGTATGGCCACAATGATGTACTTGTGATTCGCTGCCAAAGGTGGTTTACAAGTAGTAAAATCAATGCCCCACTTTGTAAATGGATTGGCAGTGATAACAGGAAAAAGTGGAGCTGGATGTGCAGGCATTTTCTGAGTATAAATTTGACAAGGATGGCAACGTTTGACCGCTTTAATACAGTCTTTGAAATTGAAGCCCAAAAGTAGCCCGCTCTCAAATTTTTTTGGGTTGTACCAAGCCCTGATAGATGACTGCCACAAGCTCCACTATGGCAATCATTGAGTACAGACTCAGCTTCTTCCAAAGTTAAGCAACGCCTAAGGATTGAGTTAACCCCTCTTCGATATAATGTATCACCAATAATAACATAATTTTTGGCAAGGTGACATAACTTTTGACACTCATCTTTGGAGAAAGTAGGTGGAAACTTCAAAGTCTAGAGATATATAATGATATCTCTGTACCAGGGATCTTGTGAAGAAATGAGGAATAAATGTTCATCGGGAAAATTTTCCTCATAAACAATAGCTTCCTCACAAGGCAGCTCCGAAATCAATTCCACAAAAACTAATGACTTCTTAGATTTAACTGACAAGAATTCAAGATCAAACTCTTGCAAAATAAAAATCCATCGATTAAACTTTCCCCCAATCACTTGCCTACTGAGGACAAACTGAAAAGGATTGACAGCCGCTAAGATAAACGTTTTGCATAGCAGAATGTAATGACGAAGCCATTGGATAGCATGGACAACTGCCAAGGCCAATTTCTCGATGGGACAATAGCGTAGCTCAGGTCCTACTAAGCATTGACTCAAGTAGTAGATTACATGCTCACTAAGAGCATCATCCTCCTGAACCAGAACCATACCGATAGTTGAATCTACCATAGTGAGATACAAAAGGAAATCTCTACCATAATCTGGTGGAATCAATAATGGAGTAGAGGTTAATGCTTTTCTAAAAGCATCAAAAGATTGTTGTGTGAAATCGTCCCATAAAAATGGAACTCCTTTCTTAAGAAAATGCATAAATCCTTTGGTAATCTCGGCGTAATTTGCTATAAATCTCCTCAAGAAATTTTCCTTTCCTTAGAGACTTTGAATTTGACGAATGGAAGACGGGGGAGGTAACTAAATTATTGCCTCAACCTTGAAAGGATCAACATGAATCCTTTCAGTCAATACGATGAATCCTAGTAGTCGACCGGATGTGACTGCGAAAACACACTTATTCAAATTCAACCGGATTCTATAAAAACAACATCTCTCAAAGACTGACCGAAGGTGGCTGGGATGACCAATTATCTTGGGAGAACGAGCATCTAAGTCATCCAAGTATGCTTCGATAACATGTTTGATGTCGTGGAAAGCATAAGACATGGCCCACTGAAAGGTAGCTCCAACATTTTAAGAAAAAAAGGCATCTTCTTGTATGCAAATGTGCCCCAGGGACAGATAAAGGTTGTCTTGTGCTGATCCTCTGGACGGATAGTAATTTGATTGTAACCAGAGAATCCATCCATGAATGAAAAAATTTCAATACCCACACATTCATCAACAATTTTATCAATAAAATGTGTGGGGTAATTATCTTTTGGACAAGATTTATTTAAATCCCTAAATTCAATACATACTCAGATCATTCCTTGCTTCTTATCTACCAGGACTGGGTTGGAAACCCACTCAGTTAGAGGAAGGAGATAAATGAAACCCTCCTTAAGCAGTGTTTAAACTTTAGCTTTAATAATTGTCGCTTTCCGAGGATTGACCAGTCAAAGTTTTTGATGAAAAGGTTTGGCATTTTCGTATGTCTTGATCTCATGCCAGACGATAGATGGATCAATTCCAGGAATTTCTTCATAAGAGCAAGCGAACACATCTCAAAACTCTTTAAAGAGATTGGTGTATATTTGAATTTCTTTAGGGGAACAGTCAACTCTGATGAAGACATTTTTTATTACATTAGGATTCCTAGAGATGTTTATAGGTACAATTCTTGAGATAACCGACATGTTACCCTCAGTAGAAAATTGTGTTGGAGCCAAAGGGTTTGAAACTATACAAACATCACTAGTAGACTGATTGGACAAACTAGATTTGACTTCACACAATGGAGGAAGAAAATATGAATAATGATTTAATCAAAATTTCTTCTTCAAATGGTAAGACTGTATCCAAGCAATCTAGAGCTGAAGTAGAATCGAGGGTCCAAGCTGGAGCCACATCACCATCTAATTCCTTTTGTGAAAAAGGAGTGGGATGGTTGTCTACAGAGTTAATGATATATTGATAAGTGAGTTCCACTACATACATGGGAAATTCCATTCCACCTACCTGCCCTCCATCTAATGTGGTGGTAGATGAAGGTAAGGGCCAAGGGTTTGAACAATAATGAGTTCGAAAGAACTCTTTCCGAGAAGGTCCCTTAGAGGATTAAATTGCATTAATTCTAGCTGTAGGAGGAGGGAGGTCAAATATACCCATTAACAAAGAGTACATCCCAACTCCTAGATTCTCAATAGGTTGACGGGGATTGTCTACCAATGGAATGGTATAATCCGAAGTTGCGTGGGAGTCACCTGGAGAATAGTCCAACTAATCAACTTTAACAATCCTCCCCTCATGAGGAAAAGATAAGATGCGGAATAATGATGAAACTATGGCATCCATCTCGTAAATCCAATTCCTGCCTAAGAGGAGGTTATAATCTAGGTTCGCATCGATGATTTCTACCTCAATATTGACTACCTTTCCCCCAACACAGATAAGAAAGGCTGGGATAATCCTGTGCAGCCTATGAGAATGTCCATCATATGCCGTCAAAAGAGTCGGTGAAGGAACAACTGAAGGTGATCCAATGGCCTTCCAACATGACATAGACATCACACAAGTGGAAGCTCCCTCATCTATAACAGTCCGAAAAATATTGGTCTTTCGGTATGTGGACTTTATCTGGAAAGCCATATGGTGATGAAGTCTCCTTTTGAAATTCAGCATATCAAAAGTGAGCACTAAATAATTCTTTGGATCCACTGTGACAATTGTCAAAAGCAAAGCGCTTCGCTGAGTAGGGCATGACTAAAGTACCTCTAATGCAGACATAGCACAAGGAATTTGAGCCAGATCTTCTATAATTGAGTAGTTCTAGGGTACCCTAGCATTAGGGTTAATAGTCGAGCACTTTGCAGAACCTTTCAGTATCCGAGGTATAGACTCAATAGAGGGCCACTCAATATGAAGTGGTTTCATGGCTTCAGGAACAAATTTAGTCTTAGATGTTTTTGATTCGCCATAATCGAGTGCTCATGTAGCGACGTTGATATGAGAGCTCATCATATAAACATTTGATGAATTTTCCCCTTCCTGGTTGCCTCTGGAGGAGGTACCAGCATTAGAATTTGTGCCAGCAAGTAATCGCTGCCCTTGGGGAAAAGGGTTGGTTGGAATAGCTTAAGAGCTAGAGGACCCTTGCTATACTAATAAGCGCTTAGTATCTTGTATCTTGGGGCACAAGTGAGTTAAATGATCTCCATTCCATAACTTGCATGAAAATTTTACCTTTTCCTTCGACTCTTTCCTACCCTCTCCGGCACCATTGTCGGGTTTGTTTGCATTGCCTTTCCCTTCCTAGTTCTTTTTCTTACCTTGTCCCTTCCTCTTCCCATCGGATTTTTAGTTTCCTTTGGGGTTAGAGGTTTGGACAACATTTATATAGGTAGATTAGGAAGGTGTAGGTACAGACGGTGATGCCTGGTTAGAAGAAGCAGTTTGTAGAGACAATTGATGTAATTGATTCAATAGGTTCACCATGTTAATATCAATCGATCTGACTATACCATCGATATGGGGGCCTAGTTTTGGTTTGGCTAAATCGAACTTAGATCTAGGAGCATAAAGTAGAATTTTTTTAAGAGTCCTAGACTGAGAATATATCAGTTCCAATTGCTGGGCTCGGAAAATGGAATTCTCTTCCAAATAAACACCAGAAAGAGACACATCCTTTGATATCTCAGGTTTTAATGATTTGAGAAACCATTCGAGAAGGAACTCTAGTGGGATTTCATCTTTGATAAGCCTTTTCCTCCTCCTCCATTCCTGGATGTGATCCGAAATGTGAGTTGTGGTGTCTTTCTGAAAGTTAGCCAAAAGTTCAATTTCGACTTCATATCGGATAGGTATCTGAAAATGGTTCAAAAAAATATTAGCCAAATCACAGAAAGAAGTATAGGTGCCCCCCAACAACCCTATATACCATTTGGCCGCATTTCCGGTTAGGGTGTGCTGAAATAACCTCAACCTGATTGAATCATCTATCAGGGAGTTGGATGAGAATAATAAGTGAAATCTGGTTACGTGATCTCCTAGATCTTCACCACTCTTCCCCTCGAATTTTAGGATATGTGAGGGAAGTTTAGTTGGGACTGAAGGCCCAGTCAGATTGTACCGAATCAGATCATTTTTCAATTTATTCAAGTCTGGTAAGTTTAGCATGGCTAGAAAAGGAAGTCGTGGCGGACCTTGGGAATTCCATCTAATGTGGGCGGGGTTCCCAAAGGTCTGAAAAGAATGACCTAGATTTTGAAAAACACCAGGTTGCCCGAAGTAACTCGTAGAGCCTACTAAACCAAAAGGTGCTCCTTGTGGTCCAACAAAATTCGGAGTTTGACCAACTCCTACTGAAAATCCTCCGTAACCAGTGAAGTTACCCCCTAATGAAGTGTTAAAAGGAGCTGATAGCCCCTAATAAGGATTCCATGCGTTAGAAAAGGGTGGAAAATTCTTAAACGAATTAATTGAAGAATATGACACATTCTCTTGTTGGCCAAAAAATTGATTCCCAGCTCATATCCCACTAACCACAGGGTTTGTCCAACTTTGGAATGGGTTATTACCTTGACTTGTAAAAGAAAAAGGCATTGACCCTACTGTCAGATTGGAATGTGGTATATGACCACTTCCAAATGGGAAACCATGAAAAGAAGCCGATCCACTCATCATGGATGTAAAGGCGGTCGATGGTATGTTCAAAGGAACTGAAGAAATCCCATTAGACAACATCCCAAAAGGGATAAATCCAAAACCAGATGCATTAGCCTGAGAAGTTCCACTCGTTGATGGAATGGAAATAGACCCAAATATAGCCGTGCTAGGAGTAATAGAAGGTGTTATCTCAAAATCAAGCCCTGGAAGGCTGCATGTTGGAAATAATACTAAGAGGGGGGTGAATCAGTATTATCAAGTCAAATATTCCTTTTCCAAAATAAAATGATATATGCTACTTCAGTTAATTAAATCCAGGTATATACGCAACTTTGCAGAAGGAAACCGGCGTATACAAGGCAAACTTTTATTTACTTTATCTTTCTGATGTTGATTGTTAATATGTTCTTTTAGAATCAAATAACCAATAACTAGAAACAGTAAAATAGAGCAGAAAAACATTCGCACATAAGAACACAAGATATAAGGTGGAAACCCAATGTGGGTGAAAACCACCTGTTGTAATTCGTCTCTATCTTCCTTTAAAATAGAAACTTCTTTTACAATGTACTGGCGCAGTCCTTTACCAGTACGCAGGCTGCAACCTGCAGAGAGCTACAACCCTCTCTCGTTCTCCAGCTTCTCCTGGAAGGGAGCAACAACCGCCTTAGCTTTTTCACTAGCCAAGATACTAGTACGTAGGTGCTGGCCTACAGAAGGCTACAACCTTCTCTTTCTTTCAGGGACCACGTTTCATAAATTTTCAGACTAGATCCACAAATAACATCAATCAAACATCAAGAATTTCTGCATCAACCAATCACCTTTTCACCAATCAAAACTGAATCAAAATAAACACTTCTCTGACAACTGTACCCAGATCACAGTAACAGTAACCACACACCAAATCTGAACCCAGAACACTGCAGCAATAAACAGAAGTAGCTAGATCACAACTCAAAAGATATACGCTACTTCAATAACCTGAAACCTGCGTGCATACGCTTCTGCGTATGGAACAACCTGCGTATACGCAATATTCATTCACTGAACAAGCGTGTATACGCGCCTTCGCTTCACTGAACCTGCGTACAGATCTATAAAGGATAATTCGCTCTTTCAGATATTCAAACACTAATTAACCCAGATTATCGGATCTATAGATCAAGCAAGCGCCACATATAACAGATCAAAATCATACAAAGATACTATCATTCAAGCTTAAAGATTATGATCCATCAATAGAACTTATCCTTCTCTTTGCGCTAAGGTTCCTCCTTCATTCAGCTCCAGATCTGCACCATAACCCAATTACCAGTATTCCAGATCTAGCACTTTATCAGATATTCAACAATAATTCAAATTCACTTTTGCCAAATGATCTCCTTCCTCTTTTATAGTCATAGGCCTTCCACAATACCACGGTCCAAAACCATAATAAATCAATACCACGGACCCAATACTTGGGATCAACACTTCTGACGAGGTACCATGGTCCAAAACCATAGGTTCAAATACCAAGGACTAACTACCACGGACCAAAGGTAAGTTCTCCAACATATACGCGCTTTTCCTTGCATGAAAATGTGTTTATACTAATACGCGCCTTTGAAACGTCTAACCCGCGCGTATACGTGTCTTCATCTAGATGAACCTGCATATATGTCTTTTCCTTCATTCTGAAAGCCTGAACTGAGATCTGTTACCAAAGAGAGTTGCCATCAAGGACAACACCTGTGCCATAGCTCCAAACCTGTGCCATAATGCCAACAATCTCCCCCTTTGGACTTGATGGCAACCCAAAATCCTCATCATTCTCCCCCTTTGTCATCAAGGGCAAAGGGTTGTGCTCCCCCTGAGTACATGCTGAAATTTCTGCCCTGCTGTGCTGACCATGCTCCCCCTGACTGTAGGCAAGATCTGCAAAAGATGTTCTTCAAGAAGAACCATGACTTATACATCATAAAAGACCTTCCTATCACCAAAATACTCAATACATACATCCATCATCCAACCAAGTGGGGATCATCCACCCAACCATGTGGGGATACATCAGAAATTTACATATGACAACCAAGTTCATTACATGTTCATTCCAGGCATAGTGGGGAAACCAAAATAGGCTGTTACATGACCTTGACACCATAAAAGAGATACCACAAACGAGATACATGACATAGAGATGAAATATCTAGAACAAGACTTATGAAAGTCACCAATAACTGATAACAGCAGCATCTGTCAATCACCACCAAGATTTCCTTCTATTCTCCCTCTACCTCTGTTCCACCAACAACAACTAGAACCAAAAACTTCTAAGATAATGCCAACAATGCATTATTAGAAGATTATCTGCTCCCCCAAACCTGTGCCGGATGGTCTCTGTTAGACCCATATCATAATATCTTCAACCAGAGCCTGTCCCTACTAACATCCATCAAACCTCCATATATGCGACTATCTTTGCACAAACCGGCATATGTACGCAAATCCTCCTCGGGAAACTTGCGTACACCCATTTTTCTCTGAAACAGACAAGTTTTAACAGCAGAATGATGCATCAACTACTCCCAGCTTCTGTCTGAGGTATTCAAATGTCTCCCTAGGCAGTGGTTTGGTGAGAATATCAGCAACTTGTTTCTTAGAAGGAACATACTCCAATTTGACCTTTTGTTCCAGTACTTGTTCCCGGAGAAAGTGATACTTGATCAGTATGTGCTTGGTCTTTGAATGCATGAATGGGTTCTTTGAAATGTTGATTGCACTTGTATTATCACATAAGATGGAGATAGGTGGTGTACAATTGATTTGAAAGTCTTGCAAGGTTTGCATCATCCAAAGAAGTTGAGTGCAACAAGATGCAGCAGCCACATATTCCACTTCAGCTGTAGATAAAGCAATCAAACTCTGTTTCTTGCTGAACCAAGATACTAATCTGGAACCCGTATAGAATGCACCACCACTTGTGCTCTTCCTGTCATCCATGCTTCCAGCCCAATCTGCATCTGTATAGGCATGAAGAGTGAGATTTGTATCTCTAGGATACCATAAGCCATAGTTTTGAGTTCCTTGAAGATACTTGAAAATTCTCTTCACTGCCTGAAGATGGGTTTCCTTTGGATTTTCCTGAAATCTTCCAACTATTCCGACTGCATGCATGATGTCTGGTCAGGTACCTATCAAATAAAGTAGACTTCCAATCATAGATCTATAGGTTGGTTGATGCACTGCTACTGATTCATCATTTGCACTAAGGCTGCATCCTGTAACCATGGGGGTACATACTGGTTTCGAATCTTCCATGCCATACTTCTTTAGAATCTGCTTGAGGTACTTGGTTTGAGACAAGAAGATACCACCTTCATTTTGTTGGATTTGCAATCCAAGAAAGTATGTCAGTTCTCCAAGCAAGGACATTTCGAATTCTTTCTGCATCACCAAGGCAAAGCTTTGACTCATAGCTTCTTCATTGCTTCCAAAGATAATAAAATCTACATACACAACAAGTATTAGCAATTTGTCATTTTCAATTTTTATATAGAGATTGATATCTGCTGATCCTTTTGAAAAACCTTGTTGATGAAGATATTTGTCCAAACGGTAGTACCAAGCCCTTCGAGCCTCTTTAAGACCATAGAGAGCCTTTTTTAGTCTGCATACAAGATTTGGATCATTCCCAAGAATGAAACCATCTGGTTGCTCAATGTACACTTCTTCTTCTAAGTCTCCATTCAGAAAGGTTGATTTCACGTCCATTTGAAATACTTTGAACTTCTGAAAGCTTGAGAGAGCAAGGAACATTCGAATGGCCTCAAGTCTAGCAACAGGAGCAAAAGTTTCTTCAAAGTCTATTCCTTCTTGTTGAGCATACCCTTTACACACAAGTCTGGCCTTGTTTCTGATTACTTCTCCATTTTCATTCAACTTATTTTTAAAGATCCATTTTGTCCCTATGACATTCTTATCTTTTGGTCTAGGAACCAACTCCCAAGTGTTGTTCTTTTCGATCTGCTCAAGTTCTTCATCCATTGCCTTGACCCAGCATTCATCTTTGCATGCCTCTTTTACATTTTGTGGCTCAGTGGAGGAGAGCAATGCCAAATAGCTTGAGGCTTCTGCAATTGTTCTTCTTGTTTGTGCACCTACCTCTTTCTGCCCCAAAATCTGAGATTCTAGATGATTCTTCTGAACGTACCTGGATGGAGTCTTCTCTTCTATCCTTATCTATTCCTTTAATGCCTCTTGTGGTTCTTCTTCATCATCAATCTGATTTGGGGAGTAGTCTTCATCCTCTTCGATATTTTCATAATTTACTTGCCTAGGAATGTATCGTTTTTCATCAACCACTACATCAATGCTGTCAACAATTCTTCCAAGTCTTTTATTGTAACACTTATATGCCTTGTTGTGGGGAGAATAACCAAGGAGAATGCCTTCATCTGCTCTAGGTTCAAGTTTGCCAAGCTGTTCATCATTGTTCTTAATATAGCATTTGCTTCCAAAAATTTTGAAATGCTTTACCGAAGGAGTCTCACCATACCAGAGCTCATGAGGAGTTTGAGTGTTGTTCACTCGAACATTTGTTTTGTTGAGAATAACAACCGTAGCAAATGCAGCTTCACCCTAGAAGGTTGCGGGAGTTCCAGATTCATCTAGCATAGCACGAGCCATTTGTTGGATCGTTCTGTTCATCCTTTCCACCACTCCATTTTGCTGAGGAGTCCTAGCTGTAGAGAATTCCCTTCTTATTCCATGTTCTTCACAGAAATAGAAAAATTCATTTGAGTTAAACTCCCCACCTCTGTCGGACCTGAGGCACTTAGTTTTGTGATCTGATTCGTTTTCAGCCAAGGCTTTGAAGGATTTGAATTTTTCAAATGCTTCGTCTTTATGCTTCATAAGTCCTAACCAAACCATCCCGGAGAAGTCGTCAATGAATAATATAAAGTATTCTTCTCCTCGAGGTGACCTTGTCCTAAATGGACCACATACATCTGTATGGACTAGCTCAAGAGGCCTGCTAGCTAATCCTTCCTTCTCAAGGAAGTTAGTTCTGGTTTGCTTACCAAACTGACATGATTTGCATATTGTGTTGTCTGGAATTTTGATATCTGGAAGACCATGAACTACCTGGTATTTGCATGCTTTCCTTATTTGTGAAAAGATTAGATGCCCCAACCTCCAGTGCCATAACCAGTGTTCATCATCCTTGCTCAAATAGCATTGTTGTTGTCCTTCTTCAAATATGTATAAATTATTTGGAGTTCTTCTACCTTTGATCACTATTTTTCCTGTATCAAGATCACGAACACTACATCCATTTGATTGAAATATTACCTCAGTTCCTTGATCGCACATCTGACTGACACTCAGTAGATTATGCTTCAAGCCATCAACATACAAAACATTTCCAACTTTGACCTTTTCTTTCAACTGAGCAGTGCCTTTTCCTTTTATGGCTGCAGGGGTATCATTTCCAAAAGAAACTTTCTTTCCCTTTTCTAAAGCAGTATATGATTCAAGTTTTTCTTTATCACCTGTCATATTCTTCGAACATCCACTATCGATGTACCATAGATTTTCCTGTCCTTCTGCATAAAAAGCTATCCCACATCTTTCGGGTTGTGGTTCCTTTATTCTCCATGTTTTGGTGCTTGAGGCTTGTTCCTTTGTCTGCCAAAACCTGCTCCTTTATTCAGAATCTTCATGACCGAAGTTATTACAAATAGAACATTCAATTTCATTTTCAAGGGCCAAAAAGTTGTTATAGGTCCTTTTCGCAATCCTAGTCATACTTCTTTGTTTTGAGCTTCTCCAGTCATGATTGTCTTATAGGCAACACATTGAGCTGCTTTGTGACCAAAGTTATGGCAAGAGAAACATTGGCCATTGAAGAAACTTCTGTGATTATCAAATCTACCAGCCAAATGATTGTAATTTCTATTGTCATCCATTCTTGAAGAAAATTGAGAAGTTTTTACCTGTGGCTGGTTGTAGCTTTTGTTCACCCTTAAGATGGATTGCCCCTGGTTTACCTGATAGTCTTTGTTTGTTCCTGATGTAATTCGTCCCTGCTTTACCTGGTGATCTCCATTGGGCTTTTTCTCATTCCTCCTTGCTGCATCAAGATAACTCTTTGAGGTGGATGCTTGAGATGTTTCTCCATTATAACCTAGACCTGTCTTGATTAGTGGAGAACGTTGTACATTGATAATCTCATCCAGAGTTTCAGATCCTTTAACAAATTTAAGATTAAGAGCCTTTGTTTTCTCAATTTCTTTTCTAAGGCCAACAATTTCACATTCTAACTTCTCAAGAGATTTTTCTTTTTCATCAAGTTGGAATTGCAGAGTATCAATGATCATATCTTTTTCTTCTAAACATGTTTTGAGTCGAGAAATCTCTTCATAAAAACCATCTACATCTATAGCATCCATGTAATCATTATCTTCAAAGGCCATTAAAAGTTATAATCATTACCTCGTTCATCTTCATCACTATTTGATAGGCCATCACTGTCTTCATGAGTGTAGTAACTTTTCTTAGTTGCATTCTGTTTCTTGTTCCATCTAACAGGTTCCTTCCCTTTGTCAGTTTTATCCTTATGAGGACATTTGGCAGCATAGTGACTAACTCTCCCACAAGCAAAGCATTTGAAAGGTAACTTACCTCAGAATCGTCCAGCACCCCGTTGAAGATTTCTGACAAAATTTGATTCTTCTTCTTCTTCTGACACATGTCCTGACTCATAGTACTCTCCTTTGCCTGAAGCCTTGAAGACAACTTCTCTCCTGTCTAATGGACCTCCTTTTCTCATTTCATAAGCAGTTAGAATTCCATGCAGCTGTGACATTTTAAGGTTTTGTAGATTATCTTTTTCTTCTATTGCAGAAACTTTAGATTCAAACCTAGGGGACAAAGATCTTAGAACTTTTTCAACCACAACAACCTCTTTTATTTCTTCACCCAAGATTTTCATACAATTAACAATCTCATCTACATGAAGAAAATAGTTAGCCACACTTTCATCATTGTACATTCTGAGATTTTCATACTGAATTCTGAGGGTTTGAAGTTTTGCTCATTTTACCTGATCATCTCCTTCATAGCTCAGTACAATCTTGTCCCATATTTATTTTGCATATTTAAACTACATAACCTTGAGAAATTCTGATTGAGATAGGCATCCTAATAGAGTATTGACTGCCTTTGCATTTGTTTCATATTTCTTCTTCTCAGCCGGATCTGTAGGAGTTGTTGATGGAAAACTATACCCTGTTTCTATGATATCCCAGACTTCTCTACCAAGAGATTGAAGATAGGCAGTACTCTTACCTTCCAATATACGAAGTTTTTCCCATAAAAAATCAGTGGCCTGATTGATGCTTTCCTCTCATAGTTGCTCATGATGAAAGATCTTCCTTCAAGCGATAAAGCTTCTTCTAAAGGACCTGCTCTGATTCCAATTGTTGGAAATAACACTGAGAGGGGAGGGTGTATCAGTATTATCAAATCAAATATTCCTTTTTCAAAATCAAATGATATACGCTACTTCAGTTAATTAAATAAGCGTATATACGCAACTTTGCAGAAGGAAACCGGCGTATACAAGGCAAACTTTTAATTTACTTTATCTTTCTGATGTTGATTGTTAATCTGTTCTTTCAGAATCAAATAACCAGTAACCAGAAACAACAAAACAGAGCAGAAAGACAATCACACACAAGAACACAAGATATAAGGTGGAAACACAATGTGGGTGAAAACCACCTGCTGCAATTCGTCTCTATCTTCCTTTAAATTAGAAACTTCTTTTACAATGTACTAGCGCAGTCCTTTACCAGTACGCAGGTTGCAACCTACAGAGAGCTACAACCCTCTCGTTCTCCAGCTTCTCCTGGAAGGGAGCAACAACCCCCTTAGCTTTTGCACTAGCCAAGATACTAGTACGTAGGTGCTGGCCTACTGAAGGCTACAACCTTCTCTTTCTTTCAGGGACCACGTTTCATAAATTTTCAGACTGGATCCACAAATAACATCAATCAAAAATCAAGAATTTTTGCATCAACCAATCACCTTTTCACCAATCAAAACTAAATCAAAATAAACACTTCTCTGACAACTGCACCCAGATCATAGTAACAATAACCACACACCAAATCTGAACCTAGAACACTGCAGCAATAAACAGTAGCAGCTAGATCACAACTCAAAAGATATACGCTACTTCAATAACCTGAAACCTGTGTGCATACGCTTCTGCGTATGGAACAACCTGCGTATACGCAGTATTCATTCACTGAACAAGTGTGTATACGTGCCTTCGCTTCACTGAACCTGCGTACAGATCTATAAAGGATAATTCGCTCTTTCAGATATTCAAACACTAATTAACCCAAATTATGAGATCTTTAGATAAAGCAAGTGCCACATATAACAGATCAAAATCATACAAAGATACTATCATTCAAGCTTAAAGATTATGATCCATCAATAGAACTTATCCTTCTCTTTGCGCTAAGGTTCCTCCTTCATTCAGCTCTAGATCTGCACCATAACCCAATTACCAGTATTCCAGATCTAGCGCTTTATCAGATATTCAACAATAATTCAGATTCACTTTTGCCAAATGATCTCCTTCCTTTTTTATAGTCTTAGGCCTTCCACAATACCACGGTCCAAAACCATAATAAACCAATACCACGGACCCAATACTTGGGATCAACACTTCTGACGAGGTACCATCGTCCAAAAACATAGGTTCAAATACCAAGGACTAACTACCACGAACCAAAGGTAATTTCTCTAACATATACATGCTTTTCCTTGCATGAAAGTGTGTGTATACACATACGCGCATTTGAAACATCTAACTCGCGTGTATACGCATCTTCGTCTAGATGAACCTGTGTATATGTCTTTTCCTTCATTCTGAGAGCCTGAACTGAGATCTGTTACCAAAGAGAGTTGCCATCAAGGACAACACCTGTGCCATAGCTCCAAACCTGTGCCATAATGCCAACACTGCAGACCAGGAAGACTTCAAGTAACTGTTTCAAACCAATCTTTTAGCTAAGGCTTAGAGTCCTTAGCCTGAGAGGGCTCTCTCAAAGGATTAAAGGTTTTTGATTATGATAAAGATGGCTAAATCTTTGTGAAACGAATAGGAATGAAGATGGTGGAATCAAAATTAACAAGCATCCTTTGGGCTTATGGAGTCATATGTGATTTAGCATTAACAGTAGAACTGGCTTTGCAATAAATTCAAGGCATTCAGATTTCAATATAGGTAGAGCACA
The DNA here is from genome assembly GCA_031772625.1 of Pinus tabuliformis. Classification (NCBI taxonomy): domain Eukaryota; kingdom Viridiplantae; phylum Streptophyta; class Pinopsida; order Pinales; family Pinaceae; genus Pinus; species Pinus tabuliformis. The sequence continues at coordinate 1,229,633,589 of CM062817.1, read as the reverse complement.
CCAAACAAACAAAAAAAGGACAGTCTACGAGTATATGAAGGAAATTGGAACACTACAAGTGATTTCTAAGTAATCAAATACTCATAACATTGTAGATAACATGAAAAGACAACAAAAGGAACTCATACATTGAACTCTCTATGATTCTTGAGAAGCAGAAGCCAATACTGTATTAGCAAAAGAAACAGAGTCTTTACATAAGCTAATAACAAAGCTTTTTTACATAAATTTCCAACCCTTATTACATTTCCTTTTCTCCTATATATAGAGTTCTTCTAACTGACTGAGATTCCTCCTCAAACATGAGGGGAACTCGAAATCTACTTCTAATGACACCTGTTCAACTCTTAACTACCTATTAAATGTAACAAACTGCAACTAGACTTTCTAGAGATCTAAATCAAGTAGGAGTCTAACTCCATATTATGCTAATAATAGCCTTAATTACAATCATTCTCGTTCTTTGACATCTGGTCCCTTTTTAGTTTGGCTGTGGTGGAAATCCAAAGCTCCATGCTAGTCTTCAATGTTACATCTCCTCCATTGCCCCTGAAACATAGGAAACTACCCCTGTTTATCGGCCTTTGGTTTGCCTAAAAAATGTTCAAATCCAAAGAACCATGCCCTTTATCTTTGATTATCCAAAATATAACAGATTGCCACGTCTTTGATGTGTTGTCAACCTCTTCCATGTGTGAAGGCAAAAGCTCTTCCAAGTTGTCTAACATATCTTGGAATGTAGTAAATGTGCTCACTTTATGACAAAAAGTTTAGAGTTGGATTCGAATGCATGTTTCCTCCACCTATCTTGACCTTGTTGAAAGTTGATAGCTTTAGATGATCCCTTGAAGATATTCCCTTTTCAAAATTTCCACTTGTATTTCAAAATCGGTTAATTGAGATTAGATTGTGTAGCTTTAGCAGTTTCGTAGCGCTCTACGAAATTGCTGAGTGTTAGTCATCATCTTCAGCAGTTTCGTAGCGCGCTACAAAACTGTTGTGTTGTTCCAAAAATCACAGTTTCAACCCAAAATTTTTCTATTTTGAGCCTTTTGTTGTTTAAATATTCTTTCAACTGCTCCAAGGCCTTTCAAAACTGAATGGAAATGTATGATTCTTAGTGAAAGATTATACCAAGCAAAACCATCAAAATTTGAAACATAGCCTTACTTGAAGTGGGATTTCTTTAAGGATATTCTTTCAGCTGGCTTAACTGTATCTCTAAGTCTTCAATTTGTTTCTTCATGACCTTGATCCCAGACCTGAGGTTTGTGTTGACCTTTCTGATAAATTGAGCTTCCTTTATTGCAAGAACAGTCCAGCTACAAAATTGAACACTAAAATCAACCACCTTGGGAATTTGAAATGTGTGGTCCTCCCACCGAGCTTGCATTTGGTTAAAATAAGCCTCCTTAACTGCAAATTTCCTGGCAGCTTTCTTCAATCTAGCAATTTCAAAGTTGGCCGATTCCAATCTTCTTTTCAAGTCTTCCACACTATCTTCTTCTTGAATGGCAACTGCTTTGCATTTTTCCTTTCTTTCATGAGGCTGTGTCACCTCCCCTATTTCATCTGCTCTTGGGAATACCTCCTGTACTTGTTTAAACTTCGTCGTTATGGGTCTCTTGGGCTTAAAAACAAATTGATCAACCTAATCATCAAACTTGAGTTTTTTCGAGGCTTTAACTCTCTTAGCCTTGTCTTTTCCTGACTCTATCAAATCTGGCTGAACTAGTGGAGACTCTTCAATGTCAATGGCTTGCAATAAGTCATTTAAGTCTCCCTTTGAAACAGGGCTTTCTTCAATACTCACTGACTTACTTTTTTCTTTAGCCACCTGGCTCCTAGTCCTTCTTCTTTGAACTCCTTCACTTGTGCTTGATTCATGTGCAGTTTCTTTGACCTGAGTTTTCTCTTTAAGGGACTGCTGGGGTGTATCCTAGATAATCAGTGGCCTGGTGGATTCTCTTACTTGTTTCCTTGCCTTTAACTTTGAAAACCTCTTGGATATTGTTTCTGCCTGATGACCAGTTGTTGTTGGAATATCTTTTGCAGCTTGAGGGCTGAGGCCAGTCTTGTTCTTGAAACTAGACATGAATATGAATGTGTGCCAGTCCCTACCAACCCTCTGGAGTTCATGCAGAACAATCAACTTAAACAAACCATGGTGGAATAATTAAGTCTCATAGGCTTCTTTCCTTAGCTGCACCTTGTCACACATTTTGCTTAAGCTGCGGAATAAGTAAAAAGGTAGATCAATAGATGTCTTTCCTGTGAAATGAAACAGAAGTTTAAAATGGTATGAATACACCTTATTATATCTCCCTTCACAGGTAAGGTACTTTTGTATACAAGTAAGCAAATTGGCATGTGATTCTTTGACATAACTTCTAGGAACAGACTTGTTTAAATCTGAGTTAATGAACTCCTGCTTTAGAAATTCTTTGCATGGGGTCGTATCAAATTTGAAATTCTTGAACCAACTTTCTTTCCCTCTTGGAATCTCCGTAACTGTGGATATTATGTCTGGTGAGACCTACAATTCCAGCACACCAACCTTTGAGTTTAGTCCTATGAAATTCAGGGCAAATTCCTTGGTGACTTGTGCATGACCTCCTTGGAGTTTCTTGCAAAAATTCCAACATCCAGCTTGTTTAAATGCATTCTCGACTTCTCTGTTCTTCAAGGTTATGTCTAAACCTTCAGGTTCATTTCTTGAACATTTGCCAGATCTGTGGTCTTTCCCTTCTGCCGATCCCTCCATGAAGGTTTGAGACACTATCGCTGCTCAAATTTCAATCTCTGCCTTGTTTGAATGGCTGCCTCGCTTGATAACTGCCTCACTTGATAACAACGTATTCAAATTGAAAACTTGCAGACTTGTTCCTCATGCAACGAATACAATCATCATTAAGACTGTGAATACCTGGCCTTTCTTGGAACTTGCAATCTAGGTGTACCAATGTACCTAGTGGCTGTAATAATGGAGATAAGTTGTTGGACATGATATGTGTAGTGAATAAACTGACAATGAATGATGCAACTATAACTTAACTTGATAGATTTGACAGTTAGGAAAGATTTGCTGCGGAATGCACGAATCTCCGATTTCGTAGTGCAGTCAGCGTAAATTTTGAATTATGCACTACGAAATCACCTAAGACGTGTCACGCTGTGAAATCACCTAAAATATGTTGCACTTTGAAACAGCGAAAAAGCATTTATGCACTATGAAAACACTTCAAAATGGTTACATGCGCTACGAAATCACCTAAGGGCTTTGTGGCACATAGTAATTTTTAAACAAAACTGACACATGGCTATGAGACCGGTGATGAATGAGAATGCATATTTGACTCAAGACTCCTAAGACTCAGAATCTAAGGAAAACAAAAATCAAACTTAGACTAGCACCGAGCTTTATCATCAAACTTAATATGAGAAATTTTGGCATTAGAATTCTTAAGTGATAACAGTGGCTCCACTTGGGATAGTGTGCTCCTGTAGTACAATAAGAAATCGCAGGTCCAATGCTTTGTTCATTTTGTGATAAACATAGATTTGCTTGACGAGCATTTCTTTCCAGCTTCTTGGGCCTTCACCTCAGGCTTAAGCTTTCTGTTCAGCTTGTCATTATTTGCAACAAAAGAAAAAACTGATAAAACGGGTATATACAATGTTGTGAGAAACTGACAGAATTTTAATCAATAATAATGCTTTAGGAACCCGCCATTGATAGGTCCTCCAGCATATGGTTTTCCATCAATCTCTTGCAGAATGTAAGTGTTATTTCCATGAAAAGCAGAAATTTGATATGGCCCTTTCCACAAATTTTCAAATTTACCATGCTTACCTTTTTCTTCAATTCTAGCTTCCCATTTCAACACTCTATCATGGATTTGAAAGGTAACTTCTTTGATCTTTTTATCAAATGTTCTCTTGATTTTGTTCTGACTTTGTTGATGACTGTCAAACACCTCATTTCTTTTCTCCTACAAGGCTATCAGCTGATTGATCCTTCTTTGTACAACATTTGGTTCCTCCTCTAATCCTTGAATCAGCTTCATCACAGGCACTCCAAGGGATGTTGGAAATATGGCTTCAGCACCGTATACTAACTCATATGGCAATGTTCCAATGGATCTCTTTGTACAAATCCGGTCAGCCCACAAAGCATATTTCAATTTCAAATGCCAAGCTTTCTTGTTTTCCTGCAGCAACTTCTTAATGATCCTTACAAGGTTTTTGTTTGATGATTCATCAAGGCCATTTCCTTGCGGATAATAAGCAGTAGAATGCCCAAGAGAAATGTGATACTGATGGAAAAAATTAATCATCTTCTTGGACTTAAAAGCTTGAGCATTGTCAGTTATAATCTTCATTGGGAAACCAAATCTTGATAATATATTATTTTCTAAGAAAGAGATAATCACTGAATCATTTGTTTGCCTTGTTGGGATTGCTTCTATCCATTTGGTAAAGTAATCAGTGGCTGTGAGAATCCAACGATGTTGACCTGATGAAGGAGGATGAATTTCCCCTATAAAATCTAATCCCCATTGCTGGAAGGGTGCTTCAACATATATAGGAACCAAAGGCAGTGGCACAATCTTCCTCTTTCCTTCAAACACTTGACATTCATGACATGTAGCTATCTTTTTATAGATATCTCTGAACATAGTTGGCCAAAAAATACCCAGCCCTCAAAATCTTGTTTGCAGTAGCTTTCCAATAGTGATGTCCTCCACAATCTCCCTTATGGAATTCATCAATTACTTTATCAGCTTCTTCTTCAATGAGACAATTTAACAATATCCCTCTTGCATCTTTCCAAAACAAATTTTGGTCATACACAAAATATCTTAAAGATTTCAGCTTGACAAACCGGGCCTTAGATTTTGCAAGATTAGCAGGGGCTTTATTATGCTGCAAAACAAATGCTACATCCTTGTACCATTCTGAAACCAAGAATTTTTCATTTATTTGGACCAACTCCTCTTCATTTTCAGAAATTTCTGAGATCTCTGTACTGAAGTTAATGTCAAGACAGTCCAAATTTGATTGTGTCAGCAGCTTGGCTAAGCCTTGACCCTTTACCAACTTTGTGGATTTAATCTCAATGTCATACTCTAACAATTTTGCTATCCACTTGCCCCTTTTTCCATCTGGATCAGCCTGTGTTAGAATATCCTTTATAACAGCATGTGGAACATAGGCAACAATGTGAGAATGAAAAGCATAGATCCTGAAATCCTTTATTGCTTTCACCAATGCATAGGCTTGTTTCTCTAGGATATTATACTTCAATTCAGCATTTGCTAATGTCTTACTAAAGAAAGAAATAGGTTGTTCAGTACCTTGACTTCCCTTTTGCAGCAGAACTCCAGCAATTGTATCCTCAGAAGCAAATGTAAAAATAAGGAATTCTTTGGTAAAATTAGGGCTGATAAGGACAGGTGCTTGTGTGAGTGCCTTCTTAATCTCCTCAAATGATTTCTTTGCTTCAGCTGTCCAATTAAAATCCACTCCCTTTTTCAACATCTTTGTTATATTCTTGATAACTTCAGCAAAGTTAGGAATGAATTGTCTAACAAAGTTGACTTTTCCAAGGAAGGGTTGAATTTCTTTCCTACTTCTTGGTAGATCTAACTTTTGAATTGCACTAACTCTATTAGGATCAATTCTAATTCCTTCTTTAGAAATGACATGACCAAGAAGTTTGTCAGAGGTTAAAGCAAAAATACTTTTGGTTGGATTAAGAGAAATACCAAACCTTCTACATTTCAGCAGAACTCCTTCAAGGTGCTTCAAATGATCTTCTTCTCTCTTTGAAAAAACTGCGATGTCATCAAGATAAACCACCACTGATTTGTCCTTTTCTTCAACAAAAGCAATATCCATTGCTCTCTGGAAAGTGGCTCCTTCATTCATGAGACCAAAAGGCATCTTGGCGTACATAAATGTTCCCCATGGCGTTGTGAAGGCTGTTTTCTCTTGATCATTTGGATGAACAAGAATCTGATTGTACCTTGAGAAACCATCAAGCATAGACATCCTTTGTGAACCAACAATATTTTGCAGAATCAAATCCATCTTTGGAAGAGGATAATTATCTTTAAATGAAGCTTTATTCAGATTTCTGAAGTCTATACAAATCCTGATCTCTCCATTCTTTTTCCTGACTGGGACCAAATTAGCAAGCCAATTTGAGAATCTGATTGGAACAATAATCTTAGCATCAAAAAGTTTTTTTACTTCCTTTTCAATCAATGGCATAAGAAGAGGATTAATTCTTCTTAACTTCTGTTTGAAAGGCTTTTCATTCTCCTTAATAGGAATGGTATGTTGTATAATTGAGGAATCATATTGTTTTATGTCAGCATAGCTCCATGCAAAAACATCAATGAACCTTTTCATCATCTCAACATATTTAGTCTTCATATCAGCTAAAAGAAATTTTGAAATCTTGACCATCTTAGGCACAATTGAATCTCCTAAATTGCAGCTTTCCACCTCTTCTTCATCATCTTGTAATTTTGGTGCTTTGAATACATCGTTTTGATCAAACAATTTCTCAAGGGGAATGAGACCCTTTGGAATCATTTTTTTTTTTAATTGTAAGACTTCGGGCTTTTCCTTTGATTCCACAAACATATTCCGCTGATCCATTTGAGTGCTCTAAAATTCTTCCTTTAACTCAATGAAATTCCTCACCTGCTGATCATCCTCAAAGACCTGCTAATTAATGATTTTATCTGGTATAACTGGTCTGTGATGAACTTCCACCTCATATTTTTCAGAAGAGTGTGTAGGAATAATAAAAAGGTTGGCTGAAATAGCAAGAGAGTCTGCAATAGAGTTTTGGTCTCTGGTTTTGATACTAAAAGTATGAGCCTGAAACTTTTCCAACATATCCAACACTAAGTTTCTATATGCCCTCATCCTTACATCCTTGGTTTGGTAAGCACCTTCCACTTGTTTTATTACCAATTCAGAATCTCCACAAACAACAATATTTCTAGCTTTCAATTTTAACAAAGCTTCTAATCCCAAAATCAGAGATTCATACTCGGCCATATTGTTAGTGCAATCAAAATTCAACTTGTAGGAGAGAAACTTACTTTCTTTATCAAGACTTGTGATCCAAATCCCAGCTCCTGCTGCCTCTCTTCCTGCCGATCCATCAAAATATAATGACCACCAACCTGTTGTCTCATGTTCATCTTTTTGTTGATCTCCTTGGCACTGATTTTCTGAAATCTTATCCTCTGATTCCTCTTTAGCTGACTCATTGAAAAGGATGGCTGATCCGAGACCAGTGTCACATGAATAAATGGGAAAGTTTTGAGGCTTATCTTTGCTGCTTACCATATAAGCCATTCTGGTCTCCCGATACAACCTCCTTTGTTCACCAAAAACAAGGATAGTAGCATAGGTAAGTTCCATCTGCATCGTGCCCTTGATTTTTGCTGCCCACGATATTGAAAGAAGCATCCCAAACTTAGGTGGAATGTCAGCCACAAAAATGTCCATGAAAATTGTTTTTGCTGGAATTTGTGTGAGACCCACAACAACATCTTTAATCAAACTAATGCATTGAACTCTATTTGAATCAAAGGAAAATAAATCCTTATATGGTCTAGTTACCTCTAATCCCAGTCTTTCCATGATCACCTTGGGCATAAGATTATGAGATTCCCCTGAATCTAACATAGCATTATGTAAAGTCATGTCATGAATGCTAATGCTTATGTAGAAAGGAGGAAACTCTTCATTCTGTTCATCTTCAAGTCTTGGACCCAAGTAAATAACAGGATTATCTTCTTGTACATTTAAGATATCAGCTACTCCTGGTTGTGAATTGAGCATTTCAACAATCTTACTTCTGTATCTATCTACCTTGAGGATTTCACTAAAGGGGACTGATATCTTGATTTTTGCAATCTCATTCTCAAGGTTAAAAACAGAAACAGTCTTCTCAATTTCTTTAGTAGGTGATGGAGCTTGAATATCCTTTTTGTCAGGTGGAGAATCATTATTACCTTCAGCAACCTTTGAGTTGTCCTTCTTATCTTCAACTGCCTTTGAGGCATCCTTCTTGGGCTGTGCTTTGCTTGCTATAATGGGCACGTTTCTATTCTTGAGATTGTACTGCTTTTGCATCTCAAAAATAGCATGCTGATAGCCCTTTAAATAGTCTGAAGGCTCTTCTCCTGATTTGGTCATACTGGACTCATCATGTTCTTCCTTAGTCAAGAAAATCCCTGACACTTCTTCATCAAGACAATGGATGGACTCCTCAGGAATTTCAGGTTCATCTTCTTCATCCACCAAATTTTGTTGGAAAGGAGGTCTTACTAGAGGATCTGGATGTTGATTTTTATTCTCTCTTGGCCTTTGCTGATTTTGAGGTATTCTGAACTGAGGATTCCTAAATTGAGGTTCCTGCTGTGCTGGGGGAGCAGAGGTATTCCCAAGAGCCAACCAATCCATTAATTTTTCCATGGTCTTCATCATTGTTTCAAACTTATCTTCTGGAGCTGAAGTGGAAGGTTTCTCTTCTTCTTTCAGTTTAGCCTTTGCCATCTTTGATTTCTTAGCAGCAATCATGTTCACCTCCACTTTAATTGCATCATTTTGCATGTCAGCAAGAGTAGAAGAATCCCTTTCTCTGAGTAACAGAGAGAAGTCAGAATCAAATGCTTCGGCATATCTTAGTTGTGCCAAGGCCCCAGGAGGTTTCAAATGGGCTGGAATAGAATTGTATATTTTATTAAACCTCTTGGAGAAGTTTTGGATAGTTTCATCAGGAGATCTTCTAAGATTGTTGTATTCAGTAAGAGCTTGGACAAGGTTAGTTCTATTTCCCCATTTCCTTAGAAAACTATCTTCAAACTCTGCCCAACTGTGAATGCTTCCAGCTGTAAGAGCCTTAAACCATTTTTGAACCTCTTTAATGAAGGTTTGTGCAAACAATCTAAGATTTACATCCTCATCATCAACTTCCTCTCTATCCACAAAATCATTGAATTTGTCTACATGTTCTTCTGCTGTGATATTTTCATCCCCACCCCATGTTGGAATTCTAGCAGCATATTTGCTGGGAAGGTCATGTAAAACAACAGGGAGGGCTAATGGAGCATACCTAGCAGGTACGGTCATAATGAATGGAGGAGCAATGATGACAGGTATTGTAGGGACAGTGGAACTAGAACTGATATGAGGTGGATTTCCTAGTGTCTGAGAACTACTAGGACTAGCAGAGGCAGAGGATAAAGTGCTGATACGAAAAGGACTATTTGGACTTTGCAAACCACTGAAAAATGTACTCCAATTTGGAAGGGGTAGACCAGTTTTAGATTTGAGTAATACTTCAAAAGGATCAAGCTCTTTGAGTTTATTTAAATCTTCATCTTCTAACAACAATTTAGAAGTAACAACCTCCCAAAATTCCTCCTTATCTTTTTGTGACACTAAGGATGAAGTATCAATACCTCCTTTTTGTAAATCTAAAATAATTCCAATAAGTTCTTCTTCATTTTCAGACCTCAACAACACCTCATGAATCTTATCGTCAACAATTTTGTCCTCAGGACTTCTTGAAAATTCAGAGAGCAAATATTTTGAAAAAGATGGAGTACCTGGTGTTTCAGTAAATCTTTGTCTGCTCCTTGAAATGGTGTTTGGATTGTCCACAGGAGTAGGTGGATCTGGGTCAGGATTGCTCCGTGTATATCTCCCTCTCGAAGCCATCTTTTAAACTTTGAAATTGTATGGGGTCACCAAGGTAGAATGCAGCCTCGAAAAGTCTTCTGAGCTCCTGCTACCTTCAGAAGTTCAGTCTCTTGTTTTGGGGAATGAATAATCTTCAGGCTCCCAGCAGACGCACCAAAATGTTATCTCAAAATCAAGCCCTGGAAGGCTGCAGACTAGGAAGACTTCAAGTAACTGTTTCAAACCAATATTTTAGCTAAGGATTAGCCTCCTTAGCCTGAGAGAGCTCTCTCAAAGGATTAAAGGTTTTTGATTATGATAAAGATGGCTAACTCTTTGTGAAACAAATAGGAATGAAGATGGTGGAATCAAAATTAACAAGCATCCATTGGGCTTATGGAGTCATATGAGATTTAGAATTAATAGTAGAATTGGCTTTGCAATAAAGTCAAGGCATTCAGATTTCAATATAGGTAGAGCACACCAAACAAACAAAAAAGGACAGTCTACGAGTATATGAAGGAAATTAGAACACTGCAAGTGATTTCTAAGTAATCAAATACTCATAACACTATTGATAACATGAAAAGATAACAAAAGGAACTCATACATTGAACTCTCTATTATTCTTGAGAAGCAGAAGCCAATACTGTATTACCAAAAGAAACAGAGTCTTTACATAAGCTAATAACAAAGCTTTTTTACATAAATTTCCAACCCTTATTACATTTCCTTTTGTCCTATATATATAGTTCTTCTACCTAACTGAGATTCCTCCTCAAACATGAGGGGAACTCGAAATCTACTTCTAATGACACCTGTTCAACTTTTAATTGCCTATTAAATGTAACAAACTGCAACTAGAATTTCTAGAGATCTAAATCAAGTAGGAGTCTAACTACATATTATGCTAATAATAGCCTTAATTACAATCATTCTCATTCTTTGACATCTGGTCCCTTTTTAGTTTGGCTGTGGTGGAAGTTCAAAGCTCCATGTTGGTCTTCAATGTTACATCTCCTCCATTGCCCTTGAAACATAGGAAACTACCCCTGTTTATCGGCCTTTGGTTTGCCTCAAAAATGTTTGAATCCAAAGAACCATGCCCTTTATCTTTGATTATCCAAAATATAACAGACTGCCACATCTTTGATGTGTTGTCAACCTCTTTCATGTGTGAAGGAAAAAGCTCTTCCAAGCTATCTAACATATCTTGGACTGTAGTAAATGTGCTCACTTTATGACAAAAAGTTTAGAGTTGGATTCGAATGCATGTTTCCTCCACCTGTCTTGACCTTGTTGAAAGTTGATAGCTTTAGATGATCCCTTGAAGATATTCCCTTTTCAAAATTTGCGCTTTTATTTCAAAATCGGTTGACTGAGATTAGATTGTGTAGCTTCAGCAGTTTCGTAGCACGCTACGAAACTACTGAGTGTTAGTCATCATCTTCAGTAGTTTCGTAGCGCGCTACGAAACTGCTGTGTTGTTCCAAAAATCACAGTTTCAACCCAAAATTTTGCTATTTTGAGCCTTTTGTTGTTTAAATATTCTTTCAACTGCTCCAAGGCCTTTCAAAACTGAATGGAAATGTATGATTCTTCAAGAAATATTATACCAAGCAAAACCATCAAAATTTGAAACATAGGCTTACTTGAAGTGGGATTTCTTTAAGGAGATTCTTTCAGCTGGATTAGCTGTATCTTTGAGTCTTCAATTTGTTTCTTCATGACCTTGATCCCAGTTCTGAGGTTTGTATTGACCTTTCTGATAAATTGAGCTTCCTTTATTGCAGGAACAGTCCAGCTACGGAATTGAACACTAAAATCAACCACCTCGGGAATTTGAAATGTTTGGTCCTCCCACCGAGCTTGCATTTGGTTAAAATAAGCCTCCTTAACTGCAAATTTCCTGGCAGCTTTCTTCAATCTAGCAATTTCAAAGTTGGCCGATTCCAATCTTCTTTTCAAGTCTTCCACACTATCTTCATCTTGAATGGCAACTGCTTTGCCTTTTTCCTCTCTTTCATGAGGCCGTGTCACCTCCCCTATTTCATCTGCCCTTGGAAGTACCTCCTGTACTTGTTTAAACTTCCTCGTTGTTATCACAAAATCGTGTACTAAGGGCTGCTACTTAGCAAGATCATGTGTAACTGTTTCAAACCTAGCTTTAGACTAAGGTTTAGCCTCCTTAGTCAGAGAGGGCTCTCTCACAGATTTTTGATATGCATTAAGGGCAAAAAAGATGGCTAACTCTTTAAACAGTAGATGAAATTTAAGCTGGTTGGGACAACAAAATTAGGCTTCTCCCATTGGGCTCATGGAGTCATACACTTCTGCAGTAAACAAGTGGCTACTCAATCATAGAAACCAAGGCATATAATGTCAAAATGCTCAAAACATTTACCAAGAAGAACCTCAACTCAAAAAACACACACAGGAAGTCTGAGCACTAGGTGAATTCAGAGTGATTGCATGTTTAGTGAACTGTAAAACAAGATGAATAGAACCAAACCACATATACTCTGAGCATTTGAGACACAAGATGAATCTTGGGAAGAAAAAGTATTCTTTCTATCACTGTCAAAGTCTTTTACATAAGCCAATATGAAAACTCTGTTTTTTTATATAAATCTCCAACCCCTATTACATCAGAGTTTTTTCCTATATATAGGAAAACAAAACTACAACTACTTGAGACTCCTCCTCCAGCATGAGGGGAGCTCGCAATCCTATCATTAATTGCCTTATCTATATCTAAACAAACTTATTAAATATAAAGGTATTGCGCTGTGAATACATAGAGTCCCATTCCTATTGAAACTCTAATTCTATCTCCTCGTGTGCATTGATGCTTTCTTGAACTTTGACACCTGTACCATTTCTGTAGTGGCCAAGACATGCTGGAGAAACATTCACTGAACGAGCAGCTTCGGATACTTGCTGTGTGGATGACTCATTAGTTGATGAGGATATGTGCCCTGTTTTCACGGTCCCTGCCTTCCATTAGTCTTCATGTACTACAAGACTATGCTCCAAGCCATTTAATACCTTTAATAACCACGCATAATCCAATATGCCTCATGATCTGGACGCTTTGTGAACTGAACAGGTGTACCACCCAAAATTTCGGTAACCCTACCAGAACCCTAACAATTCGGTCATAAAGTAACTTTAGGAAGACTTTTAGCAAAAAAAAGAAAGTTTCACCTTTTTCTTCAACACTCACACCTGTCACCCTTTGAATACCTGGATAGCTTTATATAGTCTCCTTACTGGCCTCGAGTCATCCTTTTCAAGATTTGCTGACCTCAGCATCAATTTCATTTTTTCTCATAAAACAATCATCTACAGCAGTTTCGTAGCGCGCTACGAAACTGCTGTAGATAATCAAAACAGAACATATGAATCTTAAAGTACTGTTGACTTAACTTCATGATTTCTTCAGCTACTTTGTACAGGTGTTAGAGATCTAAAAGGTTACAAAATGATGGAAATCAAAATTTACCAAAACTTGAAAAGCAACTTTCTCCTTGGATCAATGAGCTAGTTTACCTAGCTTCTTCTTCAAACTGCTAACCTCTTTCTTCAAAGCCTTGTTTTCTGCTCTTAGGCTTGTGTTCAGATTTCTCATGATCTTTGCTTGCTTAAGGGCTGGTACTGTCCACAAATATGCATCAGACACTGAATCTTTTGTTTTCAATTCTAGTTTGAGATTGAATTATTTAGCTCCAGCTGCTACGAAACTGTTGTTCTGCCTGAAAAATGGGTCTCGGGACAGAGCTCATAGCTTCTCACAGAAAACGTATTTGGCAAAACTAAAGGAGGTTTTTGTGAACCAACCTGTTCTTAACAAAAATCTCTTTTGGTTGTTTGAAAAACTACTCCAGCTGCCCAGAATCGATCCTTGAAAAAGATGTGTAAAACAGGAAATTAAAAACTGCATCTACAGCAGTTTCGTAGCGCAACCTTTAGCCACTCGTTTCTCTCAGCTCGTAATGGATTTGAGGAAAATGAAGGAGGTTTTTCTAGTTCAGTCTGTTAGGAATAAAAACCTCTTTCAGTTTTTGAAAATATTCTTTCAGCCGCGCTAATTACATCCTGGAAGCTGACTGCTTAAAACAGAGAAATATGCCTGTCTTTATCTACAAACGAGCTTAATGCCTGCAAAAGATTTGGGTGCAGAAGCTTAGACATTGCAGAGACCTCATGCAGAAATATTTCCACATTGGTAAACATATGTATCATTGCAAAATTCTCTCCCATCCAGATAATCTCTTTGACTTCACCAAAGCTTCCACTTCCAATTCTTTTCTTCACATGCAAGTCTTTGCAGGAAACCTTTAAAGGAACCCCTGTTCTAACCTCTGACATGAGAGCTTCCCTTGCACTTGCAACAGTGCCAAAATAAATGATGTAATATCCACAGTCTGATCCCTTGTTTATCCACTGATTACCACAGAAGGCTTCTTCCAAGGAAAGAGTGCTCCAGATAAACCCAATGAAACACCATCTGCTGGGGTACTAAAAAACCTTATAAACTGACAACTGTTGATGCAAACCCAATGGATTTTGATAAACATGACAGCTGGGAAAGAATGACTATGGATTAGAGAAAATCCCCAATTTCGTAGCGCAGCCAGTGCAAAGTATGAATTATGCGCTACGAAATCACCTAAAACATGCTGCGCTGCGAAACTGCCAAAAGGATTTATGCGCTGCGAAAACGCCTTGTCCTTTAAGCTAGGCTAAAAAAATTTGGCAACGGAATATTCAGTGATAACACTCGTTATGGGTCTCCTGGGCTTAAAAACAAATTGATCAACCTGATCATCAAACTTGAGTTTTTTCGAGGCTTTGACTCTCTTAGCCTTGTCTTTTCCTGACTCTATCAAATTTGCCTGAACTAGTGGAGACTCTTCAATGTCAATGGCTTGCAATAAGTCATTTAAGTCTCCCTCTGAAACAAGGCTTTCTTCAATACTCACTGACTTACCTTTTTCTTTAGCCACCTGGCTCCTAGTCCTTCTTCTTTGAACTCCTTCACTTGTGCTTGATTCATGTGTAGTTTCTTTGACCTGAGTTTTCTCTTTAAGGGACTGCTGGGATGTAGCCTGGATAGTCAGTGGCCTAGTGGATTCTCTTACTTGTTTCCTTGCCTTTAACTTTGAAAACCTCTTGGATCTTGTTTCTGCCTGATGACCAGTTGTTGTTGGAATATCTTTTGTAGCTTGAGGGCTGAGGCCTGTCTTTTTCTTGAAACCAGACATGAATATGAATGTGTGCCAGTCCCTACCAACCCTCTGGAGTTCATGCAGAACAATCCACTTAACCAAACCATGGTGGAATAATTAAGTCTCACAGGCTTCTTTCCTTAGCTGCACCTTGTCACACATTTTGCTTAAGCTGCGGAATAAGTAAAAAGGTAGATCAATAGATGTCTTTCCTGTGAAATGCAACAGAAGTTTAAAATGGTATGAATACACATTATTATATCTCCCTTCATAGGTAAGGTACTTCTGTATACAAGTAAGCAAATTGGCATGTGATTCTTTGACATAACTTCTAGGAACAGACTTGTTTAAATCTAAGTTAATGAACTCCTGCTTTAGAAATTCTTTGCATGGGGTCATATCAAATTTGAAATTCTTGAACCAACTTTCTTTCCCTCTTGGAATCTCTGTAACTGTGGATATTATGTTTGGTGAGACCTACAATTCCAGCATACCAACCTTTGAGTTTAGTGCTGTGAAATTCAGGGCAAATTCATTGGGGACTTGTGCATGACCTCCTTGGAGTTTCTTGCAAAAATTCCAACATCCAGCTTGTTTAAATGCATGCTCGACTTCTCTGTTCTTCAAGGTTATGTCTAAACCTTCAGGTTTGTTTCTCAAACATTTGCCTGATCTGTAGTCTTTCCTTTCTGCCGATCCCTCCAAGAAGGTTTGAGACACTATCACTGCTCAAATTTCAATCTCTGCCTTGTTTGAATGGCTGCCTCGCTTGATAACAATGTATTCAAATTGAAAACTTGCAGGCTTGTTCCTCATG
Organism: Pinus tabuliformis; assembly: GCA_031772625.1. Lineage (NCBI taxonomy): Eukaryota > Viridiplantae > Streptophyta > Pinopsida > Pinales > Pinaceae > Pinus > Pinus tabuliformis. The sequence goes on along the minus strand of CM062817.1, from coordinate 1,229,617,827 downwards.
CAACGAATACAATCATAATTAAGATTGTGAATACCTGGCCTTTCTTGGAACTTGCAATCCGGGTGTACCAATGTACCTAGTGGCTGTAATAATGGAGATAAGCAGTTGGACATGATATGTGGAGTGCATAAACTGACAATGAATGACGCAACTATAACTTAACTTGATAGATTTGACAGTTAGGAAAGATTCGTTGCGGAATGCACGAATCTCCGATTTTGTAGCGCAGTCAGTGTAAATTTTGAATTATGCGCTATGAAATCACCTAAGACGTGTCGCGCTGTGAAATCACCTAAAATATGTTGCGCTGTGAAACTGCGAAAAAGCATTTATGCGCTGTGAAAACACTTCAAAATGGTTACATGCACTACGAAATCACCTAAGGGCTTTGTGGCACATAGTAATTTTTGAACAAAACTGACACATGGCTATGAGACCGGTGATGAATGAGAATGCATATTTGACTCAAGACTCCTAAGGCTCAGACTCTAAGGAAAACAAAAATAAAACTTAGACTAGCACCGACCTTTATCATCAAACTTAGTATGAGAAATTTTGGCATTAGAATTCTTAAGTGATAACAGAAGGGATGGAAATAGTTCCTCCTCCTTGTACAGATATGGGAGTCAGTATGCTCACAAAACTCATCATAGATGCCATGCTTCCAGTAGTGGTCATCGAAGGAACAGATGGATGTAAACCTACGCTTGAAGGCCTATGAGTCGTAGTTCTGATGTACAGTAGAACGTCTAGATGATCAGGAAGAAGAGGAGAATTCGGAGCCGCAACTGACTCTGAAAGCTCTTCAACTTCAATATTATCTTCCAACTGAAAAAGTACTCGAGAAATAATTGGTGTGTTCCTCTCTAACTCTCTACTGGTGCCAGGTCTATCTTGTGAATCAATGACCCCAAGTGGAGGATCAATCTTCGATGCGCCTGCTGCCACTGGTTGAAAACCACTGGAAGAATTGATCCTACGCCTTCTAGGAGAAGGCTCAGGACTCGTAGGTGATAGCCCATGAAGTCTCCTAGACTGTTGAGATGGTTGATCAGCCACTTTGAATTATTTAAAAGATCTACTTAAAGATTCAAAAAACTATAGAGCTAGGCCAACTAGGAGAAAAGAACACTCACTAAAAAATCCCTAAATATATCAACAATCAAACAACTCTCAAGTATTTTCGCTATGGGTGATTAGGACCAAACACCAAAATATAAGAAAGTTAATAACAAGGGCCTTCCGAAAATAGACTGCGGTAATTATGCCCCAGGCCTACTAGCAACGATATCAGAGGTAGTTATGCTGACCTTGAGACAACAACATTTGTTGGTGCAAACCCCCAAGGTTCACAAGGGTGCCCTCTAGAAGTACTGCTGAATGTGATACAACGTCAACCTTAGGTGCCACAAGATACCTTTCCACAGCCACTTGTGTGGTCCCTAGGATAGGCAACTATGGTCACCAACTCGTATTAGAAGCCGGGCGAAACAGTCATGAGGCGAAATCTGACAAGTAAGAGAGGGGGTATCTCTCATCCTTATCTTCACTCTCCCTCGTTCTTTACTCACAGTTATGGAGCTTTCCAGGTCTCCCTAATGTCATTTGATTTCGCTCATTAATCAAACTTCTATGTTTTGTAATTTTGAGCGGCCTTGGAGAGTTAACTCTCCACTCACCTAATCCAAGGCCCTAATAAACCTAAACTTGTTGGTGTATTCTAATGACAATACAAAAGTTCTAGTTTATTTTAATTAATCACTTGATTTTAATGGTTTTTCTTTTAAGTCAAGGGTATAGATGGGAGTGAAACCAATGATGTTTGTATGACTCAATAGAAATCAATGAAAATTTAACTACATGAATGCAATCATTTTTTCTTCGATGAAAAGAGATTTCTATATGGGTTCTACAAAACTTCTATAAAGAAAAGTACTTTTTCTCTTCTTTTCTTGAAACAAACTTCACACACCCAAAAACTAAAAGACTATGAATGCTTTAACAATGCAAACTACCCTAATGCAAGATATGATGGAGATGCAAGATCCTAAATAAAATTCAAAAAGCAAAAGAAATTGTTTATAATTAACAATAAGCCAACTTAATTACTAAAGAGGACACAAATTTTGAACACAAAATTCTCTCCAAACAAGAAGGACAAATTGTAAAAGATCGCAATTCACTTTCCAAAACAAAAAGAAACCAAAAAACAAACTTCGCAAAAGAAAAAACAAGAACAAAGTTTTTTGAGATCTTTTCTTTTTTAAAGAAGTAACCAAAACAACTTTTTGAAATCACCAAAATGCTACTAAAACTAAAAAAATGAAATGAAAGCACAAGGAGTCTTTGCAAGTTACAAACTCAAAAATGAATGAAAACTTGAGCAAAAAGACTTCAATTTGCACAGCACAACCCAAATAGCAACAAAGAGCTTGACAAACTAACCAATAAGCTAGGAAAGAAAACACTTCCAAATTCGTCAAAAAGACTTTCAAAAAGAAAGAAAAGAAATGAGGCCATAAAATGAAGGAGAGCAAAACAAGTACATTCAAAATCTGAACTTGACACTGAAACTAAAAACAATTTCATGTTCTGGAGGACCAGAACAATCAAGAACTTCAGGACAAAGTCTTGTGTGCCAAAACACAAATTACAAACTCGCTAAAGAAGCAAACCTAGGCCAAATATTTTCAATGAGGAAGAGACTTCGAAACAGTAACCTTGCAGAATGATTAAATTCTTCTGACAGCAATTGACCACATAGAGACTTAAAAGACCAGGCAAGAAATCTATCTGGCTAGAGAGATTTGAAAAAACAACAATTGACCACATAGAGACTTAAAAGACCAGGCAAGAAATCTATCTGGCTAGAGAGATTTGAAAAAACAATGCAAAAATTTCATACGCGACTGTGTTCAAACACAGAAGCATGCACACACTCTTTTGACACAGGAAACTCGCGTATACACTGGTTTACTTTACAGAAACAAGCGTGTATACGCTACTGTAAACAAAGTAAAGAGCGTATACAAAGCTTTGTAAGAAAAAATAAAAAACAAAGTCTGATCCAAAAGATCAGACTTAAGGCCTGGGACTCTAGTAGACCAAATAAGACTGTAATAACAAGAAAACCAAAGACTAAGCCCTAATTGATAATGAACAACCCAAACCAGGAATAACAAGATTGTTATCCCTGGTGGAGTTGCCAATTCTATTTCAAGTGGAAGCACCTTAGGGATTGGGGTTAGAACCCCAACAGAGCAGAAGCAAACTACAACAAGAAATACTCATACAACTCGAGAAAAATGCTTATATAATCAAACTACGTAAGAGAAACTGTACCCGGATTTCCTTCGTTCGAGTAGGTCCCACAAGGTTCAGACCCTCTGCAACTCTCGATGTTCTTCAAACCTGAAAATCATTTAATTCAAACATACATAGCAGTATAGAAGTAAAGCATATTCACAAAATTGACTTTATATCATATAAACAAATGATTGATCATACATCAAAACAACATTCATATATGAATTAAAACATAATTTGATGCATAAACATAGTTAATTTCAAAAACAAGACAACATTTCTTTTATTGCAGTAAGCTATAAATAACATGGAGAGAATTCACCTAAGTCTTCTTCTTCTGGCTCCAAGCGGAACCGTCCTCTGGATTCATCTTATCCCAACCTTCAACAATCTTCTTCCATCACCAACACCATGATATCTCAAGCAAAATGGAGAATATCTATAATCAAGGAAACAAGGGTTTCCTGAAGCTTGGGGAAGTGCATGAGGCACAGGGATTCATAAGACTCAGTCAGGGATAATCTTAGTATAATAACTCTATCTCTTCTCCTCCTTAAGGCCTTCCCATAGAGGTCTATTTATACCTCTCCCAATTAGTTTTTTAGTTGGGAAAAAATTCGCAAACAGTTGGGCCATGGGAAATAGGAGGTAATCAACAAGTAAAACCCATGAACTCCCCCCATAATTAAGGAAATTTATTTTTTTTAAGTGTTTTAATACATATACGCGGGTTGGGTATTCACTAACCCGTGTGTACACACTTTTAGCTCATGGAAAAGTAGCGTCTAGGGAATAAAACACTATTTTTTATATATTTGGACCAAGTCTAGAAGGACGGGTTTCCCTTAGGCCATAAAAAGCATCAAAAATACCAAGAGTGGTAAATGGTGTTATAACACTTTCTCATGAGTAGTGATTTTATTACCTTGATTATCCTTGATGATTGAAATTTAGTTATGATGGAGATGTTAAATCATAAACCTATGAGAGAACTTGGTGCTTTTCTCATGCTCTCTCAGCTAGCGCACATGATATTTTATTTCCAAAATAGCTCTTGTTTCCTACCACAAGCCTCTAACTTTTCTTGGAGTGAGGCTTCTTCCTCAATACGAGACTTTAGGTTCTCCCTTCCAAAATGGTCCTTTATTGAACTTTCTCAATTTTCCCTATAACTCTCTCTAGGCTTTGAAAATGTTGCCAAACAACTCCTTGTTCCATTTTTAAAGGTGGAATTTAAAGTATTTAAGGCACTGCTAAAATTAGAACATCAAAGTGCTTGGATTGGTTGTTGCTTCCTACCACCACTTTGCTATATTTTCTTGAAAAGGTGGGTGATCAAGCTAGAAAACTTCAAATGAAAGGGGTGAATTTGGGGATTCCTTTCAAATAAAGGTAGAGGAAAATTGGCTAGTTATTTGAACCTATACATGGTATAATTGAGGCTTCCAAGTGGACCCCTAGTGCCATAAGGGATTTCGAAAGGAGGAAATGATATCTAGAGGAAACTTGGTGAGTACCCTTTCATCTATTGTTCAATGTATGCAACACATTTATTTTATCCAATTCTACCATGTTCATATGTTGAATGGTTTATTTAAAGAAGTTTGAGTCCATCTCTAGCCTTCGAAACTCTCCTCATTCTTGATATACTATCTTGATAATGTTAAAATCCCTGCCAAAATTCCAAAAATTATCCCCAAGGATATTATAGATTTTGTTGAGTCGATTTAATCACTATTAATTTGATTGAATCACAACCATTAATTGTCAACCCAGGGTAGGTCTATTTTTTTCAAAGGAGTATGCATTGTCTGTGTCAATACACTTCAGCCAAGAGTAAAAATAAAAGATAGAAACGAATGTTGTTGAATTTAGTTGCAGAAAGTAACACTCATGCAGAAATCAAAAATTGTTCTACAAAAATGAAACCAAACTTCATGTTACCAAGGAAAAGGCCTGCCACACACCATGCCACTAACTAAGCCGGCCGACTGAATATTGTTGGGTTGTGTTATATTCTTTCCATGACTAGCCCACATAGTTAACCGGGGGGGCTAGAGGGGGGGTGGAGCCCTCCCTTCATTGCACCGATCGCGTAGCGGGGGGGGGCGGTCACAGGGGTTTGAGGGGTGCAGGTAACCCCACTCTATGGGGTGCAAGTAACCCCACTCTATGAACCCTATGTTAGGTTGGGCGGACCTACATATGGTTTTGTGCATGTTTTTCGCACATGGTTTTGGACACGATGGTTTTCGGTCCATGGTTTTGGACATGATGGTTTTCGGTCCATGGTTTTGGATGCGATGGTTTTCATTCCATGGTTTTGGACGCGATGGTTTTTGTTCCATGGTATTGGATGCTTCGGCATGTATAAATATGTATTGTAACATGGAAAGGAACATAATGAAAAATCAAGCTGGTAGTCTCGGTTTTGGGATCCAGGGGAAAATCTCTGTGTATATGTGTTTTATGTGTTATGCTCCCGCATTGTTTAGTTTTTGTGTTTTAGAATTCGTATGGAGGTAATTTCTGTATGGGGTTAAAACCTACATTTGGTATCATAGTTGTTTTTGCTTCAAGGGGACACCTTTGTTGCTAAGGGGTTTCGCCAGGCTGACCCTATTCAGTGAGAGATCTACGAGGTCAATTCTAGTGGTGAAAGAAGATGGTGAGCAGTGAAAAGATATAGATCGAGAAATTTAATGGTCAGAGTTTTGAGTTTTGGAAACTCAAGATGGAGGATCTATTGGTGGATAAAGATCAGTGGATCACGGTAGATTTGGGTACTAAACCAACAGGAATGTCTGATGAAGAATGGAAGAAGTTAGATCGGAAGGCAAAGAGCACAATACGATTGTGTGTCTTAGATTCAGTATTGTTGAATGTATCAACGGAAGCTACGACGAAGGCTTTGCAGTACAAGTTAGGGACTTTGTACCAATCTAAGTCTCTGGTGAATAAACTGTTCCTGCAGAAAAAGCTATATAACCTGAGGATGAAAGATGGAGACTTGGTGACAGAGCATTTGAACGCATTTAATACTATGGTAAGTCAGTTAGCATCTATTGATATTCAAATTTCAGATGAAGATAATTGCATTAGTTTGTTGTGTTCTCTACCAGATTTGTGGGATAGTCTAGTTATTGCAATAGGTAGCAATGCAATTGCCTTGCAGTTTGATGAAATAGTCTCATCCTTGTTGATGAAGGAGATGAGATGGAAAACTATGGAGAGCTAGAATGGCGATGCCTTGTCTGTATGAGGACGGTCCCAGAATAGAAACAAAAATAAGTCAGCGAGTGGGAGATCTAAATCTAGAGGGAGATCTAAATCTCCAGGAAAACCTGTAAAGGTGGAGTGCTAGAAATGTAGAAAGGAAGGGCACTACAAAAGGGAATGTAAATCTAAAGCTCATGGTAAAGGAAAGGGATTTGATGATGTTCCTTCTACAAAGGCGAAAACCAACTCAGATGAAGGTGGGGATGTGCACTTGGCTTCTTCAAGTAGACATGTAGATCATGAGGCATGGTTGATTTACTCAGGTGCATCCTTTCACTTCAATCCCCATAGAGAGTGTTTTTGTGAGTATGAGAAAAATGATGGTGGTGATGTCTTCTTGGGGGATGATAGGAAGGCTAGAATCATTGGTCGCGAAAAAATAAAGTTGAAGTTGCAAGGTGGAAGGGTTAGAACACTTCCAGGTGTTCTGCATATTCCTACATTGGCCAGAAATCTGATTTCTGTAAGCAAGCTGGATGATGTAGGTGTAAAAATAGTGTTCGAGAAGGATACTTGCAAGATGGTTCGGGAAGCACTCGTATTGATGTGAGGAGTTCAGATTAGAACTCTGTACAAGTTGCAAGGTAGCACTATTGTTGATGGGTGCAACAGTTCAGTGGTTCCTGAAAGTGGAGCATAAAATCTAGTGGTCTCTGGAGAGAAGAGCATGTTGTGGCATCAAAGACTTGGACATATTGGAGAGAAGGGCCTTTGAATACTTCATGGTAAAGGTATGGTAGAAGGTATGGGTAATAGTTCTCTGGATTTTGATTTCTATGAAAATTGTGTATATGGGAAGCAAAATCGGGTGAGTTTCCCCTCTGGTGGTAAGAGGGCAAAACAGATATTAGAGCTTGTGCACAATGATGTGTTTAGACTATGTATCCTTTATAGATGACTTCTCAAGGAATACATGGATATATTTTCTTAAGAAGAAATCAGAAGTCTTTGATAGGTTTAAAGAATTTAAGGCTGCAATGGAAAACCAGATAGAGAAGAAGATAAAGGTGTTGAGGATAGATAACAGTGGAGAGTTTTGCAGTAAGGAATTTGAAGAATTCTGTAAGAAGTGTGGTATATTGTGGTAGAAGACTACTCCATATACACCTCAGAAAAATGGCGTTGCAGAAAGAATGAACAAGACATTGATGGAAAGGGCAAGAAGCATGCTCAGTGGTGTCGGGTTAGGACATTAATTCGGGGAGAGGCGATGGAGACAACATGTTACCTGGTCAACAGATCACCTTCATCAGCATTGGAGTATAAAACTCCACAAGAGGTATGAACTAGTAATAAACCCTCTCTTTCACATATGAGGGTATTTGAATGTGATGCATATGTACATGTTCCAAAGGAGAAACGAACCAAGTTGGATAGTAAATCTGAAAAGTGCATATTTATTGGGTATAAGGATGGTTTAAAGGGTTATAAGCTTTGGAATCCAGTAATAAGGAAGGTTGTGTACAGCTGAGTTGTGGTATTTAGAGAGGTAAAAGATGTTATTAAACATGAATTCCAATCAAAGGAACCTGAGAGGATAGAGTTTTAGCTAAAGGAGGAAGAATCAAACTCTACAATAGAGGAGGAATCAAAAGATGAAGAGCCACAAACTCCAAGTGCGAGAAGATCAGTTCGAGAAAGAAGGCATCCAGAAAGGTATAGTCCATCTACTTTCTGTTCAAATTTTTCTTTATCTATTACTAATGATGATCCCAGAACTATCAAGGAAGTAGTAGATTCAGAGGATGGAAAACTCTGGAAAGATGCCATGGTTGATGAAATGGCATCTTTGCATAAAAATGAGGCTTGGAATCTGGCGGAGTTGCCGGCTGGAAGGAAACCCATTTGCAGCAAATGGGTGTTCAAGAAGAAGACAAATGCAAAAGGAAAGGTGGAGAAATACAAAGTTCGGTTGGTAGCAAAAGGTTATTCTTAGGTTCCGGGAATTGATTTTGGTGATATTTTTTCTCCTATTGCCAAGGCAACTTCCATTAGATTACTTTTATCTGTTGTTGTTGCTTTTGATTTTGAGGTAGAATAGATGGATGTGAAGACAACATTTCTTCATGGGGATCTGGAAGAGGAGATCTACATGAAGCAACCTAAAGGCTTTGCGGTGAAGGGTAACAAGGAATTGGTATGCAAGTTAAAGAAGTCTCTGTATGGGTTAAAACTGTCACCAAGGACATGGTATCAGAAATTTGATAAATTTATATGGGGACTTGGCTTCACCAAAAGCAGGGAAGATCACTATGTGTATTTTAAATTAATTGGTGACCGTGTTACATATCTAGTCTTGTATGTGGATGATATGTTGCTGGTTGGAAATGACAAAGAAATTATCCAGGATTTGAAGACCCAATTATCCTCCAAATTTGACATGAAAGATCTTGGTGCTGAAAACTATATTTTGGGCATGGAAATTAAAAGAGACCGAGAAAAGAGGAAGCTCTGGTTAAACCAGAGGAATTATGTCGAGACAATACTGTAGAGATTTAATATGAAGGATAGTAAACCAGTGAAGGTTCCTATTCTTGTAGGTGTAAAGTTATCTGTTGAACAGTGTCCCAAAACATAAGAGGAGGAAGAGGACATATCCTGTGTTCCATATGCAAGTGCAGTCGATAGCCTGATGTATGCAATGGTCTATACTAGACCAAACCTTGCACATGTAGTGGGAGTATTGAGCAGGTTTATGTCAAAACCAGGAAAGGAGCATTGGACAACAGCGAAGCAAGTTTTCAGGTATTTGCGTGGCACTAGTGATTATGGTTTGTGCTACCAGGTAAGACCAGGATTGGACATAGTGTTGGATATTCATGGCTTTGTTGATGCAGACTGGGTTGTAGATCTGGATCAGAGAAGATCTACAAGTGGGTATGTGTTTAACCTATTTGGAGGTGCAGTCAGTTGGATGAGTAAGAAACAATATGTAGTGGCCATATCAACTACAGAGGTAGAATACATGGTAGCCACTCATGCAAGCAAGGAAGCAATTTGGTTGCAGAGATTGTGTTCAAGTATGAGGTTAGTATAGGGAGCTATAAGGATAGACTGTGACAGCCAAAGTGCAGTTTTCTTGGCAAAGAACCCTGCATATAATTCAAAGACAAAGCACATTGATGTTCAATATCAATTTGTGAGGGATATGATAGAAGACAAAAAGATGTTGCTGGTAAAGGTGGACACTTTAAAGAATGTTGCAGATGCATTGAAAAAATCTGTGAGCTCTGAGAAGTTCTCTTGGTGTAGAGAAACAATGGGCATTGCAGGGCTGGATAAATGACTAAGCTCTCTTGTGGCTCCCTGTCAAAAGAAAACAACAAGTGGGAGAATGTTGGGTTGTGTTAGAAACTTTCCACGACTATCCCACATAGTTAACCAGGGGGTTAGAGGGGGAGGCGGAGCCCCCGCTTCTTTATGTCGATTGCGTAGTGGGGGGGGAGGTCACAGGGGGTTTGAGGGGTGCAGGTAACCCCACTCTATGGGGTCCGAGGCAGCGCCCTAGGAAATTTTGGTTTTGGACCCAATGTTAGGTTGGGTGGACCTACCTATGGTTTTGTGTATGTTTTTCACACATGGTTTTGGACACGATGGTTTTCAATCCATTGTTTTGGACGTGATGATTTTCGGGCCATGGTATCAGATGCTTTAGCATGTATAAATATGTATTGTAACATTGAAAGGAACATAATGAAAAATCAAGTTGGTAGTCCCGGTTTTGGGATCCAGGAGAAAATCTCTGTGTATATGTGTTTTATGTGTTATGCTCTCGCATTGTTTATTTTCTGTGTTTTAGAATTCATATGCAAGTAATTTCTGTACATGGTTAAAACCTACAAATATCATGCTCAAATCAAACTGTGTGACATCATATCAAAAAAATGTAAACAAAAATAAATCCATTCTACAAATTACACGGCAACAAAAATAACTTCACATGTACTAAAAGAAACAATGATTAATCTACCGCTATGCTATTGTTGTTGCTGCAATCCTTGCTAAAGAGGAGGGCCCTTCCTCCCTAGCAGGGCACAAAGATGAAATGCGAATTAGTTAAAGCTCCAACACCACATCTGTAAAAACATAAACAATGTTATTCTTTGTATTAAAATGGCTATGAATTACAGCAACAAAATGACGATATTGTCCCCATTTACATGGAACTGAGCCCCTTTATAAGATTTACATGCCCATAATAAGAAACAAATCAGTCATGAGAATCTCACGATTCTCATGTTGATCAATATCAAGAGAGAATAGAAATCATTACAACATGTTCTAAATACAAGGCCTATTGTTGTTACATCATTTCTCGAAATCACAATTGCCTTGATTCCTTAGTCACCCATAGATAATACAACCTTTATGATAGTTGTCCTACGGAATAGTACCCACGATCCTAGACAGTTGCGATGTAGTCAACATCCTGCGGTGTATGAGAAATTCATGGTGTAACAACAATGGTAAGGTGTAACAGCAATTCAAGGTGTAACAACAATGGTCTGAAACAACAAGTACTCAAAACCCCTTTGTGAATTATCACATTGTTTTTCATCCTTTGGTCGTGGAATTTGGAGCATCACCTGAAAGAAATAGATCCAGAGAATTGTTTTTGTATTTGCCTCGGTTAGCCATAAAAATATATCACCTCATTCATATTTAACAAAAATGGAAAAATAATATGTCATAACAAAAATGGATTCTTATAACCGGGAAAAAGGTAATTATGATATAAATTCCATAGGTTCAGAGGTGAAATGGTCAAGGATGGGGGCGAAAAGGTGTCTAAAATATGCATAAAACTTTCACCCAACATCTCCCCCAAGTTGAAGCAATTGCATGTCCTCATGAAAAATACTTCAAAGCCTATTGTTATACCTCCTATGTAGTTCTGTCAAATCCTAGGCATTAGCAATGTCCTCCTCAGTAGACCTGTAGCCTTGAGTGGCTATCAGTTGATGTGGCCAAGATTCCTCCTCATAATCACACAATTTATATTGAGGCTCCTACTCCTACGCTAGCAACCAAATCAAAGGATACTTAAACTTGAGTCCTATCTAAAGGGTGCCCAATAGATCCACAATCTAGGCATACTCTGAGACCTGTGCAACAACAACCATGAAATTTTGAAAACCAAACTGGTCACTCTCCTGTATTCTTGCACTACTAACCTCTGTACGTTTATGGCACCCTGCTAGTGCACGACTCTTCATTTGCACAAAAAGGTTGAGGCAAAGCTTCACAATTCTTCTCCTGTAGATGACTGCCTATTCCATGACATCTGGAATACTAAAAATTTTCCTAAAATGTCATCTTAATTTTACGGCCATACCCAGTTTAGCCTGGATCATTAATGTTTCCTTCTCTTCATTCGTGTCCACTGACTTCATAGCCATGTGCCATTCTATCTAATTTTTCATAAAAGAAATAAAGGTGCACAACTACAGATCGCCCATGTAAGAAAGAACACACACAACCATGTGCGTACTAGCATGCTCACAAATTATATTATGAAGGAAAAGCTCGCAAAGAAAGCTTTGATCACGGAAATCATAGGCATGAAAAACTTCCAAAAAGGTTTGGGTAGAATTACACGAATTCACTCTATTTTCATAGTTCGCCTTCAACTGAAACAAAAAAAATCGTTCCCATAGAAAAATTGGGTAGGATGGAGAGGATATTCTACACCTTAATAGATTTAGGGAGAGTTCATGCAGCTTGTGTTCATCATTCGTTAAATCTCGAACTTGTTGCTGGAAATGCTCTTCTTTCTTCTTCATAGTTTCCTCTTTTCCCCATCTTTCCCATTTTTCTGCCAATTCCTTCTTAGCCCATTTCTCCTTGAGTGATTTTACTGCTTTCTGGTGTGCTGCCAGTAAGATCGCTCCTTCCTGCAACAATAGTGCATGTTATTTCCACTTCTACAACTCTGATACCAATAAAATTTTCTCTGAACACCATCCTACTTCAGAACCATGTGTTAATTCACATGCAATATCACTTGGGGGTGTAACAACATACTGAGGCTTGAGATGATCTATTTCAGCTGTTGGTTCTTGTGTAACAACAACATCATTAATGGTTTCTTATGTAGCAGGCTCTTCTTTTCATCCCTAGGTAGATTCTACCTCTACTGCTGGTTCTTATGTAATAGTAGTGTCATTAACGGTTTCTTATGTAGCATCCTATTCTTTTCGTCCCTAGGTAGCTTCTGCCTCTACTTCAGGTTCTTGTGTAATAGCTTCCCAGGGTTTGATTTGAGTTTCCATCGAGATGGTGCTCACAACACAGACTTTGTATCTAGTTTCTGCTAGGTTTATGGTGCATGTCACACACACAGGACCTCGTGCAGAATCCACCCTCATTTTTTCCACTACTTCTGCCAAGGTATCCAGGCATGGGACCCTTACTTCTCGTCTACTTCCTTCTAATTGATGCCTTAATTTTTCATTTTCTTCTTCTAAATTTTTTATTTAAGTAGAAAAAACTGAGTCTCTTCCTTACTCGGCAGAGGGTTTTTTCTGGATGGGTTTGTTCCCCTTCATTTTGCTTCCTCGTTTCCTTGCTTTGTTCTTTGTTGGATGAAGGTGAAGGTTCTGGCCATGAGCTGATTTTTACCCTTTTCTTCAGTATCCTGCCACCTATCGGCTTTTCCAATGATCTTTTCTTGATCCTACCCTCCGAATATTGGCCTCATTCTCTAGTCTCCCCTGCTTCCTTTGGGCAATCATGGATTTCAGTTTGCCTCCTATAGGAGGTCCTTGTCTTTCTACTGATAAATTCTTCCCAGCGTTTGCCTTGTCATTCCAATGCATCCAATACGATCAATTTAATAAGATCATGATTGGTGACACAAGTTTCTGGGTGTGTAACATTTTTTACGGCCACAGACATGTGCCTAATGTTTTCTAATAAGAAATATGGAAGGTTAACCAGTTGTATGTGTCGTAGGTGGTTTAGCAATGAAAAATGGTAGTTTAACATGATCATTTCCCTTCCTTCATAGGTAATGTACTTGATAATTTACAAGGCAACATCTCCCCGCAGTTGAAGGAGTGATGATCTGTTAATTCCCCTACCCTTCTTCTCCAATTGTTCCTCTCCTTGAAGGTATTATGCCTTAAGAAAGGGGTCATTTCTTTTTCTGCATAACCACAATTTCCCCACAGTCTGTAGTGATTTCACATGGGCAATCACTTCTTCTATAACTTCTAGCTTTAACCTCCAAACTTCTACCTAGTTTTTATTCAGGTTTTAAGCGAATTCCATGGCCATCGACTCCTCTGATCCCTTGAGTCATTCAAAAAATTTGAACCAAATCACTTCCTTAAAGACCTAGCATGCCCTAGGGAAATTCTCCAATGCTTCAGTCGAATTGGGCTCTTGTCGAACTGCTACTCCTCCCATCTCTATCCCAGCAGTTTGTACTCTGCTCTTTCTTTGAGAATTTTGGAATGAAGGTGCAATGATTCACTGAGGTTGATGCTAGGGCAGTGAAATAGGCAATAAAATAAGGATTTCGGGTTAGGGAGGATCGTACTGCACACAGTAAGGTTTCATTATTGGTCTGGATCACGGAGATATGGCGTTAAATGTGTTTTAATTCTTGGCATGATTGAAAGAAAGGGATAACGATGACAAAGTTTTAATAATGATTACCAGATTTAAATTCGAGATCATAGATTACGAAATGATTCATCCTCTCCCCTGAGTTTAATGTGACGTCCATCCTCGGCCATCTAAATAGATACCATATTAATTTCCATGATTGCTAAAAAGAGGGCATAAGTGATATACCTTTGTATGACGTACTTGACATGATGTGGCAAGAAAGGACTGGTAATAAGAATCAATGATATAATTAATTCCAATGATGATGTGCTAGTTATAAGAATTTCTCCTGCGGCAAAGCATAAATAAATACTCTCTCTTTTTTTATATTGTGGCTGACAATTTCATTGATGTGACTACTTATATGTTGACAGTTGTTACACATTTAATAGCAGACCCAATTTCCACGTTATTTCTACAGTCGTTTCTTATTTACATGATTCTTTAAAATACTTGCAAAAATAATTTACAGAGATAACAAACATATCCTAATAGAACTTGTAACAACATAAAAATAGAATATGCATGAGTTACATAATGTTTTTACAGAGGCAAAACAAATGTGCAACAACTACCACATTTTGGTTTTCAGCTGTCACAATCAATCTTTTTGTGCCCCAAAAGAGGTTTTCATAGTCATATTTTTATTTATATCTTTTTTTCTTCTTTTTTTTACTGCTAGGTGTAATAGCTGCCAATAGAAGCTAGTTTTCGGTTGTTACACTTATTGGATAATTAAGAAATTGGCAGCACAGGGGAATTGTCCCCTGTCTTCATGATCTGAAGGTCAGAATCCGTGACAATGTTGATGAATGATTCCTTTGAAGAGGGTTTGTGATATAGCCAAATATGGTTCCCATTAGCAAACAATGGTGTCCTAGCACTGTCAATGGTTACTAAATTTACAGTCCCATTGTCGAAGACTATGTCAACTTCATGAGGACCTAACCACCTGGTGTAGATCTTCCTTTTAAAATCATTAAATCTTGAATCATATAATAGATCCCAATCTCCTTTTTGAAATTTCTTCTTTTTAATGAATTTATCATGCCACTTAGTTCTTTTTTGTTGGAAATTGTTTGTTTGCTGAATGGAAGCTAATCGTTTCTCATCTAGTTCCTTAAGCTGATTCAACCATTGTTTTTGTGTTTTTTCCAAATCCAAATTTACTTGTAGGGCTATTCTTAATGTCTTAATTTCAAATTCTATAGGAAACAGAGGATTTTTACCATACACCAATTCATATGGTGAGAACCCTGTGGAATTCCTCCATGTAGTCCAGTATGCCCACAATGCCTCTAGAATTTTATCAGCCCAATTTCTTCGATGGATAGCTATGATCTTGGTAAGAATACCCTCAATAACCTTGTTAGTTCTTTCTACTTGGCCATTTTCTTGCAGATGACAAGGCAAAGTGATTATATGACAAATTTTGTATTTTTCAACCAGGTTCTTAATCAAATGAGATGTAAACTAGGGTCCTCCATCTATCACTATTTCTTTGGGTACTCCAGAGCGGACAAAAATATCTTCAAACAATTAGTCTGAAACAGCCTGCTCTGTAGCTCTGGTTAATGCTTTTGCCTCAAACCATTTTGTGACATAGTTTGTACATACCAAAATATAGGATTTCTACTGAGATGATAGGCTAATTGGTCCTACAAAATATATGGCCCATTTATCAAATGGTTCTAAGACTATTTGAGGTTGCAATGATATCTCATCTTATTGGAGTGGTTGACCCATTCTCTAGTAGCTGTCACATCCCTTCACGAATTTCTTAGCATCTTGGAATATTGTGGGCCAATAGTATCCTATTGAGAGCACCTTGTATCCTATTCTCTTATCTGCAAAGTGTCCTCTACAAGATTCCTCATGACAAGATCGAAGGATATAAAAAATTTAATCCTCCCTTACACAACATCTGATCTGATGGTCTGGCCCAGTGTGATAGAGATTTCCTTCTATCCATGAGTATCTAGCACTTTGCTGGACAATCCTTTTCTTTTCCCTATAGGATAGGTGTTGGGGGGATTTTCCTGCAACAAGATAATTAGCTATGTCTGCATACCACAGTGAGTGAACTGAAATAGAAAAAATATATTCATCTAGAAAAGAATCTTCAATAGGCATGCTTTCACTACCAACATTCAACCTAGAAAGAAAATCAGCCACCACATTATCTTTCCCAAGTTTATCTAGGATAGTTATATCAAATTCCTGTAACAACAATAACCACCGTGTAATCCTACCATTAGTGAGTAGTTTTTTCATCAAAAAATGAATGGCAGAGTGGTCAGTGTGTACAAACACTTGATATCTTGTGATGTAGTGTCGAAATTTATTAATGACATGCACTACTGCAAGGAATTCCTTCTTGGTCACTATGTAATTGAGTTCAGCTGGAGTAAAGTTTTTGCTTATATAATAAATTGCATATGGTTTCCTGTCCTCCAACTAGCCCAAAACAGCTCCCACAGCAGTATCAGATGTGTCTGTAGCTATATGGAATGGAAGATTCCAGTTCGAACCCCACAAAATAGGAGCTATTGATACACAATCTTTTAATTTCGCAAAGGCCTGCTCACATTTTCCTGTCCATACAAACTCTGCATCTTTCATAAGTAAATAAAATAAAGGAGATGCAATCTTTGAAAAAATTTCTATAAACCTCCTATAGTACCCTGCATGACCCAAGAAACTACTTACCTCTTTCTGTGTCTTGGGGATTTGGATTTTCAAGATTACCTCTATCTTAGCAGGGTCCACTTTAATCCCGTCAGTTGAAATAAGATGTCCCAGCATGATCCCTTCATTCATCATCATGTGACATTTCTCTGTACTTAAAGCAACATTAGATTGTTCACATTTTTCTAATACTTTTTCCAAATTAACTAATGTTGTTTTGAAGGTGTCCCCGTAGGGTGTAAAGTCATCCATGAAAATTTCTAGACGGTCATTCAATAGATCTGAGAGAATTCCCAGTATCGCCCTTTGGAAAGTTGTTGGTGTGTTACATAGTCTAAAAGGAAGAACCTTGTATGTGAAATTTCCCCAAGGGCAGGTAAAGGCCATTTTATTTTGGTCTTTCGAGGCAATCTGTATTTGGTTTTACCCACTAAACCGTTTTAAGAATGAGAAAATTTCTTTCTGGACAGGGTATCAAGGACCTGGTCTATAAATGGCAAGGGGAAATGGTCCTTTGAGTGGCTTTGTTAAGTTATCTATAATTCACACAGACCCTCCACTTATCATTCTTTTTTGGGACAATGACAAGTGAAGATACCCATTGACTATCAAAAATGGGATAAATGAAGTTGGCATTCAGGAGTTTCTACAATTATTCTTTTACTACCTCCTTTAATGCAGGATTCATGCATCGTTGTGGTTGTCTCACTGGATTGAAACCATCCTTCAAATAGATGTGATGAGTGCACAGGCTGGGATGGATACCCTTCATATATGTATAATCCCATGCAAATGCCTTGTTGTACTTCTGTAACAGTTGTAACAACAATATGTTATGCTCAGTATTCAAGTTTGGATTGACATTAAGATATTTGCCTGGTTCTATTTCAATAGGATTGTTGTTAATACTTGGAGTAGTCTTCATCTGTTCAAGGCTCAAATATTCTACAGCATCTTCCTCCCCCGAGTCTTCAATGGAAGTAATAGAAATTGAATTACTAATAAAACCACTTATGATATCATCTTTTGTTTCATTCTTAAAGTATTGTGCCTTCCTGACGGTGAGAAGTGGCTATCAGTGATCTGACTTAGGTTCAAATTCATCCCATAAGGAGTTTCCTGAATCCTTATCTGGTTTTTCTGGGGGATAAAGGCTAAGATTCTTGGTGGCCTGGCCATCAGAAATCATCATAGACCCATACCTGCATCCTATGAATGCATCTGTAGTGGCTAGCCACCGTCTTCTTAATATTAAAGGATGCCCCCCAGGTTTGATTTAGTTTGTAAAATAAGGAAGTCAGTAGGATATCACTAAGAATCTATTGTAATCACTACATCTTCTAACATCCCCTCAGGTTTGACACGGGACCTATCTACTAATTCCAACACTGTAGGTGTGTGTCTTAGTACATGTAACCCTAAGGTGATGAAGAGATATTTCATCATTACATTAATGGCCACCCCTAAATTAATCAATGTATTGGTAATGGGCATGTCATCAATGTAAATAGTGATTGTAGGATTCCTCAAATCATTGTATTTGGTTAAAAGGGGTTGATCAATCATCAACTCCGACAATTGTCCCATCACATGAATAGTAGCAGTGTCCTTAGGCTTCCTTCCAGGTTTTTTAACACATAGGTCCCTTACCATTTTTTCATAATAGGCACATATCTGATAGCCTGTAGTAGAGGAATTCATATGTGTAAGTTTCACAAATCCTTAAGGAAATCTCATTCCATGTGTGAAGTCATACCAGTTTCTGCTAACCTTCAAGGATATGGAGTATATTTAGTTGTTATAGTCAAATCGGTTGTTACAGGTGTATCATCTTTACTCAAATTGGTTGTTACAAGTGCAATAGTCCTTTTCAAATTGGTTGTTACATGTGTGACAACAGCTTCAAAATCTGTAGGACCCCCTCTGGGTGACTCACATTCTTCTTTGGTTATCATAGGGGAGAGATTTGGGTTAACCACTTTCCCTGACTGAAGATGGATTTTGTTATACCCCACAGGAGTGATACAATAATTCTGAAAGGTAGTTGAGAGTTCAATTTTTTGGGCCACCTTATTGTTCAGGTTAGGGTTAGGTTACACAAGTAATTGGGGTCATATAGAAGGTGTAGAAACAGGTGTTTGAAGAGGTGGTAGCTGTAACTGCTATTGTACTGGTATTACAGGGGGGACTGGACCTAGGGAATTTCCTCTCCAATTCTGAGTCCAAGGATATGGTTGCAATGGAGGGGCAGAGTACTGCAATGGAAATTGTTGAACATTATATGTATTATTCCATGGATTGAAAGAAGAGAAGTCTTGAGGTATATCTGGGGGTCTTGGTTTCCATGGTTTCCTAGATCAAATGAAGTAGGAAGACTAAACCTCCTCACCTGATTCCTTAAGCACGGATTTCAACCTAGGAAGCTCTAGGAAATGACATGTGGAATTATCTAGATCACAAATGTTGCACAGGCCGATGTTGTTTACCCTACATTCCTTCCGGGAATGCATGTCTTTGTATATCGGGCAGAACATGGCTAAAGCTGCATCAACCTCATCCTATGCTTTCTTCACTCATGTTGTCTTTATTTGAGCAGACAGGTTACTAACAAGATTGGTTTTAAGATTCTTGAACAAATTTCCAATTTCCGCCCTAGTCACACCACTGTTTGCATATTTATGTATCCTGGCAGAGGAATTTTGTACCATGCTTCTCCCCCTTCAAGGATCCTCTAGAGCATATCAAACAAAGCTTTATTATCTCAGCAAATGATTCCTTAGATATGTCCCCTTTCCTAGTAAATTCAGGGTATCAAGGTAGTCATCTCTCATTCCCCTTATGAATATGGTCTTTAAGATTTCTTGATCTAAGTCACTGTGTTTAGATCTTTGCAAATTGTAATGTTATCACTCCACATAGTCCTCCAAGATTTCTTCCTCATTTTGTGCCATCCTAAATATTTCTTCCCTCAAATCCCTGGTTCTGCAGCAAATCTTGATACTTATATAGGAATGTCACTTTCATGTCACTCCACATCCGAATGGTAGCAGAGCCTAATCCCATGAACCATCTCAATGTTGCTCCTTTTAGAGTAGTAGGGAATAATTTTAGATTATGAACATATAAAATATAATCATAGCTCCTACACAAGACATCAAATTCAAACAAGAAGGTGTGAGGGTCTTCTACAGTCATTCCTTGAAAAGATGGGAGAGATGACAAAGGAATGTTTTTCATGGGAGCCTTGCCTCTAATATCACCTATTGGAAACTTAAAGGTGGTAATGGTGGCATCTGTTTTATTTTTGTCATTATTGTTGTCCCCCATTGTTGATCCTCCTGATCCTTTTTGAGACAGGTCTTCTTCAGACCGTTTTGGTGACTGTCTTTTGGGTGAAGATTTGTTTATTGATAGCTCAGGCTACTTTGTGGCTGGTTGTTTCACTACGCTGCCTGAATCAGGATATTGATAATTCAATGAATTATTTTCTGTCTCAGGCTCCTGGTGTTCCCCACTGATTTACCCTTGACTCTCAGCCCTAAGGTCCTTGTCACTAGCCTTCCACTGCTCCTCCTGATTTGGATACTTAGTTTTCGGAGTGGTTACACTTGTTTTAGGATGATACGGTTCGGAGACAGAGGAATCAGATGCTTATGTTCTTATTATGGGAGTAACAGCTTTTTGTGGCCCTATTTTCCTTGCGTCCCTATGAGAAATTGACTATTCTTTTTCTACTTTTGAGATCAACTCATGAATAAATGTTTTCCTCCCCAAATCTGCGCTCTTCTTATTTCTTTTATGACCTATTTTTCCTGTAATTTATTAGAGTGGTTGTACTTTGGGATTTCTATTATTCCTACATTTTACACATGGACCATATGTGTATTTATTCATGCCCTAAGTGTCTCAGCTTATACAGTGGTGAGCCCACTCAAGTATATTAGAGTGATGCACAGGTTCTTACCTCTCATCTTACCGCCCAACACCTGTAAAGCTAAGAACACATCTAAAGAATCAAGGAATTCATATAGTTTAAGTGTCCTAGTGATCACATTGGTGAGATCGCCCAGGTATATTAGAGTGATGTGTAGGTTCTTACCTCTCGTCTTACTTCCCAACACCTGTACACTAGAAACACTATGTTAACAAAACACACTTGCTTGATTGCGTCGTCAACTTCCTTCCCCGACAACGACGCCAAAATGTTGAGTCGATTTAATCGGTGTTAATTTGATTGAATCACAACCATTAATTGTCAACCTCGGGTAAGTCTCTTTGTTTCAAAGGAGTATGCACTTTTAAGTTGAATCTCAGAGTATCCACAGTAATAATTGTATTTGTCAACGTTTCGAATCCCAACAGGGATCCATCATCAGGACAATGATGATAGAAGAAGAGCTTAGTGATAGGATAAATAGTATTAAAATAATCTGATTTCAAGGAGATGAGCTCGGCTTTAAAATTTATTTATCTTATTATAAATTGTATTTATTATTTATTATTTTTATTTTTTATTAACCAATATTTTTAATAAATAAATTAATAAATAATTTTTCATTTTTATTAATCCTAATAGATTTTGTATAATATTATTATAATGTGACAATTTTATCATTATTAAATAGTTTAGTTAGTTACATGGAAAAAAATAGTTATTATTATATCTTAATTCTAATTAATTAATTAATTAATAATTCTTGTAATAACAAAATTCCTAATTAATGATGATAATTAATTTATTTTATTATTATAATAATATAACTAATTTTACTAGATTTAATTAATTAATTAGTTACTAGATATTATAATAAGATACTAATGTAAATGCTTAATAATTAATATTTATCCTTAATTATTTTGTTTCAATATAGGATAAATTAAGATTATGTATTATAAATTAATTGATTAATTAATTAATGGAAATTATAATAATCAATTGTTAATATATATGTTAATTCCAAAATGAATGATTAAGAAGCTAAAATTATATTATAATAATTAATTGTTGTTATAAATATTTATTAATGCTATAATAATAATAATTATTATTATTAATGTAACTAATCTCTAAATAATTGCTATTATTATTTAATTATAATATCTATTAACTAGTTGATTGATTAAATCTAATAAAATTAGTTATATTATTATTATAACCTAATAAAGTAATAATAATAATTATTATAAATGAATTATTCTTATTAATCTTATAACTGATTTTCAAATAATTATTATTATAAATAAGAATCATAATAATAACTATTTATACTTTTTTTTGTAATATGATATCCGAGAATTATAATAGGATAGGAGCCTTTACCTAATTACCTAAGATGTACTGGTGGTCCTAATCCCTTTCATTAAAGGAAGCCAACTTCTACTAACTTCGATACCATTGTCTTTGTTGAGATTCTGTGGATGTTTTATGATTTCAAGAGCCTCCCTAATATTTTGTCTTTGATATTGTTCTTCTCTTGCGATAATTGAGGTGCTCTCCAAACAAACATGGTGCTTTGTTTTTTAGGAGTGTTTTGCAAGGGCTGATGTACGCGACCTTCCATTCTTAATATCTGCTCCATGCTCCTTTAGTCTTTTCTGTAGAGAGCACCCTATTTCACCAATGTAACTTTTTCCACAAGAACAATGAATTTTATAAACTCCTTTGAGATGCCTATAAATATCATCCTTGAAAGACCTCAAACCTTGCTTAATTGTTCAAGGTGCTAAGAACTGAGTGACTATGTCCTTCTTTTTCAAGATTTTGGCAATCTTATCTGTCACCCCTTGAATATATGGTAGGAAAACTCTACCACACTGAGGTAGGTTTTGTGCTCTAGGTTTCTCAGAAAACACTCTCATTTTCGCTCTTTCTATAGCTTTCCTAATATCTTTTCCTTTATAGCCTATATCTTTAAATACCAAAGATAAATGCTTTATCGCTTCCTTGAGATGCTCAGAGTCAGAAATTCGAAGGGCTATAATGGAAAGAGTGTTAAGGACGCCAAGCTTCTGGGATGGGTGATGGTAGGATTCAGCGTGGAGGTAGCTTTTTGTGTGATTTGATTTCCTAAAAACTTTATGTCCTAAAGAGCCATCCTCCTTCTTGATGATAAGAACATCTAAGAAAGCGATACTATTGTTTTCCTCTAGCTCCATAGTAAATTTTATTTCGGGAGAGATAAAGTTAAGGTGCATAAAGAACCTATCAAGTTTTGTCCTACCATGAGTCCACTTTAGGTTGGTATCATCGACGAATCGCTTCCACCAAGCTAGCTTCAAAGGGTATGTTTCAAGGGCTTTCTTTTCAAAGTATTCCATGTATAAGTTGGCCACAATTGGCGAGAGGGGTGATCCCATTGCCATCCTAGATGTCTGCTCATAATAACCTCTTTGAAATGTGAAAACTATTGATCGCAAACAAATCGCAACAAGTTTTGCAGTTTCTAAGTCAATAGCCTCATTTATAACCTGAATAGATTCACCTAAGGGGATCTTGGTGAATAACAATACTATGTCAAAACTTACCAAGATGTCATCCTGGTCTACTCTTTCATTTCTGATAAGTTTCACAAAATCATGGGAGTCTTTGATAAAGGAATTTGTATTCCCCATGAGATGTCTAAGGATCTTTTCCACATAATTAGCGAGCTCATAGGTTGGGGAGCCATTGGTATTAACTATTGGTCTAAGAGGAACCCCTTCCTTGTGGATTTTAGGAAACCCATAAATTCTTGGAAAGGTTTCCCAAGGAGTTAATCTCTTTTTTAATTTTTCATCAAGGTTGGAATCTGAGATTGCTTTCTTGACTTCTCTCATAATCTTAGGGATGGGGTTAGTATTAAGCTTCTTATAACTGCCACAGCTGAGATGCTCCTTCATTTTACGAATGTAGTCTTATTTATCAAGGACCACTGCTTCCCCTCCCTTATCTGCTTTAAGAACTACAATCTCGTGATTATTCCGAAGGGACCTAAGAGAGATTTTCTCTTCCCTACTTAAATTACTCTTGGGAGCTTTATCCTTTCTCATTATGAGGGGAAATTCCTGTCTTAATGCCTCCTTGTCTTCCAAAGATAGGTTAATCATCCCATCTTCTATGCCACAAATGATACTTTCAACAGGGATGTTCCTAGGGGAAACTGAAAATCCTAAACCCTTGTTGAGAACACTAATAGCTTCTGGGCCTAATTCTTGAGAAGAAAAATTAACTACCTTTCTTTTGGGAATTATTCTGGAGGATAAACTGGAACCTATGCTATTGAATCTTGATGGGCTTACAGAAATATGGGAGTTGTAGTCTTTACCTAAAGAACTATTCTTAACGGATTCACAAGTGTTGTTCTGAGCATTTTCACAAGTGCTGCTCTGAGCATTTTGACAGCCTATGTTGCTGTCACTCTTCTTTCCTGTGGCCTGGTTCATATCCGGTTTGTTATTATTTAGATTAGAGTTAGTGTCATCAACATTCTTATTAATTTGGACTTCAAGCCTATTCGCTCTCATTAAATGCGGTTCACTATTTTTCCAATCAACCAAAACACATTTGTCAGAAAGAAATTTATTTTTACCTGAATCTTCTAATACCTCCGCGGTGTTGGGGACAGTCTAGAAGACTACTATCTTCGTTCTCATTTCACCAATATGAAATTTCCTAACTTAGGTTCTTAACTACTTGGCGCTGCAGAAAACTTTCTCAGTTCCTTCATCAAGCTGAAATTTCTGTAGGAGCTACTATTTAAAAATATTGATTCTGCAACCTGAATGTTGTTGTTCGATTCCCCCTCCTTCGGTCTGAGTTCTAACACGTTGTCTCTCTTATTTACTTGATATTTGTGGTTCCTACATTCTTCGCGCTGCCAGAAACGTTGTTAGCATCATTTTCTACATAACTTGAATTCGAATTCTTCATGTTGGATACTATCTCCATTCTCATTTCACCAATATGCGATTTCCTAACTGAGGTTCTTAACTCCTTGGCATTGCGGACAACTTTCTCAGTTCCTTCATCAGAGCTGAAGTTTCTGTTGGAGCTACTATTTAAAAATATTGATTTTGCAACTTGAATGTCGATGTTCAATTCCCCCTCCCTCAGTCTGAGTTCTATCACGTTATCTCTATTATTTACTTGAGATTCTGCGGTTCCTACATTCTTCGCATTGCCAAAAACTTTGTTAGCATCATTTGATATATAACTCTAAATCAAATTCTTTGTGTTGTTGCTCCTATTTGAGGGTACACAACCTAAGACCGTTGAGCAGTTTTTATTGCTATGGAAACTCGATTTACTGCAGGTGTCAGACCTGGTTACTTTGGTACCTTCTGACCTCCATGAACCAAACCCTTTCGATCCTAATACTATGTTGCTGAATTGAATCAATTCGTCGCCTCTTATTATCATGTTAATATTACTAATCAATAAATTGTTTAATAATTTGGAGAGCTTCTTTTTTTGTATCATTTGAGAAATATGGCCTTCATTCTGAGCTTTCTGAGCTGATTTGGCCTCAACAATAGACCAGATATCTTTGTTAATGCTGTTAGCCAGTTTGAAATGTGAAGAAAATGCTAGCCGTTCAAGACTATCCACAGAAGCCCTAACCTTTTTGATTTCTGCAAGCACCAGAAATCTACTTAGTTTTAAAAATGCTTTATCATTATATTTGTTATGTAATCTATGATTAATTTGGGTAAAAGAGGGAATTAGTTTATTGTCTCTGCAACTTTTAAGAAATTGAAGATCTACAACTCTTCTTGCTATCTTTATTCTGAAATTTTCTAGTAAAATGGTCTCATTCCATGTATCCCCTCCGTATAGGGATATAATTTTGGATTTTAGGCATTTGTGGTTCATTTCTTTTAAGCTAAATCTCGGAGTATGCACTGTCTATGCCGATACACTTCAGCGAAGAGTAAAAATAAAGACAAAAATGAATGTTGCTAAATTTAATTACAGAAAGTAACACTCATGCAAAAATAAAAAATTGTTTTTATAGAAATGAAACCACACTTCATGTTATCAAGGAAAGGGTGTGCCACACACCATGCCACTAACTAATCTGGATGACTGAATATCATGCTCAAATCAATCTGTGTGATAGCATATCAGAAATCTAGAAACATAAATAAATCCATTCTGTAAATTACACAGTGACAAAAATAACTTCACACTTACTGAAAGGAACAATGATTAATCTACCACTATGCTATTGCTCTTGCTGCAATCCTTGCTAAAGCGGCCGGCCCCTCCTCCCTAGCAGGGCGCAGGGATGAAATGCGAATTATTTAAAGTCCGAACACCACATATGTAAAAACATCAACAATGTTACTCTTTGTATTAAAATGGTTATGAATTACAAAAGAAAAATGACGTTATTGTCCCCGTTTACATGGAAATGAGTCCCCTTTATAAGATTTACATGCCCAAAATAAGAAACAGATCAATCATGAGAATGTCACGATTCTCATGTTGATCAATATTGAGAAAGAATAGAAATCATTACAATAGGTTCTAAATACAAGGCCTATTGTTGTTACATCATTTCTCAAAATCACAACTGCCTTGATTCCTTAGCCACCCATATATAATACAATCTTTACGACAGTTGTCCTATGGAATAGTACCCACAGTCCTAGACATTTGCGATGTAGTCAACATCGTGATGTGTAACAACACTTTGAGGTGTAACAACATGCTTGAGGTGTAACAGCAATGCTTGAGGTGTAACAACAATTCAGGTGTAACAACAATGGTTTGAAACAACAAGTACTCAAAACCCCTTTGTGAATTAACACACTGTTGTTCATCCTTTAGTCGTGGACTTTGGAGCATCACCTGAAAGAAACAGAGCCAGAGAATTTTTTCCATATTTTCCTCGGTTAGCCATCAAAAATATATCACCTCATTCATATTTAACAAAAATGGACAAAAATGGATTCTTATAACTAGGAAAAAGGTAAGTATGATATAAAGTCCATAGATTCAGAGGTGAAATGGTCAAGGATGGGGGGGAAGGTGTCTAAAATATGCACAAAACCTGCACCCAATAGATTCCATAAAGAAATCACAAAAAATTAAGCTTTTCTGTGGTGGTATATGTACCATATAAATTAGTGATATACCCTGTTTTTATCGAGCCAACTAGGGGAGATTTAGGTTTTTAACATGTATATTTTCACAGTTAGTAACATGAAATACAAATTTCTTGAATATTGTGTGATATCATTAAGGTGTCTGACATTTCAGGTGAACACTTCACCCATCTTCAGGGACAGAAAGCTCAAGTTATGATACAAAGAGTCTTGAAACCAAGAAAATAATAAATAGGTTAAGGAAATGGTTGCTAGAAAAATGAACATATAGATTCATGAATAATTAAAATTAATGAAGAGTGAATGTTACAAATTTATAAATAAATAATGAAACCAATTATAAGAATTAGAAAATAATTGGAAAAAGGGATAGATTAATATAATATAAAATTATACAAAATAATTTTAGACAGGAAAAGGTTAGAAATATATATCTTAAATTATTATTTAGAATTAAAATATTGTTATATTAGAGGAAATTTATAATTTTTTTTGTTAGTTCTCTCTACATAAAAGAATTTAGTGAGTAAGCATGATAATAGATGGTTTCCCCTTAAAGAAAAATGAAAAGCTTGTGTTTTCTTTCCCATTTAGGCCCCTTATATTCTATGATATGATCTTCATTAAGAACTAGGTGGTGTGAGTTGGAACATATATATCATTAAGGTGATTCTCCCTTAGTTCACTAGCATTTTTCCGAACTCTTGCAATATTTATTTGTTGCTTTTGTGACCTTTTTTCCTTTCTTGGAGATTTTAAAGTCATCCTTTAGAGTGTTAGTTCTAACTTCTAAATATGAGGATTTAAAATCCTTACCTTTAGCTTGGGGACTTTGTTTTTCCTAGCTTTTGAGGGAGTCGGTGATCAAGAGTTGTAACTCCTAATTCGAAATAGAGTTACAATCTTTCTATTCCCATGCATTTGCAATGGATTTAAAATTATCCAAGTTCCATATCATTCTCATTGGATTTTTCCCAACTCTTTTTCATCCAAATCCATATCTTCTTTTCCTTCAATCATATTCTTATTATGCTCTTTATCCACTTTCCCTGCTTGGATTGTTCCAATCTATTGTGCTACTAGGGTTACTCAGTTAAGGATTCTTGGTCAATTCCTTAGCCTTGATATTATATGGGACTTCTTTAGTTCCCTTGGAAAACATTTCATATTGGTTGCAAGTCTTCATCCCCTTAGGGTTGTGCTAGGCTATTATTTTTTTCTAGCCCTTCACTTAGTGGAGATTTTCTCAAATCCATTTGGGTCTCTTTCAACAAGAGGACTTGTTGAGAGCAGGATCCCCCAAGGGTAGTTTTGGGGCTAAAAGCCCATTTTTAAGTCAAGTTTTTGTAATATTATTGTAAAGAATCCACATTTTGTGGTTACAGAGCGTGAAGGTATTATGTGTCACAAAGGGTAGTCCACCCTTAGTTTTGTAAAGTAAAGTAAGTTGTAAGAGATCTACCCATGGTCCGCAGACCATGCGATTGTATAAAAAGAGCTAAGATTTAAGTAGTTAAAGTCATCAATAGAAAAAGTAAGAGATTCATAGATTTAGAGAAAGAAGTCTAAGTCTTGGGTTGTAGCGTAGGTAGAGGCTTTGTAGCTGAGTGTGCAGAGGCCTAGGGTAGAAGTCCGTAGCTGAGTACGCAGACCCCTACAGCTGTGTGTGCAGGGTGAACAAATTCTGTAACACTTGGAAGATATTAATAAAAGGAGTTATTCTACAATTTCTGTGTATTTGTTATGTTGATGGGTTTGGATATTTTGTGCATGAATTTCCTTTGTTATGCTTCTATGTTGCACGAATCAATACGATTACATTGAATAATTAAATGCAATTACGAATATCTGATTACATGGTGATAAACTTAAGTATTCAGCCAAATAAGCAAATCACTTAGGGTAAGTGAGGAATCCGCATGGTGCACTGCTAAGGTTAGGGCTGTGTGAAGGTTGATCATATAATTTTGTGAAGGTATTGAAAGTCGGAATAGTGGGTTTGTCTTACAAGCACTAGAGTGAGAACACCTGCGTGAAGGCAGGGATAGAAGAGATCAAATGACATCACAACCATCTCAGGGTGTGGAAACTTGGTTCCAACAACCCCCCATACTACTTCAGGTGAGACTTCGGTCCACACTCCATGGGCTGATGCCGAAAGGGCCAATATTGTAGGGATTTGTTTGGCTAAATAACATTGAACCTGGGTCAATCCCCCTCAAGCCAACAAATGGTTCCGTTGTTGGGACCAGAATCTGCATAAGAGATGTGTGATGTCGTATCACTGGAATCCAACTAAGAAGGACATTGAAGACTGGTTCGATAGAAAGAT
Organism: Pinus tabuliformis; assembly: GCA_031772625.1. Lineage (NCBI taxonomy): Eukaryota > Viridiplantae > Streptophyta > Pinopsida > Pinales > Pinaceae > Pinus > Pinus tabuliformis. The sequence continues at coordinate 1,229,588,519 of CM062817.1, read as the reverse complement.
CCATGAATTCATGGCAGAGAATAATAGAAACTCGCGATTGACAAAAGAATAGTGGTTGGACCGGTACCTATATACAGAGATCCACGAGATCCTTTTCTGCTCTTTCCCTATTGAGCTATACGAGTGGATCACGAAGCTAGTAGATAGCCAAGGAAGGTGGAAACTTGATGGTCCTACTGTGTGGACACCAGAGCTAGTGTGAAGGTTGGAAGAATCATAGGATAAGATCACCCGCATTGTTTATCATTGGCTCGATCGCGTCATAGGAGGATTTGTGACTGAATTCGCGATTGACACCTCAGTCAGCTATCACGAGGTAGAGCTAAATTTTTTCAAAGGACCGCGAGGTAAGTACATAAAATCTTTGAATAAGGGGATTAAAATGTTGTTGTGCAAAAAATGGGTTATGCAGCTAACTTGATGTTTGGGACTACGCGAAGCAGAAAAACTTATAGGAACGAAGGAAAAAAGGGTTTGGAGTATAGCCCCTTGATTTCACCTCCGTGAAGAGACAAAGAAGGAATAGGGAAGGTTTCTTCATGAAGTGATATTCAGTTAATAAGATAAGGATTCACGTGAATACCACATCCACCCACACCACCTCCGACTTAACCTTCATTGTCTCCAACTTCACCCATACCACCTCCACCTCCACCGCGGTTTAGTATGGAAAATACAATGAAGTTGTCTTTGTTCAAAGGCTTTGGAAATGAGGACCCAACCCATTATGGTTCATTGTGAGGGTTGTATTGGAAGTTCAAGGTATTACAGATGATCATATAAAGAAAGCAACACTAGTTAGTGCTCTGCAAGATGACATGCTAACCTGCTATATTAAGTACTCTAATGATAACCTGAATGCTGGAGTAGTGGACATCCAACAGCACTAAATAGGGAATTTAGCAGGCCTAAATCTGAGGCACAGTCAATTGTGGGATTCAAAGAGATCGTGATGCAACTAGGCAAGATGCCTTGGGAACTAGATCAGAGGCTAAAGTGTACAATCTGTGAAACCAACATTAATTTGATAGATGGATAGCATCGTGAGTGGTTTGTGGCTTCGCTACTACCACACCTAAGGAGTGTGATGTCGCAACAGAAGATAAAAACTCAAGCAGAGGCCTTGGAGATTTCCATGAGACTACATGAGACTCTGATGCAAGATACTAATCTAGGAGTTCAGCAAATCCATGTGTAGCTAAACAATCTGCGCATTGAGATGAAAATTCTGAAGCAGGATAGAACGGTTCGGCCAGAGGTATGTGAGGATGTATGGTGCTTGAAATGCAAGACTTAAGGTCATGAGAAAGACCATTGCCCAATATTTGCAAATTACATTGCAGGAGGAGGACTGATGCCTTTAAGGACGAAAGCTCAAGTAGGACCTAGTGAGGGGCCTGCATTATGGTGCACTATCTATCAGGTAGGCAGAAAACATGCCACAGATAACTGTCACTTGCTACGAAAGTATGTACAAACACTGCAAAAGTTGTTCTGTAACTTTTGTAGGTCGGTAGGACATGATGAGCATACTTGCAGGAGCTATGACAGCTGATTATTGATCTATCTGCAAGTTGCAGTAAGGTGGGTGTAAAAAGAAGATTAGGAAGTTTAAGTTGTTCCATAGTCTGTCTACTCATAATGTTGATAGCAGCCCCTAAGTCAATCAAAGTGTTTGGAATTTCTATCCCATTTATATGTGTTTTGACAATTGGACTACCTGGATCTACATACTTCTGCATGGTAATTTTTTCCATCATGATATCTGCAATTTTTCCTACCAGGTGGATTCTTCTTGTGTCTCTTGGTTTCCTTCCTGGTCTTTTAAGACTCAACTCCTTTATTGTTTTCGCTAGAATAGGAATCTCTCGAATGGCTTGTAGCAAGGGAATCTTGATACAGACATTCTTTAATTCATCTAGAAAATCATAGTCAGGCAACAAGATTTGTTTTTCCACCCCTTTGTCAATTTGTAATCTTTCAGGGAAAGGAGGCATGGATGAAGATGCAGGTTGCTCAACTATAGGAGTTGTGGGGGTTGACTCTTTTTCTTTTTCTTTTTGAATGGTTGGGTTTTGAAGAGATGCTTCCTCATACCCTTTATTGACTTTAAGATAATCCTCCTCAGAGGTACCTTGCTCTTGAACATCTATAGTAGGTTTTTCTAAAACTCTACCAGATCTGAGTTGAACATCATTAAGAGGAACAATCATATAGGTAGGAAATTGTTGCCCTTCTACCATGTAAGCATTCTGAGGATTTTTGTTGTTGGGATTTGGCAATGGCTGTGCTAGTAGTTGATTTGTCTTTTGTTGAAATGGAAGCAAGAGTTGATAATTTGGATTTTTTTGAGAAGGTTGTTGTTGTGGAAATGGCAATGAAAGTTGTGGGTTTTGATTTGGAATTGGTGGATTTTGTTGATTTGGAAAGATGAAGGATATTGATAAAATTATGCAAATATCCCATAAGGATTTTGCATCCCTTGTGCCCATGACTGGTATGGATTTTGAGATTGGGGCCAAGGTTGTTGCAAAGAATTCCAATTTGGCAAGAGTTGAAAGTTCATAGGATTGTTAAATCCTTGATTTTGTTGCCCTTGCCATGGTCTTCTTAAAACAAAACAAAGGGACTCTACACTGAATTTGGATCTTCCTGAAAGACAGCTTTGAGCCCAGGAATTGAAGGACAATCCTTGGTCTCATGACTTTCGGAGCAAATCATACATGTTTCTACAACTTTTGCATCCAAGGGGAATTCCCTTAGAACATGTTTCTTTCTACATTTTGGACAAAAGATGGCCAAGGCATCAGCTTTTTCTTTCTGCTTGTTTTGTATTTTAAGGGTGTCTAGTTGTTCACTAAGGCTCCCTAGAATATCAGTTTTGAACTCATCAAGCATATTGCCAATCTCTGCCCTACTTACTGATCCAATTGTAGATTTGTTTGCTCTAATAAGAGAAGGATCTCTCGGCCCTTTTCCAGTTTTAGATTTTCCTCTTGAGAGATGGACACATAGTTCTACTATGTCATGAAGTGGAAGTTGAGAAATATCTCCCTTCCCCATCATGTTTAAAATATCTATCCATTCATCTCTAATGGCTTTCAATAGAAGGGCTTTCAAAGTTTCCTCATCTAAATTACTCATTTTTTCTCTCTTTAATTTGTATTGAAATCTTTCAAGTAAATCCTCCAAGTTTTCATCTTCTCTTTGCATCATCTTGAATACCTCATCCTTATGATTGGTGGGCATACAATAATCTAGATATCTATTCAAAAATGTTTGTTTCATATCATTCCAAGTCCTAATAGATTGAGTGATTAATCCCATGAACCATTTCAAAGTAGCTCCTTTCAATGTTGAAGGAAACAATTTGAGTTTTTGAGAGTCTTCCATATAGTCATAGGTTCGGCACAAGACTTCAAACTCAAATAGAAATGTTTGAGGATCCTCACTTCGCAACCCATAAAATTTCAGGAGGACAGATGGTGAAATTCTTTTCATTGTTGTATGAGTTTCCTCATCGGCTATAGGGAATCCAAATGAGTTATCTCCATCCCTATTTCCCCCATTGTTACCTCTACCTCCTCCATTATTTCCTCTTCCTATACCTCTACCCCCTCCTCCAAATCCATTTACTACTTCCTCTGTCATGATAGTTTCCTCAGAGTCCTCAGATTCCTATGGTTCTTATATTAATGGTGAATGAGGAAGAGTTTCTCCCTCCTCTTCTTTAGGTGATTCTACTTCTTTGATTACAACATGTTCCCCTGTAGAAGTGAAGAAAGGTTCTTCTCCTAGATCAAATTTAGTAAATAGTGTGGGAGAATCTCCTAATTCGACTGCTGCCCCTTGAATTCCAGGAATCCTAAGGCTGAGAGTATGAGTCAAAGATGATGGAGGTGTATCTTGTCTATGCCTTGAAGTAGTTGGAGTTGTGAAAATCGAAATTTTGGCCCTAGCTATAAACCTTCCCTAGAATCTCTTGCTCTATGCATGTCATTATATATATATATATATATATATATATATATATATATATATATATATATATATATATATATATATATATATATATATATATCTATATATATATATATATATATATATATTAAGTCAGGCTAATAATTCTCTTTCTGATCTTCTAGGTCACATTAGGTGCAAGAAGAGAGCATAATCAAGAAATTATTAGACTAATAACTCTATTTTCTGATCCTTCAGATCACACTAGGTGCAAGAGGAGAGCATACTTCAAGAAGTGATCAATATTTCCTTTCTTTTTTTTTTTGTAAGAGATTGGCTACCTAGTTACACTTCCCTAGAAATGGTGCCAAAATGTTTAGTCAATTTAGTATGTCCTAAATTGCTACATTAATTATCAATCCGGGAGTCATAAATTGATGAAGTGTGGCGCACTATATGTGCAAGGCAACCTCTTTCTTACTTTTTATTGTTTTCAATTTTATGTTGTTTTTTGGGGTTTTATCTTGGTTTGTCTCTTAATGTAAATGGAAATCCTATTCCTAAGTTTTAAGAATACTTTAGAAGGCAAGTTTGGGTATATATTTTAAGGCAATTATGTCCTTTATGATGACTTCCAGAACTTAACACTTCAGAGGATCTCAAAACATTCTAGTGATGAAATTAATACTTGAACAAGAATGTAAATGTGCAGCTATTTGAATCAAACAAATGATGAACTACTAATCATGAAATCTCCATCTCCGCTGCTCATCTAAATACATAAATAAAAGTTAAGCTATTGCATTCAAACAAATAAAAAACTACAAACTAATAAAAGTAAAACCAATTCACTTCATTTATAGTCTGATAGCTTGCCAAGTATCTTTTCGGGGTTAAGCCATGGCTCTGGAGATAACGTCAATAACATGAGGAATTGATATCTAAATTATCTACTTGAAAATAAAAATAAAATCAAGTCTCTTCACTTACAGTCTAATAGCTCGCCAAGTAGCTTTTCCGGGTTAATCCATGACTCTGGAGATAACGTCAATAACATGAAGAATCAAATCACTTCACTTAAAATCCGATAGCTCGCCAAGTAGCTTTTCAGGGTTAAGCCATGGCTCTGGAGATAATGTTAAATGACATGAAGAATTTGATATTTAAACTAACTGTCAACAGCAAATGAATAAGATTGAAATCAAAGCATAACTAAAATTGAAAGCTAAGAAAAACAAAGTCAGCAGAGAGGACAATCTCATGTCAATAATTATTGCAAAAATTGTATGAAAATGCTCGGGCCTATCCTAACCTGAAACACACTGATCAGTGTTAGCACAAATATACAATGCTTGGAAAATCATGTACAGGAATGAAACATTAGCATTATAACTGAAATGTGAAATATACACAAGTGCACAGACTACGAAATATTTACAATGGAAATAAAACAATAGCACATGAAAACTTTACAGAAATAAAAGAACGAAACCTTAGCTAGCAGGGGCCCTCTGCATGGCCTTGGTTAACACGTTGTCAATTCAAGATTATGCTCACGCAGTCATATAAAACAGAGTTTTATTGTATTGCAAAACAAAGGAAGGATCCTCTTGTTACAACAGCAAGACCAGTGTCATGGCACAGTACATAAACTTAACAGCAAAATTACATCAACAAAAACTAACTCTACATGCATTTGCAAATGCGTTATTTATAAGGGAAATTACATAATTGTTTTTCCTATGGAACTACTTCAACAGAAGACACGTAAAAAGATAGCATCCGTGAGCTTAGCATGATCGTTTCCAAGATCATTCAATCTACCAAAAGGTGGCTGTTGGATTTTCATCGTGGAGGTAGCCTACAACTGTCAAAATGAACCCACGGATCTAGGAACGATCTCGGATCCTTCACGTGTTGAAAAACAGAGACCTGCTTGCCGTAGAACTCCTCGTTGACCACCATTTGACCAAGGCTTTCCTTTACGAATCTGGCTAAACCAATAGGACCTGGTCCATGTCCAGATCATTTCTAAACTGTCCACGTGCCTCGTTTTGCTTGATGACACCTGTAACCTAGAGATCAACAAAAATAGATGCGGAAAGTCGAGTCAGTTGTGGAAAGTGGCTGCATTCCGCAGCCGATGAGCAAAATCTAAGTCAAATAGAAAACACAAAAACATAGTTATAAAACCACTTAAATGTACTCTCAGAATCAATATGTAAGGATTTTTGATAGCTTGTGAGGCACTGGTGAGAAGAAAAATTCTAGAAAAGTGTGTAGAAGAGGTGTAGTTTTAGGGCTCAACATGGCCATTCTGGAGGAGGAGCGAGTTGAGGTCCACATCCGTAAACTGGCCATAGGGGTGTGCGGCACTCAGATGGAGATGGCGTGAGTTCAATTGGAGCTGAAATTGTAGATTATAGAGCTCTAGTTGTGGGCTCAGCCTTCAACACCACCAGAGGTAAAGGAACAATGGGTTGCCACTGTCACAGAAGCAGTCATGGTAGTGGAGAGTGTAGTAGTAGACTGCACCTAGTTGTTTGAACAATCGTTTGAGGTCATGACTGGCTTGCAGGAGGACCAAAACATGCAGAGGCTAGAGATGGAAGCACGTGAACTCCAACAGTGCTATGACGAAGTTAAGGGCACAATGTGAACTTTCATGCTGACACAAAGCTTAGACAAGCTACAGGAAACCAAGCAGCTGAAGGAACAGATGATGCTGCACAAAGAAGTAGTGATGAGGGTGCAACTAAAGCCCTGCCCAGAGGAAGAATATGCAGTGATAGGAAACATTAAAGGCAAGCTTGTGACTTTGCAAGCGACGCAACAACAACTTTAGGTTGATAGAAGACAGTTGAATATGTGAAGCAGGCAGCAGCTCAGTGCACAGCAGAATTTGCGGCCATCAGGGTTGAGCTGGATGGGCTTCACGCAAAGATCTTTGTGCCTATTGAGTGACTCGAGGGCAAGTCACGATGTTTTTTTTGGGGGCCTGTTGGGAGCGGGATCCCCCAAGGGTAGTTTTGGGGCTAAAAGCCAATGTTTAAGTAAATTTTTTGTAATATTATTGTAAAGGCTCCGCATTTTGTAGTCACGGAGCGCAAAGGTACTATGTGTCACAAAGGGTAGTCCACCCTTAGTTTTGTAAAGTAAATTCGGCTATAAGATATCTACCCATGGTCTGCGGACCATGGGATTGTATAAAAAGAGCTAAGCTCTAAGTAGTTAGAGGCATCAATAGAAGAAGTAAGAGAGTCATAGTTTTAGAGCAAGAAGTCTAAGTCTTGAGTCATAGTGTAGGTAGTGGCTCTATAGCTGAGTACGCAGAGGCCTAGGGTAGAAGTCTAGAGTTGAGTGCATGGACCCCTACAGCTGTGTGCACATGGTGAACAGATTCTATAACGCTTGGAAGATATTAATAAAAGGAGTTATTCTACAATTTCTATGTATTTGTTCTGTTGATGGGTTTGGATATTTTGTGCATGAATTTCCTTTGTTATGCTTCTATGTTGCACGAATGAGTACGATTACATTGAATAATTAATTGCAATTATGAATATCTGATTATGCAGTGATAAACTTAAGTATTCGGCCAAATATGCAAATCACTTAGGGTATGTGAGGAATTTGAACGACACGCTACCATAGTAGTGTGAAAGTACCTGAGCCCCAAATTAAGGCTGCAGGAAGGTTGATCATATACTTCCGCGAAGGTATTGACAGTCGGAATAGGGGGTTTGTCTTACAAGCCCTAGAGCGAGAACACCTGCATAAAGGTAGGGATAGAAGAGATCAAATGACATCACAACCATCTTAAGGTGCAGAAACTTGTTTCCAGCATCCCCCCATAGTGCTTTGGGTGAGACTTCGGTCCACACTCCACGAGCTGATGCCGAAAATGCCGGTAGTGTAGGGATTTGTTTTACTAAATAATGTTGAACCTAGGTTAGGCGCCCTCAAGCCAACAAGACTTGTGGGCGCAAGTGGTAAGTTGAGATGGAAAGCCTTGAAGATATTATAATGTTCATCACACTTGCAAAAATGAAAGGGAATATGTTCATGGTCAATGGCATGATACCAATATGAGTCTTTCTAACTTATGCAAATGGATTCATGGAGGGACTCAGAGATATTCATCCAAAAATAAATGTGGACATAGGAGATATAACAACCTTGCTTTGTGATTTCAAAGATATTAATAAATTAGCCAAGGTCATTGACAATCACTTCTAGGATTTCAACATCAAAAATATCCTATTGCAGAGAGTATAAATGGATCCAAGCTAGGGTTGTTGATGAAAATATAACTAATAGTTTCTTATAATCAGTTCCTATCTGAGTTGGTTCCCTTTAGTAGGTGCTTCCTACAATTCCCCGATCAAAATCCCTATTAAAAACATTGCGGCTAACTTAAGCGCAATGGACAAATTTAATAAAACAAGTTAAAAATATTGTTGGTGCTTCTCGAATCTCAGGTCTTGGATCAAATGACTTCTCGGCACTTTCCAATCTCGGATATTGGATCTTAGCGATCTCGAAACTTTCACTTCTCGTATTCTCGAGACTTCACGACTTCAGGATCTCGGGTCTCAACAGTTTTGTTAAATTCAATTTAAACAATCCTCCAAGGTTCTGACCTCCAATATGGCCCACACATCGTTATAAGTAATTGTGCCACAACATTTGATAGGATTGCGGAATGGAAATATTTTCTGTCACCATCACGCGACGATCTTAGGTCTCAAAAATTTTAAATAATTGCAATATTATGAGGTTTCGAGATTCTGAATTTCGAGTTTTGGTTCTTTGTTACGATATTTGTCAATAGATGATCTTGGCCCTGAAACTTGACATACTTCTCTAAAAATTAAAAAAAATGGCTAAGTGATAGCTTCTCTCAGCTCTACTCCTCACTTAAACAACTCTCACCCTTTTTCTCTCCTCCCGCAACACTAAGACAACGATACATGTATGTATGTGGACTCTCAAGTCTATTTAATTAATACATGGTTTAAAGAACTTTAAGAATAAAAATAGATTACAAAAGGACTGCTTAAGTGAGCTCAGAGTTTTCAAGCCAAAATTTCCACGCATAAAAATTTTTCCTCTCCACTCTACTTTCATTAATCAAAGGAAATACATAATTACATTATTCAATTCAGATCCTTGAAGATAGGATCTAAAGACCCATTTGGGGAAAATTGAACTAAAACTACAACTATTGCAACAAATTGTCTATTTTAATTAATTACATGTCTAATTAAATAAAATCCTATCTTAACAAATCACACATTGAGGAACCAACTCCTCTGGTAAAAAAATTTGACCTCTTGGCCAAAGAGAAATTGCAGAAGCCCCTGCATCATACTCCCAAGGAACAATGATTTCATGGGATCCTATCCATTAGTTCTTCAATAGTTTTACCATTTTTCTATAGGAGTGTGGCAATCAACCAGGTTGCATCTGCCACTGGAAGGTTCTTCCACTTCACCAAGTACTCAAAGTATTCTTTGTCTCAGGTCTTCTTGATCAATATTTTCTCCAAGATCTTCTTTGGTTGCAAAGGTTCAGTTACTGGCAATTGTTTCTCCCATTGTATTGGTTGTTGCTTTTGATCATTGGTTGGATATTCTATGTTAGGTTCATACTTATATAGATACGCTACATTGAAAATAGGTGAAATTCCAACTCCAAGTGGTAATTCAAGTTCATAAGCATTGGCAGAAAATTTATTCAAAATTTTGTAGGATCCTATCTTTTTAAATTTTAACTTTTTGTACTCACTCTTGGGGAATCTCTATTTCCTCAAATGTGCAAGTACCAGATCTCCAACTTCAAAATTTTACTCCCTTGTATAAGATTTTCTCTGTCCTTATATTTCAGACTAATGTCATACAATTTTTGTTTGACCTGGTTATGGATTTATTGTATTTCTATAGCAAAATATTCTCATGTTACGCTCCTTTGCTCTATTCGTCCCAATTTTCTGAGCTCATGTACTCCCCTCGGGTTCATTCCATACACAATCTAGAAAGTGCTTTGTCTAGTACCTCTGTTTGGAGTGTCATTGTAAGAATACTCGACCTGTGCTAGAATTTGGTCCCACAACTTAGGGTGATCTCTATTCAAATTGCGCAGAATGTTTCTAAGACTTTTGTTCAAAACTTCAGTCTAACCATTGTTCTACGGGTGATATGTTTAAATTTACTGCAATTTTGTGCCAAATTTCTTCCATAATGTCTTACAGAAATATCCCAAGAATTTAGAATCTTGGTCTAAAACAATGCTATTAGGAATTCCATGTAATCTTACTACCTCTTTAAAGAACAAATTATCAATATGGCTAGCATCACTAGTCTTAGCACAAGGAATAAAATGTAGAAATTAGGTTGTAGATTTGCAACTTCTCATGAAGTTTTAATCAAAATCACAAGACACAAACATGCATTATTGTTCTGCAAACATTAATTCACAATTAGAACAAAAATCTCAGACATGCAAGAATAAATAATGCACATGCAACAAGTATTTTTATTTGGGGAAAGCAATTTTCTAAGAACCCCAATGCTTGCTTGCATTAATCAAATGAATAGAGATGTATTATAATTTATTTGGTCTACTGAGATCACCCTGTAAGTGCACAACCTGTCTCTCTGCTCACTGAAGGTTTGAGCTCCTATTTCCTTGCATTGTTCCTTGAGGAATTATCCGCTATTATTTAGGAAATTCCTCTAATTAAATTGCACAATTCATTAGGTTGATCATCTGATTGCATGCAACACCTGTACACTCAAGACTAGTCTACAATTTATGTTACACTGCCTTGGAATCTCCACCTCAACTAGGTAACTTGAATTCTCTACATGCACTAGATATTTTGGGTGGATTCATCATTTAACTAGATGATCATTGAGTTTTAATGAAGTCCCATGAATTAACTAACTTTACACTAGTTCCTCCAAAAGTTGGAACTAGTTTAACTGAAAACAACATGAGATAACTAACCTTGATTGATAAAAATTAGAAATCACACATGTAGAAATGAACTTTAACTCCTCCAACTCGAAAATACTGAGAAAACTGTGTGACACAATCCATTTAACACAAGTCAACATCATCCAAGTTGTTCGTTGATGTGGAATTTCAAATTTTCTTAATTTAATCAAGGCAAATTGAGAATTTCTTGCTGCATTTTTTAGCACTCCCACTCAACAATAAATGGATTATCAACCACCCCTATCCTTGACCTATGGAACTATAACTTCCCTCTTGACAAGGCCTTTGTCAAAATATCAACATCTTGTTCCTCTTCCAAAATGTACTACAATAACATTATCCACCCCTGCACACAATCCCATAAATGGTTATTCTAGATATCTATATGCTTGTATCGATCATGAAAAATATGATTTTTAGAGATCTTGATGAAAATTTTATTATCACAATAGATCACAGTTCGATCCATCATTTTACCAAACAATCCAACAAGTATCTTTCTCATCCAAAACGCCTCACATGTTGCTTAACTAGCAGCCATGTATTCTGCTTCTGTCGAGCTGAGTGCCACATATCTTTTATTCTTATTGTACTAGGAATGTTATGCAACCAACTCACAAATAGATGGATCAATGACTTAAAAATTATCCTCTTCAAGGGGGACACCTTCTTTACATTACATAAATGAACAAATCTTTGATGATATAAATGAAAATACCTCCTTTGTATATATAGGAATATAAGGGGCTACAATATAATCAAAGGCTACATAACAATAATAATGTAAGGTAAAATACATAACAATAAGGGGGATACACTAACAATAACAATAAGGAGGCAACTCTAGTATTATAGGGACCTAACATGCATGTCTCCTTCAAAAAAGTGTTTTCCTCGATGCTTGAGTAGTTATGATACTTCTGTATAAAATTATCATCCTTGAATGTGGAATCTTCAATGGGTAATTTCTTCCACTTAATGAGTTACTCTAAAATTGATTGATTATGTAGCTATCAGGCTCTTGTTTCTGTGACTACTTCAGCGTCAAATATGATTTTTCCTTCTTCGTCAAGTTCTGGAAACACCATTTGAATTGGAATATTTTCACCGATAACCTTCTTTAACCATGAAACATGGAAAACTGGGTGTACTCGAGAAGTTGCAAGCAACTCCAATTTGTATGCCATAGTACCAATATTTTGCAACACCTTGTAAGGCCTGTAGTACTTGGGTTATAATTTATAATCCTTCTTAGCTTGCTTGAGAGACATTTGTTTACATGGTTGTAGTTGTAAAAGTACCCAGACACCTACATCAAAACTTCTTTCATTGCGATGTTAATCTGCCTGTTGTTTCATTCAATTCTGCGCCAGAGTGAGGTTATCCTTTAAGAGTTGGAGAACATGTTGTTGATGCTCAATTTGATATTCCACTGCTTGAACCTTAGAATTTTCTCTTAAATATGATGTGATGGATGGTGGATGATATCCTTAAAGTGCCATAAATGGGGTCATTTTTGCTGCAATATGGAAGGAAGTGTTATACCACCATTCAGCTAGAGGTAACCACTTGACCCATTGTGTTTGTTTTTCAAATACAAAGCAACAAATATATCTTTCCAAAACTTTTTTCACTTCAATTTTCCCATCATATTGTGGATGATAAGATGAGATATGAGTTAATTGAGTACCAACACAATAAAATAATTCCATCCAAAAATTTCTAGTGAAAATGTCACTTCATATAATCTTTGGGTTTCCATGAAGCTTTTGAGTTGTTTCCATAAATGTAGTAACCACTGTATTGGGTTTAAAAGGATGAGATAATTAAAAAGTGTTCATACCTGGTAATTCTATCAACTACCACCATGATGCCACTCTTTCCTTCAAACTTGGGTAAACCTGTCATAAAATCCATTGAGACCTCCTCTGAACGCTGACTTGGAATGGATAAAGGTTGTAACAGACACAGGGTCTTAATTGTCTCAACTTTATTTTGTTGGCAAAACAAACATTCTGCCATAAACTTCTGAATATCATATTTAAGGCCATCCCAAAAAAAAAATCCATCTTGACACTATGGTAAGTTTTTAAACATCTTAAGTGCCCTCCTAAGGGAGAGGTGTGCAATTCCAAAAGAATCTTTTGTTTGAGTTGGGAATTCTTACAAAGATATAAGTGATCATTGTACCATAGTGAATCAATTTTCTAGCTAAATGTATCAGATGTACTGGGATCTTGCTGCAAATTTTGAATGAGTGACCACACATATTCATCATTCTTCCATTCATCTCTTGCTTCAGTTATCCACTTTGGTTGGATAATATAAATGGCACAAAGAGATACTTCTACATCCTCATTCTTTCTTGAGAGTGCATCTACAACAACAATTTTCTTCCCTTTTTTGTAGATGATTTCAAATTCATAACAGAACATCTTTATTACCCATTTTTGTTTCTCTTTTGAAGATAACATTTGTTCCAAAAGGTATTTAATACTATCATGATTTATTTTTACCTTGAAGTTTCTACCCATTAGGTAAGGTCACCATTTCTTTAGTGCATGTAGTATTTCCAACATTTCCTTCTCATAAATAGGTTTGTGTAAATATTTTCCTTTGATTGGATGACTTTCAAAAGTAATGGGTCTTTCTTCTTGCATTAAAACAACACCAATTCCATTTTTTGAGGCATCACATTACAGAATTTGGGTTTTTGTGAAGTCTGGCATAGCTAAGACCAATGTTTGGCACATTTCCTCTTTAAGATGTTCAAAGGCCTTTGCTGCTTCTGAAGTCCAAGAAAATGCATCTTTCATTAGTAATGATGTTAGAGGTTCCACTATTCTCCCATAACTATTAACAAACTTGTGATAATACCCTGTTGACATGAGAAATCCTCGAAGATGATATATGGTTGTGGGGATTTTCCATTCCTTAATGGCTTTAATTTTGTTAGGGTCTACCTTAACACCCTCATGAGATACAATATGACCCAAATAATCCACCTCCTGCACTCAAAAGAAACATTTGGAGGTTTTGCATATAATTGTTTCTCCTGCAATAGTTTAAGCACCCTATCAAAATGTTGAACATGATCCTTCCAAGACTTTCTGTAGATTAGTATATCATCAAAAAATACTAACACAAATTTTCTAAGGAAGGGTTTGAAAATGGAATTCATCAAACCTTGAAATGTGGAAGGTGCATTAGTAAGGCCAAAAGCCATGACCAAATATTCATAATTACATTCATGAGTTTTGAATGTTTTGTTCGGAATGTCTTCACTCTTCATTCTAATTTGATGATATCCTGAATGAAGATCCAACTTGGTGAAGTAAATTTCTCCATATAATTCATCAATGACATGAACGAGAAATTTATCTTTAATAGTGAGCTTGTTGAGTTCCCTATAATCTAGACACATATTCCAAGATCCATCCTTCTTGTTCACCGATACTACTGGAGTAGAGAAAGAGCTTTGAATAGGTTGAATAATACTAGCCTCTAACATTTCTACAACCATATGTTCAATTTCACTCTTTTGGTCATAAGGATATCTGTAAGGCCTGATGTTTGGAGGAACACTTCTTGGAATAAAATGAATAGCATGATCATGATCACGAATAGGTGGGAGGCATTTGGGAGTCTCAAACACCTTTGAATGATTGTCCAAGGATTTTTGGAGATATGGAGAAATAGATGATTTCAATGTTTGAACCTATAGTGAGCATAATTGTGTAATTACACCCTATTGTTCTTTGTTCAGAAGATTTATCATGCCATTAGAGTTTATTATCTTTCTTGGTTTCTTTGTGATACTTATTAATTGAACTTCCTTTCCTTCCCAAAAAAAATCAAGAAAAGTTCTTGAAAATTGAAATTTATCGTCCCCAAAGATTGTAATCATTGGACTCCTAGTACAACATCAGCACCACCCATTGGAATGGAAATCATTGTACTATTAAATACATATTACCCAATGGTTAGCTTGATATTATGGCACTTTCCTGAGAAATTTATAGTTCCTCCATTTTCAACCATCACTTGACCCTCTAGTGTTGGATATAGGAAGCAATTCAATTCCTTGGCTATCTTACAATGAATAAAATTATGGGTACTACCCAAATCAATCAGCACTTTTACCTTTTTCTTTTTTATATATCCTTCCATATTGAAAGTTTTAAGTTTGGTAATTCCTACCAATTCATTAAAATATATGTTTGGATTCATTTCTTGTTTCTTGGGGGTTGGTTCCTAGTGTATATCCTCATCTTTTGATGTTTCAGGTTCTTTTTCTTACTCCTCTTCACAATCTATGTAGAATAATTTGTTCTAAGCACACTTATGACCTTTAGTGTATTTTATATCACAACTATAACAAAGCCCTTTTTATTTTGTTTCCTCCAATTTTTGTGGTGTCAACCTTGTAGGTTGTGGAATACTAGGAGTAGTAATTCTTCCATCTTTATAGTTATGAGTCGTAGACTTCCTAGTTACCATAATTTTGCTTTCAGTTTTTCTTTCCACCTTGAATGCCTTCTCTAATGAATCATATAACCTCATGTTGGATTTTATCTTTTAAATTATCTATGAAGACATTAATCCTATGGTCCTCTGGAATATCTTTTACCCTAATATTCAATTTTTGGAAGTCTTCAATGTGCTTCACCGTTGAACACTTTTGTTTGAGATTTATCAATTGGCTAAAGAAGTTGTTGCTCTTTGTATCTTCATAATGTGCTATCATTTCCTCTATAAAAATTGACCAAGTTACAAGCAGTTTATGAGAATAAATCCATTTATACCATACAAATTAATTGGGTTCTAAATACAAAGATGCAATACATACCTTTTGTGAGGGTTGAACATCCTATAAATCAAAATATTGCTCCATCTGTAGTATCCATGTTACTAGATCCTTGTCATAAAACTTCCTCATATATATCTTTTGAATGTTATGGTTCTTAAACCCCACATTGGAGTCTCTAAAATCATAATTCATATTCCTTTTGTCCTCATCATGATTTTCATGGATTACCTTGTCACCACCGGGAAGCCTTTCTTGCAACAACTTTGTCAAAAATTCCTTCAAACCTTCCATGTCTGCTTTAAAACCATCCATATTAGCTTCCATGAAATCCTTCAAACCTTTCATGTCTACTTTTAAACCATCCATGTCATCTTTGGTTTCTCTTTGTGAGAGCAAAATTTGTTGCACTTGGTCCCGTAATTTTGATATATCATGTTGCAATTCTTCCTCTTCATGTGTCATAGTAGAGCTTTCTGAGGGCTTAATGGGTGTATAATTCTTTTGTTTTGGAGGAATTTTAGAACCAAATACTTATATCTATGCTTCAATATTCCCTTTGAATCACTTCAAACTGATTTTTCAAACAAGAGTTATGACAAAATTTTAAAAATACACACCTTTTTCTTGATTTTTTGGAGCTCGATATTGCAATTGTTGTATCTCTGTAATTTTGGATTTCCAAGGATTGAAATTAGGTCATGTGTTATCCCTATGAATCTTCTTTCCAATGCCATAAGTCATACCAATATTAGATTCTTTAATATATAGTTATGCCATATCTCCCACGATGACCCGATTATGGATTGGTTCAGTAGAGTGACGTTGTACGGGATGCCATGTGTCACTCTTTCAACATTCAGCCCTTAAATTTCTACAGAAGACACTATAGTCCATAAAATTTCGGCCATGTTTTATGGAATTCAATTCTGATGCTTGAAACAAAAGTTATGATGATTTTTCCTAGGTCACTTGTTTGAGATTGGAATTCTAGAGCATGAAAAACCCTAACCTATTAGAACCATATCTCAAAAAATATAGCAAACCAAGATCTAAAATTCTAGAAAGAAGTTCAAAAATATTTCACCTCTATGTGGGTTCAATTCCCGATTTTGAAGCTTCATAGAAAAAATCTTATAGTGAAAATTCCATGATGACCTGTTTGAAGTAGTGAAACCCTAGAATCCAAAGCTTTGATACCAAATGTTATGTAGCCAACTTACAAATAGATAGATCAACGACTTAAAAAGTATCCTCTTCAGAGGGGAAACCTCATTTATACAAATGATAAGACCTCCTTTGTATATATCGGAGTCTAAGGAGTTGATGAGCACTAGTATTGTAGCAATAATGCTGCGACTCCTGGGGCTTCCTACTTTACTTTTTATCAACCCGGTAGTTCGTAACAAACTTGGAAGTGATAGTGCTATATGCACAAGTACTAGCTCTTACTGTAGGCTGTCACTTGATTAGCTGACACAAGTTCACTAGGATCTGAAGCCAACTTCTATGAGTTCTCAAAAGAAGCTTTTACTGTGATGGAAGAAAGCTAACTCTGCAAAGGCTATTCTACTTGTGGGGAGAGAACGAAAACTGAAATGAAACTCAAACCCTAGTTTACCCACTAACCCTACTTTTGCAAGAAAAGAGATGGAAACTACTGAAATGGGTGCCATTAACTTCTGAAAAGGTAAATTGCATTTATTCAAGCTACTTCTGAAGAGAAATGAAAAGAAATCATTTTTTTCACTTTTGAGTATTTTTATGTGGAATTATTATGCTTGTGATTTGACTAGTTGTGCCTGTGCAGAGGTTTGGTGGCAAAGGAAGATGTAGTTGGCTTCTGTAGAAGGTGAGGAAGGTGGGGAGAGGTCCTAAGAAGTCCCTAGTACCCATCTGGAGACTTCCATTGTGATCAGACTTTGAAAAATCACTTGCATGAACTTCTACAGGAGGCTACAGGGGATCTACAGGAGGAGGCCAAAAGTGGTTTTCGGAGGTTTGAAGATGGAAAAATGATGGGAAAAGGGAAATGAAGGCTGGATGAAGGTGTTGAAGGGTCTAGGACTCTACTAATGAAGATCGTGAATGAAGGAGATGGTTAGATTTGTTCAAAGGGCAAGAAGGAAACTTTGTATAAAAACGCAGAAATTAGGGCAGGTTGGCGGAATGTGGTGAATGAGTAGGGAAATCTTGAGGGATGAACTAGTATAGGTTGTGCTATGGAGGAATGATAAGCTAGAATGTTCTACAAGTGAGTTGCACACTTACTTCTCAAAACTAACCCAAGCAAGAACCGAAAAAACAAAGTTTGTCTTATTTTGACCTAAAATCTGACCTAAAAACAGAAAACTGCAGAAAAGAACTCTATGAACAGAAAGTTGTGCAAGAAATCCATGTTAAATGAACATGAAATGGTCTAAGCATGTGAATCCAAACGAATATCAACTTCTCCAACTATCAAAAGTGTGAAAATAGACTATCAAATGGCTAACCTACTGAGGCTTGAAGCCTTCTTATTTATACAAGTGGGGACTCCCAATAGTCCTCCTAAACTTAAGGAACTCAGCTGCCTAAAACTGAAGATGACAGCAGCTCTACTAGACTTTCTCGGCTGCCCCTTGGAATCATCATTGTGGGCCTTTGTACTCTGAGCTGGTGATGGAGAACTCAAGGAAGGGGTCATTAATGAAGGAGACACCCCTCCTATAAGTCCTCAGACTTGTTTCCTCGAATTTGGCTACCAATCTGCTCATAAATGCCCGGTCCTTGTCCAAAAATCTACAATAAACACTCATTAGACTATGTGGCAAAGTGACTATCCCCATTCACTCTTTTGACATAAATATATTCAAAAACATACACAAAACTATTGAGATAATTGGATTAAATGAAAATAATAGGTAGAATGAGCCCATATAGGTACCCATTTCTGGGGCTCATCATCACCCCCCTGCTGAATGGGTTGCTCATCCTCTGAGAAACTAATCCAGTTCTTCATATTTAATAGCTTTAATAGCTTTAATAGCTTCCCTGACATCCCAAGCCTCTAAGGTGCTGTCCTCTTCTCTGTCATGAAAACCTGCTTTCTTGTCCACTTCCTCCCATTGTTTCTATTCTTCCTCCTCCTTGACCCCTTCCAACAGTCCTAGCAGTAGTGGAGGACTGAACTTAAGACCAATCCAGTTGGCTTTCAAGTTTTGCATTGATTGTTTGTATAGGGGCACTCTCACCATAGCCTCCCTCATTCTAGTTGGGGAGTGATACTCCCTGATCTTTAGGCTATGTGACAATGTATTCCACCTTCTCATGCAAGCATGAAGGCAATCATCACCAAATAGTCTCTCCATATCTTCAAAATGAGCGATAACTTGTGCTTGCCTGTCAACATAATCAGGGAGGACTTGAGGGTTGCTTGCAAGGTGTTGATGAGCATAGATGAGAGCTGAGGGATCTTCTGGTTCAGCCCTTATCATCAAGGGCTCGCTTAGCTCTTTTGCCATTATCTTTTGAATTTCCACTGCTCTCCTTTCCTCATGGCTCATCCAAGAAGCCATAGCCATGAGCTGTAGGTCTCCCAATGCAGCATTTGGATCCCATAAATTCATGTCTGGAAGTGCCATATTATGAAGGTAAAATTCTGTTAATTTGGCTTTATCCTCGGCTGAGCTATTATCACATAGATGCATAAACTGACCATAATTTTGCAATGGGATTGTGCCCCTCTGGTCCAATGTTTTAATCTGGAATTGGAGCCACTGGTCTTTGAGATATAATGCATAGGATCTAGATGGTTGTCTGCACTACAAGGCCTCCATTGCCGAGCTGGCCATGCAAGCCATCTAGGCTTCCTTTTCCTGCAACTGCTGTTTCAAAATCAGCACTTTAGCTCCTGCCTGAGATTCTTTTTCTTGTTGTTGTTTCATCAGCATTTCAACATCGGTCTGTGGCTCTTCCTCTTGTTGTTGTTTCTCTACTGCTTCATTATCTGCTAAGGGACCTTCTTGCTGTTACTGCCCTTCCAAGATTGGCAACTTGTCTCCCCCTTGAGTTTCCTGTTCCTGTAACTGCTTTTTTAGCAGTTCATTTTCTTCCTGTAGTTGGGCTCTTCTAATGCTCTCTATGTGCCTTACCATGCCCAACTCCCTTCTCAACTCTCTCAACTTATCTTCCATGTGCCCTATATCTTCAACTCCTTTAGATTTAGAAATTTGCATCCAGGTGTGGATTCTGACCCTTTCTTTTTCTAATTCAAAGAAAAGAGGCACAACGAATTTTTGTGGGATGATCTTCCCACCTTCTAGCAGATTGTAATAGGAGCCTAAATTAGGTTGAGGGCTTGGTTCAGGTATTTCTTTGGCCTTGCCTTCCTCTTGTGACTGTTTCGCTGCCTTCTCTTCTAATTTTTCAGTTTCTTTTAGCTTGGCCAGTGTCTCCTGTAGAGAAGTTTGAGCTTCCTATAGGACTGCTTTGGAGTCCATCAATTTGATTCTTTCCTTCCAGGTGGAGGTTTTGGGACTCCCTCTCTCGTAGGTGATAGAGATATTGGAGGGAGATTCCTCCTTCTTCTCAGTAGGTGCATCCTCAATGATTATGGGTTCTTTTGATGGTGGCTAGGGCTTGCCCACCTTAATCCTGGTGCTCCTCCTAGCTTTGAAATACATAGATGTTTGTCTTTTTCTTTTTCCCTTTTTTTTTGCTGGAGTGCTCAATGCAGCAAGCATAGCTGCTGCTTCCCTTGCCAATGTTTCAGGGGATGTTTCTTCCTGCTGTTCTTTTCCTTCATCTTCTACAGTCTTTCCTATGTCTATTGTTTTTTCTTGTGTCTCTACTATCTCTGGTGGTGTCTTCTCCTTTTCTTGTTGAGTCCCTGCCTTTCCTGTGGTAGCCTTTTTCTGAGCTTTCTTGGGCTTTTTCTTCTCAGCCTCTGTCCTCTTCCTCTTCTCTATTTTTGACACTATTTTCTTTTCTGCCTTAGGTACATCAGTGGATTTGTCAAGTTTCTCCTCTTCTTTCTGCTTCTCCTTTGTTTCATGTTTCTCCTCTGTTTGAATATTTTGTCTCCTCATGAATTTCCTTCTCAATTTCCTCTTTTTGCTCCTCCTCCTCACTGTCAGATGAGCTAATGTCATCAGTCAGAGTTTTGATGTCATCTTCTCTGGACATATTCCTAAAAATTTCCCAAGCTATGGGGATGTTATATTTGTGTAGGGCATCCTCCACCAATAATTTAATGAGGCCATGGTGGGCCAGCTAGTCTGGGACCCCTGCATTCAACTTGGTGCCACATTCTATCAAAGACTGGAAGAGGAAATATAGGAGACTGAGTTTTCTAACTATAGGTAAGTCCATCCCATATCTCAATTCATGCAATAACCTAAAGTGATAACCATAAATTATACTGAACCTCCCTTCATAAGTGATATATTTCATTATCTGGTAACTGGCTTCACTCCATGGAGGAGGTAAGTTTGTCCTTCTAACCCATTTTTATCCTCTACGGGATGCTCCTCAGGCTGAAAAAATGTCTTCCTAGCAACCTGTCCCATTATTATTTTCTCCTTGCTCCAAGGGAGCCCAAGTGGAAGACCTGTGATTCTACTGATAAAATCAGTTGTAAGCTCTAGGGTCAGACCCCTGAAATTAACTGTAGCATGTGTTTTCAAATGGGGTCTTAAGGACATCAAAAATTCTTCAATCACCTCCTCATCATATCCATGAATTCTCTTAAAGAAAGGCATCTAGTTTTCCCTAGTGAAGAGGGCCACCACTTCAGATTGCTCATGCAATTTGTTGGAGTTCAAAGGTTTCTTTCTCATAAAACCTCCTGGCATGGTGTTTAGTGGTTTCTGAAAGTGCTCAGGTGAGGAAAAGAACAACAATTTCCAAAACCGAAAATAGAGAGATAGTTGAATTATTATTATTATTATTATTATTATTATTTTGAAACCAGAGAGGGAATTTCCCGTGTGCTTCTTCTTCACAACATCAATTTGCAATTTCTCCCTCTCCTCAAACTGTTTTCACCCTGAAATTGCTTCTCAGTTTTTGAAAAAAAATCAATACTTTGATAGAACAAAGAATATAACACGGTGTTTTTTCTTCAGAGAGTAGACAAACTTGCAAATTCATTTTTTTTCACACAAGCTTAGTTTCTATGGTTGCATCCTTTTTTTCACAATAGAATGTGAGGAAGAAAAAGACAGATTTTGGATGCAGATAAGAAAATGGAGAGACTATATGGAATTCAGGACAACACAGACAGACTTTAAAACTTCACTTTCCTTTCTTTTTCAACCCAATATTGTATGTTTAATCCACCACCTTATATAGATATATCATGTGCAGAGCAGTTTCTCGAACCTACCTCTTTTCAAGCTCAAATTTGAAAAAAATCTCGAATTTTCCTTCTGCAGAGCTGCTCTCTAGCCTTCCTGTAGAAAGCTTCTTGTAGATAGTGTTCTTGCTCCTGTAGAGCCCAATAGGCAGGAGGGTTTTGAAAAACTAGCAAAAACTGACAGAAAATCATTGGTTCGTTGTTTTGAAGGTGGTAGGTGAGTACTGTAGTCGAAAGCTTCGTAAATGGAAATGAAACAAAAGGGTGGTGGAGGCTTAGACTGCACTGTACTTAACCGGTGGCGTAATTTTTGGTGAGGAGGTGAGGTGGCCAGATGGGTATGTTATCTCCATCTAGACCGTTGGTCCTATGCCAGTGTCATTATGGTTCTTCATGTTTCCTGACCGCCATCACCTCCCTTACTCCTGTTATGCACCGCCACCACTACCGGTTCCAAATTTTTTCTTCCCGAGTTGACATGCCACATGTGCTGACTGCGTATCTGATTGGCAGTTTGGATTGGACAAGGCTCATTTGAATTCCAAGAGGGAGTGTGAACTAAACAAGGGTGGCCAGTTAGCTGGCCACTGATTCCATTTAATCGTGACCATTCCCATAGTTCATGCAGTTTTGAAATAATATTCATTCAATCGAGGAATAGGTTTAGCCACTTACCTGCTTAGTCGTTGTTGTGCTATGCATGCTTCGGACTTTGGCACTTCATTTCCTCGTGGCTGTTGTTGCTGGTGCTCTACATGCTCGACCTTTGGCTTATGCTGGTGATTTCTCGATCAAGCTTTGCTCCTTGCATGCTTCATAAATCCTAGCCACGTTGATCCTGTCTCTGGAGTTTGCTTTTCAAAGGGATCAGTTGCTACAGGAATCCTGCAGGATTTTGAGTAGCTGCTTCTCCTTCTGAAATTTAGGCTGATGCTTGAGTAGGGGTAAAAAAAATAGTTAAAGGAGGTTTTGAATGAAAGAAATAGTAGCTAGAAGGTATCAGGTAAGAATAAGTAAGAACGTTGTTGCTTTATTTGTCATCATTTTTTGTGTTTACAAAATGAAAGAAACATAATTTCTGTATTTGTTTATGTAGGGAAAGAAAAAAATGAGTGGAAATGTGGGTGTGCAGGGATGAAATGGAGAGTTAGGTGGATGGATGGTGGCAGGGAGGCTCACAGGCCTTCTAGAAAAATTTCCAACCCTCGGGTCCTTCTCTGAAATTGATTTTGGCCTTTCTGTAGTTTCTACAGGATCCTCTTGTAGAATACACAGAGTTTCCTGTAGGATGCGAAATTTTTAGAAAAAATGAGACCAAGGCTTGGGAAAGGATAACAGTGATGGAGGGATGGACTATGAAGGGTGTATGTAGCCTGGCCATGTCTTTTTCTTGTGTGACCCTCCTGCAACCTGCAATTCATTCAAAAGAAGTTAGGTTTTTTTTTTTTTGAGATAGCTGGGGTGCCTCCAAGAGGTTTTCACCCTCACTGCCTGCCCTGGGCGCCTCCAAGAGGTTTTCACCCAGGGATCTTTTATTCCTTTTTCTGTTTTTTCTGTTTTTTTCTTTTTTCCTTTTTTCTCTTTTTTTTCTTTCTTTTTTCTATTTTTTTTCTATTTTTTTTTTTGTTTGCTCAGGGTGTGGGTGGAGTGGAGACAAGGACCTGCTCCACTACCAACACTGTTTTACCCAGATTCTCAATGAATTCCTGCTTGGAAAGGGGCTTCCTGTAGATCTTCAATCTATGCCCATTGACGAGCATGGGGATGGCTTCTTCATCTATGGTCCGGATAAGGACTGAACCATTATCATTGCATTTTTCTACTGTATATGGTCCCAGCCATCTTGTCCTCAGTTTGCCCTTGAAATCTTTGTATCTTGAATCATACAATAGTGCCCAATCTCCTTGCTGGAATTGTTTTTCTTTGAGGTGTCTATCATGCCATATTTTTCTTTGAAGTTGGACTACCTCTGAGTGGAGAAGGGCCTGCATTCTCTGTTCATCCAATCCATTTAGCTGAAGCAATCTTTCCTTTTGTGCATGGCTAAGATCTAGGTCCAGCTGAGCTACCATCCTTAATGTGTTATATTCAAATTCTATTGATAGCAGAGCCTTCTTCCTGTAGACTAGCTCATAGGGTGTAAACCCTCTGGTGGTTTTTCAAGTGGTGTTATAGGCCCAAGTGGCCTCAACGAATTGATCTGCCCAATCTTTTCTGCTGTTGCTCACTACCTTAGTCAAATTCCCTTCCAAAGCTCTGTTAGTGACTTCCACCTATCCATTTGCTTGCGGATGATAAGGGGTGGAAGTTTTGTGCTTAATCTTGTGGTGTGTGAGTAGGTATTCAACCAAATTGGAGGTAATCTGACTTCCTTGATCTGTGACTAACTCTCTTGGATAGCCAAACTTGTAGAAGATATTTTCCCTCAAAAACTCAACTACTTTTTCTTCTGTTGCTGCCTTGATCATCATTGTTTCTGCCCATTTCGTCAGGTAATCAGTACACACAATGATGTAAGATTTCTTTTTGAAGGAGGGTTGATAAGACCCATAAAGTCCATGCCCAACTTCTCAAATTCCTTGAAATTCACTTGAGGTTGTAGGGGAATCTAATCCCTTGGAGTAGATTTTTCCATCCTTTGACATCGGTCACATTAGCTGATGTATCTCCTGACATCTTGATGAAGATTGGGCCAATAGTATCCTGCTTGCAAAATTTTGAAGGCTGTCCTCTTTGCTGCAAAGTGGCCCCCACAAGGCCCATCATGACAAGTTAGGAGGATGTCAAAATCTTTCTCCTCCCTAACACATCACCTAAAAATCTGATCTAGGCCAAGTTTAAAAAGATTTCCCCCAATCCAAGTGAATGGGGCACTTTTCCTCATGATCTCGCTCTTCTCTTTTGAGGACAGGTGTGGTAGAAATTTTGCTGAAACCAAATAATTTGTTATATCACCAAACCATGGAGAGAGTACTGAAATAGAAAATAGGTGTTCATCCAGCATTTGATCATCCACCATTCCTTCTTCACTTGCAAGAAGATCTAGTCTAGACAGAAAACCAGCAACAACATTTTCCTTACCTGGCTTATCAACAATGGTCAAATCAAACTGCTGCAATAAAAGTAACCATCTAATAATACGAGCATTTACATCTAGTTTATTCATCAAATACCTAATTGCAGCATGATTAGTGTGTACAAATGTTTGATAGCCAATGATGTAGTGTCTGAACTTGTTTAGGGAATGGATTACAGCTAGGAGCTCCTTTTTAGTTACAATGTAGTTTAATTCTGCCTTGGACAAGTTTTTACTGAAAAATATATGGCATAAGGCAGCTTCTCTTCAACTTTCCCTAAGGCTACTCCTCTTGCTTTTTTTGAGGCATCTATGTGAATGTGGAAAGGTACGGCCCAGTTTGGACCTCTCAAGATTGGGGCAGTTACCAGCTTACCTTTCAAGGCATCCAGAACTTCTTGACAGCTGTCAGTCCATATGAACTCAACATCTTTTCCCAAAAGACCAAACAGTGGAGAGGTTAGCTAACTAAAATCCTTAATGAATCTTCTATAATACCCTGCTAAGCCTAGAAAACTCTGAACATCTCTTACCTTTTGAGGAGGTGGGACCCTTTGGATGATAGTAATCTTGTTGGGGTCCATCTGTAATCCTTGCTGAGAAATTGTATGACCTAGCACGGTCCCTTCAGTCATCAGGAATTCGCACTTTTCATGATTGAGGGACAGGTCCATTTCAATACACTTGGCTAAGACTTTTCCCAGGTTAGTCAAAGCTTCGTAGAAGTTAGAACCATAAGGGGTAAAGTCATCCATATAGATCTCCATTGAATCATGAACTAGTGCAGCAAATATGCTCAGTACTGCTCTATGGAAAGTGGTGGGAGCATTTCACAACCCAAAAGGAAGGACCAGGTATGCAAAAGTACCCCATGGACAAGTGAAAGTGGTATTATCTTGATCTTCCGGGCTGATTTGGATATGGTTGTACCCACTAAACCCATCTAGGAAGGAGAAGAAATTTTTCCTTGCCAGGCCATCTAACAATTGATCTATGAAGGGCAAAGAGAAATGGTCCTTCTTGGTGGCCTTGTTTAGTTCCCGATAATCTACATAGATTCTTCACTTCCCATTTTTCTTTGGCACTATCACCAAAGGAGAAACCCATTCACTGTCAGAGATGGGGTAGATGAATCCTGAATCCAACAACTTTTGCATTTCTTCTTTGACAATATCTTTAAGGGCTGGATTCATCCTCCTCTGAGGCTACCTGACTGGTTTACAATCTTCTTTAATGTAAATGTGATGAGTACAGACTAAAGGGTCAACTCCCTTCATCTCCTTATAGCTCCAAGCAAAAGCATCTAAATGATTTTTCAATAAGCTACATGGTTCTTTCTCCTGAGAGATGGATAGGGATGAGTTGATCTTCAACGTTTTTTCTAGGCCGAATTCCACATTCTTAACTCGAAGAGAGGTCAGATTAGCCACACAGAGATCAACTAAAGGATTGGCTTGGGTTTCTTCCACCAGTTCTTCTGATAACAACAGATTGGGGGGTGGATTCTGAATCAAATTTTCAATAAGGTCATCCTCGGTTTGTGGAGCACCCATGGTAGCTTCTACTGTACACAATGGTGTGGAATATACTTCATCCTCATCTTCCTCCTCCAACCAGAGAGGTAAATCATGTTCTAGTAGAGGTTGGGCAGGAGGATAGAGGACTAGCTGTTTGGACATATGCCCATTCTTTATTTTCATGTTCCCAGCTCGATAGTTGATGTAGGCATTTGCAGTAGCCAACCAAGGTCTCCCTAGAATGAGAGGATACCGAGTGAGCTTTGCCTTCAACTGGTGAACCAAGAAAGTAGCTGGGTACTCCCATGAATCAATAGAGACCATGACATCTTCCATAATCCCCTCAAGGGTCACGGTGTAGTAGTCTACTAATTGCAGTACTGTTGAGGTCTTTCTTAGGGAACCCTGAAGGTTGAATTTGAGCATAGTGTCCCTGGTCATCACATTAATGGCATCCCCTACATAAATCAAGGTATGGAGGATTATGGTGCCATTAATGTGGACATCGACTATAGGATTCCCAGGGTCTAGATATTTTGGACAGATTACCTTCCCTAACATCAGGTCAGACAATTGTCCTATGACATTGATAGTTGGGGCATCTCTCTTGCGCCTACCTGGGTGCCTGAAGCACTTCTCCTTGATCATCTTGTTGTATATAGCCACATCCTTTATGGCTTGGAGAAGTGGTATTTTTACACATAACTATTTCAGTTCTCCCAGAAGTTTAGTTTCTTCTGGGGTTGGTTGTGTGGTTCCAGTTAGTCTCTCAGGAAAGGGTGGAATGACTTTGGGTTCACTTTCCTATTTCTCTTCCTCATCCTCCTTAGGAGGAGGTTGGCTATCTAGGAGAACCTTCCTAGATCGTAGGTAAATCTCCTGAATCTCCACAGCATAGGTTGGGCATGATGTTTCTCCACTATATACCTGCTGGGCCTGTCTGTTATTGGTGTTCGGGTTCGGTTGAGCAAGTATTTGGGGTTGTCTTGGAGGAGCAGGTGGTGGAGGCAAAAGAGTGGGAGGAGAGTTATACTGGGGCCTTCACCCCTGATGAGGTGCATTCCACTGAGGCTGTGGTTGAGCATAAGAGTGAAACGAGTGAGCAACTGGCAGAGCCTAGTATTGAGGAGGATATGACCAAGGAGGGGGTGTGGACCAGGAAGGATGAGCAGGGGGACCCCAAGAAGGCATGGAAGTGGCTTGATTGGGGTTGTAATAGCTCTGGGATGTCCCTTGCACTCCCTGCTGGTAAGGTCTGGGTCCATGTGGCCTCCTTTGGTTCATGAAATAGAGTGGTTCAGTGGCCCCTTCAGCCCCTGATATACAGCTTTGATTTCGGGCAAGGAAGGACACTGATTTGTAGGATGGTCTTGTTCACAGACTACACACACTTCTATAAAGTGCAGTGGACATTTGTTCCTAGGATGGTTTCTCGTGCACCTGGGACAAAATATGGCCAAAGCTCTATCGGCTTCCTCTTGTTTCCTTTCGACATGCAAGGTATCCATTTGCATGGCAAGAGTCTGCCTCACCTAGCTCTTGAAATCTTCAAGTCAATTTTCAAGTTCGTTTCTAAGGGATGAGCTGGATGAGGATGTACTGGCTAAAGGTTGACTTCCCCTACCTCTCTTTCTAGCTGACCTGGAATGGTTTCTAAACACAATATTTATGTCATCATAGGGTAGTTGGTATATGTCTCCCCCAGCTAGCAAATGGAGGGTATCTAGAAGGTCTTCAGGGAGTCCTCTGAGCAGAACCAACTTCAGGGATTTAGGGTCAAGTGTGCACCTGGCCCTTTTATAACTGAGTTGAAACCTCTCTTCATAGTCTTCTAAAGATTCATCACTACCCATGGTCATTCAGAAGATTTCTTCCTTGGTTTCCTTTGACCTGCAGTAGTCCCGGTATTTGTTGTTAAAGGCTTGCTGCATCTGAGCCCAAGTTGTGATATTGTTTCCAGGTAACCCCATGAACCAGCGCAAGGCTGCATCCTTGAGGGTGGAAGGAAACAGTTTCAACTTCTGCTCGTCTTCTGCATAGTCATAGGTTTGACAGAGAACAACAAATTCAAACAAGAAAGTATCAGGATCTTCGGTAGTCATTCTATGGAAGTGAGGTAAGGTTGAATGACTTATGTTTTTCATTTTTGTGTCCCCATTGGTCTCCGGGATAGGAAAAGCACCTTCAATTATTTCTCCATTCTCTCTAACATTTCTGTTTTTAGCCATGGTCTCAGGAGGAATGGTTTCTTGCTCTTCTTCTATTATAGGATCTTTGTATATCTCTGGAGGTTCACCTATAGGTTATTTTGGATCACTGCCACCAAAGAAGAGAGAAGGGTGACTCAGTGATGTGTTGGGGGTGTTGCATAGGAATTTTCCTGAATTGTCTCTGTTCCTACAAGGCATGAAAGGAAATCTCTTTTTTTTTGGGTGATTTTTTTGTTTCCTTTTCTGCTTGTACCTGCAAAAATTGAAATGGATTGAACAACAAATTGCACTAACTGAAATAAACCTGGCTAAAATGAAAATTGTAGAATTGAAATGAAAGCAAGAGGTGACTAATCTACTTTGCTGAAATGAAATTGCAGAATTGAAATGAAAGCAGGAAATGCCTAATCTACGCTTGCTTAAATGAAATTGCAGAATTGAAATGAAAGTAGGAAATGACTAATCTACTTTGCTGAAATGAAATTGCAAAATTGAAAGGAAAGTAGGAAATTCCTAATCTACTTTAGCAGAATTGAAAATGTAGAATTGAAATGAAACAACTACTCTACTTTTGCTGAAATAAACTGTTTAGTAGAAGGTTGCAGTAGAAAATAGAAAAAAAGCAATAATCACAAAATACTTTGACGCTTCCTCGGCAACGGTGCCAAAAAGTGGTGAGCACCAGTATTGCAACAGTAATGCTACAACTCTTGGGGCTTCCCACTTTACTTTTTATAAACCTGGTAGTTCGTAACAAACATGGAAGTGACGGTGCTATATGCACAAGTACTAGCTCTTACTGCAGGCTGTCACTTGATCATCTGGCACAAGTTCGATAGGAGCTTAAGCCAACTTCTATGAGTTCTCAGAAGAAGTTTTTACTGTGATGGAAGAAAGCTAACTCTATAGAGGGTATTCTACTTGTGGGGAGAGAATGAAAACTGAAATGAAACTCAAACCCTAGCAAACCCTAGTTTACCCACTAACCCTACTTTTGCAAGAAAAGAGATGGAAACTATTGAAATGGGTGCCATTAACTTCTGAAAAGCTAAATTGCATTTATTCAACCTACCTCTGAAGAGAAATGAAAATAAATCATCATTTTGCACTTTTGAGTATTTTTATGTGGAATTATTATGATTGTGATTTGATTGGTTGTGCTTATGCAGAGGTTTGGTGGCAAAGGAAGATGGAGTTGGATTTTTCAAAAGGTGATGAGGGTGGGGAGAGGTCCTAAGAAGTCCCTAGTACCCTTCTGGAGACTTCCATTGCGATCAGACTTTGAAAAATCACTCGCATGAACTTCTACAGGAGGCTGAGGGAATCGACAAGAGTTTCTACAGGAGGATCTACAGGAGGAGGCTAAAAGTGGTTTTTGGAGGGAAAATGGAAATGAAAGCTGGATGAAGGTGTTGAAGGGTCTAGGACTCTGCTAATGAAGACCAAGAATGAAGGAGATGGTTGGATTTGTTCAAAGGGCAAGAAGGCAACTTTGTATAAAAATGCAGAAATTAGGGCAGGTTGGCGGAATGTGGCGAATGAGTGGGGAAATATTGAGAGATGAACTGGTATAGGTTGTGCTATGGAGGAATGATAATATGGAATGTTCTACAAGTGATCTGCACACTTATTTCTCAATACTGACCCAAGCAAGAACTGAAAAACAAAGTTTGTCTTATTTTGACCTAAAAACAGAAAACTGTAGAACAGAACTCTATGAACAGAAAGTTTTCCGAGAAAGCCATGGTAAATGAACATGAAATGGTCTAAGCATGTGAATCCAAATGAATATCAACTTCTCCAACTCAAAACATCACACTAGCAATTGCATGAAGGGAAAAAATCATGGTCCCAAGGAGGGAGAAAGGAGGTCAAGACCTGTTGGTAGCCTTTTTGGATCTTTCTCTATTACTACAACAAACTACTTAAGAAACTTGAAGCAAGAACAACTAATTTAACCATCAAAAGCAACCTATTTTACCAAAGCAAGATTTAACCTAAACAACAGAAATTATCTTATGAATGCAAGCTAAAAGCATATAAATACACAAAGGAAGTGTTGGGAAACTTGGGTTGGGCCCTAACCCAAGAGCTTCAGTCCTCTAGGAAAGATTAGTGCTGGTTCAAAACTGGATTCATCTTCATTGATCAAAAAATAATAGTTACATCACAAAACTGTCTGCAAAAAGAGCTCGAAAATGAGCTAAGTACAAGGCTGCACAAAAGTGCAAAAATAGACTATGAAATGGCTAACCTACTAAGGCTTGAAGCCTTCTTATTTATACAAGTGGGGACTCCCAACATTCCTCCTAAACTTAAGGAACTCGGCTGCCTAAAACTGAAGATGACAGTAGCTCTACTAGACTTGCTCGGCTGCCCCTTGGAATAATCATTGTGGGCCTTTGTACTTCGAGCTACTGATGGAGAACTCAAGGAACAGGTCATTAATGAAGGAGACACCCCTCCTATAATTCCTTAGCCATGTTTCCTCGAGTTTGGCTGCCAATCTGCTCATAAATGCCTGGTTCTTGTCCAAAAATGTCCAAAAATCTGCAATAAACACTCATTAGACTGTGTGGCAAAGTGACTATCCCCCTTCACTCTTTTGACATAAATATATTCAAAAACATGCACAAAACTATTGAGAATGGTGGATTAAATGAAAATAATAGGCAGAATGAGCCCATATAGTTACCCATTTCTGGGGCTCATCAGGGGTCACAATATAATCATAGCCTACATAACAATAATAATGTAAGGGCACAATAATAAGAATAATGGGCTTCTATGGGGCACAAAAATAACAATAGCATGGCTACACTAACAATAAAAATAAGGGGGCTACACTAGTATTATAGGGACCTAACAAGGAAATAGTTGCGGACCCAACACTAAAAATTCCACCTGATGTATTATTTCGGTCTGATGGACTCCATGCCCAATTTGAATCTGTGAAGCCACGTAGATTCACTCCCTATGTTTGTATGTACCATATTCCAAACGTAGTAATACCTATGACGTACCATAGAACATGATTAGTTTCCCTCCAAAATAACGTGGTTGGCCTAACCATAGCTTGGCTCAATTGGTTTACTGCATAGCACATCTCTGGTTCTGTGTTCACAAGATACATTAGTGAACCCACCAACTACCGGTAAATAGTAGCATCCACTCCCTCACCTGAAGTGGCATCCTCCTTCCTCTAGTTAGTCTCTAGAGGTGTCTCCATTGGTTTTCAACTATCGATTCAGAACCTATAAAGTATCTCGTTGGCATACTTTCCCTTAGAGACAAACAGTTCCCCATCACCTTGCCATACTTCCAATCCAAGGAAGTAGTGCATGAGACTCATGTCCTTCATTTCAAACTCTCTTGCAAGGTTCGCCTTGCAAGATCTGATCATCTGCTCATCACCAGTTAAAATCTAGTCAACATATAAGACAATAACTAACAATTTACCTTTTACCAAGATATGATAGAGGTTTTCATCCACTTCACTTTTGGTGAAGCCCAAACCAGTGAGATAGATATTGATCATGGTGTAACAAGCACAAGGTGCTTTCTTGAGACCGTATAACACTTACTTGAGTCTGCACACATGAGACTCTCGATCAAAAGTCTCATAGCCTTTTGGTTGCTTGATATACACCTCCTCCCCAATAAATCCATTGAGGAATGTTGTTTTTACATCCATCAAGTGGATTTTCCACCCCATCTATGTAGCCAGAGCAAGAATTGATATTATGGATGAGTACCTTGCTACATGAGAAAAGGTCTCCTCATAGTCAATCCCCTCAAATTGAGAGTACTCCTTGGCCACAAATCCAACCTTGTACTTTTCTATGTTTTTGTTGCTGCATGCTTTATCTTGAAGATCCATCTTGATGCCACAATTGATTTATCTATTGGTATTGGGACCACTTCCCAAACACTATTCTTTATAATGGATTCATATTCCTCCACCATTACATCAACCCACGTAGGTTTCTCTGCTTCTTCCTTGAAAGAGGATGACTTAGTCTCTACAAGCTCAGTCATTAGAGCCATGTAACAAGTGTACCGATTTGGTGACCTTCTCTACCTGTGTTGATTTGAAAGTGCACCCACATTCTCCCTCGCATCTTGCACAACTCTCTCACCTTCCCTAGTCCTTTTCCTGCCTTCTCTGGATGGTTATTCTTGAGTGGTTGTCTCCACTTGTTGCTCCTCAATTTGTGTTTTCTCCACAACTTCCTAAGGCTCCTCCTTTGGAGCTAAATCTTCTCTTTCAGTGGGATCTGAAGCTCCCTCTCAAGGGAGAACCGCATCACTTTGTCTTCATCAAATTTTACATCCCTTTGCACAACTGTTATTCTCAAGGATAGAAAGTACACACGGTAGTTGTGGGGAGTTTTTGGGTAACTCATAAATACCCCCAATTATGTTGTTAGCTCTAGATTCTTCCTTGATTATTTGGAGACATGGCAGTAAATAGGGGCTCCAAAAATTTTGAAGTGCGACACAACTGGCTTTCTGAGAAAGCCTCCTTTGATGTAATCATGTCCATGATCCAATGAGGACTCTGCTTCTACAAATAGATTGTTGTTTTACATGCCTCAACCAACAAATGCAGAGGTAGGCCTTGATCATGCAACATCACCCTCGTTGCTCCCACAATGATATGGTTCTTCCTCGTAGCCACCCCGTTCTTCTATGGGTTGTAGTATGTTGTCAACACTCATCGAATGCCTTCTTTTCATAGAAATTTTTAAATCCATTTGACACATACTCACCTCCATTATCGCTCTTGAGAGCCTTCACCTTCTTGTTGGTTTGTTTCTCAACTAGTGCCTTGAATTCTACAAACTTCGAGAATGTCTCATCTTTCTTATGCATGAAGAAGATCTAGAACTTTCGCGAGCATTCATCAATAAAAATGACAAAATATTGGTGCTTGGAAGTGGAGGCTATCTAGAAAGGTACATAGACATTAGAGTGGATCCTTTCCTGGACTACATGTGCTTTGTTGTCCCAATCATGGAATTTGTATTTTTTGTACTTCTCCAAGGTATATCCTTTGCATACATCCTACTGCTTAAGTTCTCCTTTGTGGATGCCTATGGTTATCTATTGCATGATATTCAAAGTGCCATGATGCAAATTACTAAGTCTTCTATCCCAAATTTCACCAACATCGCGGCTTTGCACCTTCTCCGAATTTGCGCTCAATGTAGCGCAATCCTCCAAATCTAGCTTGTGCATGTTCTTCACACAAATACTTATCTACTTTACCTATTCCATGGCTCTATGTCTCACAAATTCCTTTCCTTTGTTGAACATCACATCATAACCACAGTCTTCCAAAATTTAATAGAGATGTTATTTTTCTTTAGGGTCGAAACGAACATGACATCCTTGAGCTTGAGGTGGTAGTCTAACTCCTTCTAAAAGGTGATTGTACCAATCCCAGTTAAGCTATACCTTCTATTGTCCCCCATCTCCATGTGCGGTTAGCAATCGGGAATGACGAGCTATCGAGTTGAGGCCCGTTCAGATCGGACAGAAGAAAGAAGCAAAGGGGTCAAAATAGAATAGAGGGGCGAGGTACGGAGTCGTGACTCTTAGAGGTAGGAGGGCGAGGGAAGAGGGACTATATGATTCGGTGAGGAGATCCAATCTCGTCAGACTCGTCAGTTGCAAATATTTCTCCTCTAGGTCATTGAAAAAATGTCTACTTTCTTTCATGTGGAACGATTCACCTGATTCCAAGTACCACGTGCTCCCCATCACTGTATTAGACATGCATGCAATGAGGGTAAATTCAAGCTTGAACTATGAAGCCAAAGCTTCACCTGCTACTCTTCCTAAGGTCTTCTTCCTTGCCTTCTTGTGTGGACATTTCATGGCATAATGCCCGAAGTCATGAAAATGCAGCATTTAATTTTTGACAAATATTTCTTACTGCCCCCTTGACTAGATTCTAGTTTGGATTGGGATTTCTTCCTTTTCCCTTCTTTTCCTTTCCAGCCAATGCAATTTTTTCTTCATCTACACCCTTGGATGAAGTCCCATATATGGTATTTTGCCTTATTTCCTCCTGTATCAAATCGTACTATAAGTGCTCCCAACTTTGGTAGTTTCTCCCTCCCATTCGCTAAATCTTGATAGTTGTGCCAACACTTGGGAAGGCCCAGAAGAGCTAGGGTTATCAAGTATTATTCAAGGACATTAACACTGAACCCGCAAATTTCATCACAACACTATGTAAACTTGCTTTATACTATAAAATTGTGTCATTCTTCTACATCTTGATACTTCGAAGCTTATCCTTGAGTGCTAGCTTCCTGTGGTCACTACTATTCATGAACAATTATGTCAGTGCTTTCCACATTGCGAATAGAGATTCTTTTCCATGGATATTTGAGACAATATGATCTTGTACTCCCTCGAAGATTATTCTCCTCTCATTGGCTACATCTTTCTTCCACTAAGAAATATTTTTCTCATCATATGCTTGAGGTTTTGTAATATATGTCTTGATGTATTCTAGAAACACATTGTCATCCAAGAGTTCCTACATGCAGTCCCTCCATGCAAAGAAATTAGAGTTTCCTTTCAAGGCATACTCTAGCCTTAGTCCATTGAAGGCCATCTTCTCATCTCTAAAGAAATCCCGCTACACTGATCTTCAAATTTGAGCCTATGAGAAACAACTTTGAATTTCCTACTCTAATGTGAATCTAGCTCTAATACCATGTAGAAATTAGGTTGTAGATTTGCAATTTCTCATGAAGTTTTAATCAAAATGACAAGACGCAAACCTACACTACTACTTTTTGGACATTAATTCACAATTTATAACAAAAATATCAGACATGCAAGAAGAAATAACACACATGAAAAAAGTATTTTTATCTTGGGAAAGACTCTACTAAAAACCCTAATATCTACTTGCATTAATCAAATGAATAGAGATGTATTACAATTTCTTTGCTCAAATGAGCTCACCTTGCAAGTGCACAACCTATGTCTCTGCTAACTAACGGGTTCTGCATCTCTTTACAAACTTCTGCACATCTGATCTCAACTTCAGCCAATAATAATGTCTCTTCAACAAGTCATAAGTCTTTTCCTATCCAAAATATCCTCCAAGACCCCCACTATGCTTTTCTTTGATCAGGCTCTCCCTCATGGAATAGTCTGCAATGCATAGTTGGTTATTTTTTAAAAGAATACCACCTTGGATCATTTAATCAAGCCATTGACTCCCATCTTGAGTAGTGGGATGTTTACAAGCTTCAAAGGCTTCCTTGAATTTTGTATCCTCCTCATACAACTCCTTGATAAAATCAAATCCCAACACTTGAATTTGACTTTCCTGCAACAAAAGTCGCCTCTTTCTCAAAGAATCTACAATTTTGTTAGATTTACCACTGATATGCCTCAAAACAAATTTAAAGCTTTGTAGGTACTCAACCCATATAATATGTTTCTAGTTCAAATTAGGTTGTTTCATTTTATATTGAATAGCATGATTATATGTATACAAAACAAATTCCTTATACAAAAAATAATTCCTCCACTTTTTAAGATCTTGAACCACTGCATAAAACTCCTTGTCATAGGTTGTGTACTTTCCTCTAGCCTCATTCAACTTCTCGTTGTAATAAGCTATCGGTATGTCCTCCTCGTTAAGTATTGCTTTGATTGCATCATTGTTGGCTTCATTCTTCACTTGAAAAGGTTTATTAAAATTTTTAAGAATAGGTAATGGTTGTTCTATAATTTTCTTCTTTAACATTTCAAATCCTCTTTCAGCTTCATCAGTCCACCAAAATGGTTGTTTATTCTTCTTCATTGTCTCTACAATTGGTGCACTCATCTTGCTGAAATTTCTAATAAACTTCCTATAAAAACTTACCAAACCATGAAAACTTCTAACTTCAAAAACACTTTTGGGAGAGGGCCATTCAAGGATAACTTTCACCTTACCTGGATCCATCTTCAATCCTTCTCTAGAAATCACAAATCCTAAATATACAAGCTCTAACTTCAAAAAGGAACATTTCTTCAAATTCACAAGCAACTTCTCTTGTTGTAACTTCTTCAGTACATATCTCAAATGTCTCAGATGCTCTTCCTTAGACTAATTGTACACTAAAATGTCATCCAGGTAAAAAATCACAAACTTCCCTATAAACTCCTTTAGTACTTCATTCATCAACCTCATGAAAGTACTAGGTGCATTGGACAAACCAAATGGCATTACCTTCCATTCATACAAACCCTCACTAGTTTTAAAATCAGTTTTCCACTCATCTCCCTCTCTAATTCTAATTTGATGGTATCCACTCTTCAAATAAATTTTATAAAACCAATTGGCACCACTTAAACAATCCAATAAATCATCAATATGTGGCAGGGGAAAATAATACTTGATGGTAATTTTATTTAAAGCTTTGGAGTTTGTACACATGTGCCATCCACCATCCTTCTTTGGAGTCAACACTATGGGTACAACACATGGACTAAGACTTTCTTTGATCAATCCCTTATCTAATAACTCCTGCACTTGCTTCTTGATTTCTTCATTCTCTTTAGGTGTCATGCAATAGGTATCTTTATTAGGCAGACTTTCTCCTGGTATCAAGTCAATATGATGACTAATACTCCTCATTGGTGGTAACTCACTTGGTAGATCATCCACCACAATATCATGGTATTCTTCTAGCATTTCTTGAATCTCTACAGGAAAATCATAAATAGTACTAGAAGTAAGTATTACTCTAGGCTAGCCCCACGGGGGTAAGTGAGTTGGTAATCACAATGCGGTGAAGTTCGTAAGAAAGGCGGGCTCCGTACTAAAGGTCACGAGTTCAATTCCCCCGAACTAACCTGGGGCTGTGGAGAGGGGTGGGTGCAGTTTCCCAAGGGTTATAGTGGTAGCAGTCAAAATCGACCCCGTGTAACGTGAGTTGCAAGGCTACTCTAGTTGTCAATTCATCTGTTAACAAAAAAAAAGTATTACTCTAGGCTTGAAAATAATAGAAAAAATTATCTCTTCTAGTTCCAACTACTACAAAAATCCCTTGCCACTCATTAACAACGCCTTTGAAACACTAACTCTAGAAGTCCCTTCTTCCCACAATGGAAACAAAGTATGGTTGATGAATCCTTTTGGAACCTATAAGTATTTATGTTACCATCATGCACCACACTTCTATCAAATTGCCATAACCTTCCCAGCAAAATGTGACATACATCCATCGGTATCACATCACACAAAATATTGTCTTCATAAGTACCAATCATGAGCTCTATCTCACACTACCCATTCACCAAAATTTGATGTCCCTTCTACAACTAAGATGATTTATATGGTGTCGGATGCTTCTGCTTCTTCAGCTTCATCTTTTCTACAACCTTTGTAAACACTAGGTTGTCTGTACTACCAATGTTAATCACTACTTTAGAGAACTTACCTTGGATTTTGCAAATAGTCTGAAATGATGATTTCCTCTGGTCTATTTCTACCACTTCCTTCTCCTATTTGATCACCACCTTATTCAACATCAGGGCTTCTCCCGTCTCTGGCACATTTTCTGCTTCCTGCACCTCTATCTCCACCTCTTCTACTAGAGTTGCAACAGTGTTCCTTTGACATGGTTCTCTACTCTCTAGATATTCAAAATCCATATGTCTGAGATTTCCACACATGTAGCAATGAACCTCTCTCCTACCTCTTCCTCTTCCTCTGGAAAAGTATCTTCGTCCTATGTACTCTCCTTCATGTTGTCATTGTGGACTAGAACTACTAGCCCCATCATTTGCTGAAATATATCTTTATTTGTTGTGTTGTTGTCATCTGCCTCTAACAACATCTTTACCTCTACCAGCTTGTTTCCTTGTAACATTCTCCTCTATTTTGAAAGAAAGTTGGTATGCCTCCTCTACTGTCCTTGGTGATAGTACACTAATTTCATCCTAGATATCCAATTTAAGTCCATTATGTACCTTTCAGTCTTTTTTGCAAAATCTTCCACATATCCAACTCTAATATTCACCTTATATAACTCCTTTGTATATTCTCTGACTGGCATACATCTTTGCCTAACGTTTCGCATGTTCCTAAATAAAGTCAGATAGTAATCCTTTGGTAAAAACTTCCCTCTTAGCTTTGATACCATCCTATCCCAACTCTTGATCTTCTACTTTTTCTTTCTTCTTCTCTCTATCTGCACACCATCCCACCAGAGAGTTTCATGTCCCTTTAACCTTGTTACTGCAAACTTGACTTTCTTCATCTTGTTCATTTCTTCATATTCAAAGAATTTATGCATTTTTGTGATCCATTCAATAATCTCTTATGGGTTCATGTTAATTGTGTAAGAAGGCAAATATGGTTTGGGTTTCATAACAGATCCCAAAACTAATTTGAATATCTTAGCGTCTATTGGTTCTTCCGTCCTATCTTCTTCTTTTGAAGCTTCTTCCTCCTCAAAACTCACATCTCCAGCTTCTAGTTTTCGGTGTCGACCAGTCTCCATTTTTTCCATTCGCTTTTCTAATTTTTGTATTCCCCTTAATACCTCTCTATTGCAAACATTTATTTGTCCTATTCTTTCTTTTACACCTCTAATAGCTCTAGGCAGCATGATTTATGTTCCTAAAGCAGACATAGGTTCTGCTTTGATACCACTTGATGAAAATCTAACTATGATTTATTTAGAATCAGTCCCTCTTTGAGTTGGTTCCCTTTAGTAGGTGCTTCCTCCAATTCCCCAATCAAAATCCATGTTAAAAACATGATGACAAACTTAAGCGCAATGGAAAATTTTAATAAAAAGGGGAAAAAACACTATTGTGGCTTCTCGTATCTCAAGTCTCAGGCCAAATGACTTCTCGGAGCCAAGATCTCATAACTTTAACTTCTCGTTGTCTTGGGACTTCACGCATTTTGGATATTGAGTTTTGACAATTTTGTTAAATTTAATTTAAACAACCCTCTGAGGTTCTAACCTCCAATATGGCCCACTCACCTTTATAAGGAATTGCTCCAAAACATTTGACAGGGACTTGGAACGGAAATATTTCCGTCATCGTCACGTGACAGTCTCAGGTCTCAGAACTTTTAAAGAATTGAAATATTATGAGGTTCTAATATTTTGATATCTAAGTTTTGGTTCTTTGTTACGACAATTGTCAATAGATGATCTCAGCCCTGGAACTTGACAAACTTCTCTAAAAAGGAAAAAGAAATGGTTAAGTGTTGGCTTCTCTTAGCTTAAACTCATATTTAATCTTTTGATTCATTTGAGCTTCGGTGTTCTTCTGCCCTTTCCTCTTGGCTCCCTCCTTCAGCTCTACTCCTCACTTAAACAACCCTTGACCTTTTCTATTCCTCCTGCAACACTCTGAAGACAATACATGTATGTGCATGGACTCTCAGGTTTGTTTAATTAAATACAAGGTTTGAGTGAGCTCGGAGTTCTCAAGCCAAAATCTCCATGCATAAAACTATCTCCTCTCCACTCCACTTTCATTAATCAAAAGAAATATATGAGAATTACATTATTTAGTTCAGATCCTTGAAGATAGGATCTAAAGACCCATTTGGGGAAAATTGAACTAAAACTACAAATACTACGACAAATTGTATATTTTAATTAATTACATGTCTAATTAAATAAAATCCTAGCTTAACAAACCACACATTGAGGAAACAAATCCTCTGGTAAAAAAATTTGACCTCTCGGTCAAAGAGAAATTATGGATGCCCCTGCATCAGTTTTCATGAAAACTTCCTTGTGTAGGCTAATTTTTCTGTCCAAAAGCAAAGATGAAGTCTTTCAAAGTTAAAGAAGTATAGACCATTTTCAAAAACACACTCTTGATATTCCATATTAGTGAAGATAGTTCTAAATAACATTTTGGATCCTAGTTTTATATCTACATGTCCTATATGCTTCCAACAATATTTAACCACCAAATTAGGGCCCTCTTGGTTGTTTATATGCCCATTAACTTTATGATAGTGTAATATTGCATATATTGAATGTACCCATTGATTCTTGATGAGGTAATCCCATATTTGGATTTGTGGCCACTTTAGATGTGCATATACTAGCTAGTTGTACGAGTGGCTTCTCTGGATTAGTCTACTCAATTTTGTGAGACACTAGTTATTGCACTAGGATTTCCTACCTCTCCAACCCATAATGGACCTTCATTGGTTTTTTTTTTAAATTGTGTACACCTTCAAGTTTTTCCTTTGATCATTCACTTCACTAGCCATAACATTATAGTAAAAGGGACCAACACCTCATCCCCACCCTCCCCCCACCTCGTTCACCGCTATTGTTGAACTGAAATAAAACCCCTACTTATCTACTAACCAAAAAACCTAAGAGTGCTCTTTGAGAGGCCTTTCTGATTCTAGTCAACATTCAAGACCCTCTACAACTTGTGTGGCTAACATCAAACTCAATTTCCTTCACTTGTTTCAATTTTAAGGTTTTCAGTTATGTTTAAGTTTTATTCCAATTTTGGGGAAGATATTTATTTCGTTCATTGAATCTTCTATTATAATACCATATGTTGTTGGTACTCAATTAATGCAATGGATATTGTATTAATCTATATGTATGTGCATGCTCTGTTTATGAGATGACCTGATTTCCCACCAAAATGAGGGTTGGATTGGATAATATATTATTTTGTTATTAAAGGTTGATAATGAACATTGTTATTA
Source organism: Pinus tabuliformis (assembly GCA_031772625.1). Classification (NCBI taxonomy): domain Eukaryota; kingdom Viridiplantae; phylum Streptophyta; class Pinopsida; order Pinales; family Pinaceae; genus Pinus; species Pinus tabuliformis. The sequence goes on along the minus strand of CM062817.1, from coordinate 1,229,546,880 downwards.
AGATGAGATTAATTTTTAACAATAATATTACATAAGTGTAAATGTGATATTTAAATTAGAGACTTCATATTTTGTGAAAGGTTATAGGCAGTGTATTATATGGTATTGATAGATGTATATTAATGTCCTTTAATGTGGTTGTGCTAATTGATAAAGTTTATGCATAGAACATTGATGATGAGATTTAGAGAAATGAGACTATGGTTGCCTTCTTTGAATGACATGGTTCTTCAGTTGTTCATCAATGTTCTTTCATTATCATTTTTATTTAAAATTTAGTTAGAAATTTAAAAGAAATGTTGGAATTGAATATATTGTTGTTGAAATTACACAATCAAAATAAAAATAAAAATATTTGATCAATTATATCCATCTCTCTCTCTCTCTCTCTCTCTATATATATATATATATATATATATAATAAAACAATAAAAAATTCTCATCATGAAAAAAAATCCAAATCGTAAAACAATTACATTTCTATTAAACAATGTTTGTATTAGTTTAACTAGAGTTTGTATTAGTTTTGAATAGAATTTGTATTTGTTTTGAGACATTTGAAATAGCCTCAAAGTTACAAGGCATTTGAATTTATTTTATCAAACAACAAATACCCATAAGCATGTATAAACTATATATAACAAATACCTAAAAAGCATATATAAACTATATCTAATATATTGTTTTGGTTTTTAGTATTAATTGAATAAGAAAATCTTAATTTAGGGGTGGCAGGAGGGGGAGGGATTCTAACTAATCCTAAAGGAATACTTATCGACCAATATGTTCGGGTCTTGGGAAAGAAGTCCAACAACCAAGCTAAAGCTTATGGCCTCTATATAGGGCTCCTTTTAGCCCATCGAAGGGGAATTACAGATGTTACAATTTTGGGAGGTTCCTTCTTGGTCATAAAGCACATGCGCTTCAACTCTTCTACCCATAACAACAAGTTAAATCAACTGCTTCAATGAGCCCATGGTATTCTCCCTTTCTTTGCTAACTTACAATTTTACCATATATAAAGAGATTTAAACTTTGAGGCGGATTTACAAGCTAATAAGGCTTGTCAATTGAATGAAAGGAAAGCAGTCATCAACGGAACCTATGATTTTTTACCCATCCCTTAGTTTCATTATGAAATTTCCCCCCTTCCTAAGACTTCTACTATTAAAGTGCACTTAGAATATAATCTACCCACCTTATCATACGCCCCCTTCTTGGCCCCTCTTTTCACCATTCCCCCTCCCTGACTCCTCTAGCCTCTCCCCTCTAATAGCTTCACCTCAAAAATTTTGATGACCCATCCTCAATCTCTCCTAACACAAGGTGCTTTGAAAATGGGCCATGTGATGTCTCCTGGAATGAAGGACCAAATAAGTGTGGGATCTCTCTTGTCCATCTCTTGGATTATGGTTTCTCATTGGAATTTTCAAGTGCTCCTCATGCAAATTCCCTCTGCGAGTGAGCCACATTTAATCCTCTTGTTCCTGATCGGATAGCTCAACTGCTTGAAGGCAAGGATGATTGAAGTGAATGTTAATTAGGGTTGCAAAGCAATCATGGTGTTGTCATGCGATCCTGTGGGGCATGCAGTCCACTCCTTTGAGTCGCACAAGGCTCTTGTATAGCTCATTCTATATATCATGGGGATGTAGATTGAATTTCTTCATAATGTTGGAGCTCTACAGGCAGGGCAAAAAAATTAGCTAGATTTCGGCTCCTTTTGGGGGATCTGGGTAGTGCTTACATGGTCGAAGTTATTTCATAATTATTTACATTGAAATTGGATTTGGGTTGTTCTTATACCCATCCCTAGGTGTCTATGAATTTGGTGAAACTTTTTTTGGTTGGTCTCAGCTTATCAAGCAATTGGAGAAGCAGTTAGAGGCTAGTTAGAAGAAATTATTCATAGGTACTCTACAATGGCATCAGGTTCCTGGGGTTGTCATTGTCCACGCTTGGGCATGGTGGAAACATACTACTCCCATGATAGGATCAAGGTTAGGATGTGCCCACCCTTAGCCACCTCCTCTCCACCAACCTATGAACATTGTACCAGCGAGCATGTGGAATTGTGTGCAAATATTTTTTATTTGTAGGTGCTTCTTCATCAATAAAGGGAGTTAGCCACTGAGAACTAGGAAATGATTGTGTCAAAGGGAAACCAAATTGAATGCTTGGAAGATGAGGTCATGGCGCTCATAAGCATGGTCAAAGATCTTCAAATGCAGTTTGCTAGGAAGACTTCTCTGCCTATAGAGGAAAAAGCAAGCCTCGACCTTAATCACCCTATTGTTCTTGAGGACTAGTGTGTGTTAATTATGTTTGTGTTCCTATGTATCTCTCTCTTATTTCAGTTCTTTCGAGTATATACTAGTGGAATAATAGGAGTTTTCTCCAGTCTAGCATTTTTGTTAGATAATTGGGCTTGGTTTGATAGCCTGCATATGTAGATCATGAATCTGAGTGATGTAATGGAATTGTAAATTTCCCAAGTATATCTTGTGTCCGAGCAAAAAATTAATACAAATAGTAATCTTTGGTGTTAAAAAAAATGAATAAGAAAATCTGAATTTTTTTGTAATGTTTATTAAAGGATAATTCATTTTAATAATAGTTGTAGAGTAAAATATAAAACTTTTAATGTTTTTGGGAGTAGTTGTTTTTTTCAAAGGGTAAGTTGACAACATTTATTTTATACACAAAATAATACAATTATAGGTGTTTGAGGTCTATCAAAAATTAAATTAGACCTCAGCCACATGTTTAACAGAAAAAAAATATAATACTAATTAAAAAATCTCTTTCCAAAAAGATAATTGGGTCTAATAGTTAATTAAACTATTGTTTAAACTAATAATCAACAAATTAATATGAGCATATGTATCTAAGCAAAAACAGATGTGAGGAGGGCATGATTAGTGGGAGGCTTCATATCCTTCATCCTTGCAGGTATTTTGATTCTCCTACTTATCATCAATGAAAATGGGATTAGAGATGGTATGCTTGGAGGTAGATGTACTCAGGAACTCAAAAGTTTCCTCCTCTTTCCTAGACTCTTCACCATAGACTTTGAAACTAATACCAAATACCAGTCAGCAAAGCACAATGAATTTTCCCTGAAGCCTTTTAAATCCTATTAGCCAATTTCATGTCAAAATGCTTCTATTTTTCCAAAGCAATGGCAAAAAGTGTATTAGTGAACTAATAGAACTCCATCGCTTTAAGAAATTTTGTGTCCATTATCATGAGAATCTAGTATCATCAACACACCTTCAAACTCTACCATAGTTTATTGAGCTAGAGTTTGTTCCCTTCTTTTCCTAATTGAATTAACCAATGTTAAAACCTCTACTTGAGTTTCTAGTGCAGTAGAATGTTGGAATAATTATCTCGCTAACCTATTGTCTCTCTCAACCCAAGTGCCTTCATGGCATAGAAAAGAACACCTGTGAGAGTACCTTCAACCCTTCTAAGCCCATATTTTACTGGACTCAAGAACCTCATCACAAGCCATGATAGTGATAGTATAGGAACTATGGAAGAGCCAAATCAAATGCTTAGAAAAGTTAATGAACTGCAATGAATGTCTTATTTTTTTCATGCCCACGTGAAATTTTTTAAATCGATACCATCAAGATCCAAGTTTTCTTCGTCCTAAGTTGTTCTCTTCTTCTATAGCCATAATTTTATCAAGATAATCATTCATGGGAATATCATTAGGGTCTACTTTATGCCTCTTGTTGTCTTCCAATCTCTCCAAGGGAGAAGCCAATATTTCTTCTAAGTATTGAATGATCTATAAATTATCATGGATGTTTCACTAGAGAATTTGTCACAACAAGTTTATTAAAATAAACTGAAATATATACTACGAAGGGTTAATACTAGATTATAGATCTATATTTATTGATTTTGTTGTTTATGCATGTAATGGACAAAATGTGAAAAGTAGATAACAATGAAATACAAACACACATCAATTACAATGAACATAGAGAGATGCTTTAGAAATCCCTTTTGAGCAAAAACCTAGCTAGAATATGAGTTCGTTCTACTCTCTTTTTTCAGGAATGGAAATTATACAAATACAAAACATAAGGCACTCTTTATGGAGTTACCTAAGACATGTGGCCCGCGTGTTGCTACAAATTACAAACCATATATGTTTTGTTCTCTCTTTATACACTCTTAGCTACTCTTCTCTACTATGGAACAAATTCACTTGAATAGAATGGAACCTCTTTTCCTCCTAGTGGCCTATTTATAACACAAACCAATAGCCAAGTAGGGCCTAAATTTGACTCCTTCAACTTGTAATAAGAGTTACAACTTTGACCCTTCTAGAGTCTTCTTCGTAGTTTCCATGTAGCTAGCCCATTTTCCATGAGTAATGGGGGCTAATTTGGCAAACTCTTGAGTTATGGTAGTCACTCATGACAGATAAACTTCCAATAGGTATAATTTTCTAATACGAGTTCCATTGACCACAATCATCAATTAGGTGGTCATATAGTTCCTCGAGTAGCAAACCATCATTGGATTTGGTGTTCTACTTCTCTAGTCTTTGATATTTATTCATACTTCTCATCTTTAAAACTAATTGAATATGCATGTGATAAAGGTATTTTGTTGAGACGCGTAGCCAATTACTACCCTGCAAGGGAATGGATTGGTTGAATCCAGCAAGAAAAAATTGATAGATATCCTCAAGTGAACCATAGTGGATCAACAAAGGAATTGGTACAATGCCCTACCCTATGTAATGTGGGCAGATTGAGCAACCGCCAAATCTACTTTAGGAACCTTCCCTTTTTTCATTGTCTATGATAAGAATCCATCCTACTCCCCAAAATATTTATACCCTCCCTATATTTAATTCAATATTCTCAAGGCCAATCATGCCTAGTAATGCAAAGGAGGATTAGTACCCTACTAAAACTCGAAGAAGTTAGAAATAACGCACAATATAATTTTTCCACTCACCAAAACTATTAACAAGTTGGTTGATCATAAATATTCTGTTGAGAAGGACTTCCAAGCATGAGATATAATGCTCAAATGGGATAAACCACATGAAGATAAGGGCAAGCACACCGAATTTCAACCCTTATGGCTTAGCCCCTAGTTAGTTGTAGAAAAACTTGGCCTAGGAGCATATTGACTCTAGATTCTAGAGGGAGAAATTGAACTTCTCTTGGTGAATGGCCAAATTATATAAAAGTGCTTTGTGTAATGACCCTAGTTGTCATCATCTATACATAATTAAGTTTTCTTTCCTATTATGTTATCCTATTTTTTCTTTCCATCTCCTTTTTCAGTTTCAATTAACCTAGTTTTCATTTTGTACATAAATAAGTCTCACTTTAACATGGGATTCTCTGTAGTTTTATCTTATAAAGGATCTCATCACTAGGTTTCTCCTTTTAGGGATAGCACAAGTTGGCTCATGAACTTATGTGTGAAATCCAAAACTAGTTCACAATAATCACAGTTTTGAATATTTCCTATAGACAATATGATCAATACCACATGGGGAACACTTTGTGAATAGTGAGAATGTTGAATGGAATCTAAATCAATCACTGAATTGGTTGATAAGCCTCAAAACACTTATATATCCTTAACTAAGGCTCATTCCAATCTAAAGGCTAATAGCTAAATAATTAATAGAGAGTAGACCTATCTATTACAAGAAATCTATAAAGTTTCAAGAACAAGAATAATCCTAGGTTTTGGAAACACTTCCTAAATAGTTGGGACATGTAATCATATTTGTTAGGGTCATGGATGCTCGCTAACAACAAAGTAAGGCCTATGATTTTGAGGTGTCTATTTCGGGGCTATGGACGCTCATGTATAATGGGGCCACACTGAAGGCTCATACTAAACACTTGATATCTCTATCTCCTAAGATATCATTTTATTTGTAGCACCAAAGTCCAAGATGAAGAGGCAAGCCTATGTTGTAGGGTATACCCTTCCTTCCCTTCCTCATGCTTCAACCAAGATGAGGAAATGGAATTTTTTGTAGATCGGCATTACATAGTTCTAAGCAATGGTACCCTCATGGTAGTATCAATATACCCTCCAATAACACTAGTCATAAGTGATTTTTACCTTATTCTTAGTAAAAATTAAAATATTCATAGGTTCTACCAGTGCATTACCAATTGTTGTAGCAGCTACAACATCCCCTCACTTTTTTTTAGTGTCACTTATACCCAAAGAAAAATAAGGGTCACACCTTCTAAAGAATCTTTTCATACCCATACCAAGCTCTATTTTACCTTAGTAAAATTCACTCTTCCATTGGTTCTTCCATAGCTGAAGATGAATTTCAAACCAAATTTGAGATGTTGGTCAACCCAGTGACAAAGTACTGGGAAGATGGTCAATCCAGTGATAAAGCACTGAGGATTAAGTCATCTTAGTTATATAGTGCTCTAGGAAGTGGCTTCTTTAGCGACATGACACTCAAAAGGTAACTTAACTCAACAATTTAACCTTCAAAACTTGCACTCTTCGGTAATACAGTGTTGACATGTTCATCAGGCCAGTGATACAATGTTGGGAACTTAGGTTTCCCAATGATATGGTGGTCAATATGCCAAGATCTCCAATAATATGAACCTTTGTGAGTTGACTTATTAGAAATTTGGCTTTTGAACTTACCTTTTCAAGTGATATAGCACCCAAATGTTCACTATCTTAGCAATATAGCACCCTCCACTTGGCCATCTTAGGAATGAAGTGCTCAGGAACTTATCTTGTCTTGCATTATAAGGCTGCAAAATGTGACTTAACTCAACATTTAACTTGCAAACCATTTCAACTCTGTTATATATTATTGGTATGTTGGTTATCTCAGTGATATAACATCAGGATGATGGTTATCCTAGAAGTAAACCTCCCTATGTTTCTTCTTTCACATATATTTCCCTAAGGCTTATCTTCTCCTAGTGTATCATTGGATAAAATGTTAGTGAATAAACATGTTATGAGGCATTTACTAACTTTATTTACATGCCCGAGCTTAAGATTTTTTTTTATAAAATGCCCATATTGCTCTCATTCCTTGCATTTCTTATTTCTTCCTCTCTCTTGTAAGTTTGAAAGCATCGATTAGTGGAAGATATTCCACACTTCTTGGTTTTTCAAGCAATTCAACAAAGGTATGGGCCAATTCATTCCCTCTCAACTTTTATTTTAATTTTATTTATTTAGTTCATGAATAAAATTTCCTATCTCAATTAATGGCCCAAATTCCTCTCTTTTTTACACTCTATCAATTCGTTTTACCCTTATCTCCATAGACTAAGCAAATAAAACACAATCTACCCAAGAAAATGGCTACTCCATTACCATTTCATTGAGCCCTAGCTTCTTCTCATTGTAAATTCACTTGAAAAACCTTGTATACAACACAATTTAGCTCTTCACACACCCTCAAAAAATGTAGAAGGAACACAGGCCCCCCAACTGACTCCTCACGCCACAATTCTCCATTTGGGGTCTCAAGTTGTGATCAATAATCTCAATGAGTTGGCCTCTAGCACCTTAGTCAATTTCTCTATGACATTAAAATCCAAAGATCTTCCTCTCTACACACTCTCTATCGTAATTCCTTTCATCATTTCATCTTCTTTGTTTAAACTCACCAATCACCTAGCATTTCTCTTTAGGGCACATGAGCACATGAATCAACTCACAGAAACCCTATCCTCGCCCTTTTGTATGATAGAAAAGCACCTTTGTGGTGCGATATGGAATCATCTTGGTCAATATTCTGATTTCATGAGTTATAGTTCCATTCACATCCTTCCCCTAAACACTCTTTACTAGTCTTCCCCCCATCCCCCCCCATAGAAACCTAGGGCCTTTGTCTTGGTTTAAAAGTAGTAATATGAACCAACAAACAATCCAAGACCTTAAAACTCATTCGATTTAATGTTTTCAAGATAATATTTAGAATGGTTGTTGGTGATTTAATGGGTCATGAAGGGAAACAATGTATGTGTCACTGAAGAGAGGTTGTAGGGCCCCCTTGATTGAGATCCCAAATGAGGAGCCACCTGTTATCTCACTCAATCCTAGTTTCATCACCAATCCATGCTTAATCCAAGTATACAACATATGCATGGCTAGAAGTATTCTAATTGTTCCAGAGAGAGAATCTACCTCGAGACAACCTAAATTTAAAAATATACAAAGTTTTTATAAAATATTAATTGTACAAGGTGTTTTCACATCCCCCTATCTTCTTGTGTGTAGAAGTAGTTGAATGGATCATAAAACATGTTGACCCTAAAGAAGCCATGACCAGGGATAGTCATGGGAAGCATTTTTCTTTATTTAATGCTTAAGACACCGGGATCTATTACAAGCTTCCCAAGGAAGAAATAACCTTGGATGACGAATAGATAGGAAATTTCAAGATCATACCCACTAGAGCTAATGAAGACATTATGGGTCAACAAAGGAATTTTAGGGACCCAAACGAATAAGGAGAATCCTGCAAACCTGCTAAGAACTCCCTTTCAACTTGTGGTTCACATGATATGTAGGTTGTATGGTTGATCCAATGCAGAGATATCTATGAAGGATAGGTTTCGTTAAAGTACTTTGTGGTAGTTGAAGGAAGCATTTTCAACTAGATTGATATTCTTTCTCTCTCTTTGAAGGACAACATTAGGAAAGAATAGAATCAAAGGCAAGGTCATCAACCTCAATTCTTCATGATATCCTACCTCTTTGATGTCATTTATGTAAAGCATACATTTTTTTCAAGGCAATGAAAATGGATTGTTTAGGAGGATCCAATTAACATATGTTGTAAAGTCTTATGGGAATATCATTTTTTCCAATGAGAAACTAGAATCCATTGGGACTTTTTGACATCACTCTACGGATTCTTATTTAACGTATCTACCCCATGCATGTCAAAAAGGGATTGGTTGGTAATGTCCATAGTTGGAAATTGATTGGTTGATCAAGATGGCACATATCTCAGAACATTTGAAGAAACCAAGCCTCCTCACCTACTTCCTAGGTTTGTAATTGATTGGGACATACTACAGTAAATAGAATATCAGGTATACACAAGGGTAGGTGTATTGATCTCATGGGACAAGAAAGCCCCCTAGTCACACATACCTTTGTACCTAGGTTCATATTAGTTGAAGGATATAAAATAAGCAAGAGCATAATCGGGTATGTTGAATCTCTTCCACTTTGGGAATATAATGTTCCATAGATATGATCATAGATGTATAGCCTAAAATATCATTGCAAGGCATGCAAGTATACCAATCAGGAACCTAGGATGATGATGAGAAACCAAACAATGCTTTAAATTTCTCTAGGATTATTTCTAGAATAGACTTTAATTCCTCCCAAGCAAAGAAGAAGAGAGATCAGGCTAAGAGAGAATCACTTTCCCAAAATTGGGCTAGGCAACAAGAAGCAACTCGAGTTTCATAGGAAAAGAATCCAAAATAGGACCAAGAAGTGGTCAGGATAGATTAACAAATTGATCTTAAGGATAACGAAGAATAAAGGATACAGAAGGAGGAAGAACAAACAAGAAAGGTAGAGGAAGCAAAAAGAAAGCATGAAGAGGAAGAGAAGAGATAAAAACAACAAGAAGAGGCCAGAGCTAAGGAATAAGCTCTCAAAGCCCAGAAAGAATCATAGGAATAAGATGCCCACTAGGACACAAGCTCAATGGACATTTAGCCATTTTAGCTAGTAGCTCCCATCATCACAAGTGATCACTCGCCAATTACAACGATGGGCATTAAACCAAATAGGACGAAGAAGGTAGTCAACTTGGGCAATTTCATATATTATCCCACTCTGAATATGATAGTGGAACATAAGGAGAAGACAATATCAACACCTCATCTGAATCTAGTGTCAACCACCACTGAAATGCCTGTTATGCTAGGTACCAGGAAAGATACACTTGTTATGGGCTTAGTAGGCACAACTTTCTCTCATGCTACAAAGATAAATATGAAGTACCTTCTAGAAAAACTAAAGTTGAAGGATACCTGCACAACAAAATTGAAACAACAATTCAAGTCACTAAATGCTGACAATAGAACCCTGAAGTAGGAGAACACTAAAATGGAGGATTATCGGGCATGTGCTTATAAAGTGAAATATTCTTACAAGGTAGTGGTTAAACAATTTACCCATGCTTCCAACAACTCCAAAGTATATCCACCAAGATATTACAACTCTAAGAATTAGCCAAAGATAGGGGTACTAAACTCAAAGGGGTATTGAATGTTTTGAATCAACTAGAGAAATGGCTTGAGTATTACCTCCAAGCCCCATGGGAAGTCCCTAGAATCAATGACGAAGAATTGATATATGACTCAATTGTTGCTAATAGGCCCTTAATGATTCAAGAAATACTAGATAAGGATATGTCAAGATCTGTGGTTCAGTGTTGACATAATTACTCGTTCGTTAAAAGGTTAATCAAGATGAACAGGTCACTAACTATTGGGGCCCAGAGAGAAACAAGGCTAGATGAAGAAGTGGATAGAGAATTGGAAGAGATGCTTAATGCTAGAGAATTCTATTTTAATTTCTTCACCAAAAAACTTACCAAAGAAAATCTCAAGAAACATATTGTGGAACCTTCTAAGAAGCAACCAGTTCTAAATTCCTTCATGATATCATTGAAGAAACATGTGCATACCCTCTTCCAGTACATATAAAAGTACCATGTCAACATGGAATGGTTATAACCTAATAGGATAGAAATGATAATGTCATATTATCATATTTAAGTAGCTATATTCATGAAGCCTTGGGGATCCAAACTGAAGATCCAACCATCTTGTAGCATTTGTCAAATTCATTTTATAGGAGTTTTACAAATTATTTGTGTATATTGTATCTAAAAAAATCAGAATATGAAAGGTTGTAACTCTCATAGGGAAGCCTAGAAGTCCCAAGAGGCAGTTACTAATGTAGCAATAAATTCTTTAATACCCTTAGTGATAGGGGCTTTTAGATCTTTAGTAAAATTTTGCAGATTTTAAAAGACAAGATCTATGAAGCTAGCGCATTTTGTATCTATTGATAAATAATATGAGAAGCCTAAGAAGGCCATTGCAGGAATTGTGACAGCATAAAATGTGATTTTTCTTCAGAGTAATCTTAAGAAGTTTCATTAATGTGTGCATGTTATGAGATTGACTATTACTGGTTAATGTATTATTCTGTGAACTAGATAGTTTTTTCTTGCATTGTTAACTATTTGTTTACCATAGCTTTCTTCAATGAGTACTAATTGGAAGAAAGATTCACTACTCTTTATTTTTTCTAATAATTTAAACATTTAGAGCCAAAAAATTAGCTAAATATTTTATTTATTCAACAATTGTTGTGTTTATTCGCTCATCCCTTCCTATCCTCATCTTTGTTTTAGAATATAGTTAGTTTATAGTAATTCCATTTTTTCCAAGTATATATTTGTTAGTTTAATGCTCACATTCTCTATTGTGAAGATCCTTCAAGATCTCATATCATCCAAAATTAAACAGGGTTATCGGGATGGAATTTAGATGTGTCTTTTATCCCAAACAATGTGAGGTCTAATTGGGACCTCATACTAGAGAGAACACTTGTAACTATTGTTGGGTCATCTATCCTTGTCAATGATTAATTTAGGGCTAGAAGGAGGACCTAAATTTCATGGGTGGTAAGAATCCTCATTCATGCCATGCAAGCATTCCCAATGAAGAAAACCCCACACATATACCACATACCCCTCTCTCCTAAACCAAGCATCCTGAAAGGGAAACCAGTTACAAAGACATTTTTTATACCTTGATAACATTGAGACCTATAGTGAACCGTTGTATTCTATATCTTCCATTGAAGTGCACATGCTTGGGCATATTACTCGTGCTTACGCCAAGAAAATTGGAAAGCTCCTTATAGCCCCTTCCTTCTTAGGAAAAAAACTACTAAAGGACCAATCACTAAAGACATTATCTTGGTTGACTTTATTGAGGGCCTCATTGAACATGCTTTCCAAGGAATCCCTATACCATTTGATTAAATATCTATAGCTCCATCCAATTTACTATATATTACCGATTGACCTTCTAACTTTGAAAACGAAGTTATTCAAGTCATGGTTTCCTATTTGTCTTTTGACTCTAATGATGAATATTATCAAGATGATATAGTAGATATAATGTTTGGTAATACCCAACCTGAATGGATGTCCAAAGGAACCCTCAACCTTGTAAAAAACTTGCACGATATCCATAGATTCCTAGAGAGATTGTTGCCAAAATTTGATCCTGATAAAGTTGTCACCTGGAAGACCATATAAAGAAATTCTATGTATATTTATGCCTTATGAATGTGCAACATGACAATGTGGTTTATAGGCTTTTTCATTACACCTTTGAGAACAAAGCATATGCATGGTTTTATAATATGACACGAAAAATACTAAAAACGGGGGGGGGGGGGGGTGTGTGAATTAGTGTTTTTAATTCATTTGACTTTTGATTTCACATTCAGAATTATGTGCGCCATTTTTATTCATGCAACCCACTTGTGTACCGACTTCAGTGAATGTAAACTGTGGTTAATTTTTCAGAACTTCCATTAGATGTTTAACTTAATCATTGTATTATTAGTTTATTAGCCATCCAATACAAAGTAAAGAATAGATAAATCATATCATATAAGCAACACATCAAAACATATGAACACCAAAATTTTATGTGGAACCCCAATGTCAGAGAAAACCACTATTATTGTCATCTATGTCTTCTTTATTATTATATAAAGAAAATCTTCATTACATCTTGTACTGACACAGACTCTTACCAGCATGCAAGCACCCACCTATAGGTGGCTACAACCTCCGCTCATTCTCTAACACCTATTGGAAGGGAGCTACAACCCCATAATATCGCTTACCGGCTCCTACCAGAAGGAAGTTTCTACACCCTCACTGAAGATTGCAACCCTCAACACCTTATGGACCATGTTTCATAATTTTCATACTAGATCCACATGTTAATCAATCATCAAATCTCATATGCCACCTTTCATCAAATTTTCACAATAGACCCACACCAAAAATAAGCCCAAACTAGAATACTGAATCACAAAATTTGGATCACTAAAGCACTGCAGACCAACTGAAACATTGAAACATCAAGCCACTGAATACTGAATTCAACCAATCACTAAAGAAACCAAATCAAATCAATGCACTACCCAATAACATTTTCACACATAAATCAATCAACCATTCATTGATTAATAACATTGTTGGATACCAAACAGTCATCACTGAAACAATGTACAATCATTACAAACCCTGATCAAATTAAATTCAAAATATATATGTGATTGTTCTGAAGACAACTTGTGTATATACGTATTTCCTGTGCATAATACCTACTTACAGATCTCAACTCATGATGCAGCGAAGTTGCAGCTTTTCACATCCCTGGACATGTGGGTTATGAGCCAACATTAATTGGTTAATTTTTCTATTGTGCAATGATCTTGTTCTTGTGGCCGAAGTTTCCTTTGCAGAATTCCATCGCAATATCGTGGATCACACCAACATGTGACTCTTCATCGCATTCCTAAGACTCCTCCTCTCGCATGTGATATGCGATAAACACAATCGGACTGAACATGATCTAAAAAGGAAGACTTATAAACCAAATTTTGATATGCGATATATTGTGAAATGCTCGTGACGTAAACAAAACAGCAAACCCATTTAATACAGAACCTCCTTTATGCACCCAATGCTACCTTACAATTTATCCTCGGCCAGAGTATATGTTTAAACATAAATCTAATTTCATAAAAATGTGCACAGATAACATACAGATATGTGTATTACAGAAAAACTATTACATATGCCCTATGGAATGGCAGCTCTCTCAGCCTGGTATTACATTGATACTGGCCCCCTTAGAAACACACAAACTTATAATTAAATAGAATAATACAATATGGATCAGATCAAGTGAGATTTGATCAATCCCTAACTTCACTCACAATCTCTTAAAATAATAACTTTATTAATAAGCCATTAACAAACTCAAATGAACATGAGTAAATCTCGTTCTCATGCCACACTTGCGTTCTGAAAGGTTCACGAATTTCAACTTTGACTTGGGGTGGTTTTGCTCCTGCATCAAACTCCCGAGGCACAAAAATTTTATGACCTCCTAATGATATGCCTTCTTGGTCTTTCGTAAAAACATTCGTGAGCTGCAACAAAACCTCTGCAGTAGCAAGTCCTCCCTGCTACATGATACTTCACTAAGCTTCTCTCCCATAAGCTCAATCTTTTGGCATCTCTCTGGTTCTCTCCTCTGGAACCATATAAGCACTCCATGCTCTTGGCTGCTACAAATATTCTCACTTTCCTCTGGTGCTACTTGAACAAAAGTATAAAGACCACACACTTACCAAATCACAACATATTTGTACCTCCATCCATTGCACGCTACTTACTCTATAGGAAATCTTTCCCTGCTCTGATACCACTTTGATGCAGCAAAGTTGCAGCTTTTCACATCCTCAGACCTATGGGTTATGAGTCCACAACAATTAGTTAATTTTTCTATTGTGCAATGATCTCGTTCATGTGGCCAAAGTTTCCTTCATAGAAATCCATCGCAATATTGCAGATCACACCAACATGTGACTCTTCATCGCATTCCTAAGACTCCTCCTCTCACATGCGATATGCGATAAGCACAACCAAACTAAACACGATCTAAAAAGGAAGACTTATAAACCGAATTTTGATATGTGATATAATGTGAAATGCTCACAGCGTAAACAAAACAACAAACCCATTCAATATAGAACCTTCGTTATGCACGCAATATTTCCTTACAATTTATCCTCAGGCAAAGTATATGTTTAAGCCTAAATCTGATTTGATAAAAATTCGCACAGATAACATACAGATATGTGTATTACAGAAAAACTATTACATATGCCCTATGGAATGGTGGCTCTCTCGGCCTAGTATTACATTGATATTGGAACCCTTACAAACACACAAACTTACAATTGAATAGAATAATACAATATGGATCAGATCAATCCCTAACTTCACTCACAATCTCTTAAAATAATAATTTCATTAATAAACCATTAACAAACTCAAACGAACATGACTAAATCTCATTCTCATGCCACACTTGCATTCTGGAAGGTTCACGAATTTCAACTTTTACTTGGGGTGGTTTTTCTCCTGCATCAACTCACAAAATGCTAAAAATTTGAGTCTTTGAGAACTAGATCAGCTTAGTCACTAGAACAGATCAATCATTGAACTAGATCAAACCAACAATGTCAATATTTTCATGCCATACCAATTCAAGTCACCTCTCAATAACCAATCATCGACATGAACAGTTATCAACTATCTTGATCAAGACATCATTGGCAAACAATAGAAAATAAAATAGACTTAATCAAATGTCATCATCAAGAAGAAATTCAAACACTAGTCAAGTTCAACTTAGAATGTATATATGATTGTCTTTAACCATATCTGTGTCTATACATGCTTATCATGCATAAAATCCACATATATCTTTCAACATACTGAATACCAAAACCCACATCAGGAAGCAATCTAAAACAAATTATTTTAGAATATATATGCAACTACTGTGAGGCATATCCACATATGTACATGACTATATAGAGCAAATATTGCGTAGAGATCTTTAAAAATACTGAAACAAAACTTCACTACAAATCACCTGTCAAACCCAAATATTTGTGCACATACTATCAAAGGTCACATATCACTAAAAATACATTCAAATCATACCATAACAAACATAAATAGATCAAGAAAGTATATCCATTAGTCTTCAATGCACTGTCAGATCTATCAAATCTAAGTCATCTCCTTGCTCACTTGTGCACACTTATTTTCAAATTAGATCACACATGAATAGTTTCTCAAATGCACACATAGCTCCTTGATCTCCATCTCCTTATATAGTTTTTTCCTTTGTCAATACCACATACAAATCCTTTAGTAAAGTTGTTAGTAATTGTAGATGGGATCAAATAGATGTTGTCACAACAATACTGTGGGCAATTATGATGGTAATGACCCCAGGTATCTAGTTTTCCATGGTTCAAATTATGTACGCGACTTTTGTTCACATAACCTTTGCATGTACGTAACTTTTATTCACATAGCCTATGTATGTACGCTACTCTTCCTCATAGGAACTGCGTATACTTTTCAAACTTCATAATTTTCATGCATTATGTGACTTAGTTGTCAATTCTTTCACATAGCCTCTGTAATATTGATACCAATATTCATGCTATCTACATTTGTTCCATAACCATCATACTATAACCAACATGACATCAAGGAAATATTTTTCAAATAGGTTGCCATCAAGGACATTAGCTATAATGCCAATAATCTCCCCCTTTGGACATGATGGAAACCACTTTAGTGTTTGGAAACCACCTGTAAACACCAAATCTTCTCTCCCCCTTTGACATCAAGGGAAAAGTGTTGAACTAGGTTGAATGAAGTACTTTCCTTGTAGTGCACATCACTATAAGTTAGATCTTCTTATATTAAATTTGCATGTTTAATATGCTCCCCCTAAGCATATGTTGGACCTTCTAAAGATATGCAATAAAAGTACAATATTGTATGGCTCAAATACCTAACTTCTCCTATACCTATGAATTTATGCTCTCATGATTACATCAATCACCCAACATAATAGGTTTACATATTGGACCCAATTTTACATCAATTACCTAAAATAATGGGGCTACATATATGACATGACTCAATCCCAATAGCCCATACATGAATGAAGTTTACAATGATGACAACATGGATCTTTTCATGACCTTTACATCAAGAAACATTCATGACATCCATAACCATAAAGAGGGATTTCAACAATGAGGAACCTTTGTAGCAAATCCATGATAATCATCAACAATCACCATGCTTTGAATAGGCATCTGCAATATAATCATATGATAGCAGCAAAATAATAACAACAACATTATCACCCATAACATGAGGCCAAATAACCAAGAAATATGAAGCAATAGTAGCAGAAATAATAAAGCATCTTCCATGGAATCTAAGCATTTATGAGATAGTGACATTAGCATGTAATTTTTCAATAGTGATAGTAGCAATAACCATATATCCAAATCACCAACAATGATATGAAATCATCATAGTCAACATAATGCAACAAGGAGTGCTCAAGAAACCATAATGCTGACGATGAACCATTAGAAGCTTGGAATATGCTCGCCCTGAACCTATGTCAACTCTTCATCATCAATTTTCATCACATCATATATTTCTCACCAATCAGAGAGACAAATCAATAGCATTAATAATATTTTACAACAACTCAATATAAGCCATCATAAGCCAATACCCTAAGTAGCATAAGGGCATCACCAACATACTATAGCAAACCAACGTCAAATCTAGAAAGACAATAATGAATTGATGGAAACATATGAGAATCTCCTCCTGAATTTGTGACATTTATTTTTCATCATAGGCAACCATATGTGACTATATAATTCAAAAATTGTTTATACATGAAACTACCCTTCATGGAAAATGTGTATTGAATGTAAAATATTGATGGTTCATGATCAGAGCTCCCCCTAAGATCATATTTCCTCTTTTGTTAGAGAAATTAGCAAAGTGAAGAGGCGGGAATTATTCCTAACTTATGTCTAAGATACTCAAAGGAATCATGAGGAAGAGGTTTGGTGAATAGATCTACAACTTGTTCCTTTGAAGGGACATATTCCAACTTGATATTTTGTTCAAGAAATTTCTCCCTAAGAAAATGATATGTAATTGGGATGTGCTATTTTTTGAGTGCGTGACAAGATTTTTAGAGATTCTTATGGCACTAGTGTTGTCACAAAGAATAGGCACAAGTTGGGGACAAGTGACTGGGATGTCTTGTAATGTTTGGATCATCCATAGAAGTTGAGTACATCAGGTAGCGGAAACAAATATTTTGCTTCAGTATGTTATAAAGAAATAGAAATTTTTTTCTTACTGAACCAAGAAACTAAGTGTGGTCCCAAAAAAAAATGCTCCTCCACTAGTACTTTTGCTATCATTAACACTACCTGCCCAGTCTTCATCTGTGTAAGCATGAATTCCAAAATCAGTGTTTTTTGGATACCATAGTCCTGGATCTTGAGCGCCTTGTAGATACTTGAATATCCTTTTGATTGCTTTGAGATGTGTATCTTTAGGATTTGCTTGGAATCGTCCAACTATTCCAATTGCATGCATAATGTTTGGTTTTGTAGTGATAATATAAAGCAATCTTCCAATCATAGATCTATATTTGGGTTGATTAATTGTAGGAGAGTCGTCCTCTTGGCTAAGAGTACATCATGTCACCATAGGTGTGCATACAGGCTTGTATTCTTCTAATCCATATCTCTTCATGATTTGCTTGAATTAAATTGTGAATTAAAATCAAATTTAGTCTTAACATCTACTTGGAAATAATTAATTAAGTTATTTTGACAATTAGTTGGAGAAATTCAAGTTAGAAGTATTTCTGAAGTCATGCAAGAGTTATCCCTTAAACTAAAGAGATAAGCCTTAAATTAAGGAGACAAGATTGAGTTATATTTGAGTTGTAATTAGTTAACTCAGTTTACTGAGTTAAGTCCAGTTCAATTAGTTCCAAACTATTTGAGGAACTAATAGAGAGTTAACAGTCAGTTGATGCATGCATGCACTCAACTAGTGTACTCCAATTAACTGAAGATTACCTCATCAGAAACTCATGCATGTTTATTCTGAGAAAGACTCAATTGAGATTAAAGACAAGGACAATGTACTATCAGTTGCATGTGTTTTCTTATAAAGAAAACTCATGCATGCAAAAGTAATCCTTCCTTGAGGATTGCGCAGTTCAGACAGTGTGTGAGATCAGGTGATCATCCACTTGGTAGATGAGTTTTTCACTTAGTGAGGTGAAGATCATCCTAGAGGAACAGTGCAAGGAAATAGGAGCTTGGAGGGTAGAGGAGAAGGCTTGAGAGAAGCCAATATTACCTGTGAGCATCTATGAAGATTGTACTGAGAGCTGGCTAGTTGTGAGAGTTAAAGCTTTGTATAATTCCTATGTATTTCCACCTTGTATGATAATATAGATAGTGGGGTTTTTAGGTGATGATTTCCCCAAAGTATTTTCATGTGTATTGAGTATTGATTCTTATTCTTCTGGTTATATTATTCAACTCGATCTATAAGCTTCTGCAAATTGATAGTAGAAGTAGGTTATAGTATTCTACTTTGATTTATATTGCATTATCGAGTTAACCTACACAGCAAATTTTCTACATGGTATTGGAACCAAGTTTATTGAAGCTAGATTTGTAGAGATTATCTACAAGTTTATCGGAGCTGTGAACAGTATAATGAGAAGAGAATTCAAAGTTTGAAGTTCGGGGTTGCAAGTGAAAATCGAATTCATATCATACTTCAAGGTTGGCCAATGGTGTTCTATGGCTTCAGACTCGAGTATGCCTTGGAAGGTAGCTCAAATTACACAGCATGGAAAGATAGAATGGAGGTTGTATTAGAAGACAATGGCTTGAAAGAATTCATTGATCAAGAAATCCAAAATCCTACTTCAACTAATGCACAAGAGTTGGCTGAGTGGAAGAAGTGTGTGGTGAAGGCGAGACAGATCATCCTTAGGGGAGTTCAAGGCCATATTGTCTCGAGTCTCCATGGAAAGGATGCTCCATTTTCAATGTGGAAGACATTGAAGGACCCCTACCAGAAAAGTAGAGACCAGAGGAAATTGGCGCTCAAGGATAAGCTTCGAAGAATCAAGATGGAGAAGGGTGATACTATTTCCACATATCTGAACAAGCTCACCACCTATAGAGATGAGCTTAGCAGAGTGGGAATAACTAATTTTGATGATGATATGGTGAGCCTCACTCTCCTTGGCCTTCGAACGAGTTGAAATATCTATCAGGACTTTGTGAATGGAAGGGAGAAACTGTCGGATTAGGAACGACTGTGGTCAGATTTGATGCAGGAGGAGATCAGGAGGAGCACACAAGATAGTTCTTCATCAAAGAATGATGATTAAGAAAATATGGCCTTAGCGAGTAAGGCAAGGAAAGGGAAGGGGAAGGCTTCCCATTCCAAATCGAATTATTCTCATGGAGGGAAGAAGGGTGATAAGTCTAAAGTGAGATGCTTTAATTGTCACAAGATGGGACATTGTGCAACTAATTGCCCATTGAATAAGTCCAAGAAGGGATCCTTGGAAGGATTGGAAGGTGATGCATTAGCCTCTTAGTTTGAAATGGACTTTACCCTCATCGCATGCATGGTGTCATCGATGATGGGTTGTATTTGGTATCTTGACAGTGAAGCCTCATTCCACATGAATGGTGATAAAAGTTTATTAAGTACCTTGGAGGATAAAGACCCCAAGATGTGCATAGAGATGGGTGACAACGGAAGGTATAGTGTTTCAGGAGTGCGCACAGTTGCTTTTCAAAGGGAGCATGGACCTCCTATCACCTTGACAGATGTGATGTATGTGCCTGGACTGAAGAAGAACTTGGTATCGGTCTTGACATTGGAGCGAAAAGGCTACGATGTTGTCTTTAGTAAAGGAAAGGTGTTCCTAAGACACATAACCACAAGTCAGACCAAGAGGATAGGGATTCGGGTGAAGAATCTCTATAAACTAGAGGTAGATGATTGTGCAGCATTGAGTACAAAATTAGAATTGGTGCAAAGCCAAGACATTGGCAAGTTGTTGCACAGGTGGTTGGGCCATTTGCATCATGGGGCTTTGAAGATAATGCATCAGATATCTACAGGACTTCCCAAAGGTAAACTTGAGCAATTTGATACATGCAAAGGTTGTACCTTGGGAAAGTACACCAAGTCTTCCTTTCATGATCGAGACAGTTGAGAAAAGGCTATCTTAGAGAAAGTTCATACTAATGTGTGTGGACCATTCTCGATGGCATCCACAACAAAGCAAAGGTATTTTGTGATTTTCATTGATGACTATTCTCGTAAATGTTGTATTTATTTCATGTAGAAGAAGGACCAAACCTTCACAAAGTGTTGTGAGTTCAAAGCTTTGCTCAAGAAAGAATCAAGGAAGAAGATCAAGGCCTTGAGAAGCGACAATGGTGGATAATATGTCTCTTAAGAGTTTAAGGACTTTTGTGCAGTGGAAGGAATTAAATGAGAGTTGATGGCACCTCATAACCCACAACAGAATGGTGTGGTTGAGAGGAAGAACATAACTATTGTAGGGGTAGCACAAGCATTGTTGCATGACCAAGGCCTACCACTTCACTTGTGGGCTGAGGCATGCAACATAGCAGTCTATTTGCAGAATAGAAGCCCGCATCACATACTTGGGATGAAGACACCATAGGAAGGCTTCTCCGATAAGAGGCCAGATGTGGGTCACTTTAGGATCTTTGGCTCATTGGTATATTGCTATGGGACAAAGGATGCATGGAAGAAGCTTGAGCCTACAGCAGAGTTGGGGATACCTGTGGGGTACATTGATACCACTCACAACTATCGGGTGTACTTTCCTACCAGTCGGAGGATAGTGGTTCGCAGAGATCTCAAGTTTGATGAGTAGAAGGCCATGCGAGTTTCCCTTGAGAGGGAGCTCCAACTACAGGTTGTAGAGGAACTATTGGTTCCTAAGGAGGAGGAGCCTCAGATTGATGCGGAGCAACCTCATGTAGAGGTTCCAGGAGTGGAGACATCCACTCAAACAGAGTCTTCCAGAGATGGATAGAAGTGCACAAGAGAAGCTGATAGATTGTTGGAGGATGTTGTTGAAAATGCAACAAGATGATGGAGCTTAGTGGAAAGGAGTCGCCTTCACTAAGTGGGCCCGCAGGCTATTTTTGGCGCAAAGTCTATTTTTAGACATATGGGCGGAGTCTATTTTTGGACTACCAGGCTAAAAATAGAACAATCGAATATTATTACCTCTTAATAATATTTGGACTATAAACATTATCTTATCCTCTTGGAGCACTTCAGTTCAAGCTACAGATGTGGCACATGCAGCTTCCAGAAGGAAATATGCTTTTCTTATGGGTCAGTTGAGCTACTGCATGATGGAATTCAGTTATAACTCAAGTGGTTGAGTTTGGTGGAGTTGATTGAGGAGTTGATGGAGTTGTGTTCAGTTTGACTTGGTTGAACTAGTTGTATTTAGTCTAACTGCAGAATACACTAGTGATGAGTGATGTGAATTAATTATTAATTAATTCACTAATTATTAACTCATAAATAAACTAAAGAATATATTAGTTAACTCAGTGCATGGACAGTTTAGTGGAGACAGGTGTTATAGGTGAGTGAAAGGGAAAGACAGATGTTAGTTTTGACTATAGTTGTGCATGAGATTTGCACAATAAATGGATTGAGTATTGCCAATGAGGATTGTGTGGTTCAGCCAAGGGAAATACGAGTTTGGATCATCCATTCTCATCTATTCTCATGCAGGATTGCGCAGTGGAGGCAGGCAAGCAGTAGAGGAGATTTGAACCTGTGATTGATTCAGATCTGAGCTAGTTTTGTGTGTAACAGGTGGAGATAGTACTAAGTACTTGTGAGGAGTATTGTACTATGTATTGTTACATGTTCTCAATCAATATAATATACAGATAGTTGGGGGTTTTTAGTTGTATGCTTTCTTCGGTTACATACTGTGTTAATGTGCGCATGCGATTGATGTTTCATTATTTTTAATTCTGCAAAATTGATGATCAACGTAGAGGAGGTTATGTATTATGCATGCATTCCACAATAGTATATAATTAGGATAATCTCTGTGAATAAGTGTCATATTATTCAAAATTTCGACATGGTATCGGAGCAGAGTTGATCATCAAATCTATTATTTAGAAAGTGATTACATTTTATTTCTTCAGGCAGAGTCTGTAATCGGGCCAGGTAGCCTTTGGATTCATCCTTCTTTTGGAAGGTGAGATATCTGGTAAAAGCACATATAGTCAATCTCTGTATGAGAAATACTTTGTTCTCACGAATTTTAAATCAGAAGCGGTTGAGTTTTGAGCTGGTGAAATTCGAATTTGCAGCAGTGTTTTCTTGGTGTCAAAGTTGAAATGTCTTTTAACGGATTACGATTGGAGTATGCTCTTGAAGGCAGCTCGAATTATATTGCATGGAAAGATAGGATGGATGTGGTGTTAGATGACAATGGGCTAAAGGAGTTCATAAAGGCTGAGGTCCCAAAGCCTACTGATACTGCTCAAGTTGAGGCTTGGCAAAAGAAGACAGCAAAGTGTCGAAGGATTCTGTTGGAGGGCGTGAAGGATCACATTGTGTCCAGCCTACATGGAAAGGCTTCTCCATACTTGATGTGGAAAGTGTTAACAGATTTATTCCAAAGCAAGAGGAACCAAAGGAAGTTGGCGCTCAAGGATAAACTCAGAAACATTAAGTGTGAGAAAGGAGACAGTATGCCCAAGTATCTCACAAAGTTCACTCAATGTCGAGATGTGTTGGGAAGTGTGGGGGTGACTGTCGATGATGAGGACTTGGTGAGCTTGGCTCTCCTTGTTCTTCCGAAGAGTTGGCATTCCTATCAGGACTCTGTCAATGGTCGGGAGAAATTTCCAGGATGGGAGAGACTTTGGTCAAATCTTGTGTAGGAGGAGATCAGGCGAAATACTAAGGACGGATCTTCATCGAAGGCAACTGATGAAGAAAATTGCTCTTTGGCTGACAAAGCAAAGAAGGGGAAGAACAAGAAATCTTCTCATTCTGGTGCGAAAGGCAAGAAGCAAGACATGTCCAAGGTGAAGTGCTTTCACTGTCACCAGCACGAACATTATGCCACAAATTGTCCGCAGAAAAAGAAAAATAAGCAAGCTGCTGGATCTGCAGTGGGAGAGGCCTTAGCCTCGCAGTTTGAGCTGGATTTTTCATTGATTGCATGCTTGGTATCAAGTGTGATGGGATCAGTATGGTTCTTGGACAGTGGTGCATCTTTTCACATGACAGGAGATCGAGATTTGTTTTCTGATCTGGAGGAGAAAGATCTTGGAGTGCACATTGAGATGGGCGATGATGGTAGATATAGTGCGACCGGTATCGGTACCATTTCCTTTGAGAGGGAGTCTGGTAAACCCTTTGTATTGAAGGAAGTGATGCATGTTCCAGGATTGAAGAAGAATGTTATCTCTGTGGCGATGTTAGAAGACAAGGGATATGATGTTGTTTTCAGCGAGGGAAAGGCTTTCCTGCGCAATAAGACAACTGGAGAAACGCGGAAGATAGGGGTTCGAGTCAGGAACCTTTATAAATTGCATGTAGATGGCTGCACAGCAATGGAATGTAAGGTAGAAGGATTGGTGAACCGGGATGATGGCAAGCTGTGGCACAGGAGATTGGGCCACCTTCACCATGGAGCCTTGAAGATACTGCAACAGATTACTAATGGGCTTCCTAAAGGCACTCTTGCATAGTCTGATCAGTGCAAGGGGTGTACTTTGGGAAAATTTGTGAAAGCCACCTTTCACGAGAAGGATAGTCATGCCACGACGATCCTTGAGAGAATTCACATAGACGTATGTCGACCTTTCTCAGTAGCTTCGACAGCAAAGCACAGGTACTATGTGATCTTTGTTGATGATTTCTCTCGAAAGTGCTCGATCTTCTTCATGCAGAAGAAGAGTGAGACATACTCAAAGTTCTGTGAGTTCAAAGCACTGGTCGAGAAGTAATCGAGGAAGAAGGTGAAGGCTCTTAAGAGCGACAATGGTGGTGAATTCATCTCTGGCGAGTTCAAGGACTTCTACAGCGCAGAAGGAATTCAAAGAGATCTCATAGCTCCCCATAACCCACAGTAAAACAGGGTTGCTGATCGGAAGAACAGAACGATCGTGGGTGTTGCACGGGTGATGTTGCATGATCAGGGCCTACCCCTTCACTTGTGGGCGGAAGCATGCAATACTGCAATATATGTGCAGAACCGTTGTCCTCACAGGATACTTGGCATGAGTACACCCGAGGAGTCTTATTCTAGTAAGAGGCGTGATATTTCTCATTTAAGGATTTTTGGTTCTAACATTTACATGCATGTGATGAAGGATGCCAGGAAGAAGCTCGAGCCAACCGCAGAGGTTGGGATATTTGTGGGGTACACTGATATGCCCCATAACTATCGTGTGTATTTTCCTGATAGTCGCAAGATTGTTGTGCGACGGGATATCAAATTTCAGGAGGAGAAAGCCATGAAGTGTTCGCTTGAGATGGAGCCACACTTGCATGCAGATGAGGAGCTATTAGCTCCTAAGGATGAGCTTCAAGACGTGGATCAGCCACAGGACGAAGTTCATGGAGTGGAAGAGACCACTCATGCAGTGGCAACCATCAGAGGGGGAAAGCGCATTACAGAAGCTGAGCGACTGGCTTAAGATGCAAAGAAGGTTGTAGGACCACCTATAGCTCAACGCAGATAGAGACAGTCACCTGATCGGTACATTGGATACATGGCTCTTGTGAGAAAATGTGTTGTGACTGAGCCATCCTCTTTCGAGGAAGTTGTGGAGGACCCCGCATGGGTAGATGCCATGGTGGAAGAGTATGATTTGATTGTCAGAAACAGTGCATGGGAGATTGTCCCAAGACCAGAAGGGAAATCAGTGGTGGGTTCGAGATGGATCTACAAAGTGAAGCAGGCAGCTGATGAGAGTGTGGAGAAGTACAAGGCAAGATTTGTTGCCCGAGGCTTTTCACAGATAGAGGGGATCGATTATGAGGGGACCTTTGCACCTGTCGCAAGGTATTCTTCCATACGGACGATTCTTGCTCTCTCAGCGCAAATGGGTTGGCACATTAATCAGATGGATGTGAAGATTGTGTTCCTCAATGGAGTCATTGAGGAGGAGGTGTACATAGAGTAGCCCGAAGGTTTCGAGATCTTCAGCAGCGAGTCGCATGTGTGCAGGCTCAAGAGAGTGCTATATGGGTTGAAACAAGCACCATGTGTTTGGTACACACGGATAGACAGTTATTTCACCAGACTTGGATTCTCCAAGAGTGAGGTAGATCCTAACCTATACCAGATTGTGGTGGAGGGTAAGTTGCTTATCATTGTACTTTATGTAGATGATTTGATTTTGACAGATGATGAGCTGTAGATACTTTCATGCAAGGATGATCTTGTTAGGGAGTTTGAGATGAAGGACTTGGGCCTCCTTCATTATTTCCTGGGATTGGAAATTTGGCAGCGCAGTGATGGACTATTTGTTTCTCAGGGTAAGTATTCTTGGGAGATACTGGAGAAGTTCAACATGCATGGCTGCAAGCCTGTTGATACTCCTCTTCCTGGAGGTTGGAGGAAGGAGGATGCTACTTTAGTGGAGGTAGTGGATGCCACTGTTTATCGACAGTTGGTGGCATTGCTTATGTATCTGGTCAATACACGACCCGATATATGCTATGTTGTTAACCAGCTTTCACAAGCTATGGTTAAGCCAACCAAGCTCTTCTGGAAGGCAGGCAAGCATGTATTGCATTATCTCAGAGGCACATCGGGATATGGATTGTGGTACAGACAGGAGGATGAGGTGAAGCTATGTGGCTTCACGGATGCAGATTGGGCAGGGAGCCCAATGGACAGAAAGAGCACATCTGGAGGGATCTTCAGTATTGGGTTGACAACAGTTTCTTGGTACAGCAGGAAGCAGAGATCCGTGGCACTCAGTTCAGCAGAGGCCGAGTATATGGCAGCAAGTTTGGCTGCATGCGAGGCTATATGGATGAGGAAGATCCTGGTCGGGTTTTTCGGTTCATACTTGGAGCCTACTATGATTTATTTTGATAACCAGAGTTGCATTAAACTCTCGGCTAATCTAGTATTTCATGATAGATCTAAACACATTGACATCAAGTACCATCATATTAGATATTGTGTGCAGCGGAGAGTCATGTTACTTTCATACATTCCAACGGAGGATCAGGATGTTGATATCTTGACGTAGGCGCTCACCAGGAGAAAATTCGAATACCACCGAGGCAGGATAGGGGTTGTAGATAATCCATATCTTGTTGAGAGGGAGTGTTGAAAATGTAACAAGATGATGGAGCTTAGTGGAAAGGAGTCGCCTTCACTAAGTGGGCCCGCAGGCTATTTTTGGCGCAAAGTCTATTTTTAGACATATGGATCATGGTCTATGAGTTGCAAGATGCTATTCGTGGATGAATGGTCATGTTGGTAAAAATAGATGGACTTCTATTTTTAGACATATGGGTGGAGTCTATTTTTAGATTGTTAGGCTAAAAATAGAACAATCGAATATTATTAGCTCTTAATAATATTTGGACTATAAACATTATCTTATCCTCTTGGAGAACTTCAGTTCGAGCTATAGATGTGGCACATGCAGCTGCCAGAAGGAAATACGCTTTTCTTATGGGTCAGTTGAGCTATTGCATGATGGACTTCAGTTAGAACTCAAGTGGTTGAGTTTGGTGGAGTTGATTGAGGAGTTGATGGAGTTGTGTTCAGTTTGACTTGGTTGAACTAGTTGTATTTAGTCTAACTGTAGAATACACTAGTGATGAGTGATGTGAATTAATTACTAATTAATTCACTAATTATTAACTCATAAATCAACTAAAGAATACATCAATTAACTCAGTGCATGGACAGTTCAGTGGAGACAGGTGTTAGAGGTGAGTGAAAGGGCAAGACAGCTATCAGTTGTGACTATAGTTGTGCATGAGATTTGCACAATCAATGGATTGAGTATTGCCAATGAGGATTGCATGGTTCAGCCAAGGGAAATATGAGTTTGGATCAGCCATTCTCATCTATTCTCATGCAGGATTGCGCAGTGGAGGCAGGAAAGCAGCAGAGGAGATTTGAACCTGTGATTGATTCAGATCTGAGCTAGTTTTGTGTGTAATAGGTGGAGATAGTACTAAGTACTTGTGAGGAGTATTGTACTATGTATTGTTACATGTTCTCAATCAATATAATATACAGATAGTTGGGGGTTTTCAGCTGAGTGCTTTCCTCGGTTACATACTGTGTTAATGTGCGCATGAGATCGATGTTTCATTGTTTTTAATTCCACAAAATTGATGATCAACGTAGAGGAGGTTATGTATTATGTATGCATTCCACAATAGTGTATAATGAGGATAATCTATGTGAATAAGTGTCATATTATTCAAAATTTCTACAGATGCGAGAGAGAATGTGGGAGAACCATCTTCTCAGTGCAGACAGAGGAGGTCACCTGAGAGGTACACTGGATACATGGCCCTTGTTTGGGAGTGTGTTGAGACCGAACCATCTTCCTTTGAGGAAGCAATGCAACAGCTGATTTGGGTTCATGTTATGGTGGAGGAGTATGACTCCATATTTCATAACAGTGTTTGGGATGTGGTTCCGAGACCGGAGAATAAGTCAGTTGTGAGTTCTCGTTGGCTTTATAAGGTAAAGCAAGTTGTTGATGATGGGAAGACCATGTTGTTGCAGTATATTTCGACAGAGGAGAAAGATGATGACATTTTGACAAAGGCATTATCAAAGTGTAAATTCGAGTTCCATAGAGACAAGATCATGGTGGCAGATAATCCCTTTCTTATTGAGAGGGAGTGTTGAAATTTGGAAACAAGAATATTCCAATTTAATTTGTCCTTGAATTAAATTGTGAATTAAAATCGAATTTAGTCTTAATTAGTTGGAGAAATTCAAGTTATAAGTCTTTCTGAAGTCATGCAAGAGTTATCCCTTAAATTAAGGAGATAAGATTGACATATATTTGAGTTGTAATTAGTTAACTCAGTTTACTAAGTTAAGTCCAATTCAATTAGTTCCAAACTATTTGAGGAACTGATAGAGAGTTAATAGTCAGTTGATGCATTCATGCACTCAACTAGTGTACTCCAGTTAACTAAAAATTCCCTCATCAGAAACTCATGCATGTCTATTCTGAGAAAGACCCAATTGAGATTAAAGACAAGGACAGTGTACTATCAGTTGCATTTGTTTTCTTATAAAGAAAACTCATGCATGCAGAAGGAATCATTCCTTGAGGATTGCGCAGTTCAGATAATGTTGAGATCAGGTGATCATCCACTTGGTAGATGAGTTTTTAACTTGGTGAGGTGAAGATCATCCCAGAGGAACAACACAAGGAAATAGGAGCTTGGAGGGCATAGGAAAAGGCTTGAGAGAAGCTAGGCTTGCCTGTGAGGATTGTACTAAGAGATAGCTAGCTGTGAGAGCTAAGGCTTTGTATAATTCCTATGTATTTCCACCTTGTATGATAATACAGTTAGTGGGGTTTTTAGCTGAGGCTTTCCCCAAAGTATTTTCATGTGTATTGTATATTGATTCTTCTTCTTCTAGTTATATTGTTCAACTCTATCTTTAAGCTTCCGCAAATTGATAGTAGAAGTAGGTTATATTATTCTTCTTTCATTTATATTGCATTATCGAGTTAACCTACATAATAGATTTTCTACATACTATTTGTTTTAGATTTTTCTGAGTTGCACTGATAGTGCATGCAATCAAGAACTAATCCTTAAGGGATTGCACAGTTTTTAGAGGATTTATTTCCCTTTAAATACAAGTTATACTCCATAGCAATTACACATTGGAATAGATACTTGGAGAGCTTGTGAAGAGGCTAAGATTTGATCTTGAGCTTGCTTATGAGTTGGAGATTGAATTTGTTGAGTGATGGAATTGTTTTAGAGAGAACAAGCATTGTATTTTCATCTTAATTTTCTGGATTAATACAAAATAGATAGTGGGGTTTTGAGCTATGGCTTTCCCCATATATTTATTGTGTTATGTGACTCTGATTCTCTTCCTCTATTTATTATTGTTTGCTCGATGTTTATCGGTTTTCGCTGTAAAGAGTAGAAGTATATTTGTGTCCCTTGCTTTAGAAAATTGCATTAGCTTGTGAATCTACAAGATTTTCTACATGGTATTGGAGAAAGATTGTTTTTTGGGCTGAGAGTTTACAGAGCAGATCTGAAAATTTCTATGTAAAATTTTTAGAAAAAAATTACATATCTGGATTCCTTCGGAAACAATGCCCAAATTCAACAAAAGAAAAATCGTCCGAATTGGAGTTTAGATGAGGGAGATATCGTTGATTTAAAATCAGCTCTCTAGAGGAGATTTCAAAGTTTTGAGTTTTTGGGTTACAAGTGAAAGTTGAATTTGCAATACATACTTCAAGATCGGTAGATGGCATTCCATGGGTTGAGGCTTGACTATGCCTTGGAAGGCAACTCTAATTTCATAGCCTAGAGGGATAGGATGGGAGTTGTGCTAGAGGAAAATTACTTGAAGGAATTTGTTGAACAAGAAATCCCTAAGCCAATAGCTACTGATGCACAGAACTTGGCCAAGTGGAAGAAGTGTGTGGCGAAGGCAAGGCGTATAATCCATGAGGGATTTCAAGATCATATTGTCTTGCGTATCCATGGAAAGGAAACCCGCATGCTATGTGGAAAACATTGACGGACTTGTATCAGAATAGTAGTGATCAAAGGAAGTTGGCACTAAAGGATAAACTTCATAAAATCAAGATTGAGAAAGGTGAGACGATTCCAAAGTACTTGACCAAGTTCACTCAATGTCGGGATGAACTTGGAAGTGTTGGAATCCTGATTTTTGAGGAGGATATGATGAGCCTTTCTCTTATTGGACTCCCAAAGAGTTGGCATAGTTATAATGACTTTGTTAATGGTCGGGAGAAGCTACCAGATTGGGAACAACTATGATCGAATTTGATGCAGGATGAGAACAGGAGGAACACTAGGGATGGCTCTTCATCAAAGACTGATGATGAAGAGAACTGTGCCTTATCGATTAAGGCGAGGAAGGGAAAGGTAAACTTTCCCATTCCAATTTAGATTCTTATCATGGAGGTAAGAAGAGGGACACGACAAAAGTTAAATGATTTCATTGTCACAATATGGGAAACTTTGCTACAAATTGTACATTAGAGAAGTCCAACGAGAAGTCCTTAGGAGGAGTAGCAGGTGAGTCTTTGGCCTCCCAATTCGAATTGTACTTTTCCCTCATTGCATGCGTGGTGTCTTCAATGATGGGAAGTGTCTGGTACTTAGATAGTGGAGCTTCTTTCCACATGATTGGAAACAAAGAGTTATTCAGTGAACTGGAGGAGAAAGATCTCAAGATGCATATCGAGATGGGTGATGATAGTAAGTATAGTGTTACTGGTTTGGGAACTATTACTTTTCAGAGGGAGCATGTGGCTTCATTCACCTTGAAGAATGTTATCCATGTACCCGAACTAATGAAGAACTTGGTATCCATTGCCATGCTTGAGGATAGAGGCTATGATGTGATCGTTTTGAAAGGAAATGCATTCCTTCGACACATATCCACGGGTCAACTAAAGAAGATAGGGATTTGAGTTTAGAGTCTCTATAAGATAGAGGTAGAGGATTGTGTTTCTTTGTGTTCAAAAGCAGAAAATATGTTAAGCCGAGACGTCAAGAGTTGTGGAACAGGCGATTGCGCCACTTACATCATGGGGCTTTGAAGATATTGCAGCAAATCTCTACCAGTCTTCCCAAAGGTACACTTGAGAAAGTTGATACATGCAAGAGTTGTATTTTGGGAAAATACACCAACTCTTCCTTTGGAGACAGAGACAGTTGAGCAGAGTCTATTATCGAGTGAGTCCATTCAGATGTGTGTGGACCATTCTCGACAACATCCACGACCAAACACATGTATTATGTTATATTTGTTGATGACTATTCTCATAAATGGTGGGTATTTTTTATGTAGAAAAAAGGTCAAACTTTCACAAAGTTTTGTCAGTTCAAAGAATTGGTAGAGAAAGAGTCTGGCAAGAAGGTTAAAGTTCTAGAAGTGATAACGGTGGTGAGTATGTCTCCAATGAGTTTAAGAACTTCTATGCAGCAGAAGGGATTAAACGAGAGTTAGCAGCACCCCATTACCCTCAATAGAATGGGGTTGTCGAGACGAATAACATGAGCATAGTAGGGGAAATAAGGGAGATGTTTCGTGATCAGGGCCTACCACTACACTTGTGGGCTAAGGCATGCAACACAGTGGTTTATGTTTAGAACCATATCCCACATTGTTATAGCTCCAAATATCACCCTCGGTATTTATGATGCTTGGTTTATGGCCTAGGGCAACCCCTCCTTCTAGACTTGGTCCAAATACTTTAAAAAACAGTGTTTTACTCCCTATATGCTACTTTTCCCTGTGATAAAAGCGTGTACACACGGGTTAGTCAATACCCAACCCATGTATATGTGTTAAAACACTTAAAAAAATTAAATTTCCTTAATTATGGGCGGAGTTCACGGGTTTTACTTGTTGATTACCTCCTAGTGCCTATTATAGACATTTTTGTGCCTTACAGCACTGAGCATGAAATGTCCATAATCCAAGGGATCCAAAGTCCCTAAAAGAGTTGTTCCTACCCCTAAAGGAACAAGGTCAACCAAAGACAGCTTCTCCCAGAAGTTCTCCACCAAAAATCACTCAGAAATGGTCAAATCAGGATCAATTCAGTAGCTCCACTAGCTGCCTGCGTTGAAACGCAGAGGTTACACTGGCCAGTTGCACTGCAACGCAGGTAGAAGCACTACCAGGGTGCGCTGAGTGGGAGATGATAAATGGAAAGTTCATTCAACGAGGTGGAAAGACCCTGGAAGCTTCCAGAATCTTCCTCAATGACACTTGCCTCAATGAATTCGACCAAGTGATGAGTAAGAGGTTCTCAACCTCCAAGTGGAAGCAAGAACTGACAGAGAGAAGCCACAAGTCAAAACATGAGCTGACTCATCCTCTCTGCTCACATCTATATATGGATCTCTCACCCAGAGGTTCAGGAGGCTGGAATTTTGTACTTTGCAGAGAATTGTTGTTGGTTTGAGATTGAGATTAGTACATTGGGTGATTTATGCTTTGTTGGAGGAGAGGAAGGGATTCTTTTGCTGGGAGGTAGATGCTGGATCGGGACTCACTTGGTTGTATCTCCTCTTGAACCTTGTTATCATATCAATAAAGCTATTTGAGTTTCTCCTATATGCTTGTATTTCAATGATGTTTTGTTGTATTTGCATATTTAGTTTATATCTGATCCTAAACTAGTTATGAATGTGAATCTATGTCTTTTGTGTAGTTTTCCTCTCTTGTGATCTTGCAGGAACTGGGTGAAGCTGGACCAGTGAAAGAGCAAGCAGTGGGAAGCAAACAAAAGAGAGAGTGATTGGATCGACAAACTAGTGGAAGACACCGGTTAGTTACATCCTTCTTTCTCTATTTTCATCTCATAAAGAAGAATACTCAGATGGCTTTCCTTGTTTATTGCTAAGGCACTATCACCTCTTAGAGTGGGATAGGGGCATTCCGAATTGGATACTTTTCCCAACAACAAATTGGCGACTCCGCTGGGGAGAGTATCTTGTTAGTTTATTTGTGTTTCTATTGCTATTCATTTCATAAACTCAAGAGTGCCGAATCGAACTGCATTTGTCATTTACAAATGCAAAGTAGAGATCATCTACTCTAGCCCACTCACTGGGCCTATTTATGATCTGAACAGCTGATCCACAAATGCTCTAATAGCCCTTTGTGATAGATCTTAGTCCTCCTATAAATCATCCTCCTAATTGTACCTAATTGATAGCTTTTATCCAGCCAAAAACTCTAGATCAAACTGCAAACCGTAACC
The DNA here is from genome assembly GCA_031772625.1 of Pinus tabuliformis. Lineage (NCBI taxonomy): Eukaryota > Viridiplantae > Streptophyta > Pinopsida > Pinales > Pinaceae > Pinus > Pinus tabuliformis. The sequence goes on along the minus strand of CM062817.1, from coordinate 1,229,513,025 downwards.
CAGAACCCAGAAACAACTCTCGTTTCTGCTTCAGCACAGACTCTGTGAAGAGGTTCTGCATTTCAACGCAGGTCCCGTGAAGGCTACCTGCGCTGAATGTCAAATCCTCTGTGTTGGGAGTGCGCTGATCAGTCTTTGCCTTGTGCAGCTGTGGTTCCCTGCTTCCTTTTGCTCAGTTTTCTCTCTGTTTTTTGCAGCCTGTTATCAGTCAGTGTACCTATCTGAAACCCCTTTTCTTTGCCTCAATTCTGCCTCGGTTGTATAAAGAAATTGTATTTGTTCTTTGTGTATTTGTTACATCATTTGCAGTTTCCCATTACAAAAGTAAACTAGTCATACTGTCGCCCTTAGATCTAGACCTGTCGTAAGTGTCGTTTTGATCTTAGGAGTGAGTTTGTTTGCTGTTCATAGTTGATTGAGCTTTTACTTTTGTCGTTTGGTTTGAATTTATGCATTTCTAGTGTCGAAACAAGTAAATCATAAAGTGTCGTAATCGTCTTTTTGATTTTGAAAAAGGAACTTGTTTATGTTTTCACTTGAAATCGAATTCAAATTTGTACAACAGCTTTCTTTTTAGGCATCAATATTAAGAAAGCGAAAACAAATACATGCATATGTGCATTTGCATTTTGATAGTTTGCATGCTTTGATTTAGGAAAAAGTGCATTACAGTGTGCTCTATGCTCTTTGAGAAAAGTTTGTGTCTTCCTTTTCCCCTTGTAGCTAGGATTTTCATTGTTGAAAAGATATAAAAGCTTGCTTATCATCTTTAGACTGCATTTAGGAATTGTATCATACATCTCGTGGTGATCCAAAAAGGCAAACTTCTAAGAAAGATCAACCTAAAATAAATTGAATGAACTTAACAACGCTTTGTAACTTAACGCAAAACATAGAGGTCTAGGCTAGAGACATGTTCCGGCGTCGTAAAACCTGGTCACTGGTCGCCTCGCTGATGGTTGGGTGATTCCTCCTGAGAGACGATAAGTGCCAGTACGGATTGTGCTCCCACGTACCGTCGCGTATATATTGGGAGACCCCTATAGGAATATAACCTTTATCCATAGGAAGCCGTGTCGGCCGCCCTACTGATCGCAATGCACTGAACACAGCATTCAGGAAGATTGACCGCCCGTACCCTAAAAAGTATTCTGCGGTTTTGCAAAAAGTTTGGCACACCCTCTACCTAGAACTCCAGAGCAGTTCCTTTTGGCCTTTTTCAAACTCTATAACGGAAAAAGTCCATCCGAGCATTTGTCACTTCGGGCTCGTTAAAACATCAAAGGCGACTAGAGTCATCTTTTGCTTTTTCTCGACTCTTTAAAATTGAAAAAGCAAGTTGTGTCTAAGCATCGTTAAAATTTATTTTAAACAGAACAAACACCCCTTTTTCCTGTGTTGATCTTTAGGTTGAGAAAATGGAGCCCACCAACCAAGGAATTCCCCTTGGTGGAAATCCTAGTCCCTTCTCCTCTTGGGGAGATGTTGGTGCGCCCCATATGGCCACATTGTCACTTCCAGGACTGACAATTGGCTTGTCGGTCTGGCTCTTCTCAACCAATGTCATTCAGAACACCACTATTCCTGAACAGTCGAATCAGCAGTTAGACCAGTCCAGAGTTACCCACCAACCTTCTACTTCCTCTAATTCTTCCTCTCTTCCTTCCTCTTCACGTGACGGAACTGGTAAAACTAAAAACCAAGTTCCTAAGGAGAAGAAGGAGAAGAAGAAGAAGAAGGAGCCAAAAGCGACTGGGGGCAAACGAGTGTCGTCTAACGAAAATCCACACACAGCACTGACAAGGCCTAAATCACCATGTGTCATATGCAAGGGAGACCACTTTCACAGAGATTGTCCCTGCATCCCTCGGATACTAAGGGACTGGTCTCCCCGTTTGCACAATTCGGTGGCATCAACCTCTGATAGCCATGTTGAAAGCACACCGTCAACTAGCGAAAGTGAAGTCCCTGGACAAAAAGGGAGAGCTAGATCTCCCTGTAGACTGTGCGAAGGCAATCATGCTATCCACCGTTGTCCCTTCTTAGATGAAGCAAAAAGAGTTTTAGATGATCGTCCGGTTTCACCGTTACGACTTCCTCCTGGATATAAAAAACTCTTGCCAAGTCCTTCGTTAGTTGAAAATCCAGCTGGCCCGCTCAAGTGGTCAGCTGAAGCGTTGGTCATTGAAGATGAACCAGCTGAATCCATACCCGACGAAAGTCAAAAGGTCGAGGCGGCAGTTGACCCAGTCTTGCCTTCAGAGGATTTATCTTCGAATGATACAGTCACTGAAGAGGATAAGGATGACACCATCCAGATTCTTTTCATCAACACAGACTCCGACGAACACGGGGGCAATGCACCCATTCCTTTATCGCAGGAAGGAAGTTCTTCAGAGCGATATCCGGCCGTTTACTCGGTCCCACCACCAAGCAACCTAGTTGTATCCTTCGACTGGAAACAACTAGGCAGACCCCGGTTGCCAGCCAGTATACCATTCAAAATTATCGTTCAAATATACAGAATGGTAATGGCTGGCACCATCATCGATGAGGGGGCATCTGTGAGTATCCTTTCCTCTATTGCTTGGAAAGCGCTTGGTTTGCCAGTGCTTTTGCCTGAAATGAGAAATCTGACAGGCTTCGATAAAGAAACCTGTCGACCTTTAGGGATCCTCCCCAATGTGCCCATCACATTGAAAGGGAAGACCATTCAAATGAACGTGATGGTCGTTCAAGGACCCTTGGATTATAACCTACTCCTTGGACGAGACTATATATATTGCATGGGAGCCATCGTCTCCTCACTCTTTAGAGTAATGTGTTTTCCGCACGAAGGAAGAGTGGTAAAGCTCGTGGACCAGCTTTCATTTCCCGGATCATGCATCGCAAATAGTCATATACCATCCCTAAATGGTCTCTTCACACAAGAAATTTCTCAACCCACGGTCCGTCCTCCCGATGAGCACGAGTGATTCGGAAGGATATGACTGGAACCTAGGGGGCATGCGTCTTGGTCTGCTTCGGCAGGAAAACTTTGGGTATAGGGTAGGTTTCCGCGGGAGAATATGACTAGTCTGTACCCCGCGCATGCTGGAAGAGGGTTATTCTAGAATAAGATTATTTTGTCAAAGTTATGTGTTTGACAGAACTGAGTCAATCACCGTTGTCTATCTCGGTAGACATCGCCGAAGAAATGTTTTGTTTGCTACGCAAATGAGACAATCTTTGGTAACCTGTAAGAGGTAGGCCTCTCTCGCTAAAACAAATGTTTTATCGGACTAAAGTAGGGGTAACTTTGAAACTCTGTTTTATACCTGGGGGCATGCAAACCTTTTGGAGTGCAAGCAAGGGGCGGCTATTTATTTTTTAAATTTTTAGGTCCTCCCTTTAAACCTGTAGGTCTAACCCTTTAAACTCGTAGGATTAGTCGTTTCTGAACTTGCATAAAGAAAGGATTCCGGGGCAAAGCTTTATGAGGTGCAAGCCCCATAAAAAATGGCATCTTAAATGAGACATTCTTATCATATGACTGGTATCGAGCAGTTTTAACACATAGTTCATGCTCGTTAAAAAATAAACATAAGATCGAGAAGTTTTAGCACATAATTCATGCTCGTTAAAAAATAAACATAAGATCGAGCAAGTGTTTCAACCCGTGTTTAAGCTCATTAAAAAATGAACTACCTGGTAAATAACCACTGCGAATGTAAATATTCAGCCATTAAAGCCTTGGTCGTGTTTGCACCGTCACCTCCACTTTTCATTGGCCGATCATTCACCTCCATTTGATTGTTTACCCATTTTGAGGAACAGCTGCGAAGAGTGATCTCACTTAGCCATCCTTGTGACACTGCCGTGATTGCAACATTCCAACTGTTACCTGGAATCAACTGCTACCCGTTTTATCACTCGTTCCTCAAAAGACGAGTCTTCTTTAAGCTCTTTTCATCTAACTCGTAAAATATGAAAAGATTGCCGAGTTTTGGCCTTCCAGCTCGTTAAAGCAACCAGAAGTGCTATCCCTCCTCTAGATTTTAATCTTTTTGGACCTGAGGGATTATTGCACAAAAAGATCGAGCGCTTGTTTTGTTCGACTCGTTAAAACTATCGAAAATCCATCCCTTCTGTATTGTTTTATACTTTTTCGGACTTAAGGGATTAGATGACGAAAAAGGAAGTTTGGAGTTATCTTTACGTACCTTTTTAGACTCTCTAAAAATTAAAAGGGACCGAGTTATCTTTGTCGTTAAACTCGTTAAAAAACATTAATAGCGACAAACTTGTCTTTAGACGAGAACGAGTTTCACTATCGCTAGGCTCGTTAAAACATAGCGATGGGTTTGCCCGAAGGGAAAATTATAGAACAAGCATATGTTATCCTCCTCAAGCTTGACAAAAATAAAGAGGTACTGGTCAGAAATGACTGGGGAAAAATTGGGAGAAACTCAAAGAACTTTTATTGGTAGCAAGTCGCTCTTGAACATGACACTTCCACTCCATGCCTGAGTCGGGTTGGGTTGTTTCATTCATCGGTCACATCGCCATGGTCTCGCCATACCATCCACCTTTGGGGTAAATGCTACCAATCCATCGCACAAGTGTCGCCGATATGTTCAAGAGAAGTCATCCAAAGAAGTCAACCGTGTCCCATCCACTACCATACATTATCCTTCATCCTTTCATGACCGCCACCCTGAACCATATATCATCAGATCGTTTTCACCTCCATCAAAATCATTTGCTCCGTTCTGTGTCACTGATGTGGGATACATTAAGGCCCTCCTTTGACGGATCGCTTCTTGTCGACATCAGCTCATTACCCAAGAAGTTGATCTAGGAACACCCCCTTCAGTACTTTGAAGCTTGCATGCCTCAATGGCAAGTTTCTCACTTCCGGCGACAGGTATACATCAATGACCTTCGACCGAAAGATTTCGCGTCTTGTTCGACGCCAAGTCCTTTATTCACACCACGTGAATTGTACTGCAGTACCTTGAGGGTCATTATCATTATCGGTGATTCCTCTCGCGCTTGTTAACAGTTTACATCATTGACTGGTAATCAAGCGATGTCTTTCCATGTTCGACTTCAGAACATTTTTCACATGGATCGACTTGTACTTAGAGTGAAGATCGAACGAGATTGAAGACCCCGGATCTAGTTTCATCCATCCGGGCTGCGATATATATTCAAGAAAAATAAAGACATTGACATGTACAGCATTATAGCAGATAATCATCCTACCAAAAGGATGATGATTTCATCAAAATCATCAGTCTACCATCAGACGATTGTCTGTTCTATGTACAGAAAAATGAATTTATAAAGCTGAGCATGGGAATGCCCGCCTCAGCTAGATTATGAAAGCAGTATCAAAAATAATGTATTGTATTGTATCTTATTACAGGTCTCCTCCCAACATTGGAAGAACTTCGGATCCTCCTAATAAAGCATTTCACCCGATAAACGGCCTCATACTTTAGGGGGCAACTGTTATAGACATTTTTGTGCCTTACAGCACTGAGCATGAAATGTCCATAATCCAAGGGATCTAAAGTCCCTAAAAGAGTTGTTCCTACCCCTAAAGGAACAAGGTCAACCAAAGACAGCTTCTCCCAGAAGTTCTCCACCAAAAATCACTCAGAAATGGTCAAATCAGGATCAATTCAGTAGCTCCACTAGCTGCCTGCGTTGAAACGCAGAGGTTACACTGGCCAGTTGCACTGCAACGCAGGTAGAAGCACTACCAGGGTGCGCTGAGCGGGAGATGACAAATGGCAAGTTCATTCAACGAGGTGGAAAGATCCTGGAAGCTTCCAGAATCTTCCTCAATGACACTTGCCTCAATGAATTCGACCAAGTGATGAGTAAGAGGTTCTCAACCTCCAAGTGGAAGCAAGAACTGACAGAGAGAAGCCACAAGTCAAAACATGAGCTGACTCATCCTCTCTGCTCACATCTATATATGGATCTCTCACCCAGAGGTTCAGGAGGTTGGAATTTTGTACTTTGCAGAGAATTGTTGTTGGTTTGAGATTGAGATTAGTACATTGGGTGATTTATGCTTTGTTGGAGGAGAGGAAGGGATTCTTTTGCTGGGAGGTAGATGCTGGATCGGGACTCACTTGGTTGTATCTCCTCTTGAACCTTGTTATCATATCAATAAAGCTATTTGAGTTTCTCCTATATGCTTGTATTTCAATGATGTTTTGTTGTATTTGCATATTTAGTTTATATCTGATCCTAAACTAGTTATGAATGTGAATCTATGTCTTTTGTGTAGTTTTCCTCTCTTGTGATCTTGCAGGAACTGGGTGAAGCTGGACCAGTGAAAGAGCAAGCAGCGGGAAGCAAACAAAAGAGAGAGTGATTGGATCGACAAACTAGCGGAAGACACCGGTTAGTTACATCCTTCTTTCTCTATTTGCATCTCATAAAGAAGAATACTCAGATGGCTTTCCTTGTTTGTTGCTAAGGCACTATCACCTCTTAGAGTGGGATAGGGGCATTCCGAATTGGATACTTTTCCCAACAACAGTGCCCGTGGCCCAATTGTTTCCCAACTAAAAGACTAAGTGGGAGAAGTATAAATAGACTTCTATGGGAAGGCCTTAAGGAGGAGAATAGATAGAGTTATTATTCGAAGATTATCCCCTGACTAAGTCTGAAGTATCCCTGTGCTTCAAGCATTTCCCCAAGTTTCAGGAAACCCTTGTTTCGTTGAGTGTTGATATTCTCCCACTTGCATGAGATATCATGGTATAGGTTATGGAAGGAGATTGTTGAAGGCTGGGACTGGATGAACCTGGAGGATGGTTCCGCCTGGAGCCGAAAGAAGAAGACTCAGGTGAATTCTCTCCATGCTTATTATGGTTTTCTACAATTAAAAAGAAACATTGTCTTGTTCCTAAGATCGACCTTGTTTATGCATCAGATGTTATTGTAATTCATGTATGAATGTCATTTTGATGTATAACTAATCATCTTACTTATATGATATAAAGTTGGTTTCATTAAAATGATTTATCTATATGCTGCTATGTATGTTTGAATTAGTTGATTTGCAAATTCGAAGATCATCAAGAGTTGCAGAGGGTCTGAACCCTGCTAGAACTACCCAAACGAAGGACATTCGGGTATGTTCATCCTTGCATAATTTGTTTATTTAAGCATGTTGCCTGAGTTGTATGCATGTTTCTTGCTATAGATTGCTCTTGCTCTGTTGGGGTTCTTGCTGTAGAGGACTCCCGAGCCTAAGAAAAATAAATCAGCATGGGTGCCAAGTGACAACAAGGTACTATCTAGGGCACTCATGATAAGGTAGGCTCTACCACACAAGTCATGATACTTCTAAGCAATGAGAAGGTTTTGCACCATAACTTGGTGGGGTCGATCCTAAGGCAAAAATGGGAAAGGAAACTGATAAGTGCATAATGCAGGTGGAAAAACCTAACCTATATGCCAATTTCAAGAAATAATACCTGTTAGAATGGATCAACCATAAAAATTTCCAAAGGAGAAATCTTCCAAGTTCTTATATATACAATATGGTACAGGGAACCACGCAACCTTGTGGTTTACGTACAATAGTTCTTCTAAACAAACCCCTTGCAGGGCTCAATCCAAGGACTCCTTTGGTATTCAAAACTCATGGCTTCAAAGAGTTCCTCCTATGAAGGCAAATCAAATTCTGAGAAATCATGAGAACTACAAGGATCATAAGAGGGAATTAAGGGATCCCATGTCCCTATAGGAAGAATCTCTCTGTCAACTATCGGGATCAAATCCCAAGAAGGAGAATAATAGGTCAAAGGATCCTTCTCAGAAGTGATTGAACATTGAGGATTCAATGCCACATAATTCACCCGTGGTGGGGTAGAGTCTACTTGAACACTTGGAACAAACCAAGAGGTATTTTGCAGTAAAGTCGAATTAGGATGGTGATTATCAAATGCAAGTTGATAAATAGTGACAATATTCCCTTTATGAGGAAAACAAATCACTCGAAAGAGTGAAGACACCATAACATTCATAGCATAGACATAATCATGCCCAAGTACATGGTAAATTTTAGGGGCGAATTATGGCCCAAAGCCGAAATTTGAGGGTTTTTACATTTTTAGAGGGCGAATTTTTTATTAAAAACCCTTTTCATATAGTTAGCCCTAATTTTATTTAAAAAATAATTAATTTTTTGATTTTAGCCCAAAATAAAAAATGGGCAGATAAACTAACCAAACCTTCATTTGCCCGATTCGCTCGTTTTGGGAAATCGTATTCCCTTAAAATTGCCGAATTTTGATATTTGCCCCTGCTTTGAGAGATTAAAATGATTTAATACCTTACATTGGGTGCAATTTTTTTTAATACCATGGGCCAATACCACATGCCCAAAAACCATCTCATTTTTCACAATCAAAATATTTATAAATATTTTATTTGAATGTAATTTTATAACATTTTTTAATTAAATCTAAAAGCAAAAATATTATAATTGCTTTTCAGATATATATAAATCCCTTATCACATTCAAATATATGAGATATAAATAATAGTTATAAATTAAGATCCATTTTACCATATAAGTTAGTCTAATAATTTTGTAAACATATTTAAACTTTATTAATATGCACATAAAAATTTAATACTTATAATATAACCATTTTTTTAACCATGGATATTCACCCCCACTTTACCATGGACATTATTAAGTTGTGAACATGCTTTGTTACAATACCATGGGCCAATACCATGACATATCAATACCACATGCCCAAAAACCATCGCTCATTTTACAATCAAAATATTTTATTGTTTGTTTGTTTGTTTGTTTGTTTTGTTTTTTTTTTTACATTTTTGGTATGGAAAAGATATTGTAATGTCATGTTATGTTATCTAAACATTATGACTCAATCAGATTAAAAAAAAAATTGATTAATTAACTAATTAAAAATTAAAATATTTTGACTCAATGAAATTACATAAAAATAGAAATTACATAAAAAAATAAAATTAATAATTAATAATTAAGCAAACCTAGATCCATTTTAACTTTGGATATATCTAGAGATTTGATAATTAATAACTCTATGTTAAAATGAAAAGTCTACATTATTATTTTATGTAAAAAGTTTAGGTTATTATTATTTTTAATCAATTTTTGTTGAGTGAAGGTAAATTTGAAATAAAAATAAAAATAACTCTATGTAAAAATGAAAATTCTACATTATTATTTTTTATTATTTCAAGAGATATTGTTTTGTCCAATACTGTTTTTCAGCTCAAGGTCTATAAGAACCCATGGTATTCATGTGGAATATAGTATATTTAAAAGGGGGAATTATACCATCCTAAATCCATCTTCTCATTCTCCCTCTTTCTCTCTCTCTCTCCCTTAGTTTTGATTCACATTTCGCATTAGCCTTAACTGTCCATCTCTCAAGATTTGTCAATCTCTCAAGCTTAGAGAGGGATGGATCTTGGCTCATGTATATCTAAAGAGAGGTATGCTATGAATTCTTAAAGTAGTATACTTGGATTTGCAAAATGTAAGATTTTTTTTACATAGGGATATCTTAAAGTAGTATACTTGGATTTGCAAAATGTAATATTTTTTTTACATAGGGATATCATTTAATTTTGATTATGGTCTTACCTATTAAGTGCCCATATTCTGGTTTTGATGAGTTTTGATTATGGTTTTGATCAGGTGCAACGTATATGACCCTTTCCTATTGAGTGTCTATATTCTAGTTTTGATTAGGTGAAGCGTCTATGACCCTTTTCTATTAAGTGCCCATATTCTAGCTATCATTTGGGAGGTTTTTTTTATTGCATCCAAGGATATTGTCTTGTTCTGTGAAGTTACCAGTGTTTTTGAGCTCCAGGTTTATGAGAACCCATGGTATTTCCCATGATATTCATGTGGGATATAGTATTTTTAAAGGGGGAATTAAACTATCCTAGATCCATCTTCTCCCTCTTCCTCTTCCTATGCGTCGAAACCATCAGTTTTGATTCTCATTTCCCACTCGCTAGGTTTTGATTCTCATAAACTAGCTGAGATCCATCTTCTCCCTCTTCCTCTGGGTATCCCTCGAAACCCTCGGTTTTGATTCTGATTTCCCACTCACTAGGTTTTGATTCTCTTTTCCCATTCACCTTAACTAAGGATAGATCTAGGTGGATGTGTATCCAAAGAGAGGTATATTATGAATTCTTAAAGTAGTATACTCTGATTTGCAAAATGTAAGGTTTTTTTACATAGGCATATAGTTTATTGTATTTTCAAAATGTAAGGTTTTTTTATATAGGGATATGGTTTACTTTTGATTATGGTTTTGATCAGGTGAAGCATCTATGACCCTTGCCTATTAAGTGCCCATATTCTACATATCACTTGGGAGGTTTGCATAGGTTGATCATGATTGTGAAACCCTATTCCAAAGCAAAGACATCTATCCACTTAATTAATCTTTTTTTTTCATTTTAAATTAAAATAAAATCAATAATATGAAAAATATCAATTATGGGGCTGAAAAAAAGCTAGAAGCACTAGTAGTTGTTGGGAGATTTCAAGTTTTCTAATATCATGAGAAAAACATTTTTTTTTGCTTTATATTTTACAGTTTGTGTATAGTAAAATATGGTATATTAACGACTTAATCACTTTCTATCTTAATGGTTTATTTTTTTAAAATTCATTTAAATTATAATTAATTAACTTGATATAAAAATTATTGATGAGACAATATTATATAAAGGGAAAGTGATTTGATAATTATAATTTCAAGTTGTCCAAATTTGTGAGTGAATAATTATCTTCACTTTCAATTTCTGAATTGAGATATACTTAAATTTGTAATGGTTTATATATATAATCATCACTCAAACATGATATTTTTCCACAAGGAGGTCACTCACAAAACATAATAAAAAATGTATATTATTTAATTCCAAAACTAAAGAGGTCATTTCAAGTTACAAGGGTTTGCCTGATATATATATATATATATGAAAATTAACCATCATGCAATATAATATTATGTTGACTCCATTAAATTAAAACATAAATTATTATTTTAATATGATAACTATAATTATTATTTTGTATGTGTCCTTAGAGGTATCCCAAAGTGTTGTTAGATTCTAGCTAGTTCATTTTTATCATGTTAAGGAAAAAATCATAGTACCTAAGGTGACCATGTATATTCATTTTAAAATTTAAATATTTTGTAATAATTTTTGTCAATATAGACAATTTTAAAACTGAAATTCACTAAGCAAAATCATAACAACACTTATCTACTAATCTCTCTCAAAATTACATCTCTCCCTAGACTTTTGTAATTAATATACATTTAAAAAATAAATATTCAAAACTGAAAACGAAATCTCTCCTTAGTTTCAAATGTTATATAAAACTTTTTTAATTAGTACATATTTAAAAACTAAATATTCAAAACTCCTTTTTATTCACACCGAGCCAAGTTTTCCAATGATGGTCTAAAATCCAAAACCCTATTAGGAAAAAAGATTCCTTGCCACATGATAGGCTTCTTTGTGCTCAGATTGCTGGGAGGATGATACTAAGATGTAAAAACTGGCAATTCAAAAAATACTGTAAGATAAAGAATAAATAAGTTAATTACATTATAATTTTTTTGAGTTGAATTGCAAGCCACAACCCTCAAAATTTAACAAAACATTACTTAAATCATGATCAGGCTATTTACCTGCTCGCAAATAGTAAAATCTCATCTTCCTTCTTAGCTCTTGCGAATATATGTAGGGCTCTACATTTTAAGGATGTCGCTTTGAAATGTTGAGCATTTTTGCAGGGTAGAAACCTCTTCTTTGACTAATGTGAAGGGTTCTCACTTATTTTTGGCTAGGGCTTTGCATTTTGGGGTTTCATCTTGTTACATAAAATTCCAAGGGAGACGCAGGCTTATTATCATTGTTTTTCTTGGCCATAGGAGTTTTAAGGTTGATTTCTATTGCAAACCTTTATGCACTATAACCTTTCGTGCTGATTTTCACCATGCAGATTTTATTAATATGTTCTTTTAGTATGTAATGTTGGATTTTTTATGCTTTTTAGTACTAAAAAGTTTTTGGTTTGGGAATATTGTCGATATAGTTGGGACATACTTAATGATGGACATGGCTATACCTGTACAATTTGTTACAACAAAAAAATGGGAGAATTCTATATCCAATACTCATATTTGTTCATCTCCATGTAAAGATAGGTAGGATGAGTAAAAAACATTTCACAAAATCCATGCTCTAACATAGCTACTTGGAAACTATTTTACAAACTAATTATTTAACAAGATACATAGGTAGATCATTCCTAATTTTTCAATAGGCCTCAAAGGAAGTACCCAAACTCAACGAGAAAGGATTGTAATCCCAATGCTTTGTTCCATTTAAATTCTTGTTCTCACATTTATTTCCCAGATTTGCTCCCTCTCATGACTAGCATAGAGCTTAATGTTTGTTTAGCTACACTTGCATAAGTGAGAGTTCTAATGTCTACCTTTGTTACCCCTAGGCTGAGGGAACATCTTCCCTCACTATCTCTAATCATTGTTCCTCCCATGGATTATTAATTTGTTGTGTCACCATTTTTCCCTTGTATTTCTTCTCAATTTTTCCATTTTCACCTTTTTTATTTTTCACACTTATCTTCTTCATGTCAATTTTCTAAGGACTTATTGTGGCTCATTTGCCACTCCTCACTCATATATTTATATTCCAATACATGAGAAATATTTTTATATTCCATATGAGTAATATACATATTTCAATCCTGAAGGGATTGCTTAGAAAACAAGGCTCATAGTCATTACAAGAAATACTCATTATGAGTCCAACACATTGTCACATGTAGGATTTCTCCCTACCACCTGTGCTAAACCTAATTGACTTTCCATGAGAAATATCTTTATATTCCATTACAAGAGATACTCATTATGAACTTTGTTAGCCCTTTACAAAGCCTTTATTATTTAGTGAAATATTTGCCAAGATCTTACAAGATTTTATAATCCAATGAAAGATTCACCATGATTTTACAAGATAATATAATTTGGTGAGAGATTCGCCAAAAAAATTATATATACATATTATATTATTGATAAAATCGCCTTCCATTTTTCCTATGTATCATGGGGATTCACCCATTTATTATATATATAAATTTAGGGGGTTCTTAAAATTTTCCCTGCCCAAGTAGCATATTAAAGTCTAAAGGGCTATCAACCACCATCATATCGATTAAGACAGTTTTCCCACCTAAAGTAATAGGCAATTGAGGAAGAACACCCATAGATTCCCCAGGTCTTCTATCATAGGCTAACAACTGACTCTGAGCTGTCAACAACATTGGGGAACCTAAAGCTTTCCAAGTCAAAGAGGATATAATACTTGCAAAGGATCCTTCATCCACCATGCATCAATAGATGTTTATGGAATTAACTCTAACCTTTACTTGGAAAGGTGCAGCAGAAGGAAGACGAGGCTCGACAAGACTATCCTAATCAAAGGAGACACTCCTAGAACTTGGAGGGGGAACATTTGAAGAAACCGGAATATCCCCTATACTAGAAGACTCTGTACTGGAAATCAAACAGACTCTTTTGTTAGGCACTTCACCCCCCAAAAGAGGAGTGTAATTAGCCAGAGATTGCACTGGCTTTACCACATTATCAACCAATGGTTGATGGGAGTGATGAGAAACCATATCAAATCTAGAAGTAGAAGAACTTTCAGACTCGGACCATATCCTTTGTACCTCTAGAATACCAATGCATAAATGAGTAAGATGGTCTCCCTTGCATATCTTATAAGGTAACTTAGGTTTAAAACTTCTACGTTTGGGTTTCTTATCAACATCCATTCCACCAACATGACTAGCAGTGGTTTGTGGAGAGTCCTGAACATGACTTGCAGAGGTTAGTGACTCTTTTCTAGTATGACTTGCAGTGACTAGACTTGTGCCCCCAGCATGACTTGCAGCGGCTGAAGGCTCATATCCAACATGACTAGCAAAGGTTGATGATGAATTGCTAGTATGACTTCCAGTGACTAGACTTGTGCACCCAGCATGACTTGCAGCGGCTGAAGGCTTATCTTCAACATGACTGGTAGAGGTTGATGATGAATTGCTAGAATTATTCTTCTTCTTCGTCTTCCTCTTTCTCCTCTTTTTAGATTTCTTATTACAAGAAGGAGGAGAAAGAGGAATCCTAGATTTCTCTTTGAAAGAAGATGAACAATTAACATCCATGTGATGCCCCTGAAATAAAGCATTCATCTGAGAAGCTTCAAGAACATCTGGAATATTCAGAGTGGACCACAGCCAAACTGGTATTCCAACATTCAATCCAGGAATATTTAAAGTGACCATCAAGGGAGTACCAACGTTTCCAAAGGAAGGAAAAGCAAAAGGATCCCCTTTTGGGAGGGTACCTTGGTTGGTTTCCATGGGAATATTAGCCATATCTAACTTATTCACAAATCCTTCCCTTACGGGGATGTACAAATGACTTTTCAAGGAAGATAGAAACACAATCAAAACCTTTGCCCTTGAGGAGGCAACTCCACAACTTTCAAAAGAAAGATCAAAAAGCCTTTCAATATCGATGGAGTGGTAGGTCAATCACTCAGAATCTAAATCCAAAAGTGACAAGACAAAAATACCTAAAGCCAACTATATATAAGGAGCAAAGAACACTCGACTATAAAGTCCCTAAAGATACAACCAATCAAGCAACTTCCAAGTATTTCCGCTCTGGGTGATGAGGACTGGACACCAAAATTCAAGAAAGTGAAGTAAGGGACCTTTCGAATATAGTCTAGGATAATGACAGCCCAGGCCTACCAGCGAAGGTATCAGAGGTAGTTACGCTGACCTCCAAACAACAGCCTTTGCTAGTGCAAGCCCCCAAGCTTCGCAAGGGTGCCCTCCAGAAGTACTGCTGAATGTGATACAACATCAACCTCAGGTGCCACAGGATTCCCCTCCGCAACCACCTGTGTGGATTCCTAGGATAGGCAACTATGGACACCAACTCGTATTAGATACCAAGCGGAATAGTCGTGAGGTAAGATCCAACAAGTAAGAGAGGGGGTATCTCTCTTCCTTATCTTCACTAACCCTCGTGCTTTACTCCCAGTCACGGATCTTTCCCAGTCTCCCTGACGCTATTGGATTTCGCTCTTTAATCAAACTTCTATGTTTTACAATTTAGAGTGGCCTTGGAGAGTTAACTCTCCTCTCACCTAATCCAAGGCCCTAAATAAACCTAAACTTGTTGGTGTATTCTGATGACAATACAAAAAGTTCTAGTTTATTTTATTAAGCGCTTGATTTTAAAGGCTGTTCTTTTAAGTCAAGGGTATGGGAGTGAAACTAATGATGTGTGTATGACTCAACCGAAATCAATGAAAAAGTAACTACATGAATGCAATCATTTTTCCTTCGATGAAAAGAGATCTCTACATGGGTTCTACGAAACTTTTAGAAAGAAGAAAACTTTTTCTTTTCTTTTCTTGCAACACACTTCACACACGCAAAAACTAAAAAGATTACTAATGCTTTAACAATGCAAACTATCCTAATGCAAGGTGTAATGAAGATGCAAGATCCTAAATCACTCTTAAAAACGAAAGCAATTGTTTATAACCATTAATAAGCCAACTTAAGTATCGAAGATAATATAAATTTTGAATGCAAAAATTCTCTTCAAACAAGAAAGACAGATCGCAAAAGATCACAATACACTTTCAAAAAATGAACAAGGAACCAAAAGCTTGGCTAAAGAAAAGAAAAACAATGTTTTTTAAGACTTTTTATTTTTCAAGAAACAATCAAAACAACCTGTCGAAAGCACTCTAAATGCCACCAAAGACTCAAAAGACCGAAAGAAGAGCACAAGGAAACTTTGCAAGTCAAAAATTTGAGAACGAATGAAAACTTCAACAAAAAAGGCTTCAACTTGTACTAGACAACCTAAAAGCAGCAAAAGAGCTTTGAGAAACTGACTAAGAAGTCAGGGAAGAAACACTTTCAAATTCATCAAAAAGAAAATTTCAAAAAGCAAGAAAAGGTGTAAGGCCACAAAATGACGAAAAGCAAAGCAAGTACCCCAATAATCAAGCTTGACACAAAGATTGAAAACAATATACTATTCCGGAAGACCAAAACAATCAAGAACTTCTATAAGAAGTCTTGTGTGTTCAAACACAAATCATTAAAATCACTCAAAAGAAAACCTAGGCCAAAACTTTTCAAAGCAAAAGAGAATTCAAAACAGTAAGCTTACTGAATAATTAAATTCTAAAGATAGAAACTAACCACTCAAAAACCAAACAGACCAAGAAACAAATCTTCTGGGCAGAAAGATTTGGAAAAAGCATGCAAAAAATGGTATACACAACTGTGTTCCAGCACAGGTGCGTGCACATGTGCTTCTGACAAAAGAAGCTTGCGTATACATGGTTTCACTTCACAGAAACAAGCGTGTGTACGCTACTGTAAATAGAGAAAGGTGCATATACTGAGTTTTGAAAGAAAAATAAAAAACAAGGCCTGATAAAAAAGATCAGACTTGAGCTCTGAGTTCCTACAGGAGCAGGCAATACTATCACAACGAGCAAACCAATAACTGAGCCCTAATTGACACTGAACAACCCAAACTAGGAATAACAACACTGTTATCCCCAGTGGAGTCACCAATTTTGTTATAGGAATAAGTACCCTAGGGCTTTGGGTTAGAACCCCAACTGAGCAAGAGCAATCTACAGCAAGAAACACGCATACAATTCAGGCAACATGCTTAAATAAAAAAATTATGCAAGGATCAAAATACCCAGATGTCCTTCATTTGGGTAGTTCCAGCAGGATTCAGACCATCTACAACTCCTAATGATCTTCGAATTTTCAAATCAACCAATTCGAACATACATAGCAGCATATAGATAATTCATTTTAATGAAATCAACTTTATATCATATAAGTAAGATGATTAGTTATACATCGAAATGACATTCATACATGAATTAAAACAACATTTGATGCATAAACAAGGTCGATCTCAGGAACAAGACAACGTTTCTTTTTATAGTAGAAAACTATAATAAACATGGAGAGAATTCACCTGAGTCTTCTTCTTCCAACTCCAAGCGGAACCGTCCTCCAGGTTCGTCCGGTCCCAGCCTTCAACAGCCTCCTTCCATAACCAATACCATGATATCTCAAGCAAGTGGGAGAACATCAACACTCAAGGAAACTGTTAGTGTCAGTATTTGTAGCCTTCCTCTACTGATCAAACATGCTCTTACAAAGTGATTTTAAGGTGTCAAGGTCAAATTTTGTCATTTCAGTGAGTCTTCAAGCAAAATTTGGTCACTAGGCATTAGGTCTAGGGTTTGATTTTACCCTTGTCAAATTTTTCCAAATGTCGGTCCATGTCACCGTTCAGCTGAGTGTACCATCATTCATAGAGTTTTCATTATCATGTCAAGTCCCACTAGGTCATTTTACACCTTGTTCATTCTTCAGTTGCGCCTAGGTAAGGTCATTTCCCTCTCCTAGGGTTTTGAAGGCAATTTCTCTTAGGCGGTCAAATCATCGGCAAAACTGGTATCCTGATGATCATACACCTTCCCCTATCCTTAAAGTACCTTATCAAACACTTCCCATCACTGAGATCCCACAAATTCCTAATTTTCGCACAAACCCTAGTTTCTTGCTACAACTTGGCAATTTTCTAGGTTGGACCTGTGTTTTTCCTTTTTGGACCCCTTCCCCTCACTCAATATCTAAGATTTCACTTTCCCCTACTTCCTAACATCCCTCCATACTTCCCAAAATTTCCTCAAGAAATTAGAAGCTCCCTATCCCCTTCATTTCGCTTCATTTCGATAAATCCCTTGTTCCACACATCGGGATAGGTTTCACTCAAATGATGTTTCTGAGCAATAAAAGATGCATTTGGGAAAACTGAGAGAGGTTTTTGTCCAAAACATGCCAAGGAAGAAAATCCTATTTCACTTTTTACACAGGTGTCATGGTTTTGGAGAAATGTCAAAAATATAGTTTCCTCGGGAGAATTGATGCGCCTCTGAAGTGACCTTGGGAATGTCAAATTTTCTCCTAGCTCAGTAGGCCAAATGACTTTCTTGATGATTCAAATGATAACTAGACAAAAATATATTTCCAATTAGCTATCATGAGCTCAATTTGGAGTTGAGGAAGGCATTCAAAAGTTGACTGTAACAGCACTCTGTCTTTAGGCAGCCTCATTTGGCACATTTTTACCAGTCTTGGGAGATTTGATTTTTGACAAGGAAAATGAACTCCAAATTGAAAAATTCTAGTTGGGTTGGAAATTAGAATCAAATAAATTTCCAACGAGCTATCCTGTGCCCAATTTTGACACAGGGAAGGCCTCCAAACTTCTCCTATAAAAACTGCTACGCACAGGCTATATGCGTCGTGCCTCAAGCCTAGTGCGCCGCGCCACTTCCATGTGCACCGTGCACTGGCGCGACGCTAAAAATTGGGAGCTCCAAATGAAGAAAGTTTTACATTTTTGGATTCATCATGAAAAATTATGACTACTGGTGCATGGGCAAGAAATTTGGAGCATTTTTGGGGCATTTTGGGTCATTTGACAAATTTTTGGGCAAAAAGCAAGGATTTTCTCCCTGTGTGCCACGCCACTGGCACGACCCTAAAATTATAGAGCTCCAAATGAGGAATGGCTTGCAGTTTTAGATTTAGCATGGAAAATCACGACTACTAGTGTCTGGGCAAGAAATTTGGGCAAGATCTGAGCCTCCTAGAGGTCAAAAACACCCAAAAATGGCCTCTCTGCCACTTTTTTGACACACAGAAAGCAGCCTTGGGAGAATGGATATTTGGAGGGGAAAATGAGCACCAAATTCAAAATTCCAGTTGGGTTAGAAATTAGACAGGACAAGCTTTCCAACAAGCCCACTTGGGTACATTTTTGACACCTGCAAGTGCCCCAAAACAGGCCCCAAATTGGCACGATGCACAGAGAAATTGGCGCTGCGCACAGAGGAAAAACTGCCAATTTGCTCCTGTTTCGCGAAATTTCGGTTCGCGACTTCTCCAAGTGGGCCCGATCATCTACACTTTGGTTTTTTGGCACCAAAGGTGGCATTTAAAGTGTTTTTTCTTTATATTGGCTTCTATCCAAGTGGCGAAGGAAGGCAAACAGTCACCCCAATGCCAAATGTCATGTTTGCAGCGCTGCACCTATAACTGATGGTTGGCTCTCCATCTCCATTTTGTAATGATTCGAGTAACTTCCCAACCCCTGGGCATTCTATCTCTTCCTCACACATTCTATATATTGTATGCAAGTTATTTGCAAAGGGTTGGTTGGCTTGTAACTTCTGGGAGACTGTGGGAAGAAACTTTGTTTCTTCACTGGGTATTTTTGACAGAGAATTAATGAAAGGTAGCGGCTCTGTTTCATGAGATTCTTGTGGTTGTGAGTGTAACAAATGTGTCTCTTATGTTTTCATATGTATTTCATTATGTTTCATAATTCAATTCATGTTCATTTCCAGTGAAATTTTCTGAGTGAGATTAGGTAGAATTCAATTTTATTGCTCTGCCTGTGGGAAAATTTCATGTTCAGTGTTATTCTTCTGTTGAAAAGGATTCATGTCACTATGCCCTTTTCACTTTCTTCAGAAATCTATTCATGCCGCGGTACCTCAAACTAAATTGTTACATTTCCCGCCTACCTTTCCTCACGGAATAATTTGTGCCTTTGTATTAGATTCTTTGTTCTCTGCTGAGCGCCAGTCCCATAACATCCCAGAAGCTCAATCATTCATAAAATTGTTTCCAGAATCCCTATTCACTTACTAGCCTAAGGTAAATATTGTATTGTAAGTCATCTCAGACCATTTTCGATCATCTATTCACTGAGCGTGACTCAAAGAGAGCCCTCTCCTGCTCTGGTAGGGCTAGCTACCAGACTGAGCGTGGTTTGTGGTTACCCTAATTTTTGCCTTCCTTCAGCCTAAGGCAAATTTAGGTGCTAACAGAAACAAGGGTTTCCTGAAACTTAGGGAAGTTCTTGAAGCACAGGGATACTTCAGACTCAGTCAGGGGATAATCTCAGTATAAT
The DNA here is from genome assembly GCA_031772625.1 of Pinus tabuliformis. Taxonomy (NCBI): domain Eukaryota; kingdom Viridiplantae; phylum Streptophyta; class Pinopsida; order Pinales; family Pinaceae; genus Pinus; species Pinus tabuliformis. The sequence goes on along the minus strand of CM062817.1, from coordinate 1,229,492,839 downwards.
AACTCTATCCTTCTCCTCCTTAAGGCCTTCCCATGAAAGTCTATTTATACTTCTCCCAATTAGTTTTTTAGTTGGGAAAGAGTTGGGAAACAGTTGGGCCACGGGAACTAGGAGGTAATCAACATGTGAAACCCATGAACTCCACCCATAATTAAGGAAATTTAATTTTTTTAAGTGTTTTAACACATATACGCGGGTTGGGTATTGACTAACCCACGTGTACACACTTTTATCATAGGGAAAAGTAGCGTACAGGGAGTAAAACACTGTTTTGTAAAATGTTTGGACCAAGTCTGGAAGGAGGGGTTGCCCTAGGCCATAAACCAATGTTATCAGGAAATCTAGTGTCCACTCAGAGCTACTAGTCCCACTAAGACTGGTAGCTATCTTAGAAACAAACAAACAAAAACCACTTTCATTTTCCTTTATGAGAAGTAGATAAGAGGGGAATGAAGGACACCAACCTCAGTCTTGTGCTTGGTTCCTTGCTTGGTTCCTCTCCCTTCTAATAGATCCTTGCCGCTTCTCCTTCGTCTACACAGCTTTAAAGAGCACCCGTGGAATCAAAGCAGCATAATACTATCGAATAACAGAGATCTACAATCATAAACAACATAGGACCAGATATATATTGACCACACAAATGCATATATCATCAAACATACAAGAATGTGGAGGAAAACTTGAATAGCTTTATTAATATCAAGAATAGCAAAGAGGATTACAACCAATTGTTCTGACCCAGTGTCATCCTCTAGCATGAAAGCCCTTCTTTCACCTCATGAAAAGCTTAGATCGCCAAACACTATGATATTCCACCAAGAAACCAACAGCACTTCCTTACAAGATACAAATTTCCAGCCTCTGGATCTCTGGGATGAGGGATCCATATATAGATGATTGCAGGGGGTGAGTCAGCTTCTGGGATTTTGATTAGTGTCCTCTCTCTGATAGTTCTTGATTCCAATTGGAGATTGATGATCTCCTACTCATTCCTGGGTGAATTCAGAGAGGCAAGTGTCATAGGAGAAGTTTCTGGAAGATTCCATGATCATCCACCTCGCAAACTGTCTCTGTCATTTGTCCACTCTCTGCCCATCGCACCCTACAGAAGGGCTTTTCAGTATTCATCGCACTCTTTTCACTGGGCAGGTGAGATGCATCGCACCCTCTGCACTGGGCAGTCTGTATGGTCCAACTTTGACCAGTTCTGAGCAGTTTTCTGTGGAGAACTTCTGGGCAATGATGTAATCAGCTGACCTTGTTCTTTTAGGGTGTGAAGCAACACTTTTAGGGACTTAGGAGCCCTTGGTTTATGGACATGTTTTTTGGGGTTGTAGTGCCCAAAAATGTCTATAACAATTTCCCCCTAAAGCATGAGGTCATTAATATTTCGATGTCGGGTGAAATGTTTTATCATGAGGATCCGAAGTTTTTTCTAGTTGGAAGGCGACCTGTAATAAGATACAATACAATACATTATCTTCATAATATTTTTCATGATCTAGCTGAAGCGGGCATTCCCATGCTCAGCTTTATAAATTCATTTTTATGTACATAAGACAAACAACCGTCTGTGTGGCAGACTGATGATTCTGATAGAGCCATCATCCTTTGGTTCGGATGATCATCTGTGTAGCAACAATGTACATTTGATGTTTTTATTTTCCTGAATATATTGCAGCCCGAATGGATGAAACTAGATCCGGGGTCTTCAAACTCATTTAATCTTCACTCGGAGTACAAGTCGATCCATATGAAAGATGTTCTGGAGTTGAACATGGAAAGACATCAACTGATTACCAGCCAATGATGTAAGTTGTTAATAGGCGCGAGAGGAATCAATGATAATGATGATGACCCTCAAGGTACTACAGTACAATTTGTGTGGTGTGAAAAGGGACTTGGCATCGAACACCACGCAAAATATTTCGGTTGAAGGCTATTGATGTAAACCTGTCGCCGGAAGTGAGAAACTTGCCATTGAGGCATGCAAGCTTCAAAGTACTGAAAGGGTTGTTCCTAAGTCGACTTCTTGGATAATGAGCTGATGTCGACAAGAAGTGACCTATCGTAGGAGGGCCTTAATGAATTCCACATCTACAACATGGAACAAAGTAAATTATTTTGGAGGTGAAAACGATTTGATGATACAGGGTTCAGGGTGGCGGTCATGAAAGAATGGAGCATGAATGTATTGCAGTGGATGAGACACAGGTGAATTCTCTGAGCGACTTCTCTTGAACATACCGGCAACACTGACATGGATTGGTAGCATTAACCCCAAATATAGATGGTGCGGTGGACCAATGGAGATATAACCGGTGAACAGAACAACCCAACCCGACTCGGATGCGGAGTGAAAGTGTCATGTTCAAGAGCGACTTGCTACCAATAAAGTTTCTTCAAGTTTTCTTCCCAACTTTTCCCCAGTCATTGCTGACCAGTACCTCTTTATTTTTGTCAAGCTTGAGGAGGATAACATATGTTTGTTCTATAATCTTCCCTTCGGGCAAACCCGTCACTATGTTTTAATGAGCCTAGCGACAGTGAAACGCGTTCTTGTCTGTATGGAAAAGTTTGTCGCTATTCGGTTTTAACGAGTTTAACGACAAAGATAAATCGGTCCTTTTCAATTTTAGAGAATCTGAAAGGGACGTAAAGGAAACTCCAATAATCCTTTTTCATCATATAATCCCTTAATTCCGAAAAATTATAAAATAATACGAAAGGGATGAATTTTTGGTAATCTTAATGAGCCGAACAAAACAAACACTCGATCTTTTTGTGTAATAATCCCTCCGGTCCAAAAAGATTAAAATCTAGAGGAGGGATATCACTTCTGGTAGCTTTAACGAGCTAGAGAGGCCAATTGCTCGGAAATATTTTCATATTTTATGAGTCAGATGAAAAGAGCTTAAAGGGGACTTGTTTTTTGAGGAACAAGTGATTATTTCAAGTAGCAGTTGATTCCAGGTAAGGTTTGGAATTTTCCAATCACAGCAGTGTCACAAGGATGGCTAATAGGATCACTCTTCGTAGCTGGTCCTCAAAAGGGGTAAACAATCAAATGGAGGTGAATGATCGGCTAAAACAGAGTGGAGGTGATGGTAAGAACAAAACCAAGGCTCAAAAGCTGATGATAATGCATTCACAATGATTATTTACCGGAAATTGGTTCATTTTTTAATGAGCTTAAACTCTGGGGGAAAATTTGCTCATTGCCAAGTTTAATTTTTAACGAGCTTGAACTTTGCGTAAAACTGCTCATGGCGGGTTTATTTTTTAACGAGCTTGAACCCTGCGGTAACACTGCTCATGGCAGGTTTATTTTTAACGAGCTTGAACCCTACAGTAACACTGCTCATGGGGGGTTTATTTTTTAATGAGCTTGAACCCTGCGGTAACACTGCTCGTGATAAGTTTGCATGCCCCCAGCATAATAACACAAATCGAGGTGCATGCCTCCCAAGCTTCATTGCATTCAACTCGGTGGTTGGAATGAAGGTTTACCTTCGAGATCTTTGAAAGACTCGACTAGAATTTTACGAGATCGTAATCAAAGACTCGATTTGGAAAGGGAGTCGTTTCATTTTTTAATGAGGTTGACACAGCAAAAAAACTGTCCCCATAATCCACCGTATTTACAGTATTTGATAGAAAATCAAAAACTGAAGGATGATTAAGTTTCTTGGAATAATCTTCGTGGTAATATGGAAGATGGGAACGATGGTGGTAATCTTCCCATAGTACCTCTCCTATCATCATTAATTGAATGATTCCTTCACCTGTAGAGTGTACATGCGACCAAGGATCCGAAGAGGTGCCATATTACTTAGACCTATTTATCCAAACACTCGATGAGTGTCGACTTGAGTTTGCCCCCTAGGCCAAGAAAATTTATTGCTACAATATTTCTATTAGGGCAATGATCCATGCTAACCAAATGTTCAGGAATCTTATGAATCTAGAAGATATCATATTGCGGGTTCCCATCATTGCCACTTCCGCCAAATTGTTTGGCGGCAGTAGGGAAAAGGTACCCATCAATGTAGGGTCTTTTAGTAGGCCTACTCTGATATTTTGAAGTGACTGAGAGCTTCTGTGGATCATCGGAATGCTTCCTGTAACTTGTGAGCTATTGGGGAGAAAGGTTTGTTGGTCGACGATTGTAATTCCTCCTTGAAAAGGAAATGCAATCTTTCTAAAGTAGGTCGACACAACGGCAACCATAGCATAAATCTAGGGCCTTCCCAGTAGGATGTTGTAATCGAGGTTTCCATCGATAACTTCAACATCAATTTCTATTGTTTTTCTCCCCAAGTTCAACTTGCAAGTTACTGAAAATCCCGTATGGAGTGTATGTGCATCCATCGAATGCTTTTAATGTTGTCAAAGATTGCGACAAGGGTGGAGATCCTAAAGTTTTCCAACAACTCATCGACATAATACATGTAGATGCCCCCTCATCAATAATTGTTCGATGAATAGTTTTGTTGAGGGCTTTCACTTGAATCAGGAAAGCTAGTTGAGCTGGTAACTGAGGGTCATATCCTTTGTGATTAAAGGCCACAAGTTTGGAATTCGTTGGGTTAATCCCACCTATCGCTGATAATAAATCTTGCTTCTGGGAGGGGCAATTTTGCAGTACCTCAAGTGTCGACATAGCGGACGGCGATTGGGCCAGGTCCTCTACTATATTATAATTTTGTGCTGCTTTGGCACGAGGATTAAATGTCGATTTGTGTACTACTCCCTTTGGCGGCTTTATAGTTAGCTCAGGAATGATGGGTGGCACAACTTCCGTCGAAGTTGTTGTCAAAATACTAGGTTGATCAATAGCCTTGTTGTTCAACAGCTGTGGATTCCCGTAATCTTTATTCCTTGTCGATATCAAAGCATCATTTTGCTACTTCGAAACCGACAACATTAGCACTTGGGATGGGGAAGCACTGTTACTAGCAACCAGATTTTCTCCTGGATTTGGAAACGGATCAGTCAATACTGCCAAGGTTTTTGAATTCTTGAAGAATTTTCTAAGCTCAGCTTTATATGGACATTCTCTTGTCCAATGATCCTCGTCACATATAAGGCAGGGACGATTTGGTTTCCTATCTCCAGAAGGGTTTGCAGAAGACTTTTCAGGGGATGACTCCTCATGTTTCTTCTTCTTACCTTTCTTTTTCTTCTTGCCTCCTGGTTGTTTGGTTTCTTTCCCTTTGTTAGTCGATACGGCATTTACTTCCGAGGCAAGAAGTTCTTCATTTGCATTTTGACTTGAAACCATACGAGCCTTTTTCGACTTAGCCTTTATGGTTTTTGTGCTGGTCATTCCTATCATGTCGCCCCTAGCATGAGAGTCTTTGTTTGATTTAGGAGAGGGAGGAACAGAAAATTCCAGTCTAGGAGCATCAGGGATTTTATCGTAGAGCGTGCCAGACTGAGTATAGATCAAGTCTAGATATTGCGCACGAGCAATTACTTGCTCTTCAGTGATGACTCCTCCCTTTGCCACATCTTCCGTAATAGAAGGTAACAACGACTTAATAAACCATTCAGCCAACAGCTGATCAGGAACATATGTTTTTACCATTCTACGACGACGTCGCCACTCATGAATATGATCGGATATGTGAGTGGCCGTTGTTTTCTTGAAATTGGTAAGAAGCTCTATTCCCGTTTCGTACCTTATGGGTAAGTGAAAATGGGTTAAAAAGGTTGTGGCTAGGGTACTGAAGTTATCAAACGAAGCTCTAGGAAATTCGATATACCATTTTGCTGCCGAACCAGTTAACGTTCGCTGGAAAAGGCGAAGCCTGATCGAATCATCATTTAGAGTGTTAGATGAACACCACAAGTGAAAGGTCATCACATGATTCCACGGGTCTTCACCCGGATTTGCATTAAATTTGGGAATATCTGATGGAAGTTTATGAGGAATCGCTGGCCACCAAGGGGCATAAGCGATTGGATCGTTTGTTAGCCGATTTAGAGCTAGTAACTCTAAAGTTGCCATGAAGGGAAACTGTTGATTCAGGTTCGGTTAAGCATACCCAGGATAAAATGGGATTGCCTAAGGAGTGGGTCTTTGCATACCAGCATAGTACATTTGATGCTGATAACTTTGGTAAGGTTGATGGGCATAACCATTATGAAATGGTTGATGCTAACCATTTTGAATATACGGCTGCCCATTACTTGCAAAGACTTGGTGCTCGGATCCTTGGTAAACTTGTTGGAATTGTGGTTGTTGATATTGCACTAGCCATGGTTGTGAGACCATGTGCTATTGTCCAATACTGGCTGTTTGACCAAGATGAGGGGTAATGGTACCCATTTGAGCCTGGGTCACTCTAGTTAAGGAGCCACTAATTGATGATTGTGGTGGCGTCGCAGGGACAAGGGGCTATTGGATTGCGACCTGAGAGACTTGAGGTTGGCATACAACAGGTAACGCTTGTACTTGCGACCCATCACAATAATTGGTGTAGTGAGGATATTTGACATAGGCAGACTTTGTTGCATTGAGTATACAATTCTTGGTTGTTGAGGCAATATTGGCATCCAACCACTGGATGTAATTCCAGCATAACCTGAATTCTGTTGTGAACTCTCGTATGTTTGACCTCTTGGAGGTGACAATGAAAGTGCATATTGCCCCCCATACGGTGGTAATCTAGTGCTTAAGGGAATTATTTGCCTTTGAGGACCGAACTACCCAAATTGACATTGCGAAGGATCAATTTGCAGAGACTCAACATAAGAGATTCCAGATATTATTCCGGACGAACAAATAGGAATAGACCATATCGTCGAAACAGCCCCTGGATGGATTCCATCTAGTGATTGAGAGCAAGTTGCGACAGATGGTACGCTGACGAAAATTGTTGGAGAGGCAGCAAGATTTTTTGTCACTGTTGTGTCAGATGACACAGTCCTAGATGTCGACGGTTGTTCAGACATATCTAGTCTATCCAAAAGATTTCTGAGCGATTCTACAGGAACTTCCAATAATGGTATAATAATTTCTAACGAAGAAGGATATAGGGTGACCCCAACTCCAAAATGCGATGGAGTACTAGATGGTGGATCCTCCACAATCTCTTCTATAGCAATCAAACCAAGTGGAATAGGTAGACCATCAGGTCCGTAAAATATTTCCGGTGCGGAAGAAGGTATAGATTCTGCAACGACAAATGTTTGGGGAATAACACCTTCCGAATCAGCTTTAGATGGAGCTGGTTTAGGTATAGAAGTGTTTACCCTCACACTAGGATCAGTTCTACTGCCCTCTAGTGGCTGCGAAACTTCTTCTATAAAGGCAAGGGTACCAAAAATGTTTGGAGTAACAAGAGTCTTCGAGGGTGTAGGAACGCTTGTTCCAACCTGTCCAGGGGACTTTGAGCCAGTTAAACGAGTTCGCTTTGTCCAGAATAGTTTTGATTCTGGAGACAAAGACTGTTGACTCGTAAGTCTCCACAAACGATGGGGTTTTAATTAACTTTCCTCCACGATTGCGGATTACTCGATCAACTAAAAATAAAGGGGAAAAATGTTTCCGAATAAAATGAATTTTAGACGCTTTGACACAACTTGTTTTTTCAATTTTAAAGAGTCGAGATGACTCTAGTTGCCTTCGATTTTTAATGAGCCTGAAGTGACAAGTGCTCAGATGGACCTTTTCCTTTAAGGAGTCTGAAAAGGAACGAAAGAGACTACTCTGGAAATCTAGACAGAGGAATTACCAAACCAATCGCAAAACTACAGAATACTTTTTACGATACGGCAGTCAATCTTCCCAAATGTTGTGTTCAGTGCATTGTGATCGATAGGGTGGCAGACACGGCTTCCTATGGATAAAGGATATAGCCTATTGTGGTCTCCCAATATATACTCGACGGTACGTGGGAGCACAAGTCCATACTGGCACTTGTCATCTCAAAGAGGAGGAATCACCCAACCAACAATGAAAGCGACAATTACCAGGCTTTACGACGTAGGAATACATCTCTAGCCTAGACTTCTAGATGTTGTGCGTTAGGTTCCAAAGCATTTTTATGTTCATTGAATTTATTTTACAGTTGATCTTTCTTAAGAAATTTTCCTTTCAGGTTCACCGCATGATGTAGATACACGATTCCTAAAATGCAATCTAATATGATAAACAATTGTTTAATCTTCTTTTTGCAATGAAAATCCTAGCTGCTAAAGAAAGAGAGATAATATTCTTTCAACATAGAGCAGAGAGCACACACTAGATGCATTGTCCTAAATCAAACCAACAAGCAGTCTAAATGCAAATGCACATGCATGTATTTGTTTTCAGCTTTCTTAATGTGTGAATGACAAGAAGAATGCTATGTACAAATCTGAATTATCTTTTCAAAGCGACAGTACTAACAAATTTCTCTTTAAAAACGAAAGGAAGATAATGACGACACTTTGCTATTTTGAATTGAAAACTACTTTCCACACTTGAAAAACTACTAATTCAAATCAAGTACAAGAGTAACTGTATAATCGACCATCAAGAACAATAGAATTCTTTTCTTTGACTGAAAACGACACTTGCGACACTTTCAAATCAAAAGACGACAGTTTGATTATGCTACTTCATTGTAAAAGAGAACTAAAAATGGCCCACAATACATAAAAACATTCACAGTTCTTTGCACAATGGAGGCAGAATGATGGAAAGGAAGGGAGTTTCCATAGTGGTATACTGATCACAAATAGCAAAACTCCTTAATAAAGCTAAAGAGAGTGAAGACAGAAACCAAAATCTGAGAGCAGAAGAGGTCTTATCTGATTAGCGCACCTGCAACACAGGGAAAGTGCGATGCAGTGCACCTACTACACACAGGAGGTGTGATGCATCCAGATTCCCAAGAGGAGAAGGTGCGATGGTCCAAGGATGAGACTTCAACTGGGTTCCAGGTCACAATTTGCAGCTCAGTTCAGGGATTTAGGCCGAGCAAGTGATTTTCAGTAAATATAAATCACAGGCGTTGTTCTAATGAGTTTACTAGAGCCACCACTAGGGCAATTAGAAGGTTTGCAAATCGATTATTCAGTTTATAAACAAAACTTGGAGATAGACTGAAGCAGCATTGATCTACTTTGCACTTGCATAGCAAATGTAGTTCGAAGGCTAGCTGGCTTGACTTCAGGCTCCGTCCGTAAGTTTATAAAACAAAAAAATATAGACAAGCAAACAATCTATTAGCTCCCCAGTGGAGTCGCCATTTTGTTATCAGGAAATCTAGTGTCCACTTGGAGCTGTTAGTCCCACTAAGACTGGTAGCTATCTTAGAAACAAACAAACAAAAACCACTTTCGAGTTCCTTTATGAGAAGTAGATAAGAGAGGAATGAAGGACACCAACCTCAGTCTTGCGCTTGGTTCCTTGCTCGGTTCCTCTCCCTTCTAACAGAGCCTTGCCGCTTCTCCTTCGTCTACACAGCTTCAAAGAGCACCTGTGGAATCAAAGCAGCATAATACTATTGAATAACAGAGATCTACAATCATAAACAATATAGGACTAGATATATATTGACCACACAAATGCATATATCATCAAACATACAAGAATGTGGAGGAAAACTTGAATAGCTTTATTAATATCAAGAATAGCAAAGAGGATTACAACCAATTGTTCTGACCCAACGTCATCCTCCAGCATGAAAGCCCTTCTTTCACCTCATGAAAATCTTAGATCACCAAACACCATCATATTCCACCAAGAAACCAACAACACTTCCTTACAAGATACAAAATTCCAGCCTCTAGATCTCTGGGATGAGGGATCCATATATAGATGATTGTAGGGGGGTAAGTCAGCTTCTGGGATTTTGATTACTGTCCTCTCTTTGATAGTTCTTGATTCCACTTGGAGATTGATGATCTCCTACTCATTCCTGGGCAAATTCAAAGAGGCAAGTGTCATAGGAGAAGTTTCTGGAAGATTCCATGATCATCCACCTCACAAACAGTCTTTGCCATTTGTCCACTCTCACCCATCGCACCCTACAGAAGGGCTTTTCAGTATGCATCGCACCCTTTTCACTAGGCAGGTGAGATGCATCGCACCCTCTACACTGGGTAGTCTGTATGGTCCAGCTTTGACCAGTTCTGAGCAGTTTTCTGTGGAGAACTTCTGGGAGATGATGTAATCAGCTGACCTTGTTCTTTTAGGGTGTGAAGCAACACTTTTAGGGACTTAGGAGCCCTTGGTTTATGGACATGTTTGATTGGGTTTGTAGTGCCCAAAAATGTCTATAACAACCAAGCATCACAAATACCAAGCGTGATATTTGGAGCTATAACACACATCGGATACTTGAGATGAAGACACCAAACGAGGCTTATTTTAGTAAGAGGCCAGATGTTGGTCACTTCAGGATTTTTGGGTCATCAGTTTATTCCTATGTGACCAAAGATGCATGGAAGAAGATTGAGCCAACAGTAGAGTTGGGGATCTTTGTGGGGTACACTGATACACCCCACAACTATCAGTTGTACATGCTGACCAGTCGGATGACAGTGGTTCGCAAGGATATTAGGTTTGATTAGGAGAAGACCATGCAAGTATCCCTTGAGAGGTAGCTTGAGCTACATGTAGATGAGGAGCTTTTAGCTCCTAAGTTTGAGTGGCCCCAAATTGATGTGGAGTAGCCACATGCAGAGGTTCAGAGAATGGAGACATCCACTCACGCAGAGTCTTCCAAAGAGGGAAGAAAGCACACTAGAGAGGCTGATAGATTGTTGGGTGATGCATGGGAGAATGTGGGAGCACCTTCTTCTCAACACAGACAAAGGAGGTCACCAGAGAGCTACACTAGATACATGGCACTTATGGGTGCATGTGTTGTGATAAAGCCATGTTCCTTTCAAGAAGCAGTGCAACAGCTGGTTTGGGTTGATGGGATGGTGGAGGAGTATGACTCCATAGTTTGAAATAGTGTTTGGGATGTGGTCCAGTGACTGAAGGACAAGTCAGTTGTGAGATCCCGTTGGCTTTACAAGGTAAACCAAGCTACATATGGTAGTGTGGAGAAGCATAATGCTAGATTTGTGGGCCATGGCTTTTCATAGGTAGAGGGGATTGACTATGATGATACCTTTACTCCTGTTGCAAGGTACTTGTCAATCAGATCTATTTTGGCACTATCAGTACAAATGGGTTGGAAGATCCATTAGATGGATTTGAAGTCTGCCTTCCTCAATGACATGATTGAGGAAGAGGTGTAAATAGATTAGCCTGAAGGTTTTGAAACCTTGGACCATAAGTCACATGTGTGACGACTTAAGAGAGCATTGTATGGGTTGAAGCAAGCACCTCGTGCTTGGTAGACCAGGTTAGATAGATACTGCACTAGGTTGGGCTTCACAAAGAGTGAAGCAGATGCGAACCTGTACCACATAGTGGTGGAAGGTAAGTTGTTGATCATTGTACTTTATGTAGATGATCTTATACTAATAGGTGATGAGAAGCTCATCAAATCTTGCAAGGAAGACCTTGCAAGAGAGTTTAAGACAAAGGACATGGGGCTCATGCATTACTTTCTTGGCATGGAGGTATGGCAGGGAGATGGGGAGTTGTTTGTATCTCAGGGCAAGTATTCCAACGAGATACTCAGGAGATTCCACATGGACAACAGTAAACCCATGGAGACTCCTCTAGTTGGTAACTAGAGAAAGGAGGATGCTACTTCAGGGGAAATAGTGGAAGCTACTTTTTATAGGCATCTTGCGCATTCACTCATGCACTTGGTGAACACATGACCGGATATGTGCTATGTATTTAACCAACTTAGCCAAGCGATGGTTAGGCCTACAAGTTGTATTGGAAGCGGAAAAGCATGTATTGAGATACCTCAAAGGAACTACTCAGTTTGGGTTATGCTATAGATGGATAGAGGAGTGAAGCTTCAAGGCTTCACCAATGCAGATTAGACAGGGAGTCCATCCGACAGGAAGAGCACATCAAGAGGGATCTTCAATATTGGGTCAACGGTAGTTTCTTGGTACAAAAGGAAATAAATATCAGTTGCACTCAGTTCGGTAGAGGTAGAGTACATGGTTGCAAGTCAAGCACCATGTTAGGATATCTGGATGAGGAAGATCCTAGTTGGTTTGTTTGGTCTGCAAATGGATCCGACAGTGGTTTACTATGATAATCATAGTTGTATCAAACTATCTGAAAATCTGGTTTTCATGATCAGTCCAAGAATAGTTATATCTGGTATCATCATCTCAGAGATTGTTAGATTACATTCCCACGGAGGAATAAGATGTTGACATCTTGACAAAGGCATTATCAAGATGTAAAATTGAGTTTAACAGAGACATGATCGGGATAGTTAATAGTCCCTTTCTTTTTGAGAGGGAGTGTTGAGAAATGGCAACAAGAGAGTCTAGTTTAATTTTTCCTTGAATTAAACTGAGAATTAAATTCAAATTATGTTCTCATAACAACTTAAAATAGTTAAATTAAGTTTATTAAACTTAATTAACTTAGGAAATTCGAGTTGGAAGTCTTTCTGTTGTCATGTGTATGTTCTCCCCACTTTGTAGGAGTCCAATATGAGTTAATTGTGAGTTGTAAAATAGAATACTCGGTTTCATGAATCAATTCAGTTAAATTAGTTCTCAAACTGATTGAGAGAACTAATAGTGAGTTAATATTCAGTGGTGGCACTAATGAACTCCACTAGTGTTACTCTAGTTAACTGAATATTTACTCATCAGAAACTCATGCATGTCAATTCTGAGAAAGACCTAGTTGAGACTAGAGTGTAGGGACAGTGTACTGTTTGTTTTGGATTTTTCTGAGTTTCACTGATAGTGCATGCAATCAAGAACTGATCCTTAAGGGCTTGTGCAGTTTTTAGAGGCTTTATTTCCCTTTGAATACAAGCTATCCTCCATAGGAATTACACATTGGAATAGAGACTTGGAGATCTTGTGAAGAGGCTAAGCTTTGACCTTGAGCTTGCTTATGCTTTGGAGATGGAATTTGTTGAGTGTTGCAATTGTTCTAGAGAGAAGAAGCATTGTATTTTCATCTTGATTTTTCGGATTAAGACAAAACAGATAGTGGGTTTTGAGTTTTGGCTTTCCCTCGATATTTATTGTGTTATGTGCCCTTAATTCTCTTCTCTATTGATTATTGTTTGCTTGATGTTTATGGGCAGCCTTCTGTTGTAAAGAGTAGAAGTAGATTCTTGTCTCTTACTTTAGAAAATTGCATTATCTTATGAATCTATAGGATTTTCTACACGGCGAGCCTATTTTAAGCAATATAATTCCTTGTTAAGTTTGCAAACAATTTTTTTATCATTGCCAAGAATGAATCCTTCAAGTTTTTCAATATAAACTTCTTCTTCTAGGTCCCCATTTAGAAATGAAAATTTAACATTCATTTGATATACCTTGAAATTACAAAAGCTAGCAAATGCAAGGAACATTCTTATGGCTTCAAGTCTATCTACAGGAGAAAATGTTTCTTCAAAATCTATTCCTTCTTGTTGAGCATATCTTTTGCATACAATTCTTGCTTTGTTCCAGATTACTTCTCCATTTTCATTTAACTTGTTTTTAAATAGCCATTTTGTCCCAATTACATTTTTATTATGAGGCCTTGGTACAAGTTCCCATGTATGGTTATTTTCTAATTGATCAATTTCTTCATTTCCTTGACCCAACATTCATATTTACTTTCTTGATTCACATTTTGAGGTTTAATTGTGGATAATAAGGCTAAGTGACTAGATGATCCAACAAATGTTCTTCTAGTTTGTAATCTCTACTTCTTTATCACCTAGAATTTGAGATTCGGGATGATTTTTATGAACATACCTTGATGAAGTATTTTCTGACACACCTGCATTTTCATTTCCTTCTTCTTATGCTTCTTTTTCCTCTTCTCCTAAATCTTCTTGGATGTTAATATGGAGTTGTTAATCCTCTAGTTGTACTTTTTTTTGGTACCTGCAGATGCTTCATCAATCACAACATCTATAATTTCAACAATCTTTTGGAGCCTCTTATTATAACATTTATATCCTTTACTTCTAGAAGAGTATCCAAGTAGTATTCCTTAATATTCTCTAAATTCAAATTGTCCAAGCTTATCATCATTTTTATTTATAAAAAAATTAATTCCAAAGATTCTAAAGTGTTTGATAATTGCATGTTTTCCATACCAGATTTCATACAAAGTTTTATCATTATTTACTCGAACATGGGATTTGTTAAGTGTATTGACGGTTGTATGTATTGCTTCTCCCCAGAAGGTGTGAGGTGTTCCTATCTCATCAAGCATGGCATGTGCCATTTGTTGAATTGTTTTGTTCATTCTTTATGTCACTCCATTTTGTTGAGGAGTTTTAGCTATGGAAAATTTCCTTTTGGTGCCATGTTGTTCACAAAAATTGAAAAATTCATCTAATATAAATTCTCCTCCTCTATTAAATCTAAGACATTTAATTTTTAATTCCAATTCATTTTCCACCATAGCTTTGATATTTTAATTTTTTCAAATGCCTCATCTTTATGCTTTAGTAAACCAACCCAACGCATTCTTGTAATCATCAATTAATAGCATGAATTATTGTTCACCACAAGGAAAACTTCTTTCTCATAGGTCCACATAAATCAGTGTGAACAAGTTCAAGGGGTTTGCCTCAAGTGCATTCTTTAGCTTCAAACTGAACTTTGGATTGCTTACCAAATTAGCATGATTTGCAAATACTATTTTCAAGTGAAGAGATGTCTGGAAAGTCACAAAATTATTCCTTCTTAATTGATTTTTATAGTTGAGAAAAGTTGAGGTTTCCCAGTGTTTTGTGATAGAGACAACTTTATTTAGATTTGCTCAGAAATTAGTGCTCGTTTCCACCTTCTAGGATGTAGAAATTGTCTAGAGTTTTGGTTCCCTTGATTATAGTTTTACTTGTATCAAAATTTATTACCACACAATTATTTAATCTGAAAATAACTTCATGCCCCTGATCACACATTTGATTAACACTTAACAAGTTATATCTTAGCCCATCAACAAATAATACATTCTCATCTTTGACCTTTTCTTTTAATGCCACAGATCATTTCCCTTTAATAGTAGTAGGTGAATTTTTACCAAAAGTCACATTCTTTTCTTTCTTAATTTCATTAAAAGAAACAAACTTATCTTTGTCACATGTCATATGCTTTGAGAAATTGTTGTCAATGTACCATAAATTCTCTTGATCTCCTGCATACAAGGCTAGACCATAATTTTCAAAGGAAGTAATTTTGTGTTCTGACTTTTGCTCATGTTGATAAGATGGATTTATCCTATTTCTGCATTTAGTTTCTTCATGACCAAATTTATTGCAAATAGGACATTCAGCTTCATTCTGAAGAGGGGAGAAAGCATTATAAGAAGTCTTATTTGACATGTTTGCATTATGTTGATTTCTTGCCTTTCTAGTCATAATAGTTTTATAAGAAACACAATGAAGTGGTTTGTGACCAAAGTTGTGACAAGTGAAGCATTGACCATTGAAGTAAGAGTACCTAGGAGTATAATACCTTATTGATTAGCTTTCCCTTTGTTCATGGAATGGTTGTCTCACCTGAGTATAGTTTGATCCTTCATTCGTTTGTTGAGTCCTACTACTCTGATGATTGCTTCCTCTTACAGCATTGGTGTAGATTTTTGTAAATGTTTCAGAGGATTTCATATGATCTTATGTTTCACCATTTGATTTGGATTGTTTCCAAGACATGTCTTGATTAATGGAGAACATTGAACTTTAATGATGTCCTCTAAAGTTTCAAATCCTTTAGGGAATCTAAGATTTAGAACCTTTGTTTTCTCAAGTTCCTTCCTTAGACTCACAACTTCAAGTTCTAAATTTTCATAATGTTTTTCCTTTTCTTGGACTTGTTTCTTCAAATATTCTTCTACCAATTTGGCAACTTCTAGATGTATATTTATTTGGGTTATTTCTTCAACTATTTATGACCCTGAATCTATCAATTTCTTCTAGAGCATCCATAAAGTCATCATTACTATCAGACTCATTGACACATTGTTCTTAAAATTCCATAATAATTGACAATCTTGATATAACTCATCATCCTCATTATTGGAAGAACACTTACTGTCTTCATGTGTATAAAAAAAATTCTTGCTAGTAAAACTCTTTTGTAATTCTTCTTTGAAACATTCTTTCATTTTTCATGATTTTATTTATAAGGACACTAAGTAGCATAGTTACCTACTCTTCCAAAATCAAATCATTTGAAAGGAAGTTTACCTTTGAACCTACCAGTTCCAACTTGCAGTTTCTTCACAAAATTTGCTTCTTCCTCATCTAAAATGTAGCTTGTATCTTTAGCCTCTTCCTTTTCTTTCCCTTTGTTTGTGGCTTTGAAAGTTTCTTCTCTAACACCTAATGTATCCCTTTTTCTCATCTCTTAAGCAGTAAAGATGTTAGGCCCCTATACTACTAGTGTAACCCCTTATTGTTATTAGTACAACCCACTTATTATATTGAAGTACCCATGTCGTGCCCATATTGTTACTATTGTGCCCCATAGAAGCCCACTATTGTTATTATTGTGCCCTTACATTATTATTGTTATGTCGGCTCTGATTATGTTATGACCCCTTAGACTCCTATATATAGAAAGGAGGTCTTTTCATTTGTATCATCCAAGAATTGTTCATTTATGTAATGTAAAGGAGGTTTCCCCCTCGAAGAGGCTGAATTATAAGGCGTTGATCTATCTTTTCTATCTTTTTCTTGAGCTAGTTTCATAACATTTGGTATTAGAGCTTTGGATTCTAGGGTTTTGCTGCTCCAAATAGGTCATCGTGGCATTTTGCTATATCTTTTTTTCTGCAACGTTTCAAAATTTAAAAGAAAAACCCATTTTAGACGAGATCGCACTGAAGCTCGGGTTTGAATTTCAGAGCGTTTCACACTATATTTGTGGAGATATGATCTGAGGAAGTGGGTCTTTTTATAGACTCCTGAATTACATTCCAAACAGGTGACCTGGGGAAAATCGTCATAACTTTCTCTCTGAGCATCGGATTGAAATTTCGTCAGAAGTTACAGAAAGAGGACGGACTGTAGTTTCTTGTAGATATTTCTTAGAGCCAAAGGTCAAAACAGTGACATGTGGCACTTCATACAAGTTTGCTCTTCTGAAAAGGTCTATAATTAGGTAATCTTGGGAGATTGTGCATAACTCTTTCTTGGAGAATCCAATTTGGATCAGATTGGTGGCATTGGAAAGAGGACACCGAGGGCTACTAGAAGTCATAATTAGAACTTAAAGATCTGAAAGTACAGAGTTACAGTCGTTTCAAGATCGAGCTCCTAAAATCAAGAAAAAGAAAGATGAGGAAGATTGATGGCAAGGATCTGGTAAATTGGATACTTCAGATGGAGCAATATTTTGATCTACATGGTGTACCACTGTTACAAAAGGTATGTATTGCATCTTCATATTTAGAACCAAATCAATTTTTATGGTATGAAGGGCTTTGTTCTCGTAAACAACTTGTTACGTGGTCAATTTTCATGGAGGAAATGATAGCACATTATGAGGATACAAAGAGCAACGCCTTCTTTAGAGCAACACCACAACAATTGGAAAGAGTAAAAGGGATTTGTGACATAGTGGAAAGAAAAATTATGGAAACCAGGAAGCATACCCCTCACAACTATAAAGATGGAAGTGTTGTTTCTCCTAGCCTTCCACAACCTACAAGGGTTACACCACAACAATTGGAAGAAAAAAGAAAAAAAGGGCTTTGTTACAATTGTGATAGAAAATGCACTAAAGGTCATAAGTGTGCTGAGAAGAAATTATTTTACATAGAATATGAAGAGGAGGAAGAAAAGGATCAAGAAACATAAAAAGAAGAAGATATATGCCAGGACCCCACCCCAGAGAAAGAAGAAATGAATCAGACCATATCTTGTAAAGCATTGGCAAGAATTACCACTCCTCAAACTCTCAAGATAGAAGGACATATCAAGAAGAAAAAGGTGCAAGAAGTGAAATATCACATCGAGAAAGAAGAAATGAATCCAACCATATCTTGTAATTCATTGGTCAAAATTACCACTCCTCAAACTATCAAGATAGAAGGACATATCAAGAAGAAAAATGTTCAAGAAGTGAAATATCACATCGAGCATCAAGAAATGAATCCGACCATATCTTGTAAAGGATTGGAAGAAATTACCACTCCTCAAACTCTAGAGATAGAAGGACATATCAAGAAGAAAAAGGTTCAAGCAGTGAAAGATCACATCGAGCATTAACAACAAGTTCTCCAAATTTTAAAGGATAACGCCACTTCGGTGCAAAATCAAACGAAACAACATGTAGATCAACGTCGTAGTGAAAAATGTTTTGATGTAGGTGATTGGGTATTTTTACTACTACATCTTAAGCAAGCTATTTATGAGAAGGAAATGTTGGCAACACTACATGCACTTAAAAAATGGCAACCTTACCAAATGGGAAGAATCTTCAAGGATGAGGATGTGGAATCATTGTTTTGTGCTATTTTTGTTATCCAACCACATTGGATAAATGAAGCAAGGGATGAATGGAAGAAGGATGAAGAAGTATGGCCACTTATTCAAAAGTTGTAAAAGATCCCAATTCAAACAATATTGCTAGAAATTGAAGAGGAAGGAAAATTAATATTGGAACCTGGAGCAGTCACAGAAACAAGAACCTGACAACTATGAAATCGATCAATTTTTCAGAGTATCTCATCAAGTGGAAGAACTTACCCGCTGAAGATTCCACATGGGAGGACAAGAATTTTATACAGAAGCATCAAGAACTACTCAAGCATTGAGGACAATGCTTTTTGAAGGATAGGGGCATGTTAGGCCCCTATACTACTAGTGTAACCCCTTATTGTTATTAGTAAAACCCACTTATTATATTGATGTACCCATGTAGTGCCCATATTATTACTATTGTGCCCCATAGAAGCCCACTATTGTTATTATTGTGCCCTTACATTATTATTGTTATGTTGGCTCTGATTATGTTATGACCCCTTAGACTCCTATATATAGAAAGGAGGTCTTTTCATTTGTATCATCCAAGAATTGTTCATTTATGTAATGTAAAGGAGGTTTCCCCCTCGAAGAGGTTGAATTCTAAGGCGTTGATCTATCTTTTCTAACTTTTTCATGAGCTAGTTTCATAAAAAAAGATCCCATGGATTTTTTCAATGGTGAGATTATTCAAACCTCACATTTCTTTAATGGCAGATACTTTGGAATTAAACTTTGGGGTTAGTGATCTCAAAATACTTTCAATGACATTGGAATCCTTCATTTCATCACCAAGACCTTTCATTGTGTTAACAATCTCATCTACTCTAAGGAAAAAAACTTGAAATTATTTCATCATCATGCAATCTAAGAGACTAATATTGAATTCTATATGATTGAAGTTTAGCACTTTTTACCTTAGAGTCACCTTCATAACTTTGAACAAGCTTATCTCATATTACCTTCATGGTACTTAACTGCATGACTTTCACAAACTCATATTCAGACAATCCTCCCAAAACAGAATTTACATCTTTTACATTGTTCTCATATCATTACTTTCCTACATCATGTGTGGGAATGGAGACTAGATATTGATATCCACCTTCAACAATTTCCCATATATCAGCTCCTATTTCCTACAAATATGATCTCATTCTTACTTTCCAAAACATAAAGTTAGTTCCATTAAACAAAGGTGGCTTGGTAGAAGATATTCCCTCTTGATTTCTCATCTTGATAGATATCCCTTTAAGCAATCAAGCTTATTCTGAGGGACTGAATCTAATACCAATTGTTAGGAAAAATGTTGAGAGGAGGGTTTGAATCAATATTTTTAATTCAATTGACTTCCAATTTCACATTCAGAATTATGTATGTTATTGTTATTCATGCAACCCATGTGTGTACGTGACATCAGTGAATATAAACAATGTATGTTCTAATTACTTAATTTTTCAGAACTTTCATCAGGTGTTTAACTTAATCTTTGCATTATTAGTACATTATCCATCTAATATATGATAAAGAACAGATAAATCACAACACATAAGCAACACATCAACACATATGAACACTGAGATTTTAGGTGGAAATCCAATGTGGGAGAAAACCATCATTGTTGTTGTCTTTGTCTTCTTTCTTATTATATAAAGAAAATATTTATTGCATCTTTTACTATCACAGAATCTTACCAGCATGTAGGCACCTGCCTGTAGGAGGCTACAACCTCCACTTGTTCTCCATCACCCACTAGAAGGGAGCTACAACCCCCTGATCGCACTTCCTAGCTCCTACCAAAAGGACGTTTCTACCCCCTCAATAAACGTTGCAACCCTTAGCACCTTGTGGACCACGTTTCATAATTTTCACACTAGATCCTCTTGTTAATCAATCATCAAATCATGTAGGCCACCTTTCATCAAATTTTCACACTAGACCCACACCAACAATAAGCCCAAACCAGAATATTGATTCACAAAATCTGAATCATTTAAGCATTGTAGACCAACCAAATCACTGAAACATCAAGCCACTGAATACTAAATCCAACCAATCATTGAGGCAATCAAATCAAATCAATGCACTACCCAATAGAATTGTCACACATGAATCAATCAACAATTCATTGATTAATCAAATTATTGGATAGCAAACAATCATCATTGGAATATTGTACAACCATTGCAAACGTTGATTAAATTAACTTCAAAATATATACATGATTGTTCTTAATAAAACCCATGTATATACGTGTTCCTATGCATAACACCTGCGTACAGATCTAAACTCACATAATCTTGAAAATTTGAGTCTCTAAGAATTGAATCGGCTGAGTCACTAGAGACGATCAATCACTAAACCAGGTCACACCAACACTGTCAATATTGTCATGACATACCAAGCCAGGTCACCACTCAATAAACAATCATCAACACATTTAGATATCAATTATTTTTATCAAGACATTATTGACAAACAGCAACAAATAAAATAGGCTTCATCAAATGTCAACATCAAGCAAAAATTCAAACCCTAATCAAGTTCAACTTAGAATGTATACGCAATTGTCTTTAACCAAATATGTGTATATACGTCCTTATCATGCATAAAACTTGAGTATATATTTCAACATACTAAATACCAAAACTCAAATCAGGCAACAGTTTAAGACAAATTATTTCATAATATATATGTGACTAAAGCAAGGCATATCCTCATATGTATGCGACTATACATAGCAAAAACTGCATACAAAACGTTAAAAATATTGAAACAAAACTTTGTTTCAAATCACCTATCAAACCCAAATCTCTACACACATACTGGCAAACTTCACATATCACTGCAAATACATTCAAATCATACCATAACAAACATAAATAGATCAAGAAAGTATATCCATTAGTCTTTAATGCACTGTTAGATCTATTAGATCTGAGTCATCTTCTTACTCACTTGTCCACACTTGTTTTCAAATTAGATCACACATTAATAGTTTCTCAAATGCACACACATCTCTCGTATCTCCATCTCCCTATATAGCTTTTTTCCCTTTTCAATACCATAGGAATTTTTTTTAGTAAAGTTGTTACTATTTGTAGACATGATCAAATAGACATTGTCGCTACAATACTATGGGAAATTACCATGGTAACCTAGTATCAAGTTTTACATCGTTCAGACTATATAAGTGACTTTTTTTACGTAACCTGCTTATGTACACAACTCTTCCTCATATGAACCGTGTATACTTTTCAAACTTCATAATTTCCATGCATTTTGTGACTTACTTGGCAATTCTTTCTTATAGCCTATGTAGTATCAGTACCAATATTCATGTTATATGCATTAGTTATATAACCATCATATTATAACCAAGTTGACATCAAGGAAATATTTTTCAAATAGGTTTTCATGAAGGACAACACATTAGCCATAATTCCAACATAATATTCTTGTTGCTTCAATAACCAAGTGGGATGCATTTGAAGGGCTTTCCTTAGAAAATTCAATGACGAAAAATCCTTTCCTACTCTTCTCAAAGAACTCATTGCAATTAAGATGGAGAATAAGGATAAAATCAAGGATTTTAATCAACATGTCACTACTCTATTGAATAATTTTTTTAAAGACTCCTAGCCTATCGATCCTTGGGTCATAAAATATTACACCTTAGCCTTGAAACCTTCTATAACCATGTTTGTTAAAATGGAATACAAGAAAACTCTAGTGAGAAACTTAAAATAATTCATAAAGGTGGAGAAGGAAATGTCATTCCTAGTAGGAAATGTTGGGTTGTGTTATATTCTTTCCACGTAGTTAATAGGGGGTTTGAAGGGCACCCGTAACCCCACTTTATGGGGTCTGGGGCAGCGCCCCGGAAAATTTTGGTTTTGGACCATATGTTAGGTTGGGCGGACCCACCTATGGTTTTGTGCATGATTTTCGCACATGTTTTTTGGACGTGATGGTTTTCGGTCCATGGTATTGGACGCGATGGTTTTCGGTCCATGGTATTGGATGCTTCGGCATGTATAAATATGTATTGTAACATTGAAAGGAACATAATGAAAAATCAAGCTGGTAGTCCTGGTTTTGGGATCCAGGGAAAAATCTCTGTGCATATGTGTTTTATGGCTTATGCTCTCGCATTGTTTATTTTCTTTGTTTAAGAATTCGTATGCAGGTAATTTTTGTATAGGGTTAAAAACTACATTTGGTATCAAAGTTGTTTTGGCTTCAAGGGGATGCCTTTGTTGTTGAGGGGTTTCGCTCAGGCCTGTGGTAGACCCTGTTCAGTGGGAGATCTGCGAGATCGATTCTGGTGGTGAAAGAAGATGGCAGCAGTGGAAAGATAGAGATTGAGAAGTTCAATGGTCAAAATTTTGAGTTGTGGAAACTCAAGATGGAGGATATGTTGGTGGATAAATATCAGTGGATCGTGGTAG
This sequence comes from Pinus tabuliformis, assembly GCA_031772625.1. Taxonomy (NCBI): domain Eukaryota; kingdom Viridiplantae; phylum Streptophyta; class Pinopsida; order Pinales; family Pinaceae; genus Pinus; species Pinus tabuliformis. The sequence continues at coordinate 1,229,469,801 of CM062817.1, read as the reverse complement.
ATCTAGGTACTAAACCATCGGGAGTGACCGATGAAGAATGGAAGAAGTTGGATCAGAAGGCAAAGAGCACAATACGATTGTGTGTCTCGGATTCAGTATTGCTAAATGTATCAGGGGAAGCTACGGCAAAGGCTTTGTGGGTCAAGTTAGGGACTTTGTACCAATCTAAGTCTCTGGTGAATAAACTGTTCCTACGGAAAAAGTTGTATAACCTGAGGATGAAAGATGGAGACTCGGTGACAGAGCATCTGAATGCGTTTAATACTGTGGTAAGTCAGTTATTATCTGTTGATATTAAAATTTCAGATGAAGATAAGTGCATCAGTCAGTCGTGTTCTCTACTAGATTCGTGGGATAGTCTGGTTATTGCAATAGGTAGCAATGCAACTGCTTTGCAGTTTGATGAAATAGTCTCAGCCTTGCTGACGGAGGAAATGAGACAGAAAAATATGGACAACGAGAATGGTGATGCCTTGTCTGTACGAGGACGGTCCCAGAACAGAAACAAAAATAAGTCATCGAGTGGGAGATCTAAATCTAGAGGGAGATCTAAATCTCCAGGAAAACCTACAAAGGTGGTGTGCTGGAAATGCAGAAAGGAAGGGCACTTCAGAAGGGATTGTAAATCTAAAGCTCCTGATAAAGGAAAGGGATCTGATGATGCTCCTTCTGCAGAGGCGAAAACCACCTCAAATGAAGGTGGGGATGTGTACTTGGCTTCTTCAAGTACACATGTAGATCATGAGGCATGGTTGATTGACTCAGGTGCATCCTTTCACTTCACTCCCCATAGAGAGTGGTTCTGCGAGTATGAGAAATACGATGGTGGTGATGTCTTCTTAGGAGATGATAGGAAGGCTAGAATCATTGGTCGGGGAAAAGTAAAGTTGAAGTTGCAAGGTGGAAGGGTTAGAACACTTCCGGGTGTTCTACATATTCCTGCATTGGCCAGAAATCTGATTTCTGTAAGCAAGTTGGATGATGCAGGTGTAAAGACGGTGTTCGAGAAAGATACCTGCAAGATGGTTCGAGGAGCACTGATATTAATGCGGGGAGTTCGGATTGGAACTCTGTACAAGCTGCAAGGTAGCACTGTTGTTGATGGGTGCAATAGTTCTATGGTTCCTGAAAATGGAGTAGAGAATCTAGTGGTCTCTGGAGAGAAGACCATGTTGTGGCATCAAAGGCTTGGACATATTGGAGAGAAGGGCCTTCGAATACTTCATGGTAAAGGTATGGTAGAAGGTATGAATAATAGCTCTCTGGATTTTGATTTCTATGAAAATTTTGTATATGGGAAGCAGAATCGGGTGAGTTTCCCCTCTGGTGGTAAGAGGACGAAACAGATATTAGAGCTTGTGCACAGTGATGTGTTTGGACCTGTGAAGGTTCCATCACTGGGTAAGTCCGTGTACTATGTATCATTCATAGATGACTTCTCAAGGAATACATGGATATATTTTCTTAAGAAGAAATCTGAAGTCTTTGACAGGTTTAAAGAATTTAAGGCTTTGGTGGAAAATCAGACAGAGAAGAAGATAAAGGTGCTGAGGACAGATAATGGTGGAGAATTTTGCATCAAGGAATTTGAAGAATTTTGTAAGAAGTGTGGTATAGCATGGCAGAAGACTACTCCATATACACCTCAACAAAATGGAGTCGCAGAAAGAATGAACAAGACGTTGATGGAAAGGGCAAGAAGCATGCTCAGTGGTGCCGGGTTAGGACAGGAATTCTGGGCAGAGGCGATGGATACTGCATGTTACCTGATCAACAGATCACCTTCATCAGCGTTGGAGGATAAGACTCCACAAGAAGTATGGACTGGTAAGAAACCCTCTCTTTCACATCTAAGGGTATTTGGATGTGATGCATATGTACATGTTCCAAAGGAGAAACAAACCAAGTTGGATAGTAAATCTGAAAAGTGCATCTTTATTGGGTATAAGGATGGTTTAAAGGGTTATAAGCTTTGGAACCCAGTCACACGAAAGGTTGTGTACAGTCGAGATGTGTTGTTCAGAGAGGTAAAACATGTTATTCAACATGAAGTCCAACCAAAGGAACCTGAGAAGATAGAGTTTGAGCCAAAGGAGGAAGAATCAGACTCTGCAGCAGAGGAGGAATCAGAAGATGAAGAGCCACAAACTCCGGCTGTGAGAAGATCAGTTCAAGAAAGAAGGCAGCCAGAAAGGTATAGTCCATCTGCTTTCAGTTCAAATTTTGCTTTGTCTGTTACTGATAATGATCCCAAAACTGTGAAGGAAGCAGTGGATTCAGAGGATGGAAAACTCTGGAAAGAGGCCATGGTCGATGAAATGGCATCTTTGCACAAAAATGAGGCTTGGGATCTGGTGGAGTTGCCGGCTGGAAGGAAACCCATTGGCAACAATGGGTGGTCAAGAAGAAGACAAATGTAGAAGGAAAGGTGGAGAAATACAAAGCTCGGTTGGTAGCAAAAGGTTATTCCCAGGTGCCGGGAATTGATTTTGGTGATATTTTTTCTCCTATTGCCAAGGTAACTTCTATTAGATTACTTTTATCTGTTGCTGCTACTTTTGATTTTGAGGTAGAACAGATGGATGTGAAGACAACATTTCTTCACGGGGATTTGGAAGAGGAAATCTACATGAAGCAACCTGAAGGCTTTGCGGTGAAGGGTAAGAAAGAACTGGTATGCAAGTTAAAGAAGTCTCTGTATGGGTTAAAACAGTCACCAAGGATGTGGTATTAGAAATTTGATACATTTATACAGGGACTTGGCTTCACCAGAAGCAAAGAAGATCATTGTGTGTATTTTAAATTAATTGGTGACCGTATTATTTATCTGGTCTTGTATGTGGATGATATGTTGCTGGTTGGAAATGACAAAGAAATTATCCAAGATTTGAAGACCCAATTGTCCTCCAAATTCAACATGAAATATCTTAGTGCTGCAAACTATATTTTGGGCATGGAAATTAAAAGAGATCGGTCAAAGAGGAAGCTCTAGTTAAACCAGAGGAAGTATGTTGAGACAATACTCCAGAGGTTTAATATGCAGGATAGTAAACCGGTGAAGGTTCCTATTCCTGTAGGTGTGAGGTTATCTGCTGAACAGTGTCCCAAGACACAAGAAGAGGAAGAGGACATGTCCCGTGTTCCATATGCAAGTGCAGTAGGTAGCCTGATGTATGCAATGGTCTGTACTAGACCAGACATTGCACATGCAGTGGGAGTATTGAGCAAGTTTATGTCAAAACCTGGGAAGGAGCACTGGACAGCAATGAAGCGGGTTTTCAGGTATTTGCGTGGCACTAGTGATTATGGTTTGTGCTACCAAGGAAGACCAGGATTGGACAGAGTGTTGGATATTTATGGATTTTTTGATGCAGACTGGGCTGGAGATCTGGATCACAGAAGATCTACAAGTGGGTATGTGTTGAACCTATTTGGAGGTGCAGTCAGTTGGATGAGTAAGAAACAATCTGTAGTGGCACTATCAACTACAGAGGCAGAATACATGGCAGCCACTCATGCAGGCAAGGAAGCAGTTTGGTTGCAGAGATTGTGTTCAAGTATGGGGTTAGTATAGGGAGCTATAAGAATAGACTGTGACAGCCAAAGTGCAATTTTCTTGGCAAAGAACCCTGCTTATCATTCAAAGACAAAGCACATTGATGTTCAATATCACTTTGTGAGGGATATGATAGAATACAGAAAGGTGTTGCTGGTAAAGGTGGACACTTTGAAGAATAATGCAGATGCATTGACAAAATCTGTGAGCTCTGAGAAGTTCTCTTGGTGTAGAGAAGCAATGGGAATCTCAGGGCTGAAAAATGACTAAGCTCTCCTGTGGCCCCCTGTGGAAATAAAACAACAAGTGGGAGATTGTTGGGTTGTGTTATATTCTTTCCACGTAGTTAATAGGGGGTTTGAAGGGCACCCGTAACCCCACTTTATGGGGTCCGGGGCAGCGCCCCAGAAAATTTTGGTTTTGGACCATATGTTAGGTTGGGCGGACCCACCTATGGTTTTGTGCATGATTTTCGCACATGTTTTTTGGACGCGATGGTTTTCGGTCCATGGTATTGGATGCTTCGGCATGTATAAATATGTATTTTAACATTGAAAGGCACATAATGAAAAATCAAGTTGGTAGTTTCGGTTTTGGGATCCAGGGAAAAATCTCTGTGCATATGTGTTTTATGGGTTATGCTCTCGCATTGTTTATTTTCTTTGTTTAAGAATTCGTATGCAGGTAATTTCTGTACAGGGTTGAAACCTACAGGAAACACACCTAAGGAAGAGCACAAGGCTAGTGGGAAGAAGTCTTTAGCATCATCTAAACTAGCAGAGGCAGAAGTTATCAATCTCAAAGGTATAGTCAAACTAGCTATGAAGCTTTCAAATGAGGTAGTCGAATTGAAAAATAACTTAGGGGTGAATTAATCAAGGCAGAGACCTTTCTGACCCTTTCAAAAGAAAACTAACAATCGACCCAATCTCATTGCCAATTCAAGTGTAAACATGAACTTGGATGATTTTTGCATGGATAAATTTTGTTCCTATCACTAGGCCAATCATTCTAAGTAAACTTATCCTAAGTGGGTAAAGTCTATGACAATGGTTATTAATCATCTCTTGGAACAACAATCATTATCTATTGATCTAGCTCAAGAATCTAATAATGAACCCAACACAATTGAAAAACAATCAACTGAAGGATCGGTCATGTTCTTATGGGATTGGCTAGTTGACATTGATACAAAGACCACTAGCTTGATCCATATAAACAAAAAACTCTTATCTCCTTCCAATAAGAATTTGACTGTACCAATAACACTGTAGAATATGAAGCACTTGTCTTCAAGTTTGAAAATCCATTGACCTAAAGGCAGAGTGTTTAATTTTTTTGGTCATTAAGAGATAATCGTTCATCAAGTATATAATACCATTCACTGATTATATTTGCACCTTAGAGGTTACTAGCAAGAGGTATGCAAACTCATTCCATTATCTAAATCATTTAATATCATTTCCATTCCTCGATATATGAACGTTATCACCAACACTTTGGCTAATGAAACTACTAGATTTACCCCTTTATGTCATGGTTTTTCTATAAAACTAATTTTCAAACATGTTGTCCCTAGTAATCTCACTAATTAGCAAGTATATAATGATGACATGTAGGTAGAAGACTTCCTAACCAATGCATACATGTCTGAGGATGTTGTTATTGAGGAAGAGGAACATAATAAGCAAGGAAAACAAGCCCAATAGAGTCAAAAGGTAGACAAGGATAATCCCATCCCAAAGGGGTGGTCTCACTTGAATTTTTGTTTGATTTGTAGTCTCATTTATGCGCATTTACCAATATTAAGACTCGCAGTCCCACCTTGATGTGTGAACTTATGAATTTTGGGACTGACTAGGACCCAAATTTTGTCAATTTAGGCACTTGTTGCCCATTAATAGAAAATAATACATTTTACCAATTCTTCACAAAGTACAAAGATATTTTTGCATGGACATATGATGATTTGAAAACGTATGGCACTTACATTATGACATGTCATTCCAATTACGGAGTGTTCCAATTCATTTCAGTAGAAGCTATGCAAGGTACAACCCAGATTGAAGCCATTAATACAAAAACAACTTCAAAAGTTAATGGATGCATGGATAATTTTTTAAGTATGACATTCCATGTGGGTCTTGAACCTAGTGTCATTGAGAAAGAAGTTAGGTGAAGTTAGGCTTGTAGATTTCATAAATATTAGTTAAGGCTCGGATAAAGACAGTTACCTTTCCCCTCCTATGGAACAAATCCTCTAGCAAGTTTCAGGCTCATAAATGTTTTCCCTAATGGATGGGTCTATGGTTATAACCAAGAGTTAGTAGCACAAGAAGACAAGAGTTGACCACTCTCCACACTAAGTAGGGGACATTTTCCTATAGAAATATGTTGCTTGGGTTGATCACTTATAGTGTCGTGTTTCAACACACAAAGGACATAGATTTCAGGGCCATTATAGGGCACAATGTGGTAGTATACCTAGATGATGTCATCATCTTCTACAAATAAAGCACAAACAATCCACACCACCTCAAATGAATATATAAAAGGTGCAGTAGATATGGGATTTCACTCAATTAAAAAAGTGTTTTTTTTATAGCTAAAGGTAACCTTTTGAGCCAAATGATCTCCAAGCAAGTTATCTCTATATACCTAGAAATGGTGAAAGCTATCATGCAAATTCCTCTCCCCAGCAATAAGAGGTCCATGTAGTCCTTCCTAGGAAATATAAACTTTGTGAGAAGATTTGTGTTTGATTTCATGTAGATTGTTAAGCTTCTTTAGCAGATGATCAAGAAGGATTCCCCATTGTAATGGACTATTACGTAAAAGGAGGCTTTCAGTAGAATAAAGAGTGTCATAACACAATCCCCTACTTTATACAATCCCTACCTTAACAAGGAATTATCACTATATACCATCACCTCTAATTTCTCCTTTGTATTTGCACTCAATCAAAAAGATGACCAAGGAGATGAAAGACCATTCCCCTTTATGAGTATGGGTTTACAAGATGTCGATTTGAACTATTCTAACGTAGACAAGAAAACCTATGTAATGTAATAGGTGATTGAGAAGTTTTGACCATATATCCTAAAGAGGCATGTAAAATTAATAGTCCCCCACCCTATAATAAGATCATTATTTGCATAGAAGGAAATGGGGGAATGGAGAGGCAACTTGATGACCTCCATGCAATACTATGACTTGGAATTCAAACCTACCCATATTATTAAATATCACGGTATATGTAAACTCTTTATTGAGGCCTTAGAACTTGAAAACAATGAATCAGAAGGATCATAGAATGAGTTATACATCTACTCATATGAAACTCTCTATGTCCACCATAGTCAAGACTCATGGTACTTGGAACTAAAGAAATACTTACAACAAGGTACCATGCTTGATAATATTAATGCATAGCAGCAACCTATAGGACTCAATGATTCATGATACCAATTGATCAGTGGGATATTCTTCAAAAAGTACTATAATGGATTCCTTCTTCATTGTCTATCAAAAGCCTAATGCTAAGAAGGTTCTCTTAGAACTGCATGATAAGCCAACCGATGAACACTTTGTAGGTGAAACCATAACACACACGGTCCTCACTGTGGGATACTACTGGCCAATAATATTTAAGGACTCACATGCTTATGCCAAAACATGTCCAATTTTTTAGAAGCGTGATAACCACGAGAAAATATCCATTTTCCTTTGTAACTAGTGATGGTATAAAAACCCTTCTAACAATGAGGATTGGATGTGATTGGTGAAATTTACCCCAATTACTCCAAAAAACACCATTATATATTGATATCCATGGAATAAATTACCCATTGGACGGAGACTATTCCAATAACCACAATCAGCAAGTAGGTAGTCAGACAATTCTTACAGCAACAAATCATCACTAGGTTTGGTGTTCCAACTAGTCTAGTCTTTGATAATGGTTCCTATTTCTATTCTTTAAAACTAACAAAATATGCATTATACAAAGGTATTTTTTTGAGACACTCAACCAATTACTATGCCCAAGGAAATGGATTGACTAAGGCTAGTAATAAAAACCTAATTTGTATCTTAAAATGAACCATATTGGAATAGTAAAGGAATCGACACAATGTCCTAACCAATGCACTATGGGAAAACCGAGTAATCCCACAATTTGCTTTAGGAACCTCACCTTATTTCCTTGTATATGGAAAAGAAGCCATAATTCCCCCCAAAATATTCCTAACTTCCCTATAGTTATCACAAGGTTCCTGAGGTCAGTCATGACTAGTAATGCAAACGAGGATTAATACCCTACTTAAACTAAAAGAAAAGAGAAACAAACACTATAGAAGTTTGCCACTCACCAACAAACTATCAAGAAATGGTTAGATAATAAATTTTTTGGTGAGGACTTATAAGTAGGACATGTGTGGCTCAAATGGGATAAAGTACATGATTATAAGGGTAAGCACACCAAATTTAAACCAATGTGGCTTGATCCCTACTTAGTTGTAGAAAAACTTGGCCTAGGAACATACCAACGTTAGATTCTAGATGGAGAAACTAAACTTCTCCTAGTGAACGATAAAATTCTAAAAAACTATTTTTTGTAACGTCCCTAGTTGTCATCATCTATACATAAATAAGCTCTCTTTCCTAATCTGTTATCCTATGTTTCTTCCCTTCCTCCTTTTCAATTTGAGTTAAACTAGTTCTCATTTTGTACATAAATAAATCTCACTTTAACATGGAATTCTCTCTAGTCTTGTCTAATAGAGGATCTCGTCACCAAGTTTCTCCTTTCAGGCATAACACTAGTCATATCATGAATCTATGTGTGAAATCCAAAACTAGTTCACAATAATCATAATCCTAAATTTTTCTTATGGAAAATATGATCAATAAAACATGGGGGGCACTCTCTAAATAGTGATAATATTGAATGGACTCTAACATTATTACTTAGTTGGTTTATAGGCCTCAAAACACCTTGTACAGCCTTGACTCAGGCCTCATTCTCATCTCAAGGCTACTGGCTCGAGAAGTGATATGAAGGAGACATATATATTATAAGAAATCTATAAAGTTTCAAGTATAGGAATCATCCAAGTTACCAGAGAGAGAGAGAGAGAGAGACTTCCCAAACAATTGGTACATACAAGTATCTTCACGATGGCTATGCATGTTCACTGGAAATGAAGAAAGGCCTATGATTCTAGGGTGACTTCTTAATGATATGGATGTTCAGGGGAGTGGAGCAACACTAGAGACTCAAATTTAATGCTTATTATCTCTATCTCATGAAAGATAATTGTCTTTGTAGCATAAAAGTCCAATATTAAAAGGCAATCCTATATTGTAAGTCATACTCTTTTCATCCTTGTTTGAGCATTAACCGAGATAGGGAAAGGAAAAGTTGTTGTTTCAACTAAATCTGCAAGGAGTTGTTACTCCATGATCTTGTGTCCAAATAAAATCACCAAACAGAACCTAATAGAATCAATGGAACAATAAGACAATTCCCAACCCAAATTCATAATCGTGTAGCAAACGGTCAGATCTATGCTATAAAGATAGGAGACCACACCTAGAATCCTCACATGTCAAGGAAGGGTTTTGAGTTCGATGTAGATCTTGCGCTCCACTCGCGCGATCCAACACGTCTGCACCAGATCTATATCCTTGCACACAATCACAACTAAATGAAGACAACAAGTGATCTTCCTCGGAATATCATTGGATCAAAAGAAATAGATACCGACATATAACATATTGAACACAAATTCATTTATGGAAGGTGTTGTAGCAGCTACAACCACCCTCCAAAATTTTGGCCTGCACCTAATTTGGGAGCCTCCCTTGGGATTTTCTCTTGATGACTGCACACCCTCAGATTCACTCCATGAGCCTGTGGGAGTCTTTGCATTTTCCTTTCTTGTTCATTCCACCCAAGTTTCTGCATCTTGGTGTTTAAGTCATGCTTGCGACCATGTTCTGGCTATGATCAAGGTCTTCGCTTCGTGTGTACTTGTTGTGTTCGCTATGAAAGCATCTGTCACACTCACACATGGAGTCACATTCACTATCGCACAAGCGTCGTCATGGTCGATCAATGATCAATCACGAGTTTCACACTTATCACTCACATCGTCAATCAATCATGTTGAACATGTGTGTCTGGATGTTTTGAGTCATTTTTTCATTGAGTCATGTCAGTGTGTGTTTGCATGATCACCTATTAATCTTTTGATCATTCACACACTTAGTCATTTTGCTAAAGTTCTGATGACCAAACCCCCTCTAATAGCTGACCCATCACCCCACCATCGACTTGATCAAATGTCACCCAGAACAACGCAGAAACACCAAGCACCAAATCTATATCCTTTCATACAATCACGACTAAATGAAGACAAGTGATCTTCCTCAGAATATCGTTGGATCAAAAGCAATAGATACCGACATATAGCATATTGAACACAAATTCATTTAAGGAAGGTGTTGTAGCAGCTACAACCACCCTCCAAAATTTTGGCCTACACCTAATTTGGGAGCCTCCCTTGGGATTTTCTCTTGATGACTACACACCCTCAGGTTCACTCCATGAACCTGTGGGAGTCTTTGCATTTTCCTTTCTTGTTCATTCCACCCAAGTTTCTGCATCTTGGTGTTTAAGTCATGCTTGCGACTATGTTCTGGCTATGACAAGGTCTTCGCTTCGTGTGTACTTGTTGTGTTCACTATGAAAGCATCTGTCGCATTCACACACGGAGTCACATTCACTGTCGCACAAGCGTCATCGCGGTCGATCAATGATCAATCACTATTTCGCACTTATCGCTCACATCATTGGTCAATCATGTTGAACATGTGTGTTTGGATGCTTTGAGTCGTTTCGTTGTTGAGTCATGTCAATGTGTGTTTGCATGATCACCTATTCATCTTTTGATCATTCACACACTTAGTCATTTTGCTAAAGTTCTGATGACTGAACCCCCTCTAATAGCTGACCCATCACCCTGCCATCGACTTGATCAAATGTCACCCAGAACAATGCAGAAGCACCAAGCAAGTCTTTCCAAGTTGTGTTGATTGCAAGCAATCCAATCAGCTTTCATGCTGACCACTCAGACAATCAGACCCGGAAACCACCCCAGGACTGACTCCCCTCAAAAATTGCACAGAAGCTACTAACCTTGCCCACTCTGCTGACTGAGAAAACTTCACAGACAGACCAGACAGAAACCAAGTGTCCGTCCCTATCTCCCTCAGAAAATTGCGCAGTTTTCCCAGTCAGTCCTCCCGGCAGATGACTTCTGCTCATCCAGGAAATTGTGCATTTTTCATGAGCAAGCCATCTGCTAGACAGCAGTCCACTCAGCTTGGAAACTATGCAAAGATGATCAGTAGGCTAGCCTATCAATCTCAGTGCAGTTTTCCTCACCAGCAGCTCCAAGCAACAGACTATCAGTTCCCTCCAGTAATTGCGCAGTTTCTACTGCCAAACACCCAGTAGCTAACTTCCAATTCCCCTTGAGAATTGTGCAGTTTATAGTGCTAGTGACCCAACAACCAACTTCCAGTTCCCTCTGGTAATTGTGCAGTTTTGACTGCCAGGCTCCTGGCTAGTTCCTCCCAAAAACTACGCAATTTCTTCCTGTTGATCCTCCTTACAGCCTGGCCTGTTCCTCCAAAAAATTGTGCAATTTTTTCCTTCCAGTTGAGCCAGACCTCACAGATAGTCAATGTCAACTTGGATTGACCATCTTCATCACCTAGTGACTCTTGCGCATTTTTCATCAGCAATGCCAGGAGCCATCATCCTGCTTCACAACCTTGCTACCTCTCCTTGTCACCTGCATCCGAAATGATCAGTGTCATGGTAGACTAGAAGGTTTTTACATTTGATGTCATCTCGTCATGAGTGAAAATAGGCACCGGTACACTAACAAACATGGTGTGACAATGAAAGGGATGAACGAAGGGAGCACATGCAGAAGGATAGGTTCACCAATAGATGAACAAATGATGCATGCGAAGACATGTGCTCACGAACAGATAATCATGCAAATATGTGTTTGCATACGGATGGATGAGAAAACATGCAAGATGTGCCCATGGATGGATGAATGGATGAACATGAACCTTTCACGAACAGATGAGCCCATCGATACTTCCAACATGCAAGCAAGGAACAATGTGCCAAAGCATCATCAAGTGAACCAAACACCATCAAAGACTCCACGCACTTTGCCATGCGGAGGTGAAGCTGTGCTACACCATGAAGACATCAATCACCTAGTAGCATTGTAGCTCGACGTGCACTCCAGTAGCAGCACGAATGTACCAGCATTGTCATGTCAAGTCATGTCGCCCACATCTCTACTATGGGCTATGGTGTAAATCAATGTAATGTAATGTGGAAGTCCAAGAGACCCACTTGTTGTACAAAGAGTCATGAAAAGTTGAAAAGTCATGGAATTCAAATAGTCATGAGGGTAGTCTTGGAACTTTCACTTAATTGAGAAGCCTGCTAACAAGCCAGCACATTTTCACACATGTATTGTAATTGTTGTAAGACTAATCTTGAACACTTGTAATGCATGTTGCTTTAACCTTTGTTGAACACTTGAACTATTTCACTTGTTGTAATACATAATCTGTTAATGGAAATGTGTTCTATATGCTATTAACGTTGTCTCACCCATGGTGGATATCTCCCTGGGCATCAGACAGACCTTTCACATAAATCTTGTTGTAACAATTGTTGCGCTCGTTTAGACTCATCCGTTGAGTGTTGTACATGTTATCTTGCCTTGTGTGTTGTGACTGTCGCATCCATGTGGACTGCTCCTCCAAAATTTATGCACATCCTGTTGTGTTGTGTGTTCCTAACTGAGTTGGGACTTCATCCCAACCAACTTGGGACTCACTCTCACCCTATCCCTTTACAGTGAAAGAACCATTGACACAAGTACACTAGCATTCACCAGGCACCCAAACCTCACTTCTCGAAGGCAAAGTAGACTACTCTCCTATGCCGACAAGCACGAGTTGAGAAAAACCCTTAAGACAATGAAAACCAGGCCATCATACCAGATGGGACTCCCACAACAAATGGTGTGAGGTCTAGTTGGGACTTCATAGCAGGTTGATCCCTTGAATGTTGGGGGGTCCAGCACCATCAACATTTCAGGCGCTAAAAGGAGGGCAGCTAGCTGTATATGGCTGAACATCCCCTCACACTCATTCATCAACCATCTAGTCAAGGTAGTAACTTGCACTCCTTCTCACCTACACGTGACTCTACAGTTGGTTACTCCTCACCTCCTAGGATTGAACATGAGATTCCATATCAACACCTTTGCTCCATTCATCCCATCACTCGCCAGTTCGCAAAAGCAGTCAGACTGATCCTAGGCATACAACATCTTCCACACACATCTAGGAAGCCAAAAGCCACTCCCACAAGATTTGTTGTATTGTCAATGGAAGAAGCAGTCCTTACCAAATTGAAGGTATAGAAGAAGCTATTGAAGATGGAGAGGAACCTCCGATCTTCTAGCAAGGCAAACAAGACACTCTTGTGATCTTGGGATCGAACTCTATATAGGAGGTAGTGGGGAAGGCAGCAGAGGAGGTGGAGGCGGAGACGAACCAACAGACTCAGAGTCAGAACCATCAAATTATGAAAGAGAGGAGGAGGATGAGGAAGAAGAAGAGATGGTTGACCCAAATCTTGAATGGATGACTCAAGGACCATTAGCTCTCCTGATTATTCTACACAAGATGCCAAAGCGAGCGAAGAGAATGAACATCAAGTTCGACCCTAACAGCACAGTGAAGGAAAAATATCATTTAGACAAATTCTACCTACAGCTGCAGACACTTGAGGTACGCATGAAGATGTAGCATGTAGATTGTTCCCATGTACCTTGGATGGTTGCGCAGCTACTTGGCATCACATCCTTCCACTAAAATCTATACAGAACTGGGTTACATTCAAACTCATGTTCCTTGAGAAGTTCGTTGATGACAAAACCCCAATTATGCTACTTAAAGAGTTGGGAAGCCTTAAGATGGAGGGAAAAGAGAAAGTGAAAGATTTCAATTAGAGGTTCACATGCATATTGAACAAGTTTGCAGTAGACACTAAACCTCATGACTCCATCACTATTGACTACTACACATCTGCACTGTGAACCAGCATTGCGCAGTTCATCAAGTGAACTACGAAACCAACACTTCTGGAAAACTGCGAGGAGGTTTTCACTATTGAAAAAGACCTGCACACAATTGGAGTCATGAAGGATGATGAATCAACAAAAGACTCCAAGGATGTGAGTAGGAAGCCCCAAGTAATGGGGAGCAAGGGTGGAGACAAGGAAGTAACTGATTTTGAGACCCTCACTCGCCTTGTCAAGAGCTTGACCATTGAAGTGTCTGAACTCAAACAACGTAAAACAAACACATTTTCAAGCAGTCATCTGCCCAGGTAAAGACAAGAAAGCAACTCATCAAGTAGTAACCAGTTCGCTTCCAAAACTGCGCAGAAGCCTATGTTCTAGCTCAAACAGTGTGCAGATCCTAAGATATGTTCATTCCACAAAGAACATCACCCCGAGAACTCTTGTTCGGACTAGAAGCGAGTCACAAGTTCTTTCTAAAGTCATACACTTAATGTGGGAAGAAATATGCAGGAGCAGCTGGAAGACACTGACGATGACGAAGAGGTTGCACCTAATGAGCCATCAAGCTCTGGGCATGTGGTGAATGCATATCAGTGCTCACAAACGATGTCAAAGATGAACACCGAGAAGCAACCCCAAAAGAAAACTAACCATTACGATCTCAGGAGTAAAGGGGATCCCCCTACACTTGGGGAGATCTAAGAAAATATCAAACTGTTGATATAGAAGGTCGATCCACCGTCCACCCGAAAGCAGAAAACACAAAGCAAGTCCGGGAAGACAGCAGCGAACAAAGGTGCATCCATGAGTAGTAAGCTGCAAAACACTCCACCAGAAAACACGAACACCCATTCTACCCCAAACACCTTGGTAATCCTACCACCTCTAGACTACAACATTATTGATGACATGAAGAAAACTAGAGCAAACATTAGTTTGTTTGAGTTTGCTAAGATCCAAAGTCAACAGGATATCATGTTGTGTGCATTGGGATAGACAACAATAGACAACGTAGCCTCTACTAGCAAGGGAGCAACCACACCTCCCAGATCACTTTCAATTGTGCTCAATACACTCTAGATGGAAGAATAAAACTCAGGTTTCCCTCCATTCCTACTATCTTTTGAAATTTTCAATTGCAATGTTCACAACTATTTGGTTGATTTCGGCATGGCAACCAATGTCATTCCACTCTCCATTGAGAAAAAGATCAATGTACGATGGATTGAGACATCTACGTGAATCATCCAACTTGATCGAACATCGGTACCAGCCATTGGTGAACTACGAGATGTGATCATCCGATTATCTCATGACAGTTAAGTCCACCAATGGATTAACATAGTGGTTGTGGACATATCGAAAGCATATGGTCTGCTACTCAACAAATACTGGTCCAGCAAGCTAGACGGATATTTTGCTACAGACTGGTCTCACATGTGGCTTTTGTACAAGGGCAAGTGCAAACAAATCCAAGTAGTGTCCAAGAGGTACATGGAACATAATGTCACTCCCCTCAATGGCGAGAATGAACCGTTGGCCTTCCTAGAACTCATGTTTGGAAACTGCCTCCTTGAGACAACATTGGGGTGTTATCTAGCACAACCAGCTCCAACCCCACTAGATGAGCATTTGGGACTCCTTCCTTGCCCAACTAATGGTAATGAAACTTGTACAGTACATTGTACCAATAGTAGCAGTAGTAGCAGTAGTACTAGCACATCAAGTGGTCCATGTACAAATGAGTTGTGGACCATGTACTTTGACGGATCAAAGACATAGGATGGCTCAAGATCCAGGTGTGTTCTAATCAACCCTTACAATAGGAAGCATCTGGTTTCAATTCTCTTGGAGTTCAAGTGCACAAACAATGTAGCAGAGTATCAAGCACTCATGTTGGGCTTACGGAAAGCCATTAGCCTCAACGTCATCATACTCAAAGTGGTAGGTGATTCAGAGATAGTGGTGTAACAAGTACGTAACACCATTCACTATTTATATCTTAAAAGTTACCAACAAGAGATATGGAAACTAATCTCAAAATTCCAAGCATTTAATATCATTGTTGCACCACGTACGTGTAATGCATCCACTAATGCACTGGCAAATGCAGCTTTGATAATGTAACCAATTAGGGATAGACTTACTATTGAAATTTTGTACAAACCATCTATCCTAGACAACATAACTAACTTAAATGTTTTTAATGATGATTAACAGATACCGCATTTCATGGCCAATGTTGACGTCTTCATGGATGTAGTGATATGATGACGATCACAAGCGCTCTCTGCAAGCAGAAGCTAGTAACAAGAAAGGCCACCTTATCACAAAAGGTGTGGCAACATTGGAAAATATTTATGACTTGCAAGAAAATTTTCAGGGGCCAAGGATTAGCAAGACCCACAATTCCACCATAAGGCATGAACTGATAAACTTGGGAACAAAACAAGATCCGAAGTTTGTCAATATTGGCATATGTTGTACACAGCAAGAGCGGCAAGCCTTTATTTTCTTGTTCAAACAATGCCGAGATGTGTTCGCATGGAAGTATGATGATCTGAAAACTTATGACACGTGGATCGTCCAACATATCATCCCAATCAAAGAAGGAGTCAAGCCATATCAATAGAATCTGAGGAAAATACACTTGTCGCTTGAACCCCTCATATAGAAATATCTTACCAAGCTGTTGGATGCATGGATCATATACAAAGTTCACCATTCCACATGGGTCTCCAACCTTGTTCTTGTACGTAAGAAGTCGGGGGAAATTCGCTTGTGTGTCGATTTAAGGAACATAAACCATGCCTTGGACAAAGACAACTACCCTGTGTCATCTATGGACCATATTTTGCAAACAGTATCTGGGACACAGATGTTTTCTCTTCTTGATGGTTTCTCAAGATACAATTAGGTTCTGGTAGCAAAACCTGACAGACCCAAAACTACTTTCTGTACCAAGTGGGGTACGTTCGCTTATAGAAGAATGTAGTTTGGGCTTGTTAAAGTAGGAAAAACATTTCAGCATTCCATGGACATCGACTTTCATGGTCTCATTGGACAGAGTGTGGTAGTGTACCTCAATGATGTGACTATGTTCTCAAGAAGACAAGAGGACCACATACGCCATCAGAAGAAAATATTTGAGCGATGTCGGAGATATGGGATTTCCTTGAATCCTAAAAAGAGTGTATTCACAGTGTCGGAGGGGAAGCTCCTTGGACACATTGTTTCCAAAAGTGGGATCAAGGTGGATCCAGACCAGGTACAAACCATTACACAGATCCCTTACCCAGTCAACAAGAAATCCATGCAATCCTTCTTGGGTAAGATAAACTTCCTTCGGAAGTTCATCTCGGATTATGTGCAGATAGATAAGCCCATGCAGGACATGATCAAGAAAGATGTAGTCTGCAGCTGGGGTAATAAGGAAAAGTATGCATTTGCCCATATCAAGTAGGCCATTGCAGAAGCACCTGTGCTCTACAGCCCAGATTTCAAGAAATATTTCCTGTTATACACCTTTGCTTCTGAAAATTCACTAGCTACAATGCTCACTCAGAAGGATAAATCTAATGATGAATGTCCCATCTCCTTCATGAGTGCAAGCATGCAGGGACCAGAGCTCAACTACCCCACCATTGACAAGAAAGCTTATGCAGTTTACAAGGTGATGAAACACTTCGGGCCCTACTTATTGAAGAACCACTACATAGTCTTCATCCCCCACCTAGTAGTCCTGCAAGAGTATGGTCTTGAAATCAAGCCAATACACATGATCAAAGGACATGGGCTCTATAGACTTGTAGATAAAGAAGTACATGCTTCAAAGAGCGAAGAAGAGCTCGCCGATTGGGAGTAGGAAATTGAGATGTATGACATAAGGTGAGAAACACCCACTGAAGAAGAAACCTCTTGGTATGAATATGTGCATCAGTACCTTGAGCATGGCACCATACCCTCTCACTTTTCCATTAGACAGAAGAGGGGATTGCACCTGAAAGTTGTAGCATATCAGTTGGTGCATGGAGTTCTTTACAGAAAGCACAATAATGGAGTTTTTCTCAGGTGCCTGGAAGGACATGAATTAGAAAAGGTACTTCAAGATTTGCATGACAGACCTGTCGGGGATCACTTTGCGAGAAACACCATTTCACACAAATTTATGCAAACCAGTTTTTACCGGCCCACATTATTCAAGGATGCACAATCTTATGCCCGCAAGTGCCCAGTTTGTCAGTGATGTGCCAACAGAACACGAAGATCAGTAGCCCCACTGCACCCTATTGCAATAAACAAACCATTCCAATAGTGGGGCCTGGACATCATTGGGGAAATTTTCCCTCATTCGTCAAAGCAACACTGCTACATCTTAACAGCAACTGACTACTTCACGCAGTGGACAGAATCAATTCCGCTCAAACAAGTGAATGATCGGGAGGTCATCAACTTCCTTCAGCAGAACATCATCTCACGCTTCGGCATTCTGGTATCACTTGTTTTTTATAATGCAACTTATTTTTCATCTTTGAAACTCTATGACTTTGCATTACAGAATGGTATTGTGTTAAAGCATTCATCTAACTATTACCCGCAAGGAAACGGTCTAGCAGAGTCCACGAATAAAAACCTCATCTGTATAATCAAGAAGACTATTTTCTCTGAGCAACGCAACTGGCATACCGCCCTGACAAATGCATTATGGGCTGACTGTGTAACACCCAAGCCCTCTTTGAATACCTCATTGTACTTCCTAGTTTATGGTAAAGAAGCCATCCTTCCACCAAATATCTACTTGCCTGCACTTCAGCTTTCCCAAGAATCCCAAGGCAAGCCTTGCTAACTAGTTCAACGTAGGATGGATGCCCTCCATAAGCTTCGGGAAGAAAGGATGAAAGCAAAAGAAAATTTATGTAGGGAAAGATAACTTCGATGTTGGTGACTTAGTTCTAAAATGGGATAAGCCCCATGAAGACAAAGGCAAACATACGAAGTTCCAGTCCCTATGGATTGGTTCATACATAGTCCACGAGAAGCTTGGCCCACACACATATCATTTGCAATCACTTGATGGGAGGATTGACAACCTTCCTGTCAATGGCCAAGATCTCAAGCATTACTTTCGGTAGGCTGGGTCGCGCCCGTGCCATGTACATAGTCTTCTTACTGCTTGTTTTTTTCATCTTGTTTTCTTTGCTTATTATCTTTGTCTTCAATTTGTTTGATTTTGCTTATTATTTTTGTTCACGTTCTTTTGGTTTGTTTGATATATTACTATTTTTGTTTCTGGAAATAAGTGTTGCCAACTACTACGTTTTGGCTTTTGAATAGAGTATGAGGCTAAAATTTGAAGAGACTTGTGACACTGCAACACTTGGCTAGTCTTGTGTCCATCTTCTCTATGCTTGGTTATAACCTTCGGCTGATGAATTCTTGACGGAAAATACAAGCCATCTGCAAGGGTAGTTTTGGTCCAACCATGAACCTATGTCCACACTGGGAAGCCCCATGCCTATACTCAGAATTATTCTCTGTGTGTTCAAGCTCATCCAACTAGTAGAAACAAAGAAGGGGAAAATTCAAATGATCAAACCTATTTCAGAGGTCTTGCATGCTTCTTTGAAGGAACACCCTCTTCTGCTCTCAATAAGTTATGATCCCTCTTCCGCCCCAAAAATAAATAAGTGCCTATGCACAGTCCTCTTGAAAAATACAAAGGCAACTCCACCAGGGTACTGACCAGGCTCACTGGTAGTGGAGCAATGTGTGTGTTTCTGCATGACTCCATCGAGGTAATATCCAGGCCTACTGCCAGCGGAGCAATACCAGTGATGAAAACTTATACTCTGAAAATCTTCAACTCGCGAGCTAAACTACCCTTCCCAAATTCAAAACACTGAGATCTAAGTTGGACTTTTGATTGTGTTTGACTGAGCTGAGAAAAGGTGAACCATGTATGCCCATGGGGTAAGTTGGGAAGCCGATGTAACCCGTGTAATGATTCAATACTCCCCGAAAGACCAAGGACCTATGCCAGTAATGAACCAAAAAAGAGAAGTTGGATTTCTACTAGTGTTGGGCATGGAATTCCCCCACGGCATGTTTTGGGGCTCAAAGCCCAAGTTTTGAGTTGATATTGTTGTAAAGCTCCATGAATTGCAGGCGCAAATTGTATGTTAGAGTCATAGGGTTGTCCACCCTAGTTTTGAATGCAATTTCGGCCTACCCATGGTCCGCGGACCATGGGATTGTATAAATAGAGTGAGGCTCTAAGTTGTAAATGCATCAAAAAGAGAATGGGCATGAAGGGTCTTAGAGATTAAGTAAAAGTGCGAAGTGTGTCTTGGGTCATAGAGTAGGAAAAGGCTCTGTAGCTGAGTGCGGAGAGGCCTAGTAGAGTCTGCAGCTGAGTGCGCGGACCCCTGCAGTTGAGTGCCTAGGCTGGAGTTGAGTCTGTAGCCGGAGAAGAGATTAATAAATAAATGTTTCGGTACCACTTCTGTGTATATGTTCTGATTTATTACATGTTTGATATCGTTTGTGAATATATTGTTTCTTTACTGCACGCACTTGTATGAATTGTGAATATTTTTAAGTATAACTGAAAGCATACAGATAAGCTAAGTTAATCAATTAATATTAGATTACTAGTATGGACTTGGGTAATAACATTGTTCGGCCCCTGAGTAGGGCTAAACGAAGGCAGCATCTTAGAATGTGAGGTTTGGGTAAGTGCACGTAGTGACATGCGTGCAGGATCAAACCGCGAACCACTTGAACTCATCAGACATCTCTAGGGTGCAGAAACCTAGTTCTAGCACCCTCCCATACTACTTCGAGTGAGACTTCAGTCCATGCTCCACGAACTGTTGCCGAAAGGGCTAGTAGTACCAGGATTTGTTTGGCTGAATCACCTCTAAACCTGGGTCAAGCCCCAACAAGCCAACAAATGGTTCTGTTGCTAGAACTGAGATTTGCATAAGGGATGTCTGATGTCGTGTCACTAGAATCCGACAAAGAAAGAAATTGAAAAGTGGTTGGACAGAAAGATTCACAAGTTCACAGCGCAGGAAAAAAGGAATCTATGAGTATCAAAGGAACAGCGGTTAGAGCGCCACGTGTATACAGAAATCCACGAACTATTCTTTGCATCCTTCCCCTCTGAGTTGTACAAGTGGATCGCGAAGCTAGTAGGCAGTCAGGGAAGGTGTAGGCTCGACAAACCGATTGTGTGGACTCTAGAGTTAGTATGCATACTAGAAGCGTCGGAAGATAGAATCACGTGCGTTGTGGACCATTGTGGGGGTTTATCACTGAGTTTGCGGTAGATACGTCAATTAGCTACAGTGAGGTGGAACGATGCTTCTAAAAGGACCGTGAGGTAAGTACATTAAATCTTTGAATACTTGGATTAAAATGCTACTATGTGAAAAGTGGTTATGCGAATAAATTGATGTTTGGGGCCACGTGAAGTGGGAAGATATATAGAAATGGAAGTAGCGAAGAATTAGATATTAGTCCCTTGATTTCACCTCCGTGAGAGAGTGAGGAAGAGCTTGTGAAAGTTTCTCCAAGAAGGGCGATCAACCTGATATGGCAGTCATTTCTGCGCATACCACCCCCACCTACACTGCCACCTGTTTCACCATCGTCACCTCCAACTTTTCCCACACCACCTCCACCACCACCACAGTTCAGTATGGAAAGCACAATAAAGTTGTCAGTATTCAAAGGAGTAGGGAACGTGTAGAAATTTTGAATAATTTAACACATATTCAATGGAGATTATCCTGATCATACAATTATAAGCGGAACATGTATAATACATAATCTCCTCTACGTTGATCATCAATTTACAGAAGAAGAAACATTCATAGGCACACATAGAAGCATCAATCAAACTCATTAACACAGTATGTATCCCGAGGAAAGCATCTCGCTAAACACCCCACACTATATGTATATTATATTGATTGAATCATGTAACATTACAAAGTACAATGCTTATCACAAGCAATCCAGTACCAACTCCACCTGTTACACACAATACAGCTCAGATCTGATCTCCAAATCTCCCCCGCTGCTTGCCTGCCTCCACAGCTCAATACCTGCTCAAGAATTGATGAGAATGGCTTACCAAACTCGTATTTGACCTACAAATAATCACTCACACTCTGTTGGACGTGAGCACAAGCTACAATTCTTGATATTGGCCAATTCATTGGCATACTCAATCCCTCTGATTGTGCAAATCATCATGCACAACTATAGTCACAACTGATAGCAATCTAATCCTCTAACACCTGTCCCCACTGAACTGAACATGCACTGACATGCAACTGAGTTAACTGATGTATTCTATAGTCGCATTATGAGTTAATAACTTGTGAATTAATTAATAACTAATTCACCCAACTCATCTCTAGACTATTGATCAGTTAGACTAAATACAACCAGTTTAACAAAGCTAAACTGAACACAACTCCATCAACTGCACCTCCAGTCCACTAAACTCAATTCACTTGAGTTCTAACTGAAGTCCTGCATGCAAATATTAGTCATCCCATAGGTAACCACGTATTTCCCTCTGGGATCTGCATGTACCACATCCGTAGCTCATCCTGAAGTGCTCCAAGAGAATAAGATCAAGTTTATAGTCCAAATATTATTATGAGACAATAATATTTGACTTTTCTATTTTTGACAGCCAGTCTAAAAATAGACTTTGATCACTCACACTGTGATCACTCACACTTTGATCAAAAATAGAAGTCCATCTATTTTTCCCAACTTGACCAATCATCCATAAACAGCAACCTGCAATCCATAGACATGATCCATATGTCTAAAAATAGACATAGTCTAAAAATAGACTTGCGCCAAAAATAGCCTGCGAGCCCACTTAGTGAAGGCTACTCTTTTCACTAAGCTCCATCATCTTGTTGCACTCTCAACAAGCATTTCTTGTTGCACACTTTGCAACACTCCCTCTCAACAAGAAAGGCTTCCTCTCAAACCCGATCCTGTAACTCTGGAATGTTCTCCATGCAACACATCTGGCCGGTCCACTTGCTCTGTCATCAAAGTCTCTGACTGCTATTGCCTCTGTCGACTGAAACTCTGCATCTCTGTGCTCTTCAATATCTGACTGCTCTAGCCTCTGTCACTTTGATCTCTGACTGCATCCGTGCTGCTGCTGGTTCTATCTCCCAGCATTGCATCCGCACTGCACCTCCAACCTAACCTCCGTGTTGGGATAGAAACATCCTCTGATGCTGAAGCTCTACCTGCTGCTGACAAGTGCTCCCTCTCTAACATCTGCGCTACTGCAACATCTCCATGCATCTCGCACCATTGCACACCTCTCTGTGCCACCTAGCACTGTGCAAAACACTTGTGCCTCTCGCATTGCTGCAGCCTGCTAGCTATGCGCTGTCCTAGGATTCCCTGCACTGTCGCTCTCTCTGCCGCTCCATTCGCATCTGTCTCTACCCAATCAGTCAGTTCCTGCTACTACACATCAGGGCTCCCGTAGCAATGTCTCATCCAAGAGGTTGGGTACCTCAAGGATCCTGCCCCTCCTCCTTGGGACAATCAATCCACATCACCCCACCTCCTACCTGGAGGTATGCCTGCATGCAATCCTTCAGCCCATCTGGCTCGAAGTTTCCCCCTACTAGAGGTCTCTGGATGAGTAGATGTCTCTACTCTATCTCCTCTCAGCTTCCCCTGTTGTGGCTCCTCCACAACCTCCTGAAGCTGCTGCACCAATTGTGGCTCCTCCACAATCGTCTGAGACTTCTTCTGGCTCTGCATGTTGAGAGGTAATATACGCTCCCTCTCAACCACCAAGTCTCCATCAGTTGCCTCGCTGCTCAAGGCTTTGCATGCATCTTGAACCTCAAGAACATACAGGTTCTTGACCCGTGAACCAATCTGCTTCACCTGTCTAGTGATGATATGTCTAAGGAAAACCTTTCCCTTACTAAAGACCACATCATAGCCTCTGTCTTCCAACATCGCGATCGACACCAAGTTTCTCTTCAGTCCTGGTACATACTTGACATCGGTCAAGGTAAGGCGAGCTCCATGCTCCCTCTGAAAAATAACCGTGCCTACACCTGAGACACTATACTTCTCATCATTACCCATCCCTATGAGTATCTGGAGATCTTTCTCCTCCAAATTACTGAACAAACTTTTGTCACCGGTCATGTGGAAAGAAGCTCCACTGTCAAGAAACCAACCACTTCCCACCATGGATGAAACCATGCATGCGAAGAGTGTGAAGTCCAACTCAAACTGTGAAGCAAGTGAGGCTGCCTCACCTTCAGATCCTTCCCCGGATCCCTTCTTGGACTTCTTCTTTGGACAATTAGTAGCATAATGACCCAACTCATGACAACGAAAGCATCTCACCTTTGCCTTGTCAACCTTCTTCCCATCATTGGAAGAACTGGATTCGGAAAGAGAAACCTTCCCCTTCCCCTTCTTCACCTTACTCGCTAAGGCACAGTTCTCCTCATCCTACGTGGATGAAGAACCGTCTCTGGTGCTCCGTCTGATCTCCTCTTGCACAAGATCTAACCACAGTCTTTCCCATCCTGACAATTTCTCCCGACCATTGACAGAGTCCTGATAGGAATGCCAACTCTTCGGAAGACCAAGGAGAGCCAAGTTCACCAAATCCTCATCATCAACAGTAACCCCCACACTTCCCAGCTCATCTCGACACTAAGTGAACCTCGTGAGATACTTGGGCATACTGTCACCCTTCTCGCATTTGATGTTTCTGAGTTTATCTTTGAGCGCCAGCTTCCTCTGATCGCTCTTGCTTTGGAACAATTCTGTTAATGATTTCCACATCAAATATGGAGTAGCCTTTCCATGGAGGTTGGACACAATGTGATCCTTCACGCCCTCCAACAGAATCCTTCGACATTTTGCGGTCTTCTTTTGCCAAGCATCAGCTTGAGTAGCATCAGTAGGCTTTGGGATATCCGTATCTATGAATTCCTTCAGCCCGTTATCATCCAACACTGCCTCCATCCTGTCCTTCCATGCAATATAATTTGTACTACCCTCAAGGGAATACTCCAATCGCAATCCTGTGAAAGACATTGATGCGTTGTCACCAAGAAAACACTGCTGCAAATTCGAATTCCACCAGCAACCAACTCAACTGCCTCAGATCTAAGATTCGTGAGAACAAAATATTTCTCGTACAGAGATTGACTGTATGGGCTTTTACCGGATATTTTAGCTTCCAAAGGAAGGATAAATCCAAAGGCTACCTGGCCGATTACAGAATCTGCCTAAAGAAATAGAATGTAAACACTTCCTGAATAGTAGATCAGATGATCAATCCTCGCTTGATATCCTGTAAAAATCTCTTCTACAAATCAAGCAGCTCTGATACCATGCAGAAATTTTGAATAATTTAACACATATTCAATGGAGATTATCCTGATCATACAATTATAAGCGGAACATGTATAATACATAATCTCCTCTACGTTGATCATCAATTTACAGAAGCAGAAACATTCACAGGCGCACATAGAAGCATCAATCAAACTCATTAACACAGTATGTATCCCGGGGAAAGCATCTCGCTAAAAACCCCACACTATCTATATATTATATTGATTGAATCATGTAACATTACAAATTACAATGCTTATCACAAGCAATCTAGTACCAGCTCCACCTGTTACACACAATACAGCTCAGATCTGATCTCCAAATCTCCCCCGCTGCTTGCCTGCCTCCACAGCTCAATACCTGCTCAAGAATTGATGAGAATGGCTTACCAAACTCGTATTTGACCTGCAAATAATCACTCACACTCTATTGGACGTGAGCGCAAGCTACAATTCTTGATATTGGCCAATTCATTGGCATACTCAATCCCTCTGATTGTGCAAATCATCATGCACAACTATAGTCACAACTGATAGCAATCTGATCCTCTAACACCTGTCCCCGCTGAACTAAACATGCACTGACATGCAACTGAGTTAACTGATGTATTCTATAGTTGCATTATGAGTTCATAACTTGTGAATTAATTAATAACTAATTCACCCAACTCATCTCTAGACTATTGATCAGTTAGACTAAATACAACCAGTTTAACAAAGCTAAACTGAACACAACTCCATCAACTGCACCTCCAGTCCACTAAACTCAACTTACTTGAGCTCTAACTGAAGTCCTGCATGCAAATATTAGTCATCCCATAGGTAACCACGTATTTCCCTCTGGAATCTGCATGTACCACATCCGTAGCTCATCCTGAAGTGCTCCAAGAGAATAAGATCAAGTTTATATTCCAAATATTATTATGAGACAATAATATTTGACTTTTCTATTTTTGACAGCCAGTATAAAAATAGACTTTGATCACTCACACTGTGATCACTCACACTTTGATCAAAAATAGAAGTCCATCTATTTTTCCCAACTTGACCAATCATCCATAAACAGCAACCTGCAATCCATAGACATGATCCATATGTCTAAAAATAGACATAGTCTAAAAATAGACTTGAGCCAAAAATAGCCTGCGAGCCCACTTAGTGAAGGCGACTCTTTTCACTAAGCTCCATCATCTTGTTGCACTCTCAACAAGCATTTCTTGTTGCACACTTTTCAACAGAACGAAGATCCGAACCAATTTTGGTTCATGGTAAAAGCAGTCTGGGAAGCACAAGGGGTCATGGATGACAACATAGAAAAGGAAATGCTCATAAGCATGCTACAGGATTGTGCACTGACGCGGTACATTGAGCACTCTAATGAAAATCCAAATGCAGGGATCGTAGATATCCAAGATGCGCTAAACAAGGAATTTAGTAGGCCAAAATTGGAGACACATTTGATTATCAGGTTTAATTAAATTGTGATGCTTCTAGGCGAGACCCCATGGGAGCTAAATCAGAGACTAAAGGGAATGATTCACAAAGCCAACATGACCTCGACAGATGGACAGCACCATGCATGGTTTGTAGCGTCACTAACACCACATCTAAGGATGGCATTATCATAGCAGAAGTTATCCACCTAGGCCAAGGCTTTAGAGATTGCAATGAGACTACACAAGACCCCAATACAAGATCCTGGCCTAGGAGTCCAAAAAATCCACGCACAACTAAAGAATTTGTGTCTGGAAATGTAGAGTCTGAAACAGGATAGGACAACTCACCCAGGGGCATGCAAGGAGGTATGGAGCATAAAGTGCAAGGGACAGGGACATGACAAGGATCATTGTCTAGTCTTCATGAATTACTTGGTAGGAGGAGGGCCAATGCCATTAATACCAGAGGCACAAGCAGAACCGAGTGCGATGCCTGCATTATGGTGTGTGATTTGTCAGATAGGAGGAAAACAAGCTATGGATAATTTTCATCTATTACAAAAGTATATGTAGATGTCCCAGCAATTGTTCTATAATTTTTGCAAGTCGGTAGGCCATGATGAGCACACCTGCAGAAGCTATGAACTAATGATGGATTATACCCCTACCTACAGGGTGTAGACTGAAACGTGAGCCCTCAATCAAAATGCAGGGATGGTGCACACTAGGTTTCAAGGGCACGGATGAGGTTGAGGTGGAATGGGACCAGGAAGGGGTCACAAACAGCTGATTTGTTACAATTGTGAAGGGCCAGGGCATTATGCCCATGATTGTACAAATCTGACGAGAGCATCATGTTTATATTGTACCCAATTTGATCATGAGATGGAGGATTGCCCTACACTGGTAGCAAGGTTGCACGATAAAGGAATACTCCAGCTCCCCCGACTCAGAATCTACAAATGATGAGGTCTGAGTCACACTGCATAGAGGACCCAAATGTAAACATCGTGTTCCGAAGCAGTATCACGATAGAAGATGACAAGGGCAAGTAGCCTGAAGAAAGTGCTTGGGTTCACAAGGATCCCACAAAGGAACCTAAATTTGATTTGGAGTGTGTGAAGGAGACATTCATGGAAGCTAATAAGAGCTTCGCGGAGGCCTCCACTTCAGGTAGTAAGGATCAACTAGAACCCGAGATGGATCCATCATTGCTCACTACCTTTCTAGAGACATGTATGAAGCTGTTGCGTGACAGCAAGGCTATGAAAGGACTGCAAGAACTTATCATTAGGTGCGCTGGGTCCGAAGAACCATGTGTAGTCTGGAAGCTTGGGAAACACACATCGCGAACAGGAAGGGAAATGAGATTGACTGCGCAAATCGGAGAGTATGAAATGGATCAAGTAATTTTGGATCTAGGATTAGACGTGAATGTTTTTCCAAAGTAGACATGGGAGTGCATGGGTAGGCTTGCATTGCAGTGGTCTCATATTCAATTGCAAATGGAAAACCAACAAGAGAACCTACCCATGGGAAGATTAGAGTGAGTAATGGTGGATACTGAAGGTGCGAGCGCGCTTGCAAATTTCGAAGTGATAGAGATTGTTGATGACAACAATCCCTATCCCATGCTACTAGGAATAGATTGGGCCACTGATATGAATGGGGTGATAAATCTCAAGAAGTGCAAGATGGATTTTGAGAAAAAGTCACTACGCGTAGTGGTACCGCTAGACCCTGCAGAAGGAGCGCGCTACACAGAACCGGTGTGCAACGATGATAGTGATGATTATCTTGACTATATATACAACATAACCACATGAGAGTAAGATTGGGTCAATCTAATAGCAGATGGCAGGATTTCGTGGGAGCGCGAAAGCTCCTGCACATGGGATTCTGACAAGGAAATAGAATGATGTCAAAACTGGTTACACGAGGTAACCACACTAAACTGCAACATGATGATAAGGTCACTATGATGTGTAGCAACAGAGGCGAGGTATCTACCTATGTATGATGGGTTGACTGAGATGGATGAATTCCTGAACACATTTTAAAGCGAAGTGCTAGAACAGCAGTAGTTCGATGCTCTAAAATGGGCACTGCATGCTACGCCCGCAAGGTGGTGGGGTATGCACCAGTAGAGTTTCAAGGACTAGCACAAATGCAGAAAGATGATGCACCTATGATTTTGGAAGCCCTAGATGTGGATGGAAGTTGGGTATGATGGGTGAAACAGCCTGCGCACCCACCTTTCCAGATGGGTACAGGTGTATGGTACACAACCCACACAAACGCACACCGCTCTCATGATAGGAAACAGGAACAACAAGTAGAAGCAATCAAGACAAGTGTGTGAACAACAAAGTATGATAAGACCTAGCACACCAAAAATCATACACGAGGAAGCCTTTGACAAGGTGTGCGAAGTACTGAACAAGGTCCACCATGTGAGACGCACCGATTGGGACCTACGCATACCAGCAGATGTATGGGCTTATAGGACCATGTGCAAAACTCTAACCACACAAGCACTTCCAGAGTAGAGGTATGAAGCAGGGGCTGTAATCCCTGTGGAGCATGCAAAGCCGAGTCCGTGCATAATAGCACCCATAGATACGACGGTCCACGAAGCCTGGAATGAAGAAATCCCACAACTGCGAGAAATAGAACATATAGGACTTGAGGAAGAAATCCGATAGGGAAACTTTAGACTTTGCAAACTTGAAAAAGATTGAGTACGACTAAGGGAGAAAAGTGCTTTGATGGACGTGAAGGTCAAGAAGCTGGAAGGCGAAATAAAGGAATCATTTCTTGTCGAAAAACCAGGAATGGTAAGGCAAGGTATGTATGATCGTACTAACAAGTTGGAGGACTATCACCGTGAATGAGTTAGTCTGTTGTCATGGCTTGGACCGCATATCGCCAAACAAAGTGACCAGGGTAGCACCTTGCAAGTAGTAAAGTGCGCGATGCTGATCATAACAATGGAAGGTGGGGATTCTTCATGAACCAAGGTAGAGGATGGGATGGAGCCCCGCGCGGGTAGTACAACCACCTGACTAGTCGTAGAAAGAAGAGTCTTAGTGCTCTAGGAAGTTGAAAGGGAGCATGGGACTATAAACTATTTTTCGTGGGAGCTGCGCGATATTGGAGATGTGCACAGAATCAGAACGTCACAAGGTTTGCGACCGTGCACAAAAAGTTGTGCTGCCACGTGGGTTGGCTGGGAAGTGACAATTGAGGTCACTATTCATGCTGGGATTTGTGATTTGAAGCCAAATGGAGCGGGCGGTGGGCATTAAGACGCGAGTTATGGGCAAGATTTGGGAAAATATGCTACCAAGAAAGCATCAATGGCCCGAAATTGGGGGGAACGGTCAAATTCAAATTCAAAAGGCACTATAAAACATATGGGGCTGGCCAGTGAACAACACTTGGTCATTTGAGAGTTGAGCATCTGAACAGAGCACTGAGCATTGAGAGCTAAGCGATGATTGAGCCCATAAGTTCACGAGTAACAGAATACAGCCTAGATATGATGACGGCCACTAAGGATGGTTTGGGAATTGAGGAGGTAACCTACTGGAGAGGCCTTGTAGACCCAAATGATGGAGGATGTTCCAAAAGGCTCCGGGGTTGTGACAAAAATCCCCAAATCACCGTGAACACTAAGGCCCAAGAAGGATAAACAGGCAATGGGTCCAGTACGTGTGTCCCCGAGGAATTTGCAACACAACAAACTATCCATGGCAGAGAAGCTGAAAGTAGTCACAATAGAAACAGATGAGGAAGAAGAAGACTTGCAGGCCCTGATCACCACAGAAGAAGAAGAAGAAGACATGGAGGAGGATATCCAACCGTTACACTTTGCAACAAAACTGCCCGAATATGTCCCTCTGTGGAAAGGGAAGACTAAAGTGCCGAAGGATCTAGATCAAACCAAGAGTCTTCTCCAAACCCCACTCCTCCCAGACAGAAGCGTGTTTGAAGGCACACACTTGGGCCACATGCTAACCATGAAGTTCAAATACTGGGACCTCGCTAACCGTGAGAAGTTCCCTCATTTAGAGACCGCGAATCTGATGAAGCAGAACACTGCGGGGGTGGTGACAATGCTCGAGCCACGGAAGTGGCTGCGTGGTGTGGAAAAGGCCAGATTATTGAACTTACTTTGGGTACCACATTTCCACTGTGCAACAATCACCATTTTCGTCATCCCGCAGCTGCTCTTCCTAGTGCATGATGGATACCTATGGCTGGATGAGCCTATCCCCATCATGGTCGATCTAATTCACTGCATCTCTCAGCTTCCCTACAAAGGAAAGGACCCCGCGACCATAGCCGAAGGAAAGGGCAGTAATTTGGCTCTTGCAGAAGCCATGAAGACAAAATATAAGCTAGAGAAGAAGAAAAGGGGCTACACTATCTCTAGCATTAAGGACAAAGGGGTCCACGTAGCAACCCAAATCCTGGCTGGCAAAGTCATGAGGAAGTGTCACGCTAATGAGGTACCGACACTGGTGATCACACTGGCCGAGTAGTGCACGGAGGGGGTCTAGTTCAACTCATCTAAATTCCTCTGCGAATAATTTTTGATGAACTGTCATGAAGCCCAGGAGTAGCGTAAGACCTTCCACTATTCGTGGTTTCTATTATCCATATTGCTCGTAGTGGGAGAACTGCTGGAGGACAGTCAATTCCCCAACATCGACAAAGAATTATCGGAGGTTGCGAAGTATGCTTCACTCTGGGCCACAAAGGAAGTGAAATGGATCTACGACACCAAAATATTATCGGTGCTCATGGCCATGAACATTTGGATGTGGATTAACCAGAAGCCGTGCCTGTCACCCATGGTGTATAATAGTCTGCAGAGTTTTTCAAACTTCAAAGCTAATATGCACAACATTTATATCAAGGTGTGAAAGGATCCGATGAAGCAGTGGACAACGCTACCTTTTGTAGCCATTAACAATGTGATTTTTACTGTCTTGGAGAAATGGCCTCCTGAATGGTGCACCCCAGATCTGGCAGAACTAGAGAAGGTGGTAGCACAGCAAAAAAAGAACGATGCCAAGCTACGCGTCACTCAATTGGCAGAGAAAAGGCAGAAGGAACAAGCAGTAGCTAAGGTCATGGAAATGCAAGAAGTGACACAGAAAGTCATGAAGCAAAAGAAGGCTACAGAAGTAGTAGTATCAGCATAGGCAGCAGAGGTAGCAACATCACAGACAAACGAGGGCCAAGCAACGTCCTCGCAAGGGCAAGAGGCAAAGGAAACAAAAACAGTCGAAGGGAGCGCAGACCCAAGGGCCGCATCCACATAGTTAAAGCACCCACGCATCACAGGGAGAGAAGGACCAAGGAAAAAGGTCAAGGCCTCGAAGTTGGCCATTGACCTAATCACCTTAACTGAAGGTGATCTCCATGACATCGACGAGATGGTCCGCAATTTCAGTAATGAAACACTTTAGGAGTTTATGCAGGAGCATTAGACTGTGTTGGGGGCCCTTAGAGCGCAGCTACATGAGTTACAGGTGTGCACCCCTCAGGAAGGTACCCTGTCAACCCACGTCGCAGTAGGAACTCCAGCAGCAGAGTAGATGTTGCACGTAAGGATGGCAAACACAATAGTGTTACCGGAGGGAGCTCTAGTGTTGTCAAATGCGATGATCAATTTTCGATTAGCAATATGAAATGCCTTGGCCTTAATTTGGCTTCCCTTCCCTAGGAAATGTTCTATTTGCTACAGGATGGGATAACGACAAAGCTACAGGCCAGGGAGAGCCACGCGATCCAATTTCTTAGCGAGTAGAAGATAAACATAGAATAGCTCAGCTTGCAGCACGATGAATTGGTATCGCAAAAATCAACATTTGGTGCATACGATAGATGATGCTTTCCGACGTGTCCTGGAGCTGGCCATCGCAGCAGCTCTACCGGTAGAAGTGTGGATCCACTTTTTGGCAACTAGAGTCTGCGAGGCTAGGGAAGAGATGACAAAGGTGCAGCTGGAGTTGAATCTCCAGATCGTCTAGCTGTGGTTGAAGGCGCAACCTTCCACTCCCCCGAAAATCAGATAATAACGCGCTAGCGCTATCACAGTAGGGTTGGAAGAAATTGGAGGTGCAGTGCGCGACTGTATCAACATGTTGGAACAAGCATTAGAGGTCCTCACGACTTTGCAGGAGGACCCCAACATCCAGTGCCTAGAGACAGAGGCATGAAAACTTCAGCAACAATACGACAGTGTAATAGGGACTACACAGACAGTAGTCCTCACTCAACGGCTTGTGAGGATGCAGCAACCTAAGGCACTGAAGGAGCAGGTGAATGTCACACGACACAACGAGGAAATTCTCAAAGAGCACGTTCATCCATGGATTGATGAGGCCTTCAAGATCACGACAAATATCAAAGGGAAGCTTGTGCACATACAGGGATGCACACGTAGATGCAGGAAATCATGTCGGCCACAAAAGTCTCAGAAGAACGGATGCAGTAGGTTCATCAAGCAGTAGCTCAGTGCGCTGCGGACATCAGTACTGTTCAAGAATAGTTGGAGGGACTCTGCGCCAAGATCACCTTGTCGATAGAGTGACTCGACGGTGAGTCACGATGTTTGTGTTGGGGGCCTGTTGGGCATGGAATCCCCCCACGGCATGTTTTGGGGCTCAAAGCCCAATTTTTGAGTTGATATTGTTGTAAATCTTCATGAATTGCGGGCGCAAAATGTATGTTAGTCATAGGGCTATCAATGCTAGTTTTGAATGCAATGTCGGCCTACCCATGGTCTGCGGACCATGGGATTTTATAAATAGAGCGAGCCTCTAAGTTTTAAAGACATCGAAGAGAGGATGGGCATGAAGGGTCTTAGAGATTAAGTAAAAGTGTGAAGTATGTCTTGGGTCATAGAGTAGGAAAAGGCTATGCAGCTGAGTGTGCAGAGGCATAGTAGAGTCCGCAACTGAGTGCATGGACCCTTGTAGCTAAGTGCGTAGGGTGGATTTGAGTCTATAATCGAAGAAGAGATTAATAAAGAAAGGTTTTGATACCACTTCTGTGTATCTGTTATGAGTTATTACATGTTTGATATCATTTGCGAATATATTGTTTATTTACTGCGCGCACTTGTATGAATTGTGGATAGTGTTAAGTATAACTGAAAGCATACATATAAGCTAAGTTAATCAACTAATATTAGATTACTAGTAAGGACTTGGGTAATAACATTTTTCAGCCCCCGAGTAGGGCTGCGCGAAGGCAGCATCTCATATTGCGAGGTACGTGTAAGTGCGCATAGCGACGTGCGCACAAGGTCAAACCGCAGACCATTTGAACTCATCAGACATCTCCAGGGTGTGGAAACCTGGTTCTAGCACCCTCCCATACTACTTCGGGTGAGACCTCAATCCGTGCTCCACGAACTACTGCTGAAAGGGCCAGTAGTACTAGGATTTGTTTGGCTAAATCACCTTCGAACCTAGGTCAAGCTCCAACAAGCCAACAAGCAATGTGTCACCAAATGTTGTAGCGGCTACAACCACCCTCTAAAATTTTGGCCTACACATAATTTGGGAGTATCCCTTGGGAATTTCGCTTGATGACTGCACACCCTTAGGTTCACTCCATGAGCTCGTGGGAGTCTTTGCATCCACCTTGCTTGTTCATTCCACCCAAGTTTCTGCATGTTGGTTTCTAAGTCATGCTTGTGACCATGTTCTGGCTATGCTCAAGGTCTTCGCTTCTTGTGTACTTGTCATGTTCGCTACGAAAGCATTTTTCGCACTCACAGATGGATTCACATTCACTGTCACACAAACGTCGTCACGGTCAATCAACGATCAATCACGAGTTTCATGCTTGTTTCTCGCACCGTCGTTCAGTCATGTTGAACATATGTGTCTAGATATTTTGAGTCATTTCGTCATCGAGTCATGTGAGTGTGTGTTTGCATGATCACCTATGCATCTTCCGATCATTCACACACTTAGTCATTTTGCTGAAGTTTTGATGACCAAACTCCCCTCTGATAGCCAGACCATCAACCTGCCATCGAAATGATCGATGTCACCCAAACAGCAGAGAAGCACCAAGAAAATCTTTCCATGTTGCACTGATCACAAGCAATCTAATCATCTTTCATGCTAACCACTCAGACAGTTGGACCCAAAAGCCAGCCCAGGAGTGAATCCCCTCAAAAATTACGTAGAGATTACTGACCTGGCCCACTCTGCTGACTGAGAAAATTGTGTAGACAGGCCAGATAGACACCAAGTGTCCGTCCTTGTCTCCCTCAAAAAATTGTGTAGTTTTCCCAGTCAATCCTCCCGACAATTAACCATCCGCTCATCCAGGAAATTGTGTAGTTTTCATGAGAAATCCTTCTGCTGGAGAGCAGTTCCCTCTGCTCAGAAACTATGTAGAGATGATCAACAGGCTAGCCTGTCAGCCTCAGTGCATATTTCCTCACCAGCAGCTCCAAGCAGTAGACTGCTAGTTCCCTCTGGGTATTGCACAGTTTATACTGCCAAGCACCCAACAACTAACTTTGAGTTCCCCTTAGGAATTGCACAGTTTCTACTACTAGTGACCAAGTACCCAACTACCAGTTCCCTCTAGAAACTATACAGTTTTGACTGTCAGGCTCCCGTCCAATTCCTCCCAAAAACTGTGCAATTTCGGCCTGCTGATCCTCCTTGTAGCCTAGCATGTTCCTCCATAAAATCGTGCAAATTTTGCCTTCCAGCCAAGCCGAACCTTGCAGAAATTCACTGTCAACTTGGATTGACCATCTTCATCAGTCAGTGACTCTTGCACCATTTTCATCAACAGTGCCCAGAGCCATCATCCTGCTTCGCAACCTTGCTACCACTCCCGGTCACCTACATCTGAAATGATCATGTGTCATGGTAGACTAAGAAGTTTTTGCATTTGATGTCATCTTGTCATGAGTGACTGCAAGCACAACTACACTAACAAAAATGGCACAACGATGAAAGGGATGAACAAAGGGAGCACATGTAGAAAGACAGGTTCACGAACAGACGAACGAATGATGCATGCAAAGAGATGTGCTCACAAACGAATAATCATGAAAAGATGTGTTCGTGGATGGACATACAATAAAACATGCAAGATGTGCCCACACATGGACAAATAGATGAACATGCACCTTTCGCAAACAGATGAGTCTGTCAAGCCTTCCAACATGCAAGCAAGGAACAACATGCCAAAGCATCATCGAGCGAACCAAAGACCATCGAAGACTCTGTGCACTTTACCATGCGGAGGTGAATTTGTGCTACACCATGAAGACATCCATCACATAGCAGCATTGTAGCTTGACATGCACTCTAGAAGTAGCACGAATGTATCAGCACTATCATGTCGAGTCATGTCATGAGTCATGTCACCCACATCTCTATTATGGGTTGTTGTCAATCAATGTAATGTAACGTGGAAGTCCAAGAGACCCACTTGTTGTACAAAGAGTAATGAAAAGTCGAAAATTCATGGAATTTAAGTAGTCATGAGGGTAGTCAAACAGCCACAAGGGTCAATTTCACCCTTGGCTATAAATACCCCCCTTATTTTTACATGAAGGCACTTTTCACCTCAACTCCTCCCACATGGCCAATAGAGCCTATAATCTTTTCTTTGAGGAGTAAGTAGTGGCTCCAACACCCCGCTCATGGAGTTAGTGATGTATGGTGTAATGATGTGTCTTGGAACTTTCACTTAATTCAGAATCCTGCTAACAGGCCAGCGTGTTTTTACAAATGTATTGTAACTGTTGTAAGACTAATCTTGAACACTTGTAATATGTATTGATTTAACCTTTTTTGAACACTTGAACTATTTCACTTGTTGTAATACATAATCTGTTAATGGAAATGTGTTGTATATGTTGTTAACGTTGTCTCACCCATGGTGGCTATCTCCCTGGACATTAGAGAGACCTTTCACATAAAGCTTGTTGTAACAATTGTTGCACTCATTCGAACTCATCCATTGAGTGTTGTACATGTTATCTTATCTTGTGTGTTGTGACTACCACATTCATGCGGATTGCTCCTCCGGAAGTTGTGCACATCCTGTTGTGTTTTGTGTTCCTAGCTAAGTTGGGACTTCATCCCAGACAACTTAGGACTCACTCTCATCCTCTCCCTTTACAGTGAAAGAACCATTGACACAAGTACACTAGAATTCACCAGGCATGCAAACCTCACTTCTCGAAGGCAAAGCAAACTACTCTCTTGTGCTAACAAGTAAGAGTAGAGGCAAATCCTTAATACAATGGCAACCAGGCCATCATACCGGATGGGACTCCAATAGCAAATGGTGTGATGTCTAGTTGGGACTTCATACCGGGGTGATCCCCTAAATGTTGGTGGGTCCAGCGCCGTTAACAGAAGAGAACATATATTTCCATTAATTATAAAAGGAAACAATACAATGCTAAACTTTCACCACCAAGACTCTTCTCCTCAATCCGGCAGAGTTTCCCCACTAAATCCAAGAAATGAGCATTAAGAGTAGTAGGGAAATGGAAAAATACATTGCAAGCTATAGTAGCATAATCTCAAGATCTATGTCTCAATCCTAGCTCTCCAAAACTAGATGACCCTCTCAGATGGTCTAGTATAAATAGGTAGAAGAGAGGTCCTGGGAGGATGTATCTGGATGCTCAGGACAAAGAGAAGTCATAGAAACTTCTAAGAGATAAGTCCTAGCCAGCTCAAATAGATGAGGAATCAAATTGATCTCCTAGGGACTAAGACACTCTATAAGGCATCTCTAGTCATTGGCATTGAAAGGGGAAAAAAATTCCTCAGTCGCTCCCATAGAATGGGCCTGAGAGCGAATTTGGGTCTATAGTCACTCCCATAGGCTTCTATGCAAACAACTTTGGGTCATACTAGCAGAAAAAGAGCCTTGGGTCTGGAAAAAGTCAGTAAGAATCAAGTATTAAGGGTCACTGACCTAGAGGGGTAAAATAGGTTGATAATAGATGCTCCCTAATGTATGAGGTCAGAAGAGAAGTTGATGGCTAAAATACATTATGATAAAACTCAGAGGTCAAAATGGGAGTGAGGAAACAAATCCAGGTCTATGGATCAGAAAAATTTGGAGCTGAAGTCTCATCTATGTTGATAATACCCCTGAGGCAGGCATACCCATGCTCGGTCATAAGAAGATACTGAAGATGGCCACCATAAAATACTTTGCAGATCCATGAAATGAAATGCTGGAACATGACCATGCAGATATACACAGTGGATCCATGTGACTCATCAGATAGAGCATAGCCACTAAAAAATAAAATCATGGATTTATGTCACAAAAGACATCAATAGGACTATGGACACATGACAGATAGAGAAGTGTCTCAAGATAGCCCTCACAGTACATAAATGATACATAAATCCAACGCATCCTGGGAAGGATGCCATATAAGAGTGAGATGTCCCTAACCCAGGGTCTTTGACATAACCCTGATGGTACGAATCTACATCATGTGAATATATGAGTTAAAGTCAAGCATGGTAGAAACTGCCTAATTACCCTCCAATGAGGTAAACCAGTAACCAATGCAAGGGAATCCACCAATGAGGAAAATGGACCCTAAGCTACCTAGTATAGCCCACCAAGTGTGAATAGATGAGTTGATGTCGAATAGCAGTGAACTCGATCAATCAGGAGCCAATGATGTAAACTAACTATCAATTGTGAGGAAGCCTACCACTGAGGTCTACAAGCTCCAAAGTACTACCAGTTCCTAGATCAAGCTCCTATATAATGAGCTAAGTTGACATGAGAATATGTTAAAGGAGGGCCTTAATGTATCCCCCATTAATTGACATGGAGCAAACCAGGATGATATGATGAATGGATGAAGTCATGAAGTGGTGAAGTACAACTGACACGGGTATGGCTGACTCAAAAAGTTTAATAGGCTACTACAAATGGCCGACACAAGTTGAGACTTCCCTTGAACACATAGCGGCACGACATAAGAGTGACTTGGCAGCATGACTAATAAGAACCATGTGATATCATGCAACAATGCAGGAGGCATCAAAGTATGCTCCATATGACTGGAAGAGTAAATAACTGAAGGAGTAAAGAGACTCATACGGATGGTAGGGCTCCTAGGAAAGCTAAAACCCAACTATGAGATAATTAGACAAACATGTTCCATGTTCAAGGGTGACACAAATGATGCTTCCATTTCAATGACTAATGGAAAAATATGTTCCCTCCCTTCTCTTTTCATAATTTCCTTTTTCGTAAAGTTGTCCCCCAAGCCCGAAAAGGAGATAAAAGTATACAAGGGGGAACTTCCTAGCCAAACTAGACTAGGGTATTCCTTTTTTGTAACTAGTATATCCTAGTCCGGAAAATGGTTAAACTTATATTGGGTAGGAGACACTTCAGGTACTTTAACGAGCTTGAAGTAGACAATTTCACTCGGTAATCTTTTCTAAATTAAAGAGTCTGAAAAGAGCTTAAAGAAAACTCCCCTTGGAGGAACGAGTGGCATAGAGGGCAGCAACTAGTTCCAGTAATTTTTGGAATTTCTCATGAAATTAGAAGGACAAGATGTTGGCTAATAGGACCACTCATTGCAGTGGTACCTCTAAGAAAGGATAAACACCAAGTGAAAGCAGATGGTAGGAAAATGAGATGATGGTGATGGAGGATAGAAACCAAGGCTCATCATGCAGAAGTAGGCTGATAAAAAATGGAAATCACAAGGGATAAAAGTGGTGGAATCCTCCTAGGGTAAAGCCATAAATATGATGAAGAAGAGGTCAAATTCTAGGTCATGGCGGGTCAAAAGGAGGGATTCCAATAAGGGAATAGAAATGACTACATGGACACCAAGTTGACCAAGAGGTGCTAGCTAGGGTATCCATGATTAGGTAAGCTCTACTACCAAGTGACGACATGCATAAAGGAAAGTGGCTAAATTCGCAACTTGGCAGGGTTGAACCTAAGGCATAAAAATGGTGTTAATGGTCAAAATGAAATGACAGCAAAAATGACCTACCCTTATATGCCAAGTTCAAGAGAAAGGTACCTAAGGTCCAATGGATGTCTCAATAGAAACTCCACCCTATCTTGTAAAAATCGTCCAGTAAGACTAGACCCATGGTTAAATCACATAATGAAAGAAATAAACATGGGTGAGGTAAAAAAAATACCATATATTTTGATGTTTTGGATTTTATAATTTTTGAAATTTTGACATAAATAAGGGCATGACAAATACTCGCATCACACACCAAACAAAAAGAGATAAAGCATCACACTCCTATGTAAAGTATATACAAGCACAACTCAGTCTAATAGGTCACGTCAAAGTGTGCCCACAAACGGGCACAGGCCAAGGGTTTCAATAAGTGAACTCATGGAGGATGAGGTGACCATATGGCTTATCAGTGTGGGACCATGCCAAAGGAAATAAGGTTGCCCAATCGGGAAAAGTTGACCATGCCAAAGACAGTCTAACATAGTCGCACTCTCAAAATCAACCTAAGGACATAAAGCAGGATCAATAAATAAAGGGGGTATGAAATGCTCGTCAATAGGTGGTGAGGGAAATTCGTTGGCAATTTTGATGGTATAAGCCCAAGACTTTACCTAATCCATGGGTGGGTCTTCCAAGGAGTGACAAGGAGACGCCCCCTAAATAATTCCAAAGATTTATGTTTCCAAGATCTATTTGTTCCACATTGGGGAGACTAGACGCAGGAAGAGGCATAATCTCCCTAAGATTATCAATAGATAGATCAATGACATCCAAGTTAACTAAACAAGGAGGATTATCATCAAGGGAGTCATGTGGAACAGGTAGAGGGACAACCAATGTGGGCAAAGGGACCTAGTCATATTCCATATTCAGATGGAGTTTCTGACCAACATCAAGAGGTACTGACGGGACTGCTAAGGAGGAAATATCTTCCACAACATGTGGTGGAGGATGCTCACTATCTTGATAAACTTCCATAGAATCATATGAAACCACCCATGGATCAAGAGGTTTATGGGGTCCACAAGTGTCGGAAGAGATCATATGGCAATGGGTAGTGGTAGAATGACTGTCAGGTGGAGGGAGTTGAGGAAAAAACTGAATAAGAGTGTAACTTTTGAAGAGCCAGACTCTGAGACTCTAGAGTTGATTGGGGTGACCTCCCATGAGTGGTACATAATTTCTAGTAGTGGAAATCTGAGCAGATGTCACGCAGAAGTCAAGTTGATCAATAGTAACAATATTTCCTTCATGAGGAAAGCAAAGCAGATGGAAAATAAATGAGACGATTTTGGTCATTGCATGAAACAAACTACGGCCAAGGAGTAGGTTGTAATCTAACATGGTGTCGACAACCTCGACATCAACATGGACAATTTTCCCTCCTAACTCGGTGGAAATTTTTGGAAGAACCCCCTTTGGGACAAAGTTGTGTCCATCAAAATCTTGGATATTCATGTTGGACATGGTGAGCGCTAGAGAGCCAAGAGCCTTCCAGTAGGATATAGACATAACACATGTGGAAGAGCCCTCATCCGCCAAAGTGCAATGAATATTCCGATGGTAAATACATATAATGATCTATAAATAAATCTGACGTGCAAGAAGAGGAGCGGCTTTATCATCATTGAAAGCGATGATATTAGAGTTAGACGGGCCAACTCCACCAATGGAAGACAACAAGGCTTCACGTTGTCGAGGACATCTTTGTAAGACCTCCAAGGTAGACATGGCACAAGGAGCCTGGGCCATATCTTTGACAATGTTGTAATGATGAGTGGCCCTAGCAAAAGGATTGTTTGTTGTCTTCTGAAGAACACCCTTGGGAGGGCGATAGACTGGTTCCACAGGCTTATCCAAAGTGAGAAGTCCAATGGAAGGTAGTGAAGCTGATGATTCCTTAAAGGTAGAACTCGACTTAAGAACATCATAAGATCTGGTTCATGTAGTCATGTTGACATATTCCTTGAACATAATGAAAAATGAATTATGAGGAGGATGGAAAGATGACCCCTCACTGCCCCCTTGTAGAGGTCAAGGAGATTGAATAACCATCTATTGTTGGGGTTGTGTAGGAAATAGTTGAGTCAAAACAGTAGCCTGTTGAGAAGATGGTGGTGAAAGAATGCTATGGACTTGATCCATTCAAGGGACTTCGTGAGTAAGGTGGTCACCTTGACAAATTTTACAGGGGAACTTGACTTTATGGTGACATTCACTAATGCCCCCTCCCTGACTCTGAGGGTTGGGTTGAGACTCTTGAGGGTTTTGATTCTTTTGTTTATTTTGCTTATTATTCTTTTTACCACCAGATTGTTGGTTGTTATTTGGTTGAGTGGACTTCACTGTGAGAACATCGATGGACTGCTCAGGAGGGGGTGCTTTAGTAGAGCCAGATGCACTTGTTGGGGCTTGAGATGTAACAATCAATTTCCCAAGTTGGGCAGCAAGTTGGCTCATAGAATCAGAAACAAACCAAATCACGCCATTGGAATGTGGGCTAGGAACAGGTTTTGGAGGGTCATTAGGAAATACTTTGTAAAGCATACCCGATTGTGAATAGATGAAATCCAACTGTTGGGAAGCTAAAATATCTTGTTCCTCAGTAACATATCGAAACATAGACACATCCTTGGAAATCTGAGGTCAGAGAGATCGAATGAACCATTTACATAAGATCTCATTAGGTAACTTGGTTCTTACTAACCACTTGCGACGACACCACTCATGAATATGATCATATATTAACGTGGCATTGTCTTTCTTGAAATTAGACAAGAGGTCAGAGTCGATATCGTACCGAGTGGGTAATTGGAAATGTGTCAGGAAAGTTTGAACAAGGGAGGCAAAGTTACATAAGATGTAGTATCTAAATCGATGTACCACTTTGCGGCATCCTCAGTCAAAATACTTTGGAATAAGATAAGTTTAACATAATCATCTACAAAATAATTTGAGGAGCACCATAAGTGATAGGTGAA
This sequence comes from Pinus tabuliformis, assembly GCA_031772625.1. Classification (NCBI taxonomy): domain Eukaryota; kingdom Viridiplantae; phylum Streptophyta; class Pinopsida; order Pinales; family Pinaceae; genus Pinus; species Pinus tabuliformis. The sequence goes on along the minus strand of CM062817.1, from coordinate 1,229,427,161 downwards.
AATTTGCATGGATGGATTCTCCCTAGGCTTGCCTTCAAACTTGGGAATATCAAATGGTAATTTGGTGGGCATAGGTGACCACCAAGGATCATGACGAATCGGGTCATTAGTCATTTTCTCCAAATCCAGTAAATCAAGGGAAGATAAAAAATGATTTTGGATTTGAATAAATGGATCATAGGCAGGATAGGTCCCTGACCTACCATGTGGTCCCCCCATATAAGGAGTGGAGTAATGCACCTCCTGGTGAAGGGTTCACCCCAACATAGGACTGTTGCAGGCCAACATGACTAGTAAATGGATGTTTCCTCCTAGGGTAAGTACCTCCAGGGAGAAAAGGACCCCCAAAATCATGGTGCTAATGGCATTGTACCCATGGATTAAAGGACCACTCTACTCAGTAGGACCTACACGAGGATAACCCATGTGAGAAATGGCACTAACAGTGGGCTTACCCCCAGGTAAACTAGCCCCCCAAGTAAAAGTATTGGTAGGTGGCACCCATCCAAAAAGAAAATTGTATTAAGCTTGTGACATACTAGAAGTGGCATTGCCCCCAAGATGACTAGGGACAACTGGTGACACACCCACATATTAATGGAAGTAACCATGCCTAACTGAGGGACAGGAATAGTTGGTTGGGAAAAATGAGGTGAAAAGATTCCTAAACCTACTAGATGACTAGGTTGAGGCACCATGATCGGCATAAGATATGGTGTGGGCATGGAAACATTCGAGAAATTTGCAAGATTCATAGAAGAAACGAGTGGAATGCTCCAAGAAGAAGTAATAGGTGTGGAAAAAGGAGTGGGTATAGCCACACTGAGAGCTAGCAATGATATCATGGTAGTTGATATTGTTGATGCAAAAGGTAAGGAAATATCAGACTCTGCCATAGGATAAAGTATATATAAAGGCACATAAGTGTAGGTGGGTATGGAACTGTGAGGATTTAGCTGCAATAACTTCGTTCCTAGAGGATCAGTCACTGATGGATTGGCAGGGGCATCAAAGTCATCTGCCAAAGTCTCGATAGAAATCAAGTCATCACCAGAAGGACCAGGTATAGATTCCAAGACAATGTGATGGTGTAAGACTTGAGCACCGACAGCCACTCTCTATGCAGGGGTAACAATTCCACCTTGTTCAAGAGGTAAACCATGAATACGATGTGACCGTCGAGGAACGAATTCATCCAGGGTGATAAATTATAATTTAAATATAATTATGTTAGTACAAACACCTTAAGGCCAAAAATACTAACTCAAACCAAACAGCACACACTAGAAATGTCTTAGAAGATAGCACACAAACCAAAATACAAAGAATCTAGCAATGGAACAATTATACTAGCGACCTGCTTCCCAACCCTTTTATCTACAAACTCGGTGCAAGTGCCCTTATTAGCCATGGGGCACCCTCCAAGAGGACTAAGAGAGTATGAATAATATATGTCCCAGGTACAGAGAAGATGAACCTGACCTTGTACCTATGTATGAGCCCTAAGAGGATAGGGCACTATGATCACCACGTATAACAACATGACCTAGGGGGGTAGTTACAAGAAAAATCCACATGCAAGGGAAGGGAACTTAAACCTAAAAAGGAGTTAAGACCGAAACCCCCTTAAGAGTTGCCTCCCAAGTGGTCCCTAAGTGATAATGACATCATTTCTATGTGTGGATATCCCGCTATATTGCGCCACCCGAAACTAAGTGAAAGGGGTTGTGTGAATTCGCCTAGCCCAAGTGTAACCTCATGCTTAACCCTCTTGTGAGAAGGGCTTCCCATACCACACTACTTCAAATGGATTTATATCCCTACCGCAAGCTACTAAGTTGATTTAGAAGTCTTGGAGCTGTTAACTCACACTCCTATCTCTAAGACCCTAGCATAAGCTAGTGTTGGTGTACTACCAGTGAAAGTGAAAGATGAATCTAGTTAATTGTATTACCGCATTAGTTTTAGTGGTTGTTGTTTACACAAGTTGGATGCGGCGTGAAGCTGAGATGGTGTGAATGACTCTTAGTTAGTCACCCTAATGCAACTATATGCAATTTTTTTATTTTCAATTCGATGAATTCTAACTACAAGATCGTAAGAGTCTTCTAACACACCAATGCCTATTATGATGCACCTCTAAATCTTCTTGAATGCAAATTATCCCAAATTTTGTGAATTGATGACCCAAAACAAACCAAAGGAAAACCAAACAATATGAAAAGAAACCAAAGGAAAATACTCCTAAGAAAGAACACAAAGCACTCCAAAAGCATCACAGCTAGGAAAAACAAATTTGAATCAAAGAAACACACTGAAAGCAATCAAACCAAAAGCCAAAACTGAAAAATGCAGGGAAATTTTATCAAGCTAGGGTTGTAGTATAATGGACCAACTGAGGCCAATGGTCTACAAAAGGTCACAACACGACCCTAGAAGAAAAAATGCCTAAAAAAGATCAAATGAGGGCGCTATAAAAACAATTAAAACACACTCAAGAGAACTTTTTTAGATGAAAAATGCACAAATAGCCACAACACCACCAAACGTGACCAAAATAACCCCAAAAAGAGGAAAAATGTTCAACAAGAGATAACAATAATGAATGAGAGTGACAATATTCTATCAATAAAGCGTGGATCAAGCCTAAATAGTGGCTAATAATAGTTAATCGGATCTAAAAGTAAGACCTAGAGGCGAAAATCAAGCCTTTCCCCAAGGAATCCAAAAAAGGCTTCAAACAAAATTTGAAAGACTAAACGCAATAGAAAACTTTGGACATAAAAGATCATACCAGATACATGTAGCCGATAATTAGTAATAGAAAACCATAAATCACACAATCTTATAATCATATCAGCAAATAAAAGGAGACCCTAAGCCCAATCAAATATGAAAAGCCCACCTTGATAACAAGTGACTAATCTAAAGAAAATTGAGGAAGAACAACAAATCTAGATAAAACACAGCAAATGAACAGGGGTCCAGACTGAGCGAACAGGGGTGAGAAAACAAAGAATAGATTGGGGCATTTTTAGGGCTTAAAATCTTGATCTTTGGCACAAGACTGGATTAGAGTCACCAAGGTCGTTCTCAAGATATCAACAGGGGAGTGACTTTGGGTCCTAGTCGCATGGATGACTCTCTGTGATTGACCGAGAGAAAAACTCAAAAAATCCTTAAAATCTCATGCTCATGCCGAGAAAAAAGAGAAACAAACAAATAATAATTCTGAAAATAACCCATAAAATTTTAAACAAATAGGGAAACTCAGCAAAACAAGCCAGAGACCAATTGATCAAAGACAGAGGAAAAATGGACACAAAGCAAGTATGATCTCATTGAAATCACCATTTCTGTTGCAGCTAAATCTACAAGGAGTTTTTTCTCTATGATCTCATGTCTAAGTCAGATCACCAGACAAAGTAGAATAGAATTAATGGAACAATAAGACAATTCCCAACCCAAATGCCCAATCATGTAGCAAACAATCAGACCTATGCTATCAAGATTGGAGACCACACCTAGAATCCTCACATCTTGGGGAAGGATTTTTAGTTTGATATAGATATTGCACTCCACTTGAGCGATCCAACACATCCACACCAGATCTCTATCCCTGCACATAGTCACAAATAAATGGAGACAACAAGTGATATTCCTTGGAAGATCGTTAGATCAAAAGCAATAAATGCTGACATATAACATACTAAACACGAATTCGTGTAAGGAAGGGAACATATATTTCCATTAATTATAAACAAAAAAAATATAATGCTAAACTTTCACCTCTAAGACTCTTCTTCGAAATATGATAGATTTTCCCCACTATATCCAAGAAATGAGCATGAAGAGTAGTAGGCAAATGGAAAAATACCTCGCAAGTTATAGCAGCATAATCTTAAGATCTAAGTCTTAATCCTGTCTCTCCAAAACTAGCTGAGCCTCTCAGATGGTCCAATACAAATAGGTAGAAGAGAGGTCCCAGGAGGATGTATCTGTACACATAGGACAAAGAGAAGTCATATAAACTTCTAAGAGATAAGTCTTGACCAAATCGAATATATGAGGAATCAAACTGATCTCCTAGAGATTAAGACATTCTAAAAGGCATCCCTGGTCGGTAGCACTGAAAGGGGAACAAAAGTCCCTAGTCGCTCCCATAGAGTGGGCCTGAGAGAGACTCTGGGTCTATAGTCGCTCCCATAGGATGTTGTGTGAGTGAATTTGGGTCATACTGGCAGAAAAAGAGTCCTAAGTCTGGAAAAATTTGGTCAGACTCAAGTATTCAAGGTCACTGACCTAGAGGTGTAAAATAAGTTGATAACAGTTGTGTAGCTCAACATTCCATGGTTCTAAGCAATGGTATCCCCATGGAAAGATCAGTATACCATAAAGGCACCTAACCATAGGTGATTTGTAACTTATTCCTAAGAAACACTCAATGACCAAGAGCTTCTACCAGTGCATCACCAATTGTTGTAGCAACTACAACAAATCCCTCACTTTTCTCCTAGTGCTACCTTTTCCTAGAGAAAAATAAGGTTCCCACCTACTCAAGGATCTCATCATACCTATTTCAAGTTTGGTGTGACCTTTACTTAGCCAAATTCACCCTTCCTTTGGTTTTTCTACCCCTCAAGATGAATTTTAAGGAAAAATAAGATGTTGACCAACCCAACAATACAATGCTAGGAAGATCTCTAGTCCAGTGATACAATACTAACAACTGGGTCATCCCAATAAGATAATGCTCTATAAAGTGGTTTCTTTAGTTACATGACACTCAAAAGGTGACTTATTCATCAATCTAAACTTGAAAATTTGTTTTCTCCAGCGATACAACATTAGGAACTTAAGCATCACAACAATATAGCTCTCAAGAATCCAAGAGCTCTAGTGATATGAATCTCAGTGAGATCAATTCATTAAACAATTTGGCTTTCATACCTACCTTTTCAAGTGATATAGTTCCCATATGTTCACTATCTTGGTGATATGGTTCCCTAAACTTGGTCATATCAATGATGAACTATTCATGAAATTGTCTTCTGTAGCACTACAAGGTTACAAAAGGTGACTTAACTCAGCACTTAACTTGCAAACCTCTTCAAATCAATGATATATCGTTGGGGTGTTTGTTATCTCAAGGATATAGCACATGGATGGTAGTTATCCTAGTGATACACCCTCTCTCATTTGCTTCTTTAACCTATACCACTCCAATATCCATCTTCTCCAAGTGTATCGTTAGCTACAGTGTTAGTAAATAAACATGTTAAGAGGCATTTATTACCTTGTTTTCCATACCCAAGCTAAAAAAAACTTTATAAAGTTCCCCATTTCATTATAATTCCTTACGTTGCTTAGATCTTCCACTATTTTGTGAGATTGAAAGTGTGGATTGGAGGAAGATCTTCCCACTCCTCATCAGCACCAGGTGTTAACCACTTAACTCAAGTATGATTCAATTCATTCCCACTTAGTCTTTATTTTTTCTTTGTTTAATTAGTTCATGAATGAAATTACCAATCTCCATCAATGGTCTAACTTCCTCTTTTTATCATGCTTTATAAACTCGCTTTTCCCCTTCTCTCCATAGACTAAGAAAATAAAGCACATTTTACCAGAGAAAATAACAGCACCATTGTCCTTTCATCAAGCCCTAGCTTCTTCTCACTCTCAATGCACTCAAAAAACCTTGTATACACCATGATTTAGCATAGCCCACAACCTCAACGAATGTAGAAGGAACACGAGCCCCCCATTTGACTCCTCACACCTGGATTCTTCATATGGGGCCTTAGGTTGTGATCATAAGTCTCTACAAGTTAACCTTTGGCACTTTATTTGATTTCTCTAAGACATTATAACCCCAAGATTTTCCTCTCTCCACGCTCTTTACCACTTCACCCTTCATCATTTCATCTTCTCTGTTTAAACTCACTAGTCACCTAGGGTTTCTCTCTAGGGCACATGACCACATGAATTCGACTCACAAAAACCCTAGCCTAACCTTTTGTATCATAAAAAACACCTTTTTGATGTGTATGAAACCATTATAGTCAAGATTGTGATTTTATCAGTTACAATTTCATTCACATCTTGCTGATGGTCACTCTTTACTAGTCCTTTCCTCCTGCAAGCAATAGAAACTCGGGGCTTCTATCTTAGTTTAAAAGAAGTAAGATAGACCAACGAACATGCCAAGACCTTATAACTAATTTATATTATGTTTGTAAGCTAATCATTACAATGGGTGTTGTTGTTTTATGGGTTATGAAGGGAAACCATGTATGTGGCACAAAAGAGGGCTTACAAAACGTCCTTGATTGAGATCCCATATGGGGAGCCACCCAGTAGCTCAGTTGGTCCTGAGTTCATCAAAGCTCCATGCTTAATTGACCAGTATACAAAATATGCATGGCTATAAGTATACTAGTTATTCCATAGAGACAACCTATCTCCATGCAACCAAGACTTAGAAGTATACAAGTCTATTAGAAAATCTTGGCAGCACAAGTTGGCTACCCATCCCTATGACTTCGTGTTTGTAGAAGTAATTGAATGGATCTTAAAACATGCCAATCCTAAGGAATCTATGATTAGGCATGGTCATGGGAATATTTTTTTTGTATTCACTTCTTAAGATATCGAGATATATTACAAGATCCCCAAGGAAGGAATAACCTTGGATGAGAATTGACTAGAAAATTTCAATATCTTACTCAAAGAGTTACTGAATACATGGTAGGTCAATAAAGGAAGCTTCAAGTCCCAGCTTAATAAGTAATATACTACGAATTTGCTAAGTACTCCCTTTCCATTATTAAATACCATGATATGTAGGTTATATGGCTAATTCAATGTAGAGACCTTCTATGAAGGATGGATTTCATTGATGTACTATGTGGCAGATGAAGGAAGAATTTTCAAATGGGTTGATATTCTTTCTCTCTCCTTGAAGGGAAATATTAGGCAAGCACCTAATCTAAGCAAAGGTGAGAAACCTTGGTTCTTCATGGCCTCCTAACTCTTGGATGTCGTCTGTGTAAAGCATGCATTCCCTATAATGGGCTAAAAATGGATAGTTTAGGAATTCCTATTCACATATATTGCAAATTCCTGTGGGAGCCTCATTATATTCAGTCATACACCATGATCTATCATGACTTCTTGATGCCACTCTATGAAGTCTTATTTAATGTATTTTCCACGTGCGTGTCTAAAAGGGCCAGGTTGATGACGTCCACATTTGGAGATTGTTTTGTTGATTAAGATGGCACACATCTAAGAATATTTGGAGTAAAACTTCTCATCTACTACTCAAGTTTGTAACTGACTTGGTCATACTGCAGGAAATAGTGTATCAGTATGCACAAGGGTAGATGGAGTGCTCTCACATGACATGAAATATACCTAGACATGCCATGCCTCTTCACTTGAACCCCTATTAGCTTAAGGATATAAAAGAGGCCATAGTAGAATTTAGAACCCTAAATCTCTTCTGATTTGTGGATATGATTTTATACAAATATTATCCCAGCTCTGTAGTGAAAAATCATTGCAAGGCATTTAATTATAGGTGGGACTACAAATCATAAACCTAAGATGATGAAGAGAAAAATAAAAATCCTTTAAATTTCTCATAAATCATTTCCATAATAGAACATAATTCCTCCCAAGAAAAGGAGAGAACTTAAGCTGAGAGAGAAGTCCTTTCCCAAAAGTAGGCTACCCAACAAGAAGTAGCTTGAGTTACATAAGGAAAGAAGCTAAAATAGGACCAAAAAATAGCCAGGATAGCTTGAGAACTTGAGATAAAGGAGAGAGAAGAGGAAAGGATAAGAAAGGAGGAAGAAAAAAGAAAACAACAAGAGGAAGAGAAGAACTAGCAACAATAAGCATATGACAAATATATGGAAGAAGCTCCCAAATCCAACCAAGAAGCAAAGGAACAGGATGCCCACTAGGACATAAATTCAATGGACCCTCACACAATTGAGCTAGAAATTTTCATCATCATTGATGATCACTTTATCGTTACATATATGGGCATTAAACCAACCAAGAAGAAGAAGGTAGTTAACTTTGCACATCCATATATGATCCCACTTTGAATATGATAGTGGAACACAAGGAGAAGAAACTGGAAACTCCTCATCTACCTCCAGTGTTAGCCACCATTGAATGACCCTTTATGCTAGATACCAGGAAATATCCACTTGGCATGGCCTTAGTAAGCATGGATTTCTCTCAAGTTGTTGATAAAAATCTAAAGGACCTTCTAGAAAAATAAAAGTTGAGGGATGCCTCCATATTGAAACAACAAGTCAAGTTATTAAAGGCTCACAACAGAACCCTAAAATAAGACAAAACTAAAATGGAGGATTATTAGGAATGTTCTTCTAAATGGCATGAGTCTTACAAATACATGGCCAAACAGGTTTACCCATGCCTCCAACAACTCTAGAATATATCCACCAAGCCGCTGCCACTTTGTGAATTAGCCAAGGACATAGGTAATCAACTGAAAGGGGTACTAATTGATGTGAATCAACTAGATCAATGACCTAACCAATATCTCCAAACCCCATAAGAAGTCCCAAGAATCAATGAATAAAAACTGACATACGACTCCATTGTTGTAAATAAGGTCGTAATGATTGAAGAAAAACTAGAAAAGGACATCTCGAGGTTTGTGGCTTGGTACCAGCATAATTACTCATTGGTTGAAAGGTTAATCAAGATGAATAGGTTTTCATCAGTTGGGGCGCAAGGAGAAGAAAGGCTAGATGGAGAAGCAAACAAATAACTATAAGAAATGCTTAATGCTAGAGAAATGCCTTTTGATGTCTTCACCAACAAACTTACCAAAGACAATCTCTAGCAACACATTATAGAACCTTCTCAACAACAAACAATTAAGAGTTCCTCATTATCTCATTGAAGAAGCATGCAAATACCATCTCCAAAAACACATTAGAGGACCATGTCATCATGGAATGGCTTTTACCTAAAAGGTTTAAGATGATATCATCATATTATCATATTTGGTTATCTTATCATCATGAAGTCTTGGGGTTTCCAATTGAGGATCCTATCATCTTCTAGCGATTTTCAACTTCTTTTTCTAGGAGTTTTACAAATTATTTTCTTGGATTAAATTTGAAAAAAATAAGAATATGAAATTTTGTAACTAATCAAAAGAGGTCTAGTCGAGGTTTGAGACAGGAGTCGAGGTTTGAGAGGGGAGACACTTCAGGTGCTACAAAAAAAAAAAATCACTTCTGGTAACAAGGATATTCCAATGCGCGGGAGCGGGGAGGCTGAACCCTAGCCACCTCTTCCCCCGATTTCGGGCCTCTGCATCATGGCCAGGATCCAGTGGATTTCGTTCCTATAGATAGTGCAAGTTGGGGGTGTACTGGCTTGTCTTTTGCTGATATTTGGAGCGTTGAGGGAACATGGGCATGGTGGACCTAGCCAACACTGTTCCTGTTTCGTGTCGTTGCAACTTGGATGGGCGTCCTGGGGCTTCCAATGGTTGTTGTGGAAGCTCGGTGGTGGGGTTTTTCTCTGGTTCACTTGATATAGGAGGAGAGTTTGAGGGGGTGGGGGAGAGGTGGATACCCTGGCTGCTTTTTCCCCCATTTCGTGCCTTTCTTTCTTGTCCGAGCTTCTGGGGTTTATGCACCTATTACGGATTATTTTTCCAGGAGTTATCATTTTTGCCTGTGCTGGTCCGGTACTGGGTAATAATTGTTCATGGTCTGGTTGCTGTGGCATCTGCCATCTCTGCCATGGACGCTTTCTTAGGGCTACACCACTAATTTTTTGTGTTTGTAGTGGGTATGGGGTAACTCTGTTACCCTCTACAGGACTGCTCTCGAGCTTCATTTTGTGGGCAGACTGTGACTGATTTATGCAGTTTTTCCTATTTGGCCTTGGCACGCATATGTGCGTATCATGGTTTTTCTGGCTATTGTTTTTGCCCCTTTGGGGTTCTTGGGCACCTACTTCTACAGGATCTTTAGGGTTTTTCATACCCATTTTTTGTTTTCTCTAAAGCTTGTTCTTTAGGATTTTCACAGATACTCTATTTGGATTTTTGAACTGTAAGTGGCTCAGCCCACTATTCTACATATGCTTTTGCATCTACAGCATGTAAATTTCTGATCAATCAATGAAAATTACAATATTTTCCACAAGGAAAAAACAAAAGACAAAAAACAAAAACAAAAAATGTGACTACCCTAAGAAAGCCCATAAGTCCCAATAAGTAGTTACTGATGTAGCATATAAATGCTTTGAAACTCTTAGTGATAAGGATTTTTTGATCTTTACTAAAAAAATTCAAATTTTAGGAGATAGGATCTAGGAAGTTGGTGCCTTTTTGTATTTATTGATAAATAACATTGAGAATCCCGAGAATGCTATTGCAGAAATTATGGCTTAGCATAAAATGTGATTTGAACTTAAACAGGAACACAACAACTTATAGATATAATCATAAACATAGAGATGCAGCAGAAAAGCACTTCATTTCATTAATAGAAAAATACTGAACTATGCTTACAAACATAATGGAAATAAGATAGCTCAGGCAATGGTAGCTTATCTCTAAGAAGAGATGTGGCAGCTACATGCCTCTAAACTAAGTTATAATGAGGCTCAAGGGCCTTTTTATTATTGAACAATAAGAGAAAACATTAAACAACCAAAACCCTAACTCAATGAGATGTAACACCAAAAGTTTATAGGTACTATTGCGGTTAGTTGGGCAGCCAACTTCCCGGGGTCGTAACTTGGTCATATTATCTCCATTTGACACGTATGATACCTCTTTGGAAATATCTCTCTAAGAACTATGGTTGCTGATGCGATTTCCTTGGCAATCGCCAAGAAAATTTTCCAAAAATACATTGTTTAGGGCCTCAAAACGGCTCTAGAAATTCAGGACCCAAAAAATTGCCAAAAATATTAAATTGTGCTACAATTAAGGAAACATATGAAACTAGCTAAGGGGTCTAGGTGGAATAGGCGAGTGCCCCAAATATCCACTTGGATCAAAATGAGATTTTTCTTCGAACTAATCTTGAGTAGTTTCATTTAATTTTGCATGTTATGAGATCAATCACTACTAGATAAAGGACTATTCTATGAACTAGATAGATTTTTCTCGCATTGTTACTATTTCTCTACCATAGATTTCTTCAATGAGTACTAATAAGAACAAACACTATGCACTCTTTATTTGCTCTAATAAGTTAAGCACTCCATTCCAAGAAATTAGCTAATTTTTTTTTGTTGATAAGCAATCGCTGTGTTTATTCCCTCATCTCTCCATATCCTCATCTCTCCTTCAGCATATAGTTACTTTACAGTAATTTTAGTTTTTGCAAGTAGATAATTGTTAGTTTAATGCTCGCATTTTCTTGTGTGACTATCCCTCAATATCTCACATTATCCAAAATCAAGCAAGGCTAATGGGCCAAAATCTATATGGTTCTCTTATCCAAAAAGGTGTGAGGTATAATTGGGACCTCATATCTAACATAACCCTTGTAACTATTGTTGGATCATTTATCCCTATCAACAAGTGGGTGAAAGGCTCCATGCGCATCAAAGTTCCCAAAGATGTGATTAATTATGTAGGTAGTCTAATTCCACCTTGGATAGCTCAGATGATGGAGATGATGTTTGCATTGAATTCCTCTTTTTGAGAGGACCAAAATCGACCTAAAGATCACCTCATTTGGACAAGCAGAAGTTGGTTTCTGAATTTATGTACCCACTCATGTACATTAGGAAAGGTTGACCTCACACAAATGTACAATTAGATAGGTTGGCCTCAACATCAAATGGACCCCCATGGAAGAATATAAATACAAGAGACCTCAAACTCATTTGATTATCATCATGAAGCATCTTCTCTTCTTCAACTTTTTAGTTCGGATAGGCCTAGCGGAGGAAGCTCGCTCAAGGTCTGAAATTACAGGTCTGAGGCTTGCACGTGTTTAGGGTTTCTGATTTCTAGTCACACACTTGCCGCAAGTCATATCTGACTGTAGTCACACACTCGCAGTGCCTTAGAGTGAATTTTGGAAGCCATAGTCACTCACATAACATCTTGAAGGGTGTGACTAAGGCTCTAAGATAGTTCTGGGTAGATCCAACCACTGACGCCAACTTATAGTGCTTCAAAGAGTGACCAGGAAGTCATATTCGCTCGCTCACAGTGTCTCAAGGAGCGACCAGGAACACACAGTCGCTCATAGAATAATTTAATGAGTGTGATTAGGGTTTTGAACTAGGGTTTGACAGTTTACCATAATTGATCGCAGATGTTCGAAGGGTGGAAGGTTTCTCTTTGTTGTACAGTGATTCTAGAAATCTATTTCTGATTTGTATTAGGTAAATATTTGTTGGATGATTATGTATTGGCAATCATTTTACTCTCTGCTCAAACATTTTATGACAATCTAATAAGAAGAATATTTGAAAGGGTTTTCCCCTTAGTGGGGTTTTTCCCTGGTCTTTGACCAATCTGGTGTCTCTTGTGGTTGTGTTATTGTCTCCTTTGTCATTGCATATATTTTTCTATATTCAATTATTGTTTGTGATTGGAAACATTATTAATAATTGGATGAATTGCTAGATGAAGAATTGATTTGGGCTAAAGTAATTAAAACAATGTAGAACATCTAAAAAATTAACACGGTATCAAAGCAAAGGTGAAGGACAAGCCCAAAAGGAGACACGTACTGAATCCATTACCCTTGGAAAGTTGAAGGATCTTATCTAGTCAATGTCAAGATGTCTTCCTCTACCTTCAAGGAGCATGATAAGTTGGGTGATTCATCAAACATTGTTGCATGGAAAGTCAGGTTGGAGATCATAGCTAACAACAATGATGTATTGGAGTAAATTCAAGGAAGAGTGCTTGATCCTTCAGAAAATGCTTCCGCTTCCATTAATAACATGTACAAGAAATGTGAGTCCAAAGCAAAGAAAATTATAGTTGATGGTTTACAAGATCATTTATTTTCATATGTTGGGAATTTAAGGAAGTCAAAAGACATGTATGATAAGATAGTTGGCATGTATGAAATCAACAATTTGAATGAGATCATCTCTTTGAAAGATCAACTCAAAGACACCAAGATGAACAAGGGAGAATCTGTGCAATCCTATATCATGAGGATATCTCATCTTAGAGATCAATTGTGGAGATTTGGGGAATATGTACCTAACAATAAATTAGTGATTGTGACTCTTAGAGGTGTCCATCATATTTTTTAAACCTTCATTACTACTATAAGTAACAACAATTTCCTCCCGTCATTTGATGAAATTGTTGGAAAGCTTACACAATAAGAATCAAGGATGATATCAAGACGAAGAATTCAAAAACATGAAAAAGAAAGGAAAAGGAGGTACATCAAGAAAACCTCCTCCTAAAAATGCAAAAAGAAAGAATGATAGAACATGATCTCATATTGAATGCTATAATTTTCACAATAAGGGTCATTATGCACGAGATTGTCCTGAGAAGAACAAAGGACCGTGCTAGAACACTAGAGGAAATAATTACAAATACAATAATCAGAGGAGAAAAGATGATTGAAGGAATGACCGCGATAGAAGAATAAGAAGAGATGCTCCAAGCGATCATGAAGAAGATTATCGTCCTCAAAAGAAGTCAAGTTTTTCCAAGTATGAAAGTAATGTTGTGAATCAATCTGAATATATTCTTATTTCTGCCCTTACTAGTTCTTTTCCTCCATATATTGGGATAGTTGCTTGGTTGATAGTGGGGCCACTCATCATTTCTCTGGATATAAGGAAGTTCTCTCTAATCTAGTAGAGAGCAAGACTAAGCTGAAGATTATTCTTGGAGACAACTCCACTCATCTCGTGAAAGGTTTTTGGTCCGTCAAATTTCATTTGAATTTTGGGAAATAATTTTTGTTGCATGATGTTATGTATGTGCCATGCTTAAAGAATAATTTGGTATCTATATCCACTTTGGAAGATAAAGGGATTAGGGTTTCCTTCATAAAGGGAGAAGTTTTGGCTTGGTTTGATAGTTCACCTATGAGAGATGCATTCACATTGGGATCAAGATTTGAATGACTCTATAGAGTCACTAGAAGACCACTTCTAACATTGGTTCATAGTACTAATCATCTAAGCGAGGTATGGCACCGAAGATTGGCTCATCTTGTTAAAATTGGTAACTAGGGCCAAACTCCATGAGGATCACCTTATTCATGGCTGATAATATTTTATCTAGAATCCTCTCATCAAGAGGTGTAGGATTGATCTAAATATTATCTAATTCCGATAAGTATTTATCGATATATGAATTTATTTTGATTATGGAATAATTATCAAGCCAACCAGCAACTCATATAGGCTCAGAAGCCCAACAGACGCATCTATTCATCATCAACATTTGTATATAAATACAGGAGGTCCTTTCCTCATTTGGACACACATCTCATCACATCTCTCTCTCTCTCTCCTGCGCAGAAAAGAGGCTCTTCTCCTAATGCGTAGAAAGGGACTCTTCTCTCACACATGTGGAATGAAGGATGCTGCTGACACCGGTGATGCTGGTGATGCCGATGATGCCGATGCCGATGATGCTGATGTCGGTGATGTCAGTGATGCTGATGCCGATGATGTTGATGCCGATGATGCTGATGTTGATGCCAGTGATGCCGATGATGCTGATGTCGATGATGCTGATGTTGATGATGCTGATGCCAGTGATGCCGGTGATGTTGATGATGCTAAAGCCGATGATGCCGGTGATGCTGATGATGCTGATTTCAGTGATGCCAACGATATTGATTCCACTGATATATATGATCTGACAGATATTGATTGATGTCACTGATCTAGATGATCTGATAGATATTGACTGATGCTGCTGATCTAGATGATCTGATAGCTATTGACTGATGCCATTGATGCTACTGATCTAGATGATCTGACAAATATTAACTGATGTCGTTGATGTCGTTGATGCTGTTGATCTAGGGTTTGTTGCTGTTGACGTAAATCAAATTTATGTACTATTTCTCTCTGCTAAATTAATGAAGATAAAGGATTCAAGATTTGATCAAAGGGTTTCTCCATATTGGGGTTTGTCCCTCGCTAGCTGCCACATCTTGTATCTCTTGTCTTGGCTTGTTTTCTGTCGATTGTTCAATGTTCTATCTGCACTTTACTTAATGTACAAGTGATTTCTAATTTGAGGATAATAATAATAAAAAGAAGTAAACTGCTCTAAGCATAGAACATACCATAACTTAACATGGTATCAGAGTTGAGGTGAAGACAAAGCCTGAGCAAGAGCAAGAGCAATCACTGAAGAGAAGATTGGCAAGGCTATCCTAAAAGAACTATGGGTCCTCAACACTCTTCCCTGCTGAAGACAAACTCCATGAGAAGTATGACTATCACGGATGGAAGATGTCTCTCGATCTAACCTTAGAAGATCAAGGAGTGTTGGACCATGTGAGAGGCCTATTGTTGAGCCTCCATCAAATGCACCCGCTACTGCCAAGAACAAATGGAAAACCAGTGATGTCAAAAGAAAGAAGATCATCTGGGACTCTATCGACAAGTGCTTGGTGGCCTATGTTTCTGAGCTAAACACCTCCAAGGAAATCTATGATAGACAGGTGAGTTTATTTAAAGTTAAATATGCCTTTACTCTTGGGTTTCGAGTTGATTCATTATATCAAGTCAGTGGAAGTCTGCTAGGTGTCATGTCTTGTGACACATCTCTTCAGTCCGAACTTTGGCATCGGAGGTTTTCCCACCTTCATTATAAAGCTATACCCGATGTAAGACAAATGGTGATAGGGATGCCTGAATTCTAAGTAGAGAAAGAAGGTGTATGTCTGGGATGTGCCAAAGGAAAGCTCAAAAGGGTACCATTCCCCTCAAGCCAAAGAAAGACCTCCGATATATTACAGTTGGTTCACTCAAACATATCTGGTATGATGCCTGTGAACTACTTGGGAGGATATTCATATTGCCTTACTTTTATAGATGACTATTCTCGAAAGACTTGGATATACTTCTTAAAAAAAGAAGGATGAAGTGTTCTCTTGGTTTCAACACTTCAAAGCCTTGATCAAGAATCAAACCGAAAATAAGATCAGATCTTAAGGACTGATAATGGGACTGAATATGAAACTAACGAGTTTCATGACTTTTGTAAAGAGGTCGACATTAAGAGGGAGACTGCTACACCATATACTCCTGAACAAAATGGTGTGGCAGAAAGGAAGAACCGTACGATTGTGGAAGTTGTCCGTGCCATGCTCCATGATCAAAGACTTCCGAAGTTTCTATGGACGAAGCTACACACACCACCGTATATGTACAAAACCAATGCCCTCATCAAGCATTGGATTCCAAGACTCCTGAATAAATGTTCACCGGTAAGAAACCTGACGTATCTCATTTTAGAATTTTTGGAAGCCCTGTATATTTTCATGTGCTGAAAGTGAAAAGGAATAAATTGGGTGCATCTAGAAAGAAAGGAATCTTCGTGGGCTATGGTGAAAATACTATGGGCTATAGAATCTATGTAGCCGGTCAAAGGGAAGTCATGATTAGTCATGATGTCACCTTTGAAGAAGATATGGCCCTCAGCAAGGTGAACAATCTTCCTATAGTGAGGAGCTCTCAAGACGCTGACACCAAGGAACCAAAAGAAAAAGAGTATGACGAGACATTTGCACCTATTGCCAGATATACCACCATCCATTCGGTCATAGCCCTTGCGGCTTCACAAAGATCAAACCTACATCAGATGGATGTCAATACCGCGTTCTTGCATGGTTTGATCTAAGAAGAGGTCTACATGGAGCCACGCGAAGGATTTGAGATTTATGATAAAAAAATCTCATGTATGCAGGTTGAAGAAGGCTCTCTATGGGCTTAAGCAAGCACCCCGAGCATGGTATGAGAGGATCGATAGCTACTTGATGAAGTTGGGATTCACTAGGAGTGAAGCCGATCCTAATCGTTACTTTAAGGTTGAAGATGACAAACCTCTCATACTGGTGCTATATGTGGATGACCTCTTTCTAACAGGTGCAGACCCTCTCATTCACAAATGTAAGAGGGAGTTGGCTTCTGAATTTGAAATGAAGTACCTAGGACTGATGCACTATTTCCTAGGACTTGAAGTTTGGCAGAAGCCAGGGTAAATTTTCCTATCTCAAGGAAAATATGTGGTGAAGATACTGAAAAGATTCGGCATGATGGACTGCAAACCCATAACTACCCCGATGGAGCTTAACTTTAAGAAGTTAAATGGTAATGCTGCCGGACCCGTTTTATGAAATGCTACTGAGTATCGACAGCTCGTCAGAGCATTGATGTTCTTGGTGAACTCCCATATGGATATATTCTTTTCTATCAACACTTTGAGCCAACATATGGTTGAGCCTCATCACTCACATTGGATTGGTGCCAAGAATCTGCTGAGAGATCTTTGTGGCACAATCACTCATGGATTAAGATACGCTGCCAGAAATGTGAGACTACTTGGATACACTAATGCTGATTGGGTAGGAAATGTGGTGGATCGTAAGAGCACTTCCGGGTGTTGTTTCTCCTTGGGATCTGCTTCGATATCCTGGATGAACAGGAAGCAGAAGTCGATGGCTTTGAGCACCTCCAAGGAAGAGTATATTGCTGCTAGCATGGCCACTTGTGAGGCAGTCTGGTTACAAAAGCTCTTCAGTGAGCTATTTGGATTTACATTGGATACCACTATGATCCTGTGTGATAACCAGAGTGGGATTCGTTTATCAGAGAATCTCGTATTTCATGATTGCTGCAAGCATATTGATATTAGGTACCATTATATTCAATATATGGTGCAGCGGGGAGCTATAAGGCTCCAACATATCGGTACAAATGAACAGGTCACTACCATTCTGACAAAGCCCCTAGGAAAGGTCAAATTTTTGACTTTCCGAGAATGACTTGGTGTCGTTCAGAAACCCTTTGATGAGGGTCCAGTATGATGTATGGAGCTATTGGAGCTCTGGAGGGGCGTGGAGTACTTCTTAGAGCAACATATCACCATAGGTTGACTCACCATCCCCTGGTGGTGTACGTGTATAGGGTAAAAGAATGAAAACTTTCCCTGTGACACCCCGTGGCGACTATGTAGCAGGATGATTATTTCTCCTGTGAGGTATGGATGATGTGTTCTGATCCAAACTGGATCCTAGAACACTCTCTAAGTTTTCACGAACTCTTTAAAATTCATGCCAAATATTCAAAGTCTTACAAAGATCATGCTTATTGGAGATATCCTCGTAACATTTGAAATTTGTGATCAGTGCAGAGCAACGAGGACTATCAGTCAAGTGCATAGACCGTCGGCCCATGGTAACACATGCTATCACAAATTAGAAAATGTAGAGGCCATTTCGAGAAACAGGGGTAGTTTCTAATATGCAGGGCAAACCCCTCAAAGAAGGAAAGGCCGCAAGCACCTCTACCCAAAAAATTATAAAATGCAATGGATATCGTTCTAATTCTGTGAAAGCGGGATTCCACAAACCGACAAAATATTGGAGGGGCTAGGAGTGGTAAGTGGTTTCAACCAAGTTCCACTCAATGCCATACCGTGGGTGCCACGCGTTCGGTGGAAGAGAGAGAAAACCATTCACATCAGATGGGTAAACATCATGCTACTTAGTCGCCCGATATGAACGATGACCGTAGGATCTGGGGCCCCTAGATCAACGGTGGAGATGCATTCTGATGGATGACCGAATTTGACAGGGTCAACAGGTAGAGTTGTATAGGGTTTTAAGTCTGATATGGACGATGTGTTGGAAGAAGGTCGTGTTTCACGAGTATTCTTGGAGTTAATGGAAAAACGATCATTTCAAATATGTCCAAGAGAACTGAAACTCATCCATTATGAAATAGGTGACCACCTTCCTGTGAAGCATTATATAGTAACTGATTACGCAAGACAGAGGGATTTAAATGGACAAAGGCAGGGGAACTGGAAAGCCGGAAGGCAAAAACAAATATCTAGGAAGCATATTGGCTTAAAAAGCCACCAACTGACAAGAGCAAAGAGTAGAGGGAGCAGTAGGCAGTAAGCCGAAAGCAGGGAGGAGAAGCTGAGCTGACCTACCGAAGCAAAGGCAGCATCGAGCCAGGATTAAGATAGAGACAGAGAGAGTCAGAGAGTCTGTGCACTCCAGAGAAGGCTTGAGAGGTTCAAGCGTTCTCCTCTGTAATGCCTGTCATGTATGAGTCTCCAATTGGGCTCATACTACTATGACCAATAAAGGTCGAGAGATAGTAAGGAGAGTCTATGTACTCCAGAGACTTGGGGGATCCAAGTATAGTCTTGCTGATTTATATATGTTGTGTGAGACTCAAATTGAGCTCACCATTGTAAAAAAATTTGCTTTAAAAACATAATAGAGAGGCCACCACTGAAGGTTGGACTGGGAGACGTAGCCTAGGAGTATTGAGTGAACTCCTTATTAAACTTGTTGTGTGTATATGTGTTTCTTGTTATGTTTTCTTTAACTGGTTCATTGCCTATGTATTTCGCAATCTTATCGATCCGTTGCACAAAATAGCATAGGCACATCCATGCACATGAGTCTCTAATACCTTATTGTTTGTGTTAGATCAAATATCAGATCAAGTGGTATCAGAGCTTTAGGTTGCTAAGGTTAGACAAACTTGTGCTGGATTGTTAGTGAATGATAACTAGATCAAAGCTTAAACTAGGAGGAGGAGAATTGGCCAAATTTAACCTAGAAATTGGTAGAGTCTATACTAGGGGAAAAATGTTAGAAGAAATTCCCTTAGAATCAGACCCTCAGTTCATGGACAGTTTCTTGACTATGGGAGCCATGGTAGAAGAGATGTATAGAGAATTTAAGAAAGGTCAAAGTGAAGATTCTTCAACTTCCCAACATAACAAAGGAGTAGAAGAATCTCTCATCAATGACCATTATAAAGGCAAAGGGAAAGAAGAAAAGCTTCCCACACCTCCTGATAACCCTAAAAATAAAAAGAAAACATCTTTAATTAAATTAGATGTTAAACTTGATTTGCCAATATATGATGGAGAATTGAATGCAGAGAAGATGGATAATTGGATTAGAAAGATTGATGTGTATTACAAGGTGCAAAGCATTGATTCAGACAAAAGTAAGATTTAGCTAGCTAGTCTACGCATTGGAGGAACTGACTTGGTATGGTGGGAAGGCAAAACACAAGCTGACATGAAGAAGCATGGTAAAATCCTTTCTGTCTGGAGTGAATTTGTTTCTATAATTAATAAACAATTCTATCCACTAGCTTATATGCAGCAAACCATGATGAGCTAGCAAACTCTTCGCCAATTGAAAGGGCAAAGTGTACAAAGCTACACCCAAGAATTTAGAAAAAGAGCTTTGATTCTAGGCATTTCTTTAGACTCGCCTGAAACTTTTTTGAAGTATATAGGTGGTCTACCTAGTTATTTGAGACATACCATTCTCATGTTTAACCCTACCAACATAGATGAGGTATCTGTTCAAGCTACCCATCTAGAGGCTAGGGGCAAGAATGTGAACCCAGAGATTGGGGGATCATCAAAACCCACCGCAAGCAAGAACAAGGAAAAGAGAAAGCAGAAATGGAAAGAGAGGAAGGAAAATGCAGTACAGAAGACCAAACCTTCGTGCACTCACTGCAAGAAGGATGGGCATGATGATGAACATTGCTTGATTTTGCATCTAGAGATGAAACGCAATAATTTTGGTGGCAAAAAGAAGAAGACTGCTACAGCTATTCAAAAGGATTTGGGGTCAAACTTAGGGGATGAAACAACAATCACGGCCACAGGTATAAGAGGTAAAAATTCTGAAGCATCTACTAGTAATTCTGCACAGTCTACTGATAATGAAGAAAATGAGAGGAAAAGACATGAGATTTTTCATATTAGAGTCATTTCCAAGCATCAAAAGATTGATACTTTATTTGGTAATGGCTCACAAGTAAATTTAATTTCTGAAGCAATTGTAAAGAAACTAGGATTACTAACCACACCTCACAAGAAGCCATATCCATTGGGTTGGTTATGTGATAAAACAAAGCTACAAGTGACTAGACAATGTAAAGTTTGCCATTGGTTCATCATGTGTAGATGAGGTTGAGTTAGATGTAATTCCCTTGGATATATGTGGAATTTTTTTGGGAAGTCCTTACTTGTATGATAGAAAAGAAATCTTCTATAGAGCTGAAAATAAGTATCAACTTGTTAAAGATGGAATTGAATATATTGTAAGATCTTATAAACTCAAGAATAATTCATAAACTCAGGGCAGATGAAAAGAATTGTAAATTCATGCAAACAATTTTTACTGATGGTTGTAAAGGAAAAGAAACCTGATAAAACCAACGTATTTGAAGGTTGTGATGCTAAACAGCACATTGATTTAGAAAAAGTTGTTTCAGAATATGATATGCTATTTCAAGAACCTAAAGGTTTTCCACCCAAAAAGGAAATAGTACATGATATTAATTTGCAGCAAGATGCTCCATTTCCTAACATCGGAATGTATAGGTTATCCACCTTAGAGAATACAGAAATCAAGAAGCAGGTACAAGAGTTGCTCGAGAAAGGGTTCATAAGACCTAACACATCACCATGTGGGTCTCCAATTGTCTTGGTGAGAAAGAAAGATGGCTCATGGAGAATGTGCATTGATTACCGAGCACTAAATAAGATAATGATCAAAAACCATTATCCCCTTCCTCACATACATGACCTATTAGATCAGTTGAAAGAAGCTATTTACTTTTCCAAGTTGGACTTGCATAGTGGCTACCATCAGGTCAGAGTCACAGAACAAGATGCATGGAAGACTACTTTCAAAACAAAGCAGGGACTGTATGAGTGGTTAGTTATGCTTTTTGGCTTAACTAATGCTCCTGCTACTTTCATGAGAGTAATGAATGATGTACTCAGGCCTTTTATTGATGATTTTGTCATTGTATATTTAGATGACATTCTTGTATTTAGTAAAACATGGGAAGAACATTTGAAGCATGTAAAGCAGACTCTAGATGTTTTGAAAAGAGAAAATCTTTATGTTAAGATATCAAAATGTGATTTTGGAAAAACATCTTTGAATTATTTGGGTCATATTGTAGGGAATGGTGAATTGAAGATAGATCCCTCTAAGGTTGCAGTCATTATAAATTGGCCTAAACCCAAATCTACTACACAGTATTGGAGAAAGTTTATTTCTAACGTTTCCTTGATTGCAGCTCCCTGACATGCTTTAATAGGATTGAACAAGGTGTTTCAGTGGGGAGGCAAATAGCAGAAAGCCTTTGACACCTTAAAATAAAATATTAGTATAGCACCAGTACTAGCATTTCTCGATCTTCAAAGACCATTTGAGATTGAAACCGATGCCAGTGACTATGCCATGGGAGCAGTGTTGATGCAACACGGTAAACCCATATGTTATCATTCTGAGACATTTAATTCTGCGGTAGTTAATTATCCCACATATGATAAAGAATTGTATGCATTAGTACAGAATGTGAAAAAGTGGAAACATTATCTAATGGGCAAAGAGACTATTATACATACTGATCATCAACCACTTCAATATTTACACTCACAAACTAAGTTGCAACAATCAAGACACTATAGGTGGATGGGTTTCCTACAATAGTTTCATCTTGTCATCACATATAAAAATGGCATACACAATAAAGTTGCAGATATGTTGTCCAAACCAATCATAAATGCATCTACTATACTTAAGCATAACTCAGTAATGCATGAAAGCTACATTGAACAATATGCTCAAGATATAGACTTTAAAGATGTATATGCAATGTTAATTAATGGAAAAAAGGTAGAATAATTGGATTACTATATTAAGGACCGACTCTTGTATCATTTGCGAAAGCCATGCATCCCACAAATGGAGAGAATTAACATAATTAGGGAGGCACATACTTCCCTGATCTCAGTTCATTTTGGTGTAAGTAAAACAGTTGCACAGCTGCAAAGATCTTGTTATTGGACAAAAATGAATGAAACAGTTTCTAGATATGTAAGAGGGTGTACCATGTGTGCTAAAAGCAAGCCCATCAATGGAAAACTAGGCTTGTACACTCCACTACCAGTTCCTTCTCATCCTTGGGAAAGTGTTTCTATGGACTTTGTTGGGGGAATACCTAAATCTAGAAAAGGTCATGACTATTTATATTTTATTGTGGATAGGTTCAGCAAAATGTGTATTTTAATACCCTATAACAAACATATTACAACTGAACAAACAACAAAGTTGTTCTTTCAGCATGTATGGGTTCATTTTGGATTACCCACTTCCATTGTATCTGATCGAGATTCTTGATTTGTTGGAAAGTTTTGGTCAAGACTGTGGGAATTGATGGACACCAGACTAAAGAAAAGCACAGCCTTTCATCCACAAACAAATGGCCAAATAGAGGTGGTCAACAGGACAGTGATCCAGTTGCTCAAAGGATATTGCAGCAAGCATCCCAAGCTTTGGGATGAACATTTATGTTATGTGCAACATTCTTACAACCGTGCTAAACATTCTTCTACATAGAGATCTCCTTTTGAGACCTGTTTTGGTTTCATACCAAGGTCTCCCTTGGATTTTGTCTTTGGTAAAGACATAGCAGTTGTTGGACACAGTGATGTGGACAAAGCAACTCGATTCATTGAACAGATCCAAGAAATTCACCAGGTAGTGCAAGAACAGCTGGAAAAGAGCCAAGCCAAGTACAAGGCAAGGCATGATAAGCATTGGACTGAGCATAGTTTCCAAGTTGGTGATCAAGTCTCTCTGTATATCAGCAAAGACAAAATGCAAGGTGAAGGTAAGAAGTTGAAGCCAATAAGGTATGGACCTTTCAAGATACTTGAGAAAATCAGTGAGAATGCTTTTCGCCTTGATTTTCCAGCTTACATGCACATCTATTCAGTAGTTAATGTAGAAAGGTTGAGACTGTTTGAACTTTCATTGATTGAAGATCCCGAAGAGCAGAGCCAGCTGCCTTATATTGATGATCTGTTGCCTGAATATCTTAATGAATTGCAGGAAGATACAGTTCTGGACAAGAAGGTGAGAACTACACGCATGGGGGATGTTGAGTACCTCAGAATTGGACTCAAAGGTTCGAAACTAAGCAATGCAAGATGGATAGAAATTGGGAAAGCGAGGAATCTATATCCTCACTTGATTGATGCTTAAAAACCGACTTTTGGTGGTCCAAAAGCTTTTTCAGTGGGAAGGTCATGATCCAAATTGGATCCTAGAACACTCTCTAAGTTTTCATGAACTCTTTAAGAATCATGCCAAAGATTCAAAGTCTTACAAAGATCAAGCTTATCGGAGATATCCTCATAACAGTTGCAATTTGTGATTAGTGTGGAGCAACGAGGACCATCGGTCAAGCACACAGACGGTCGGCCCATGGTAACGCGCGCTATCTCAAATTAGCAAATGTAGAGGCCATTTTGAGAAACAGGGGTAGTTTCTAATATACAAGGCAAACCCCTCAAAGAAGGAAAGGTCGCAAGCACCTGGACCCGAAAAATTATAAAATGCAATGGATATCGTTCTGATTCCATGAAAGAGGGATTCCACAAAACTGGCAGAATATCTAAGGGGCTACGAGCAATAAGCGGTTTCAACCGAGTTCTGCCCGATGCCATACTACGGGTGCCATCCGTCTGGTGGAAGAGAGAGAAAACCATTCACATCAGATGGGTAAACATCATGATACTTAGGCGCTCAATATGAACGATGACCGTAGGATCTGGGGCCCCCAGATCAACAGCAAAGACGCGTTCCGATGGATGGCCAGATTTGACAGGGTCAACAGGAAGAGTTGTATAGGATTTGAAGTCTGATATGGACGATGCATTGGCATAAGGTCGTGTTTCGCGGGTATTCTTAGAGTTAACGGAAAAAAATGATCATTTCAAATATGTCCAAGAGAACTGACACTCATCCATTATGAAATAGGTGGCCACCTCCCTGTGAAGCGTTATATAATGATTGATTATGCAAGACAGAGGGATTTAAACGGGCAGAGGCAAGGGAACCAGAAAGTTGGAAAGAAGAAACAAATAGCCAGGAAGCATATTGGCTTAAAAAGCCACCAACTGACAAGAGCAAAGAGCAGAGAGAGCAGTAAGCATTAAGCCAAAAGTAGAGAGGAGAAGTTGAGCTGACCTACCGAAGCAAAGGCAGCATCGAGCTAGGATTAAGACAGAGACAGAGAGAGTCAGAGAGTCTATGCACTCTAGAGAAGGCTTGAGAGGTTCAAGTGCACTCCTCTGTAATTCCTATCATGTATGAGTCTCAAATTGGGCTCATACTACTGTGACCAATAGAGGTCAAGAGTCAGTAAGGAGAGTCTGTGTACTCCAGAAACTTGGGGGATCCAAGTACAGTCTTGTTGATTTATATCTATTGTGTGAGACTCAAATTGAGCTCACTGTTGTAAAAACTCTTCTTTGAAAACATAATAGAGAGGCCACCACTGAAGGCTAGACTGGGAGACGTAGCCCAGGAGTATTGGGTGAACTCCTTATTAAACTTGTTGTGTGTATATGTGTTTCTTATTATGTTTTCTTTAACTGCTTCATTGCCTATGTGTTTTGCAATCTTATCGATCCGTTGCACAAAATAGCATAGGCACATCCATGCACATGAGTCTGTAATACCTTATTGTTTATCTTAGATCAAATATCATATTAGTTCTCCATGACAATTATGTAGCAGGATGATTAGTTCTCCTGTGAGGTCTGGATGATGTGTTCTCCATGACGATTGTGTAGCAGGTTGATCAGTTCTCCTATGAGGTATGGATGATGTGTTCTCCATGACGATTGTGTATTAGGATGATCAGTTCTCCTGTGAGGTCTAGATGATGTGTTCTCCATGATGATTGTGTAGCAGGATGATCATTTCTCCTGTGAGTTTTGGATGATGTGTTCTCCATGACGATTGTGTAGCAGGATGATTAGTTCTCCTGTGAGGTCTGGATGATGTGTTCTCCATGACGATTGTGTAACAGGATGCTTAGTTCTCCTATGAGGTCTAGATGATGTGTTCTCCATGACGATTCTGTAGCAGGATGATTAGTTCTCCTGTGAGGCCTGGATGATGTGTTCTCCATGGCGATTGTGGAATAGGATGATTCACTCTCCTGTGGGCCAGGATGATTAGTTCTCCATGGCATCCACTAGACAGGATGATTCACTCTCCTGTGGATAGGATTATTAGTTATCCTATCGAGGCATCCTACCCATGCAATCTAAGACTCATGGGAAGTACCTCTCATTTGATCAAGGAGCAGGAAAATGAGGATAGGGACCATAGTAGTACTGATGGATGCATCATTGTATCTACCGTGCTCCCTATGCTAGGATTACCTTCATTGATCTAGGATCAATGATACTAGTCTGGGACCAATGGTAAGAGTTGTACCCACTGTGACACTAACTTCGAGTCAGTTGAGGATTGGTCTGGGACCAGTGGTACACACTCTGAGACTAACTTTGAGTTAGTGGAGGATGGTATGATACATCCTTGATCACTTCTTCTTCTTCATAATTCAAGCAGAGTAGAACAGAGAAGAGCAGAGCAGATCAGCATAAGGTAGAACAGAGCAGATTAGCACAAGGTAGAACAGAGCAGAGCAGAGCAGGGGTCAAGTTGTTCAAGGTAGTGCAATTGATGGATGAATAGTAGTGACAGTCAGACGAATTTCAGATGGAGTTCTCCCTAGTTGAGAGGGAGTGTTAAAATTGGTAACTAGGGCCAAACTCCATGAGGATCACCTTATTCATGGCTGATAATATTTTATCTAGATTCCTCTCGTCAAGAGGTGTAGGATTGATCTAAATATCATCCGATTCCGATGAGTATTTATGGAGATATGAATTTATTTTGATTATGGAATAATTATCAAGCCGACCAGCAACTCATGTAGTCTCAGAAGCCCAACAAATGCATCTATTCATCATCAACATTTGTATATAAATACAGGAGGTCTTTTCCTCATTTGGACACACATCTCATCACATCTCTCTCTCTCTCTCTCTCTCTCTCCTACATAGAAAAGAGGGTCTTCTCCTACTGCGCAGAAAGGGACTCTTCTCTCACATGTGTGGAAGGAAGGACGTTGTTGATGCCAATGATGTTGGTGATGCTGATGATGCTGATGCCAATGATGTTGATGGCGATGATGCTGATGCCGGTGATGTCGATGATGTTGATGTCAATGATGCTAATGTCGATGATGCTGATGTTGATGTCGGTGATGCCGATGATGCTGATTTCGATGATGCTGATTTCGATGATGCTGATGCCGATGATGCTGATGTCGGTGATGCCGGTGATGCCAGTGATACTGATTCTGCTGATGCCACTAATCTATATGATCTGACAGATATTGACTGATGCCGTTGATGCCGCTGATCTAGATGATCTGACAGATATTGACCTGATGCCACTGATCTAGATGATCTGACAGATATTGACTGATGTCACTGATGCCGCTGATCTAGGGTTTGTTGCTACTGATGTAAATTAGATTTATGTACTATTTCTCTCTATTTAATTATTGAAGATAAAGGAAGATTTGATCAAAGGGTTTCCCCATATTGGGATTTGTCCCTCGCTAGCTGCCACATCTTGTGTCTCTTGTCTTGGCTTGTTTTCTGTCGATCATTTAATGTTCTATCTGCACTTTACTTGCTGTAAAGGTGATTGCTAATCTGTGGATAATAATAATAAAAAGAAGTAAACTGCTCTAAGCATAGAACGTGCCATAACTTAACACATCTACATTATGATGCTCTTCTGAAATTGAACAAATTAGTCTCTGGTATTCCTAATGTTCAAGCCCATCGTGATGGAGTATGTCCAAGTTGTGCGAGTGGAAATAATACAAGGGAAGAATTCCCCTCTAATGAGAACAAGACAAATTAAATCCTCCATCTCATTCATTCTGATGTATGTGTTCTGATGCCTGTGCATTCTATTGGTAGTCATCTCTACTAAATCACCTTCATTGATGACTTTTCAAGAAATACATGGATATACTATTTGAAACACAAGGATGAAGCCTTCTAATTGTTCTAGGAGTTCAAATCTTTGATCTAAAATCAAATATGGAAGAGAATCAAAGTATTTAGGTCCGACAATGGTGGGGAATACATGTTAAATGAGTTCATATCATTTTTCAAGAGAAAAGGAATAAAAAATGAAACAATTGTGCCATATACACCCAAACAAAATGGATTAGTGGAAAGGAATAACAGATCTATATTAGAAGCTTCTCGTTCCATGCTCCAAGATCAAAAGTTGCCAAAGTTCGTTTGGGGAGAAGCAACGCATGTTTGTTGTATATGTTCAAAATAGGGTGCCTCAAGAATTGGAAAACAAGACCCCCAAATTTTTCACAGGTGTCAAGCCCAACATTAGCCATCTTCATATCTTTGGATGCCCCATATATTTTCATGTACCAAAGGACAAAAGGAACAAGTTGGAAGCTACAGGAAGAAAAGGTACATTTGTTGATTATTTTGAAAACTCTAAAGCATATATAATATATATTCATGGTTAAAGGAAGGTTGAAATTAGCAAGGATGTAACATTCGATGAAGATGCATCTCTTGGAAAAGAAAGATAGCTTCCTCCTCCTTGTTATCGGTAAAACTAGTGTCCATTCAGATCTGCTAGTCCCACTAAGATGGGTAGCTATCTTAGAAACAAACAAACTAAAGTTACTTGTGTTTTCCTTTATGAGGGATAGATGAGAGAGAAGCAGAGAGTACCAACCTCAATCTTTCGCTAGTCTCCTTGCTTGTTTCCTCTCTCCCTTGACAGAGCTTTCGCCACTCCTTGCTCGCTTGTCCCGCTTCAAAGAACACCTGTAGAGTCAAGGCAGCAAAATACCATCAAAGTATAGAGATGTATCACCATAAATAATGTAGGATCGGATGTACATTAACCATATAGATGCATATACAAATACAAGATTCAGAGATATACAAGCATATGGAGGAAAACTCAAATAGTTTTATTGATAGAAGTAGTAGAAGAGAGGATTACAACCAGGCCATCTGATCCAGCATCATCCTCCCAGTATGAAAGCCCTCTTCACCTCATACAAAGCAAGATCACCCAACAATGTCTTCAAAGAGAAACCAACAGCACTTCCTTGCAAACTACAAAATTCCAATATTTGGATCTCTAGGATGAGGGATCCATATATAGATGTTTACAGGAGAGTGAGTCAGCTTATGGGATTTTGATTAGTGTCATTTCACTGATAGTTCTTGGTTCCACTTGAAGATTTCAGATCTCTTACTCATCCCTGGGCGAATTGAGAGAGGTAAGTGTCATATGAGCAGTTTCTAGAAGATTCTCTGGGTTTCCACCTAGCAAACTACTTCTGCCATTTGTCTGCTCTCGCTCATCGCACCCTATAGAAGGGCTTTCTAGTGCGCATCACACCCCCCGTGTGTAATAGGTGAGATGCATCGCACCCTATGCATGGAGTAGTCTGTATGGTCCTGTTTTGACCAGTTCTGAGTAGATTTTCATGGAGAATTTCTAGGAGATGATGTAATCAGTTGACCTTATTCCTTTAGTGTATGAAACAACACTTTTAGGGGTTTAGAAGCCCTTGGTTTATGGACATATGTGATTGGGGTTGCAATGCCAAAATATGTCTATAACACTCCTCCTCCTCCTCCTCCTCCTCCCGAGAAGAGGAATGATGACAGGGATATTCTATATGGTCCTTTCGTTGCTGAGTCTAAGACTAATATTCTTGATGATCCCATGGAGCCTATGGATCCCTTAGATATTCCTCCAAGTCATCCTACTACTAGGAAGAGACCACTTTAGCACCGTGACACTCTACCAGATGATGAGAGACATGTTCCCATTTGAAGATCATTTAAAGAAAGGAAGCATCCATGCAGGTACCAGGGATATCTTACAACCATGCACATTTTGATTCAAGTCGAACCTTCCACATTCGAAGAAGTTATAAAAGAAAAGTTTGGAAATATGCTATGGTCAAGGAATGTGAATCAATTATGAAGAATGATGTATGGGATGTTGTGCTGTGACCAAAGGGGAAATGTGTGGTGACTTCAAAATGGCTATTCAAGATCAAGCATGAAATTGATGGTAGCATTGAGAAATACAAGGAAAGGTTTGTGGCTTGAGGGTTATCATAGAAAGAGGGAGAGGATTATGATGATATATTTTCACCTATGACTATATACCCAACCATTCATTTGACAGTAGCCCTTGCCATAAGTCAAGGATGGACTCTTCATCAGATGGATGTAATGATTGCATTCCTCCATGGCATGTTACAAGAAGAAGTGTATGTTGAGCAGATTCCATAGGGATTTGAAGTAGAGGATCGAAAGAAACATGTTTGCAGGTTGAAGAAGGCATTGTATGGTTTGAAGCAAGCCCCCAGAGCATGGTATGCCAGCATATACAATTATTTGGTAAAGATGGGATTCACAAGAAGCAATGTAGAGCCCAAACTTTACTTCAAGCTAATCCAAGGTATGTTATTGATTTTGGTTTTATATGTTGACGATCTATTATTGAAAAGTAGTGAGTCTAATGATCGATTGCAAGAGGGAGATAGCCATTGAATTCAAGATGAAGGACCTTAGGCTCATGCACTACTCTCTAGGCCTTGAGGTTTGGCAAAGACCTAGGGAGATTTTCCTTTCATAAGGAAAATATATTGTGAAGTCGTTAGAGAGATTTGGAATGACAGAATGAAAGTCCCTACCCACATTGATGGAAATGAACTTTAAGAAGTTATGTGGAGAAGCCATAGGACCTGATTTTGGTGAATCCATCTTAGTATAAACAAGTGATTAGGGCTCTGATGTTCCTTATGAACACTAGTCCAAACATATGCTATGCAATGAACATGTTGATTCAATTCATGATCAAGCCTCTCCATGAACATTGGATCACTGCCAAATACATTTTGAGATATTTGCATGGGATGATCACACTAGATATGAGATATTATGCTCAATATGTTCAACTTCACGGATACACTGATGTTGATTGGGCGGGAAATGTTATCGACAAGAAGAGTACGTCTGGATGTTTTTTTATTCTTGGATCTACCATGATATCTTGGATGAGCATGAAGCATAATTATGTAGCTTTGAGTACCGCCAAGGTAGAATATATTGTCGCTATCATGGATACATGCGAAGAAATTTGGTTAAGGAAGATATTTGGAGAGCTATTTGAGTAGGTCCTAGATATTACAGTGATATATTATGACAACAAGAGTGGGATCTGTCTAGTAGAGAATCTCGTATTTCATGAAAATTCCAAGCACATAGAGATCTGATATCACTTCATTTGAGACATGGTGCAAAGAAGAGCCATTAGACTCCATCACATATCTATAGATGAGTATATTTCATATATTCTCACCAAGGCTTTGTAGAAATGGAAGTTCTTGGTATTCATAGAGCAGCTTGGACTGATGGATGTGACCCCTGCTAATAAGGGGTAGCACTGATCAAGGACACTAAGCTAGCTCTTCTCCCCTTGTTAAGCTCCCAGGGTGAGGAATTGAGATAGAGGGCTCTTGGATTGAGGGATCTCTGGACAATAGGGTATTACCCCTATCTGTTACCCATAGGGTTGGATATTTTTCTCCCCTATCTGATCTATATAGATTATATCCCAGTTGGCATCATACCCACAAGCCAAAATTGTTGGGAATACCACTCATCATTGGCCAACGGGTTGAGAGTGTACTTGGGGTGTACAACCCAAGTTGAATATGATGCAGGTGTTCTACTCATGACTCTTAAGGTTCATTGATGGGAATATTGGCAGGCAATAGGATTAGGTTGATATTTTCTCCCTTTTGTGGTTTTGGGTTGAGAATGAGCTCCCCAATGTGATTCCAAGGTTGAGATGTGCTCCCCTGTGTGTTTGGATATCCTATTGCTCGATATGGGGTTGATATATGTGACTCCCCCATGAGATAGAGGGTGGAAGCTAATGCTCTCCTATTCTTCTTCTTCTTTTAGATTCGAGAATGTTTCAGAGTATATAGTTTAGCAGAGATGGACACTGCATGACAACAATATAACAAAATGATATGATGATCAACGGACAAATATTGGTAGGTGGAATTCTTCCTAGTGTTGGGTTGTGTTATATTCTTTCCACGACTAGCCCACGTAGTTAACTGGGGGTTAGAGGGGGGGAGGTTACAGGGGGTTTGAAGGGCACCCATAACCCCACGTTATGGGATCCGAGGCAGCGCCCCACAAAATTTTGGTTTTGGACCCTATGTTAGGTTGGGCGGACCCACCTATGGTCTTGTGCATGATTTTCACACATGTTTTTTGGACACGATGGTTTTTCGAGCCATGGTATTGGACATGATGGTTTTCGGTCCATGGTATTGGACGCGATTGTTTTCGGTCCATGGTATTGGATGCTTCGGCATGTATAAATATGTATTGTAACATTGAAAGGAAAATAATGAAAAATCAAGTTGGTAGTCCTGGTTTTGGGATCCGGGGAAAATCTCTATGTATATGTGTTTTATGTATTATACTCTTGCATTGTTTATTTTCTGTGTTTTAGAATTCGTATGCAGGTAATTTCTGTACAGGGTTAAAACCTACATTTGGTATTAGAGCAGTTTTTGCTTCAAGGGGACGCCGTTGTTGCTGAGGGGTTTCGCTCGAGGCCTATGGTAGACCCTGTTCAGTGGGAGATCTGCAAGATCAATTCTAGTGGTGAAAAAAGATGGCGAGCAGTGGAAAGATAGAGATCGAGAAATTTAATGGTCAGAGCTTTGAGTTGTGGAAACTAAAAAGGAAGATCTGTTGGTGGATAAAGATTAGTGGATCGCGGTAGATCCGGGTACTAAACCAACAAGAGTGTCCAATGTAGAATGGAAGAAGTTGGATCGGAAGGCAAAGAGCACAATATGATTTTGTGTCTTAGATTCAGTATTGCTAAATGTATCAGGGGAAGCTACGGTGAAGGCTGTGTGGGACAAGTTAGGGACTTTGTACCAATCTAAGTCTCTGGTGAATAAATTGTTCCTGTCGAAAAATCTATATAACCTGAGGATGAAAGATGGAGACTCGGTGACAGAGCATCTGAACGCATTTAATATTGTGGTAAGTCAGTTAGCATCTCTTGATATTAAAATTCTAGATGAAGATAAGTGCATCAGTTTGTTGTGTTCTCTACCAGATTCGTGGGATAGTCTGGTTATTGCAATAGGTAGCAATGCAACTACCTTGCAGTTTGATGAAATAGTCTCAGCCTTGCTGACGGAGGAGATGAGATAGAAAAATATGGAGAGCCAGAATGGTGATGTCTTGTATGTTTGAGGACAGTCCCAGAATAGAAACAAAAATAAGTCATCGAGTGGGAGATCTAAATCTCCAGGAAAACCTGTAAAGGTGGTGTGCTGGAAATGTGGAAAGGAAGGGCACTACAAAAAGGTCTGTAAATCTAAAGCTCCTTATAAAGGAAAGGGATCTGATGATGCTCCTTCTGCAGAGGCGAAAACCACCTCAGATGAAGGTGGGGATGTGTACTCGGCTTCTTCAAGTACACATGTAGATCATGAGGCATGGTTGATTGACTCAGGTGCATCCTTTCACTTCACTCCCCATAGAGAGTGGTTCTACGAGTATGAGAAATACGATGGTGGTGATGTCTTCTTGGTGGATCACAGGAAGGCTAGAATCATTGGTCACGGAAAAGTAAAGTTGAAGCTGCAAGGTGGAAGGGTTAGAACACTTCCGGGTGTTCTGCATATTCCTGCATTAGCCAGAAATCTAATTTCTATTAGCAAGTTGGATGATGCAGGTGTAAAAACAGTGTTTGAGAAGGATACCTACAAGATGGTTCCGGGAGCACTGGTATTGATGCAGGGAGTTTGGATTGGAACTCTGTACAAGCTGCAAGGTAGCACTGTTGTTGATGGGTGTAATAGTTCTGTGGTTCCTGAAAGTGGATCAAAAAATCTAGTGGTCTCTGGAGAAAAGACCATGTTGTGGCATCAAAGGCTTGGACATATTGGAGAGAAGGGCCTTCGAATACTTCATGTTAAAGGTATGGTAGAAGGTATGAGTAATAGCTCTCTAGATTTTGATTTCTGTGAAAATTATGTATATGGGAAGCAGAATCGGGTAAGTTTCCCCTCTGGTGGTAAGAGAGCGAAACAAATATTAGATCTTGTGCATAGTGATGTGTTTGGACCTGTGAAGGTTCCATCACTAGGTAAGTCTGTGTACTATGTATCATTTATATATGACTTCTCAAGGAATACATGGATATATTTCCTTAAGAAGAAATCTGAAGTCTTTGACAGGTTTAAAGAATTCAAGGCTCTGGTGGAAAACCACACAGAGAAGAAGGTGAAGGTGTTGAGGACAGATAATGGTGGAGAGTTTTGCAGTAATGAATTTGAAGAATTCTGTAAGAAGTGTGGTATATCACGGCAGAAGACTACTCCGAAGTTGCAAAAAGAATGAACAAGACGTTTATGGACAGGGCAAGAAGCATGCTCAGTGGTACCGGGTTAGGACAGGAATTCTGGGCAGAGGCAGTGGAGACAGCATGTTACCTGGTCAACAAATCACCTTCATCAATGTTAGAGGATAAGACTCCATAAGAGGTGTGGACTGGTAAGAAACCTCTCTTTCACATCTAAGGGTATTTGGATGTGATGCATATGTACATGTTCCAAAGGAGAAAAGAACAAAGTTGGATAGTAAATCTGAAAAGTGCATCTTTATTGGGTATAAGGATGGTTTAAAGGGTTATAAACTTTGGAACCCAGTAACAAGTAAGGTTATGTACAATCGAGAAGTGGTGTTCAAAGAGGTGAAAGATGTTATTAAACATGAAGTCCAACCAAAGGAACCTGAGAAGATAGAGTTTGAGCTAAAGGAGGAAGAATCATACTCTACAGTAGAGGAGGAATCAGAAGATGAAGAGCCACAAACTTCGGCTGTGAGAAGATCAGTTCGAGAAAGAAGGCAGCCAGAAAGGTATAGTCCATTTTCTTTCTGTTCAAATTTTGCTTTGTCTATTACTGATGATGATCACAGAACTGTGAAGGAAGCAGTGGATTCAGAGGATGGAAAACTCTGGAAAGAGGCCTGAAATGGCATTTTTGCACAAAAATGAGGCTTGGGATCTGGTGGAGTTTCCAGCTGGAAGGAAACCCATTGGCAGCAAATGGGTGTTCAAAAAGAAAACAAATGCAGAAGGAAAAGTGGAGAAATACAAAGCTCGGTTTGTAGCAAAAGGTTATTCCCAGGTGCTGGGAATTTATTTTGGTGATATTTTTTCTCCTGTTGCCAAGGTAACTTCTATTAGATTACTTTTATCTGTTGCTGCTGCTTTTTATTTTGAGGTGGAATAGATGGATGTGAAGACAACATTTCTTCACGGGGATCTGGAAGAGGAGATCTACATGAAGCAACCTGAAGGCTTTGCGGTGAAGGGTAAGAAAGAACTAGTATGCAAGTTAAAGAAGTCTATGTATGGGTTAAAACAGTCACCAAGGATGTGGTATCAGAAATTTGATACATTTATACAGTAGATCGCTGTGTATATTTTAAATTAATTGGTGACCGTGTTATTTATCTGGTCTTGTATGTGGATGATATGTTGCTAGTTGGAAATGACAAAGAAATTATCCAGGATTTGAAGACCCAATTTTCCTCCAAATTCGACATGAAAGATATTGGTGCTGCAAACTATATTTTGGGCATGGAAATTAAAAGAGATCGGGCAAAGAAGAAGCTCTAGTTAAACCGGAGGAAGTATGTGGAGACAATACTGCAGAGGTTTAATATGCAGGATAGTAAACCGGTGAAGCTTCCTATTCCTATAGGTGTGAGGTTATCTGTTGAACAATGTCCCAAGACATAAGAAGAGGAACAGGACATGTTCCGTGTTCCATATGCAAGTTGGTAGCCTGATGTATGCAATGGTCTGTACTAGACTGTACATTGCACATGAAGTGGGAGTATTGAGCAGGTTTATGTCAAAACCAAGGAAGGAGCATTGGATAGCAGTGAAGCGGGTTTTCAGGTATTTGCGTGGCACTAGTGATTATGGTTTGTGCTACCAAGGAAGACTAGGATTGGACAGAGTGTTAGATATTCGTGGCTTTGTTGATGCAGACTGGGCTGGAGATCTGGATTGGAGAAGATCTACTAGTGGGTATGTGTTTAACCTATTTGGAGGTGCAATAAGTTGGATGAGTAAGAAACAATCTGTAGTGGCACTATCAACTACAGAAGCCGAATACATGGCAGCCACTCATGCAATCAAGGAAGCAGTTTGGTTGCAGAGATTGTGTTCAAGTATGGGGTTAATACAGGAAGCTATAAGGATAGACTGTGACAACCAAAGTGAAATTTTCTTCACAAAGAACCCTGCTTATCATTCAAAGACAAAGCACATTGATGTCCAGTATCACTTTGTGAGGGATATGATAGAAGACAAAAAGGTGTTACTGGTAAAGGTGGACACTTTGAAGAATACTGCAGATGCATTGACAAAATTTGTGAGCTCTGAGAAGTTCTCTTGGTGTAGAAAGACAATGGGCATTTCAGGGCTAGGAAAATGTCTAAGCTCTCTTGTGGCCCCCTGTGGAAAGAAAAAAACAAGTGGGAGAATGTTGGGTTGTGTTATATTCTTTCCACGACTAGCCCACGTAGTTAACTGGGGTTAGATAGGGGGAGGTCACAGGGGGTTTGAAGGGCACCCGTAACCCCACTTTATGGGATCCGGGGCAACGCCCTAGAAAATTTTGGTTTTGGACCTTATGTTAGGTTGGGTGGACCCACCTATTGTTTTGTGCATGATTTTCGCACATGTTTTTTGGACGCGATGGTTTTTTGGTCCATGGTATTGAACGCGATGGTTTTTGGTCCATGGTATTGGACGCAATGGTTTTCAATCCATGGTATTGGATGCTTTAGAATGTATAAATATGTATTGTAACATCGAAATGAAAATAATGAAAAATCAAGCTGGTAGTCCCGGTTTTGGGATCCAAGGGAAAATCTCTATGTATATGTGTTTTATGTGTTATACTCTCGCTTTGTTTATTTTTTGTGTTTTAGAATTCGTATGCAGGTAATTTCTGTACAGGGTTAAAACCTACACCCAGTTGAAAGGGAGTGTTAATTTATGTAACTAGGATCAAATTCCACCTTGGGCAACTCATATGATGGAGATAATTTTTTCATTTAATTCCTCTTTTTGAGAGGACCAAAATCAACCTAAATATCACCTCATTTGGACAAGTAGAAGTTGGTTTATGAATTTATGTACCCACTCATGTACATTGGGATAGGTCAGCCTCACACACATGTACAATTGGATAGGTCAAACTCAACATCAAATAGACCCCCATGGAAGCCTATAAATACAAGATACCTCAAGCTCATTTTATTATCATCATGAAGCATCTTCTCTTGTTTAATTGTTTGGTTCACACAGGCATGATGAAGGAAGCTTGCACAAGGTCTGAAATTATAGGTTTGAGGCTCGCATGTGTTTAGGATTTCTATTTTCCAGTCACACACTTGCCACAGGTTAGATCTTACTGTAGTAGCATGCTCAAAGTGCCTCAAAGAGTGACTAGGAAGCCACCACCGCTCACATAACATCTTGAAGGTTGCAACCGAGGCTCTGAGATAGTTCTAGGCAGATACGGCCATAGTCACTCACATAAAATCTTAAAGGGTATGACTGAGGCTCTGAGATAGTTTTGGGCAGATCTGACCATAGTCTCTTGCTTACAATGCTTCATAGAGTGACCAAGAAGTCATATTCACTCGCTCACAGTGTCTGAGTGACGAAGAACACATAGTCGCTTACAGAACATAATAACTTAATGAGTGTGACTAGGGTTTTGAACTACGGTTTGATAGTTCACCACAGTTGGCCGTAAATGTCTGAAGACTAGAAGGCTTCTCTCTGTTATACAGTGATTTTGGAAAAAAAAAACTGATTTGTATTGGGTAAATACTTGTTGGATGATTATGTATTGGGCTCATTGTACTCTCTGCTGAAACATTTTATGACAATCTAATAAGAAGAATATTTGAAAGGGTTTTCCCCCTATTGGGGCTTTTCCCTAGTATTTTACCAATATGGTGTCTCTTGTGTTTGTGCTATTATCTCCTTTGTCATTGCATATATTGTTATATCTTCAATTATTGTTTGTGATTGGAAACATTATTAATAATTGGATGCATTTCTAAATGAAGAATTGATTTGGGTTAAAGGAATTAAAACAACTTAGAACAATCTAAAAATTTAACAAAGAGAACCCTTGTAACTATTATTGGGTCATTTATCCATGTCAACATGTGGGTGAAAGGCTCCATGTGCATCAAAGTTCCCAAAGATGTGATTAATTATGCACATGGTCTTAAAATCATGTCGGTCAACATATTTATGCTTCCCTTCTTGTAATTGATTATTACATGAAATTGTTGTAAGAACCCCATCTACTTGTAATGCTTGGTTTGTTGTAACTTAATTTGAGCCTACAAGTACAATAGAAACTGATGATGTGTGTGTATGATGATATCTTTACCCATCAAATAGTGCTTCCAATTTTTAATAGCTTGTACCAAGGCATAGAGTTCCTTGTCATATGTAGGGTAATTGAGAACCGCTCCATGAAATAATTCAGAATGGTAGAATATAGGTCTTAATCCCTACATCAATACCACTCCCATGGAATACCCACTCATGTTTGTCTCCACTTTGAAGTGTTGTTGCAAGTTTGGTGACATGAGAACTAGTGCTTGTCTTATTTTGTTTTTCAACTCCTTAAAGGATTTTTGTTGACCCTTCCCATACTGGAAATTATTTCCACTCATTGTTATGACTTGGATTGGTGTGGTTATTGTTGAAAATAAATTTATTAATTTTCCTATGTATTATGCTTCCCTAACAAAAATCTTAACCCCTGAAACATTCATAGGCACCGACTACTTCAATGATGTCCTCCATCTTGGTAAGGTCTATCTTGATCTCCCCTCCACCAATTATATAACCTAAATACACCAAAGGTTGTTGTGCAACTCACATTTCTTGATATATTCCAATAAAACCTGCCTAAATTGTAAGACATGCTCCTCTTAACTAGCATTGTTAACCAATATATCATCTAGATAAAAACCAATAATGGAATATAGATAAGTGTGTAATACA
This sequence comes from Pinus tabuliformis, assembly GCA_031772625.1. Taxonomy (NCBI): domain Eukaryota; kingdom Viridiplantae; phylum Streptophyta; class Pinopsida; order Pinales; family Pinaceae; genus Pinus; species Pinus tabuliformis. The sequence goes on along the minus strand of CM062817.1, from coordinate 1,229,387,781 downwards.
TCATTCATTAATATCATGAATATAGATAGTGCATTACATAGACCAAATGGCATGACTAACCACTCATACAAATTTTTTCTAGATTTGAAGGTGATGTTTTAGGTATCTTCTTCTCTAACTAGAACTTGATGATACCCTGATTTAAATATAACTTGTTGAAGCATTTTGCTTGCTGCAACTAGTATAATAGGTCATCTATCCTGGGCATGGAGTACCTATTCTCAAGCATAATTGTTTTAATGTATTAAATTCAATTCACATTCACCAGGTCCCATCCTTCTTTGGCACAATTATGATGGGTGACCCACATGGTGAGGCATTAGGTCAAATAATGCCCTACTCTAGTAGTTTTTGCAACTGCTTCTTCACTTCACTTCTAGAACAGATTATTTGTATAGCCAAATGGGTCAAAATGGAGAGTTTGGAAACAATTGAATCTCGTGCTCCACTTCCCTCTTAGGTAGAATCCATTTAGACTCTTGGAACACTTCCCTACATGCATGTAGCAACTCTTCCAATTGTTACCTTTATTCCTTAGTGCACCCCTATAGGGATGTCTTTTCTCTCATTAACTCTTCTACAAACCAATTTTCTCTTAAGAATAATAAATCATACTTTTTGTTAGAAGTATTCAATTTCTTAACATAGTTGGCACTTACCAATGAAATCTTTGACTTGCCCTTGTGTGTGTTTATGATAAAGGTTTTTCCATCCTTGATGAGGTGATATTGGTTGGATCTCTGCATGAAGGTTGCATCCTGCATGCATCCACAGATACTCCCAAACACAAATCTACAAACATCAAGTGGCACTACATTAAATTCTACTTCATAAATAGAATCAACACTTAAATCAAATTTAGTTTTACATTTTTTTGGTTCCCTTTAGTTTGTCTCCTTGTTGACCCATCCCAATTGATGTGGGTTGGGATGGTTATGAACCTCTAATCCAAGCTTCTTGACCAAATTTGTTGCTATGTGATTTTATTGTGATCTTGAGTCGAATAGAGCATCAATTGTTGTCTTATTGACCTATATATTTATATGGAAGAGTATGTTCATCTACTTCTCTTCATGTTGCTAAAGGATACTCAGATTCACCCCCTTCTACATTAATATGTAGATAATCTTCTCATCTACATCCAAACTGCTTTCCACCTGATTGTTTGAATATGATACTATGATATATTTCTTCTTTTCATCCTTCTTTTGGTTCATTGGGTTGAGCTTTGGATGTAATTTTCAGCATTTCTCCCGTGTGTCAACATTAATATTGCAATGGTTGCTAGGTTCTTTGCATTGGTGTGTTGTGGTTGTTGTCTTTTGGTCCTTTCCCCCTTTATTATTCTTCTTCCCCTTATTTGAAGTTTTATGGCCTTCCTTCTTCTTTGAATCATTGAACTACTCTTTCTTTTGGGCTATGTGCCTACACATAAGCCTCCTCCATTGCTCTCTTTTTTCTTCTTATTTTTTTACATAAGGCATTTTTCATTGTTGTTACAAAAATTTACATAGTCAAAAAATGTCAACCTCAAAGTATGCCTAGTGGGAAACCAAACCAAAGGTTTAGCTTCAAATTCTTGAGGTTATGGAGAACTATCCTGACCATAACATCTATATAAAATAAAAAATAAAAATAGTACAGTGGATGACTAAACTGATACATAGCCTAACCATACATGGATTGACAAAAACAAAAAACAAAAATACGAGATTTCATAGGATCCATCGATCTAAGTTAGCCTACTTAGGAATCTATTGGGAAGCAACCTTACCCCCTGGAAATGGGTTGTTGTTGCACTTAATAACGAGAATGTTGATTGTGTGATCTAGGCCTTCCAGATTCTACTGCAAATCTTCTATTTTATGGGCATTTTCCCATTGAGCCTAGTTGTTGTCTGTGAGGATGCACCCTAGCATAATTTTTGCATGCCAATATGCATTAATTGCTTTCATGTATCCTAAATATTTGGAGCAAGTGGAAGTGGCTAAATTAGAAATTCATTCCATGATCTGAGCTTAGACATGGTGATCTAGAATGCAACAACGTTCCTGGTGAACAACCACTTTAATTCTTTCAATTTATTATTGTACAAGCTCATGAATATATTGTCCATAATCATCCATTGATTCTCTAACATGTGCTTGGGCTTGTAATTTACTGCAGCTTAACCAGAGTTCATATTAATGCAAGTGTTGAATTTATAGTGTGGGGTATGACAAGAGACAAGAGGAATAACAAATGGGGGATTTGGAAAGTAAAGATGAACAAACAAAGTCAGTGGAGTGGGTAAGAGTATGGAAAGGGAAGGATTTAGGTTGAAGCATAGGCTACCAAGATTGAGATAGTTGAATAATTTGTAGGCGATTGACTCTATGGTTGTCAAAAAATTTTGATGGGAGGGTAAGTAAGAAGGATGGGAGTGAATTGAAGGGGAGGATTTCTAGAAAATTAGGGATGGAAGCTAGGATTCCAAAAAAATCATATTTTTTCCTAGAAAATCATAAATACACAGTCCGAAAAATCAAAAGAATGGTCTAAAGAAACACAAGATGAGATAAATATAGTCGAATTGAATTGAAAAGATACTTACCCGCCATGTTGAGGAATTTATTGCCAGTTCAACCAGGAACGAAGTTGAGTATATCGAACAAAATTATCTAGCTAGAAGAGAGGTATCTCTTAGGAAGCTTTGCATGGTCTCTATATAGGGGCCAAGGAGTCTTGGATAGCTCAATATTTCCAATTCCAAGGGAATCCACATTATTGGTGGTCTAAGCACACCAGCCATTATATGGGATTGTTGTGTGGTGCTTGGATATGGTGTTGTGATGGTGAAATGTGCCATTAAGCCTATGGCAAGGCACTCCCATGGTTGATCGTTCCCAGGAGGAATGAGTAGCCTTGTTTGAAATATTATTTAGATCCATCATTCTGGTGTAAATATTAGACAACTACACCATCCACCATAAGTCGGATATGTGCAACATGGTACCAAATCGGTACATAGAATTATGTCAAAGTCGTGATTATGTATCTATATGCACCTATGAAGTGACATGTCAATTGACCACCTACAAAATTCCTTGCATGTTGGGGATTTTGTTTTGATGTACATCCATGATATCAAGGTGGGAGGGGAGGGTTTGCATCAGTGCACACATCATGTGGGACCTCATCCACTATTCTTAGTTTGAATAGCATCATTTTCTTTCTCAAGTGGTTGTGTAGACCCTTTAGATACTTAAGGACTACATTTAGGTTCTCGGGATAGATAACTAGCATTATTTCCATTTTCCTAAATTTTGTGGTGTACTCGTATACACTCTGCCCCTATCTTTACCTAAAATAATGCCACCAGATATATTAGTCCTCTACATACTTGACAAGGTATAATTAGTACTTGATAAGAGTTTTAAAATCCTCTCAACTAGTTAATGGAGGATCTCCCTCCATCCTAAGGGTTTTTGTGTGGCTTTCTCACCAAGTTAGGGTATGGCCCTCTAATTTCAAATGAGCAAATGAAATTTTTGTTCCTCCTCTATATAGTGAACACTAAAATAAACCTATAACTGCTACAATCAATTATTTGATTTCAAAGCATCTATCTCAAGTTGATTTTTCTCGTCTCTCTTTTGTTGGGAATGGAAATGATGAAAATACAAAGGAGAAGGCACTCTCTCTAGAGTTATCTGGTACATTTGGCCCAAGGGTTTCTACAAAATAGAAACCCCCTATGTTATGCTCTCTCTTTGTCTCCCTCTTAATTGTTCTACTATGGAACAAAATGCACTCAAATAGGATGGAAATCCTTTTATTTTGATGTAATTCCATACTTGATCCTCTTATCTTACATTACCTTGTTAGCCTACCACTGCTCTTTGCATCTATCTACTACTTTTCTAAAAGAGGTTGTTGTGCTTACATTTGGATATTAAAGGAGGAAGAACAGGTCCATTTTAAATTGTTTTGGAGAAATTCCCCTATTCTCTAAAACCCATCCCATTTCATCCTTTGTTTTTAAAACTCTAGCCATTTCCATTTCAATATTTCAACTCTATTCGTAAGCCATTTTTAAACTGTAGCCACATCCCATTTTTAAACTCTAGCCGCATCCCATTTTTCAAATTCCATTTAAACATTCATAAATCATGTTGCAATCCTTTTTAAAGGGATGGGACCCACAAACCATATCGTTATCGGCCCCTTCCCTTTTGCAATACCATATCCGCCTGTCTCCCTTTTCCTTTTGTGATTGTGATATTTCATATTGTAAAGTCCCTCCTCCGCCGATATCATATATCGCAAAGTCCTCTACAGATATCACATATCACAATGTTCCCCAATATTATCATATCGTAAGTCCCTCCTCAGCCTCGCCAATTGTGATATTTCCTCCACTTGCTGATTGCGATAAATTCCTCCCCACTAATTGCAATAATTCCTCTCCCCGCTGATTGTGATATCATAAATCCCTTCCAACTTGTGATTGCGATGTGCAAGAACCCTCCAGGATGCAATATTTTATGTGACACATTCTATAAACCGTCACATACAGAACATCAGAAAATCACCATAAATCAATGTTAAAGCCCCTTTTCCCTTTCCGATGGCGATACACAAATTTCCCTTCCAGATGCGATAATTTATATGACATGTTGTATTAAATTTTCGCATCCGGACAGTCATTAAACACTATGAAACATGGTAAAAATTCCCTCTCATGTATTGTGATATCAACAAGGTCAGACCAATGGCCCAAATCAATGAACATTAAAACATCCATTTCACCTTCTTCTCAGAGGACAACGAGGGTATTGTTCTGCATATATCCAGCAGCACAGTCATCAAACAGAATGCAATGAAAGGTGGGACAGCAAGACACGGAGGACAATGAGAACACTTTCAAGCACATTTTAATTAGAAAACTGCATTGCACATTCAAAGGGCCAGATGTTCTGAATTTCCACAAATACAGTGCCAACACTTCAAGCAGTTTTCTTAACTTATTGTAACAGTTAGATAGGTTCTGTGAAAGTGACTCCTATTTGTATTCAAACTCTGTTAAAACAGGAAATCCTTATGAAGGCTCAATGTTTTATTAATCAAATAGGATTAGATCTCTTAGTTGTTGATCAAATCTAGCCTAGGTGGTAGATTTTGTAAAGGAGATCTCACTCTATATATTTGTGGTTTCTTGACTTTCAAGTAGGTTGATCGATAATGTGAGAAGCTGACCCCGTGTAACCTTTTGATCCAGTTAATATAAACATTGCAACAAAAATGTTTTTGTACCTAAGATTCATGTATGGCTTCATGTGCACTTATCATGTTTTTTATGTTTTATCATCAATATTCATAGTATTTTTATTACTTGGAATTCTTGTTAAGTGTTCCAATTTCCTTTACATAGTATGTATCACTGTGAATGTTCATTTGATATTAATTTTAAAGCCAAAGATGCCTCAGCTTCCATTAAACTATGTTGTTTTCCATATCTGTAATTTGACTCCATGCCCAATTGTGGCAGTCATCACATTTTCTTTCACCTACAAAAATCACAAAAAAATTGAGAGTTAGACATCTATAATTGAATTATATCTAGAACATCATATTGTTTTCTTTGAGAAAGCCCTCTCAAGCTAGAAGGGCTAAATTCTAACTATAAGTGGTTTGAAATAGTTACTCGTGGTTGGACGTTGACACAACCCAGCCTGCCTAACCTTGTGATAACAGAGTGATTGGAATTTTGTGCCTAATAACAATAAGTATTATTAGTATACGTATGAGGTATGCATGTGCTAGCTACATACACCTAGCAAGAATACGCTAGTATTCTAAAGCATAAAAAGTTAGATGATTAAATAAATGGTTAAGCTTGATTAATGATCAAGCTTATGGTCAGCATTAAGCTTGATTTATGGCTAATCTTGGTTAGTGTTTAATTGAACTTAAAATATTGGCTTATAATTATTATGTTATATTTGAATTTTCTCATTAATTTTAAATTGATTAAATTCTTGTGAAATTGTAAGGTTCACCGATATGACTCTAATATTATTATTTTATGATTTATTACCCCTCAACCTGACAACTTGTCTCCTTAGATTTATTTAAGGATTTAATATTATTATTTATTATTTTTAGTGACACCTAATCTTTGGGATTAGGAAATGCATGTAAATAGAAAATAAGGAGATTAGGAATATGAAGAGACATTGGGATATGAATCCCAAGAGTCTCTCCCTCCATGTACATATCCATGAGCAATCTTAATGCAAAAACACAATTCGCATTATGGAGTTACCTCCTAGACTGACATGGAGTCAGTTCCAGTTTTAGCTTTTCTGTCGTTATAACTCCCTTTTGCCATTTCTGCAGTCTTCCCTATTTCTATAGTCTACCATACTTTTTGTCCCTCTACGTCAATCTTATTAAAGAAAGTATGATTGAAGGGAGATGGTGCAATAATGAGATGGCCGATTTTGGCACTTAATTGGGCATTGAAGGTTGAACTAAAGGTCGTTGGAATGCCATAATGTTTTGTGCAATGAGGTGGGTTTGGTTTATGTTCTCTACAAATCATGAAGGTTTTGTGCATTGAATAATTTTAAATGTAGTATTCTAGTGTGCATTCTGTTGGAACCTGTGAATGTGTTGAATGTTCCCTTCTGTGTAGGAGTCTCCTTTGACTAACACACTTCCCATACCAAGTTACCATGTTGCTCTCCCCACTGCATAGCGAAACTATGCATTATTTTATGTTCTTTTGGCAGCACCCACACCGCGTGTAGCTTTCATATGTTGTGGAACCCACACCAGGTTATTCCCTCTGCATACATTGTGGCACCCACACCGCCTCTCCAATACATACACAGTTGCCACTTCTTGGCTCTGGTCCACTGCAATACAACTCCCCTTATGATTCGACTACACAACATGCTCCTCCTGTTGGCATTATGATACAAGTATTGTCCTTGATGGAAACTCTACAAGTCAACTCAGTTTTGATAAGAGACTAACAGGAATATTCAGAGGCAATAGGGTAGTGGTACAAAGGATCAGGAAGATGGAACTAGGGTCTATTGATCAGAATAAAGAATTTGAAGGAAGAAGATTATGTAAGAGCAGTTTAAGAGATACATGCAATTTCACTTAGCCCAAGGAGCGTATACATGCCGGTATTCAGAACAGAAAAAGCGTATAACATACACATGCACTCCCACAGAAGGCAAAGCATGTACATGTTGAAAACCATGGTTTTCGTTCGAGATATTTTGATCGAGGTGGATGTTGGTGGCCACCCACCTATCCCATTTGGACCCCCACAACTGTCTCTTTCATTTTTTCAGTTTCCGTAATTGTAGCAAAATTTACTATTTTTAGCAGTTTTTTGGGTCCTAAACTTCCGAGCCTTTTTGAGGCCCTAAGCGACGTTTTTGGGAAATATGGGCAACACAGGACCATGGACCAATTTTTCTCTCTTCCCAAAGTTATAGTTTTCGGATAGATCTTTCTAACGAGCTATTTTACACGTCAAACAGAGATCGGGTGCCAAAGTTACGACCCCGGGAAATTGATGTACCAATTTACCCAAACAGGGACCACAATTTGGCTTTTCATCTTCTAGGGTTAGGTTTTGGGATGTTAAGGGTTCTCCATTGTTTCTCAACAATAAATAGGCCTTCAAGCCTCATTGTAACATAGTTTAGAGTTATATAACCACCACATCTCTTCTCAAAGATAAGCTACCATCGCCCTAGCTGGTTTATTTCCATTTCTGGTTGTAAGCATATTTCATTATTTTCCATTAATGAAATGAAGTATTATTTCCGCTGCATCTCTATGTTCATGGTTATCTCTATAATTTTTTGTGTCCTATTTAAATCCGGATCGGTGGTATCAGAGTGGTCTGCTTTTTCTCTGTTTTTCTTTGCATGTCCCCAACGAGGTCGGGATATAAGGAGTTAGGACTTGAACTGGTCAAACCTTTGCAAGACCAGCCCTGCAAACCCCGATGGCCTCCCATGGCGGATGAGAATAAAGACAAGGGGACAGGAGATCCTATTAAAATCTTGCTTGAAGAAGCCCTTGAGCGGCAAAGGAACGCAATGATGGATAGCTTTGCACAGATCCTTCAGCGGCTACCCAGAGGTGATGCATCGGCTTCTAGCAGCTACTCTAGAAACACCACACCATTTAAGGTACAAGTTAATTTTAAAATCCCCATCTTCGAGGGTCAAATAGACACAGATGCCATAGATAAATGGTTAAATCTGCTAGATGGGTATTTTTCTTTTCATGAATTTTAGAGTCGGGAAAAGATTGTTTTTTCTCTTCTCAAAGAAACCCCCCACATCAAGGATTGGTGGGAAACCTACTGCGAGCAGAAGAATGAAAGTACGGGCTCACTATTTTCAACCGCACCCACTTGGAATTCATTCTGGGATGCTGTCAACGAGCAGTACTACCCTGTCAAAAGCTATGAGGACAAATACATCAAATGGACCACACTACGATAGGGAAGGGACCAAGATGTGTTGGAGTTCACAAACATTTTTCATACCCTTCGCACACAATTGGGTATCAAGGACTCTGAGCTGCATTTGGTACTCAAATACCGTGGTTGCCTACACAGATACATCCAGGAAGAGATGGAGTTCCTGAACATCTCCTCGCTCGGCATGGCGTACTGATACGCTGTCAAAATCGAGCAAAAGTTCAAACAGAAGAAGCGAGACTTCGGATCTGCAAATCCGAAGACCAAAGGACAAAGCCAAGGCGAGGTGACCCAAGACAACCCATCGAAGCCACAAGAAAAGAACAACACCACGAAGTTGAAGAAGGATATAGGAAAGTGGTGTGAGTTCCACAAGAGTCCCACTCATAACACAAGTGAGTGTCGGACCAAGCAGTTGTTGGTGGCCGGGTTGAAGGCTTCCAAATTAGATGCATGTTCCGACCCTAAGTCAGAACCCAACAAGGGGAATGGCAAAGGGAAGCAAATCATTGATGCAGAGCCCAACGCCACTGTTGCCACTGCTGAGATCCAAAAGAATGAGCCCGAAGATCCATCGGAAGGGGAGCGTCTTTTCCACTCACAGATGTGGGTGAAGCATTCACCTCTACAATTCATTGTCAACAGTGGCAGCCAAAAGAACCTCATTTCAGCAGAGGTTGTGAAGCGGTTGGCCCTACTGACTACACCACACCCACAGTTGTACAATATCGGGTGGCTTCATGAAGGAGAGATCTCAAAATTCGTCAGTAGTGTCGCCTTCCCTACAGCATCAAGCCTTTCACAGATGAGGTATTGTGTGATGTTACACCTCTGGATGTTTTTGATGTACTATTAGGACACCTGCGAAGGGTTCCTCCATATAGCAGAGGGATATGGTCATGAAATAACATGGGAACAACTTCTCCTCACCCACAGGTGTACCACACAAGCTTCAGGTGGGCAACAAAGTCCGGTTGCATCTGCAGAAAGAACGCCTTACAAGAGCCCATCAGAAGCTCTGACCATGCCGACATGGCCCTTACACCATTACCAATGTTGTGGGAAATAATTCTTTGGAGCATAGCATTCCTCTATTCCTTTGCCTACACCAAGTGTTCAATGTGTACTGCCCTCGACCATGCTTCCCACCATTACTGGACACATCTGAGATTGCAGAACAGCTCACCAAGGACCAAGTTCAGCAGATGGAGGAACTCAATGCAGTGGGGACCATTGCTTCCTAAGGGGGGAGAAATGATCCAGGTGGATGTTGGTGGCCACCCTCCTATCCCATTTGGACCCCACAACTGTCTCTTTCAAATTTTCATTTTCTGTAACTATAGCACAATTTACTATTTTTAGCAGTGGGTCCTGAACTTCCGGAGATGTTTTGAGGCCCTAAACGACGTTTTTTGGAAAATCTGGGAGCAACATGGGTCCACAAACTGATTTTTCTCTTCCAAAAGTTATAGTTCTTGGATAGATCTTTCTAACGAGCTATTGTACACATCAAATGGAGATCGGGTGCCAAAGTTACGACCCCAGGAAATTGATGTCCCAATTTACCCAAACGAGGCCCACAATTTGGTGTTTCATCTTCTAGGGTTAGGTTTTGGGATGTTCAGGGTTTTCCATTGTTTCTCAACAATAAATAGGCTTTCGAGCCGCATTGTAACACAGTTCAGAGGCATGTAGGCACCACATCTCTTCTCAGAGATAAGCTACCATCGCCCTAGCTAGTTTATTTCCATTTCTAGGTGTAAGCATATTTCATTGTTTTCCATTAATGAATGAAGTATTAATTTCGCTACATCTCTATGTTTATGGTTATCTCTATAATTTGTTGTGTTCCTGTTTAAATCTGAGTCATATTTGGTCCAAGGTATCTTTGGACCATGGTATTGACCCTAGGTATTTAGTCTGATGTATTTGGTCTGTGATATTTGATCCAAGGTATTGGTCCTAAGTGAATTCAGTCCATGGTATTGAGAAAGGCCAAAAACTATATAGAGAAGAGAGGATCATAATGCCAGATGTGCAAGTGAATAAGATTCTAAGGAATACTTCTATCTGAAGTATATTTTATGTTGTAGGGCTATGTTTGGGACTAGATCTGAAATATTTATGTGCACCTTGAGTTCAATATTGGATCAGGATCAAGAGACCTGAAATGACATTCTTGAATGATCTGATATTGGTTGAGGCTAGATCTAATGTTTTGCATTTGTTTTATTCGTTATCTATCATGATCAGGGTTTGTCTGAAGTCTGAAATTGTAGCAAAGTTCTGAGTCAATATTTGCAGATCTGTACGTAGGCTCGTCTCTGCAAAAAAGCATATACATGTAGGTTTTGTTCCTTCAAGTAGCGTATACAAAAGAAAGGCTTGGTGTTCAGAGATGACTGATCTATCAAATCAGTATTTTTGATTTATTGTTGCTACTATTTTATTGTTGTCTATCAATGAAGTCTTCTTAGATCTAAATTTAAATCTGAATGCATAAGGAGGTTGATATTTGATTGATTGTATAAGTGAGAAGAAGTGTTTTCTGTTTCCTGCCTATGTAAAGTTCTGTAAGTTGATAGTAGATGTTCAGTACATTGTTGGTTGGTAGAGTTTGTGATTCATATATTTTATGATTCAGAATATTTAGAGGTATATGCAGGTTGGGCTGAAGGAAGTAGTGTATACACGTATGTTTTCTTCATTGAAGTAGCGTATACAGTCTGACACATGATTTTCTGAGGTTTCAGTTGGTTCTAAATGTTGATATAGGTTTCTGGGTTCAGCACAGTGTTTTGATGATAGTGATCTAATTGTTTCAGATTAACTGCATGTTGGTTGATGAAGTTTGAGTTTCTAAATTTATGATGGGTTATTGATGAGTCAAGGTCTTCATATGTCTTGATATGTGCTAGGAGCATCTAGTCTGAAATTTCATGAAACGTGGTTCCTGGTGGAAGAGTGAAGTTTTTTTGTAGGTTGGAACCTACGTACTAGTAAACATATTGGCTAGTACAAGAGCTAGGGGGTTGTAGCTCCCTTCCAGTAGAAGTTGGAGAACTAGAGAAGGTTGTAACCTTCTGCAAGTAGAAGCCTGCATACTGGTATGAGTTTGCACCAGTACAAGATTGTAAACAATAGGTGGTTTTCACCCACATTGGGTTTCCACCTTAAATCTTGGTGTTCATGTGTGTTGCTCATGTGTGATGATTTATTCTATTATTACTGCACATGGTTATTGTTTAATGTTTAATAAAGTATTGATGCACTGATTAAAGATCAACATATGATGAATTAACTGAATCATAAGTTCACTGGATATACATTGGTTGCCTTAAGAACAGTTGCGTGCACACGCGAGTTCCCTTCGCTGAAGTAGCATATATAAATATGATTATGGAAATGGAAAAATTATTAATTTGTAAATACTAATTCACCCCCCCCCCCCCTCCCAGTATTTTTCCAACAATTGGTACTAGAGTAGGTCCTTTAGAAGAAGTTTGATCGCTTGAAGGAAGATCCATCAAGATGAATAATCACAAAAGCATGGGATCCATCAGACTGCCAATATTAGATGGGAGCAACTTCGTTTATTGGAAAATAAGAACCACAACCTATCTACAATCTCTTGGAACAGATGTCTAGAAAATTGTGAAAGGAGGATATAAATTTCCAACAGCAATTCCTACAGACACAGCAAGTAAAAATCAATATGAAACCAATGCCAAAGTTGTCAATAATTTATTGGGAAGTTTGTCACAATCATAGTTTTTCAAAGTCATGCAGCTCAAATCAGCCAAGGACATGTGGGACAAAATCATTTAGTGCTACGAAGGAGACTCTCAGGTAAAACGTGCTAAGCTTCAAACTCTCAAAATTCAATATGAAAATCTTAAGATGCATAGTGATGAGAGTATAGCTAGTTACTTCTTACATATATATGAGGTTTTAATTGTCTGAAGAATCTAGGTGAAGAAATAAAGGAAGTTACCTTAGTTGAGAAAATTTTGAGATCCTTGTCTGCTAAATTTGAATCAAAAGTGTCTGCCATAGAAGAAAAATAGGATCTGCAAAATATCACTATGACACAGCTTCACGGAATCCTAACTACTTTTGAGATGAGAAAAGGAGGTCCATCAAATATGAGAGAAGCCGCATTTAAAGCTTCAGCAAAAGGAAAATAAAAGGAAGAACACAATGAATCAGGACACATTTCAGAAGAAGAAGATGAGCTAAATTTTTTCAAGAAGCTTCAACGGGGTTCTGGAAGGTTCAGAGGCAAGATACCCTTCAAAAGCTTTGTTTGTGGTAGAGTTGGTCATTATGCTGCTAGATTTCCTCATAAAGATAAATATGAAAAAGGAAAGGAATATGCAAAAGGGAATAGGAAACAAGTTGTGAATAGAAGGAGTTATTATACTCATGAAGATAGCGATGGTTTATCTAATAGTGATGAAGATGAAACTGGTCAAGATTACAAACTTCCCATGGCTTATGATAGCGATGATTTTTGGGATATTTTAGAAGAGGATGGTGATGGTTTATCTAATAGTGATGATTATAGACTTCTCATGGCTTATGACAATGATGATTTTTGGGATTCTTTAGAAGAGGAAAACTTTCATGAAGAAATATCCAAACTCAAAATCTGTTTAAAAGAAAAGAATATGATCATAGATACCTTGACATACCAACTTGCTAGGAAAAAAAAAACAAACAAACAAACAAACAAACACAAAAAAAAAAAACAAAGCAAAAAACAAAAACAAACAAAAAAACAAACAAACAAAAACAAAAACGAAAAATAACAAACAAACAAACAAAACAAAAAAAACAAACAAACAAAAAAACAAAAAAACAAACAAACTAAAAAAACAAAAAACAAAAAACAAAAAAACAAAAAACAAAAAACAAAAACAAAAAACAAAACAAAACAAAAAAACAAAACAAAGCAAAACAAAAGAAAACAAAAAACAAAACAAAAACAAAACAAAAAAACAAACAAACTAGAATGTGAAATTGTGGGTCTAAGAAAAGATCTTGAGAAAACAAAATCTCTCAATCTTAGATTTGCTAAAGGATTATAAACTTTAAATGAAATTATCAAAGTTTAGCATTCTCCTCTGATAAAGACAGGTCTTGGATATACTAAAGAAGCATCTCAATCACAGAAGTCGTCAACCTCCAACAAAAGCTATCTTGATGCAGCAAAGACCAGTGAACAGTATGACAATCATCAGCAAAGGCATAAAACTGATCACCGAGTAAATCATACTCAATTTGATCCAAGGATGAATATCAATAGTAGGCACAACCAACCTCGGGAAAATCATACTCAATTTTCTCCAAAGATGAATATCAATAGAAACTATAATCAACAGGTAAATAGATTCGATAGTCGCAGAAACTTCTTTAATGGCCAATGTTTTTCATGTCATAATTTTGGGCACAAAACTGCTCAATGCGTTGCTTAAAAAACCATCATGACTAGAGAAGCACGAAATCAAAGGAATGTAACAGAGATCAAGCGAAGTTCCTATAATAAATTTTCTCCTCTTGAAAATGAAATAGAATTCTCAATTTGTAACAACTTTGGTAATGAAGAATCTGAATGCAAGAGAAAATTTCGGCAAACACCTCAAAAGGAGAAAACGCCATTAAATCCCAAGATATGGAGAAGGAAAGAATCTCAAATAGAAATATGTGGTATAGCCTTATATGCAAAAGGACAAGAAAAGCAGTGGTACAACGACAGTGGATGCTCCAAACATATGACAGGTGACAAAGAGAAACTTCACTCATATAATGCCTTAGAAAAGGAAAAGAATGTCTCATTTGGAAATGACACTCCAGCTGTCATAAAAGGTAAAGGTTCTATTTTCTTGAAAGAAAAGGTTAAAGCTGGAAATGTTATGTATGTAGATGGTTTAAAGCATAACCTGTTGAGTGTTAGTTAAATGTGTGATCAAGGAAATGAAGTGGTGTTTCGATCAAACGGATGTGTTGTTCATGAGCTTGATACAAGAAAGATCGTGATCAAAGGTACAAGAACTCCAAACAACTTATACATACTCAAAGGAGGACAAAAATAGTGCTATCTAAGCAAAAATGATGAAAATTGGTTGTGGCATAGAAGATTGGGACATCTAAGCTTTTCTCAAATAAGAAAAGCATGCAGACTCAAGGTTGTTCGTGATCTTTTAGATATCAACATCCCAGAAAATACAATATGCAAACCATGTCAAATCGGTAAGCAAACCAGAGTTCACTTCATGGAAAAATAAGGGTCAGATAGTAAGCCTCTTGAACTTATCCATACTGATTTATGTGGACCAACATGGAAAAAGTCACCTCGTAGAGAAGAATATTTTATTTTGTTCATTGATGATTTTTCCATAATGTGTTGGATAGGTCTTCTAAAGCATAAAGATGAAGCATTTGAAAAGTTCCAAGCCTTCAAAGCTTTGGTTGAAAATGAATCAGATCGAAAAATAAAATGCCTCAGATCTGATCGAGGAGGGGAATTTATATCGAATGAATTCTTTGACTTTTATGAACAACATGGAATAAAAAGGGAATTCTCCACTGTAAGAACACCTCAGCAAAATGGTGTAGTAGAAAGGATGAATAGAATAGTTCAACAAATGGCTCGAGCCATGCTAGATGAATCTAGAACCCCTGCAACCTTTTGGGGTGAAGCTGCATTCGCTACCGTGACTATTCTCAACAAAGAAAGTGTTCGAGTAAATAGCACTCAAACTCCACATGAACTTTGGTATGGTAAGACTCCTACTGTAAAATACTTTAAAGTTTTTAGAAGAAAATGTTTTATCAAAAGGACTAATGAAAAAGTTGGTAAGTTTGAACCCAGAGCAAATGAAGGTATTCTTCTTGGTTATTCTTCCAGAAGTAAAGGATATAAATGTTATAATAAAAGACTTGGGAAATTGTTGAAAGCATTGATGGTGTAGTTGATGAAGCATGCAGAAATCCAAAACAGATAAAATCAATAGAAGATTATGACAATGAGGAAGATGGGGATTACTTTCCCACATCAAATCAAAATTATATTGAAGAAGAAACCAATGAAGCACCAAAAGAAGATATAATGGTACAAGAAAAGACTTCGTCCAGGTATGTTCAGAAAAATCATCTAAAAACTCAAATTTTAGGAGAAAAGAAGGCTAGTGTACAGACAAGAAGAACTATTACAGGGACCTCCAGCTATCTAGCATTACTATCCTCCACCGAACCTCAAAATGTAAATGAAGCATGCAAAGATGAATGTTGGGTCAAGGCCATGGATGAAAAACTCAAGCAAATTGAAAAGAATAATACTTGGGAATTAGTTCCTAGACCATGATAAAAATATTATAGGAACTAAATGGATATTCAAGAACAAGCTGAATGAAAATGGAGAAGTCATCATAAGCAAGGCCAGACTTGTTTGTAAAGGTTATGCTCAAAAAGAAGGTATAGATTTTGAAGAAACATTTGTACCTATTGCTAGACTTGAAGCCATAAGGATGTTTCTTGCTCTTTCCAGTTTTCAGAAAATCAAAGTATACTAAATGGATGTAAAATCAGCCTTCCTTAATGGAGATTTAGAAGAAGAAGTTTATATTGAACAACCTGAAGGATTCGTTCTTGGAAATGATGCAAAACTTGTACGCAAACTCAAAAAGGCTCTCTATGGTTTGAAACAGGCTCCAAGGGCCTATATTACCACCTTGACAAATATCTACACCAACAAGGTTTTACAAAATGTTCTACAGATAGCAATTTATATACAAATATTGAAAATGATAAATTGCTAATTATTAATTTTTTATGTTGATGATATCATTTTTGGTAGCAATGAAGAATCCATGAGTCAGAATTTTGCTTCAGTAATGCAGCAAGAATTTAAAATGCCCTTGCTTGGTGAACTTACCTATTTTCTTGGTCTATAAGTTCAACAAACTAAAGATAGTATTTTTCTTTCACAAACCAAATATCTCAAACAGATCTTGAAAAGGTATGGAATGGAAGATTCTAAACCTATATGTACCCCAATGGTAATAGGATGTAGTCTCAGCTCAAATGATGAATCAGCAGCAGTACATCAACCAACTTACAGATCCATGATTGGAAGTCTGCTTTATCTAACAGGTACCCGACCTGACATCATGCATGCAGTAGGAATAGTTGGAATATTCCAAGCAAATCCAAAGGAATCACACCTTCAGATAGTCAAAATAATTTTCAAATATCTTCAAGGAACTCAGGACTTTGGACTATGGTATCCTAGAGATTCAAATCTTACCCTTCATGCATATACAGATGCAGATTGGGCAGGAAGTGTTGATGATAGAAAAAGCACTAGTGGTGGTGCATTCTATATGGGTTCCAGGTTAGTGTCTTAGTTCAGCAAGAAACAAATTTCAATTGCTTTATCTACAGTTGAAGCAGAATATGTGGCTATTGCATCTTGTTGCATACAACTACTTTGGATGATGCAAACTTTGCAAGACATTCAAATCACATGTACTCCGCCCATCTCCATTCTATGTGATAATACAAGTTCCATTAGTATTTCAAAGAATCTAATCATGCACTCCAAGACCAAGCACATACCCATCAAGTACCATTTTCTACGAGAACAAGTGCTTGAACAAAAGGTCAAATTGGAGTATGTCCCATCCAAAGAAAAGGTTGCTGATATATTCACTAAACCACTGCCTAGAGAAACATTTGAATATCTCAAACAAAAGATGGGAGTTGTTGCTACATCATCTTGCTGTTAAATCCCGTTTTTCAGAGGAAGTTTACTACACACTGGTTTCATGAAGTATATGCGTGGGTACATGCAGGTTACCTTGGCTGAAAGCGCGTATATGTTTTTCTAACAAAAAAATAGTGTTTTAGACTCTGTGCTCTATTTGATTTTTGATGACTAAAATCTGCTGATATACTTTGCTCATTAAATTATTATCTGTTGACAAAGATGGTTTGATGAATAACTTGCTAGCAATGCACAGGTATCACAGGTTCAAGGGGAGTGTTCACATTTCACATTGTTGGCATTATGGTCGTTGAACTCAGCTATTTCTTATTTACATCAGTCATGGTCTATATTTCAATGAGTTGTATTGGTCATATGATGTAATTTATTTCCCCAATATCCTTGGGATGGATGACGTAATAATTGTTGTATTTCTGTCATGTATAAACTTTGGTATATCCCCACTTGGTTGGGCAGATGAATCAAACATGGTATATCCCCACTTGGTTGGGTGATTGATGTATGTATGAGTTTGTGGTCATAGGGAGGTCATACTCACTTTGTTGAGTTATAGTGTCATGTTATTATATTGAAACATCTCTCTATAGACACGGCCTGTACTCAGGGGGAGTATGGATAGCATCTGCAAAGGAGGAGAGTAGAGTAGTCCGCCCTTTGCCCTTGATGTCAAAGGGGGGGATTATTTTGGCATTTTGGTGTTGTATGGTATCTCTAACAGTCTTTACAACTTGCAATAGTCAACACCATCGTGGTTGCCATCAAGTCCAAAGGGGGATATTTTTGTCATTATGATACAAGTATTGTCCTGGATGGCAACTCTACAGGTCAACTCAGTTTTGATAAGATGCTAACAGGAATATTTAGAGGAAATAGGGCAGTGGTACAGAGGATCAGGAAGATGGAACTAATTTTTATTGATCAGAATAAAGAAGTTGAAGGAAGAAGATGATGTAAGAGCAGTTTAAGAGATACACACAGGTTCACTTAGCCCAAGAAGCATATACACGTAGGTATTCAAAACAAAAAAAGCGTATAATGTACACACGCACTCCCGTAGAAGGCAAAGCGCATACATGTTGAAAACCATGGTTTTGGTCCGAGGTGTTTGGTCCAAGGTATCTTTGGACAATAGTATTGACCCTAGGTATTTAGTCTGAGGTATTCAGTCCGTGGTATTTGATCCAAGGTATTGGTCTTAAGTGGATTCAGTCCGTGGTATTGAGAAAAGCCAAAAACTATATAAAGAAGAGAGGATCATAAGGCGAGATGTGCAAGTGAATAATATTCTAAGGAATATTTCTATCTGAAGTATATTTTATGTTGTAGGGTTATGTTTGGGACTAGATATAAAATATTTATGTGCACCTTGAGTTCAATATTGGATCAGGATCATGAGACTTGAAATGACTTATTCTTGAATGATTTGATATTGGTTGAGGCTAGATCTGATGTTTTGTGTCTGTTTTAATCGTTATCTATCATGATCTGGGTTTATCTGAAGTCTGGAATTGCAGCAAAGTTCTGAGTCAATATTTGCAGATCTATACGCAAGTTTGTCTCGACAAAAAAGCGTATACACGCAGGTTCTGTTCCTTCAAGTAGCGTATACAAAACAAAGGCTTGATGTTCAGATATGACTAATCTATCATATCAGTATTGTTGATTTATTGCTGCTGCTATTTTGTTGTTGTCTGTCAATGAATTCTTCTTATATCTGAATGTAAATACGAATGCATAAGGAGGTTGATATTTGATTGATTGTATAAGTGAGAAGAAGTGTTTTTTGTTGCCTACCTGTGTAAGTTTTTGTAAGTTGAAAGTAGATGTTCAGTACACTACTGGTTGGTACAATTTGTGATTCAGACATTTTATGATTCAGAATCTTTAGAGGTATATGCAGGTTGGGATGAAGGAAGTAGCGTATACACACAGGTTTTCTTCATTGAAGTAGCGTATACAGTCTGACACATGAATTTTTGAGGTTTCAGTTGGTTCTGAATGTTGATACAAGTTTCTGGGTTCAGCACAGTGATCTGATTATTTCAGATTAACAGCATGTTGGTTAATGAAGTTTGAGTTTCTAAATTTCTTATGGGTTATTGATGAGTCAAGGTCTTCATATGTCTTGATATGTGCTAGGAGCATCTAGTCTGAAAATTCATGAAATGTGGTCCCTAGTGGAAAATTGAAGTTTTTCTATTGGCACCTACATACTAGTAAACATATTGGCTAGTACAAGAGCTAGGGGGTTGTAGCTCCCTTCTAGTAGAAGCTGGAGAACGAGAGAAGGTTTAACCTTCTACATGTAGAAGCATGCATACCAGTATGAGTCTGCACCAGTACAAGATTGTAAACAGATTTTCTTATTATTAAAAGAAGACAGAGATGACAACAGCAGCTGGTTTTCACCCACATTGGGTTTTCACCTTAAATCTTGGTGTTCATGTGTGTTGCTTATGTGTGATGGTTTATTCTGTTACTACTACACAGGGTTATTGTTTAATGTTTAATAAAGTATTGATGCACTGACTAAAGATCAACAAATGATGAATTAACTAAATCATAAGTTCACTAGATATATGTTGGTTGCCTTAAGAACAGTTACGTGCACACGCGAGTTCCCTTCACTAAAGTAGCATATATAAATCTGATTATGGAAATGGAAAAATTATTGATTTGTAAATACTGATTCACCCCCCCTCTCGGTATTATTTCCAACACCTCACTACCACCAGTTCACATCTCCCATATAATACCGCCTCGCACCCCAGTTTCCTACTAACATACCGCCTCCTCCCACTACGCAAAGAAACGCCCATATGTTAAATATATATATATATATATATCTCCAATACTCCATGCTCCCACTCTCATTGGTTAATGAGTGACATGGTATCATACCACTGTTTGAATTCACTCTCGTTATCATACCATTGTTTGAATACTATATCATACCATTGTTAATGCCTAAACCCCCGTATATAACCTTCCCCATTGTTTGAATCTGAGCCTGCATACCATATATGAATATTGTTAATACCATAAGTCATAGCCATGGGGCCCAAACCTGCCTTCCCCATAGAAGCCCACCCTCCCTCACATACTCCCTCTCCCATATAACAACTACCCCAAATAATACCTCTATTCAATAAATATCATATTTCAATTTTTACACCAGGACTGCATTTCTTTGCAACCAGAAGTACAATTTGTTTTTTGCAATACACATATTTTTAATGCATTCATTGAAATCTATTATTGGAGTAGTTCTCTCGGGAAAAAAGAACTATCATGAATGGTCAAGGAAGATAAAACACACCCTCATTTTCAGTGAGTTGTGGAAAGGAGATTTTTTGTAGGAAAAGGAGATAATGAACCTGCAAAGCCCACCTCAGATAAGGAGATCACCATTTGGGAAAACAAGAACAGCAAGGCCTATGCCTTGATTACAACATCTAGAAATGAAGAGGTGAGTAGCCATATTTCACAATTTTCAAATGCTTTTGAGACCTAACAGAAGTTGAAGGAACTTTATGACTCACACTCTGAACTTGAATTTGTCCAATTGATGATTAAATTATTCAGTCTTGAATTGAAAAATGATGATCCTCTTTTTTTAGCATCAGAAGTAAGATTTTTTTATGCATGATGTCAAAACCATTGGTGTTCAAATAGACATTCCTCTCATAGCTTATGTCAAGGCACTATGTCCCACTTATTCAAATTATCTTGAGTCATTGCAAGCAAGTGGAAACTTCAAGGAGATTACCTTTGACTCCCTTGAGAAGAAATTTGTTGAGAGAGAGCAGGATTTTGGGAAGAAGACAGCTCCTCAGTATTCTAAAGAAAATTGTGTGTCTTGCACATAAATAGAATAATCATGCACAAGATTCTTTTAAAGGAAGAGGTGGTTGAAGAGGTAGAGGAAGAAGGAATTTTAAAGGCAGGGGGAACATACAGTTCCAAGGAGAAAAGTCTAATCTTAATTGCATGCGTTGCAATAGAGATGGGCATGATGCATCCACATGTAAGTTGCCTTGGGACAGAATTGAGAAGGAAAGAAATGAAGCCAAAAATAAAACCAATGACAAAGGGAAAGGTAAAGCACCCAAATCTTCTCACTATGTTGTGGCACATTGTAATATTGGAGTAACTGAAGACTTGTTTAATGCTTCACTTGCTTCTTGGAAAAATGATTGGTTTCTTGATTCAAGAGAAACTTTCCACATGAATTTTAGAAGAGATTTTTTTGAAGAATTTACTTACAATGTTAATGGATCATTATACTTTGTAGACAAGTCAAAACTCAAGCAGTCAGTGCTTGGCACAATCAGGCTCAAACTACCTGGTCTTTTAGACTTTCTTATGCATGATGTTTTATATCTCCCAAATATGAGGAGAAAATTGTTGTATTTGGTCCACATCCACTAGGAAGGGCACTCCATTCATATGTTTGATGGAAAGATTGAGGTCAGAAAAGCATCAAATCACTCACTTGTCATGACAGGGATAGAAGAAGAAAGACTTATGAAGTTGCAAGGTACCTTTTCTCATGCACAAAACTTCTCATATAGTTCTCATTACGATGAAGGTACATTTCCGTCAATTGTTTTATGACATGCTAGATTTGGACACTTGAATTATGATATCCTTCATATGTCAAAGAAAAGTGGTGTTACTGGTTTGCCTACAATTCCTGGGAAACTTAAGCAATGTGATGATTGTATCTTAGGAAAGCACAACAAACAATATTTTCATGATTTGTATTCCAGAGCACATAGAAAACTTGAACTTATTCATTTAAAATTATGTGGCACAATGCATGTTCCTTCTTCAAATAGAAATATAATATATATATATATATATATAAATATATATAAATAGATATATATATATATATATATATATATATATATATATATATATATATATATGATGACCTTTATTGATGACTACACTAGAATGTGTTGGGTTTATTTATTGAAGAACAAATTTGATGCTTTTCAAATATTCAAGAACTTTCATGCATAGATTTAAAATGATTCACAATCTCATATTGTCTCTATTCACAATTATAATGGAAAAGAATAAACTTCAAATGAATTTGTTATGAAACCAACTCACAAAAAGATACAAAAGATAGATCAACGCCTTAGAATTCAACCTCTTCAAGGGGGAAACCTCCTTTACATTACACAAATGAACAATTCTTGGATGATACAAAAGACTAAACCTCCCTTCTATATATAGGAGTCTAGGGGGTCAAAATATAATCAAGTCAACATAACAATAATAACATAAGTGCACAACAATAACAATAGTGGCTTTCTATGGGGCACACTAATAACAATATGGAGACAATAGGGGCACAATAATAACAATAATGGCTACAATGACAATAGTAATGGGGGAATCACTAGTATTATAGGGACCTAACATGCCCCTCTCCTTTTGAAAAGTGTTTTCCTCAACACTTGAGTAGTTCTGGATGCTTCTGTATAAAATTCTCATCCTCCCATGTGGAATGTTCAGCGAATAAGTTCTTCCACTTGATGAGATACTCCGAATTGATTGATTTCGTAGCTGTTGAGTTCTTGTTTCTGTGACTGCTTCCGGTTCCAATATGATTTTTCCTTCCTCGTCACGTTCTGGCGATATTGTTTGAACTGTGAGCTTTTCACCTATAACCTTCTTTAAACATGAAACATGGGAAACTGGGTGCACTCGAGAAGCTGCAGGAAGCTCCAATTTGTATGCCATAGTACCAATCTTTTGCAACACCTTGTACAGACCATAATACTTTGGTGATAATTTATTATCCTTCTTAGCTTGCTTGAGGGACATTTGTTTATATGGTTGTAGCCGTAGGAATACCCAGTCACGTACATCAAAGCTTCTTTCACTGCGATGTTGATCTGCCTGTTGTTTCATTCTATTCTGCATCAACGTGAGGTTATCCTTTAAGAGTTGGAGAACTTGTTGTTGATGCTCGATGTGATGTTCTACTGCTTGAACCTTATAATCTTCTCTTAAATATGATGTGATGGATGGTGGATGATATCCATAAAGTGCCATAAATGGGGTCATTTTTGCTGCAGTATGGAAGGAATTGTTATACCACCATTCAACCAGAGGCAACCATTTGACCCATTATGTCTATTTATCAGATGCAAAGCAACGAAGATATCCTTCCAAACATTTGTTTACTATCTCAGTTTTCCCATCATATTGAGGATGATAAGATGAGCTATGAGCTAACTGAGTACTGAAACAAGAAAATAATTATGTCCAAAAATTTCTAGTGAAAATGGGATCTTTGTCACTTACAATAATCTTTTGGTTTTCATGTAGCTTTTGAATTGTTTACATAAATAAAGGTGAAACTGTACTGCCTTTAAATGGATGCGATAATGCACAAAAGTGTGCATACTTGGCAAGTATGTCAACTACCACCATGATGACACCCTTTTCTTTGGACTTGGGTAAACGTGTGATAAAATCCATTAAAACCTCCTCCCAACGTTGGCTTGGAATGGATAAAGGTTGTAATAGACCTGGGGGCTTAATTGTTTCAACTTTATTTTGTTCTCAAACCAAAAATTCTGCCACAAGCTTTTGAATATCCGATTTAAGTCCATCCCAAAAAAATTCCATCTTAACCCTATGGTAAGTTTTTAAAAATCTTGAGTGCCCTCCTAAGGGAGAAGTGTGCAATTCCATAAGAATATTTTGTTTGAGTTGGGAATTCTTACATAGGTATAAGCGATCTTTGTACCATAACGAATCATTTTTCCAGCTAAATGTATCAGATATACTAGGATCTTGTTGTAACTATTGAGTGATTTCCCACACTTCTTCGTCATTCTTCCATTCATCCCTTGCTTCGTTTATCCAATCTAATTGGATAATAGAAATGGCACACAACAATGCTTCCACATCCTCATCCTTTCTTGAGAGTGCATCTGCCACAACATTTTGCTTCCCTTTTTGTAGATGATTTCAAAGTCATAACCCAACATCTTTGTGACCCATTATTGTTGCTCTTCAGAAGATAATCTTTGTTCTAAAAAGTATTTAAGACTATCATGATCTATTTTTACCTTGAAGTTTCTTCCCATTAGGTAGGGTCGCCATTTCTTAAGTGCATGTAGTATTGCCAACATTTCCACCTCATAAATAGCTTTGTGTAAATGATTTCCTTTGATTGGACAACTTTCTAAAGCAATGGGTCTTTCATCTTGCATTAAAACAACACCAATTCATTTCCTGAAGCATCACCTTCCACAATAAAGGTTTTTGTGAAGTCTGGTGTAGCTAAGACCAGTGCTTGGCACATCACCTCTTTAATATGTTCGAAGGTCTTTGTTGTTTCTAGAGTCCATGAAAATGCATCTTTCTTCAATAATGTTGTTAAAGATGTTGCTATTCTCCCATAATTCTTAACAAACTTGCGATAATAACCTATCAACCCGAGAAATCCTCGAAGATGCTTTATGGATCTGGGGATTTTCCATTCCTTAATGGCTTTAATTTTGCTAGGGTCTACCTTAACACCTTCATGAGATACAATATGACCCAGATATTCCACCTCTTGTACTCCAAAAAACATTTGGAGCTTTTTGCATATAATTGTTTCTCCTCCAATAGTTTGAGCACCCTGTCAACATGTTGAACATGATCCTTCCAAGTCTTGATGTAGATTAGTATATCATCAAAAAATACTAACACAAATTTTCTAAGGAAGGGTTTGAAAATGGAATTCATCAAATCTTGAAATGTAGAAGGTGCATTGGTAAGGCCAAAAGGCATGACCAAAAATTCATAATGACCCTCATGAGTTCTAAATGCTATTTTAGAATGTCTTCAGTCTTCATTCTAATTTGATGATATCCTGAACAAAGATCCAACTTGGTGAAGTAAATTGATACATGCAATTCATCCAATAATTCATCAATAACAAGAATGGGAAATTTATCTTTAATAGTGAGCTTGTTGAGCTCCCTATAATCCAGACACATGCACTATGATCCATCCTTCTTGTGCACCAATACTACTGGAGCAAAGAAAGAACTTTAACTAGGTTGAATTATGCCCACCTCTAGCATTTTTGCAACCATACGTTCAATTTCACTCTTTTGGGCATAAGGATATCTGTACAGCCTGATGTTTGAGAACACTTCCTAGAATAAAATGAATATGAATAGCATGATCATGATCACAAATAGGTGGGAGACATTTTGGAGTCTCAAATACCTTGGAATGATTGTCCAAGATGTTTTTTAGATCTAGAGAAATAGATGATTTCGATGTGGGAACCTCTAGCGAACATAATTGTGCAATTACACCTCGTTGTTCCTTCTTTAGAAGCTTTTTCATACCGTTAGAGCTTATTATCTTTCTCGATTTCCATGCAATACCGATTAATTCAACTACCTTTCCTTCCGCACAAAATTTCATGAAAATTTCTTGAAAATTAAAATATATTGTACTGAAGGTTTGTAGCCATTGGACTCTTAGTACAACATTAGCACCACCCATTGGAATGGAAAGCATTGGGCTATTCAATACATATTCCCCATGGATAGCTTGATATTAGGCAATTTCTAGAGAAATTTATGGTTCCTCCACTTGCAACCATTACTTGACACTCTGGTGCTGGATATAGGAAGAAATTCAATTCCTTGGCTATCTTCAATGAATAAAATTATGGGTACTT